>OZ014521.1:436827426-438252426 GCA_963966055.1 Lathyrus aphaca
TGGAACAGAGATCCCACTCACCTTTCTTTGTTCAAACAGAATTTGGGTGACAATCTCCTTGATTGAATCATCCACATAGTTTGAAGATTTTGGTGGCATGTTAGCAGGAGAAGGAATGCCTCCTTTGGCTTTGCTACAAACTTGATCTTTAGCTCTCTTTGGTGTTCTTGCCTTTTTAGAGTGAGAAGCGCTTCCCCTGAGCTCGTCTAATGGTGTTGATTGCATTGGCACCATAGAAATAGGAGTAGCATGAACCACGTCTTTCTGATTGAGAACTTCTTCAGATGTTTTAGGGTTTTGAGACATTGTTGAAGAAGATGAATGTGCAGCTTTAGGGTTTATGATTTCTGAAGAATTGCTAGTTAATGTGATTCGCTTGTGATGATGTGATGAGACTCTTGATAGCTGCTTATAAGGAGTTCCTAAATAAGTAGCCGTTACAGTCCAAATGATTAGGATTGGAATTCTCAAAGATCTTGTCCAGACCAGTTTTGCCATCTGGAAATTAAGCCATGCAATGTCATATGACATGTTGGCACATCTCATTAACTGCTAGATATCACATAAACATATTCCAAGTTTGCCCCTTAAGTTCTCAAATTGAGTAGCATCCAATGCCTTGGTAAAAATATCAGCTAACTGCAGATCTGTAGATACATGCTCCAATGAAATCACCTTTTCTTCTACAAGATCTCTGATGAAATGATGTCTGATATCAATATGCTTTGTCCTGCTGTGTTGGATAGGATTCTTAGATATGTTGATTGCACTCAAGTTGTCACAGTACAATGTCATGACATCCTGTGGGACATTGTACTCAGTGAGCATATGCTTCATCCAAACCAACTGAGAACAACTGCTACCTGCAGCTATATACTCAGCTTCAGCTGTAGATAATGACACACAATTCTGTTTCTTACTGAACCAAGAAATCAGATTGTTTCCTAGAAAGAAGCATCCTCCTGAAGTGCTTTTTCTGTCATCAGCACTTCCTGCCCAATCAGCATCACAGAAGCCAGTGAGAATTGGTTTGCATCCATGAAAGTACATTATGCCATAGTCACATGTACCATTAACATATTTAAGGATTCTCTTGACTTGATTGAGATGACTGACTTTTGGATCAGCTTGATATCTTGCACAAACTCCTACTGCAAATGCAATGTCTGGTCTACTAGCAGTCAAGTATAACAAGCTTCCAATCATGCTCCTATATAAACTTTGATCTACCTTCTCACCCTTTTCATCTTTAGTCAGCTTTAAATGTGTAGGAGCAGGAGTTCTTTTATGAGAAGCATTTTCCATTCCAAATTTCTTCACTATGTTCATGGAGTACTTGCTTTGTGAGATGAACATTGAGTCTTCCATTTGCTTAACTTGCAGACCAAGAAAATAGGTTAATTCACCTACTAGACTCATTTCAAATTCAGCTTCCATCTGCTTGACAAAATGTTTGACCATCTTATCAGACATCCCACCAAACACAATGTCATCAACATATATTTGTGCAATCATGACATTTCCTTCTTCATCTTTAACAAACAGGGTTTTATCAATCCCACCTTTTCTGTATCCTTGCTTGATAAGAAATGTGGTAAGTCTTTCATACCATGCCCTTGGAGCTTGCTTCAGACCATAAAGTGCTTTCTTGAGTTTGTATACATGATTTGGACAGCTTGGATCAACAAATCCTTTAGGCTGTTCTACATAAACCTCCTCATTAAGATAACCATTAAGAAAGGCACTTTTCACATCCATTTGAAATAACTTGAACTTTAAGATGCAAGCAATTCCCAACAGTAGTCTTATTGATTCAAGCCTTGCTACTGGTGCAAAGGTTTCATCAAAGTCTACTCCTTCAATTTGAGTGTATCCTTGAGCCACAAGTCTAGCTTTGTTCTTTGTAACAATTCCTTGTTCATTTGACTTGTTCTTATACACCCATTTTGTACCAATCACATTTATGTCATCAGGTCTAGGAACAAGATTCCACACTTCATTCCTTGTGAATTGACCTAATTCCTCTTGCATAGCACAAATCCAGTATTCATCAGTGAGAGCTTCCTTGACATTTTTAGGTTCTATTTTGGACACAAAACAAGAACCTGAAATCACTTCTCTTGATCTAGTGCTCACACCTCTGTTGGGATCACCAATTATTAAATCTTTGGGATGATCCTTCTGTATTCTGATGGAGGGAGGTTTGCTTGAATCTTCTGACCTTGTATCATTTTGAGTGAAGTTATATTGATCATTCTTTTCTTCAGCTTCAACCTTGATATCAGCAGATGTTCCAACATCTTCTGGGACATCTGTAGGAGCATCATCAATTATCACATTTATGGACTCCATGATAACATTTGTTCTGTAGTTAAATACTCTATATGCTCTGCTGTTTATAGAGTATCCAAGGAAAATTCCTTCATCACTTTTAGGATCCATTTTTCTCTTTTGCTCCCTATCTGTCAGAATATAGCATTTACTTCCAAACACATGAAAGTACTTCACAGTGGGTTTTCTGCCCTTCCATACTTCATATATTGTGGACAAAGTTCCTTTTCTCAAGGTAACTCTGTTATGGATGTAGCAGGCAGTGTTCATAGCTTCAGCCCAGAAATACAGAGGTAACTTTTTAGCATGGATCATAGCTCTTGCTGATTCTTGAATAGTTCTATTTTTTCTTTCAACAATCCCATTCTGTTGAGGAGTGATAGGAGAAGAATACTCATGATTGATTCCTTCTGAAGAACAGAAATCTAAGAATTTTTGATTCTCAAATTCCTTTCCATGATCACTTCTAATTCTGATCACACAGCTGGATTTTTCTCTTTGTAATCTTTGACATAATTCCTTGAATACATCAAAGACATCTGACTTTTCTTTAATGAAATTTATCCATGTATATCTTGAAAAGTCATCAACCACCACATATGCATACCTCTTACCACCAAGGCTTTCAACTTGCATAGGTCCCATGAGATCCATATGTAACAATTCCAAAACTTTGGAAGTTGACAGATGTTGGAGCTTTGGATGGGACATCTTGGTTTGTTTGCCTATTTGACATTCACCACAGATTTTTCCATCATCAATCTTCAGTTTAGGGATACCTCTTACAGCATCCATAGATATGATCTTCTTTATGCCTCTGAAATGAAGATGACCTAGCCTTTGGTGCCATAGTTTTACTTCTTCTTCTCTAGCTAGAGAACAAGTTGAAGTGGGGCTGAAGTCTAATGGCTCCCACATGTAGCAGTTGTCTTTAGACCTTGCACCTTTCATGATAACTTTTTGCTCTTTGTTAGTCACTATGCATTCAGTTTTTGTAAAGTTTACACTGTATCCTTGATCACATAGTTGACTTATGCTGATCAGGTTAGCAGTTAAACCTTTAACAAGCAGTACATCATCTAGTCTTGGAACATCTTGACAGTCCAAGGTTCCAACTCCTTTGATCTCTCCTTTAGCTCCATCTCCAAAGGTAACATACCTGGATGAATATGACTTTAAGTTTACTAGCAAATTCTTCAATCCTGTCATGTGTCTTGAGCATCCACTGTCAAAATACCAGTCTTCTTTAGCTGATACTTTCAGTGATGTATGTGCTATGTATGCAGTACTTTTCTTTGACCAGATGAGTTGAGATTTCTTTTGATGCCTCTGCCCTGTGTGTTGTTCAGCTGATCTCAAAGTTTGATTGTTGATCTGGTTCTTGGGACTGTGGCTTTGATCAGTCTGAGTGTCAGCTTTTGGTCTCCAAACTTTCTTGATTACTTCTGTCTTTTGCTTAGGAGGTTGCTGATTTCTAAGCTGCATATTCTTGGTACCTTCTACTTTCTGCTTGGAAGGTTGCTGACACATCTGATTTGGATATCCATGTAACTTATAACAGTGAGGTTTGATATGTCCAAATCTTCCACAGTGATGGCATCTCCATCTTTGATACTTCTTCTTCATCTTGTTATTTCCAGACTGTTGGGACATCTGTTGGAACATTATGTTTGTCTTTGTGTTCTGATGTTGAAGCATCTGTTGGAACATCTTGTTTGACTGTATAGTTTTTGAAGTAGTTTTGCTAGAGCTTGCTTCATCTCTGTTATATCCCAGTCCACTTTTGTCCCCTGAATGTTTATTATTGCAGAGAATAGCATCCAGTGTATTTGAGCTGCTGTTCATCATTCTAACAGATTTGGACATATGTTCCAGCTTAGAATTGAGAAGAGTTACTTCACTTTTTAAGGTATCAATGATTACTTGATCACTTGCTTTTTCTTCTTCTAGTACTTCATTCTGCTTCTTTAGCTTTATGACCTCACTGCATACTTTAGTACTTCTCTTGTACAGATCCTTAAAGGCTTGCTCAAGATCTGCATAAGTAAGCTCTTCACAGCTGGAATCACTGTCATATTCACACAGTCCAGCTAAAGCAGCAATGTGCTTAGCTGATTCTTCTTCTGAATCTCCTGAGTCTTCATCAGACCAGGTTACAGATAGTCCCTTCTTTTGTCTTTTTAAGAAGTTGGGACATTCCTTCTTGATGTGTCCATATCCTTCACATTCATGGCACTTAATTCCTTTTTCTTGACTGGTCTTTTCAGCAAGATTTGATCTTCTGTTAGCATCATAGGTTCTCTTGTTTTCAGAAGAGTTTGTGAATCTTCCACTGGAATTTGATTTACCTTCCATACCTCTGATAATCTGTTTGAACTGTTTTGTAATCAATGCAAGATTTTCTGAGAAGCTTTTATCATTTGCTAGTTCATCATCTTCTTCTTCATCTGCATTTGAAACCAAGGCAATGCTTTTGTTCTTTTTAGCATGTGTGTCATTCATTCCCATTTCAAGAGTTTGAAGGGAACCAATGAGTTCTTCAGCTTTCATGGAGCATATGTCTTGAGCTTCTTCTATTGCTGTGACTTTCATGTCAAATCTTTTTGGCAAAGATCTGAGAATCTTCCTTACAAGCTTTTCATCAGTCATCTTTTCTCCCAAGGCTCCAGAAGTATTGGCTATATCCAAGATGTTCATGTAGAACTCATGAATTGATTCATCTTCCTTCATTCTCAAGTTTTCAAACTTGGTGGTGAGAAGTTGAAGTCTTGACATTTTTACTTTTGATGTTCCTTCATGAGTTGTCTTGAGGGTATCCCACACATCTTTGGCCAGCTCACAATGATGCACCAGTCTGAAAATATTTCTATCAATGCCATTGAATAAAGCATTTAGGGCTTTTGAGTTGCCTAGTTCTGAATCTTCTTCCTCTTTACTCCATTCTTCTTCAGGTTTCAGAACTATTGATCCATCTTTGGTGTCTTTAACAGGATGTTTCCATCCAACAATTACTGCTCTCCATGCCCTGTTGTCAAGTGACTTTAAGAATGCAATCATTCTTGGCTTCCAGTAGTCATAATTAGAACCATCCAGTATAGGTGGTCTATTTACTGACCCTATATCTCTGTCCATGATACAGAATTTGTTTTCCCTAGATCTCACCCAGTATAAACAGGCAGGGTGCCTGCTCTGATGCCAATTGAAATTCTGTAATGAGATGTCCTAAGAGATGTTCCAACACTTAATAGGACATTTGACAAATTTAAACAAGAACTTAAACAGCAGGAAAAATAAACAACACAGAAGTTTGTTAACCCAGTTCAGTGTATAACCACACCTACATCTGGAGGCTACCAAGCCAGGAGGAAATCCACTATTAGTAATATTAATTCTAGACTTAAACCACCCTGTTTAATCTATCACTTAATACTTACCCAATGCAATTTCTACCTAAGACTCACTTAGATAAGAGTACCCTACTCACTCCCCCTCAATCACCCAGTGATCAAGTTTACAAGTTTAATTAAAATGAAGTCACACTTCAAACAAAAACAGCTTGATCTTACTTCACAGTTTCAATCAAGTCACAAATGCACTTTTGCTTAAAAGCTCATAAAGTGGTACATTAAAAACAGCCTGCTATTAAAATACTAGACACCCTATTTGTTCTTCTGAAATTCGTACTCAATTCTATGAGATTCTGTTGTTTAAATAGGTTCTGAATTTTGGGCTTTCTGTAGAATGATCCAGCCCTAATGTGCAGCAGCTGTCACCTTGAATTTAGGGTTTGTTACCTCCTATATTCTAGGTGCATTAGGTCTTCTGTTTTAATCTGAATCTTCAATTTAAAACTCCCTACAGATGCGCCTTGTTCTGTTTTATATCCATCATTAATTAATTCCAGATAATTCTCCTTAAATATCTCTGATCTGTTAATCAATAATTAATTCTGATAGCAGGTCTGAGATGTCTCAACATCTGTTGGGACATCCTGACAAAACTGAACTTAGTCATTTAAACAATGTCCCAACATCTGGTAGGACATCCTGAACCAAGTTCACATACTCAGTTTGCTAATGTCCCAACATCTGATAGGACATTCTGAACTGAATTTAACATTTCTTGTTTGGTCAAAAATTCTGCCAATTCTTAAACATCTACAATGATGAATGATAAATGATTTTTTAGGCTCGATTTTTGTTTAGGATAGTTAGTTGATCATTTCTGGAGATTTTGGGGGCCTGAGGTGATGATTTGAGCAAGGTCAGGTGAAAGTCTCGCCAGAGAAGATGACCGGAGCACTGTTCCGGTCATCTGAAAGTGATTAGGGCTTTATTAGGGTTTGTTTTGCCAGATGCGTTCTGGGCCTTTGGATCAGGATTAGTTTAGAAACGAGTGGTCAGGATTTGTTCACTTAGGGTTTAATTCTGATTAATTAAATATATTAAATAATTAGGCTAGTTTGAATGTGAGCCACTGGATCTGATGCGCAGTCAATTCCCTCCATTTTCCCTTTGAATCTCAGCCACCAGATGTGATTACTTCCCATTTATTTGATTTTTAATTCATTTTTTTTTTTGCATTTTCTTTCCACATTTATTTTAAAATAGCAAAAATCATTTAAAAAATCTGAAACTTTTTATCGAGACTTTTATTAATTTTTCAGAAACCAAATTTTTTTTTTTTAGTTTTTGCATAAACATTGTATTTTTAAAATATTTAAATGTTTATTTTATTTAATTAATTGAATTTAATTAATTAAAATATCATTTAAGTTTCTAAAAATCACGAAAAAAATCATGAATCATTCCTTTGTATTTAGAAACATTTTCAAACTCTCCACACAAATTTATTTTTAGGTTTGATCATAACTTGAGAATTTTATTTGAATTAAGGGTCATTTAAATCCTATTTTTGAACCCTAACTTGGAAAAATCTTTTCTGCCTAACCAAGAAGAGTTTGAAGATGATTATTTTTGCATTGTTTTGTGTATATCATGTAGCATCTAGGATATTTTTGGGATGAATTTATCTTTCATTTTCAATTTGTTTAGCATTTTACATTGAAGATCACCCAAAACACCCTAGAAATTTAGGAAATTCATAACTCCCTCTAGGTTTAGCTTCTGACCTCCCCCTTTGGATGGTAACCTAATATAGGTTTAGGGTTCCTTTGGGTGCATTTTCAATTTTTTATCATGTTATATGCTTCTGTCTTTTCCATTTGCATCTCATACTTTCATATAACCCTAATTTTGCATCTTCACTTGCATTCATCTTATATATGCATCCATACATGAACATGCCATGGCATTTCATACATTCATATGCCATCTTAGACATCTTAGGACATGTTAGAATCATGCTTTATCATTTCTTCATTCATTTTCCATGATTTGCATTCATTTCCTTTCATAAACTTTCATAAACTTTCAAACTTCAAAGCATGCTTCCATGTGCATCTCATCTTTGTATGATCATTCATATACACTTTGTATGCCTTTGCATCATGTCATAACATCATTTTCATCATGTGTATACTTCTGGTTTTGGTCTTTGTCTTTACATTTGTCTCATTCCATTTCTTTTTCTTTCCTTATGCATCTTGTGCTGACATTTTCAGGTGGTAAGTTAATTTGAGAAGTGGATTTGCCTTCACTTATCATTTCTCTTCTTCTTTTTCATTTTGCATCTTTGCTGCATTTTTTATTGTCTTTGAGTGGGCTTGCTCACTTGTGTTCATCTCTCAATTTCTTTCTTTAAGTTACTTATCTTCTTCAATGAAGTAAGTAACTTGTTTCTTCTACTTCTTCCTCCTTTCATCTGCTTCTTCCATTGGTGGCTTCCTTGAAGATCTTTCTCAAGCCTTACAAACCATAGGAACATCCAAGCATGATAATAATTAGGGTTGTGATCAGTCCCCCTTAGTTTTCACCTTTGAGTCTTCTTTGTGTCTCTCTTCTCATCTCATCATTAGAGACTAAACCTTTAAGGTTTTAGGACTTTGGAATTAGGGTTAAGCCTGCATCCTTCTATTAGGATGGAGTGTATAACTTTAATCCTAAGTGTTAAACCCTTAATTTGTTTAAACCTCTTAATCAATCCATCTAATAATCACCAAGACATTAGGGTTCTAATTCTTCCTCTAGGGTTAAGAAGGACTAACCCCAATGTTTAATGGACAAGTCCCCCTCAAGTTGTCTTACAAACTTAAAATCCACTTCTTAATCTCATCCCCTTAATTAAAATCCTTTTAATAAAGGTTTGTTATATAATGAATTTAATCCCTAACCATGGATTAAGTTGAGGAGTCTTCCTCAGCTTAAGTGTTCTCATCTATTATCCTCCTATTAGGATGGTGTAATGAGTTCACTAATCCATGATTAGAGATTAAACTCATTACTTAACACTAAACAAAAACCCAAAACACCTAAATAATCACAAGTAGTTTAATGATCTTAATCCTACATCATCATGGTAATTAAGTTGAGATGCTTATCTCATACTTAACTAGGCTCATTATCCCTAATCAGGGAGGGTATAATGAGTTTACAAGCCCTTGATTTAGGCTTAAGCTCATTAACTTATGCAAAACACCAAAAACAATAACAAAACTGAAAACACAAAATCAAACAATAATCGTCTCCTTTGGGATTCTTTTCTTATCACACTCATTCACAAACGAGAACTTGCTTCTTCCGTCTAATGCAAGACAATTAGCACTCAAGCCAGACGAGTCATACACTTGAGCATAGGCAAGTAAGAAGTTCATAGTCAATTTATCTTTCAGTCTCTTTGAGTCGAACTACGGTGTTCTCACTTTCTCATTGCACGCGAGGATACGTAGGCATAACTTAACAGTTATCGAACAAAAGTTTTTGTGTCTTCCCCCTCTTT
The DNA here is from genome assembly GCA_963966055.1 of Lathyrus aphaca. NCBI lineage: Eukaryota > Viridiplantae > Streptophyta > Magnoliopsida > Fabales > Fabaceae > Lathyrus > Lathyrus aphaca. The sequence continues at coordinate 436,836,655 of OZ014521.1, forward strand.
CAGCATTCTTTCTAAGCCTCAGTCCTGAGTAATTCACAGTTTTTTGCACTGACACTTGTATATCCTTTTCCAGCTTTTGCACACAGCTTGCACATATACCTACCCCTTTAAACAAAATCTTTTAAGCGTGGATCCCGTCGAGTACGACGGACAATCTGGGTACTAATAACTTCCCAGGTTGTAACCAACCCCCTTTCTCAGTTTCTCTAGTTCGCAACCGTCTTATCCATCTCTTTTCTAGGTTTATGCAGCATTACCTTTCCTTCGGGATAAAAATGCCTAGCTGGCGACTCTTTTCAGTTCATTTCATCTTCTCCTTTCGCTGACCGTTTGCGCTTGTACCGGGATGCCAATCTTTGGGAGCGACACCTCTCACGAAATCTTCTTTCTAGAAGTTCTTCAAATTATTCATTGGAATTTGAAGAACTTGAAGCTAAAACCTCCATTAATCATCTCATTGTGAAGCTTATTTGAAGAATCAATTCTGATTTTGGAAGAGTTTTGAGCTTATTGGAGGTTATTGATCAAGTGTTCATCAAGAAGCATCATCAACCACATTTATTTTGCGCGTTCGCGGATCGAAGCTTTGACTCTCCGATTTTCTTCTCCATTTGCATTCCGATCTATATTGCAACACCCACCGAAGAGATCCTCCGCTTCGTAGGTTGGTGATCTAAATCCACTTCTTGATTTAACTTATTCCTTTCATCTCGCCATGACGGCATTCTTCGTGTGTTTATCATTGCGTATGTGCTTGACCGTTTAGTTTCGTCTTAATTATGATTTGATCACTTTGTTTGTTCATAGTTAGAATTATAGCATATTCTAGGTGCCATTAAGGTTTAGATTATGGCTTTTAGGTGTAAAATTTGTGCTCACTAGGTAATAGTTGCATTAGGAGCTTTAGGAAATAAGTCGATTGCAAGAAGTGCCCTTTCCCTCTTTTTTGGGCATTACTTCTCCCTTTACCACCATAGATTGATATGTCCTGATTTTATGGAATTTTCAAGATTAATTTCAACATCTCATTCCTCCATTTCGAGTCATTTCGACACGCTTCCGTCCATTTCGCATATTTTGTGTTTATGTGTTAGTTTGTGCATGAATTGGCTCATTGCATATTGTTGCTATGTCCATGCACCTTTTGTCATGTAAATAATCATGTTGCATTCTGTTTTTGCATCTTTTGCATGTTTCGTTAACTCATTTGCATTTCATTGTATCAATATATATGTTGCATTTCACGTAACCATGTATGTATGTGCATTTGGTTGCATTTTGGTTGCATGTTTGATCATATCATTCACATCACATCAATTCTAAATTTTGCATTAAGCTTAGAATTCTTGTTAATCCATCATGTTACATTTACATGATCAATATTCATTATGTTCATATTCCATGTTCATGTGCCATATTTTGCATACTTGATGCATAATAAATCATGTGGTGCATTCTTGCATAATCCCTAAAAAAATAATCATGACATTCAATTATGTGCTTGATCCATATTCATATTGCATATTCATGTTAATTGAGCATTTCATGATTGAGTTTGTGCATTAAAAATGAAAATAATTAAAGCTGCATTTTACATTTCATATATGTATTTGCATATAGGAGCTGTAAAATGCATGCTGTTTGCTATGATGTTCATGATGTTTGTGACTTTTTACACCTGTCTTGCATGTAGATTATGTGCTGTAAAAAGTTGATTGTGTGTTACATGGAATTTCATTGTTGTTTTTGCATTTGGTAGCTATTATAGGTTGCTGAATTTTGCATTGCATTTCCTTTAGGTTCATTAAACTTAAGGTTGAGTCTAGTTTGGTCCAATTTGCCTTAGGAATTATTTGGTATGTATTTACCTCATTCCATTTTATTAAATCTACACCACTAACCCTTGTTTTGTAGGGAGGTTGAGGTATGTTTCCTTACACCTTATCCTTTTAATTCTTTTATGCATTTCTTTATGCATTTATTTGCTTTACCTTTCATGTTTGTGTTTGGTAGGTTTCTCCCTTTGTTCTTTAGAATCAACTTAACTTCCTTAGGAAGTAAGTTGCATTCTATTCCTTTTTCCCCTTAGTTAATTAGGATTAGAAACCGCATTAACCATTATGACCTCCTTTTGCATTGAATAAATGACTTAGGGTTATGTCTTAGTCCCCCTTAGTTTTGTCCTTTTCCCGATTTGAGTCTTCTTCTCTCATCTCCAAACAAAAATCCAAAAGACATTCAATAAAGGAGTGAAATAGCCTTTTGTGTATAGCCTTATTCCATGGGGCACTCATATTCATTTCATCTTGGAATAGTGTGAGCTTGTCTAGCATGAAGTACAAGTCTAATCATGAGGCTACTTTCACAAACGATAAACTCAAAACACTTCTCATAAAAGACAATCAACAAAGACATCGCGTTTTCTCTTCTCATCTCCTAATCTTTGCAGACGAATGCGACTTGCCTCGACTGTTCAAACAGCGATACGGTAAAGATCCTCGAGTCAGAGCCGGTAACACCTGAGCTAGAGCTATGGCAACGTCATCCTAAAAAACACAAAGAAGTTCCCGCCTTAGTTAGGCTAACTACGTCGACTCTGATCCTCATTTTCCCGATAAGGTACATAGGCAGCAGGGTAGGGCCCGTTCGAGCATATTCTTTATTTTCCCTACATTTCCCCCTTTCTTTCCATTCTCTTTTCCAATTCCCTTTCACATTTCTATTACAATAAGAAATTTTATTTAGCAGCTTTATTCTTTCACACCCTTTTAAACAAACAAACAGGCTTGGATCCCGTCGGGTACGACAGACGATCTGGGGTGCTAATACCTTCCCAGGTCGTAACCGACTCCCGAACTCAGATCTTTGGTTCGCAAGGCCTCTTCCTTTCCTTCTTCCTCAGGTTTGTGGAGCATTAACTTTCCCATTCCTTCGGGATAATAGTGCCTGGCTGGAGACTCTACCTTTTCCGCGCCACTTTCGCGTTTGTACTAGGATGAAAACCCCGGGAGCGACACACCCACTGTGCCAATATGATTCAGTATTGTGATCTGTTCACTTACACATTGATTCTGAGATTTGAACCCCTGATCATAGAGATGCTTGTTCTAATGTGGTGATGTTGTGACCCTGCACAGACATTTGTTTATATGATTAACACTACACAGACACATCAATGATCACATGCCTTGCCTTGCATAAGCATCATGACATCATTAATCATATGTGTTCTTTTTATTCTCAGGGTTCATATTACTTCCGATTCCCGGTCCCATTACTGCTTCAAGATGGGGACTCTAAGGAAGAAGAATGTTCACTATACTTTCCCACAACCAGATACAAAGGGTATTCAGAAGTTGATCAGCCTAATGAATGACAAAGTTCTGGATGACTTCAAAAGAGAGTATGGAAAGATTCCGGAATATGTGAATAAGACAATAGTTGATCAAAGGGATAACCTGCATTCCTTGTTGCAATTCTACAATCCACATTTACGAGTCTTTGTTTTTCCATATTACATTTTGGCACCTACCTTGGAAGAGGTCTCCAGCATCCTGAATGTTCCTATCAGAGAAGGTATGCCTTATTATGCTTCAGAGAGGACCCCTCCTTATGAAGACATTACTGATGCCTATCACTTGAGTATGCTCAGATTCAAGATAGGGCTAGAAGCCATCCAGGGTAAGGGGATTTCTTTGGAGTTTCTCATCACAAAAGCTCATGTTATGGCATTAGGAAACAAATGGGCAAATTTCAGAGCATTACTAGCTATGATGGTGTATGGGATAAGCTTATTCTCAGGAGAGAAAGGATTAATCAGCATGGAGGCTATCACCATCTTTGTCAAAAGAAATTCAGTGCCTACATTGTTGGGTGACTTCTACTATGGGGTCTATTACAGGAATGAAAAAAGAAAAGGACATGTGAACTTTTATGCTCCCTTGTTTGCTGACTGGTTTGTAAGGCAACTCCCAAAATTAGGACCTTTCCAAGACTTGAAACAAGCTTGGAAGTGGTCCAAAAGATTGATGGGCTTAACTTTAGACAACATATCTTGGGGATGCAATAGAGACTTGATAGGAAAAGAGATTATTGCTAGCTGTGGCACTTTCCCCAATGTACCCTTGCTGGGAAGAAAAGGGGGGATAAACTACAATCCTTCATTATCAAGAAAACAATTTGGTTACCCTCTGAAAGTTCCACCATCAACTGAGGAGGTAGCTGAGTCATTGTATTTATCAACAGAAGGAAATATGGAGTTGTGTGTACAGGTAGCCCAAGCTTGGGATGTCAGGATAAAGAAATGAAAGAAAGATTTTGGGAAGGTGGACCCAAAAACTATGATCCTTTTGCTACATGGTTGAAATATCGTGTAGAAATCTCACTTCTCCCATTCTCTATGGAATCCCCTTTGTACCCTAAGGAGGAGTTACCCTTGGATTTAGTACCTCTCAAAGACTATCAGAAATTGAAGGCCTTGGTTAAGCAACTCAGAATGGAGAATCAAGAGGCCAACAATTCATGTCAAAAGTTGAAGATTCAAAATCAGAAATTAGAAGAGAGGGATCACCAGGATGAAGAAATGGTCAGGCTCAAGCAGCAGGACTTCCAAGAGAGAGAACTCTATTTCAAGAAAAGAGGATTAGCTGAAACTCACAAGGCGAGCCAGTGCCAAAAAGATAAGAAAGAGTTGAATGAAGCTAATGAAGCTATAACCTTGTGGCAGGAGAAATGGGAAGACAATTTAAAGTAGCAGAAAGAGTTAGAGGCCAAATACAAGTTAGAGATCAAAGGTCTTCAGGATTCCTTAGTTGAACAAGGCGAGCTCCTTCAAAAGGCCTATTACCTAGAAAAGAGTCACCTTCAGGATATGGCAAAGAGTCAACAGATAGTGGAAGATGCTCAGAAAGAGATATAAGAGTTAAAGCTTCGGGCTGATGTTAAGAAAACCAAGACTGAGTCAAGTGCAAGCAAAGAAAGTGAGAAGGTGTTCCTACAACAAATTGAGGAGTTGCATGCCTCTTTTGACCTTAGGGATATCCTGATTCAGAAGCTCATACAGGAACCAGATCATCCGGACATAACCCAGTTGTTCCAAGGTGTCAAGCGACTTAGCTGGAGGTTGTAGGATGTAGATTTTCCTAGGCTTTAGTCTTGTATTCACATATGTATGAACTGGCACCCTACGAGGACTTTGTTATTCCAGATTTCTTTTGATATTCCTTAAATCTATGGTTTCTATCTTTTGCATAGACACGAGATATTAAATGCTACCTTTTCACATCTGAATGTCACACAAGTTCTTCTTTCAAAGGCTTTTCTCTTAATACCGAAATGGGAAAGTAAAACAAAACCCTTGAGGATAAAAGGAACACATAATTGCATACATACCATTTGCATTTTTCTTTCTTTTGCAGGTTTCTCCAGGTTACTTAACTTACCCATATTTCAGGAAAAGATTGCGAGAGCTACCAGGACCCGTCATCCTAGACGAAGCATTCCTCAACGGTACGCTACCCGTAACAATCAAAGAAACATCATAGATGCTATGTAGACAGAACTCAACGAATTCCACACCCGAATGGGAGAGTTTATGGTTATGATGCAAGGTATGGCACAATGGCAGCAGGATCCGAGGAATGCCATGCAAAGGCTTACTCCTCCCCAAACTGACTCTCAAGTGGTTACTCCAGATGCTCAGAGGAATCCACCCAACAACAACAATGGAGGAGGTTGACCTCCAGGTCCAGAGGCTGGCACACCTCCTTTTATCCCTATGGAAGACCGTCAAGAGGACCAATTCCCTCCCATTAATGATGATATGGGATTTGGCATGGGAGGAAACTTTCAAGACTTTCTGTTGTTGGCTGAGAAGGTTAAGGCCCTTGAATGTAGAGACACTCTTGGGATAGATGTATCTGATATGGGCTTGGATCCTGGAGTGGTCATTCCTCCTAAGTTTAGACCACCAAGCTTTGATAAGTACAACGACAATTCCTGCCCCAAGACGCATCTACAGGCCTTTTACCGAAAGATAGTTGCTCACACTAGAGACGAGAATCTCTGGATGTACTATTTCCAGGACAACCTCTCTGGGGGCTCACTGGAATGGTATATGAAGCTGGAGAGGAACTTTGTTCAAAACTAGAAAGAACTAAGGGAGACCTTCCTTAAGCAGTATCAGTACAACATTGATATGGCGCCTAGTCGTACTCAACTCTAGAGTTTGTTGCAGAAGAATTCAGAAAGCTTTAAAGATTATGCTCAAAGATGGCGTTAGGTTGCCGCTAGAGTCAACCACCGTTTCTGGAGAGAGAAATGGTGGATCTTTTCATGGATACCCTCCCAGGGCCTTTCATGGAGAGGTTAGCAGGCTGTTCATCAAGTGGCTTTTCAGACATTATCTTAACAGGTGAGAGAAAAGAAAGCTAGATAAAGCAAGGCAAAATCAAGAACAATGGAGTGTCAACCTCCAATATGAAGAAACCGTTTGTGAAGCACCGAGAGGGAGAAACGGGGGCTGTGTACACTCAGAGCAGAAGACAGAATCAAAATATGCATCATCAAGCAGCTTTAGTTACCATTGCAGCTTCAGCAAATCAACCATCGGTTCAATAACAACAACGTCCACCAAGCTATCAGTAGCAAAGGGCCTCTCGACCATACTATCCTCCCCGATAGAAGGATAGGCAGTTTGAGAAACCTCCAATGTCATATTCACAATTGTTATAGAATCTCCTACAATTGCAAATGGTACAGTTAAGGATTCTGCAGCCTCCCAGGCCAGGTCAACGTCCTCCAGGTTATGACACCAACGCCCGTTGTGAATTCCATTCTGGAGCTCCTAGGCACAATACTGAAAATTGTCAAGCTTTGAAGCACATTGTTCAGGATCTAATAGATTCCAAAGCAATCAATTTTGCTCCTACTTTGAACGTAATCCAGAAGCCTATGCCTCCTCATGGGAGAACTGTGGGGGCTATTGATAGTGGTGCAGGCTTAAACTTGATATCCGATGTTAATGACTTGAAAACTCCCTTGATGTCAATAAAAGCTTGCTTGGCCAAGAAAGACTTATTTCCGGGTTGTGAGGAGGATTGCCCAGATTGTGTTAGTTCCCCTGATGGTTGCGATCAACTGAGATTGGGGATACAGATGTTGATTAACGAAGGCATCATACAGTTTGAAAAAGTTATGAAAAGCGAATATGTTAATGTCTTCTCCTGGTCTTATCAAGACATGCCCGGATTGCACACTAATATTGGGGTGCACAAACTACCTCTTAGGGAGGAGTGCCCACCTGTAAAGAAAAAGTTGAGACGTACACGTCCAGACATGGCCATTAAAATTAAAGAGGAGGTGCAAAAATAGTTTGACGGCGAATTCCTGGCCGTAACCAGTTATCCCCCATGGGTCGCAAATATTGTACCGGTCCCTAAAAAGGATGGTAAGGTTAGAATGTGCATGGACTATAGGGATTTGAATCGGTCCAACGCTAAAGATGATTTCCCTCTACCTCACATTGACGTGCTAGTTGACAACACTGCTCATTTTTCCATATTCTCTTTCATGGATGGCTTCTCGGGTTATAATCAGATTAAAATGGCGCCAGAGGACATGGAAAAGTCTATGTTTATTATGCCCTGGGGCACCTTCTGTTATAAAGTCATGTCGTTCGGTTTGAAAAATGCTGGTGCAACTTACCAACATGCAATGGTGACACTATTTCATGACATGATTCATCACGAGATTGAGGTCTATGTTGATTATATGATAGCAAAGTCACAAACAGAAGAAGAGCACCTAGTCAACCTAGCTAAGTTATTTGACAGACTCTGGAAATTCAGACTAAGGTTGAATCCGAACAAATTCACCTTCGGGGTACGTTTCGGTAAGCTACTGGGCTTCATTATTAGTGAACGAGGAATTGAAGTTGACCCTGCAAAGGTAAAAGCCATCCAAGAGATGCCTGAACTAAGAAGTGAAAAAGAAGTACGCGATTTCTTAGGGAGATTGAACTACATTTCACAGTTCATCTCACACCTAACAGCCACATGTGAGCCTATTTTCAAGCTTTTGAGGAAGAATCAGGCTATCAAGTGGAATGATGATTGCCAACAGGCCTTCGACCGAATCAAGGAGTACTTGCTAGAACCTCTGATTCTCATGCCTCCAATGCCAGGGAGACCCTTAATCATGTACCTCACCGTACTCTAAGGATCAATGGGATGTGTGCTAGGTCAGCAGGACGAGTCTGGCCGAAAAGAGCATTCCATTTATTACCTTAGCAAAAAGTTTACCGATTGTGAGACACGCTACTCACTACTCGAGAAAATTTATTGCGCTTTGGCATGGGCTGCTCGCCGGCTAAGACAGTACATGCTGACTCACACCACTCTCTTAATTTCCAAGATGGATCCTGTAAAGTACATTTTCGAGAAGCCGACTCTAACAGGAAGGGTAGCCCGATGGCAGATGATTCTGACAGAATATGATATCCAGTACACTTCGTAAAAAGCAATCAAAGGGAGTGTATTGTCATAATACATGGCTCAGCAACCAATCAATGATTATCAGCCCATGAAATTTGAGTTTTCGGATAAGGACATCATGTTCCTCAAGTTGAAAGACTGTGAAGAGACACTTCCGGAGGAGGGACCAGACCCCGAATCCAAATGGAAGTTGATATTCAACAGAGCTGTGAACGTAAACGGAAGCAAAATAGGTGTTGTCATTATCTCACCATAGGGGGTCCATATAACTTTAACTGCTCGGTTGACTTTTGAATGTACCAACAATGAAGCAGAATATGAAGCTTTCATCATGGGGGTTGAGGAGACAATCAACTTGCGAATCAAGAACCTAGAGATCTTTGGAGATTATGCCCTGGTGGTGAACCAAGTCAATGGAAAGTGATTAGTTCATAAACATCACCTGGTTCCTTACAGGGATTATACTAGGAGGTTGCTAACTTTCTTCACCAAGGTCAAGCTAAGTTACATTCCACGAGATGAAAATCAGTTTGTTGATGCTCTAGAAACTTTATCATCCATGATTAAAGTTTGTCAAGAGAATTATGTGCCTCGAATCATGGTCTTTCGTCTCGAAAGAGTTGCCTACGTCTTCGCAGTTGACAATGGTGAAGATAGTAAACCTTGGTATCATGATATCAAGCAATTCTGGAAGTCTCAAGAATACCCAACTGGGACATCCAGTAAAGACAAGAAGACTCTCAGAAGGATAACATGTGGATTCTTCTTGAATCAAGATGATGTGCTATACAAGCAAAATTTCGACATGGTTCTGCTCAATGCATGGATAGACACGAAGAAGACCTATTGATGCAAGAGGTTCATGAAGGATCCTTCGGTACCCATGCCGGAGGACATGCTATGGCAAAGAAACTTCTCATATCGGGGTATTATTAGATCACCATAGAATCTGATTACTGTAAATATTCCTGCAAATGTCATAAGTGTCAGATCTATGATGATAAGGTCCATGTACCTCCAAATCCATTGAGCGTCATGTCTTCACCTTGGTCGTTCACAATGTGGGGCATTGATATGATTGGTAAGATTGAGCCTACAGCTTCCAACGGTCACCGCTTCATTCTGGTTGCTATAGATTACTTCACAAAGTGGGTCGAAGCGGCATCTTATGCCAATGTTACCAAATAAGTGGTAGCCCAATTTATCAAAAGAGACATCATTTGCCGGTATGGAATTCCCAAGAGGATCATTACTGATAATGGTTCTAACCTTAATAACAAGATGATGGTTGACTTGTGCCGGGATTTCAAAATAGAGCATCACAATTCTTCGTCGTATCGCCCGAAGATGAACGGCGTCGTCGAGGTGGACAACAAGAATATCAAGAAAATCATTCAGAATATGGTATTGACATATAAGGATTGGCATGAGATGCTACTATTTGCGCTACATGGGTACCGAACGTCTGTGCGCACCTCGACAGGGGAAACCCTGTTCTCACTGGTGTATGGTATGGAGGCAGTCCTAGCGATCGAAGTTGAGATCCCCTCGTTGAGAATTATGATGGATGTCAAGCTAGATGAAGCTAAATGGCTCCGATCCAGGTATAATCAACTGAGCCTCATTGAAGAGAAACTTATAGTAGTTGTATGCCAGGGACAGTTGTATCAATGACGAATGAAACAGGAGTTCGGCAAGAAAGTACGACCTCAACGGTACACACCAGGTGACCTGGTACTGAAAAGGATTCTTCCTCCTAACAACGATCACAGGGACAATTGGACACCCAATTATGAGGGTCCATTCGTGGTTAAAAAGGTCTTCTCGGGCGGAGCCTTGATGCTAACAACCAAGGATGGCAAAGACTTCCATTCTCCTGTCAACGCAGACGCAGTAAGAAAATACTTTGTGTAAAAAGACCCGCTGGATAAAAACAGAATAAAGATCCAGGAAAAAATAGGCATCTCGGCGAGTCAAAAAACAAAATAAAATACTCGGGTAAAAATTAGGGAAACATTGAAAAAAATGTACACCCGCTGAGCTGAAAAGCCACATTAGACAGCTCAGGCAAAAAGGGGTATCCCGGTGAATTGAAAACCCGAAAGGGAGATCCACACAAAAGAGGGACTAACACGAATGACTGCAGTCTGCGAAGATTGTGATCCATCTGCAACTAAGGGCATTCCAAGGGTTGAAGACCGATTCAATAATATTTCTCAAGGGCAAAGCAAGCGAAGAGTCATGAAGATATACAAGTCATAGCAAGGTCGAAATTGATGAGATCCATTCTTCACATTGACATTAGGATAATTTGTTTTTCTTTTGAGCAATTTCCTCTTTCCAAGGATAACTTCCTGATGTAATGCCAATTCAGGGCCTTTCACAAATCAATAAAATTCAATTTCAGTCAAACCTGTGACCATTTTCTTTTGTGTTTTCATCTAACAATCATTGATTGCAAAAGCGTCCAGCAAATTGTGATTTAAAATTGTATGATGAACACTTGAATGCTTTCTAACTCATGCAGGAGGATATGAACATATAATGCAACTTTGAAAGTGTTGAGTGGTCGGGATGGTGACTTATGCCATAAGCCAGAGGTATATAGGCCAAACTAACTTTCTATGTTGTAGGCACTATCAGTTGTGTTTATGCAGGTACAGGTGTTGCTTGCAAAGCTAGAGCAGACTTTCAGGAGAATTCTTCACCAAGCGTCTCCCTGATTGTCTTTCGTTATCCCCAGTAGAGCGGAAGTAGAAATTTTCCCCAGCAGTGGTGAAAGGAGATTAATGGTCTCCCTAAACAGAGACTTCCCTTCAATATAGGGGCAATCCCCAGCAGTACAAGGAGTTTCTTTTCTACCCAACAGTTTGCTACCTCAGCAAAGTATCATACATCTGGTTCCCCAGTCAAGCCAGAAGGTTTTCACTTGCCAACGGAGTTCAACAGGTAGCGTACCTCACAAGAAGAGTCCATTTCCAACTAGATTCTGGCTCTCCAATCTCAAAGTCCAATTTATTTTTGGCAAGGGCGGCAGTCCAGAGCCGGTGTATCATTAAAAATCTTCCCCGCAGAGTTACTCTCGCCTAACAAGGATTAACTAGATCAGTGCATTGACTATCATTTCTCCCCAGTCAAGCCGCCTGGGATACTTGCAGTCTGCTTATCACGAGATCCTTTGCATTTGCATTTAGTAATCATCATTACATTTTCATCCACCAAAGTGTAGCATTTCCATTGTAATGGAGCATTACGCCATCAATCCAAACATACGCATGTCAACATGGGCCGGTTTTGGGAATATTGCATGAAAACCCATAATATCTTCTTAACCTGAAGTATCTCCAACAGAAGTTTGTCAAGTTTTCCAATGTTGAGCCCCAAGTTCGTCATTGTTATGAACCCCAAGTTCACGTTTCCGTTGTCGAGCCCCAAGTTTGCCAACGTTTTGAACCTCAAGTTCAACCTATACTTGCAAACCCCAAGTTTTTCAAGTTTTTCAATGTCGAGCCCCAAGTTCGTCATTGTTGTGAATCCCAAGTTCAATTTTCCGAGGCTGAACCCCAAGTTCGCCAACATTTTGAACCCCAAGTTCAACTTGCTTGCAAACCCCAAGTTTGTCAAGTTTTTCAATGTCAAGCCCCAAGATCGTCATTGTTGTGAACCCCAAATTCACGTTTCCGTTGTCAAGCCCCAAGTTCGCCAACATTTTGAACCCCAAGTTCAACTTTACTTGAAAACCCCAAGTTTGTCAAGTTTTTCAATGTCAAGCCCTAAGTTCATCATTGTTGTGAACCCCAAGTTCACATTTCCGTTGCCGAACCCCAAGTTCGCCAACATTTTGAACCCCAAGTTCAACCTTTACTTGCAAACCCCAAGTTTGTCAATTTTTTCAATGCCGAGCCCCAAGTTCGTCATTGTTGTGAATCTCAAGTTCACTTTTCCGGGGCTAAACCCAAAGTTCGCCAACGTTTTGAACCCCAAGTTCAATCTGCTTGCAAACCCCAAGTTTGTCAAGTTTTTCAATGTCGAGCCCCAAGTTTGTCATTATTGTGGACCCCAAGTTCACGTTTCCGTTGTCAAGCCCCAAGTTCGCCAACGTTTGAACCCCAAGTTTAACCTTTACTTGCAAACCCCAAGTTTGTCAAGTTTTTCAATGTCGAGCTACAAGTTCGTCATTGTTGTGAACCCCAAGTTCACGTGTCCGTTGTCGAGCCCCAAGTTATCCAACATTTTGAACCCCAAGTTCAACCTTTACTTGCGAACCCCAAGTTTGTCAAGTTTTTCAATGTCGAGTCCCAATTTCGTCATTGTTGTGAACCCCAAGTTCACGTTTCCATTGCCAAACCCCAAGTTCACCAATGTTTAGAACCCCAAGTTCAACCTACTTGCAAACCCCAAGTTTGTCAAGTTTTTCAATGTCGAGCCCCAAGTTCGTCTTTGTTGTGAATCCCAAGTTTATGTTTCCGTTGCCAAACCCCAAGTTCGCCAACAATTTGAACCCTAAGTTCAACCTTTACTTGCAAACCCCAAGTTTTTCAAGTATTTCAGTGTCGAGCCCCAAGTTCGTCATTGCTGTGAACCCCAAGGTCACGTTTCCGTTGCCGAACCCCAAGTTCGCCAACTTTTTGTTCCTTACAAACCCCAAGTTTGTTAGGTTTTTCTTTTGCCAAACCCCAAGTTCACCCTTTTCTTTTTTTCCAAATCCCAAGTTCGTCAGTTTTATTGTACCAACAATTTTAATTTCCCACAGAGTTCAAATTTTTAGGTCTATTCGAGTATTCAATCACTCCACACCTTGAAAGTCTAAAAGCAGTCGCTATTATTCATTCAGGTTTGCAGATGATTGAATAGGGGCAGCTGTAATACCCCCAAATTTTCCCTCTCATTTTGCATAACATCTAGCATAGCATTTAGCATACTCAAAGTCATGTCACAACCAAAAACATTGCATCATATTCATCATAGTTGAGGTATAGGTTTATGATCAATGTTTGAAGCAATTGAAGGCCATACAAAGACAACCAAAGGGTTACAAAGCTCCTCAACCTTATGCAAAGGGTTCACGAGATCCCACAAGTCTTCATTTGATGGAACAAGTCTTAGAAAGAAGTGAGTTTATTAAAGGATGCAAGCAGTGCAACTATCCTGATAAAAAGGGCCAAAATTAGGGTTTCCAATTAACTGGGCTTCTCATTGAGATTTTGATCCAAGCTTGTTTTCATTGTTTTTACATGATGACAAGTACTTAGGGTTCAAATTTCATCCATGGATTCATTTTGGAAGGGCTTCAATTGATCAGTGGACTGAAAATCAGGGAATTGAGGAAAAGTCAACCAGATTGAGCAAAAGGTCAACTCCTGACTTTTTAAGATCAAAATCATGAAATCAGGGTCACAAGAATCCTATGGACCAAATTCGATCAAGAAATGATGGAGAAATCATAGAAAACAATTTTACTTGTAAGGGCAATGATAGTTCAGAAGATTGGGACTGAATTTATGAGTGAATTGTGCACACAATCAAACTCAATCAATTTCACAATTTACTTCAACTCAAGCATAAACCATTGCAGACTGCATCATAATGCATCCTCATCATAATGATCATGAACTCGTGTGCATTGGATCCATTGGTCTCAAGTTGCATTTGGCTCTTGAATTCGTTGCATCAGCCGGCTACCATTGAGTGTATGCAGGATCACCTTAATTGCCATGTTTCGCATAATCAATCTAGCAAACTCAAGCTGCAATCATTGGATCAAGTCTTGTGCATTGCATTTCAATAATCTTCAGCATATTCTTCATGTACACAACAACATTAGATTGGGTTCAACTAGAGAAAATTCTAGAAATCTAGCTGGCATAACTGCCATAATAGACTCCACTCATTTAACTCACCTCACTCAGTTAACCAGGGCTAGTTAACCATGGTTCTAATTGCTAACCAAAGGTTCAATGCTTTATAAAAGCATGAGGTACATTTGAGTAAGGTTGAGCTACACATTTCACTCAAGTCACACCAAAATACTCCCAATTTTGCTCTGTATTTTCTCTGCAAGATCAATTAGTATTGGAAGATTAAGCCTCATCAATCACCTGCTTCCACCATCTGCTTCATTTAGCTTCATCAACATCAACTCAAGTTGCATTTCCATGGCTGCATTCAGTTGAGATTCTTCAAGTTGCACTAGATTCAATCTCTGCAAATTGGCAAGGATTTCATTCATTACAAGTCACAGTATTGCACTTATCCTCAAGTCATCATCATCATCATGTCTTGCTTCATTTCCATGGAGTTCAGAGCTTGAAACCTCAAGATTTCATCTCTTCAATTTCACTGCACCAGAGTTGATTCATCAGGATTCCACATCCTTAGAGTGTTTATTTCACTCTAGCAACATCCAAGATCAAGCAAGGATTCCATAGGAGCCTCCTCTCTGGATTTTCTCAACTGAACATAGCTCTGCATTTCTAGGTTTCTTCATGAACTTCATATGCACAATTTCCATTTATTTTGCTTGATTTGTATGCACATGAGCTTGATAGAAGCATTGAAACATCTGTTTAGTTGATAGGCTTCCTAGAAGCTTAGATTCAGTTTCTAGGGTGAAAATGTTTGGCTTCGATTAGCATTATTCAGGAACCCTAAGTGAAATTTGAACCTAGATATGTGATGAGTGTGAGGAAACGAGTTCAACCATGGCCTTACATTTCATTTTAATGGAGATTTGGTCCAAGCCCTAGAACCAGGTCACCGGAGAAGGTGACCAGAACTCTTTTCGCTGACCGGAACAGTTGCTCTAGATTATTGTGAGAACATAACACATCCCATGGACCGTTTCCATCTAACGCACCAAAATCAACCAACACATTAAAAAAACATGTGCAAGTCATGTGCTTCATTTTATGAAGGAATTTTCAGATCACTATTGACACCTCCATGTGTGTGTGGATAAGCCCAATTCAGTTCATTTTTCGACTTCCTGCACCCCTCAGGCCCAATCCATTTTATTTCTTTTATTTCCTTTTCTCACTTCTATTCCATTTCCATTTTCAATTTTATAAAATACCAAAACTCATCCAAAAATCCTAAATAAATTCACACGTGTTATTCGTCATTTTATCTAATTTTACAAATTTTTTAATTCTATTTTTCTTTAATTTTTGAGTCAGAAATGAAAAGTGTGAATTATGAGAGTTTTCTTCTTGGTTTGGAGGGAAATGGGATAAATAGTCTCTAGGTTTGGGGCCCAAAAATTTGGTTTGGAGTCCAAAAAAAATGGTTTGGGATTAGCTTAGAAAGGTGGTTAGGATCTAGCTTTAGAATTAAGCTTGGTAAACTCTCTAGATCCTTCCCCATAATTCACAATTAATTCAAATGAAATAAAATTAGAAAATAAGAAAATGGAGCCAAAGAGCACATGCTGAACTTGCTGGAAAATTCAAATTTTCGTAGTCGTTAACCGGTTAATGCAGGAAAAATTTGAATTTTCCCTCCATTTGGTGGGAAACTCCAAGAATCCATCTGCACCAACCATTCCAATCTGATCTTAATTCTCAATCCTCCTAGGGCTTTGACCATGATACGAAGCTTGTACAAAAGGCCCTGTGAGCTTCCGGCCAGGTCACTTGGCTCTTGACTTTGACTTGCAAAAACTCCTGAGTTCCCGGATGATTGATCATATACCTTATACTAGAACATATGAGTGTTATGCTTCATTTTCTATGCAAAAATGCTAAAGATATGACATGCTTATGATGATTATGATATGATGATGATGCTTAGAAATAAGAGGGAAAATTTGGGGTGTTACAACTGCCCCTATTCAAGCAACTGTTAATCTGAAAAGGATGATAGCACAGGCTATCAACCGTTCAAGATAAACTGTGGTTGAATACCAAGAAGACCTAAAATTTTCACTCTGCTGGAGAATGCAGAAATGGGAAATAAACCCAACCAAATAACGCTTTGGGTGACATGAAGTGAAGACAAAGCAGACGAGCTCCTTCCAAATTGAATTGTCACGCCGGATAAGAAAACCTAGACAGACGAGTCTCTCTTCATGCAAACCTGTTACGCCAGGAACTGGACATACGAGCCCTCTTCTAATAAACCTGTTACGCCAGGAACTGGGCATACGAGCCCTCTTCATACATTTTGCAAAAATATATGACCTAAGACAGAAGAACCTCCTTCGGATAAACCTATTACGCCAGGACCGGTGATGCACTTAAGTCTGTGGGATAGACATGCATAATCAGGATAGACGAACCCTTTTCATATATCTTTTGTAGATATATTGTCTAAGACAAACGAGTCTTCTTCAGATAACCTATTACGCCAGGTGCAACATTAGGATTGGACGAACCCTCTTCACAAATCTTGCGTAGATAAGTGGTGTTTGAGACAGACGAACCTCTTTCGGATAACTTGTTACGCCAGGAACGATAACCATTTTGACGTTTAATCCCACCGTCAAGACTTCAAACCTCTTCAATATAGACGAGTATTGGATAATCATCAAGAGAAACACAGACGAGTGCCATAAGTCAATGATACAAACGAATATAAGACGATGATCTAAGAAACACAAACGAGTGTTTCAAGCGATGATACAAACGAATATCAACCATTGATACAGACGAATACCAGCAATCCAACACAGATGAGTATTTGGAATAGATACCGACGAGTACCAGAGATCTAACACAGACGAGCATTTGGAGGAGCAATACAGACGAGTACCAAAGATCCAACACAGACGAGCATTTGGAGTAGCAATACATACGAGTGCCAGAGATCCAGCACATATAAGCATTTGGAGTAGCAATACAGACGAGTACCAAAGATCCAACACAGACGAGCATTTGGAGTAGCAATACAGACGAGTACTAGAGATCCAACACAAATGAGCATTTGGAGTAGCAATACAGACGAGTATCAGAGATCTAACACAGACGAGCATTTGGAGTAGCAATACAGACGAGTACCAGAGTGATTGTCAAATCAACATATATGGATATATGCTACCACAGACGAGTGTGAGGATGATACAAACGAGTATCCAAGCAATGCAGACGAGCATCAAAAAGATTTCAAACACAGACGAGTGTTGGGGAATGCAGACGACCATCAAACAACTATCAAACACAGACGAGTGCTAGGAAATGCAGACGAGTAACAAACGAATAATAATACACAGACGAGTGCTGGAGAATGCATACAAGCCAACAGCAAAGTGCCAAGATTGGCAGTAAGAACCACAACTCTGCAAGGGAGGACCAGGTCAAGAGGCTTTGACCCTTAAATCTGGTTAGGGAGATGAACAACTGTCTATATCCATCACAATGACCAAAAATAAATTGGCGAATTCTCTGGGGAATATTTCAACGATGAGAGAGTAAATCCCAATCATGCCTCTGTGGGAAATGACCATCTTCAGACTTGGATGGGGAATATGCTTGGTTAAATAACCCTTGCGGGGAAATGAATCCTGACATTTTGAACTCTGTGGGGAAATCAGGTGCACATCCATCTGCTGGGAATACTTCACTTGTGGAAAGATAATCTGCTTGGGGAAGAAAGCTCTTCAATTAGCCCTAGAGTTCTACTAGGGATTCCACTTGCTCTAGCTCAGCTGGGGAACATTCTGCTTGGGGAGGTATGACACCATCTGGCAAAACCTGTAACAACAGTATACACACATGTGCCCTGGGGACTTACATGGTATGATCTGTTCATCCATTTTCACCCGACACTCAAAGATAGTTTTAAGTGTTTCCATGCAATTTCATTTTTTAAAGAAAAATCAACATGTTTCAAATGCAATGCTCTTTTTGCCAAAAATTCAGGACATTTTTGCAAACAAAACACAACACAGATTTTGACTGAATATTCATTCATTGAGTGGCCTCCGAATAGGAAAAATTTTACATCAGGAAGCAACTACCTGGAAAGAGGTAGCTACCGTAAAATTGAGATAAGAAACTATCCTAATGGCAATGTACCCGACATTCCAATGAGTTTCCTTCTTTCTATGACCAACATGTCTTCAAGACTTTCCATTCTTGCCTTTGCTTTCTGAAGAAGACGAGGGGACTGATTCCTACCCTTCTGATATTGCCAGATTGTATGAAACGATGATTTGGTTTAGATTATCCGAATCGCAATTGTTCACTTATTCCATTGTTTTGCTTGGATCGCCCTTTCGGGTTTTTAATCCACTGGGATACCCTTTTTTGCTTGAGTTATCCGATGTGGCTTTTCAACTCAGCGGGTGTACACTTTTTTTATTTCCCTAACTTTTTCCCGAGCTTTTTATTCTATTTTTAGCTTGCCGGGATGCCCTTTTCTTGCCTAGACTTTAATTCCGTTTTTATTTCCAACAGGTCTTTTATGCGAAGTATTTTTTAACTGCGTTCGAGTTACCAGGGGATTGGAAGTCTTCTCCATCCATAGTGGTGAGCATCAGTGCCCCACCTGAGAAATATTTCTTCACTATGAATGGGCCTTCGTAGTTTGGGTCCACTTTCCCCTGTGATCTGAAACTGAAGGAATGATCCTCTTGAGTACAAGCTCTCCTACTTGATACTCTCGAGTACGTACTTGTTGGTCGAATGCTCGCTTCATTCTCCTCTGATAAAACTGACCATGACAAATATCCGCTAATCTCTTTTCCTCAATTAGATACAACTGGTTATATCGAGCACGTACCCACTCAGCCTCATCAAGATTCATATCCATCATTACACGTAAGGAAGGAATTTCCACCTCAACAGGCAAGATTGCCTCCATGCCATATACCAGGGAAAATGGAGTTTCCCCAGTTGACGTCCTAATTGATGTTCGGTACCCATGCAGCGCGAATGGTAACATCTCATGCCAATCTTTATAAGTAATAACCACCTTCTGCACAATATTCTTAATATTGTTGTTAGCTGCCTCTACCGCGCCATTCATATTTGGCCGATAAGGAGAAGAATTGTGATGTTGAATCTTGAAGTCCCGGCACAGTTCTGCCATCATCTTGTTGTTCAAATTGGAACCATTATCAGTAATGGTTCGCTCGGGCACTCCGTATCTGCAAATGATGTCTCTTTTCAGAAATCTGGCTACCTCTTGGCGAGTGACATTAGCATAAGATGCTGCTTCAACCCATTTGATAAAGTAATTGATCGCGACCAAGATGAAGCGATGACCATTTGAAGCAGTAGGCTCTATCTTTCCGATCATGTCAATGACCCACATAGAAAAGGGCCAAGGAGATGACATGACGTTGAGCGGACTTGGAGGTACATGCACCTTGTCTGTATATATCTGGCACTTGTGTCACTTACGGGCGTACAAACAACAATCTACATCTATTGTTAGCCAATAGTACCCTGATCTCAATAACTTCTTAGCCATTGCATGTCCTCCTACATGAGTACCGAAGGATCCCTCATGGACTTCCTGCATCAACAAGTCTTCTTCGTGTCTATCTACGCATATGAGCAGGTCCATGTCAAAGTTCCTCTTATATAGAGCTCTGTCTGCATTCAAGAAGAAGCTAGCAGCAAGTCGTCTCAAGGTCTTCTTGTCATTGGATGATTCCCCAGTGTAAACACCCCAAATTTTCCCTCACTCATTTCACCACGGCTTGTGATCTTTTCATTTGCATAAGTTTAATCATATCATCTCATATTGCATCTTTTGCTTCACTGCATTGATTCATAGTCATCTGCATCTAGGGTTTGTGATCTAAGCAATCCAAGAGCTATCTGAGTCACTCCAAGGGTATCTAATCATCTCAAGAGGGTCCATGTATGTTCAAGCATCATATTATATCCTCCCAAGATCAAGAAAGTCAGAAGATCACAAGAACTGAGAAAAGTATGGAAGCAGAGCCAAGCATAACTGCACAGATGACCTAAAATTAGGGTTTTGGTTTCAGAGGCCATAACTCCAATTTTTTTGGTCATTCTTGTTTCTATTGGTCTCTATATGATATGAGGATCATGCATACCAATTTTCATGAAGAAATTCAATGGGGAAGGCATCTGATCAATAGATGACTTCTTGAACAAGTCAGTGCAAAATCAGGGCATCTGAGGCCCCCAATCATCCAACCAAAGGGTCTTCTCCATCATTTTGGGTGTATATGATCTTTATTTGGTCTTAGAAGAAGTTAGAAGTTCACAAAATTGAATAATTTCAAGCCATTTGCAAAGTTTCCATTTTGGGAAAGTGACTTGTAATGCAAACTTGCCATTTTGGGAAAGTTTTTCAACCTCCTCTTTTTGATTCAAAAATGCTTCAAATGAAAAATTCTTGGTCATGAAAGTTGTAGATTGGATCATTCCCTTTTCAAAAAGTACAAGAACTTGATCTAATTCATCATAGAACTCAAGTTATGGCCTTGCAAAGTTGGGAAAAATCACATAAATTTCACTTTTACACCAAAGAGGGAAGTTTGCAAATTCTCATGCCAAGCCAATTTGGGACCTCTAATGCATCTCTACACATCATACCATCCTAGTGCAACTCATTTGGATCAGATTTTGTGCCTTGAATCACAAGCTTTCATGCCTTGAACTTCACAAATTTCAAAAGGGGCCAAAACTTCCATAATTTGCAAAATGGTACAAAACCTCTCATCCACTTGCCACAGCTCATAAAATCTGATCCATAAGCCTTCCTTGATCTTTGCTGCACACAGCCATACCCAAATCCCAGCCTTCCACTTGCCCATACCTCAAGTACACCAACTCTTGACTTTATGCATTTTGCTCCATACCAATCAGCATAGCCCACAACAACTCTCTGACCTATCAAGGATTGATATGTGTACCAAAGGCAAGCCATTCCATACATCAAGCAAACCTGAATCCTCCCATTGCTCATCATACACAAAATCACTCCAACTGGCAAAAGCTTTCGAGTCTGTAACACGGTGGGAAAACTGACTTTCTATAAATGTTTCGGATAGCAAGAGTCGCCACCGACTTTTATTTTATCCAAAATGAAAGGACATAAAAGAACAGGAAATACCTTAAAAAGATTTTGAGTTCGGGGGGTAGGTTATACAAAGGGAAGGTATTAACACCCTTTATATCCATGGTTATCCATGGGCTTTTAGTTACTTAGCTCACTTTGTTTGTTTGCAAGAGTGTAGTGTGTGATTAGAAAAATTTCTTTAAGTACTTGGTAATGACCCTCGTATGGGTGTATACAAAGCCTATTTTAGAAATTGTGAGGTGTAAAAGTAAGTTTGAAAAGTATGAGCAAGTAACTATGAGGTACCAACCCTAGATTAAGTCTTTCGTGTTCTCGTATGTTCTTTCAATGGTAAGACTATCCATATTATTAAGGAATAGGAGTCATTACCTTGGATGTTTTAAGGGACAAGCATAGGGTCATCGTATGGTCACAGAAAGCAACAAGTAAGGGTGTCTTTAGCAATTCGTAGGGACTATATATCATCATTT
The DNA here is from genome assembly GCA_963966055.1 of Lathyrus aphaca. Taxonomy (NCBI): domain Eukaryota; kingdom Viridiplantae; phylum Streptophyta; class Magnoliopsida; order Fabales; family Fabaceae; genus Lathyrus; species Lathyrus aphaca. Next base: position 436,858,616 of record OZ014521.1, read on the forward strand.
ATTCGAAGGGACAAGATCATTATCGTAGGCAACCTCAAAGGGACTTGATCTTTTAAATCTGTAGGGACTTGATGATTTATACGTGAAGGGACTTTGCTTAAGATACCCCTATATTCGAGGGACTTGACCATTTTATTTTAAGGCAACCAAGAGGAATACCCTAGGAAGTGCAAGATGACGATCAAAGATCAACTTACGTGTGTGAGTGTTTATTTTCAAATATTTATCTTTTAAAGTTAATTATCTAAATTAATTTTAATTACAAATAGTTTCCACACCCTATTTACTAACCACGCAGTTAATATGAAAAATAAATGGCAGAAATTAAAAGGCAGAAAATAAAATTCCTACACTATTACATGGCTTAGGGGCAGTTATATAATAATAATAATGGCGGAAAATAATAAAAACCAATTATTACGAAGGCGAATCAATTACATAATCAGGCAAACAGTGAATGAATTACATAAAAATGAGTGAATAAATTAGAAGAAAAAAGTTTGCAAACTAGGTTAAGAAAACAATTAGGGTTAGGGTTTGAGAAAAAATATAAGGTTTAAAAAAATTTTAAGGTTTAGGAAAAAATTTAGGGTAAAAATTAGGGCGAAATCTGGGTTTTAAGATAAAGATTAGGGCTAAAATTTTAGGGTTTAAAGTTTATGAAAAAAATTAAGACTTAGGTTTAAAATTAAGGTTTAGGGAAAAAATTAAGGTTTATGAAAAAAATTAAGGTTTAAAAAAAATTGTTTTATCTTTTAGAAATTAGTTTAATAATAATAATAAGGAAATTCAAAGATAATACATAATTTGATGAAAAAGGGAAAAATAAAGTTAGAGATACCCAAAATATTGGGGGTTGGTGTTGAACCCCTGACTTTGCCTTTGCCAACAAAAACCTTCAGCCACTACACTACGCCACGTTTCTTTGCTAAAATGTTGGGAATGAGTGTTGAACCTACACCCTCATACTTTCAACCTTAGGTCTTTGTCACTAGGCCAATTAGCGCATGCCACACACCATCTTCTTCCTCCCACCTGCATATTTTTGGTATAAACTATTGGAAGAAAAAAAGAAATAAACAGGATCAAATAAAATCGTTGCAGATTTTAAAATAATGAAAAATAAGAAAAGCGATTAAAATAAAATCTAAAAAATTTAAAACGATGCAAAAAATCTAATAAAATCAAATAAAGAACGCACAATTTTTTTTAGATTTTTTTGAGAATATGAAAATAGAAAATAAATCAAATAAAATAGAAAAAAAGGAATTTGCGATTTTGAGGGTCGAAATATTTTAGAATTCTATTCTAAAAGAGTATTGTTTGTCGATTTTTTCTGAACTTCTGGAAAAAATTCGAAGTAAATCGAAACAGTAGTACTTACCTGACTTACCTGTCAGCCTGGAATTCTTATCACTACTGCAGCCTTCAAAGTATCGACGAAAACAGATTACAGCAGATTAACCAATAGTTTAGTTCTCCATGGTGCCCTATGATTCCTGCATCGAAACTTAAATCCAACTATCCAAAAACCATCTACACAATCAAACAAACATATTATGTAATCAAAATCAATTAATCATGCATAAATCATTGAAATTGAAAAAAACCAAAAGAAAAGCAAGAATATGAATTTGGTTTGTATGATTTGGCATGAATTTGATGATGATGATGATGATGATGATGATTGGAATAGGTTCAGGAAACCTCAAGGATGCATTTGCAGCCTTTAATCAACTTGTAAAAGTGGTGGATTGTGGAAACCTAATTTTGAATTATGTGAAATTTTAAAGTATGAATACCATCCTCTTTCTCTCCATCCTCTTTTTTGTCTTGTGATGTTGTTGTGGTTATATAGTAATGTAATTAGGTTAATAATTTAGGCCTTGGTTGGAGTTGTATGGGTTGCTTGATTGTGAAGAAAGCTATGGTCAAAAATATCAAAAAAAATCAAATGATATGTTTCCAAATTGGTTGTGCACGAAATTGGAGAGTATCAAATCAACTTAAATGATGTTTAAGAGCTTCTAGAAGAAGAATCAAATCTAATATTTGTATTTTCATATTTTATTTTGATTTAAAATGAATTTTAATGAATAAAATCCAAATAAATGATAAATAAATTATAAAAATCAGAAAATATTTGAATTGGGTCGTGCTTGATGTTATCATGAAGATTGGGTTGCAAAATGATAGCCCCATTTGGAAAAAAATTGATTTAAGCCCTTATTTTCTTCATACACCCCTCAAAAATCTCCCAACTTTGACAAGGCATAAATCCCTCAATTTTAAGGCTATGAAAGTGTTCTTGGAATTTTTGGAAAGCTTAAAGAGTCCTCTAACTAACCTCTTTGGTATCATGTCCATATCCTTTACCATTTTCAAATTATGCCCATTGGAAGATGTTGACTTTTTGTTGACTTTTGAAATGACCTATAATGTTTTAGCTCATACCTTCTAAATGAAGCATTTTTAGGGTTGGCTTGTGAGACACAAAGTTGTATAGAATTCAATTTCCTTCAAAATGAGCTTTGGATGGGAATTTTTTGATGAAGCATGTGAAAGTTATGGCTGGTCAAAGTTCAGTTGACTTTTCCTATGAAAACCCTAATTTAGAAACTCCTGATTCTTGATGATCTGAAATCTCCTTGATGAATCATGATCAACCCTTGATCAAATGATGAATTTTACTTCATAAAATTGATGTTGGAAAAAAATCATGAAGTTTGACTTTGGTTTGACTATAGTTGACCTCAGTTTGACTTTTTAACCACTTTGACTGATTTTTGCATATCTGATCATCGGACTGAGCAAACTTTTTGGGAAAGCCTTGAAACTTGACATAGGGATTCTTCAAGAAATGTAGGATTTTATGAAGCTCACTTGAGGCCTTGAAAGTCCATTTAGCCTGATGAAATCCAAAACCCTAGTTTAGGGTGCATTGCTTATGAGGATGCTTTGTCTGAGGGAATTGTCAAACTTTTTGACTAATTGTGAGGAACTGGAGATGGGATTATAGATGCCATCCATAATGTCAGAAGGTGATAGTATTTTTATGTTGTCACTGGATATCAGTACTAGGTATTCGTATAGGCCGTCTCTGAATCATTCCTGTAACATGGTTTGAGTTGAATGTCAGCACTAGATCTTCGTATAGATCGTCTCTGCATTATCTCTGGGGGGAAAATATCCTTCATTAGGTGTCAGTGCTTAGATCTTTGTATAGATCGGCTCTGAACCATCTTTAGGAACATACTTTAATTTAAGCATCAAAATCAAATCTTCGTGGCGATCTTTTCTGAATTGTTTTTGAAAATATCTTGGGCTAAGTACAAGATCTTCGTATCGATCATTTATGTACCATCCCATAGATAAACTGTTGCATGGACCATTAGAAATAAATCTTCGTAGCGATTATCTCTTCTGGAAATATCCCGGATTAGGTAATAGATCTTTGTATAGACCATTTACATATCTTCCCAAGGACAAAAAGAATATCAGGATTAAATCTTCGTGGCGATTATCCCTGAACTTCTTTTGAAAGAATCTCTTGGATTAAGTGTTAGATCTTTGTATAGATCATTTACACACTATCCCAAAGATAGTTGACCATCAGAAATAAATCTTCGTAACGATTATCTCCTCTGGAAATATCCTGGATTAAGCACTAGATCTTCGTATAGATCATTTACGTACCCTTCCACAGATAAACTGTTGCATAGACCATTAGAAATAAATCTTCGTAGCGATTATCTCTTCTGGAAATATCCCGGATTAGGTAATAGATCTTCATATAGACCATTTACATACCTTCCCAAGAACAAAAAGAATATAGGATTAAATCTTCGTGGCGATTATCCCTGAACTTCTTCTGAAAGAATCTCTTGGATTAAGTGCTAGTTCTTCGTATAGATCATTTACACACTTTCCCAAAGATAGTTGACAATCAGAAATAAATCTTCGTAACAATTATCTCCTCTGAAAATATCCTGGATTAAGCACTAGATCTTCGTATATATCCTTTACGTACCCTTCCACAGATAAACTGTTGCATAGACCATTAGAAATAAATCTTCGTAGCGATTATCTCTTCTGGAAATATCCCGGATTAGGTAATAGATCTTCGTATAGACCATTTACATACCTTCCCAAGGAAAAAATAGAACATTAGGATTAAATCTTCGTGGCGATTATCCTTGAACTTCTTCTGAAAGAATCTCTTGGATTAAGTGCTAGATCTTCGTATAGATCATTTACACACTATCCCAAGGATAGTTGACCATCAGAAATAAATCTTCGTAACGATTATCTCCTCTGGAAATATCCTGGATTAAGCACTAGATCTTCGTATAGATCATTTACGTACCCTTCCACAGATAAACTGTTGCATAGACCATTAGAAATAAATATTCGTAGCGATTATCTCTTCTGGAAATATCCCGGATTAGGTAATAGATCTTCGTATAGACCATTTACATACCTTCCCAAGAACAAAAAGAATATCAGGATTAAATCTTCGTGGTGATTATCCCTGAATTTCTTCTGAAAGTATCTCTTGGATTAAGTGCTAGATCTTCGTATAGATCATTTACACACTATCCCAAAGATAGTTGACCATCAGAAATAAATCTTCGTAACGATTATCTCCTCTGGAAATATCCTAGATTAAGCGCTAGATCTTCGTATATATCTTTTACGTACCCTTCCACAGATAAACTGTTGCATAGACCATTAGAAATAAATCTTCGTAGCGATTATCTCTTCTGGAAATATCCTGGATTAGGTAATAGATCTTCGTATAGACCATTTACATACCTTCCCAAGGAAAAAATAGAATATTAGGATTAAATCTTCGTGGGGATTATCCCTGAACTTCTTCTGAAAGAATCTCTTGGATTAAGTGCTAGATCTTCGTATAGATCATTTGCACACTATCCCAAGGATAGTTGACCATCAGAAATAAATCTTCGTAACGATTATCTCCTCTGGAAATATCCTGGATTAAGCACTAGATCTTCGTATAGATCATTTACGTACCCTTCCACAGATAAACTGTTGCATAGACCATTAGAAATAAATATTCGTAGCGATTATCTCTTCTGGAAATATCCCGGATTAGGTAATAGATCTTCGTATAGACCATTTACATACCTTCCCAAGAACAAAAAGAATATCATGATTAAATCTTCGTGGCGATTATTCCTGAACTTCTTCTGAAAGTATCTCTTGGATTAAGTGCTAGATCTTCGTATAGATCATTTACACACTATCCCAAAGATAGTTGACCATCAGAAATAAATCTTCGTAACGATTATCTCCTCTGGAAATATCCTAGATTAAGCGCTAGATCTTTGTATATATCTTTTACGTACCCTTCCACAGATAAACTGTTGCATAGACCATTAGAAATAAATCTTCTTTGCGATTATCTCTTCTGGAAATATCCCGGATTAGGTAATAGATCTTCGTATAGACCATTTACATACCTTCCCAAGGAAAAAATAGAATATTAGGATTAAATCTTCGTGGGGATTATCCCTGAACTTCTTCTGAAAGAATCTCTTGGATTAATTGCTAGATCTTCGTATAGATCATTTACACACTATCCTAAAGATAGTTGACCATCAGAAATAAAACTTCGTAACGATTATCTCCTCTGGAAATATCCTGGATTAAGAACTAGATCTTCGTATAAATCATTTACGTACCCTTCCACAGATAAACGGTTGCATAGACCATTAGAAATAAATCTTCGTAGCGATTATCTCTTCTGAAAATATCCCGGATTAGGTAATAGATCTTCGTATAGACCATTTACATACCTTCCCAAGGACAAAAAAGAATATCAGGATTAAATCTTCGTGGCGATTATCCCTGAACTTCTTCTGAAAGAATCTCTTGGATTAAGTGCTAGATCTTCGTATAGATCATTTACACACTATCCCAAAGATAATTGACCATCAGAAATTAATCTTCGTAAAGATTATCTCTTCTAGAAACATCCTGGATTAAGTACTAGATCTTCGTATAAATCTTTTACGTACCCTTCCAAGGACAACTTGAGCATCAGGATTAAATCTTCGTGGCGATTACTCCCGAATTGCTTCTGGTAATATCCTGGACTAAACACTAGGTATTCGTATATACCATTTATGTGCCATCTCAAGGACAACTTGTATTGATCATCAGAAATGAATCTTCGTAGCGATTATCTTTGAATTGTTTGATAGTGCTTATCTGCTTGCAACTATCCTGAAAAGAAAAAGTTAGTTTATGCAAGATTATTTGATGTATGCATGTATAACATGATGCTCTTAAGTAAAAATGTCATATGAGTTATGGATGCGTATGCCATGATATAATGTAAATGATGTATGTATGAATCATGTAGCCTGAAGTGTCTGGGTATCTCTGTATAACAACTGTTGGCTGGGGAAAATAAATCCCGGTTCGTTGCTGAGGAACATGAGGACTTCGTTCCCATCTTGTTTAATAATATGGTACTCAGAACCTCCCATCTTCGTTCGTCGTGCTTTTTATTGAAGGAATAAGTTCCTGCATATCCTGACTGAGGATAAAAGAGATGGACATAAATCCGGGAGACTTAATTCTTCGGAGGATATGAAACTGCTTGAAGACTTCGTCGAGTGGGAAGTATAAGATATTACTTGAAGAGTTATGTATGGATATCCGTAAAGATTACCCCGTGGGGATGAACCGGCGAAGCTTCGTTGAATTCCTTCCCTCGTTCGTCCTTAGTAAATATTATTAGTGCATTTTATGCATTTCTGGTAAACATCAATCATATTCAAAAGCATACATACATTCAAACACAACCAACAAACGTTTTTCGCTTTAGTAAAAGGGGAAAAGTAATCCTGAATAAAGAGGGAAAAGTAAAGCTGAACTCGAAAACAAAATCGTTTCAACTTTGAGAGTGTGTAACCAATTGGAATTAGAGCTCCTAAGATTCTTAACTTTCCTGAATACCTTCCCAGAAATCCTCATAGCTGGATCTGAAGACATGATACTGACCCCATCTGATACTATTGGCGTAGACAATTAATTTCCACAATGGCTTCTGCTGAGAATCCAATATCAAGGTAATACAATGAGAGGAACATGTCTTCAAATTGTGATGGACCATATACACTCCGGGTATTAGATTTGAAAAGAGAGCATTGCCCCTTGGTTGGGGATGAATTGTCCCATAATGCAAGTATCTGAATGTAGTTACCTCAAGAGAAATAAGCAGAATGCCCCACAATAATATGCCCCTGACATCATGAACTTTGTAATGCTACCCTTGGTAATTCAAATATATGAGGAGAGCTGCCCCTGACTATTAAGCATTATTGAATCTGGACCTGATTGCCCCGAATGAATTGAACAGTAACTTGGTATGCCCCCTTGATTGGGAAACAGTGACTATGCCCCTGGCATTATGAACTCTGTAATGTTACCCTTGGTAATTTAGATAGATGAGGAGATCTCCCCCTGGCTACTTAAACATAGTTGAATCTTGTCCTGATTGCCCCAGATGAGTTAGGCACTATCATGGCATGCCCCCATGATTGGGAGATAATGACTACGCCCCTTTGTATACATGGGCTTTGATCAAGGAAGCAACTTTGTTTATCAGAAAGACTTTGGTTTATTGAACATTCATCTTGTAAGTTTCTCTGTTTATCAAACACTCAGGTATATGCAAACAAATATATTCAAAAATGCAATGCTTATGTCTGTCTTGAAGTTTTGAAAAAGAGTTATTTTAGAAAAACAATTTTTGTGAAAACTGTGATATTAATTCAAGTTTTATAATAAGCCCTAAAGGAGTCAGGATACCTTTTTGTAGCAGTACGCTTTCGAACTAACCATGCTTCATTTAGGACTTTTAAAGGGTTGTAACGTGGTCTGGTTCACGGTTTAAGAAACAAAGGATAAAGGCTCAAATTTATTTGTACCCAACCCATTCTTCGTGATGTTCTTCAGTCCTATGTTCGGTTAACCTATGCATTGAGGTACCAAATTAGTTTGGAATTGTAACACTAACATTTGTGATGATTCAGGAATCAAAAAAAATTATTTGAAAATTCAGTCATCTTTCTTTATTTAGGATCTATAGTGACCTCCTTTTTCTTTTGACTTTGTTATCCCTTCTTTTTTCCTGAACTGTTTATTTCAAGGTTACAGTCAGCGGGATGTCTTAATTTTTTTACTAAGTCTCCTTCATAGGTTTTGACTTTGTGAGATTTTCTTTTGCTAGATATTGACTGTCAGGTTTAATGATTACAGAGAACCATCATTAGTTGTGTACAACACAGATAATTGGCATATTTGAGTTAACCGAATAACTACCCTGCCCCAGGTTATGAATAAGGGTTTTGATTTGTGCGAGAATGAAAAACTCCTACTTCATAGGCTCAAAAGGTTTGACTGGGGATTAACTTCCTTATATCTCCATTGTTTAGGAATTGAAACAATGCCTGTACATCGTCAGCATAGTCTGTTCAAAAGCATATTGCATAAGATTATGGTATTGTTTTCGTCATCCTCCCTCTACAGGCTTATAGCTTTATCAGGAGTTAAATATCACAAGATATAAATAAGAAGCATGGTTTTAAAGATAGTGAAACGAATGGATTAACTCAAGACAAACATATGCAATGCATTAGTGAAAATAAAGTCTAACATAATAGTAAGTGTTTAGGCAAACAAAAGAAATTACAAACGAAAATTCAAATGTTCTCAAAGCCTCTTCCTCTAAACTCGTCACTCCAGTTATCTGGAAACTTTGATGCTTGATGGACGATAGAAAAACTCAACCTGGCCTTGTGGCGTAACCTCGAGTATTCCTTCGTCAATTAGGTCTTGAATCTTATTCTTCAATGCCCAACAGTTATTAGTGTTGTGTCCGGGACAGTCGGTGTGGTACATACACCTTACTTTGGGATTATAGCGAGGAGAAGAGGTATTAGGATTTTTAGGAGAATTTTCCAAGGAAATTAGCTTCATTTCCAACAAGCATTGCAGCATTTGTGGCATTGGCGTGTTTAATTTGATGAACTGTCTTTTATATTCCTTGTGTCGAAGTGGATTAATCTTACAGGGTCTTCCTTCTTCCATTAAAGAACAATCAGTGGTAGCCTGTCTCTTTCCTTCTCTTATCCTTACTTTCCATTCAGCCAAGTCGGCTTGTTTCAACGGAGGCTGACTGATGATTAGATTCCCAACTCCGTTATGTCGAAGCTTATTGACAAAGCTTCTCAGCTCTTCTTGCCCCTGGGCCAAACTCTGGATAAGAGCCATTTGGCCATTCATCTGGATCCTCATCTCTGCCATCTCAGCTTGTAGTTGTTTCAGCTGATCATCCTTGTTGTCCTCAGGATTCTTCTTCTTCATGTCCTTAGAGAGGAGTGCTTTCAACTCTTCTCGCCCCTTGGACAAATTCAAAATCACTTCTTGAAACTGAGCATTCTGAGCTTGAAGATCTTTAACAGATTGTTCGAGAGCCATTTCTACTGAAATAAACAGCGAGAAGATGAGAAACCGGTTGTGACAATCTGTCATGCAATGATATGGTATGTAGATACATATGCAATGTTTTCAAGGACCGCAGAATTTACATTTGTTAAACAAACGAAAATAAAACTTTTATTAGTAAATGTTAAAATTATTTTGCCCCTTGAGCTTACAATGAAGGGAAATAAGTACAAAAATGGAGTTTTAAATCTCCCATGGACGTTTCCTCTTTGTATGGAGGTATGTGTTGAGGTTCCGCTCCTCGTGAAGTTGCTTGGTCAACTCCAACACTTTTTCTTGGCTAATCCTGAACTGAGTTTCAAAGATATTTCTTTGTTCCTTCAGTTGGATCCAGGATTTCTACAATTCTTCCAGGTTAGTGGGCATGTCTGGATAGAGGATGGTATAAGGAGTATCTCCTTCTGCAACAGGTTCCATAGTAACTGGTAGAATAGCAGGATATGGCATCATAAGAGTCTGAGCACGAGATCACACCCATCTGAGGTAAGGTTCCATAGGAATCTAGTACTTTGGTTCCAGAGTCTTGTTGTCAACCTTTTTCACTTTACCCCAAGCTCGTATGAACCTTTGACGGTAACCTTGCAGATCATTGTCGTAGTCGAACACAATACACTGAATAAGCATGTCATGAGGACCATTACTCCGAGCATAACCAAACTGATGTAGAACTAAAGAAGGGTTGTAAGTAATGCCCCCTCTTATGCCAAGGAGTGGCACATTAGGGAACTCCCCACAACGGTCAAGGATAGTAATATTCTCCATGGATCTAGAGTACCAATGAATGTCTGAATGAGAAAGTGACATGATCCTCTTGGACCACCTTAACCCTTGTTTGTTCTTCATCACTGATCGAGGAAGGTGAGAAATAAACCACCTAGAAAATAGAGGTATGCAGCACATCAGAGTTCCTCGTGCCTTCGTAGTACGGGTATGGAGAGAATGTAAGATGTCTCCAAGTAATGTAGGCACTGGATTACGAGTCAAAAATATGTTGATGGTGTGTACGTCTATGAGCTGGTCTAGATTAGGGAACAACACTAGGCCATAGATTAATAAGGCCAAGATCTCCTCAAAAGCATCATAACTCATAGCATCCAAGAACACCTGAGCCTTCTCCATCAATACCTTAGCAAGAATACCCTTAACTCCGCTTCTCGTTTCTAGGACAATGTCTTATTTCTTCAAATGTAAGGTTGCAGAAATAACCTTAGGTTTAGGCTCTCTTTCTAAGCCTGTGAAAAGTCTTTGATCAAGGATAGGTATACTCAATGGTTTGGAGAACTCCTCCATTGTAGGAACCAGCTGATAGTCGGGGAATGTGAAGCAATGATGTTTAGGATCAAAGAACTGAAACAGAACACTCATCATGTCTTCATTGAATCCTGAGGTAACCAAGTCACGTAAGTGACCATGCTTCTTGATGAACTGGGAGTTTTCAGAAACTTGAGAGACCAATTCCTTAAGCTTAGAAGGTATCCCTACAAAGTTGATCCAGATAGTATTCCTACGAGCAGAAACCATGACCTGCACTAAAGAGTAAATTCGTTGGTCCTTGAAATGGTTAGTGAAAATGATATGCTTATGATGCATGATGATGTTATGATGTTATGCTCAATCACAAACATGTGGAACACACAAAAAAGTCACAAAATAGCCCTAAGTTTGAAGGCTTGCATAAGGTTTAAAGGTAAGTACCCTCCCCTGAAGTTTAGTTGGTTCATCCTGTCCTACAAAAGTAACCAGGTTCTAAGGGATCTCAATATCATTGATCCTTCCCAAGGGTGGTTGTTCAATAGGCAAATTACTTGCCAACCAAAACCCTCCAAGTTTAGGATCTCAATGAGTGTAGTATCGAGTATCAACCAACTTTAGTCTTCACCAAAGCCGGTTATCTCACTACTTTCTAAAGGCCAAGATGGGATGACTAGGGTTCTAAAATTCAGTTAGTGTATTGACAACATATGGCAGCCTCATATTATCCTCAACTTACTTAAGGAACATAAGCACCAACCAGGAAGTCACACTAACTATGGCCACCAGATCAATCATATCAGTATACGCCGTACAGTTTCCTTGGTCTATTGCCATTTACCTAAGGTACACTAGATCGGGTTAGGATCTTTCACACATAAAGCCCAACAAGTAATATAAAGCAAATAAAGCAAACAATTTAAGTGATCTAATTCCAAAGGGTACCCCTCTTTTATTAAATCCCCAGCAGAGTCGCCAGTTCTGTAACACGGTAGGAGAACTGACTTTCTATAAATGTTGCAGATAGCAAGAGTCGCCACCGACTTTTATTTTATCCAAAAGGAAAGGACGTAAAAGAACAGGAAATACCTTAAAAAGATATTGAGTTCGGGGGGTAGGTTATACAAAGGGAAGGTATTAGCACCCTTTATATCCATGGTTATCCATGGGCTCTTAGTTACTTAGCTCACTTTGTTTGTTTGCAAGAGTGTAGAGTGTGATTAGAAAAATTTCTTTAAGTACTTGGTAATGACCCTCGTATGGGTGTATACAAAGCCTATTTTAGAAATTGTGAGGTGTAAAAGTAAGTTTGAAAAGTATGAGAAAGTAACTATGAGGTACCAACCCTAGATTAAGTCTTTTGTGTTCTCGTATGTTCTTTCAATGGTAAGACTATCCCTATTATTAAGGAATAGGTAGTCATTACCTTGGATGTTTTAAAGGACAAGCGTAGGGTCATCGTATGGTCATAGAAAGCAATAAGTAAGGGTGTCCTTAGCAATTCGTAGGGACTATCATCATTTATTCGAAGGGACAAGATCATTATCATAGGCAACCTCGAAGGGACTTGATCTTTTAAATCTGTAGGGACTTGATGATTTATACATGAAGGGACTTTGCTTAAGACACCCCTATATTCGAGGGACTTGACCATTTTATTTTAAGGCAACCAAGAGGAATACCCTAGGAAGTGCAAGATGGTGATCAAAGATTGACTTACGTGTGTGAGTGTTTATTTTTAAATATTTATCTTTTAAAGTTAATTATCTAAATTAATTTTAATTACAAATATTTTCCACACCCTAGTTACTAACAACGCAGTTAATATGAAAAATAAATGGCAGAAATTAAAAGGCAGAAAATAAAATTCCTACACTATTACATGGCTTAGGGGCAGTTATATAATAATAATAATGGCGGAAAATAATAAAAACCAATTATTACAAAGGCGAAGCAATTACATAATCAGGCAAATAGTGAATGAATAACATAAAAATGAGTGAATAAATTAGAAGAAAAAAGTTTGCAAACTAGGTTAAGAAAACAACTAGGGTTAGGGTTTGAGAAAAAATTTAAGGTTTAAAAAAATTTTAAGGTTTAGGAAAAAATTTAGGGTAAAAATTAGGGCGAAATCTGGGTTTTAAGATAAAGATTAGGGCTAAAATTTTAGGGTTTAAAGTTTATGAAAAAAATTAAGACTTAGGTTTAAAATTAAGGTTTAGGGAAAAAATTAAGGTTTATGGAAAAAATTAAGGTTTAAAATTTTTTTTTTTATCTTTTAGAAATTAGTTTAATAATAATAATAAGGAAATTCAAAGAAAATACATAATTTGATGAAAAAGGGAAAAATAAAGTTAGAGATACCCAAAATATTGGGGGGTGGTGTTGAACCCCTGACTTTGCCTTTGCCAACAAAAACCTTCAGCCACTACGCTACGCCACGTTTCTTTTCCAAAATGTTGGGAATGAGTGTTGAACCCACGTTTCTTTGCCAAAATGTTGGGAATGAGTGTTGAACCCACGTTTCTTTGCCAAAATGTTGGGAATGAGTGTTGAACCTACACCCTCATACTTTCAACCTTAGGTCCTTGTCACTAGGCCAATTAGCGCATGCCACACACCATCTTCTTCCTCCCACCTGCATATTTTTGGTATATACTATTGGAAGAAAAAAAAAGAAATAAACAGGATTAAATAAAATCGCTACAGATTTTAAAATAATGAAAAATAAGAAAAGTGATTAAAATAAAATCTAAAAAATATTAAAACGATGCTAAAAATCTAATAAAATCAAATAAAGAACGCACTTTTGTTTTTAGATTTTTTTGAGAATATGAAAATAGAAAATAAATCAAATAAAATAGAAAAAAGAGGAATTTGCGATTTTGAGGGTCGAAATCTTTTAGAATTCTATTTTAAAAGAGTATTGTTTGTCGATTTTTTTCTGAACTTCTGGAAAAAAAATCGGAGTAAATCGAAACAGTAGTACTTACCTGACTTACCTGTCAGCCTGGAATTCTTATCACTACTGCAGCCTTCGAAGTATCGACGAAAACAAATTACAGTAGATTAACTAATAGTTTAGTACTCCATGGTGCCCTATGATTCCTGCATCGAAACTTAAATCCAACTATCCAAAAACCATCTACACAATCAAACAAACATATTATGTAATCAAAATCAATTAATCATGCATAAATCATTGAAATTGAAAAAAAACAAAAGAAAAGCAAGAATATGAATTTGGTTTGTATGATTTGGAATGAATTTGATGATGATGATGATGATGATTGGAATAGGTTCGGGAAACCTCAAGGATTCATTTGCAGCTTTTAATCAACTTGTAAAAGTGGTGGATTGTGGAAACCTAATTTTGAATTATGTGAAAATTTTAAAGTATGAATATCATCCTCTTGCTCTCCATGCAATTTTTTGTCTTGTGATGTTGTTGTGGTTATATAGTAATGTAATTAGGTTAAGAATTTGGGCCTTGGTTGGAGTTGTATGGGTTGCTTGATTGTGAAGAAAGCTATGGTCAAAAATATCAAAAAAAATCAAATGATATGTTTCCAAATTGGTTGTGCACGAAATTGGAGAGTATCAAATCAACTTAAATGATGTTAAAGAGCTTCTAGAAGAAGAATCAAATCAAATATTTGAATTTTCATATTTATTTTGATTTAAAATGAATTTTAATGAATAAAATCCAAATAAATGATAAATAAATTATAAAAATCAGAAAATATTTGAATTGGGTCGTGCTTGATGTTATCATGAAGATTGGGAGGCAAAATGATAGGCCCATTTGGAAAAAAAATTGATTTAAGCCCTTATTTTCTTCATACACCCCTCAAAAATCTCTCAACTTTGACAAGGCATAAATCCCTCAATTTTAAGGGTATGAAAGTGTTATTGGACTTTTTGGAAAGCTTAAAGAGTCCTCTAACTAACCTCTTTCGTCTCATGTCCATATCCTTTACCATTTTAAAATTATGCCCTTTGGAAGATGTTGACTTTTTGTTGACTTTTGAAATGACCTATAATGTTTTAGCTCATACCTTCTAAATGAAGAATTTTTAGGGTTGGCTTGTGATATACAAACTTGTAGAGAATTCAATTTCCTTCAAAATGAGCTTTGGATGGAAATTGTTTGATGAAGCATGTAAAAGTTATGGCTGGTCAAAGTTCAGTTGACTTTTCCTATGAAAACCCTAATTTAGAAACTCCTGATTCTTGATGATCTGAAATCTACTTGATGAATCATGATCAACCCTTGATCAAATGATGAAATTTACTCATAAAATTGATGTTGGAAAAAAATCATGAAGTTTGACTTTGGTTTGACCATAGTTGACCTCAGTTTGACTTTTTAACCACTTTGATTGATTTTTGCATATCTGATCATCTGACTGAGCAAACTTTTTGGGAAAGCCTTGAAACTTGACATAGGGATTATTGAAGACATGTAGGATTTTATGAAGCTCACTTGAGGCATTGAAAGTCCATTTAGCCTGATGAAATCCAAAACCCTAGTTTAGGGTGCATTGCTTAGGAGGATGCTTTGTCTGAGGGAATTGTCAAACTTTATGACTAATTGTGAACCTTGTGAACCTTGTGAACCTCTTGAGATACCTTGTGAACCTTGTGAACCTCTTGGGACACCTTAGTACCTAATGCCTTGACTAGGTGAGGGCAAATTTTGGGGTGCAACAGAGTCACTTGAGCTTTTTCTCTTACCCACGCTTCAAATTCGGGAAACATTTGGTTATTACTCCTACCCAAGCGTTCTATACCCTTCCTATTAATCAATTTCCAAGCACCTGCAGCTTCCCGTACCAATGGGAGATTATCCTTCTCAGGGAAATAAAAATTCTGATCCAACTCTGAATCTTTGGGAACATTCTTCAAAGCGTATCCTAATTGTCTTCTCAAGAGTATGGGGTTGTAATTAACGCCCTCAGCTACTCCTAAGAGGGGAACATTAGGATACCCTCCACAGCTGGAGATGAGCTCTTTCCCTTTTAGCCTTAAGGTGAACCATCTAATGTCTTTGGTGGTCAACGCGCTTAGTTTTTGCGACCAGATTACTTTGTGATCCGTGAATACTCCAGTAACAGGGATGTGCCACATAAACCATGTGTAGAATAACGGGGCACAACATCTAACCAAACCACCTCGTCTCTTCTCATTCTTATAGTGCACTGAGTAATACAAATCACCTAGGAGAGTGGGCACCGGATTCTTCATCATGAACAAATGAATGGCATTCATATCCACGAACTTCTCCATGTCAGCAAACAAGACTATCCCATACACAGATAATGCCAAGATGGCGCAAACTGAATCCTACTGCTTTTCCACGGCACATTCTTCAGCTCTTCTGACCAGAATCTCTAAGGGAAAACCAAGTACTCCTACCTTGGTGGCAACCAAATTAGCAGATACCTCTGATGGGCTCCAATAAAGAGCTTTAGCGATGTCAGGATGAGTCGGTCTTGCCATTTCTGAATTGAAAGGAATCTGGTCTTTGATAGGCAGTCCCAAAATCTCAACATACTCTTCTAGTAATGGACCTAGCTGGAAATCAGGGAATGTGAAACATCAGAGCCTAGGGTCATAATACTGTAGCAAGGTATGGATGACACTCCTTTGCGAACTATCCAAATTGAACACCATGTCCAGAATATCACCATATTGTTGTTTGAAGAATCCCAAATGACCCGGGGTAATGAGAGACACCATCTGCTTGAGCAAGTCCACCTTGGTATCAAAAAATTTGTAGAAAATATTCTTCTTTCTGATGTCTTCCATTCTTAAGCAAAGATATGACGAGGAACCGGGAGTAATGCAAACCCTGAGAATAAAAGAAACACAAATGGTTAATGATGATATGATGCTTATGCAAGGCAAGGCATGTGATCAGTGAAGTGTCTGTGATGTGCCAATCATATAATCAGGTGTGGGTGCAAGGTCACAATATCCACATATCACAATAACAATCCCTCTGACCCGGGATCCATATCTTAGAATCAGAAATCCAGATCACAAAACTGAACCAATGGCAAAGCGGGTATGCTGAAGGTCTTAGGGTTCCTGTAAGCCTATAAACCCCTCCCAATCTCACGGGTGTGCTACTCGAGTCAACATCACGGACTCTCAAAGCCGAATAGGAATAATACGTTCACCATTTCCGAGAAATGGCTCATGACCAAATCAGGGAATCGGTTTGGCATTATGTACTACTTAGGGAAGCCTCAGTTGAGTCCGGAAAAACAAGCATCCCTCACAAGTTTCCAGCTTCAAGCACTGAATCGAGAAACAATAGTACATTCATCCCGAAGGGTACAATACTATCGTCATACGAACAATTTGCTTTAACTGAATTCCTATGAGAGAACCGGGCCATCCTATGCGAGTTCCCAATGGACCCTCGGATGCGAGTGGGTTTGCCAACAAATGTGGTCTGCAACTGTCATCACTAGGGAGGGGTGTTCCCATTAAGGTCCTCGGAGATCATTCACCAGATGCACATAACTATCAAGGTCGTACCCTGAAGTGAGGTAATCCCCACACAGAATAGTTCCAAGACGGTCGCAATCCGGGTGTGGAACACATCGCCACTCATCATGGTGAGATACCATGGGAGTACAATGTCTGTCCAAGCTAATCCTATAGTGCACTCAAGCCGGGTAGTTGGCTTATCTCACAGTAACTCACATCCCACAGAAAAAATGAAAACCAGCACAGCCAGACAATCCAGTATAATATGATGCATGGAAAATAAATACTGAAAGCGGTAAATAAATGCGGTAAAGTAAAGCTGTAAAGTAAACTGTAAATGAAAACAATAAAGCTAAACTAAAACACACAGCAGCAAACAGATAAAACCCAAAGAAACAAAACCAAACAGGCGCTAGGATTGACTCTACAAGGGAAACCGGAGATTCTGGGTTCGATCCCCAGCAGAGTCGCCAGTTGTCGCTCCCGGGATTTTCATCCTAGTACAAACGCGAAAGTGGCGTGGAAAAGGTTAGAGTCGCCAGCCAGACATTTTTATCCCGAAGGAATGGGAAAGGTAATGTTGCACAAACCTGAGGAAGAAGGAAAGGACAAGGTCCTACGAACCAAAGATCTGGGTTCGGGAGTTGGTTACGACCTGGGAAGGTATTAGCACCCCAGATCGTCCGCCGTATCCGATGGGATCCACGCTTGCTTGTTTTGTTTCAAAGGATGAGAAAATATAATTGATGCTGAATAAAACGGCTAACTGGAACGGATCTGGAGATAAGAAAGAGAATTGGAAAAGAGAAGAAGAAAGAAAGTGGAAAATGTAGGGAAAATAAAGAATGTGCACGAACGGGCCCTACCCCGCTGCCTACGTACCTCATCGGGATAATGAGGATCAGAGTCGACGTAGTTCGCCTAACTAAGGCGGGAACTATTTGTTTGTGTTATTTATAGCTGGAACTGCGTATGTCTATGCTCAGGTGTAGCAGGCTCGTCTGATACGAGTGCGTTTACCATCTTGCATGCGAGACAAGTCGTCGCGAGTTCGCGTTTAGAGTGAATGAGATGAGAAGAGAAGTTCCTACAGGATAGTCGCTTATTGTTTTTGTCTTTTATGAGAAATGTTTTGAATTTGTTTGTGAACATTCTCATACTAAGACCTATCCATCGCGAGAAGTACTTATACCTCGCCCCGAAACAGGACGCGTATAAGCACTCCGCAACAAAGTCTCGTGTCGTACAAGAATGTTCAACCTTTATTAGGTATCTTATTATTTTCTCCATGAGATGAGAAAGAATGACTCAAATCGGAAAGGCAAAAACTAGGGGGTCTAAGACACAACCCTAAGTTATTTATTATATACAAAAGGGAAATCCTAATGGTTAGTGGGGTTTTCTAATCCTAAGGAAGAAAAGGAAAAGAAAGAAGAAAAAGGATGCAACTTACTTCCTAAGGAAGATAAGTTGATCCTAACAAAGGGGGGCCCTACCAAACACAAATATGGAAGGAAAAATGAATTAAAATGCATAAAAGAAATGCATAAAAAATAAAGGATAAAGTGAAGTAAAATTACCTCAATCTTCCCCTCTACAAAACAAATGTTAATGCACATTTTTATTAAAAACAATAAGGCAAACACACAACAATTAAATCCTAAAGACTCTAGGACTCCACCTAAATCCAATCTTAATTCTAAAGGAACATTAAATGCTAAGACAAAAAACAACACCTATATGCAAAAACAACTATGAAAATGAAGCCTAACACCAACCAGCTTTTTACAGCCAGCATGCACACATAACAAACATCATACATTTTACAGCACCTATATGCAAAAACAGCTATGAAATGCAAAATCCAGAATTGATTATTTTCTTTTTTTAATGCACAAACTTAATGCAAAAATCCCTAATCTCATCATGAACATGTATTTGAACATGGATTAATATATACAAATGCAAGCACATGAACATTATTGAATATTATGCAAGAATGCATCATATGGTTGATTATGCAATAAGTAAATGCAAAAAGTAGCACATAAACATGCATATGAACATGGCACATGAACATGATGATCATTGATGATGAACATGCAACATGATACCTCAACAAACATATTAAGTTCAATGCAAAATTCAGAATTGAATTAATGCAAATGCTATGATCAAGTATGCAACAAATTGCAACCAAAGGCTCATACATATGATTATGCAAAATACAACATATCTTGATATAATGAAAAGCAAAATGATTTAATGCAACATGAAACATGTAGAACAGAATGAAACATTATTATTGTATGCCAAATGATGCATGAACATGGCAACAACATGTAAGAACTCAAAGTATACACAAAGAAGCTCAAAAATGCATATTATACGACATGAACGGAATCGTGTCGAAACGACACGAAACGAGGGAACTAGCTACTGGAAATGGACTCAAAAATTTCCTAAAATCACTACCTAAACATGTATGATCATTAGAGGCACTAGAAATTAGGAATGAGCAATCAAATAAGCTAAAAAAACAAAAATCAATAGCGTTAACCGGTTAACCGAATGCCTTAACCGGTTAACGGACCTAAAACAACAGCATTTTGAATAGCGTTAACCAGTTAACGCTGAACATAATTGAAAAAAAGCTTTTAAAATAAGTGCTTTTGGCCACAATCTTGCTTCTAATGATCCCCAACATACTTAGAACCATGCTAACACTAATTTCTACTTAATTTGAGCTTATTTACACATGATAGAACCTATATCTATTAACACCTTAAATCCAAATTCAACCAAAATAACAAATCACAAGCAAACATAATCGAAACGGAATTGATTTTAAACAAAGCGAAAAGAACCTAAAGAATGCCGAAATGGCGAGATGAAGAGAATAACTTAAAGAAGAAGTGATTTAGATCACCAACCTACGAAGCGGAGAAGTGCTTCGGTGAATGTTGCAAGAATCGGAGCTTGATCGAAGAGAAAACCGAAAACTGAGAAACCGCAAAATAAATGCGTTCTTGACGTTTGGATCTTTGTATGCTTCCGATAATCCGAAATCTTCAACAAAATTCAGTAGCTTATTCTTCTATAATCCACAATCAATGAATGTTGGAGGCTTAAGCTTCAAGATCTTTAAGTATCAATGTGAAACTTGAAGAGCTTATTTGAAAAGCTTTAGTGAAAGGAGGGGAAAAAGGAGGAAAAGTGAGAGAGAAAAAGTGATTCTCAAAGAGTAAAAAATTGGAAAATGGTGTGAACCCTTTTGGTGTGGAAAGAAAATGGAAGGAAAAGTGGAGGGAAATGTAAAACCATCCATTTTTCAAATGATTTTTCTATGATTTTTCTATGATTTTTCTTATGATTCCTCCATCATTTCTTGACCAAAATTGAACCATAGGATCATTGTAACCCTAATTTAATGATCTCGGTCTTAAAAGTCCGGAGTCGACCCCTTTTTACCTAGCTCGGTTGCCTTTTCCCCGATTCCTCAATTTTCAAACATCTGGCCAGTCGAACCCCTTCCAAAATGAATTTGTGGACGAGATTTGAACTTTAGGCACTTGACACCATATATAAGACAAAGGAATCCACTTTGAATCAAAATTTCATGCCGAAGCCCCGTAAAAGTGAAACCCTGATTTGGCCCTTTTATCAGGAAATATTGCACTATTCGCCTCCTTTGATCAACTCCACCTGTCCATGGCTTGTGGCTTCAAGTGAAGACTTGTGGGATATTGTGAACCCTTTGAACAAGGTTGGGAAGCTTTGTGGCCCATTGATTTCCCTTGTAATGCCTTCGATTGCTCCGATCATTGACCATATACCTATGCCTCAACTACGCTATATGATGCAATGTTTTTTTGGTTATTTTATGAATTTATGAATGCAAAATGCTATGCAAAATGTGGAGGATATGAGAGGACAAATTTTGAGGTATTACAAAATGCTTGAAATGTCATGGCAAGTTCATATGATTGAGATATGCAAAGATGAATGCAAATGAACATGAGAAATTAGGGTTTTATGAATGTATGAGATGCATATGACCAAAACAGAAGCATACATCATGATAAAAATTTGAAATTGAACACAAACAAACCCTAAACATATACAAGATCACACACCAAAGAGGGAGGTCTGAAGCTAAACCTAGAGGAAGTTATGAATTTCTTAAGTTAACTAGGGTTTTAGGGAGATTCTAAAGGAAAAAAGCAAATCAAATTGAAAATGCAATGCAAAATTATGAGATAAATAACCTAGATACTAGATGCAATATTTGAAACAATGCAAAAATAACCAAGTTCAAACTCATCATGGTTGACCAGAAATGGTTTTTTCAAGTTAGGGTTAGAAAATGTGATTTTTAAGAATCCTAATTCAAAGAAAAATTGTGAAAATGTGATCAAACCTAAAAAGAAATTTGTATGGTGAATTTGTAAATGTTTCTAAATGTGTGAGAATGCATAATGAATGTTTTGGTGATTTTTAGAAACCTAAATGTATATTTAATTAATTAAAACCAATTAATTAATTAAATAAAAGGTTTAAATGATTTAAAAATACTTTTTTAATGCAAAAATTAAAATATAAAATGTTTTTGAGTTAAAAAAAATATTTAAAGGGAAAATGCAAAAAATGAGATTTTTAAAACTCTTTTTGCTATTTTTAAAAATTATGTGAAAGAAATGAAATTAAATGAAATAAAAATAAAAGAAAATGAAAGTCAACCAGATCTATGGCACAGGTTCAAAGAGGGGTTGATTGCGCGCGCAGATGAAAGGCTGGGATTGTTTCTGGCTAATTAACCTAATTAATTAAATTAATTAAGAGTTAGGGTTAAGTGAACGCATCCTGGCCATCCAAACACGCGGTAACCTAAGATCTAAGGGCTGACATTCAAACTGGGGATTTAATTAGGTTTTAGCCCTAATTACTTTCAGGTGGCCGAAGAAGACCTCCGGTCATCTTCTCTAGCAGCTCTCTCACCCTAACTTCCTCCAAACGCCATGAAAACACCTTAAACTCTCCAGAATCAATCATTAAGCAACATAGAACAAGAATCCAGCAACAAATTTCATTTATTTTTCATCAAACTCATGAATCGAAGCAAAACGAAAACATGTGCAAAACTTTCAGAAGTTAGATACATCCTAATTTCTCAAATATTTTGAAAACTAAACACATCAAAATGATCAGGAGAGCATTTAGATTCATTCTATAACTTAAAAGAAGAGTTATGGAAAAAAAGTTCTTGATGATTACCTGAGTTAAAGCTTTTCAGTTTGGAGCTTTCTGACCTCCTCCCTTGTGCAAAACCACTCCAATGACCCCCCTTGTGCTTCTTAAAGGCTTGAAACAAGTTTGTGATGGCTGGTTTGTGATGTTTGGTTCTGATAACTCAAAAATCGTGTTTTGGTTATGGAGTTTTTCATGCCATGACAAGGGGAGGGAAATGATCCTTAGGTGATTTTTAGTTGATTGGTGAAGAAAGAAACAAAGTTTGATGGTTGTCCAGTGTGATTCGAAGAGATGAAGGTATGGGGTGATTTTTGGAAATCTGAACTTATGGCTTGATTTAGGCTTGTGTGATCTATGAAATGAGTTGCTTGAGGTTTGTATGTGATGTACTGATTGGCCAAAGGAGTTGGTGTGGCATAGTGTGATTGGTATGAGCCAAATTGCAAAAAAGTCAAAGAATGTGTACTTGAGGCATGACACGGGTCAGAGGTGGCTTGAAGGCTTGTCCTGCCTCAGCTTCATTCATGGAAGGCCCTTGGATGATTTGTGATGATCTGGATGGCTTGATGCAAGAGATAGCATGTGTTTTGCAACTTTCCCCCTTTGAGAATTTTGTGAAAATGACTCATAGAAACTTGTGATCCAAGGCATGATTTTGGTCTTGCAATGTTGCATTATCATGTAATGAAGCTTAGAAGTGGATTAGAGGTCATTAGAAGTCTTGAAACTTGATTTTGCAAAAATCCCTCTTTGGCACATACTTGAAAATTACAAGATTTTTCCCAACTTTGAAACATCATATCTTGAGTTCTAGGATGAATCAAGAGGAGTTCTTGTACTTTTTGAAAATGGGAAGATCCAATATACAACTTTCATGTTTAAAGATTTTTCATTTGAAGCATTTTTGATAAAGAAAGAGGAGGTTGAAAATCTTTCCCAAAATGGAAAGTTTCCATTACAAGTCATGTCCAAAAATGGAAAGTTTGCAAATGGCTTGAAATTATTCAATCGTGTGAACTTCTAACCACTTCTAAGATCAAATAAAGATAATAGAACCTCAAACTGATGAAAATGATCCTTTGGTTCCATTGTTGGGGGCCTCAGATGCCCTGATTCTGACTTTTCTTGCACAATAAGTTACCAGTTGATCATATGACTTCCGCAATGAATTTCTTCATCAAATTTTGTACACATGATCCTTATAACATATTAAGACCATTAGAATCAAGAATGACCAAAAAATTGATATTAAGGGCCTCAAACCCAAAACCCTAATTTTAGGTCATCTGTGCAGAAAACCTTGGCATGTCTGGACCTCTGTGCAATCCTTTGTGACATTTTGACTTTTATGAACTTTGGGGAGCATATAATGATCATGGAACACACATGGACCCTCTTGACAAGCTTCAAGGCCTTTGAGATAGCTCAGATCACTTCTTGGATTCATTTGATCCCAAACCCTAGCTATGCAGTTTATGCAGTGAAACAAACTATGCAATGTGAGATGATATGCTTATGCAATGTAATATGAAAAGACCACAAGCCATGGTGTGAGAAAACGTGAGGGAAATTTGGGGTGTTTACACATATGAATTGTTTAAGATCTTCAATAGAGCCTTTCTATGCGAATCTGAGCACATCAAGAGAGATAATATTGAGATCTTAGAAGGGGTCTGTTGTAAGTGATCAACAAATTTGTAATCACTCTTCTTGATTATTTTTAGGAATACTTCCGCTTCTTTATCAAAGGTGATATCAGGCTCTGTCATAGGCGCATGTACATCATTTGTCATGGGCTACTTTCCCCTAGCTTTAGCTTGAGCTTCAACATTATCCTACAGTGGCAACACATTATTTCTCAGTGTCTCCGGAGCGAACAGTCTGCCACTTCTAGTGAATCCTCCGACCCTAACATTCTTAACTTGGTGCAGAGATGAACTGGATGCAGTCAAATTTTACTTATGTTTATTGCAATAAACTTTTCCTCCGTAGTTCCAAGGGACAACTTTATCATTCTGGTACGGAACTGGCCCAGAAGTAGTAATGGTTATCGGCGCTACCCTAGCTGGCGCAGGAACTTGTGTCTGATTGTAGAAAATCGTAACGGTTGACACCTCGTCTTCCTTCACAACCTTGTCGAACTGTATACTTCTGATCAGTGATATTTAGTTGTAGTTTTCAAGCCGGTTTTCAGTGTCCTTTGAGTCTAATTTTGTTCGTTTGAAGTATTTCGTTCATGTTTCGTCGTAGTTTTCTTAATGTAGCAGGCAAGTTAGTTTTAATCGTTTTATTCTGTTTTTATCTTTGGTATGGGTTATGTGGTTGTTTTTTGATGTGTTTTCAGGTCAATATGTAATCGGTTGTTCGACGCGTCCGAAGAGATGATCCAAGCATGAAAGATGACAGCAAAATGGGACATCAGAGGCACAACACGGGTGCCAGTGTTGTACAACACGACCCATGTTATGAATACCAGAAGAAAAAGGAGATTTGTAAAGAAAAGGAGAAAATCAGTGTTGTGTCACGGGTGCCCGTGTTGTACAACACGGCCCGTGTCATAGCATCTGATGAAGAGGCTGCATTGGGATGAACCAGAGGCACAACACGGGTGCCCGTGTTGCACAACACGGCCCGTGTTGTGAAGACCAGAAGAAAACCTGATGTTTTGTTGCTGCAAGGGTATTCCGGACTTTTCGCGGTGTTTTGGAAGACTGATTTATATTTGACGATTATTACTGTAATAAGACACTTTTTGATTTGGGGATTTTGGGGGATTGGAACTAATACGGGAGAAGAAGGATTGATCAAGAGCGGAAGCGATTGACGATCCAACGAATCCTACGTTAATTGTAATGTCTCAATTTTCTTGCTCTGTTTTTATTTCCGTTATGCACATGAGTGGCTAAACCCCCCAATGCTAGGGGGGTGTCCCTGGTTTGCTTTATGTAATGACAATTTGAATTCTTCATTTTGAGATTATGCTATTAAATCCGTTTCTTTATTTTATGCAACATCCTTAACGCTTTGTCTTTGTTGGAAAATAGGATAATTGATCGTGGTTAGGATTTGGTCTGACCAACCATCCTAACCTTGTTGCATAAATTTTATCACGATAAGTATTACTGAGGAATTGGAATATTTTGTGAAAACCTTTTTATGTCAGAATTATTGCTTGATATTCTTCTTTGACCGTTGAGGAATCAAGGTCGAGGAAGAATACCAATGGTTTTTCTTTAAAGGAATTTTGGAAAAACATTATCGACTTAGGAAAGACACTTTTTAAAGCATATCTCTGTAAGATTAAGAAACCATTGAGTCATTGCACTGCGGATCATACACCGTCCCTGGCATTATTTTCATATTAGTAATAACTCTTTGTTTTAGTTTACGTTTTAATAACTTTATTTTATTTAATCTAAAGTCAAACCTTTAAACCATCACTTTTGTCCAATTGAAATTAATCCATTATAACTTATTTCATTAAGCAGTCCTTGAGATCGATATTTGGGGTTACTCCCTTTTATTACTACATCGGTAAAAATAGTACACTTGCTATTTTCCGATCAAGTTTTTGGCGCCGTTGTCGGGGGCTGCCAAAGAACTAAGTTGTTTTGTGTTATATCAATTGGAATTTTGTTGCTCTACGACTAAAATTTTACTTTTCTCTCTGTATATCATTTTAGTGTTATTGAAATTTTGTTTTCTAACTCGTGTCTAACTGTTTATGCGAGGTCAGGCCTCAGCTAAATTTTCTTTTGACACAGAACCAGAAAGAGCTTTGCACGAGAGACGCCGCAAGGCAAGAATTGATAGTCTGGCTAAGACTGGTTCAAGTGTCCCGAATCAGGAAACTGAGGACTATATATCCGTTCACTCTGAGCACAGTGACTCTGATTCAGACAGAGAAACTGACCCAAAATTCAACAACATGGCAAGGAATCAACCTGTTGCAGAGAGACTCTTAGGGGATTACGGAGGGGCAAATGCTCAACCTAACAGGATGAAGATTGTTAATCAACCGGTGAATGTAGCACACTTTCAGTTGCATCCATCTACTATCCGCCAGTTAGAGAGCAAGCCTTTCTCCGGAAGAATCAATGAGGATGCAAACAAGCATCTTCAGAGATTTCTTACTACCACCACTTCTTTGAAGATCGAAGGTCATTCAGAGGAGGCAAAACGACTTGTGATGTTTCCATTCACACTTACCGACGATGCAGAAGAGTGGTTCTACTCTCTTCCCGCAGCAAGTATCACAACATGGCAAGAGATGGAAACAACTTTCCTTAATGAATACTTTCCTGCTTCAGTGTTCATCCGGGAAAATATATGATATAGTCAATTTTAAACAAAAAGAGGGAAACTTTGTGAATGGGTTGCGACTCAAGACAAAGCAGCTTATTGATACTGCTGCAGGTGGCTCAACAAACTTTTCAACAGCCACAGGTATTAAAAGAATCATAGAAGCCATTGCTGCCAATAAACACCTTGAATTATATGATCGCACAGTGAGTCAACCAGATGGAAAAATTGATCTAAAGCTGACAGAGCCGGTTGTAAAAATGGAAGATCAAATTGCCGCAGAAGTTGAAAGAAGGTTAAAGAAGATGAATCTGGGAACTCAAACAGTTGCTCAGGTTGAACCCGTTCAAGCGGTGATTTGCGAGATATGTTGTGGACCTCACTTTGCCATGCACTGTTTGGCAACTCAAGAACAGGTTGAACAGATTAATATGTTGAGGCAGAACAATCCTTATGCTAACACGTATAATCCGGGGTGGAAAAATCACCCAAATTTCTCTTGGAAAGATCATCAAGGGAACATCCAAAAACCGGTTCAAGGCCAACAACAGTATCAGCCCCAACAACAACCATATCAGCCTCCAGTGTCAAGAAAAGCTGATTGGGAAATTGCCATTGAAAAGATGGCAGCTCACAATTGTCAATTTCAAGAAGAAACAAGGAGTAACTTCAAGAATATTGGAGCCTCTATCAAGAATCTTGAAGTGCAAATGAGCCAAATTGCCCAACACCTCGCCATTCCACAAACTCCAGGGACTCTTCCTAGTGCTACTGTAACAAATCCTAGAGATAATCACAAAGTAAATGCAGTCACAACGCGAAGAGGTAAAGTTAGTGAGGAGGTTCAAGAAAATTCTGAAGGTGAAAGTCAAATGATTGAGGTGGAACTGGAAATCAAAGAAAATGAAGAGGTTGATAAAGAAAAAGAAGTTACCCCAGCACCGGACATCAAAGAAAAAGCGGTTGAACCAAAACCGATGGTCAAACTTCCATATCCTACAAGAAACAAGAAGAAAGGGCAGCAAGAAAAGAATTTTGAGAAATTCCCTGACTTGTTCAAAAAGCTGGAGCTGAATATTCCATTGCTTGAAGCACTTGAACAAATGCCCACTTATGCCAAGTTCATGAAAGATATCATTGCTAAAAAGAGGACTATGGGAGCTGAACCTATTATTCTAACTGAAACTTGTAGTGCTATTTTGCAGGGACTAAAGATTCCGGTGAAGAAAAAAGATAGAGGAGCTGTCACCATCCCATGCACTATCGGTGACAGATCGTTCAAGAGAGCTCTCATTGACTTGGGAGCGAGCATCAGTTTAATGCCTTTATCCATCTACAAAAAGTTGGGTATTGGTGTTGTTCAAGACACTAGGATGACTCTCCAATTCGCGGACCATTCGGTGAAGCGGCCATATGGAGTTGTCCATGATGTCCTGGTTAGAGTGGACAAATTTGTGTTTCCGGTTGACTTCGTGATCCTTGAAATGCCTGAAGATGAAGAAATCCCCTTGATTTTGGGAAGACCTTTCTTAGAAACCGGGAGAGTCATGATAGATATGGAAGGTGGAACACTAACGTTGAAGGTGTACGATGAAGAGTTGAAAATTGATGTTAGGAACACTTTGAAGTATAAAGATGATATGGGCACTAGTAGTAACATACAAGTGTTAAAACAAATGGAAGCTAGTGAGCATTTAGAAAATGTGTCCAAATTGCCTCTAGAGAGGGTGCTGAGTATGTCCATTTTTGAAGATGATAAGGAAGTTGGAGATAATGATATGGAAGTGGTAGCTATGCTTGAAACTCAACCTATCCTTAAAAGAGTTAGAATGCACCGGTGGGAAGAGTTGCGACAACCTATAACGGTTGATGAAGGCAAAGACAAGCCAAAAATATCAGAATTGAAGCAACTCCCCGAGAATCTCAAATATGTCTTTCTTGACACGGAAGAAAAATGTCCCGCTATTATTAGCACTAATTTGAAAGGTATGCAAGAAGACAAGTTAATTGAAGTCCTTAAGAAATTCAAGGGAGCAATTTGGTGGAAGATTGAAGACCTTAAAGGTATAAGTCCTACGGTGTGTATGCATAAAATACTTATGGAAGAAGATCACAAACCGGTCATGCAACCCCAAAGGAGATTGAATCTGGTGATGAAGGAGGTAGTGCGAAAAGAAGTTGTTAAGCTATTGGATGTAGGATTAATCTATCCTATATCCGATAGTGCTTGGGTGAGTCCGGTACATGTGGTGCCCAAAAAGGGGGGAACAACTGTTATAACAAATGAAAAGAATGAGTTGATTCCTACTAGAACTGTTACTGGATGGAGAGTTTGCATTGATTATAGAAGATTGAATTTGGCTACGAGAAAGGACCATTTTCCGTTGCCATTCATTGACCAAATGTTGGAAAGACTAGCGGGACATGATTACTATTGTTTTCTTGATGGTTACTCCGGATACAATCAAATTGCTGTTGCACCGGAGGACCAAGAGAAAACGGCGTTTACATGTCCCTATGGCATTTTTGCATATAGAAGGATGCCATTTGGGCTATGTAATGCCCCCGCTACATTCCAAAGATGCATGACATCCATTTTTGCGGATATGCTAGAAAAACACATGGAAGTGTTCATGGACGATTTCTCCGTGTTCGGATCCTCATTTGATCACTATTTGTCTAACCTTTCACTTGTTTTGCAGCGATGTCAAGAAAGCAATTTAATATTGAACTGGGAAAAATGTCATTTCATGGTGCGAGAAGGCATTGTTCTTGGTCACAAGATCTCACAAAAAGGGATCGAAGTTGATCAAGCCAAAGTGGAAGTGATCTCGAAGTTACCACCGCCGATTAATGAGAAAGGTATAAGAAGCTTCTTGGGACATGCGGGTTTTTACCGCAGGTTCATAAGAGACTTCTCAAAGATAGCCAAACCTTTAACTACCCTGTTGGTTAAAGATAAGGCTTTTGTTTTCAATAAGGAGTGCATCGATGCTTTTGAAACACTTAAAAAGGAATTAGTGTCTGCACCTATTGTTATTGCTCCTGATTGGTCCCTACCCTTTGAAATTATGTGCGATGCTAGTGACATTGCGGTAGGGGCTGTTCTTGGACAGTGAAGAGGGAAATTGCTTCATGTGATTTATTACGCTAGTCATGTTTTGAACCCCACACAGATAAACTATGCAACTACCGAGAAGGAGTTGCTAGCGGTTGTGTATGCCTTCGATAAATTCAGGCAATATCTGTTGGGTTCAAAAGTGATTGTTTACACTGACCATGCTGCTTCGAAATATCTTTTTGCTAAGCAGGATTTAAAGCCCAGGCTGTTGAGGTGGATTTTACTCCTCCAGGAATTCGATGTGGAGATCCGTGACAAGAAAGGGTGTGAAAACACTGTTGCAGATCATCTTTCTCGGATGTCACCAATTGAGGAGACTGAAGAGCAGCGCCCAATAAAGGATGAGTTCGCTGACGAACACATCCTAGCTGTTATTGGGGTGCCTTGGTTTGCAGATTATGCAAACTACCTCGTTGGCGGTATTATACCCGACGATTTTGATTCTAACAAAAGGAAAAAGTTTGTTCATGACTGCATGTTTTACTTATGGGACGATCTGTTTCTCTACAAAAGAGGGGTGGATGGCCTTGTAAGAATATGTGTACCAGACGAAGAACAAAAAGATATGCTGAAAGCATGTCACGACTCTGAGTATGGTGGGCATTTCAGTGGTGATCGGACAGCAGCTAAAGTCCTTCAATCCGGACTTTACTGGCCATCTTTATTTAAGGATGCTCAAGAATTAGTGAAAGCGTGTGACAGATGTCAGAGGACTGGGAATATATAAAAAAGAAACCAAATGCCCCAAAAATCTATGCTAGAGGTTGAGTTATTCGATGTATGGGGGATAGACTTCATGGGGCCGTTTCCACCGTCGTTCGGAAAAAACTATATTTTGGTGGCAGTGGATTATGTGTCCAAATGGGTGGAGGCTGTTGCATTGCCCACCAATGATGCTAAGGTTGTGGTGAGATTCCTGAAAGAGAACATCTTTGCAAGGTTTGGTGTCCCGAGGGCATTAATAAGCGACGAAGGAACACATTTCCTGAATCACCTCATGGAGAAGCTGCTGCAAAAGTACTATGTTAAACACCGGATAGCTACTCCATACCACCCCCAAACAAGCGGCCAAGTTGAGGTGTCAAATAGACAACTGAAACAAATCCTGGAAAAAACAGTGAATTCATCTAGAAAGGATTGGTCTATTAAGTTGGATGACGCTTTATGGGCGTACCGAACGACTTTCAAAACGCCTATCGGTATGTCACCATATCAACTGGTTTACGGAAAGGCATGTCACCTACCATTGGAACTTGAACACAAAGCTTTTTGGGCGTCTAAGTATCTTAATATGGATTTGTCAAAAGCTGGAAGTTCGAGGATTCTTCAACTTCACGAGTTAGAAGAATTCAGGAATCGGGCGTATGAGAATGCTAAAGTTTACAAAGAGCAAACGAAAAAATGGCATGATAAAAGGATTCAAAGAAAAGAGTTTTGGGAAGGACAAATGGTCCTTCTGTACAATTCAAGGTTGAAGCTATTCCCAGGCAAACTAAGGTCTAAATGGTCGGGACCTTTTGTAGTTCACAAGGTATTTCGTCACGGAGCTGTCGAAATTAAAAATCAGACCAATGGAGATATTTTCAAGGTGAACGGGCAGAGATTAAAGCCTTACTTCAAAGGCCAGACTACTGGTGATGTGAATGTCACTCGTCTTACTCAGTAGGATGACGGACCGTTGAGCCATGCGACGTTAAACGCAGCGCTAAGTGGGAGGCAACCCACGATTTTATCAATCTTACTTTTGTTTGTTTCAGTTTTGTAGGTTGTGTGTATCATTGGTTCTGTGAAGGAAAGAAAGAGGTTGGATGTCGGGCAAGGAAGATCAGAAAAATCAAGAAAAAGTGAAAAATCAGGGGTGCATCACGGGTGCCCGTGTTGTGCAACACGGGTGCCCGTGTTGTGCAACACGGGTGCCCGTGTTGTGCAACACGGCCTGTGTTGCAATGTCTGAAGAAGAAGATTTTTTGATGAGCCTTTGAGGAGAACCAGGGGCCTGACACGGGTGCCCGTGTTGTGCAACACGGCCCGTGTCAGGCATGCGGGAAGCCAGATTTTGAAATTTTTTAAACTTCCCAATTTTAATTCAGTGGGTCCCACGTGGTTATTATCATAACTTCTCATTAGTGGCTCATTAACCACTCATTTATCCTAAACTTTCATCTTCTTCAACCTCCATTCTCTTACAAAAAACCCTAACCCCATTTTCATTCTTCATAAAAGCTTCATTTTCTCCATTACCCACTCACCAGAACACACTACCCCGTTCACAAAAAGTGTTCCCTGTGCCTCCATCGTCACTTCTACGGTGACGGATTTCACTAATCTTTCGATCAAATTTTGTGCTTAATTTGTGCAGGTGATAACAATGCCTCCTCGCAAGGATACCGGTAAGCGTGTCGCTGAATCTTCTCGCCCCCGTAAGCGAGCACACCGAATGCCTAATGCTCATGGCATTTTGTTTGAGGACCCGGAGCATCAAGCCAAATATTCAAAGTTGGTAAGGCGTAAATTGATACCGGCCCGATATATGTGTAATGAAACTCTTGAGAATCTAGGGCTTAAATTTAAAGTTCATAGAATGTTTCACAGTATTGGCATGCTAAATTTTATGTTGTATGAAGCGCCAACTTTTGAGCACATAACTTTGGAATTTTTGAGTTCTTTACAGTTTCAGCTCAAGCATACGTGGACCGGATCTGACACAGAGTACTTCGGTACTTTGAAGTTTCGCCTATTTGACACTGATCATGTGATGTCAGTTGCTGATTTGGGAAAGATATTAGATCTTCCAATTTACGGGCCTGGTGCACCGCCAAGTACATTTGTGGCAGGAGAATTCTGGAAAGATATCACCGGCAGTACCGAGTATGTCGCGTCGGCGGCAAAAGCTTCGGGTATTCATAACCCATGCTTTAGGTATGCTCAAAAGGGGTTGGCTTATACCCTTTTCTGCCGAGGCGATAGCACAGGAGTGGCTACACTGAGAGAGCTGTACTTCCTGTATGGTATGGCAAATGATGAGCTGATCAACGTTGCGGCCTTCGCAGCAGACCACCTGAAGCGGGTAGCCAATGTTGCCTCTGGTGAGATCTCTGTTGGAGGGATGATTACGCAAATTGCTGAAAAACTTGGGTATGCTGAGAGGTTGCTTGAAGTACCTGCAGTGGCAGGTAAGACCAAAATTGATCTTGAAACCTTAATCAACCAAGGTATGATAAAGAGCTGTCATAATTATTACTCTGTGATGACTCGTAACCGACATTTGATTTCTTTACTTGCTCCTAATTTGATTACTATAGACAATAGAGCTAACTGGTTGTATGAGGACCCTATGCAAGGTGGAAACGATCAGTTTGATGAGTATTTTTCAGGTGAGGAAGATGAGGGGAACCAAGCTGAAGAGGTCCCGGTTCAAACTGCTGGTGGATCATCAAACCAAGCAACCGGTCAGTGGAGTGTGACCAAGGAGCAGTGGGACGAAATGATAAAAGAGCAGACCCGGCAAGGGGACCTCATCGATGATTTTCATTCATGGATGCAGCAGATGAGGCTTCATGGATTTCCACCTGAGCAGTGATAGTTGTGAGTTCCCTCCGACATTGGTTCTTCAACAGTGTGGACACTGTTGAGTTCAAATGTGGGGGGGTTTAGTTTTCATGTTTTCGTTTGTTTTGTTTTAATCTATGTTTATTTTTAGTAGTGTCAGCTTGAAAATTATAGCTATGTGTTATTTGAAAAATACCCCTGAGTTGACCTGTTGTGTGTTGCGAGTGAATAATGAGAAAGTATATAGGATTTGAGTGAAAAGAAACCCGACGAGCAAAAAAAAAAGGAAAATTTTGATGTTTAGGTACTACATGAACACACTGAGTCTCCGAAATTAGGAACGAGTTCGACGTGTAGATTCGTGCCATGGTACTTTGATCTGAGAAGTAAACCCAAAGTAGTTTCTATTGACATATCTGGCTTTATCTATAATAATTGTGTGTGCAAAGTTGATCCAAAAGAGAAAAAGGCTTGAAGGCACCGAAAAAAAATGAATAAAAACATTTGAACGATCGATCCTTCTAAGTTGGGTAACCCTCACCAGGTTATTCAACTTAACGGCGGTTGAACATAAATGTTTCCCTAAGGGACAAAGAAATATCGGTGCCAATAATTAAAAAGGGGATCAATTTTGTACACATAGTGAAAATCATAAAAAGCCTTAAAAGTGATTGTCCGAATGAAAAGGGTTGAAAATCGAAAAATAAGACCTAAGCCCGAAGCATAGTCGGAGAGGTTACCGAAAAGGAGATTCAGATCCGTGGTTTTCCGTGGTGTAGTGTTTGTGTGATACCTTTACTGAGAGAGAAGTACCAAAAAGAACTTATTGGGTGACTTGGAACAAAGGATCTACGTATGAGTATCGTAATTCATCTTGCTAGTGTTTTAATGTATAAATACAGGATTTTTGCTTGAGGTCAAGCCAGAATTCAAGTTTGGGGGAGTCTGATCAGTGATATTTAGTTGTAGTTTTCAAGCCTGTTTTCAGTGTCCTTTGAGTCTAATTTTGTTCGTTTGAAGTATTTCGTTCATGTTTCGTCGTAGTTTTCTTAATGTAGTAGGCAAGCTAGTTTTAATCGTTTTATTCTGTTTTTATCTTTGGTATGGGTTATGTGGTTGTTTTTTGATGTGTTTTCAGGTCAATATGTAATCGGTTGTTCGACGCGTCCGAAGAGATGATCCAAGCATGAAAGATGACAGCAAAATGGGACATCAGAGGCACAACACGGGTGCCAGTGTTGTATAACACGGCCCGTGTTGTGAATACCAGAAGAAAAAGGAGATTTGTTAAGAAAAGGAGAAAATCAGTGATGTGACACGGGTGCCCGTGTTGTACAACACGGCCCGTGTCATAGCATCTGATGAAGAGGCTGCATTGGGATGAACCAGAGGCACAACACGGGTGCCCGTGTTGCACAACACGGCCCGTGTTGTGAAGACCAGAAGAAAACCTGATGTTTTGTTGCTGCAAGGGTATTCCAGACTTTTCGCGGTGTTTTGGAAGACTGATTTATATTTGACGATTATTATTGTAATAAGACACTTTTTGATTTGGGGATTTTGGGGGATTGGAACTAATACGGGAGAAGAAGGATTGATCAAGAGCGGAAGCGATTGACGATCCAACGAATCCTACGTTAATTGTAATATCTCAATTTTCTTGCTCTGTTTTTATTTCCGTTATGCACATGAGTGGCTAAACCCCCCAATGCCAGGGGGTGTCCCTGGTTTGCTTTATGTAATGACAATTTGAAATCTTCATTTTGAGATTATGCTATTAAATTCGTTTCTTTATTTTATGCAACGTCCTTAACGCTTTGTCTTTGTTGGAAAATGGGATAATTGATCGTGGTTAGGATTTGGTCTGACCAACCATCCTAACCTTGTTGCATAAATTTTATCACGATAAGTATTACTGAGGAATTGGAATATTTTGTGAAAACCTTTTTATGTCAGAATTATTGCTTGATATTCTTCTTTGACCGTTGAGGAATCAAGGTCGAGGAAGAATACCAATGGTTTTTCTTTAAAGGAATTTTGGAAAAACATTATCGACTTAGGAAAGACACTTTTTAAAGCATATCTCTGTAAGATTAAGAAACCATTGAGTCATTGCACTGCGGATCATACACCGTCCCTGGCATTATTTTCATATTAGTAATAACTCTTTGTTTTAGTTTACGTTTTAATAACTTTATTTTATTTAATCTAAAATCAAACCTTTAAACCATAACTTTTGTCCAATTGAAATTAATCCATTAGAACTTATTTCATTAAGCAGTCCTTGAGATCGATATTTGGGGTTACTCCCTTTTATTACTACATCGGTAAAAATAGTACACTTGCTATTTTCCGATCAACTTCCTTCATCCATCATTCTCTGTATTTTTGTTTTCAGTCGATCACAGCCATCAGTAGAGTTAACACGGTCTGGACAACCCTTTTCACAAGATGGGAATATATTGTTCTCGGCCAAGCAAGCTTTTACAGTCAACAATGAAGTCTTCAAATCCTTGACATCAGATACCAGGTTCAAACCTTCACCGCTATCAATAGCCCCAATAGTCCTTCTATGAGGAGGCATAGGGTTTTGTATCACATTTTGAGTGGGGGAGAAGTTGATTGCTTTGGAGTCTATTAAGCCTTGGACAAGATGCTTAAAGGCTTGACAGTTCTCTGTGTTATACCCAAGAGCTCCAGAATGGAATTCACAACGAGCATTAACGTCATAACCCACTGGGAGTTGACCTGCCTTTGGAGGCTATAGAGTCCTTAACTGTATCATTTAAAATTGAAGCAGATTTTGTAATAACTGGGAGTATGACATTAGAGGCATCTCGATGTGCCTATCCTTCGGTCTGGGAGGATAGTACGGTCGAGGGGACCTTTGCTGTTGATATTTTTGTTGGCGCTGTTGTTGAGGTTGTTGAACCTGTGACTGGTTAGCTGGAGTAGCAATAGTGACAGGTGCTTCCTGATGATAAACATTCTGATTCCCTCTATTCTTCTGAGCATATACAACCCCAGTTTCTCCTTCCCTGCGTTTCACGAAAGGCTTCTTAAGCCTGGAGGTTGACGCTCCGCTGCTCTGAATCTTGCCTTATTTCATCCAGCTCTCAATTCTTTCTCCTGTCAGAATGATGTCAGAAAATTCACTAGAGGAACAGCCAGTCAACCTCTCCATGAAGTGCCCCGGGAGGGTGTCCATGAAGAGATCAACAATCTCTCTTTCCAACAATGGTGGCTGAAACCTGGAAGCAACCTCGCGCCATCTCTATACATAGTCTTTGAAATTTTCTGAATTCTTCTGAGACAAGCTTTGAAGTTGAGTATGGCTGGGAGCCATATCGATGTTGTACTGGTATTGCTTAAGGAAGGCTTCCCCAAGCTCCTTCCAGTTACGAGCATATTTCTTCTCAAGCTTCATATACCACTCCAATGAGCCCCTAGATAGGCTTTCCTGGAAGTAATACATCCAGAGCTTCTCGTCTTTGGTATGAGCGGCGATTTTGTGATAAAAGGCCTGCAAGTGAGTCTTAGGGAAGGAGTTGCCATTGTATTTATTGAAAGTTGGAGGTCTGAATTTTGGAGGGATAACCACCCCTGAAACCAAGCCCATATCAGACACGTTGATACCAAGAGTGCCTTTGCATTCCATAGCTCACACCTTCATGAACTCTCACATCCGGGTACGAAGTTCATTCAAATCTGTTTCTACCGTATCCATGACGTTCCTTTGATTTATGCGAGTAGCATACCGGTGCGGCGATATATCGTGCCTGTGAAGACGAGTCTTAGTGGCTCTCTCAATCCTTCCTGAATACACATATAAGTTAAGAAATCTGGATAACCTGCAAAAGATAAAAATGAAAATGACATGAATACATGCAATGTTGTGTTCTTTTTATTCTCAAGGTTTTTATATTCTCGTTCTGATGTTGAGAATTCAGATAGCTAGGTATTGAGAATTTAGATAGCCCTTTCATATTTTAAGGAAGAAGGCCCCGCATGACGTTTAGATAAGATAATAGTGAAGAATTGGTGCTCAGAACCCCGTGTCAGTGCAGAGATAATAACTAGAGATTCAAACCAAATACAATATCATAAACTGAAGCCTAGAAATAACAAATTCCCCGAAGGGTGCCAGTTCATACAACAACAGAAGCAAAATAGAATCCCACAACATGCTTGTGGGTAATCCAAGTACAAGTAAATGAAACTAGGCCCTAGTGAGCTCCATGTTTTTCAGCCTGCAGTTGAGACGCCTGACCATCTGGAACTACTGAGCTACGTCTGGATGACCTAGATCCTCAATCAGCTTCTGAATGAGGAGATCCCTCTGATCATAGGAAGCATGCAACTCACTGATTTGTTGCAGGAACACCTCTTCACTCTCCTTGTTAAGACTTGATTCAGGCTTAGCTTTCTTGACTTCAGCATGGAGTTTCAGCTCTTCTACCTCTTTCTAGAGGTCTCCAACTGCTTGTTGACCTTAGGCTATCTTCTGGAGGTAGTCTCTATGCTACTCATAGGCTTTCTGCAGTAGTTCTCCCTGTTCAGTCAAAGTCTTTCGGAGACTTTTGATCTTCATCTGGTATTCGGTCTCTAACTCTTTCTACTTTTTCAGGTTATCTTCCCACTTCTCTTGCCAAAGGGTTACATATTCGTTAGCTTCATCTAAGGCCTTTTTATCCTTCCGGCGCCGACTTACCTTGTGGATCTCAACTAAACCCCTTTTCTTAAAGTAAAGCTCTTGTTCCTCAAAGTCCTACTGCTCGAGTCTGACCATCTCTTCAGCCTGATGAGCTCTCTCTTCTAGCTTCTGGCTCTGAATCATCAGTTTCTGACAGAAATCATCGGCCTTCTGATTTTCAGCTCTAAGTTGTCTAACCAAAGCTTTTAACTTCTTGTAATCCTCAAGAGGAACAAAATTCTATGGTAACACTTCCTTTGGATACAAAGGGAATTCCATGGAGAATGGGAGGAGTAGGACTTCTACACAGTTTCTCAACCACGCCGCAAAAGGATCATATGTCTTTGGGTCCACTTTCCCAAAACATTTCTTCCCTTTCATTTCCTGACTTCCCAAGCTTGGGCTACTTGAATACACAACTTAATATTTCCTTCTGATGGGAAATACAATGACTCAACTACCTCTTCCATGGATGGTGGATCTTTTAGAGGGTAACCAAATTGCTTCATGGCCAGCGAAGGGTTGTAGTTTATCCCTCATTTCCTTCCTAGCAAAGGTACATTAGGAAAACTTCCACAGCTAGCAATAATCTCCTTCCATATCAAATTCCCATTACATCCCAGGATATGTCCTCTGAAGTCAAGCCCATCAATATTTTAGACCGCTTCCATTCTTGTTTCAAACCTTGGAAAGGTCCTGACTTCAGAATTGTCTAACAAACCAATCAGCAAACAAAGGAGCACAGCAGCTCAACTACCCCTTCCTTTTCTCGTTCCTGTAATGAACCCCATAATAGAAATCTCATAGCAACATAGGTATTGAGTTTCTCTAAAAGAAGATGACAACGACTTCCGTGCTAATCAAACCTTTCTCTCCTGGGAACAAGCTTATCCCATATATCATCAAGGCCAACAATGCACTGAACTCTTCCTACTTGTTTCTTACTGCCAGATCTTGAGCTTATGTGGCAAGAAAATACAAGGAAATACCTTTACTTTTGTTGACTTCTAATCCTCTCTCGACTTTGGAAAATTCCAAATGGCAAACATCAGCTATGTCTTTGCACAAAGGAGTCTTCTCTAGACCGTAATAAGGAACACCGTCTCTGATTGTAACCTTTAGGATGCTGGAAACTTCTTCTAAAGTAGGAGCCAAAATGTAATCTGGAAACACAAAGGCTCGCAGCTGAAGATCGTAGAACTGTAACAAGGAATGAAGGATGTCCCTCTGATCAACTGTGGGCTTATTCATATATTCCAGAATCTTCCCATACTCTTTCTGGAAATCATCTAGAACTTTGTCATTCATCAAACTGATCAACTTCTGAATACTCTCAGTTTCAGGTTGTGGGAAGGTGTAGTGAACATTCCTCTTTCTGGGGGTTTCCATTCTTGCAGCTGAACTCCGTCCGGGAATTGGGAATAATATGAACCCTGAGAATGAAAAAGAACACAAATGATTAATGATGTGATGATAATATGCAAGGCAAGGCATGTGATTAGTGACGTGTTTGTGATGTGTCACGCATATATCATGTGTCTGTGCAAGGTCACAACATTACAATAACAATTTCTCTGAATAGGAATCCTGGATCTCATAACCAAGGAACCATATCACAATACTGAACAAAACTGGAACAGTGGGTATGTTTGAAGTTTTAAGGTTCCTGCAAACCTGTAAGCCCCTCCCATCTCACGGGTATGCTCCGAGTCAAACATCACGAACTCTCAAAGCCGAATAGCAATAATACACTCAATATTTCTGAGAAATGGCTCATGACCAAATCAGGGAATAAGTTTGGCATTATGTACTACTCTTGGAGGTCTCAGTTGAGTCCGGGAAAAAACATCCCTCATAAGTCCCCAACTTCAAGCACTGAATTGAGAAACAATAGTACATTCAGCCTTTGGTAT
This sequence comes from Lathyrus aphaca, assembly GCA_963966055.1. Lineage (NCBI taxonomy): Eukaryota > Viridiplantae > Streptophyta > Magnoliopsida > Fabales > Fabaceae > Lathyrus > Lathyrus aphaca. The sequence continues at coordinate 436,898,739 of OZ014521.1, forward strand.
ATAGTACTATCGTCATACGAACAATTTGCCTTAACTAGATTCCTATGAGAGAACTAGGCCATCATATGCTAGTTCCTTGTGGGCCCTCAGATGTGAGTGGGTTTTCCAACAAATGTGGTCTGCCACTGTCATCACCGGAGAGGGATGTTTCCACAAAGGTCCTCAATGATCGATCCCCAACTACACATAACTATCAAGGTTATGTATTGACCCAGAAAGATTATGATATCAATTAATTTCCAAGACGGTCGCAAGTCTAGTGTGGAACTCACTAATACCAACATAGCAAGATGCCATGTGTCATACACTAATTTTTTACCCTAAGATTTTTTCGCATCTCATCTGCATCTTGCATACAAACAAGATCACGTACTGGTTCATTTACCTTTTTTCAGTTGCATGTCTATGCCTCGTAGGGGATCACCGTGTTTTTACTTGCTTTTATTTGTTTATATTTACTAACCTCTAACTAAAATACAAAAATATGTTGCAGTCTTCTTTTTCTTCTGTGTGTGCAGGTTTTCAAAGATAAGGAAGTGATTCCAATTCAAAAGTGGTTGTTTAATTATGATTCAATTCAGATGGACGTTTAACCTAATCTTGGTCAAATTATCAAAACTTGTTTCAACTGCGAGTTATTTGTGCCAATGGTCTATTTCTCAGACGATGTGTGTTCAAAGTTCAAGCTGTGTTATGTGCGAAATTCATCAGATTCTCAAGTTGTGGTTCTTAAGAGGTTTCAGGCCAGATTGTTTTGGTTCAGTGCATCAGCGGTTCATCTGTGGATTTATTTTCCTCAGCATGGATTCGAATAATCAAGGAAATTTTCAGACATTGGTTGTGGCTTAATTTGCAAATATTCAGTGGTTCAGGATTGATTGTGTTCATTTTATCAGTGGCTTGTGGAAAAAAATCAATTTCATATCCATTCTCATCCATTTTTGGAATATATCCCTCATCCATTTTTTTTCCGATTAAACCATTTTATTTTCCAATTTCTATTATCCATTTTGTTTAATGACCATTTTTCTTCCATTTCTCTCGATTATCCGATTCATATTTTTTAGTTTAATAATCCAAATTCTAAAAGTCATTGTTCATGTGCAAATGACAACTGGACCATCACTTTTTTTTGAAGTCCATAACAATTTTTTTATTATCCATCTTAGTAAAAAAAATTATTACTAAATATACCCATTATCATTTTTTCTAAGCCCATTTTATTTTTTAGGCCCTTTTCATTTTTATTATACAACAAAAATTGAAGAAAAAAAAGAGTGGAACAATCCTCAGCTACATCATGAAGCCACATGACCAAATTCATGTTGCCATCCACATACACTTTCCCAGCCGCGACTTCTTTCTAGCCACACACCATCTTCATCTCATCACAAGTCAGCTCATCACAAGCCAAGACGCATTATTCAGCAACACATAATCACGCATCAAAACGCAAGGCTGAACGCACATAAAATGCAGCTGCTAAACGACTCACATGTGCACACAAAACACAAGTGTAAACGTCATATCACACTGAAACCAACAAAACAAAACACAACAAGTCACGCCTTCAGTCCAAAATCAAGCAAAACGTAGGCTGAACAGAAGAAAAACACAGCGAAAACTTAACTGCTAACACACGAAATTTTTGTGACATCCAAAACGCGGAAAATAGTTCAAAACGGCAAATCGTATTTCAATTCAAATCTCCTCCAATCTCTCTATAAATACACCTGAATTCCATTTTAGTCTGGAAGCTTGGAAATCCACTATAAATCCCTGCATAAATCAAAATCAAGCTTCAATCAATTCCATTCAAACCTTCCTTCATTCTTTTCCAAATCCTTCAATCCGAAAACAAATCCTTCAATCCGCAACTCTAACGCCTCAAATATCATTCACCTTCAACAACGAAAATCACAACCATAAAAAACAAACATAACAACATCATAACTCACTCACTCATTACGATTTAGAAATTAGAAAGAAAGAGATTCGGGAGCTGAATTTTGCTTGCGCGAAAAAGAAGAAATCATGAGCGAGAGAGATATCAGAGATCTTACCATCACGTTTGATTTGGAGAAGAGAAATCTTGCACATTGAGAGAAAACGTTCGCGATTTTTAGAGAGAGAGAAGAAAGTTTCAGATTGGTAAAAAAGAATGTGAGATCAACGACTGTGTTTTTGTGCTTCGTTCGTGAACAGTGTCGGCTGCGTTTTATGTTATGAAGAAGAAGATGTACTTAATTTCTTTTGTTTTCATTTTATATAATCTGTTTTTTCCATAAAAAAATTTATTTGGGCTTGTATTGGTTTGGACCTATTTTTTCTATCCACCACCACTGATTGTTGCGCCTCTTTCTCATTATTTCTTTCTTTTTTTTATATTCCTTTTTCCATATTTTGTTTTCTATTTCATTTGTTTTTTTTTAATTTGTTTTTTTTTAAAGAAAATTGATATGAATTTTTTATCCATTGTTAAAGTCTTTTAGAAATTAAAATATATATATATATATATATATATATATATATATATATATATATATATATATATATATATATATATATATATATATATATATATATATATATATATATATATATATATATATTTTAGTGATATCTCTTTAATTTTCTTTATGACTATTTCAATTTGTTTTTGTTTCGGTTTGTTGAATTTTGAATGGATCATAAATGTTAGATCCATGTTTTTTCATCTCTCATTTTTCTTTTTGGTCGATGAGATCTCCGATTCGTAGATTATTGATTTTCGAAGATGCTTAATCTTCATTATTTCAAATATATGGATGAATGATCATTTGGATCACTCTCCATACTTTGGAATTGTGATAGGTTGCATTCGATTATTCAATATGAAATCTCGATTAAGATCAGACTGTTATCGCTTTTCTTTTCGTGCGACATGTTTTCGGAGAATGATCCATCATATCATTTCTCTAACATAAATTAGCACAAATATTTTCCACCTTAATCGGTGGTGGCCGGCCTCATTTGTAGGGTAATTACTTCGTAAATTATTCGGAAATTGCTTAACATAGACCTAAACTTGTCCCGAATTCGGTATAAGATCCTATTGGATCTGGTTGCCTTGCGATTTTGTTTTTTTTTTGTTGTGGTTGATTAAGTTCACCATACCATTGTTATGTAAATATTATTATACTATTAATATACCACATTTTAATTCATTCTCGCACCTTATCCTCTTTATTTCAATCTCTCGCTCCTTATCTCTTTTATTATGATTTTATTGTACTATATCATTCATCATATTGTTTATGTTTGTATTCTTATGCTTGTGATATTTCCTTTGTCCATTTGGACACAAAAACATTTATAAAGGATTAAACATATAAAAGACTTGTGACTTTAACTTTGGACTATGGCCACTATCCTTAGCATTGGACTTGGAGTTTGGACTTAGATTTTAGGATCTCTCCCTTTGCTCAAGTTATTATGGATTGAAGACCTTAGCTGATTTGGTTTACTTGTTTATGAAGATGGAAGTCCTTTTGTTTTGAAGAATGTTCACCACACGGTTTGATCGTTCTTCCTTTTAACTTTTACTTTAAGTCTTAGGATAGTCCCTTCATCTCCTCCCACTTCTTAAATTTTCAAATCTTCTTCCTATTTTCAAAACCTTATTTGTTTTCAAACTTCAAACGTTTTCACAATCAAACCTTGACTTAGGTCAAGCGGTTTTACCTTTTCATTTCGTTTCTTAATAAATGCTAAACCACATAAGCAACTTTCTTTTCAAAACACTTTAAAAAATGCAAAACTCATTCAATTGTTCTTGTGCCCTCGTGCAATTTTCTTTTTAACCATTTTATGTTTAGATATGATTCATTCTTTCTAGCGGAATTATTCGCTAAAGAATGACGACTTATCTTTACCTTTTAAAATCAATTCAACACATTGTTTCTTTTCACATTTTGTACCACGAACTACGAGGTTTTGATCTCGCATTGCACTTAGTGGGTACGTAGGCATGAGACGATCGTCTCTTCAAACACAAAAATCTTTAAAAAAATTTCTCTTCTCATCTCTTCAGTCTCCTTTAAAACAACCCATTTCAAACCAAAAAAAACAATAAATATTTCAAAGGGCTCCCGTGGAGAACCACAGACATTTTTGGTGCGTAAAACCTTCCCAATTTGTAACCTATCCCCTTACCCATTCTTTGCTCGTTTCTTTTTGCTTTTTGCTTTTAGATTCACTAGGATTTTATTCGTTCATTTTTCCTCTTCCATCTGGAATAAAATAAAAGTGTGGTGGCGACTCTGTTTACTTTGAGTTAAACTAATTGATAGTTTACACTCGTGATTTTACCGCTACAGAAAAGTGGTGACTCTGTTGGGAAGTCAATCTCTAAGTGGATTCGGTCTACTTTGATTTATTTATTGCTTTGTTTTGATTTGTTTGTTATTTGTTTGTTCTATTTCGTTTTTGGTGATCCCCTGTGAGTGAGATAGATTATAACCCGGATCTGAGTTGAACTTATGATAGGACGGCGATATTCGAAGCGATACGCGATGGAGTAGTCCAAAGCTATATCAATTCGATAATCTCCACTCGGTTAGGCTCTCTTGGACTATCAATGTCATGATGAGTAATCATATGTGGCATTATTTTCCGACTTTGAGCTGATCATACTGAGGACCATAGAACCCTTAACCTATCCAAGCCAATTTAGGAACGTAGTGCAGAAACTATCCGGGTGTAAACCTAAGGTGGTTGTCGCGCGATACTACACTTGGAAGAGGTATATTTTAAGAATGTTATCGGTTGAGGAGTAATCCAACGTACCGATAATATTCTAAAGATGGTTGTTAACTCCGGGAACCTCTGTTAGAACCCTTTTAGTTTTCTGCAGGTACAATGAAGACAAACCTTAGTACATGCCTTTGTGGGTTGTTGGTTCTTATCCCTTGACTCCATGCTCGTGATCTAAACCTTTGAACCTGTGTGTTTTGCGTGATATTGCTTTTGGTTGTTGCATCCACATATTCATCATGATCGTCATCACAACCATTTCTCAAGGAAAACAATTCTGATTATTGCAAATATTGGAAAAAGCAAATATTCCTTTTTGTCAAGATTTTTCATGACCCTATTGTCGATGTTGACCATGTTTGCAATAATCGAGTTGTTTTTCTGAGAATGGAAGTGAACATTGCATATCATTGCATTCTCGCATATTCTTGCGTTCATCCAGTTGTGTGGGAACTCATCCCGGTTGTTTCTTTCTTCAGTTGTTTGTCCATCAAGCTGTCTCCTCACCACAAATACGGAACTAGAGCTGCTAATAGATTGAGAGCTATCAGATTGAGAATGGAAAACCAAGAACAGCATAACCTAGAAGTCAGAATGGAGATTAATGAGTTGAAGGCCAGTATGACCAGGCTCACTGAAATGATGCAAGTTTTGATTGCTCGAGGTGAACCACCTCAAAGTACTGTTATCTCTGAAGTTTCAACTTCTATTGTTGACCCTCATGTGATTCAGCAACCGGTTTCTACTTGGCCATAATTTGGGTTACCTCCGGATTATGTGCCAGTTCCTGCTACTACTCAAATGGTTGTTCCATTTGTTGTGCCAGTCTTTTCAGCTCCGACATTTGTCAAACCTCAACCTGTTGTGCACACTACTGCTCAAGCTACTTATCAGAATTCTCCCTTTGCGTACCATGTTGCTTGTATATAAGTTGAAAGTCAGGGTGAACCAGGATATATGGATGAAGTTAGAGAGCAATGTTTGACTCTTGAGAAGAGAGTAAGAGGTTTAGAAGAAAAAGATGTCTTTGGTGCTACTGCAATAGACATGTGTTTGGTTTCTGACCTAGTTTTGCCTGATAAGTTCAAAGTTATTGTATTCGAGAAATACAATGGTCATACTTTTCCAAAGATTCATCTGCTGATGAATTTTCACAAAATGGATGCACATGCCAAGGATGACAAGCTGCTTATTCACTGTTTTCAAGATAGTCTGAGTGGTGCTTCTATGAAGTGGTATGTAGGACTTGAGAAGAGTCACATTCGAAGCTGGAATGATTTATCTGACGCTTTCGTAAAACAATATAAGTACAATCTGGACATGGCACATGACCATCGTCAACTTCAAAACATGTCACAAAAAGAGAAGGAATAATTCAAAGAGAATTTGAATCTTCTAATGTTGTATGAAAGTCTCATGGGAACTTTCAAAAGAGAAGAGATGATGATACTTATGTTGTTTCAACTTAGAGGAAGCCTTATCGCCAGCAACAACGATATGTTCAACCATACGTAGCTGCAGTTGCTCCTGTTGTCAAAGCTCAACCAGCTCAAGTTCAAGTTCAAGTTCAAGCTCAGGCTCCTTATCCTGCTGTTGGACAAAATCAGTATCGTAATAGGCCAAAGTTTGATCCTATCCCAATGTCTTACACTGATTTGTATCCTTCCTTGATTAAGAGTGGTATGATTACTACCAGGCCTCCGCCTGCTGTTCCAGATCCTCTTCCAGCTAACTATAGATCAGATCTTCGCTGAGTTTCATCAAGGTGGAACTGGTCACGGCTTGGAACATTGCTTTGCACTGAAGGCTAAAGTGCAAGAAGTTATCAGGAACAACATCCTTTCCTTTCATGACACTAATCCTAATTTTGTCAAGAATCATTTTCCGAAGCATGAGAAGTGAATCTTCTAGATAACTTCAACAGTCAGATTTTCTTCAAGGCCATAATATCAGACGGGACAACTCATCCTTGTTGCTGATGGATCACCAGGCCATTGTTTCTTTATGTTTGCAATTTTCTTCAATTGTATTGACTTGTTTGCTTTTAAACTTTGTTTGTACTTTCATGTTGATTTTAATGAAAATGACCATTGCTTTGTTTTGATTCAATTTCATTTACTATTTACATCTTTATGCTTTACATTTCAAGTTCATTTTCTTTTCTCAAGCTTTTGCAATGATTGGAGGGAGAGTGATGAAAACGAGATACCCATAATTGTTGTTGATATTCTTTTGATTGAGACTTGGCTGATGATATACAGGCATTGTTTCAAATCCCAAACACTGGAGAAATAAGGAAGTTAATCTCTTGTTAACCCTTTTGAGCCTTGAAGTTGGAGTTTCTTTCTATTCGAAAAAACCCACAATTTAAACTTGGGAATGGGTAGTTCTCAATTAATTCAAATGTGCATTCAAGTACAAGAGAATCATTCAAGAAACCTTTCAATAAAGGTTACAATCTCAAGCTTTCCTTCACACACATCAAAGAATTGTTGAAGATGTCTCTCGATTCAAAAGCCAATGATGGTTCATCGAAATCATTAAGCCATTTAGTCATTATCTTTTTAAAAATATGATATAAAAATGATGATAAAAAAAATCAAAGCCCACTAAGTCAAAACCTATGAAGGAGACTTAGGTAAAAACGGGGGCATCCTGCTGTAATACCTCAAAATTTGCCTTCATATTTATTTACCCTAAATGACTTGCACTCCATGTTCATCCACATTTCTCACAAGGTCATAAACTTGCATTCACTCATTTGCATTGAACTTCTGAAGCATGTGATCGAGGCATTTTATTATGATTTGAGTTTCCTATTCAGAGGTGATTTATATAACATTACACTCAAGGTCGAGATGAAGGTTGGATTCACATCATCGTGAGAATATTACTATTCAGAGGATCCATAAAAAATGCGAGATCAAGATGTTGTCAATGTGAATTAAAGGTTTATTCCCTCTCATTATCTGTGGGCGCTCTTTTCCTCAGAGTACGATAGTAAAATGTGGAATTTGTATTCTGATGTAAGAGTCTTCAACATCACTGGTCATCCATGTGAGTGACCCAAGGTTTCGGGTTGCAAAGAAAGTCATTGATCTTCATAGTTGTTTTTGCTGGTGATTTGGGTTGAGAATTAAAGTTGGAATGTAATCAGAGATACAAGTTTGGTGCATCAAAATCCATTCATATCCATTATCAGAGTCATCCTTTTATTTACCAAATCCTTGCTCTTATCATGCTCTATGTCCATGCTTTTGTGTTAATCCAAAGCTAAAACCAGTCACATGTTCTTTTATCCGTCCGTGTTTATAAACCATCTCTACATATCCATTTTTCTATAAGCCTAATATTCATCCTTAAAGTCCATGTCGCAGAACCAGAAGAGTCTTTTATTTGTGTTTACCATCTAGGCCCAATTTAATTTTCGAGAATCTATTTCAAGGATTTCTTGGCAAGGTAGTGGAAGGTACTAATCCTAAGTATCATTTGGCTCTAATCACTGGGTTTCCGGTAGTGACAATAAGGTGGGCCATGTTCTCTTGGTTATGGTACTAGCGATTTTGCCGATTGAAACTAAGGATCCTTGAGATTTAACAAGCATGCTTGGGCTAGATTCAATAATACCATTCAAATGAAAATCATTCCAATCAATTTCCTTCAAATCAGAGTAGCTAAAGTTCATAGGAACTTCACAAGTATGCGCAATGGCGTCGTTCTTGGCCACGTGACAGTAATTTGTTGAATAACTCACATTCTCATCAACTACAGATGAATGATTACAAATGCATTGCTTCTTTAGTTCGTTCATGTAATCCTAATTTCCATCTAATCTTATTTCTTTGTAGCTATAATGAAGATTGGGAGAATTTTCTCGTTGATTTTATGTAACAAACTTATCTTCAGTTTGACATTCAAAGAAATCTGGTCCATCAAAACTAGGAGTTGGATTCTCGGTTTAATATCGGTAAAGATGCCTTAGGTATAACGAGCACGGTAATGTGATTCCGACGCATTGTTTGGAGTTTGTGAACCGCATTGTATCTGTGGAACTTTTCTCACAGAATTCACAATCATTGGGCCGATATTCATAATCATGCTCATTCTTTGTGTACACATTTAACAGTCAATATTTATATTACAAAGATGTACATCATGGTTACAAGAAAGTTCAGAAAAAGGAAAAGCTATAATTAAAAAAAGTATCAGAAATGGTTACAAGAACTATCAGAAAAAAGGAAAAGCTCCAAAGTTCATATTTCGCGTAATTACGAAAGGAAACTCGGTGAAAGAAAAAAGAAAAAAAGACTTCAATCTTGAAAAGCTTCATAAAATCTCCATCTTCAATCTCCCAGTTTAACACTGATGTTATCATCACTTTACAATAATTCGTTGCTGATTCAGTCATCACTTTTACCAATCTTCTAGCAATCTGCAGAATCAACATCACAACAAGAATTCTTCAGAATCAATCCAATAGCAAGAACCACTCATAGAATCATAATCTTAGAGAAGAATGGATATTCGGAGACATCGGCAAGAATGAAGGTTCAAATGCATACCTGAACAAGACCTTGTAAAAACCCCAAATTTTCCCTCACTCATTTCACCATGGCTTGTGATTCTTTTCATTTGCATAAGTTCAATCATATCATCTCATGTTTCATTGCATTGGTTCAAAGTCATCTGCATCTAGGGTTTGTGATCTGAGCAATCCCTGAGCTATCTAAGCCACTCCAAGAGTTTCCAATCATCTCAAAAGGGTCCATGTATGTTCAAGCATCATATTATATCCTCCCAAGGTCAAGGAATTCAAAGAATCACAAGAACTGAGAAAGGCATGGAAGCAGAGCCAAGATTAACTGCACAGATGACCTAAAATTAGGGTTTTGGTTTCAAAGGCCATAACTCCAAATTTTTTGGTCATTCTTGTTTCTATTGATCTCTATATGTCATAAGGATCGTGCATACCAATTTTCATGAAGAAATTCAATGGGGAAGGCATCTGATTACAAGATGACTTCTTGAGCAAGTCAGTGCAAAATCAGGGCATCTGAGGCCCCCAATGACACAACCAAAGGGTCTTCTCCATCATTTTGGGTGTATATGATCTTTATTTGGTCTTAGGAGAAGTTATAAGTTCACAAGATTGAAGAATTTCAAGCCATTTGCAAAGTTGCCATTTTGGGAAAGTGACTTGTAATGAAAACTTGCCATTTTGGGAACGTTTTTCAACCTCCTCTTTTTGATTCAAAAATGCTTCAAATGAAAAATTCTTGGTCATGAAAGCTGTAGATTGGATCCTCCCATTTTCAAAAAGTACAAGAACTTGATCTAATTCATCCTAGAACTCAATTTATGGCTTGTCAAAGTTGGGAAAAATCACAAAAAATCCACTTATGTGCCAAAGAGGGAAACTTGCAAATTCTTGTACCAAGGCAAAATGTGACCTCTAATTGATGTCTAAGCATTACACAAACATCATACATGACATAAAACTCAGAATTGCTCAAGGATTTCTCAAGTTTCATGCCTTAAACTTCAAGAATTTCAAAAGGGGCCAAAGTTGGACAAAATTGCAAAATGATCCAAATCTCTTCATCCACTTGTGCCAGCATGCCAAATCTGTTTCTATGGTCCTCCTTGAACCCAGCTGAGGCCAGAAACCCTTTGCAACCAGGCCTGCCATGACCCATACCTCAAGTACACAAACTTTTGACATTTTGGCAACTTGCCCATACCAATCAACATAGGCCAGCACCCACTCTCTGACCTATCACATTTCTTTATGTGGATCAAAACCAAGAAAAAGCACATAACAACACAACCTGAAACTTGAGAATACACAGCATACAAAAAAATCCCCAAATCTGCAAAAGCCTTCGAATCTCTTGATTCAACCATCAAACCTTCAAACTTTTTTCACCATTCAACTCCAAAAACCTCACTGATCATTTCCCACCTTTCATTTTGTCCTAAAACCTTCACAATCAAAAACAAGATTTTCACATTTCACAAACTGAACTTCTGCCAACTTCTCCTTGAGGCCATTTAAACTCCATCCAAGCATCACAAGCTCTTGGGGGGAATCATTGGAGTGGATTTGAAGCAAAGAACTGGCCAGAAAGCCCCTGTTTCGAAAGCTCAAGCTCAGGTAGCCATGGCCTTTATTTTTCCAGAACCTTTATTTTATGCTATAGAATGATTCTACATGTTTCACTGATCACCATGATGTCTTTACTTTTGAGAATAGTTGAGAAATAAGCATTTCATGAGCTTTTGAAATTTCTGCCATGTTTTCCGTTTTGCTTTGATTCACGAATTTGATGATGAATAAATGATTTTTGGTGATTGATTCTTGTTGGGGTTGATGTGGGGATCATTTCTGGAAAGTTAGAGGGCTTGGGGTTGCGTATTGAGAGAGATTGAGTGAGGAGTTAGCCGGAGAAGATGACCGGAACACTGTTCCGGTCACCTGAAAGTAATTAGGGTTCAGATTAGGGTTAATGACATAATTAGCGTAGTTTGAATTCTGGCCCTTGGATAGCGCGCGAAGTCAATTCCCTCCATTTTGAGTTTGAACCTGGGTCCTTGGATTGGCTGACTTTCTCATTTTCTCATTTAATTCATTTTATTTCATTTGTTTTATATTTAATTTCAACGAATTTTAAAAAATAGTAAAATGCATCAAAAAATTCTGAAATTTTTTATTAAATCTTTTAATAATTTTCAGAACCCAAAAAATATTTTTATTTTTATTTTTTGCATTAAAAATTATTTTTAAATCATTTAAATGATTATTTTTAATCAGTTAATGAGAATTAATTAATTAAAAATACATTTAGGTATTTTAAAAATTCCAAAAAAAATCACATTGCATTTTAATACATTTAGAAACATTATCAAACTCTTCAAACAAATTTAGTTTTGGTTCTTGGCCTATTTTGACATTTTTCTTTGGAATTAAAGTTCTTAAAAGGCAATATTTTTGTCCTAACTTAGAAAAATTCATTCTGCCTAACCATGAAGAGTTTGATGTTGGTTCTTTTTGCATTACATTCTTCATATCATGTAGTTTCTAGGGTAAAATTGGTTTGAATTTATCTTTCATTTTCAATTTGATGTGCATTTTTCCTTTTGAAGTGCCTTAAAACCCTAGCCAACTTGAGAAAATCATAACCCCCATTAGGTTAAGAGTTAGGTCCCCTCCTTTGGGCAATGAACTTGTGTAGGGTTAGGGTTCCTTTGATCCAATTTTCAATTTTTTATCATGTCATTTGCTTCTGGTTTTGAATTTGGTATTGCATGTTGTGTATAAACCCTAATTTTTGCCTTCATTTGCATTCATCTCTCATTTATTTGCATACATGAGATTGCCATGACATTTTGTGCATTCACATGACTCCTAGGACATGTTAGGACACATTAGAATCATGATAAGTCATTTCTTCACCCATTTTTCATGTTATACCTCCATTACATTTCATAAACTTTCATGAACTTTCATGGTTCAAAGCATGCTCCCTTTGCATCCTTATCCTTGTGTGATCATCCACAACTCTTGACTTGTGTTTGCTTTATCTCTTAGCATCATTAATATCATGTTTATGCTTCTGACTTTGGTTTGCATCATTACGTTTCATCTCATTTTCATTGCATTTCATTTCTTGTTACTAACTTTTCAGGTGGTAAGTGTTTGAGAAGTGAATTTGCCTTCACTTATCATATTGTCTTCTCATCTCTCTTATGCATTAATTACTGCATTTTTATTGTGCTTTAGAGTGAGCTTGCTCATTCATGTCTCTTTCTCACTTTCTTTCTTCAAGCAACTTATCTTCTTAAGTGAAGTAAGTTGACTTGCTTCTGCCCCCTTTCACCTACTTCTTCCTTGGTGGCTTTTCTCCTGAAGATCTTTTGCATGCCTCATAAACCCTAGGAACACCCAAGCATGATTACAATTAGGGTTTGATTAGTCCCCCATTTAGTTTTACCTTTGTGTCATCTTTGTGTCTTCTCTTCTTATCTCTTAATTAAGGACTAAACCTTAAAGGTTTTAAGGCTTTGTGATTAAGCTTATGCCTGCATCCTTCTATTAGGATGGAGTGTATAACTTTAATCCTAAGTGTTAAGCCCTTAATGTGTTTAAATCCTTTAATCAATCCATCTAATAATCACCAAGACATCAAGCTTGTAAATTGGGCCTTGCATTAGGGTTCTAATTCTTCCTTAATTGGTTAAGAAGGACTAACCCTAGTGTTAATGGACAAGTCCCCCTCAAGTTGTCTTACAAACTATAAAATCCACTTCTTAATCTTATCCATTAACTAAAATCCATTTAATAAAGGTTTTGTTTTGTCATGAGGTTAATCCCTAATCATGGATTAAGTTGAGGAGCCTTTCTCAGCTTAAATGTTCTCATCTATTATCCTTCTATTAGGATGGTGTAATGGGTCCATTAAATCTTTGATTATGGCTTAAACGCATTACTTAACACTAAACAAAAACCACAAAAACATCTAAATAAATGCAAGTAGGTTAATGATCTTAATCCTACATCATGGTGATTAAGTGTGAGGTGTTTACTTCACACTTAAGTTATTCTCATTACCCCTAATCAGAGGGAGGATGTGATGAGTTTACTAACCCATTGGTTTAGGCTTAAGCTCATTAACTTATGACAAACTCAAAAAGCAATAAAAGAAATAGGCATAAGCTTGAAGTCAAGAGTCTTCAGGATTCCTTGGATGGACAGAGAGAGCTCCTTCAGAAGGCTTATCATCAAGATAAGGGTCGTCTCCAACGTTTAGCAGAAAGTCAACAAGCATTAAAAGAAGCTCAAAAAGAAATAGAAGACTTGAAATTGAAAGCTGATGTGAAGAGGTCAAAGGCCGAGCCGGGTCCAAGCAAAGAGAATGAGACAACTTTCTTGCAGCAGATTGAAGAGTTACATGCTTCTTTTGATACGAGGGACCTCCTCATCCAGAGACTCATCCAGGAGCCCGATCATCCAGATATCGTTCAGTTGTTCCAGAATGTCAAGCGTCTTAGCTAGAGGCTACAAGGCTTAGAGTTCCCTAGGGTTTAGTTTCATGCTATTGTACTTGGATTACCCACAGGCTTGTTGTGGGATTCTTTTTATTTGATGTACTTTGTTGTTCTTTTGATTGGCACCCTTTGGGGACTTTGTTATTTCGAACTTCAGTTTATGTGATTGAATTGTTTTGAATCTCTTGTTCGTTATTTGTTGCACCGACACGGGGTAATGAGCACCAATTCTCCACGGCCATCATTATATTTGAATATTGCTTGGGTTTTCTTCCCAATTATTAGTCTCTTAATTCCAGGACTGGAAACAGGGAATGACTTGGGAATAAAAAGAACACATTGCATTGCATACGCATCATTTGCATTTCTTCTTTTTTTTTGCAGGTTTTTCCACATGATGCTTAATTTATCTGTGTTTCAGGCAAAGATTGCGAGAGCTGCCAAGACCCGGCATCTTCGACAAGATATCCCGCATCGCTACGCAACTCACAACAATCAGAGGACAATCATGGATGCTATGCAAACAGAGCTTAATGAGTTTCGCACCAGAATGGGAGAGTTCATGACCATGATGCAAGGGATGGCTCAGGGACAACAAGAGTTAAGGAATGCAATTCAAGGGCTCAACCCTCCTCATATTAATACTCATGTGGCCACTTCTGACGGGAATGGGGCCCCTCCTAACACCAACAATGGTCCAGGTGGACCTCATATTCCAGAACCAGGCACGACAACTTTCGTTCCAGTACAAGACAAACAGGAGGATCAATTCCATTATTTCAACAATGACATGGGGTTTGCTGGAGAAGGAAATCTTAATGATTTTTTGGTGCTCGCTGAGAAAGTCAAAGCTCTCGAGTGTAGAGATACTTTGGGGATAGATATGTCTGACATGGGCATAGTCCCCGGGGTAGTTATTCCTCACAAATTCAGGCCGCCCGCTTTTGACAAGTACAATGGTAGTTCTTGCCCAAAGACTCACTTGCAGGTATTCTATCGGAAGATCGCTGCCCATACTCGGGATGAAAAACTCTGGATGTACTACTTCCAGGATAGTCTCTCCGGAGGGTCCTTGGAATGGTATATGAAGCTAGAGAGAAGTTTTGTAAGAAACTTGAAGGAATTGGGAGAAGCATTCCTCAAGCAGTATCAGTATAATATCGACATGGCGCCCAGTCGCACCCAACTTCAGAGTTTGACTCAGAGGGGCTCGGAGAGTTTCAAAGATTACGCACAAAGGTGGCGTGAAGTGGCCGCTCGAGTGCAACCGCCTTTGTTGGAGAGAGAAATGGTAGACCTGTTCCTGGATACCCTCCCTGGGCATTTCATGGAAAGGCTAGCTGGATGTTTTTCAAGTGGATTTTCGGATATCATCTTGACTGGCGAGAGGCTAAAAAGTTGGCTCAAGCAAGGGATGATTCATAACGGAGGCGCTTCAAGTTCAGGTATTAAGAAACCCTTCATGAAAAGAAGAGAAGGAGAGACTGGTGCAATGTACACGCAGAGGGGAGGAATAAACAGAGGATTTTATCAGCAAGTGGCCCCTGTCACTATCTCAGCTCAGCCTGTTCAACAGCAAGTCCAACCACCACAGCCGCAACGCTCGCAAGGGTATCAACAAAGAACTCCCCGTCCATACTATTCTCAGAGGACCAGAGAAAGGCAGCTTGACACTCCGCCTATGTCATATTCACAACTTCTGAAGAATCTCCTCCAACTCTAGTTGGTTCAGCTCAGAACTTTGCAACCCCCGAGGCCGAGGCAACTTCCTGAAGGGTACGATACAAATGCTAGATGTGAATTTCACTCCGGAGCTCCCGGACATACTACGGAAAACTGCAAGGCATTGAAGTATGTAGTCCAAGACCTAGTAGATTCCAAAGCGATTAACTTCGCTCCTACTCCTAATGTAATTCAGAACACTATGCCTCCTCACGGAAGTACGGTTGGGGCAGTTGATGAAGGGGAGAATCTGAACTTGGTATGTGATGTCAACGACCTGCAGACTCCATTGAATGTTGTTAAAGTTTGCTTATCAAAGAAAGGTATCTTCCTTGGGTGTGAAGAAGATTGTCCAGAATGTGCTGAAGCTACAAATGGTTGCGAGCAGTTGAAAGCCGGAATCCAAAGTATGATTGATGAGGGAATGTTGCAGTTTGACAAGGTTGTAAAAGAAAGTGAAGTCTCCACAATAACTATCTTCTACGATCCATCTCAAGTTCCTTCACGGTACAGAGCGGCCCCGATAACCATCACCACAGCAGGACCTGTAGTGTATCAGAGTGATAGAGCTATTCCTTGGAATTATGGTGGTGAAGTATACTGTAACGGCCAAAAGCAAGAGTTGGCCACAACTAGTATAACCCCGGCTCAAATAGAAAATGTTGGAGTGGGGGGCTTTACTAGAAGTGGGAGGTTATTTGCGCCGGAAACATTAAGAAATAATGTGATACCACCCAGAGACACTACAGAAGCCTAGGCTAGAGCGAGAGGGAAGCAGCCAGCGGTTATTAATGATCCTGCACCAACAACTGATCCGGACCTTACTTTCGATAAAGAAGCTGAAGAATTTCTGAGGATTATCAAAAAGAGCGACTACAGGATTGTGGACCATCTGCAGCAGACTCCGTCGAAGATTTCTATCTTGTCCTTGCTCATGTGTTCTGATTCTCACAGGAAGGCTCTCTTGAATATTCTGAACAAGGCGTATGTGCCTCAGGATATTTCGGTAAATCAGTTGGAAGCAGTGGTATCCAGCTTCAATGCCAGTCATGAATTGGGTTTCACAGACTTGGATCTAACTTCTGAAGGGCGTGCTCATAATCGGGAAATGCATATCTCTTTAGAATGTAAAGGTGTAGTACTCTCTCACGTGTTGGTAGATACCGGATCATCGTTGAATGTCTTGCCTAAGAAAGCACTGATGAAATTGGATTATGATGGAGTTGTTCTAAAGCCCAGCGACCTGGTAGTTCGAGCATTTGATGGGTCAAGGAGATCGGTGTTCGGAGAGGTGGAGTTACCCATTAAAGTAGGTCCACAGATCTTCAATACCATATTCTACGTAATGGATATATAGCCTGCGTACAGTTGTTTACTCAGGAGACCTTAGATACATTCAGCAGGAGCGGTATCGTCCACACTCCATCAGAAGTTAAAGTTCGTCTGGGAGGGTCAAATTGTAACTATCAGTGGGGAATAAGATATTTTCGTTAGTCATCTGGATTCATTCAAATATGTGGAGATGGATGGCGAAATAGTTGAGACCCCATGTCAGGCTTTTGAGCCCTTGAAGTCTGAACAAGCATCTGCAGTGGTAGCTTCTCCTGAAGAACCGAAGAAAGGGGTTTCCATAGCCTCTTATAGGCAAGCGCTTGAATTGGTAGAATCTAGGGTACGAGAAGGCTGGGGCAGTCCAGTAGAAGTTCCAGAGAAGAAAGATATGTTCGGAATTGGTTATCATCCTGGGAAGTCATCGTCTGGACCAAGTACAAAAGGTTGTCAGAGCCCGGTCACTTTCACAGTGCGGGAGTGGTTGACTACGGAAATATCAATGCTGTGCAGGATGACGAAGTCGATAGTGACTGTGACCTAGATGAATGGATTAGGTCTGCCGTTCCAGGGACTCATCTTAGCAACTGGACATCAGAAAGGCTTATTTCGGTCACCTCTTTCGAAGAGTAATATTTTTTTGTTTCTGTTTTTCCTGTATTAAAGCATTATGTCTTGCCCGGAGCATAGTAGCTCTTTGTAAGGGTTCATTTGTTCTTAACACAGTCATAAATAAAGCTGACGTTTCACATTCATTCATGTTGTTCTCTGTCTTTCATTTTTTGTTTTTGTTTTTCAAAAAGAAAGAAAATTTTTAAAATGGCAATGTTTCTCATTTTCTCAAGTTGTTGCTAAAGCCTTGCATGAATCACCATTCATGGAGGTGCTCGTCACCGGATCTTATCAATGACGACCCTGTTATGGCTGAGTATGACTTCGACAATCCAATTTATCAAACCGATGAGGAAGGTGAAGAGGATTGCGAACTACCTGAAGAATTGGCCAGACTGCTTAAACAGGAGGAGAAGATGATTCAGCCGCACGAAGAAGCCGTCGAAGTAATAAACCTGGGTACTGTAGAAGACAAGAAAGAAGTCAAAATCGGGGCTGCATTAGAAGAATCTGTCAAGACTCGTTTGATTGCTATGCTTCGAGAGTATGTTGACGTCTTCGCATGGTCCTACCAAGATATGCTTGGTTTAGACACTGACATTGTGGTACATAAGCTGCCTCTCAGAGAAGATTGTCCTCCGGTAAAGCAGAAGTTGAGGCGCACACGTCCAGATATGGCAATTAAAATAAAAGAAGAAGTACAAAAACAGTTTGATAGAGGCTTTTTGGCCGTGACCAGTTATCCTCCGTGGGTTGCCAACATTGTGCCGGTTCCCAAGAAAGACGGTAAAGTCAGGATGTGTGTAGACTACAGGGATTTGAATAGGGCCAGCCCCAAAGATGACTTTCCTCTACCTCACATAGATGTACTTGTCGATAATACTGCTCAGTTTTCCGTGTTCTCCTTCATGAACGGATTTTCAGCCTATAATCAGATTAAGATGGCTCCCGATGACATGGAAAAGACAACTTTCATCACTCCTTGGGGCACCTTCTGTTACAAGATCATGCCATTTGGTTTGAAGAATGCAGGGGCCACTTATCAACGGGCGATGGTGACGCTATTTCACGACATGATCCATCACGAAATTGAGGTTTATGTTGATGATATGATAGCAAAATCCCAAACAGAGGAAGAGCACTTGGTTAATCTAGTAAAGTTGTTTGACAGACTTCGGAAGTTCAGACTGAGGTTGAATCCAAATAAGTGTACCTTCGGGGTCCGTTCTGGCAAGTTACTCAGCTTCATTGTTAGTGAACGAGGAATTGAGGTTGATCCAGCCAAAGTGAAAGCTATCCAAGAGATGCCTGAGCCGAAGACTGAAAATCAAGTGCGTGGCTTCTTAGGGAGACTAAACTACATTGCACGATTTATTTCTCACATAACAGCCACGTGTGAGCCCATCTTTAAGCTTCTGAGGAAGAATCAGGCCATTAAATGGAACGAGGACTGCCAGCAAGCGTTTGACCGAATCAAAGAATACCTGCTAGAGTCTCCAATTATTATGCCTCCAGTGCCAGGGAGACCTTTGATTATGTATCTTACGGTGCTTGAAGGATCGATGGGATGTGTGCTGGGTCAGCAGGACGAGTCTGGTCAAAAAGAGCACGCCATTGATTACCTTAGTAAAATGTTTACCCACTGTGAGACACGCTACTCACTACTCGAGAAAACTTGTTGCGCTTTGGCATGCGCTGCTCGCCGACTAAGACAGTACATGCTGACTCACACTACTCTCTTAATTTCCAAGATGGATCCTGTGAAATACATCTTTGAAAAGCCAGCTCTGACGGACCCCATGTCAGGCTTTTGAGCCCTTGAAGTCTGAACAAGCATCTGCAGTGGTAGCTTCTCCTGAAGAACCGAAGAAGGGGGTTTCCATAGCCTCTTATAGGCAAGCACTTGAATTGGTAGAATCTGGGGTACGAGAAGGTTGGGGCAGTCCAGTAGAAGTTCCAGAGAAGAAAGATATGTTCGGAATTGGTTATCATCCTGGGAAGTCATCGTCTGGATCAAGTACTAAAGGTTGTTAGAGCCCGGTCACTTTCACGAGTGCGGGAGTGGTAGACTACGGAAATATCAATGTTGTGCAGGATGACGCAGTCGATAGTGACTGTGACCTAGATGAAAGGATCAGGCCTGCCGTTCCAAGGACTCAGCTTAGCAACTGGACATCAGAAAGGCTTATTTCGGTCACCTCTTTCAAAGAGTAATATTTTTTTTGTTTCTGTTTTTCCTGTATTAAAGCATTATGTCTTGCCCGGGGCATAGTAGCTCTTTGTAAGGGTTCATTTGTTCTTAACACGGTCATAAATAAAGCCGATGTTTCACATTCATTCATGTTGTTCTCTGTCTTTCATTTTTTGTTTTTGTTTTTCAAAAAGAAAGAAAAGTTTTAAAATGGCAATGTTTCTCATTTTCTCAAGTTGTTGCTAAAGCCTTGCATGAATCACCATTCATGCAGGTGCTCGTCACCGGATCTTATCAATGACGGCCCTGTTATGGCTGAGTATGACTTCGACAATCCAATTTATCAAACCGATGAGG
Organism: Lathyrus aphaca; assembly: GCA_963966055.1. Lineage (NCBI taxonomy): Eukaryota > Viridiplantae > Streptophyta > Magnoliopsida > Fabales > Fabaceae > Lathyrus > Lathyrus aphaca. The sequence goes on from OZ014521.1 coordinate 436,918,789, forward strand.
AAGGTGAAGAGGATTGCGAACTACCTGAAGAATTGGCCAGAATGCTTAAACAGGAGGAGAAAATGATTCAGCCGCACGAAGAAGCCGTCGAAGTAATAAACCGTGGTACTGAAGAAGACAAGAAAGAAGTCAAGATCGGGGCTGCAATAGAAGAATCTGTCAAGACTCGTTTGATTGCTATGCTTCGAGAGTATGTTGACGTCTTTGCACGGTCCTACCAAGATATGCTTGGTTTACACACTGACATTGTGGTACATAAGCTGCCTCTCAGAGAAGATTGTCCTCCGGTAAAGCAGAAGTTGAGGCGCACACGTCCAGATATGGCAATTAAAATAATAGAAGAAGTACAAAAACAGTTTGATGCTGGTTTTTGGCCGTGACCAGTTATCCTCCGTGGGTTGCCAACATTGTGCCAGTTCCCAAGAAAGACGGTAAAGTCAGGATGTGTGTAGACTACAGGGATTTGAATAGGGCCAGCCCCAAAGATGACTTTCCTCTACCTCACATAGATGTACTTGTCGATAATACTGCTCAGTTTTCCGTGTTCTCCTTCATGGACGGATTTTCCCGCTATAATCAGATTAAGATGGCTCCCGATGACATGGAAAAGACAACTTTCATCACTCCTTGGGGCACCTTCTGTTACAAGGTCATGTCATTTGGTTTGAAGAATGCGGGGGCCACTTATCAACGGGCGATGGTGACGCTATTTCACGACATGATCCATCACGAAATTGAGGTTTATGTTGATGATATGATAGCAAAATCCCAAACAGAGGAAGAGCACTTGGTTAATCTAGTAAAGTTGTTTGACAGACTTCGGAAGTTCAGACTGAGGTTGAATACAAATAAGTGTACCTTCGGGGTCCGTTCTGGCAAGTTACTCGGCTTCATTGTTAGTGAACGAGGAATTGAGGTTGATCCAGCCAAAGTGAAAGCTATCCAAGAGATGCCTGAGCCGAAGACTGAAAATCAAGTGCGTGGCTTCTTAGGGAGACTAAACTACATTGCACAGTTTATTTCTCACCTAACAGCCACGTGTGAGCCCATCTTTAAGCTTCTGAGGAAGAATTAGGCCATTAAATGGAACGAGGACTGCCAGCAAGCGTTTGACCGAATCAAAGAATACCTGCTAGAGCCTCCAATTCTTATGCCTCCAGTGCCAGGGAGACCTTTGATTATGTATCTTACTGTGCTTGAAGGATCGATGAGATGTGTGTTGGGTCAGCAGGAGGAGTCTGCTCAAAAAGAGCACGCCATTTATTACCTTAGCAAAAAGTTTAACGACTGTGAGACACGCTACTCACTACTCGAGAAAACTTGCTGCGCTTTGGCATGGGCTGCTCGCCGACTAAGACAGTACATGCTGACTCACACTACTCTCTTAATTTCCAAGATGGATCCTGTGAAATACATCTTTGAAAAGCCAGCTCTGACGGACCCCATGTCAGGCTTTTGAGCCCTTGAAGTCTGAACAAGCATCTGCAGTGGTAGCTTCTCCTGAAGAACCGAAGAAGGGGGTTTCCATAGCCTCTTATAGGCAAGCGCTTGAATTGGTAGAATCTGGGGTACGAGAAGGCTGGGGCAGTCCATTAGAAGTTCCAGAGAAGAAAGATATGTTCGGAATTGGTTATCATCCTGGGAAGTCATCGTTGGACAAAGTACTAAAGGTTGTCAGAGCCCGATCACTTTCACGAGTGCGGGAGTGGTAGACTACGGAAATATCAATGCTGTGCAGGATGACACGGTCGATAGTGACTGTGACCTAGATGAATGGATCAAGCCTGTCGTTCCAGGGACTCAGCTTAGCAACTGGACATCAGAAAGGCTTATTTCAGTCACCTCTTTCGAAGAGTAATATTTTTTTGTTTCTGTTTTTCCTGTATTAAAGCATTATGTCTTGCCCGGGGCATAGTAGCTCTTTGTAAGGGTTCATTTGTTCTTAACACAGTCATAAATAAAGCTGACGTTTCACATTCATTCATGTTGTTCTCTGTCTTTCATTTTTTGTTTTTGTTTTTCAAAAATAAAGAAAAGTTTTAAAATGGCAATGTTTCTCATTTTCTCAAGTTATTGCTAAAGCCTTGCATGAATCACCATTCATGCAGGTGCTCGTCACCGGATCTTATCAATGACGACCCTGTTATGGATGAGTATGACTTCGATAATCCAATTTATCAAACCGATGAGGAAGGTGAAGAGGATTGCGAACTACCTGAAGAATTGGCCAGACTGCTTAAACAGGAGGAGAAGATGATTCAGCCGCATGAAGAAGCCGTCTAAGTAATAAACCTGGGTACTGAAGAAGACAAGAAAGAAGTCAAGATCGGAGCTGCATTAGAAGAATCTGTCAAGACTCGTTTGATTGCTATGCTTCGAGAGTATGTTGACGTCTTCGCACGGTCCTACCAAGATATGCCTGGTTTAGACACTGACATTGTGGTACATAAGCTGCCTCTCAGAGAAGATTGTCCTCCGGTAAAGCAGAAGTTGAGGCGCACACGTCCAGATATGGCAATTAAAATAAAAGAAGAAGTACAAAAACAGTTTGATGCTGGCTTTTTGGCCGTGACCAGTTATCCTCCGTGGGTTGCTAACATTGTGCCAGTTCCCAAGAAAGACGGTAAGGTCAGGATGTGTGTAGACTACAGGGATTTGAATAGGGCCAGCCCCAAAGATGACTTTCCTCTACCTCACATAGATGTACTTGTCTATAATACTGCTCAGTTTTCCGTGTTCTCCTTCATGGACGGATTTTCCGGCTATAATCAGATTAAGATGGCTCCCAATGACATGGAAAAGACAACTTTCATCACTCCTTGGGGCACCTTCTGTTACAAGGTCATGCCATTTGGTTTGAAGAATGCAGGGGCCACTTATCAACGGGCGATGGTTACGCTATTTCACGACATGATCCATCACGAAATTGAGGTTTATGTTGATGATATGATAGCAAAATCCCAAACAGAGGAAGAGCACTTGGTTAATCTAGTAAAGTTGTTTGACAGACTTCGGAAGTTCAGACTGAGGTTGAATCCAAATAAGTGTACCTTCGGGGTCCGTTCTGGCAAGTTACTCGGCTTCATTATTAGTGAACGAGGAATTGAGGTTGATCCAGCCAAAGTGAAAGCTATCCAAGAGATGCCTGAGCCGAAGACTAAAAATCAAGTGCGTGGCTTCTTAGGGAGACTAAACTACATTGCACGGTTTATTTCTCACCTAACAGCCACGTGTGAGCCCATCTTTAAGCTTATGAGGAAGAATCAGGCCATTAAATGGAACGAGGACTGCCAGCAAGCGTTTGACCGAAATAAAGAATACCTGCTAGAGCCTCTAATTCTTATGCCTCCAGTGCCAGGGAAACCTTTGATTATGTATCTTACTATGCTTGAAGGATCGATGGGATGTGTGCTGGGTCAGCAGGACGAGTCTGGTCAAAAAGAGCACACCATTTATTACCTTAGCAAAAAGTTTACCGACTGTGAGACACGCTACTCACTACTCGAGAAAACTTGTTGCGCTTTGGCATGGGCTGCTCGCCGACTAAGACAGTACATGCTGACTCACACTACTCTCTTAATTTCCAAGATGGATCCTGTGAAATACATCTTTGAAAAGCCAGCTCTGACGGACCCCATGTCAGGCTTTTGAGCCCTTGAAGTCTGAACAAGCATCTGCAGTGGTAGCTTCTCCTAAAGAACCGAAGAAGGGGGTTTCCATAGCCTCTTATAGGCAAGCGCTTGAATTGGTAGAATCTGGGGTACGAGAAGGCTGGGGCAGTCCATTAGAAGTTCCAGAGAAGAAAGATATGTTCGTAATTGGTTATCATCCTGGGAAGTCATCGTTGGACCAAGTACTAAAGGTTGTCAGAGCCCGATCACTTTCACGAGTGCGGGAGTGGTAGACTACGGAAATATCAATGCTGTGCAGGATGACACAGTCGATAGTGACTGTGACCTAGATGAATGGATCAAGCCTGCCGTTCCAGGGACTCAGCTTAGCAACTGGACATCAGAAAGGCTTATTTCGGTCACCTCTTTCGAAGAGTAATATTTTTTTGTTTCTGTTTTTCCTGTATTAAAGCATTATGTCTTGCCCGGGGCATAGTAGCTCTTTGTAAGGGTTCATTTGTTCTTAACACAGTCATAAATAAAGCTGACGTTTCACATTCATTCATGTTGTTCTCTGTCTTTCATTTTTTGTTTTTGTTTTTCAAAAATAAAGAAAAGTTTTAAAATGGCAATGTTTCTCATTTTCTCAAGTTATTGCTAAAGCCTTGCATGAATCACCATTCATGCAGGTGCTCGTCACCGGATCTTATCAATGACGACCCTGTTATGGCTGAGTATGACTTCGATAATCCAATTTATCAAACCGATGAGGAAGGTGAAGAGGATTGCGAACTACCTGAAGAATTGGCCAGACTGCTTAAACAGGAGGAGAAGATGATTCAGCCGCATGAAGAAGCCGTCTAAGTAATAAACCTGGGTACTGAAGAAGACAAGAAAGAAGTCAAGATCGGAGCTGCATTAGAAGAATCTGTCAAGACTCGTTTGATTGCTATGCTTCGAGAGTATGTTGACGTCTTCGCACGGTCCTACCAAGATATGCCTGGTTTAGACACTGACATTGTGGTACATAAGCTGCCTCTCAGAGAAGATTGTCCTCCGGTAAAGCAGAAGTTGAGGCGCACACGTCCAGATATGGCAATTAAAATAAAAGAAGAAGTACAAAAACAGTTTGATGCTGGCTTTTTGGCCGTGACCAGTTATCCTCCGTGGGTTGCTAACATTGTGCCAGTTCCCAAGAAAGACGGTAAAGTCAGGATGTGTGTAGACTACAGGGATTTGAATATGGCCAGCCCCAAAGATGACTTTCCTCTACCTCACATAGATGTACTTGTCTATAATACTGCTCAGTTTTCCGTGTTCTCCTTCATGGACGGATTTTCCGGCTATAATCAGATTAAGATGGCTCCCAATGACATGGAAAAGACAACTTTCATCACTCCTTGGGGCACCTTCTGTTACAAGGTCATGCCATTTGGTTTGAAGAATGCAGGGGCCACTTATCAACGGGCGATGGTTACGCTATTTCACGACATGATCCATCACGAAATTGAGGTTTATGTTGATGATATGATAGCAAAATCCCAAACAGAGGAAGAGCACTTGGTTAATCTAGTAAAGTTGTTTGACAGACTTCGGAAGTTCAGACTGAGGTTGAATCCAAATAAGTGTACCTTCGGGGTCCGTTCTGGCAAGTTACTCGGCTTCATTATTAGTGAACGAGGAATTGAGGTTGATCCAGCCAAAGTGAAAGCTATCCAAGAGATGCCTGAGCCGAAGACTAAAAATCAAGTGCGTGGCTTCTTAGGGAGACTAAACTACATTGCACGGTTTATTTCTCACCTAACAACCACGTGTGAGCCCATCTTTAAGCTTATGAGGAAGAATCAGGCCATTAAATGGAACGAGGACTGCCAGCAAGCGTTTGACCGAAATAAAGAATACCTGCTAGAGCCTCTAATTCTTATGCCTCCAGTGCCAGGGAAACCTTTGATTATGTATCTTACTATGCTTGAAGGATCGATGGGATGTGTGCTGGGTCAGCAGGACGAGTCTGGTCAAAAAGAGCACACCATTTATTACCTTAGCAAAAAGTTTACCGACTGTGAGACACGCTACTCACTACTCGAGAAAACTTGTTGCGCTTTGGCATGGGCTGCTCGCCGACTAAGACAGTACATGCTGACTCACACTACTCTCTTAATTTCCAAGATGGATCCTGTGAAATACATCTTTGAAAAGCCAGCTCTGACGGACCCCATGTCAGGCTTTTGAGCCCTTGAAGTCTGAACAAGCATCTGCAGTGGTAGCTTCTCCTGAAGAACCGAAGAAGGGGGTTTCCATAGCCTCTTATAGGCAAGCGCTTGAATTGGTAGAATCTGGGGTACGAGAAGGCTGGGGCAGTCCAGTAGAAGTTCCAGAGAAGAAAGATATGTTCGGAATTGGTTATCATCCTGGGAAGTCATCGTTGGACCAAGTACTAAAGGTTGTCAGAGTCCGGTCACTTTCACGAGTGCGGGAGTGGTAGACTACGGAAATATCAATGTTGTGCAGGATGACGCAGTCGATAGTGACTGTGACCTAGATGAATGGATCAGGCCTGCCGTTCCAGGGACTCAGGTTAGCAACTGGACATCAGAAAGGCTTATTTTGGTCACCTCTTTCGAAGAGTAATATTTTTTTGTTTCTGTTTTTCCTGTATTAAAGCATTATGTCATGCCCGGGGCATAGTAGCTCTCTGTAAGGGTTCATTTGTTCTTAACACAGTCATAAATAAAGCTGACGTTTCACATTCATTCATGTTGTCCTCTGTCTTTCATTTTTTGTTTTTGTTTTTCAAAAAGAAAGAAAAGTTTTAAAATGGCAATGTTTCTCATTTTCTCAAGTTGTTGCTAAAGCCTTGCATGAATCACCATTCATGCAGGTGCTCGTCACCGGATCTTATCAATGACGACCCTGTTATGGCTGAGTATGACTTCGACAATCCAATTTATCAAACCGATGAGGAAGGTGAAGAGGATTGCGAACTACCTGAAGAATTGGCCAGACTGCCTAAACAGGAGGAGAAGATGATTCAGCCGCACGAAGAAGCCGTCGAAGTAATAAACCTGGGTACTGAAGAAGACAAGAAAGAAGTCAAGATCGGGGCTGCATTAGAAGAATCTGTCGAGACTCGTTTGATTGCTATGCTTCGAGAGTATGTTGACGTCTTCGCACGGTCCTACCAAGATATGCCTGGTTTAGACACTGACATTGTGGTACATAAGCTGCCTCTCAGAGAAGATTGTCCTCCGGTAAAGCAGAAGTTGAGGCGCACACGTCCAGATATGGCAATTAAAATAAAAGAAGAAGTACAAAAACAGTTTGATGCTGGCTTTTTGGCCGTGACCAGTTATCCTCTGTGGGTTGCCAACGTTGTGCCAGTTCCCAAGAAAGACGGTAAAGTCAGGATGTGTGTAGACTACAGGGATTTGAATAGGGCCAGCCCCAAAGATGACTTTCCTCTACCTCACATAGATGTACTTGTCGATAATACTGCTCAGTTTTTCGTGTTCTCCTTCATGGACGGTGTTTCCGGCTATAATCAGATTAAGATGGCTCCCAATGACATGGAAAAGACAACTTTCATCACTCCTTGGGGCACCTTCTGTTACAAGGTCATGCCATTTGGTTTGAAGAATGCAGGGGCCACTTATCAACGGGCGATGGTTACGCTATTTCACGACATGATCCATCACGAAATTGAGGTTTATGTTGATGATATGATAGCAAAATCCCAAACAGAGGAAGAGCACTTGGTTAATCTAGTAAAGTTGTTTGACAGACTTCGGAAGTTCAGACTGAGGTTGAATCCAAATAAGTGTACCTTCGGGGTCCGTTCTGGCAAGTTACTCGGCTTCATTATTAGTGAACGAGGAATTGAGGTTGATCCAGCCAAAGTGAAAGCTATCCAAGAGATGCCTGAGCCGAAGACTAAAAATCAAGTGCGTGGCTTCTTAGGGAGACTAAACTACATTGCACGATTTATTTCTCACCTAACAGCCACGTGTGAGCCCATCTTTAAGCTTCTGAGGAAGAATCAGGCCATTAAATGGAACGAGGACTGCCAGCAAGCGTTTGACCGAATCAAAGAATACCTGCTAGAGCCTCTAATTCTTATGCCTCCGGTGCCAGGGAGACCTTTGATTATGTATCTTACTATGCTTGAAGGATCGATGGGATGTGTACTGGGTCAGCAGGACGAGTCTTGTCAAAAAGAGCACGCCATTTATTACCTTAGCAAAAAGTTTACCGACTGTGAGACACGCTACTCACTACTCGAGAAAACTTGTTGCGCTTTGGCATGGGTTGCTCGCCGACTAAGACAGTACATGCTGACTCACACTACTCTCTTAATTTCCAAGATGGATCCTGTGAAATACATCTTTGAAAAGCCAGCTCTGACGGACCCCATGTCAGGCTTTTGAGCCCTTGAAGTCTGAACAAGCATCTGCAGTGGTAGCTTCTCCTGAAGAACCGAAGAAGGGGGTTTCCATAGCCTCTTATAGGCAAGCACTTGAATTGGTAGAATCTGGGGTACGAGAAGGCTGGGACAGTCCAGTAGAAGTTCCAGAGAAGAAAGATATGTTCGGAATTGGTTATCATCCTGGAGAAAAGTAAAGATGCTGGCAATGCTGACGACGCTCCGGTGAGCTTTCCTTGCTATGACCCGTATGACCTTGACGCTCTTCTCATCTTGCTTTCTGAAGAAGGTTTATTCTGAAGGATGCTTTAACTCTTTCGAAGCTTGTCGTGTTGTAAGTGATACAGACGAATTTAGAATGCAGTTGTTCGCTTATTCCCTGATTTTGCGTGGATCGCCCTTTCGGGTTTTCAATCCACCGGGATACCCATTTTTGCCTGAGCTGTCCATTGCAACTTTTCAACTCAGCGGGTGTACATTTTTTTAATTTTCCCTTATTTTTGCCCGAGTCTTTTATTCTGTTTTTAACTCGTCGGGATGCCCTATTTTTTCCTGGATTGACATTCTGTTTTTATGTCCAGCGGGTCATTTTATGCGAAGTATTTTTTAACTGCATCTGAATTCACAGGGGACAAGAAATCTTCACCATCCATAGTAGTGAGCATCAGTGCTCCACCAGAGAAAACCTTCTTTACTATGAACAGGCCATCGTAGTTCGGAGTCCATTTGCCCCTGTGGTCTGTATGAGGAGGAAGAAGTCTTTTCAGCACAAGAACTCCCACTTGGTATTCCCGAAGTCTGACTTTCTGATCGAAGGCTTTCTTCATCCTATTCTGATATAACTGCCCGTGACAGATTGCAGCTAATCTCTTTTCTTCGATCAGATTCAGTTGATGGATGTGAAGCTGAATGAAGCAGCATCAACAACGCCATTCATCTTCGGCCTGTAGGGAGAAGAGTTGTGATGTTGGATTTTGAAGTCCCAACATAGTTCTGCCATCATTTTGTTGTTCAAATTGGAACCATTGTCCGTAATGATTCGCTCGGGTACTCCATATCGACAACTGATGTCTCTTTTCAGGAATCTGGCTACCACTTGTCTGGTGACGTTTGCATACGAGGCTGCTTCAACCCATTTGGTGAAGTAATCAATGGCCACCAAGATGAATCTATGCCCATTTGAAGCAGTTGGTTCGATCTTTCCAATCATGTCAATGCCCCACATTGCAAAGGGCCAAGGTGAAGACATCACGTTCAAAGGATTCGGAGGTACATGCACTTTATCTGCGTAGATCTGGCATTTGTGACACTTTCTGGCATAGGCACAACAGTCTGCATCCATTGTGATCCAATAGTAACCTGACCTTAATAATTTCTTGGCCATTGCATGTCCTCCAGCATGGGTACCGAAGGATCCTTCATGCACCTCGTGCATCAGCAATTCTGCTACTTTCTTATCAACACATCTGAGAAGGACCATGTCAAAGTTTCTCTTGTATAATGAACCATCAGCATTCAAGAAGAAACTACCAGCCAACCTTCTTAATGTCTTCTTATCATTGGATGATGCCCTAGGTGGGTATGTATGATCCTCTAAGAAGCATTTGATGTCATGGAACCAAGGCTTGTCATCTTTAGCAACATCCACAGAGAATACGTATGCTGGTCGGTCCAGTCTGGATACCGAAATCCAAGGCACATAATTGGCAGTCTGAACCTTGATCATGGAGGAAATGGTAGCTAAAGCATCCGCGAACTGATTCTCGTCTCGTGGGATGTACTCAAGTTTGATTGTTGTGAAGAAAGTCAATAATCTCCTCGTATAGTCACGGTATGGAATTAGATGCTCTTGGTGAGTGTACCATTTGCCGTTGGTCTGATTGATTACCAAAGCTGAATCTCCGAATACAGTTAAAGTCTTGATCCTGAGGTCAATGGCTTCCTCAAGACCCATGATACAGGCTTCGTATTCAGCTTCGTTGTTAGTGCATGCAAATGTGAGTTTTGTCGAGAAAGGCATGTGAACTCCTTTAGGTGTAATGAGCACTGCACCAACTCCACGACCATTCATGTTGACAATCCCATCAAACATCATTGTCCATTCTTCTTCTGGGTCAGGCCATTCAGTGTGAATAGGCTCTTCATGATCTTTTTCTTTCAGGAAGATGATATCTTTATCAGGAAAGTCAAATCTCATGGGTTGGTAATCATCAATGGGTTTCTCAGCTAGATAGTCAGACAGTACACTGCCCTTGATGTCCTTTTGAGATGTGTACTGAATATCATACTCTGTCAGAATCATTTGCCATCTTGCAACCCTTCCGGTAAGTGCTGGCTTCTCAAATATGTACTTGACGGGGTCCATCTTTGAGATCAATAAAGTAGTATGGGTCAATATATACTGTCTTAGTCGGCGAGCAGCCCACGCTAAAGCATATCAAGTTTTCTCGAGCAGTGAATAACGTTGTTCACAGTCGGTAAACATTTTTCTTAGGTAGTATATTGCATACTCTTTTCGTCCAGACTCGTCATGCTGGCCCAACACACACACCATTGATCCTTCTAATACTGTCAGGTACATTATTAGAGGTCTTCCTTCAACTGGAGGCATAAGAATTGGAGGTTCTTGTAGGTACTCCTTGATTTTGTCAAAAGCCTTCTGACAATCTCTGTTCCACCTGACTGTTTGTTCCTTTCTTAACAACTTGAACAGGGGCTCACAGGTTGCAGTAAGATGAGATATGAACCTCGATATGTAGTTCAATCTACGTAAGAACCCTCAAACTTCCTTTTTAGTCCTAGGTGCAGTCATCTCTTGAATGGCTTTGACTTTGTCAGGATCAACTTCAATTCCTTTTTCACTTACAATAAATCCCAGCAACTTACCGGAACGCACCCAAATGTGCATTTGTTGGGGTTTAGCTTCAACTGATACTTTCTCAAACGCTTGAACAACTTCAGTAGATTTACCAGATGATCTTCTTCAGTGAGGGACTTGGCAATCATGTCATCCACGTAACATTCAATTTCTTTGTGAATCATGTCGTGGAATAGTGTTACCATAGCTTGTTGATACATCGCACCGACATTCTTCAATCCAAATGGCATTACCTTATAACAAAATATGCCCCAAGGTGTGATGAAGGTAGTCTTCTCCATATCTTCGGGTGACATTCAGATCTGATTATATCCTGAAAATCCATCCATGAAGGAAAATACCGAGAACTGAGCTGTGTTGTCGACCAATACATCAATGTGAGGTAATGCGAAATCATCCTTCGGGCTAGCTCTGTTCAGGTCCCGGTAATCCACACACATCCGTACTTTTCCATCCTTCTTAGGCACTGGTACAATATTAGCGACCCATGGCGGGTAACTAGTTACAGCAAGGAAACCGGCGTCCCACTGTTTTTGTACGTCTTCTTTAATCTTTATGGCCATATCTGGACAAGTACGGCGTAGCTTTTGTTTCACTGGAGGGAAATCTTCCTTCAAAGGTAGCTTGTGCATAACAATATCCGTGTCAAGACCTGGCATGTCTTGATAGTACCAAGCAAAGACGTCAACATATTCTCGAAGCATGTCAATAAGCTGTTCTTTTACTGAAGCTTGCAAATCGGCCCCAATCTTCACTTCTTTCAAATCCTCTTCGGTACCAAGATTAACTGTTTCAATCTCCTCCTGATGAGGAGTGATCACTTTCTCTTCCTGCCTCAACAACCTGGCTAACTCTTCAGGCAACTCATAGTATTCTTCAACCCCTTCATCAGCTTGATTAATTGGATTGTCGAAGTCATACAAGGTCATAACAGTGCTGTTGTCGGTGCAATCCGGAGGATAATCTCTGCAAGGGTTGAGATTGGTTTGTTTTAGTGATCAATTTTAATCTTGTTTAGAAAAAAGTGAAAATGAAGTTATTTATTTTGAAAACATTGGCATTTTATTGTTTTGTACAAAAGTGAAAAATGAAAAGACAGTGAGCGAAAAAGAGACTCGTTTGCAAAAGATGTCCGATATTCATTGATTAATCCATTTGCACAAAATTACAATATGGCCCTATTACAAAATGAGTCCTGACATCTTGGGCAAGACGCAGGACTTGATGTATGCTAAAAAAGACAGGAAAAAATAATTACTCTGCAGGAGTAACCCTTATAATTTCCTGGGAAGACCAATTAAGGACTTGGTTCCCCGGGATCCTTGGACGTATCCAGCTCTCCAGGTTGCGGTCGCTTTCCACCTCGTCTTCCAGGTTATTAACAACATCTGGGGTGAGTATCCCCACTGATGAACTTGGGCTCTTTGGCAGCCTCTGCCTGATCTTGTTAGAATGGTCTGTAACCTAAACCGAATCTATCTTCCTTCTTTTCCACTGGCAGCAGCTTGCCCCAGCCTTGGGCATTACCATCTTCAACAACCTTCCGGGCTTGCTGATAGGAGACAATTGAAGTACCCATCATGTCCTCCTAGGATGCAGCAAATACTTCATTCGCTTCATTGACATTCAGGGCCTCGAACCCTTGGCTCATTGTCTCATGGATTTCACCATCCATCTCAATATATTTATACGTAGCCAGATGGCTAACAAATATGCCCTCCTCACCACAAATGGTGATAATCTGTCCTTCCCATTCATACTTTAGTTTATGGTGAAGGGTCGACATTACAGCACCTGCAGCGTGAATCCATGGTCGACCTAGCAAACAGCTGTAAGCAGGCTGTATGTCCATCACATAGAAAATGGTTTTAATGACTTGTGGACCGATTATCACTGGCAGTTCCACCTCTCCAAGAACAGATCTTTTGTAGCCATCAAAAGCCCTGACCACAAGGTTACTTGGCCGGAGAGCTATCCTATCATACTCGAGCTTGACAAGGGCTTTCTTGGGTAAGACATTGAGTGAGGACCTAGTGTCTACAAGAACATGAGACAATACAGCTCCTTTGCACTCCAGGGTTATGTGCAAAGCTTTGTTGTGGAGACGTCCTTCTGTTGTTAAATCAGCATCAGTGAAACCTAGCCCATGGCTAGTATTGACATTTGACACTACTGTTTCCAGCTGATTCACAGTGATCTCTTCTGGCACGTAGGCAGCATGCAGAACTTTGAGTAGTGCATCCCGATGGGCTTCGGAACATAACAGCAGAGATAAGATTGAGATCTTTGAAAGGGTCTGGTGGATCTGGTCCACAACTTTATAGTCATTTCTTTTAATAATTTTCATAAACTCATCCACATCTTGATCGAAGGATGATTTATGAGTTTCCTTTGATGCCGATTCTTCCGGTATCGCACTCTTCCCCTTGGCTCTGGCAACAGCCTCTGCCTCAGTGTTGGTTCTAGGGACTTGTGAAGCAAAGAGACGTCCGCTTCGGGTGAAGCCTCCGCCTCCCCCAACATTATCCACTTGGGGAGTGAGAACTGGAGAATCAAGAAGGACTTTCTCTCTGTTGCAGTACAGATCAGCACCATAATGCCTTGGTATAGCACCGTCTTTATCATATGGGATTGGTCCCGGCACTGTGATAGTGACTGGACTCACTACAACAAAGGTTGGGACTGTAATAGTATGTGGATCATAGAAAATAGTAACAGGACCTCTGGTGGATGTTGATGGAGGTGAATTGAAGCTTTATTGAGATTGTTGTTGAGACTGTTGAAAATTGCTGGAATTCGGGACCGTTGCCGGGTCATAATAGATTGTGACAGTGGAAACATCATTGTTGGTAGTTGCTGAAGTTGTAGTAGCTGGTGCAAATGAATTGTTGTGTGTTGAAATGACAGATGAAATGATTGCTGAAGTTATAGCTGAATCAGTTGGAACAACAGTTGTTGCAGTTGTAGAAGGACTAGTAGGAAAGATGGTTGTTGTATTTGTAGAAGATTCACTTGTTGTTGACAAAAGAGTTGTTGGTGTTGTAGAAGTGGTGGTTGTAATTTGCAGAATTCCTTATTTGATCAAGCCATTAATTCCACTCCTCAAGCTAGCACACCCATTCTCAGAAAGTTTGCATAATTCACAACAGGCCTTACAACCCGGAAACACTTGGCACTTTAAAAGCTGAGCTTTAACCTCTGCCAGAGGTGTCTGAATACATGCAATGTCTTCTATTAAACTCATGGGTGAACCATCCTCTATAGCATTAATCCTTGGCCCACTGTGGCTTGGCATATGATTTTTCATTACATTGGGAGGAGGTGCAAAGTTCAGGACTTTTGAATCTACCAGATCCTGAACCTTCATATGCAGAGCCCTGCATTTTTCCGTAGAGTGACCAGGTGCGTTGGAATGCAAAGCACACCTAGCATTGACATCGTAACTTCTTGGAAGGTTTTGAGGATCAGGTGGAGCCAATGTCCTTAACTCAACAAGATTTAGCTTCAGGAGTTGTGGCAGCAGTGTAGCATATGACATTGGAATAGGGTCAATTACCCGGTTGACCTGAGATGGCCGCTGTTGAAACGGGCGTTGTTGTTGATTGTTGTTATTATTGTTGTATGATCTCTGTTGCGGAAATTGTTGTTGGTGCGGAAAGTGTTGTGGTTGTTGAGCATACTGAGGAGGTGGAGCAGGGATAGTAACAGCAGCAACTGTTCTGGGCAAGTATTGGGGTCTCCCTCTTCCCATGTGCACAGAGTTTGTCTCACCAGATCTACGGGGCCCAGCAAATGGTTTTCTTGTACTGCTTAAACTGGAACCGTTATCGGAGATCTTTCCCATCTTCAATAGGCTCTCTATTCTTTCCCCAACTATCACCACATCTGCAAAGCTGGTAGAAGAAAATGCAGCCAATCTGTCAATGTAGGTTCCTTGAAGGGTATTCATGAACATGTCTTCCATTTCCCTTTCAGACATGGGAGGTTGAACTGCAGCAGCAAGTTGCCTCCACCTTTGGGCATATTCTCTGAAGCTTTCATGGGAAGATTGAGACATCCCCATTAAAAGGGTTCTGTTTGGAGTAATACCCAAGTTATACTGATACTGACGGATAAAAGCTTCAGCCAAGTCTTTCCAGTTCCTCACTATGGCTCTAGTCAAATGGGAATACCATTCTCGGGATGCCCCTGTTAGACTATTCTCAAAGTAAAACATCCACAACTTCTTGTCCATGGTGTATGCTTTTAACCTTCCCAAGAATGATTGAAGGTGGGTGCGTGGACAGGATGTGCCATTATACCTTTCAAAGCACGGGGGTTTGAACTTGTGAGGAATTATCACCCCTTCCACCAATCCCATGTCCATTACATCAAAACCTAGGGAGTTTTGGGATTCAAGAGATCTAAGCTTCTCTGCAATCTCATCCAGCCTACGGTCGTAAACTTCGTCTCCAGCCCCAACAACTGTAAACTGCTCTTCCTGAGGATCCTCTTGCAAGAACCTTCCTCCAGCAGTGTTACCCTGAGTATTCCTTATGGCATTGATTTCTGGGTTTAGATGAGGCCCAAACTCTGGTGGATCAGTGCAAGGCTGCACGTGATCGTTGTTACTGGTACCTCCTGTACCTGGATGGTGTTCTTCAGGAGTCTGCCTTTCAACCAACTCCCTTAGTCTTTCCTGGCTCTGAGCTAAACCAGTCATCACAGTCATGAATTGGGTCATCTGATTCCTCATCTCAACCCTCTCATTGGCCATTTGAGTCCTCACTTCATTCAAGTCTTGCTGAACTTGATCCATCTGGAGTCCCGGAAGGTTGTTTCTTGTCGGGTACCAGTGTATTCTGTTGACAGGGAACACTCTTCTACGAGCAATGTTTCCTGAAACCACAACAAAGTGAGAAACGACAATAAAAACAATAAACCTACAAAACAAACAAAGAAGATGTTAGTATGCAATGCAGGATGCCTATTTGTCTTCCAAGGGTATCCGGTTTGGTTCTTTGGTTTTGACCTTTCCAGACCTCGAGGAAATGCTGATGATGTTGTAGAGATAGATAAAGCCCATCAAAAATGATACAAACTGATATATTACAAAGAGGTGAAAATACATAGTTTGATTACAAAACATCCCCATGGTGGGTCAAAATACAACAACAAAAGAAAAGTACAACATAAGAAAAAGTACAAGCAAAATGGTCAAACATCTAATCCAAAGTCATCCTCTCTGACTTCCTTCAGGAGGGCCTCAGTCACTGGACCTACTGGGTGCTCTGTGATAGTCCTGATGAGGAGGTTCCTGGTAGCAATGGCATTGGTTAACTTCTTATGCTTGTTCTGATCCTTTGACCTCTTCAACCCTGCCCGGAGTTTCAATTCAGATATTTCCCTCTATGCTGCTAGTAATGCCTCCTGATGCTTCTCTTCACTAGCCTCCAACTGCTTTATCTTAGCCTGAGTTCTCTGATCTTCCTGTGCACGGGCTTCAGTGATCCTGATCCACCTAGCCTGGCTCTCCTCTAGATAGTGCTCTGCCCTAGCCTTCTGAGTCTTTGCTTCTTTGCAAGCATTCTTTAGTACTAACTCCCCTGCTCTAGCCTTCCTGATGTAGTCATCCGTCTTCTCAATCTTTGTTAAATGCTCAATCCTGATCCTCTCTAACCTCTCATTATCCAGACGGCTGTCATTTCTCTCCCAGAGAGTCTTCTTTAAGGCTTCAGACAACTGAGTATTCCTCTCTTTCAGCTTTTCAAACTCTTCCAAACGGACAGTAGCTGCAGGTTGCACTGTAGAAGGTCCAGGTGTATCTTCCAAGGTAAATGGCATCCGGGTGATCTGAGCTCTGGTACGAGACCAATCAGAATACTGTGCTGAAGCAATTTTGTTACACTTGCCAAGGATGGCTGATCCCTTGGTCTGAATGTTATCCCAAGCCCAGGCAGCTTGTCTGACAACAGCAGAGTTGGGCTGGATTTCACAATAGAGGGTCTCATCCAAATCTTGCCCTCTTAGAGGATGAACCAAAACATACCCTAATTGTCTCTTGAAGAGTAAAGGGTTGTAGTTGATGCAACCTTTCACTCCTATCAAAGGCACATTAGGGTATTTCCCACAACTAGTAATGATGTCCTTGCATTTGGTGCTCTGAGTGCACCATCTGATGTCAAGCCAATAAATCTCTTAGCCCAGTTCTTTTGCTGATGGGGGTTCAGGAAAGCATCTAATTTTGGCAAGTGTCTTAGCAGCCAAGAGTAATAAAGAGGAGCACATCATCTAACCAGTCTTCCTCTTTGCTTCACATTCCTCTGATGTACTGAGTAGTAGAAGTCCCCAAGCAAGGTAGGAACTGGGTTTCTCAATAAGAACAGGTGAATGGCATTCTTGCTCACAAACTTTGGCTCATCTGCAAACAAAATAACCCCATATATACTGAGGGCTAAAAGTGCACAGACAACCTTCCATTCTCCTATTGCAGCATGCAGGGTGGCCTAGGAGATCAAGAAGTCTAGGTGGAGGCCTGGAACTCCAGCCTTGGTTGTCATGTTCTGATCAATGAGGGAAGGCTCCAAATGCAATGCCCTGGCTATATCTTCATTTTTGGGAGAAACCATCTCAGGGTTGAAAGGAATCTCTCTCCTGATAGGAACTCCTAGCAACAAGGAAAACTCTTCTAGCAAAGGTCCCAACTGGAAATCAGGAAATGTGAAGCATCTGAGTGGAGGATCATAAAACTGCAAGCAAGTATAGATCATGCTCCTCTGTGATGCATCTAAGTCCATGACCATGTCCAATATGCCTCCATAATGCTCTCTGAATAGTGGGACATGATCAGGAGTAATGAGGGACTAGACCTGCCTGATGCCAGTCAGGGTGGGATCAAAGAAGTGGTAAGTGATGTTGCTCTTTTTTGAAGTGTCCATGGATGCTGGTGAAGAAGCTGAGAGCAACTGCTGATGAAGGTCACTGAATGAGATGCTGGAGATAGGTCTCTGATGGAGATAGCTGGAGGAGAATCACTGACAAACTGATGGAGATGCTGAAGAAGATAACTGAAGGAGTCTAAGTAGCGGAAGGGGTCAAAACCAAACCAAAGACAATATGATGGATACCATGTAAAACAAATAAGAAAATGTTAAATGATGCAAAAATGATGTATGCAAATGATATGCAAAGGGTTTGTGATCAAGTGCTGGATCTGTTTATCTGTCTTGGCAAAAGTCCATGTATGTTCATAAGTCCGGATGGAGGCTTAGAAATCCAATAGCCAGGTGGGGGACTCAAATAAAGAGTCACAAGTCCAGGGTAATCACAAGAACTGTCCAAATAATACAACCTTAGCAAATCTAGTAACAAGGTATGATGAGGCCAAAGGTTCCTGCAAACCTGCAAACATCCCAACCCCCTCACATGTAATGTTCTAGAACAAGGATCCTCAGACTTGGATCAGTTATGAGAAGTGTAAACACTTCTAACCCGGAGGTACAGTGTTTACAATAACCATAAAAGATCCTCCTCTAATTCACCTCAGATGCTGAAGGTCATAAAAAGGTCATCCATACTTAGCAGGCTTCCCAGATAGCCCTAGTACTACAGGAAACCTGTAGCACAAAGTTCTTAAGAAGAAACCCATGTCTGAACCGTGTTTCATATTCCCGCACCAGACCGAAATGGAATGGGAAAGAATGTGAAGCCATTCTAGCCTATGTGTCACTCAGGTCCCCGGTATAGGACCTTAATCACTCAATGAACCCCACCGACCAAAACAGACAAGAGATCCAGCACATGCTAATGACAGTATGAAATACATAAAACTGTAAAGGAAAGCAATAAATAAAGCTGTACAGAAAGTAATAAATAAAGCAAATAAATAAGCAAAAGTAGCACATAACACCCCCGTAAACACAAATCAAACAAGCGCTAGGAGGAACCCACAAAAAGAACCAGAAGCCCTGGTTGCAATATAAGGGTCCCCAGCAGAGTCGCCAAGCTGTCGCTCCCAAAGATTTGCATCTCGGTATAAGCGCGAACGGCCGACGAGAGGAGAAATGAAGTGAAGGTGAATAAAGTCGCTAGCTAGGCATTTTTATCCCGAAGGAAAGGTAATGCTGCATAAACCTGGAAGGGTATGGATAAGACGGTTGCGAACCAGAGAAACTGAGAAAGGGGGTTGGTTACAACCTGGGAAGGTATTAGCACCCAGATTGTCCGTCGTACTCGACGGGATCCACTTTTAAAAGATTGTGCTTAAAGGGGTAGTGTCTATGCTATCTGTGTGCAAAAGCTGGAAAAGAATATACAAGTGTCAGTGCAAGAAAATGAAGTGACGTGCTCAGGAATGAGGCTTAAAAAGAATGCTAAAAGAGGGAGAAGACACAAAGACTTTTGTTCGATAACTGTTAAGTTATGCATACGTATCCTCTCGTGCAATGAGGAAGTCAGAACACCGTAGTTCGACTCAAAGAGACTGAAAGATAAATTGACTGATGAACTACTTGCTTATCTATGCTCAAGTGTATGACTCGTCTAGCTCGAGTGCTATCTATCTTGCATTAGACGGAAGAAGCAAGTTCTCATTTGTGAGTGAGTGTGATGAGAAAAGAATCCCAGAGGAGATGATTATTGTTTGTTTTTATGTTTTCAATCTTTTATTGCGTTTTTGTGTTTTTCATAAGTTAATGAGCTTAAGCCTAGACCAAGGATTAGTAAACTCATCATATCCTCCCTTTGATTAGGGATAATGAGAATACCTTAAGTATGAGATAAACATCTTAACTTAATTACCATGATGATGTAGGATTAAGATCATTAACCTACTTGTGATTATTTAAATGTTTTTGGTTTTTTGTTTAGTGTTAAGTAATGAGTTTAAGCCATAATCAAGGATTAGTGAACCCATTACACCATCCTAATAGAAGGATAATAGATGAGCACACTTAAGCTGAGGAAGATACCTCAACTTAATCCATGATTAGGGATTAACCTCATGATAAAAAAAGCCTTTATTAAAGTGAATTTTAATTAAGGGTTAGATTAAGAAGTGGATTTTATGATTTGCAAGACAACTTGAGGGGGACTTGTCCATTAATACTAGGGTTAGTCCTTCTTAACCAATAAAGGAAGAATTAGAACCCTAATGAAAGGCCCAAGTTACAAGTTAATGTCTTAGTTATTATTAATATGGATTGATTAAGAGGTTTAAACAAATTAAGGGTTTAACACTTAGGACTAAAGTTATACACTCCATCCTAAGAGAAGGATGCAGGCATAACCCTAATCACAAAGTCTTAAAACCTTAAAGGTTTAGTCTCTAATGATGAGGTGAGAAGAGAGACACAAAGAAGACACAAAGGTTAAAGCTAAAGGGGGACTAATCACAACCCTAATTATTGTCATGCTTGGGTGTTCCTATGGTTTGTGAGGCTTAAATGAGATCTTCAGAGAAGCCACCAATGGAAGAAGCAGATGAGAGGAGGAGAAGCAGAAGAAACAAGTCACTTACTTCACTGAAGAAGATAAGTAACTTGGAGAAAGAAAGTGAATGATGAACATGAATGAGCAAACTCACTCTAAGGCAAATGAAAATTCAGCAAGGATGCATATGAAGAAGATGAAGGGAAATGATAAGTGAAGGCAAATTCACTTCTCAAGTTACTTACCACCTGAAAATGTTACTATAGGAAAGAAATGAAATGGATATGAAACATATGCAAAGGTAAAAACCAAAACCAGAAGCAAACACATGATACAAATGATGCTATGAGATGATGCAAAGGCATGTCAAGTGTTATGAATGTTCATACAAAGTGAAAGAATGCAAATGAAGCATGTTGGAAGCATGAAAACACATGGATGCTTATGAAATGAAATAGATGCAAAGCATGGAAAATGTATGAAGAAATGACCAAACAATGTTCAAGTAATGTCTTAATATGTCTAAGATGGCATACAAGTGGTTGGAATGTCATGGCAAGTTCACATGCTCATGCAATGCAATGTAAGATGCAAGTATGGATGCAAGATTAGGGTTACATGAAAGGATGACATGCCAATGTCAAAAACAGAAGTAAATCACATGATAAAAAATTGCAAATGAATTCAAAGAAACCTTAACCCCATATTATATCACACCCCAAAGGAGAAGGTCTAACTCTTAACCTAAAGAAAGTTGTGATTTTTCTAAGTTTGCTAGGGTTTTTGGGTACCTTAAGAGGGAAAATGCAAATCAAATGGAAAATGCAAGATAAATTTATGACAAAAATATACTAGATACTACATGCTATATGAAGAATAATGCAAAAAGAACCAATGTCTAACCCTTCATGGTTAGGCAGAAAAGAATTTTCAAAGTTAGGGTTCCAAAAAGGGATTTTTATGAACCCTAAATTCAAGAAAAATGTCAAAGTTGGATCAAAACCAAAAAGAAATTTGTATGAATGGTTTAACAATGTTTCTAAATGTCCTAAGAAGCAATATGAATTTTTTTGGGATTTTTAGAAACCTAAATGGTATTTTAATTAATTAATTTCCATTAATTAATTAAAATAAACATTTAAATATTTTTAAAATGATTTTTTAATGCAAAAAATAAAAATAAAAATGTTTTTGGGTGAAGAAAAATATTTGAAGTCAAAATGCAGAAGAAAAATATTTTTGGAATTTTCTAAGTATTTTAAATAAATTGCACACAATAAATGGAATTTAAATGAAATAAAATTAATTAAAGGGCTGGTCAACGCATCCAAGGGATCAGATTTGAACTGGGGTTTGGAGGGAAAGACCATGCGCACTATCCAATGGTTGGCATTCAAACTGACTAATTACCTAATTAACTTAATTAATTAATATTTAAACTTTAAGTGAAGTGATCTGAACCACTCATGCGCGCGGGAACTAAGATCCTAGGGTCCAGATTTAAACTTGGCTGATTAACCCTAATTGCTAACCCTAATCATTTTCAGGTGACCGGAACTAGCTCCGGTCATCTTCTCCGGCCATCCAAATTTTCAGAACCTCACACACGCATCAAAACTCCCAATTTCTTCCCCATAATCACTCCTCTAACATCCAAGAACATGAATCCACAAACAAAAATCATTTATCATGCATATTAAAGCTGAATCGAAGAAAACAAGTTCTAGGTCAAAAATTTCAGAACAACCATACATACTCATTTCTTAATCATTTTCAAAACTAAACACATCCCAATGATCAGTGGAGCATAAGGAATCATTTAAGAACTTAAAATTTCATTTCTGGAAAAAATGTTCTTTAGGTTACCTGAGCTTGAGCTTTCTCAATTTGGAGTTTTTTGACCTCTTCTCTTGTGCAAATCTACTCCTCTTGAGCTCCTGATGAAGTTGCAATGCTTGGAAAAAGCTTAGAATGGCTGGAATGAAAGATTGCACTCTTGCTGCACCAGAATCGTGTTTTGTGTAGAGGGGTTTTCAGGCTTGTTTGAGGGTTGGTTTATGTTCTAATGATGATGGTGAGTTGAATGGTGAAGTTTGTTTGTGATTTTAGTGGCTGGACAGAGTGTTTCGAAAGCTTTTTCTTTTGGGGTGATTTTGAGAAACTTGGTGATTCTGAGGTTGCAGGCTTGTGTGATGTGTGTTATGAGTTGCTTTTGATCCACATAACATTGTTTGATAGGTCAGAAAGTGGGTGGTGGCCTGTGGTGATTGGTATGGGCAAGTTGCCAAAATGTCAATATAACTTGTACTTGAGGTATGGGCTATGGCAGGGGTTGTTCAAGGGCATGTATGGCCTCAGCATTGATCAAGGAGAGCCATGGGATTGAGATTATGCAGCTGGATGGCTTAGAAACAAAGATCTCATAGGTTTTGCAAGTGTTATGTGATTTTCCCCCTTTGAGAAATCTTGAAGTGCAAGGCATGAAAGCAAGTGGTTCTTTGGGAATTCTTGGTCACAATGCATTGTGTCATGTGTGTATGATGTTTAGAGAGTGATTAGAGGTCACAAAATGACTTGGTTTGTGAAATTGCAAAAAATCCTCTTTGGTGTGAAAGTGAAAATTATGTGATTTTTGCCAACTTTGCCAAGCCATAACTTGAGTTCTATAATGAATTAGGACTTGTTCTTATACTTTTTGAAAATGGAATGATCCAATCTACAACTTTCATGACCAACAATTATTCATTTGAAGCATTTTTGGTTGAAAAAGAGGAGGTTGAAAAACTTTCCCAAAATGGAAAGTTTCCATTACAAGTCATTTCCATTTTTGGCAACTTTTGGTTTAGCTCAATTTTCTTCAATTTTGTGAACTTCCAAGCACTTCAATGATCAAATAAAGATAATATAACTTCATTTTGATGAAAAATCCACTCTGGTTACATTGTTGGAGGCCTCAAATGCCCTGATTTTGCTCTAACTTGCTCAAGAAGTTACCCAGTGAACAAATGACTTCCACAATGAATTTCTTCATCAAACTTGGTACACATGATCCTTATAACATATTGAGACTATTAGAAACAAGAATGACCAAAAAATTTGGAGTTATGGTCTCTGAAACCAAAACCCTAATTTTAGGTCATCTGTGTAGTGAAACCCTAGCTCTGCTTCCATGCTTTCCAAGTTCTTGTGATTTCTTGACTTCCTTGATCTTTGAGGGATATAATATGATGATAGAACACACATGGACCCTCTTTGAACAATTGGAGACCTTTGGAGTGGCTCAGATGAATCTTGGATTGCCCAGATCATAAACCCTAGATGCAGATAAACTTGAACTAATGCAATGAAACAAAAATGCAATATGAGATGGTATGCTTATACTAATGCAATCATGAAAGATCACAAGCCATGGTGTGATAAAGAGTGAGGGCAAATTTGGGGTGTTTACACAAGTCATGGAAAATGAATGAAGAAATGATCAAACATGATTCTAACATGTCCTAAGATGTCTAAGATGACATATGAATGCATGAAATGTCATGGCAAGTTCATGTATGGATGCATGTGTAAGATGAATGCAAATGAAGATGCAAAATTAGGGTTTTAAGGCAACATGAGATGCATATGATCAAAACAGAAGCAAATGACATGATAAAAAATTGAAATCACACTCAAACAAACCCTAAACCAATACTAGGTTACCATCCAAAGGGGGAAGTCAGAAGCTAAACCTAGAAGGAGTTATGAATTTCCTAAGTTTCTAGGGTTTTTGGGGTGATCTTCAATGAAAATTGCTAAACAAATTGAAAATGAAATATAAATTCATGCCAAAAATATCCTAGAAACTACATGATATGCACAAAACAATGCAAAACGAATCATCTTCAAACTCTTCTTGGTTAGGCAGAAAAGATTTTTCTAAGTTAGGGTTCATAAAATAGGATTTAAATGACCCTTAATTCAAACAAAATTCTCAAATGATCATCAAACCTAAAAAGAAATTTGTATGAAGAATTTGAAAATGTTTCTAAATGCAAAGGGATGATTCCTGATTTTTTTGGTGATTTTTAGAAACTTAAATGGTATTTTAATTAATTAAATTCAATTAATTAATTAAAATAAACATTTAAATATTTTAAAAATACAATTTTTATGCAAAAAAATAAAATAAAAATCATTTTCTGATTAAGAAACATATTTGGAATAAAAATGCAAATGGAAATATTTTTGGGATTTTTCTAAGTATTTTAAAATAATTATGCAAGATGAATGAATAAAAATGAAAATAAAATGAAATAAAGGGAAAGTAATCCAATCTGATGGCTGGGATTCAAAGGGAAAGTGGAGGGAATTGACTGCGCGCCAAATCCTATGGCTCACATTTAAACTGACTTAATTATTTAATTAATTTAATTAATCAGAATTAAAATCTAAGTGAACTAATCCTGGCCACCCGTTTCTAAACTAATCCTGATCTAAAGGCCCAAAACGCATCTGGAAAACTAAACCCTAATTAAGCCCTAATCACTTTCAGATGACCGGAACAGTACTCTGGCCATCTTCTCCGGCCAGACCCTCACCTGACCTTGCTCAAATCATCACCCCAGGCCCCCAAAATCTCCATAAATGATCAACTAACTATCCTAAACAACAATCCAGCCTCAAAAATCATTTCTCATTCATCATCATCAAGATTCGAATCAAAACATTCAAACGGTAAAAATTTCAGACAACCATGTGTCGCTCCCAAAGATTTGGATCCCGGTACAAGCGCGAACGGTCGGCGAAGGGAACAGTGAGAACACACAGCCGTGAACTCACTGGAGAATGAATAGAGTCGCCAGCTAGGCATTTTTATCCCGGAGGAAAGGTAATGCTGCATAGACCTAGAAAAAGACGGATAAGACGGTTGCGAACCAGAGAGACTGAGAAAGGGGGTTGGTTACAACCTGGGAAGGTATTAGCACCCAGATTGTCCGTCGTACTCGACGGGATCCACGCTTAAAAGATTTGTGTTATAAAGGGGTAGTGTCAGTGCAATCTGTGTATAGAATAGCTGGAAAAGATGTACAGGTGTCAGTGCAAAAGAATGTGAAGTGTGATATATACAGTGTCAGTGTGAGACCTGGAATAGGATGCTCAAGATCATGAGGCTCAAAGAATAATGCTGGAAGGAGGGGGAATGTACAGAGACTTTTGTTCGATAACTGTTAAGTTATGCCTACGTATCCTCTCGTGCAATGAGGAAGTCAGAACACCGTAGTTCGACCCAAAGAGACTGAAAGATGAATTGACTTGTGAACCTCTTACTGGTCTATGCTCAAGTGTATGATCTGTCTGGCACAGATGCAAACTGTCTTGCATTAGACGGAAGAAGCAAGTTCTCGTTTATGAGTGAAGGTGATGAGAAAAGAATCCCGGAGGAGACGATTATTGTTTGTTTTTGTATTTTCAGTCTTTTATTGCTTTTGAAAGTTTGTCATAAGTTAATGAGCTTAGGCCTAAACCAGTGGATTTAGTAAAACCATCACATCTTCCCTCTGATTAGGGGTAATGAGAATTACCTTAAGTGTGGAGTCAGATTCTCACACTTAATCACCTTTGGTGTAGGATTAAGATCATTAACCTACTTGTGATTACTTAAATGTTTTTGTGATTTTGTTTAGTGTTAAGTAATGAGGTTAAGCCATAATCATGGATTAAACAGACCCATTACACCATCCTAAAAGAAGGATGATAGATGAGAATGTTTAAGCTGAGGAAAGCTCCTCAACTTGATCCATGATTAGGGATTAAACTCATGACAAAACAAGCCTTTATTAAGTGGATTTTATTTAATGGTATGATGATGAAGTGAATTTTATTGTTTGTAAGACAACTTGAGGGGGACTTGTCCATTAACACTAGGGTTAGTCCTTCTTAACCACTTAAGGAAGAATTAGAACCCTAATGCAAGGCCCAAGTTACAAGTGTGATGTCTTGATGATTATTAGATGAATTGATTAAGAGATTTAAACACCTTAAGGGTTTAATACTTAGGATTAAAGTTATACACTCCATCCTAAGAGAAGGATGCAGGCATAACCCTAAGCACAAAGTCTTAAAGCCTTTAGGGTTTAGTCCCTGATTATGAGATGAGAAGAGAAGACTCAAAGAGACACAAAGGTAAAACTATGGGGGGACTAATCAAAACCCTAATTCATTGTCATGCTTGGTTGATCCTAAGGTTTGTGAGGTTTGCAAGAACAATCTTCAGAGGAGCCACCAGGAAGCAGATGAACAGGATCAAGAGAAGCAAAGTGACTTGCTTCATTCAAGAAGTCAAGTCACTTGAAGAAAGAAAGTGGGAGGAAGAAGAATGAGCAAGCTCAAACTCAAGCACATGCATAAATGCAGCATGCTATGCAAGAGAGATGAGAAGAAAAGTTATGAGAAGTGAAGGCAAATTCACTTCTCAAGTTTACTTACCACCTGAAATGTTAGAAACAAATGCAATGCAGTACAAGATGAGATGAAATGATATGATGCAAGGCCAAACCAGAAGCATGCACATGATGACTATGATGTTATGAAGTGTTGCAAACATGAGACAAGGCATAGGGATGTTCATACAAAGTCATGGATGCAAATGATGCAAGTTAAGGGACATGAATAAACATGGAATGTCATGAAGCATACAAGACAAATGGCATGGCAAAGATGTAATGCAATGATCAATGATGCTTCATACATGTCTTAAGATGTCAAATGAATCATAAGAATGCACAAAATGCAATGGCAAGTCATGTTATGCAAGGAAATGCAAGAAGGATGCAAGAGAAAGCCCAAACTAGGGTTTATGGATCAAACATCAAACACAAACCAAAAACAGAAGCAAACCCTAAGATAAAAAAATGGAAAATGGCACCCAAAGAAACCCTAAACCTATAATGAATCACTTCCCAAAGGGGAACTCCCAACTCTCAACCAAACTCAAGATATGATTTTTACAAGTTATTAGGGTTTTTTAGGGTTCTTATCAAAACAAATGCCAATCAATTAGAAAATGCAAGATCAAATCATGGCCTTTTTATCCTTGAAAATACATGTCAAATGGAAAACAATGCACAAAGAATCAATGTCTCAACCTTCACCAATAGGCAGAAATGAATTTTCAAACATATGATCAAAATAATGCACAAAATATGATTTAATTCCATGAAAAATTCTTAAAATGCATCAAGACCAAAAAAGAAATTTGGTTTGAAGGTTGGACAATGTTTCTAAATGTCTTAGAACATTTCATGAATTTTTTTTGTAATTTTTAAATACCTAAAAGTATTTTTAATTAATTAATTCCCATTAATCAATTAAAAATAATCTTTTAAATATTTAAAAATACTTTTTTAATGATAAAAAATAAAATAAAAATATTTTTGTGTCATAAAAATTAATAAAACCTTAAAGAAAAAGTTTCATAATTTTTATGGTTTTTTAACTATTTTAAAATAAATGTACAATTTAAATGAAAAGAAATGAAAATAAAATTAAATTAAATAAAAGTAAGCAGAATGCAAGGCTGGGATTCAATCTGGAAATGAGAGGGTTGACTTGGCGCGTCATCTAGTGGTCCAGATTCAAACTTCTTAATCCTAATTAATTAAATAAATTAATGTGATTAGGGCTAATGAAACAGATCCTGGCCATCAAAAAGGGTGGGAAGTCAACCAGTCAACGGGAATCAACGGCTCATATTCAAACTAACATTAATTACTGGTTTATGCCCTAATTACATTCAGGTGGCCGGAGAAGACTTCCGGTCGTCTTCTCCGGCCAGAAGCTCACCTGAAAATCACCCAACTTCCTCAAAACGTAATATAAATGAAATCTATGAATTGGGAAACGTTCCTAACACCCTCACGAATCAAAACCCTAACCTAGAACAAATTTATCTTCCCTAAATCATCTGAATCGAAGAGGGAAAGTTCTAGGGTTCGTAAGCTTCAAACACAAATTAAATTCTCAAAACACAACCATTTCAAAAACTAAAAGCATCAGGATGATCAGGAGAGCATAAAGAACAAGTTTGTAACAAGAAAAATCATTTCTGGAAAAAGTAATTTCGAGCTACCTGAGATTTGCAACTTTCAATTTAGGAACTTTCAGGCCTCTTCCTTCAGTGCAAGCTGCTCCTCTTGGTCCCCCAAGTGTGTTTGAATGCTCAAAATGAGTTTGTGTTGGCTGGAGAAAGAGATTCGAAAGCTCCTGCTTCAGTTCAGCCAAAAATGGCAGATGAGATTCTGGCACTTTCAGGTCATGGTGATGGGGTGTTTAAGGTCCAGATGATGTGTATAGATGATCTGTGGTGTTGGTTTGTGTGTTGGAGACTTGTGGAGAGAGATTCGATAGAATCTGCAGCTTGAGGTGAATGATGGCAATGGAGTTTTCAGGCTTGTTTCAGGCTTATGCTTGGGGTGTTTCTTGTCTATGAGGTGTGGTGGGTTGAGTGATGATGAGAGTTTGAGTGTTTGAAGACTGTGGAGAGTGATTCGAAGGAACTTGCAATGAGGTGAGTTTTTTTGTAAGTGGTGAATGTGTGGGCTTCAGCCTTGGTTCTCATGTGTTATGGCCAGCAAACTGATTCAATAAACAATTGCAAGTGGCTGATGGATGTGACCTGGCCTGCAGAGATAGGTGTGGCTACTTTTGCTCAAAGTCCACTTTTGTGTAAGATAGGGCATGGCTCAAGTTTAGGCAAGTACAAGTTGGGTTCTGGTGCAGCATGGTGAGTGTGAGAGGCTGGCTTGACTCAAGGATCAATGCAGCAAGTTGGTGAAAAGGTCATGAGTGTTTTGCAACTTGGTTAGCTTTATGGATTTTCATGAGAAAAGTCAAGTTACATGAACCAAACCATGAGCAAACTTGATCCAAATCTGATTTTTGTGACTTAGAGGATGTTTACATAATGGTTTGACATGAATTAGAGGCTGCATAATGCATTTGTTCAAGACTTTGCAAAATTTCCTTTTTGTGCATAACTTGAAAATCAATGATTTTTGCTAACTTTGCAATGCCATAACTTTTGATCCATGAAGAGTTTGATCATGCTCTTGTACTTTTTGAAAAGGGAAAGATGAGATCTACAACTTTCATGACCAAAGTTTTTCCATTTGAAGCATCTTTGGATCATGAATCAAAGCTTGAAAATTGGCCTAAAATGAGGCATTCTTGAAAAGTCAACTATGCCTCAAAAAGTCAACTTTTGCAAAAACCCTAAATTCTTGATTTTATGCACTTCAACCTTCTTCCATGATCAAATAAAGATCATATACACTCAAAATGATGAAGATCACCCATTGGTTGGGTCATTGGGGGCCTCAGATGCCCTGATTTTGCACTGACTTGTCTGAAAAGTCAACTCTTGATCAGATGACTTCCCCATGGAATTTCTTCATGAAAATTGATATGCATATTCCCTATACCATATAGAGACCAATGGAAACAAGAATGACCAAAAAATTTGGAGTTATGGCCTCTGAAACCAAAACCCTAATTTTAGGTCAACTGCAGTCAAACTTGGCTCTGCATCCATCCAAACCCTAGTTCTTGTGATTCCTCTGCAATTTTGACTCTGTGAGGATGTAACATGATACAAGAACACACATGGACCCTTCTGAGATGATTGGTGGCCTTTGGAGTGGCTCAAGAAGTTTTGGGATTGCTCAAATCACAAACCCTAGGTGCAGATGACTTAGAAACTATGCAGTGAATCAAACATGAGATATGAGATTGTATGATTGTGTTTATGCATATGAGATGATCACAAGCCATGGTGAAATGAGTGAGGGCAAATTTGGGGTGTTTACAGCTGCCCCTATTCAAACATGAGTTAGCTGTGCAGGTTGTAAGCAACGACTTAACAGGCAAACAAGATAACTTGTGGTTGAATACCAAAGACAGTCCAAAATTTGCACTCACAGAATGAAGAAGAAAAGGGATATAGATTGTAAAAGGAAAATAAAGTTATTGTAAAGCGGGAAACAACGCAATGACGGGGACGGCCGACATGCTGGGGATAAAAGGTAAAGCCAAGACGGGGACGGCCGACTAGCTGGGGAAAATAAAATCGTGATGGGGACGGCCATCAAGATGAAGCTGTAAAATTCTCTGGGGGATTGATGAGACATGACGGGGACGACCATCAAGTTCATAAAGCAAAGTAAACAACGACGGGGACGGCCATCGGGCTAAAAAGAAAAGGGACCACGACGGGGACGGCCATCGGGTTAAAGAATAAATGAAATAAACAGCTGATGGGGGACGGCCATCAAAGGTGAAGGACGATCACCTAGCAGGGGACGGCTGCTCTGTTGGGGATAAAAGAAATATGATGGGGACGGCCATCAAAGGTGGAGGACGACCACCTGGCAGGGTACGGCTGCCGAAGATATCAACGATGGGGTACGGCCATCGGATAGAAAAGGTCAACGATGGGGACGGCCATCGGACGAGCAAGATGGAGGACGACCATCAAGAAGTGGAGGACGACCACTCAGCAGGGGACGGCTGCTCTCGAGGTTTATCACAACACAGGACGAGTGTTAGATAACCAAAATCAACAATGGGGACGGCCATTGGATAAAGTTGATGAAGGACGATCATCAAAAGGTGGAGGACGGCTGCTAAAATCAACGATGGGGACGGCCATCGGATGAGCGTGATGGAGGACGACCATCAGGAAGTGGAGGACGACCACTCAGCAGGGTACGGCTGCTCTCAGGGGTATCATAACACAGGACGAGTGTTAGATAAAAAGAAAAATTGTTGGCGATCTACTGGGGAGTAGTAAACACGGACGAGCGTTTACATCCAAGAAACAAAAGGTATAAGTGTTTGGTATTGTGTATAGATTAAAGATGCGGACGAGCATCCTTAAGACTATGATACGGACGAGTATCATGTAGAAACAAACCGACACATGTTCAGAGATGATGATACGGACGAGTATCAACTGGTTAGCAAAGAACACGGACGAGTGTTGCATCTGAAGGGACTCTTCTGGGGAATAGTAGACACAGACGAGTATCTATATTCAGGAAGACATAAGTGTTTGACATGGTGTATGGATCAAAGATGCGGACGAGCATCCTTAAGACTATGATACGGACGAGTATCATGTAGAACAAACATTAGACACAATGCTCTGAGATGATGGTACGGACGAGTACCAACTGGTTAACAAAGAACAAGGACTACTGTCGAATCTGTGGGGATATGAGTGGTGATGTATACAAGATACGGACGAGCATCTGCATAAGTGTACCCATGAGTAGCGAGTATTGTATATGAATGTTTATCTGCTAGGGGGAGTGACACGGACGAGTGTCAAGAGAGAAAAGTGTAATATGAACAAGTATCTGCCATACAAAGTCCAGGCGACTGCGCTGGGGATATGACACGGACGGGTGTCAAGAAAGTGTACAAGTACAGGCGACCACGCTGGGGATATGACACGGACGAGTGTCAAGAAAGTGTACAAGTACAGGCGACCACGCTGGGGATATGACACGGACGAGTGTCAAGAATTGTGTGAGTGCAAAGAGGATGTCTTTGGCTTTCTGCTGGTGATTTGACACGGACGGGTGTCAGAAAGTATCTGTAATACTGGTGATCTTGTTTGTCCATGCGACTTCACTGGGGACAATGGCACGGACGGGTACCAAAAGGTGCATGCTGGTATTTGAATATGGGGCAACTGCTTTTGCTGGGATTCTGGGGGATTTTGGGGGAACGTAATCTGTATTCACAAGCGTTTAATTCACAACATGACTTATGATTATGCTATGCATTTGATTTTTGCCGTAATGCTCCGTATTAGACGGAATGCTACGCTCTGAGGGATAGTATGATGCGAATGCTATGATTATGCAAAGAGACACCGATCCGGGATTAGGATCCCACTGCTGCGAAAATCTCTGGTCGATCCGCCTGAAATGGACCCCCCAGCCGGGGATGAGATCATTGGTAGATCAAATGATGCATCTACTTGGGGATATAGGTCACTGACAGACATATCCTTATAAACGAGAAACCCAGCTGGGGTTCGTAGAAGCTTTCTTCACTCTGTTGTGACTTCTTCGTGCGTTGCTCTTCTGAATAGAGGCTGGGGACTTTGTGGGGAGATGATTCCCTGATTTCTGCATTCTGCTGAGGAAGGATGGCAACTCGGCTGGGGAATGCTGTTGATAACTCAGCTGGGGAGAGCAACAAGAGGCAACTCCGCTGGGGATAGAGCATTCTGAGTGTTAAGCTTGTTTGTTGACTTGGCAACTTCGCTGGGGAAGGCAATGGGGAGCTACTCAGCTGGGGGAAGAGCATTTCAGATGCTGAGATTGAGTGCATACTGATTCGGCAGCTCCGCTGGGGAAATGGGCACCTTCTAGTGCCATGTGGAATATAGACCAAGTTGATCATGATTCGCCTACCTGTTGAGACGTAACCTGCATGCCCCAGGTTGCGTTCTGGATACCTGCAATCCTGCAAAGATAACGAAACGTACAAAAGGTCCCGAGGTATCCCTTACTGGATTCCGTCATAGGAGTTAAGTACTTTCGAGAATAATCACATTCCCTGTAAGCATGTGTTTTGTTTTTGGAGAAGGCATCTGTACTTATGCAATTGTATTTTAGAGATATCAGACAACTCTTTGCAAAACGTAAATGTAAAAAGACGAAGCGTGACTGAAAATCTGATTTTATTAATTCATGTGCCCTGAATTGGCAAGATACAGTCAAAGAAACATATCTCCTGAAATGAGGAGATTGTTACAAATTGAGAAATAAAGTGCTGGCGGTGTTGACGACGCTTTGAGGAGCTTCCTCTCCTGCTATGACTCGTATGACAATGACGTTCTTCTCGTCTTGCTTTCTGGAGAGAGTTGATTCTGATTGAGGCTTGATCCTTTGAAGCTTACCAAGTTGTAGGTGATACAGACGAATTCAGAATGCAGTTGTCCGCTTATTCCCTTATTTTGCATGGATCGCCCTTTCGGGTTTTCAATCCATCGGGATACCCGTTTTTGCCTGAGCTGTCCAATGCGGCTTTTCAACTCAGCGGGTGTACATTCTTTTATTCATTTTCCCTTACTTTTGCCCGAGTCTTTTATTCTGTTTTTGACTCGCCGGGATGCCCTATTTTTGCCTGAACTTACATTCTGTTTTTATGTCCAGCGGGTCATTTTCATGCGAAGTATTTTTTAACTGCATCTGAATTCACAGGGGATGGAAAATCTTCACCATCCATGGTGCCGAGCATTAGTGCTCCACCAGAGAAAACTTTCTTTACAACAAATGGTCCTTCATAATTTGGAGTCCATTTTCCCCTGTGGTCTGTATGAGGAGGGAGGATTCTTTTCAGCACAAGATCTCCCACTTGGTACTCTCGGTGCCTTACTTTCTGATCGAAGGCCTTCTTCATTCTCTTCTGATATAACTGCCCGTGACAGATTGCGGCCAATCTTTTCTCTTCGATCAGACTCAGTTGCTCGTATCGGGCCCTGACCCATTCTGCTTCGTTCAGTTTAACATCCATTAATACCCGCAGAGAGGGTAGTTCAACTTCAACCGGTAGGACTGCTTCCATACCATATACAAGTTGATACGGTGTTGCCCCAGTGGATGTCCTGATTGATGTGCGGTATCCATGCAAGGCGAACGGTAGCATTTCATGCCAGTCTTTGTAGGTGACTACCATCTTTTGCACAATCTTCTTGATATTCTTATTTGCTGCCTCGACAGCGCCGTTCATCTTTGGCCTGTAAGGAGAAGAATTGTGATGTTGGATCTTGAAGTCCCGACATAATTCAGCCATCATTTTGTTGTTGAGATTGGAACCATTATCAGTAATGATTCGCTCGGGCACTCCATATCTACAGATGATATCTCTTTTTTAAAAATCGCGCTACCACTTGCCTGGTGACATTTGCATATGAGGCTGCTTCAACCCACTTTGTGAAATAGTCGATGGCGACCAGGATGAATCTGTGGCCATTTGAAGCAGTTGGCTCAATCTTACCAATCATATCGATGCCCCACATGGCAAAGGGCCAGGGTGAAGACATTATGTTCAAAGGATTGGGAGGTACATGCACTTTATCTGCGTAGATCTGGCATTTATGACATTTCCTGGCATAGGCACAACAGTCTGCATCCATTGTGATCCAGTAATAGCCTGATCTTAACAACTTCTTAGCCATGGCATGCCCTCCGGCATGGGTACCAAAAGAGCCTTCATGCACTTCATGCATCAGTAGATCTGCCTCCGTCTTGTCAACACATCTGAGGAGTACCATGTCAAAGTTCCTCTTGTATAAAGATCCATCAGTATTCAGAAAGAAACTCCCAGCAAGCCTTCTTAAAGTTTTCTTATCATTGGAAGATGCCCCAGGTGGGTATGTCTGATCCTCCAAGAAGCATTTAATGTCGTGGAACCAAGGCTTATCATCTTTTACAACATCTGCTGCGAATACATACGCTGGTCTATCAAGTCTAGACACTGAAATCTGAGGTACAAAGTTGGCCGTTTGAACTTTGATCATGGATGAAATGGTAGCAAGAGCATCTGCAAACTGATTCTCGTCCCGAGGGATATACTCAAGTTTGACTGTTGTGAAGAAAGTCAATAATCTTCTTGTATAATCCCTGTAAGGTATCAGATGATCTTGGTGGGTGTACCATTTTCCGTTGGTCTGATTGATTACCAAAGCTGAATCTCCGAATACGGTCAATGTCTTGATCCTGAGGTCAATGGCTTCCTCAAGACCCATAATGCAAGCTTCGTATTCAGCTTCGTTGTTAGTGCAGTTGAAAGTGAGTTTTGCCGAGAAGGGCATGTGAACTCCCTTGGGTGTAATGAGTACTGCGCCAACACCACGGCCATTCATGTTAACAGCCCCGTCAAACATCATGGTCCATTCTTCTTCTGGGTCGGGCCCTTCAGTGTGAATAGGCTCTTCATGATCTTTTGCTTTAATGAACATGATGTCTTCATCAGGGAAGTCAAACCTCATTGGCTGGTAATCATCAATGGGTTGCTCAGCAAGATATTCAGATAGTACACTGCCCTTGATGGCTTTCTGAGATGTGTACTGTATGTCGTATTCTGTGAGAATCATCTGCCATCTTGCAACCCGTCCGGTAAGAGCTGGCTTCTCGAAAATGTACTTAACTGGATCCATTTTTGAGATTAATAAGGTAGTGTGGGTCAACATATACTGTCTCAGTCGGCGAGCGGCCCACGCTAAAGCACAGCAAGTTTTCTCGAGCAGTGAATAACGCTGTTCACAGTCGGTAAACTTTTTGCTTAGGTAGTATATTGCATACTCTTTTCGACCAGACTCGTCATGCTGGCCCAGCACACACCCCATTGACTCTTCTAATACTGTCAAGTACATAATCAGAGGTCTTCCTTCAACTGGCGGCATAAGGATCGGAGGTTCTTGTAAGTATTCTTTGATCTTGTCAAAAGCCTTCTGGCAATCGTCGTTCCACCTGACCGTTTGTTCTTTTCTTAACAACTTAAACAAAGGTTCGCAGGTTGCTGTGAGGTGAGATATGAACCGGGAGATGTAGTTCAATCGACCTAAGAACCCTCGAACTTCTTTCTCAGTTTTCGGTGCAGGCATTTCTTGAATAGCTTTGACTTTATCAGGGTCAACCTCAATCCCTTTCTCACTTACAATGAATCCCAGCAACTTACCGGATCGCACCCCGAATGTGCATTTGTTGGGGTTCAACTTTAGTTGGTACTTCCTCAGGCGTTTGAACAACTTCAGCAGATTTACCAGGTGTTCTTCCTCTGTAAAGGATTTGGCAATCATGTCATCCACATAGCACTCGATTTCCTTATGGATCATATCGTGGAATAATGTCACCATAGCCCGTTGATATGTTGCACCAGCATTCTTTAGTCCGAATGGCATCACTTTGTAACAGAACGTGCCCCAAGGTGTGATGAATGTTGTCTTCTCCATGTCTTCAGGTGACATTTTGATCTGATTATATCCTGAAAATCCATCCATGAAGGAGAATACCGAGAACTGAGCCGTGTTATCCACCAATACATCAATGTGAGGTAATGGGAAGTCATCTTTCGGGCTGGCTCTGTTCAGATCCCGGTAATCAACACACATTCTTACTTTGTCGTCCTTCTTAGGCACAGGTACTATGTTAGCAACCCACGGCGGGTAGCTAGTTACAGCGAGGAACCCGGCGTCCCATTGCTTTTGTACCTCTTCCTTGATTTTCATAGCCATGTCTGGACGAGTACGGCGCAGCTTCTGCTTGACCGGTGGGCATTCTTCTCTCAGAGGCAGCTTGTGCACAACAATGTCGGTATCCAACCCTGGCATATCTTGATACGACCAAGCAAACACATCAACATACTCTTGAAGTAGATCTATCAGTTGCTTCTTCACTGAGTCTTGCAGGCTGGCCCCGATTTTAACTTCTTTCACGTCTTCGTCTGTACCAAGATTAATCACTTCAACTTCCTCCTGATGAGGAGTAATGACCTTTTCCTCCTGTCTCAACAACCTGGCTAGCTCTTCAGGAAGCTCATACTCTTCATCAACCCCTTCATCAGCTTGATTGATTGGATTGTCAAAGTCATACGATGTCATAGCCGTGCTGTTGTCGGTGCTGTCTGGAAGGCACTCTCTGCAAGGGTTAAGTTGTTCATTTTAGTGATTGATTTTAATCTTGCTTTAGAAAAAGGTGAAATGAAGTTATCATTTTGAAAACACCGCCATTTATTTTTGTACAAAGAGAAAAATGGAAAAACAGTGAGCATAAAAGAAAAAGACTCGTTTGCAAAAAGATTGTCTGATACTTCATTAATTTAATCTTGTTTGCACAAAAGTACAGATGGCCCTGATTACAATATGAGTCTTGTCATCTTGGGCAAGATACAAGACTTTGATGCATGCTTATAAAAATACAGGAAATAATAATTACTCTGCTCGAGTAACACTTATAATTTCCTGGGAAGACCAGTTCGAGACACTGCTCCCCGGGATCTTCGGACGAATCCAATTCTCCAGATTGCGCTCCTCTTCCAGCTCGTCTTCCAGACAGTTGATAGCATCGGGGGTAAGCATTCCCCCACTGACAAAACCTGGCTCTGCAGTAGCCTTTGCTTGATGTTGAGTTGGTCTGTAACCCAACCCAAATTTGTCCTTCTTCTCCTCCACAGCTAAAACCTTGCCCCAGCCTAGGGCCGTTCCTTCTTCAACAACCTTCCGGGCTTGTTGGTAAGACGACATTGGAGTACCAGATACAGCAGACGCCTCATTCACATTCAAAGCTTCAAACCCCTGGCTCATTGTTTCATGGATCTCCCCATCCATTTCAATGTACTTATAGGTTGCCAGGTGGCTGACAAAAATGTCCTCCTCTCCACAGATTGTGACAACTTGGCCTTCCCACTCAAATTTTAACTTTTGGTGAAGGGTAGACGTTATTGCGCCGGCGGCGTGAATCCAGGGTCTACCCAACAAACAGCTGTAGGCGGGCTGAATGTCCATCACGTAAAAGATAGTTTTAAAGGTCTGTGGGCCAATTGTCACGGGCAGCTCAATCTCTCCCAGAACCGATCTCTTCGAGCCATCGAAAGCTCTAACCACCAGGTTGCTGGGTCTCAATGCCAGTCCATCATATTCAAGCTTCACCAGAGCCTTCTTTGGTAAGACATTCAGGGATGATCCTGTGTCCACCAGCACATGTGAAAGGACAGCTCCTTTGCATTCCATGGTTATGTGCAAGGCTTTGTTGTGATTGCGGCCATCCACTGTCAGGTCAGAATTGGTAAACCCTAGCCCATTGCTAGCAGTAACATTTCCAACAACGGTTTCCAATTGGTTGACAGTAATCTCCTCGGGCACGTAAGCCGCGTGCAGTACTTTCAGTAGTGCATTCCGATGGGCTTCGGAGCACATAAGCAGAGAGAGGATGGAGATTTTGGATGGCGTTTGGTGAAGTTGATCCACAATTTTGTAATCACTCTTTTTGATGATCCTCATAAACTCATCAACTTCCTGATCGAATGGAGTCTTCAGAGCTTCTTTGGCAGCTAGATCTTCCTGCACCGGGCCTTTTCCTTTTGCCTTGGCAGCAGCTTCTGCTTCGGCAGTAGGTTTTTGAACTTGTGAAGCAAAGAGACGTCCGCTTCGAGTGAAGCCTCCGCCTCCCCCCACATTATCTACTTGTGGTGCAGGTGCTGATGTTTCCAGAGTGATCCTTTTTCCTTCGCAGTACACGTCAGAGCCATAGTGCCAAGGGATGGCCCTATCGCTTTCATATGGTACAGGTCCAGGCACCGTGACAGTGACCGGACTGATTGCTGCTGCTGAAGGGACTGTTATTGTTTGTGGATCATAAAAGATTGTGACTGGTGCTCTAGCGGGAGCAGCACCTTCTGAATGGTAGGCGGAGTTATTTTCTGGATCGTAGAATATGGTAACTGTAGAGACATCTTCATGATTGATTGCTGGCGTTGTAGGAGGTTCTGTTGGAAGGACTGTTGTTGTTGTTGATGGAGAGTCGAAATGGAATGAAGCTGAAGTTGTAGCAGGAGAAACTGTTGTAAACTGATCATTTGGGAGGACAGATGGAGTACTTGCTGATGCTGCTGATGAATTATCGGGAACAATTGTTGTTGCATTTGTAGGAGGATCTGAAACCGTTGTCGATGAAGTTGCTTGAGTTGCCGGAAATGATGTAGTGATCTGTAGCAGGCCACTCTTAATAAGGCTGTCAATGCCATTCCTCAAGTCTTCACACCCATTCCAAGAAATATTGCAGTATGGGCACCCTAGTTCACACCCTGGAAATATATTGTTTTCACGGAGTTGAGCTTTGATTTCCACCAATGGTGTCCTGATCTGATCCACACTGGTTATGAAATAAGACGGTGTGTCTTCTTCAATTGCGTTAATTCGAGGACCACCATGGTTTGGCATTGGGTTTTTGTTGACATTGGGCGGAGGTGCAAAATTCAGAGCCTTGGAGTCTACCAAGTCTTGTACCTTCATATGCAGAGCCCTGCATTTTTCTGTACTGTGACCAGGTGCGTTTGAATGAAAAGCACACCTAGCGTTGGAGTCATAGTTTCTTGGTAGACTGTTGGGATCCGGAGGTGCCAACGTTCTTAGCTCAACTAGGTTGAGTTTCAGAAGTTGTGGCAGCAAAGCAGCATACGGCATTGGGATCGGGTCGATCACTCTGTTAGCTTGGGATGGCCTTTGTTGAAATGGCCTCTGTTGATTGTTGTTGCTATTGTTGTTGTTGTAGTTGTTTCTTGGAGGATATTGATTCTGATGATACTGAGGTTGTTGTTGGAAATTTTGTTGAGGAGGTTGATAGACCGGCTGAGGATGAACTGGAGCGGGGATAGTGACTGCTGCTATTGTTCTGGGAACATAATGGGGCCTGCCCCTGTTGGTGTGAATGGCATTGGTCTCGCCAGTTCTTCTCGGGCCTGCAAAAGGCTTTCTTGTGCCACTGGACGAGCTGGCACCATTATCAGAGATCTTTCCCATTTTCAACAGGCTTTCAATTCTCTCCCCAGCTATGACAACATCTGCGAAGCTGGTGGAAGAGAAAGCAGCTAACCTGTCAATATACGTTCCCTGGAGAGTGTTCATAAACATATCTGCCATTTCTCTCTCAGACATTGGTGGTTGAACGGCAGCAGCCAGTTGCCTCCACCTTTGGGCATATTCCCGGAAACTTTCCCTTGACGACTGTGACATTCCCATTAGGAGAGTCCTGTTGGGTGCCATGTCTAAGTTGTATTGATACTGTCGGATGAAGGCTTCTGCCAGGTCCTTCCAGCATCTTACAGTTGCCCTTGTCAAGTGGGAATACCATTCCCTCGACGCTCCTGTCAAACTGTCTTCAAAGTAGAACATCCAAAGTTTCTCATCCATTGTATAGGCCTTCAGCCTTCCCAGAAATGATTGCAAATGAGTCCGGGGGCATGAAGTCCCATTATACCTCTCGAAACATGGAGGCTTGAACTTGTGGGGAATCCTAACCCCGTCTACCAGCCCCATGTCCATGACGTCGAAGCCCAAAGAATTCTGAGATTCTAGGGACCTTAACTTCTCAGCTATTTCATCCAATCTCCTATCATAAGCATCCTCTCCAGCACCCATTACTGTAAATTGGTCCTCCTGAGGATCTTCCTGAAGTACTCTGGCCGCGGTGGCTGTCCCTTGAACGTTTGCAGGGATATTAATCTCAGGATGTAGGTGTGGACCAAACACCGGGGGATTCACATGTGGTTGCACCCTTTCATTATTACTGGTGCCTGCAGTCCCTACATGAGGCTCATCTTGGTTCTGCCTTTCCACCATAGCTCTCAGTCTCTCCTGGCTCTGAGCCATGTTGTTCATAACCTCCATGAACTGCGTCATCTGTGTTCTCATCTCCAATCTTTCATTGGCTAGCTGATTTCTGACATCAGCAAGATCTTGTTGAACTTGATCCATCTGAATTCCCGGAAGGTTGATTCTAGTTGGATACCTGTGTGGCCTGTTGAGAGGAAATACCCGGCGGCGAGCAATAATTCCTGAACATCACAACAGAGGTTAGCAACAACAAAACAAAAACCTACAAAACAAACAAAGGGGTTAGCATGCAATGCAGTTATGCTTATTTGCTATCAAGGTATCCGGTTTGGCCTTCAGTTTTGACCCTTCCAGACCCTTGAAGATGATGCTGTTGAAGTTGCTTTTGATGCGAACACAAATATATTACAAAGGTGAAATAATTTTGTTCATTTTACAACACAAACCCTCGAAGGGGCCAAAATACATCACAAAAAAGCAAAAGTACATGGAAAAGGAATAACAACAAGCAAATGATCAAACTCCAAGGCCAAACTCATCCTCACGAACTTCCTTGAGAAGTGCTTCGGTCACAGGATCAGCCGGGCGCTCCGTGAGACTTCTAATGAGAAGGTTTCTTGTTGCAACAGCTGCAGTCAATTTCTTGCTCTGACTTTGGTCCTTAGACCTCTTCAATCCTGCTTTGATTTTCAGCTCTGATATTTCTTCCTGGGCTGCTGCCAGGGCCTTCTCCATCTGCTCCATCTTGTCTTGAGCTCTCTTGTCTTCTAGAGTACGGGCCTCAGTGATCCGGACCCACCTGGCCTGACTCTCTTTCAAATACAAGTCTGTTCTTGCTCTCTGAAACTGGGCTTCTTTACAAGCATTCTTCAGAATCTGCTCACCAGCTTTAGACTTGTTGATATACTCCCCAGACTTCTCAATCTTGGTCAAGTGTTCTACCCTCAATTTCTCCAATCTCTCAATTTCCCTCATACCTTCACTCCTCTCCCGGAGGGTCTTCTGCAAGGCTTGGGATAACTTCTCATTCCTTTCCTTCAGGCTTTCAAACTCCTCCAGACTGATAGTGGCAGGGGGTGGTGCTGAAGATGACCCAGGCATATCTTCTATGGTGAAAGGCATTCCAGAGAATTGGGCCCTAGCATGGGACCACTCATAATATTGGACTGATGCCACATTATTGCACTTCCCCAGAATGGTGATTCCCTTAGTCTGAACATGATCCCAGGCCCAGGCAGCCTGCCTAACAACAGTCAAACTAATCTTGTTCTCACAGTAGAGGGTCTCCACCAAATCCTGTACCCTAGGAGCATGAACTAGTGCATAGCCCAATTGCCTTCTGAACAACAGAGGGTTGTAATTGATACTTCCCTTAACTCCTATTAGAGGCACATTGGGAAAGTGCCCACAGCTGGTGATCATATCTTTGCCCTTGGTGCTCTGAGTACACCATCTGATATCTGCTGAAGTTAGGACAGTGAGCCTCTTAGCCCAGTTGCTTTGCTGATGAGGGTTGAGAAATGCATCTGTCCTGGGTAGATGCCTGAGGAGCCAAGTATGGAATAATGGAGCACAAATTCTTACTAATCTCCCCCTTTGCTTCTCATTTCTCTGATGCACTGAGTAGTAGAGATCTCCTAACAAGG
This sequence comes from Lathyrus aphaca, assembly GCA_963966055.1. Taxonomy (NCBI): domain Eukaryota; kingdom Viridiplantae; phylum Streptophyta; class Magnoliopsida; order Fabales; family Fabaceae; genus Lathyrus; species Lathyrus aphaca. Next base: position 436,961,138 of record OZ014521.1, read on the forward strand.
TTGGCACTGGGTTCTTCAGGATGAACAAGTGAATTGCATTCTTGCTGATGAATCGAGGCTCATCTGCAAACAACACAATTCCATACACACTTAAGGCCAACAATGCACAAACAGCTTTCCACTCCTCCAGGGAGGCCTTCAAACTAGCTTGAGAAATCAGGAAGTCAAGATGAAAACCAGGGATCCCAGCTTTAGATGTCATATGCTGTTCTATCAAAACAGGCTCCAGGTGTAAAGCTTTTGCTATCTCTCCATTGCTGGGATAGACCATTTCAGGATTGAAAGGAATTTCTCTCTTGATAGGCAAGCCAACCAATGCTGAGTATTCTTCTAAAAGAGGTCCCAACTGAAAGTCTTTAAAGGTGAAACACCTCAATGGAGGATCATAAAACTGAATGCAGGTGTGGATGAGGCTCCTCTGAGAAGGGTCCAGATCCATAACCATGTCCAGTATATCTCCATAACTCTCCCTGAACAAAGGAATGTGATCTGGAGTGATCAGGGTTTGGATCCTCCTGATGTCTGATAAGTCTGGTTGGAAGAAATGATAGGTGATATTGCTTTTCTTTGGAGCCATGATGCTGAAGACTGAGTAGAGTGCTGATGAAGATGCTGAAAGAGTGAACCACTGATTGGCTGGTGCTAGTAACTGAAGTATATGGCTGACAAACTGATGCAAGTGCCGGTGGAGATAGGTCAAAACTGCAGATGGGGTCAAAACCAAAACCAGACGAGAAATGGATACCCTGAAACACAAATAAGCACATGTTAATATGATGCAATGAGTGTGTATGCAAAATGAAATGCAAGGGTTTGTGACTGAGCTGGATCTGATAAACTGCCTTGGTATAGATCCATGGGTGTTCAAGAATTCCAGATGGAGGTCTATAAATCCAGTAACCAGGGTGGGGGACTCAAATAAAGAGCCACAAGTCCAGAGTTCAGAATCACAAGAACTATCCAACATGGAGCATTCTTAACAAAGTCAAAGTAACAGGGTATTCTGAGGTCAAGGTACCTGCAAACCTGTAAACAGCCCAACCCCCTCACAGGTAGTGATCTAGAACAAGGATCCTCAGACTTGGATCAGTTATGAGAAGTGTAAACACTTCTAACCCGGAGGTACAGTGTTTACAATAACCATAACAATTCCTCCTCTAATTCACCTCAGTTTCTGAAGGTCAATACTAAAAGGTCATCCAGACTTAGCAGGCTTCCCAGATAGCCCTAGCATTGCAGGAAATCTGCAACACAGAGTTCTCAAGAAGAAACCCATATCTGAACCGTGTTTCATATTCCCGCACCAGACCGAAATGGAATGGGAAAGAATATGATTCACTCTAGCCTAGGTGTCACTCAGGTCCCAGGTATAGGACCTTAACTCTCAAAGAAATACCCACCTACCAAAGAAAAGCCAGATCCAGCCAGCAGCACAGTATGACAGTATGAAAAAATATAAAGCTATAAAGAAAGCAATAAATCAACTGTACATAAAGCAATAAACAAAAATAAGTACAAGCACAAACAAGCACATAACACCCCAGTAAACACAAATCAAACAAGCGCTAGGAGGAACCCTCAAAAAGAACCAGAAGCCCTGGTTGCAATATAAGGGTCCCCAGCAGAGTCGCCAAGCTGTCGCTCCCAAAGATTTGGATCCCGGTACAAGCGCGAACGGTCGGCGAAGGGAACAGTGAGAACACACAGCCGTGAACTCACTGGAGAATGAATAGAGTCGCCAGCTAGGCATTTTTATCCCGGAGGAAAGGTAATGCTGCATAGACCTAGAAAAAGACGGATAAGACGGTTGCGAACCAGAGAGACTGAGAAAGGGGGTTGGTTACAACCTGGGAAGGTATTAGCACCCAGATTGTCCGTCGTACTCGACGGGATCCACGCTTAAAAGATTTGTGTTATAAAGGGGTAGTGTCAGTGCAATCTGTGTATAGAATAGCTGGAAAAGATGTACAGGTGTCAGTGCAAAAGAATGTGAAGTGTGATATATACAGTGTCAGTGTGAGACCTGGAATAGGATGCTCAAGATCATGAGGCTCAAAGAATAATGCTGGAAGGAGGGGGAATGTACAGAGACTTTTGTTCGATAACTGTTAAGTTATGCCTACGTATCCTCTCGTGCAATGAGGAAGTCAGAACACCGTAGTTCGACCCAAAGAGACTGAAAGATGAATTGACTTGTGAACCTCTTACTGGTCTATGCTCAAGTGTATGATCTGTCTGGCACAGATGCAAACTGTCTTGCATTAGACGGAAGAAGCAAGTTCTCGTTTATGAGTGAAGGTGATGAGAAAAGAATCCCGGAGGAGACGATTATTGTTTGTTTTTGTATTTTCAGTCTTTTATTGCTTTTGAAAGTTTGTCATAAGTTAATGAGCTTAGGCCTAAACCAGTGGATTTAGTAAAACCATCACATCTTCCCTCTGATTAGGGGTAATGAGAATTACCTTAAGTGTGGAGTCAGATTCTCACACTTAATCACCTTTGGTGTAGGATTAAGATCATTAACCTACTTGTGATTACTTAAATGTTTTTGTGATTTTGTTTAGTGTTAAGTAATGAGGTTAAGCCATAATCATGGATTAAACAGACCCATTACACCATCCTAAAAGAAGGATGATAGATGAGAATGTTTAAGCTGAGGAAAGCTCCTCAACTTGATCCATGATTAGGGATTAAACTCATGACAAAACAAGCCTTTATTAAGTGGATTTTATTTAATGGTATGATGATGAAGTGAATTTTATTGTTTGTAAGACAACTTGAGGGGGACTTGTCCATTAACACTAGGGTTAGTCCTTCTTAACCACTTAAGGAAGAATTAGAACCCTAATGCAAGGCCCAAGTTACAAGTGTGATGTCTTGATGATTATTAGATGAATTGATTAAGAGATTTAAACACCTTAAGGGTTTAATACTTAGGATTAAAGTTATACACTCCATCCTAAGAGAAGGATGCAGGCATAACCCTAAGCACAAAGTCTTAAAGCCTTTAGGGTTTAGTCCCTGATTATGAGATGAGAAGAGAAGACTCAAAGAGGCACAAAGGTAAAACTATGGGGGGACTAATCAAAACCCTAATTCATTGTCATGCTTGGTTGATCCTAAGGTTTGTGAGGTTTGCAAGAACAATCTTCAGAGGAGCCACCAGGAAGCAGATGAACAGGATCAAGAGAAGCAAAGTGACTTGCTTCATTCAAGAAGTCAAGTCACTTGAAGAAAGAAAGTGGGAGGAAGAAGAATGAGCAAGCTCAAACTCAAGCACATGCATAAATGCAGCATGCTATGCAAGAGAGATGAGAAGAAAAGTTATGAGAAGTGAAGGCAAATTCACTTCTCAAGTTTACTTACCACCTGAAATGTTAGAAACAAATGCAATGCAGTACAAGATGAGATGAAATGATATGATGCAAGGCCAAACCAGAAGCATGCACATGATGACTATGATGTTATGAAGTGTTGCAAACATGAGACAAGGCATAGGGATGTTCATACAAAGTCATGGATGCAAATGATGCAAGTTAAGGGACATGAATAAACATGGAATGTCATGAAGCATACAAGACAAATGGCATGGCAAAGATGTAATGCAATGATCAATGATGCTTCATACATGTCTTAAGATGTCAAATGAATCATAAGAATGCACAAAATGCAATGGCAAGTCATGTTATGCAAGGAAATGCAAGAAGGATGCAAGAGAAAGCCCAAACTAGGGTTTATGGATCAAACATCAAACACAAACCAAAAACAGAAGCAAACCCTAAGATAAAAAAATGGAAAATGGCACCCAAAGAAACCCTAAACCTATAATGAATCACTTCCCAAAGGGGAACTCCCAACTCTCAACCAAACTCAAGATATGATTTTTACAAGTTATTAGGGTTTTTTAGGGTTCTTATCAAAACAAATGCCAATCAATTAGAAAATGCAAGATCAAATCATGGCCTTTTTATCCTTGAAAATACATGTCAAATGGAAAACAATGCATAAAGAATCAATGTCTCAACCTTCACCAATAGGCAGAAATGAATTTTCAAACATATGATCAAAATAATGCACAAAATATGATTTAATTCCATGAAAAATTCTTAAAATGCATCAAGACCAAAAAAGAAATTTGGTTTGAAGGTTGGACAATGTTTCTAAATGTCTTAGAACATTTCATGAATTTTTTTTGTAATTTTTAAATACCTAAAAGTATTTTTAATTAATTAATTCCCATTAATCAATTAAAAATAATCTTTTAAATATTTAAAAATACTTTTTTAATGATAAAAAATAAAATAAAAATATTTTTGTGTCATAAAAATTAATAAAACCTTAAAGAAAAAGTTTCATAATTTTTATGGTTTTTTAACTATTTTAAAATAAATGTACAATTTAAATGAAAAGAAATGAAAATAAAATTAAATTAAATAAAAGTAAGCAGAATGCAAGGCTGGGATTCAATCTGGAAATGAGAGGGTTGACTTGGCGCGTCATCTAGTGGTCCAGATTCAAACTTCTTAATCCTAATTAATTAAATAAATTAATGTGATTAGGGCTAATGAAACAGATCCTGGCCATCAAAAAGGGTGGGAAGTCAACCAGTCAACGGGAATCAACGGCTCATATTCAAACTAACATTAATTACTGGTTTATGCCCTAATTACATTCAGGTGGCCGGAGAAGACTTCCGGTCGTCTTCTCCGGCCAGAAGCTCACCTGAAAATCACCCAACTTCCTCAAAACGTAATATAAATGAAATCTATGAATTGGGAAACGTTCCTAACACCCTCACGAATCAAAACCCTAACCTAGAACAAATTTATCTTCCCTAAATCATCTGAATCGAAGAGGGAAAGTTCTAGGGTTCGTAAGCTTCAAACACAAATTAAATTCTCAAAACACAACCATTTCAAAAACTAAAAGCATCAGGATGATCAGGAGAGCATAAAGAACAAGTTTGTAACAAGAAAAATCATTTCTGGAAAAAGTAATTTCGAGCTACCTGAGATTTGCAACTTTCAATTTAGGAACTTTCAGGCCTCTTCCTTCAGTGCAAGCTGCTCCTCTTGGTCCCCCAAGTGTGTTTGAATGCTCAAAATGAGTTTGTGTTGGCTGGAGAAAGAGATTCGAAAGCTCCTGCTTCAGTTCAGCCAAAAATGGCAGATGAGATTCTGGCACTTTCAGGTCATGGTGATGGGGTGTTTAAGGTCCAGATGATGTGTATAGATGATCTGTGGTGTTGGTTTGTGTGTTGGAGACTTGTGGAGAGAGATTCGATAGAATCTGCAGCTTGAGGTGAATGATGGCAATGGAGTTTTCAGGCTTGTTTCAGGCTTATGCTTGGGGTGTTTCTTGTCTATGAGGTGTGGTGGGTTGAGTGATGATGAGAGTTTGAGTGTTTGAAGACTGTGGAGAGTGATTCGAAGGAACTTGCAATGAGGTGAGTTTTTTTGTAAGTGGTGAATGTGTGGGCTTCAGCCTTGGTTCTCATGTGTTATGGCCAGCAAACTGATTCAATAAACAATTGCAAGTGGCTGATGGATGTGACCTGGCCTGCAGAGATAGGTGTGGCTACTTTTGCTCAAAGTCCACTTTTGTGTAAGATAGGGCATGGCTCAAGTTTAGGCAAGTACAAGTTGGGTTCTGGTGCAGCATGGTGAGTGTGAGAGGCTGGCTTGACTCAAGGATCAATGCAGCAAGTTGGTGAAAAGGTCATGAGTGTTTTGCAACTTGGTTAGCTTTATGGATTTTCATGAGAAAAGTCAAGTTACATGAACCAAACCATGAGCAAACTTGATCCAAATCTGATTTTTGTGACTTAGAGGATGTTTACATAATGGTTTGACATGAATTAGAGGCTGCATAATGCATTTGTTCAAGACTTTGCAAAATTTCCTTTTTGTGCATAACTTGAAAATCAATGATTTTTGCTAACTTTGCAATGCCATAACTTTTGATCCATGAAGAGTTTGATCATGCTCTTGTACTTTTTGAAAAGGGAAAGATGAGATCTACAACTTTCATGACCAAAGTTTTTCCATTTGAAGCATCTTTGGATCATGAATCAAAGCTTGAAAATTGGCCTAAAATGAGGCATTCTTGAAAAGTCAACTATGCCTCAAAAAGTCAACTTTTGCAAAAACCCTAAATTCTTGATTTTATGCACTTCAACCTTCTTCCATGATCAAATAAAGATCATATACACTCAAAATGATGAAGATCACCCATTGGTTGGGTCATTGGGGGCCTCAGATGCCCTGATTTTGCACTGACTTGTCTGAAAAGTCAACTCTTGATCAGATGACTTCCCCATGGAATTTCTTCATGAAAATTGATATGCATATTCCCTATACCATATAGAGACCAATGGAAACAAGAATGACCAAAAAATTTGGAGTTATGGCCTCTGAAACCAAAACCCTAATTTTAGGTCAACTGCAGTCAAACTTGGCTCTGCATCCATCCAAACCCTAGTTCTTGTGATTCCTCTGCAATTTTGACTCTGTGAGGATGTAACATGATACAAGAACACACATGGACCCTTCTGAGATGATTGGTGGCCTTTGGAGTGGCTCAAGAAGTTTTGGGATTGCTCAAATCACAAACCCTAGGTGCAGATGACTTAGAAACTATGCAGTGAATCAAACATGAGATATGAGATTGTATGATTGTGTTTATGCATATGAGATGATCACAAGCCATGGTGAAATGAGTGAGGGCAAATTTGGGGTGTTTACAGCTGCCCCTATTCAAACATGAGTTAGCTGTGCAGGTTGTAAGCAACGACTTAACAGGCAAACAAGATAACTTGTGGTTGAATACCAAAGACAGTCCAAAATTTGCACTCACAGAATGAAGAAGAAAAGGGATATAGATTGTAAAAGGAAAATAAAGTTATTGTAAAGCGGGAAACAACGCAATGACGGGGACGGCCGACATGCTGGGGATAAAAGGTAAAGCCAAGACGGGGACGGCCGACTAGCTGGGGAAAATAAAATCGTGATGGGGACGGCCATCAAGATGAAGCTGTAAAATTCTCTGGGGGATTGATGAGACATGACGGGGACGACCATCAAGTTCATAAAGCAAAGTAAACAACGACGGGGACGGCCATCGGGCTAAAAAGAAAAGGGACCACGACGGGGACGGCCATCGGGTTAAAGAATAAATGAAATAAACAGCTGATGGGGGACGGCCATCAAAGGTGAAGGACGATCACCTAGCAGGGGACGGCTGCTCTGTTGGGGATAAAAGAAATATGATGGGGACGGCCATCAAAGGTGGAGGACGACCACCTGGCAGGGTACGGCTGCCGAAGATATCAACGATGGGGTACGGCCATCGGATAGAAAAGGTCAACGATGGGGACGGCCATCGGACGAGCAAGATGGAGGACGACCATCAAGAAGTGGAGGACGACCACTCAGCAGGGGACGGCTGCTCTCGAGGTTTATCACAACACAGGACGAGTGTTAGATAACCAAAATCAACAATGGGGACGGCCATTGGATAAAGTTGATGAAGGACGATCATCAAAAGGTGGAGGACGGCTGCTAAAATCAACGATGGGGACGGCCATCGGATGAGCGTGATGGAGGACGACCATCAGGAAGTGGAGGACGACCACTCAGCAGGGTACGGCTGCTCTCAGGGGTATCATAACACAGGACGAGTGTTAGATAAAAAGAAAAATTGTTGGCGATCTACTGGGGAGTAGTAAACACGGACGAGCGTTTACATCCAAGAAACAAAAGGTATAAGTGTTTGGTATTGTGTATAGATTAAAGATGCGGACGAGCATCCTTAAGACTATGATACGGACGAGTATCATGTAGAAACAAACCGACACATGTTCAGAGATGATGATACGGACGAGTATCAACTGGTTAGCAAAGAACACGGACGAGTGTTGCATCTGAAGGGACTCTTCTGGGGAATAGTAGACACAGACGAGTATCTATATTCAGGAAGACATAAGTGTTTGACATGGTGTATGGATCAAAGATGCGGACGAGCATCCTTAAGACTATGATACGGACGAGTATCATGTAGAACAAACATTAGACACAATGCTCTGAGATGATGGTACGGACGAGTACCAACTGGTTAACAAAGAACAAGGACTACTGTCGAATCTGTGGGGATATGAGTGGTGATGTATACAAGATACGGACGAGCATCTGCATAAGTGTACCCATGAGTAGCGAGTATTGTATATGAATGTTTATCTGCTAGGGGGAGTGACACGGACGAGTGTCAAGAGAGAAAAGTGTAATATGAACAAGTATCTGCCATACAAAGTCCAGGCGACTGCGCTGGGGATATGACACGGACGGGTGTCAAGAAAGTGTACAAGTACAGGCGACCACGCTGGGGATATGACACGGACGAGTGTCAAGAAAGTGTACAAGTACAGGCGACCATGCTGGGGATATGACACGGACGAGTGTCAAGAATTGTGTGAGTGCAAAGAGGATGTCTTTGGCTTTCTGCTGGTGATTTGACACGGACGGGTGTCAGAAAGTATCTGTAATACTGGTGATCTTGTTTGTCCATGCGACTTCACTGGGGACAATGGCACGGACGGGTACCAAAAGGTGCATGCTGGTATTTGAATATGGGGCAACTGCTTTTGCTGGGATTCTGGGGGATTTTGGGGGAACGTAATCTGTATTCACAAGCGTTTAATTCACAACATGACTTATGATTATGCTATGCATTTGATTTTTGCCGTAATGCTCCGTATTAGACGGAATTCTACGCTCTGAGGGATAGTATGATGCGAATGCTATGATTATGCAAAGAGACACCGATCCGGGATTAGGATCCCACTGCTGCGAAAATCTCTGGTCGATCCGCCTGAAATGGACCCCCCAGCCGGGGATGAGATCATTGGTAGATCAAATGATGCATCTACTTGGGGATATAGGTCACTGACAGACATATCCTTATAAACGAGAAACCCAGCTGGGGTTCGTAGAAGCTTTCTTCACTCTGTTGTGACTTCTTCGTGCGTTGCTCTTCTGAATAGAGGCTGGGGACTTTGTGGGGAGATGATTCCCTGATTTCTGCATTCTGCTGAGGAAGGATGGCAACTCGGCTGGGGAATGCTGTTGATAACTCAGCTGGGGAGAGCAACAAGAGGCAACTCCGCTGGGGATAGAGCATTCTGAGTGTTAAGCTTGTTTGTTGACTTGGCAACTTCGCTGGGGAAGGCAATGGGGAGCTACTCAGCTGGGGGAAGAGCATTTCAGATGCTGAGATTGAGTGCATACTGATTCGGCAGCTCCGCTGGGGAAATGGGCACCTTCTAGTGCCATGTGGAATATAGACCAAGTTGATCATGATTCGCCTACCTGTTGAGACGTAACCTGCATGCCCCAGGTTGCGTTCTGGATACCTGCAATCCTGCAAAGATAACGAAACGTACAAAAGGTCCCGAGGTATCCCTTACTGGATTCCGTCATAGGAGTTAAGTACTTTCGAGAATAATCACATTCCCTGTAAGCATGTGTTTTGTTTTTGGAGAAGGCATCTGTACTTATGCAATTGTATTTTAGAGATATCAGACAACTCTTTGCAAAACGTAAATGTAAAAAGACGAAGCGTGACTGAAAATCTGATTTTATTAATTCATGTGCCCTGAATTGGCAAGATACAGTCAAAGAAACATATCTCCTGAAATGAGGAGATTGTTACAAATTGAGAAATAAAGTGCTGGCGGTGTTGACGACGCTTTGAGGAGCTTCCTCTCCTGCTATGACTCGTATGACAATGACGTTCTTCTCGTCTTGCTTTCTGGAGAGAGTTGATTCTGATTGAGGCTTGATCCTTTGAAGCTTACCAAGTTGTAGGTGATACAGACGAATTCAGAATGCAGTTGTCCGCTTATTCCCTTATTTTGCATGGATCGCCCTTTCGGGTTTTCAATCCATCGGGATACCCGTTTTTGCCTGAGCTGTCCAATGCGGCTTTTCAACTCAGCGGGTGTACATTCTTTTATTCATTTTCCCTTACTTTTGCCCGAGTCTTTTATTCTGTTTTTGACTCGCCGGGATGCCCTATTTTTGCCTGAACTTACATTCTGTTTTTATGTCCAGCGGGTCATTTTCATGCGAAGTATTTTTTAACTGCATCTGAATTCACAGGGGATGGAAAATCTTCACCATCCATGGTGCCGAGCATTAGTGCTCCACCAGAGAAAACTTTCTTTACAACAAATGGTCCTTCATAATTTGGAGTCCATTTTCCCCTGTGGTCTGTATGAGGAGGGAGGATTCTTTTCAGCACAAGATCTCCCACTTGGTACTCTCGGTGCCTTACTTTCTGATCGAAGGCCTTCTTCATTCTCTTCTGATATAACTGCCCGTGACAGATTGCGGCCAATCTTTTCTCTTCGATCAGACTCAGTTGCTCGTATCGGGCCCTGACCCATTCTGCTTCGTTCAGTTTAACATCCATTAATACCCGCAGAGAGGGTAGTTCAACTTCAACCGGTAGGACTGCTTCCATACCATATACAAGTTGATACGGTGTTGCCCCAGTGGATGTCCTGATTGATGTGCGGTATCCATGCAAGGCGAACGGTAGCATTTCATGCCAGTCTTTGTAGGTGACTACCATCTTTTGCACAATCTTCTTGATATTCTTATTTGCTGCCTCGACAGCGCCGTTCATCTTTGGCCTGTAAGGAGAAGAATTGTGATGTTGGATCTTGAAGTCCCGACATAATTCAGCCATCATTTTGTTGTTGAGATTGGAACCATTATCAGTAATGATTCGCTCGGGCACTCCATATCTACAGATGATATCTCTTTTTTAAAAATCGCGCTACCACTTGCCTGGTGACATTTGCATATGAGGCTGCTTCAACCCACTTTGTGAAATAGTCGATGGCGACCAGGATGAATCTGTGGCCATTTGAAGCAGTTGGCTCAATCTTACCAATCATATCGATGCCCCACATGGCAAAGGGCCAGGGTGAAGACATTATGTTCAAAGGATTGGGAGGTACATGCACTTTATCTGCGTAGATCTGGCATTTATGACATTTCCTGGCATAGGCACAACAGTCTGCATCCATTGTGATCCAGTAATAGCCTGATCTTAACAACTTCTTAGCCATGGCATGCCCTCCGGCATGGGTACCAAAAGAGCCTTCATGCACTTCATGCATCAGTAGATCTGCCTCCGTCTTGTCAACACATCTGAGGAGTACCATGTCAAAGTTCCTCTTGTATAAAGATCCATCAGTATTCAGAAAGAAACTCCCAGCAAGCCTTCTTAAAGTTTTCTTATCATTGGAAGATGCCCCAGGTGGGTATGTCTGATCCTCCAAGAAGCATTTAATGTCGTGGAACCAAGGCTTATCATCTTTTACAACATCTGCTGCGAATACATACGCTGGTCTATCAAGTCTAGACACTGAAATCTGAGGTACAAAGTTGGCCGTTTGAACTTTGATCATGGATGAAATGGTAGCAAGAGCATCTGCAAACTGATTCTCGTCCCGAGGGATATACTCAAGTTTGACTGTTGTGAAGAAAGTCAATAATCTTCTTGTATAATCCCTGTAAGGTATCAGATGATCTTGGTGGGTGTACCATTTTCCGTTGGTCTGATTGATTACCAAAGCTGAATCTCCGAATACGGTCAATGTCTTGATCCTGAGGTCAATGGCTTCCTCAAGACCCATAATGCAAGCTTCGTATTCAGCTTCGTTGTTAGTGCAGTTGAAAGTGAGTTTTGCCGAGAAGGGCATGTGAACTCCCTTGGGTGTAATGAGTACTGCGCCAACACCACGGCCATTCATGTTAACAGCCCCGTCAAACATCATGGTCCATTCTTCTTCTGGGTCGGGCCCTTCAGTGTGAATAGGCTCTTCATGATCTTTTGCTTTAATGAACATGATGTCTTCATCAGGGAAGTCAAACCTCATTGGCTGGTAATCATCAATGGGTTGCTCAGCAAGATATTCAGATAGTACACTGCCCTTGATGGCTTTCTGAGATGTGTACTGTATGTCGTATTCTGTGAGAATCATCTGCCATCTTGCAACCCGTCCGGTAAGAGCTGGCTTCTCGAAAATGTACTTAACTGGATCCATTTTTGAGATTAATAAGGTAGTGTGGGTCAACATATACTGTCTCAGTCGGCGAGCGGCCCACGCTAAAGCACAGCAAGTTTTCTCGAGCAGTGAATAACGCTGTTCACAGTCGGTAAACTTTTTGCTTAGGTAGTATATTGCATACTCTTTTCGACCAGACTCGTCATGCTGGCCCAGCACACACCCCATTGACTCTTCTAATACTGTCAAGTACATAATCAGAGGTCTTCCTTCAACTGGCGGCATAAGGATCGGAGGTTCTTGTAAGTATTCTTTGATCTTGTCAAAAGCCTTCTGGCAATCGTCGTTCCACCTGACCGTTTGTTCTTTTCTTAACAACTTAAACAAAGGTTCGCAGGTTGCTGTGAGGTGAGATATGAACCGGGAGATGTAGTTCAATCGACCTAAGAACCCTCGAACTTCTTTCTCAGTTTTCGGTGCAGGCATTTCTTGAATAGCTTTGACTTTATCAGGGTCAACCTCAATCCCTTTCTCACTTACAATGAATCCCAGCAACTTACCGGATCGCACCCCGAATGTGCATTTGTTGGGGTTCAACTTTAGTTGGTACTTCCTCAGGCGTTTGAACAACTTCAGCAGATTTACCAGGTGTTCTTCCTCTGTAAAGGATTTGGCAATCATGTCATCCACATAGCACTCGATTTCCTTATGGATCATATCGTGGAATAATGTCACCATAGCCCGTTGATATGTTGCACCAGCATTCTTTAGTCCGAATGGCATCACTTTGTAACAGAACGTGCCCCAAGGTGTGATGAATGTTGTCTTCTCCATGTCTTCAGGTGACATTTTGATCTGATTATATCCTGAAAATCCATCCATGAAGGAGAATACCGAGAACTGAGCCGTGTTATCCACCAATACATCAATGTGAGGTAATGGGAAGTCATCTTTCGGGCTGGCTCTGTTCAGATCCCGGTAATCAACACACATTCTTACTTTGTCGTCCTTCTTAGGCACAGGTACTATGTTAGCAACCCACGGCGGGTAGCTAGTTACAGCGAGGAACCCGGCGTCCCATTGCTTTTGTACCTCTTCCTTGATTTTCATAGCCATGTCTGGACGAGTACGGCGCAGCTTCTGCTTGACCGGTGGGCATTCTTCTCTCAGAGGCAGCTTGTGCACAACAATGTCGGTATCCAACCCTGGCATATCTTGATACGACCAAGCAAACACATCAACATACTCTTGAAGTAGATCTATCAGTTGCTTCTTCACTGAGTCTTGCAGGCTGGCCCCGATTTTAACTTCTTTCACGTCTTCGTCTGTACCAAGATTAATCACTTCAACTTCCTCCTGATGAGGAGTAATGACCTTTTCCTCCTGTCTCAACAACCTGGCTAGCTCTTCAGGAAGCTCATACTCTTCATCAACCCCTTCATCAGCTTGATTGATTGGATTGTCAAAGTCATACGATGTCATAGCCGTGCTGTTGTCGGTGCTGTCTGGAAGGCACTCTCTGCAAGGGTTAAGTTGTTCATTTTAGTGATTGATTTTAATCTTGCTTTAGAAAAAGGTGAAATGAAGTTATCATTTTGAAAACACCGCCATTTATTTTTGTACAAAGAGAAAAATGGAAAAACAGTGAGCATAAAAGAAAAAGACTCGTTTGCAAAAAGATTGTCTGATACTTCATTAATTTAATCTTGTTTGCACAAAAGTACAGATGGCCCTGATTACAATATGAGTCTTGTCATCTTGGGCAAGATACAAGACTTTGATGCATGCTTATAAAAATACAGGAAATAATAATTACTCTGCTCGAGTAACACTTATAATTTCCTGGGAAGACCAGTTCGAGACACTGCTCCCCGGGATCTTCGGACGAATCCAATTCTCCAGATTGCGCTCCTCTTCCAGCTCGTCTTCCAGACAGTTGATAGCATCGGGGGTAAGCATTCCCCCACTGACAAAACCTGGCTCTGCAGTAGCCTTTGCTTGATGTTGAGTTGGTCTGTAACCCAACCCAAATTTGTCCTTCTTCTCCTCCACAGCTAAAACCTTGCCCCAGCCTAGGGCCGTTCCTTCTTCAACAACCTTCCGGGCTTGTTGGTAAGACGACATTGGAGTACCAGATACAGCAGACGCCTCATTCACATTCAAAGCTTCAAACCCCTGGCTCATTGTTTCATGGATCTCCCCATCCATTTCAATGTACTTATAGGTTGCCAGGTGGCTGACAAAAATGTCCTCCTCTCCACAGATTGTGACAACTTGGCCTTCCCACTCAAATTTTAACTTTTGGTGAAGGGTAGACGTTATTGCGCCGGCGGCGTGAATCCAGGGTCTACCCAACAAACAGCTGTAGGCGGGCTGAATGTCCATCACGTAAAAGATAGTTTTAAAGGTCTGTGGGCCAATTGTCACGGGCAGCTCAATCTCTCCCAGAACCGATCTCTTCGAGCCATCGAAAGCTCTAACCACCAGGTTGCTGGGTCTCAATGCCAGTCCATCATATTCAAGCTTCACCAGAGCCTTCTTTGGTAAGACATTCAGGGATGATCCTGTGTCCACCAGCACATGTGAAAGGACAGCTCCTTTGCATTCCATGGTTATGTGCAAGGCTTTGTTGTGATTGCGGCCATCCACTGTCAGGTCAGAATTGGTAAACCCTAGCCCATTGCTAGCAGTAACATTTCCAACAACGGTTTCCAATTGGTTGACAGTAATCTCCTCGGGCACGTAAGCCGCGTGCAGTACTTTCAGTAGTGCATTCCGATGGGCTTCGGAGCACATAAGCAGAGAGAGGATGGAGATTTTGGATGGCGTTTGGTGAAGTTGATCCACAATTTTGTAATCACTCTTTTTGATGATCCTCATAAACTCATCAACTTCCTGATCGAATGGAGTCTTCAGAGCTTCTTTGGCAGCTAGATCTTCCTGCACCGGGCCTTTTCCTTTTGCCTTGGCAGCAGCTTCTGCTTCGGCAGTAGGTTTTTGAACTTGTGAAGCAAAGAGACGTCCGCTTCGAGTGAAGCCTCCGCCTCCCCCCACATTATCTACTTGTGGTGCAGGTGCTGATGTTTCCAGAGTGATCCTTTTTCCTTCGCAGTACACGTCAGAGCCATAGTGCCAAGGGATGGCCCTATCGCTTTCATATGGTACAGGTCCAGGCACCGTGACAGTGACCGGACTGATTGCTGCTGCTGAAGGGACTGTTATTGTTTGTGGATCATAAAAGATTGTGACTGGTGCTCTAGCGGGAGCAGCACCTTCTGAATGGTAGGCGGAGTTATTTTCTGGATCGTAGAATATGGTAACTGTAGAGACATCTTCATGATTGATTGCTGGCGTTGTAGGAGGTTCTGTTGGAAGGACTGTTGTTGTTGTTGATGGAGAGTCGAAATGGAATGAAGCTGAAGTTGTAGCAGGAGAAACTGTTGTAAACTGATCATTTGGGAGGACAGATGGAGTACTTGCTGATGCTGCTGATGAATTATCGGGAACAATTGTTGTTGCATTTGTAGGAGGATCTGAAACCGTTGTCGATGAAGTTGCTTGAGTTGCCGGAAATGATGTAGTGATCTGTAGCAGGCCACTCTTAATAAGGCTGTCAATGCCATTCCTCAAGTCTTCACACCCATTCCAAGAAATATTGCAGTATGGGCACCCTAGTTCACACCCTGGAAATATATTGTTTTCACGGAGTTGAGCTTTGATTTCCACCAATGGTGTCCTGATCTGATCCACACTGGTTATGAAATAAGACGGTGTGTCTTCTTCAATTGCGTTAATTCGAGGACCACCATGGTTTGGCATTGGGTTTTTGTTGACATTGGGCGGAGGTGCAAAATTCAGAGCCTTGGAGTCTACCAAGTCTTGTACCTTCATATGCAGAGCCCTGCATTTTTCTGTACTGTGACCAGGTGCGTTTGAATGAAAAGCACACCTAGCGTTGGAGTCATAGTTTCTTGGTAGACTGTTGGGATCCGGAGGTGCCAACGTTCTTAGCTCAACTAGGTTGAGTTTCAGAAGTTGTGGCAGCAAAGCAGCATACGGCATTGGGATCGGGTCGATCACTCTGTTAGCTTGGGATGGCCTTTGTTGAAATGGCCTCTGTTGATTGTTGTTGCTATTGTTGTTGTTGTAGTTGTTTCTTGGAGGATATTGATTCTGATGATACTGAGGTTGTTGTTGGAAATTTTGTTGAGGAGGTTGATAGACCGGCTGAGGATGAACTGGAGCGGGGATAGTGACTGCTGCTATTGTTCTGGGAACATAATGGGGCCTGCCCCTGTTGGTGTGAATGGCATTGGTCTCGCCAGTTCTTCTCGGGCCTGCAAAAGGCTTTCTTGTGCCACTGGACGAGCTGGCACCATTATCAGAGATCTTTCCCATTTTCAACAGGCTTTCAATTCTCTCCCCAGCTATGACAACATCTGCGAAGCTGGTGGAAGAGAAAGCAGCTAACCTGTCAATATACGTTCCCTGGAGAGTGTTCATAAACATATCTGCCATTTCTCTCTCAGACATTGGTGGTTGAACGGCAGCAGCCAGTTGCCTCCACCTTTGGGCATATTCCCGGAAACTTTCCCTTGACGACTGTGACATTCCCATTAGGAGAGTCCTGTTGGGTGCCATGTCTAAGTTGTATTGATACTGTCGGATGAAGGCTTCTGCCAGGTCCTTCCAGCATCTTACAGTTGCCCTTGTCAAGTGGGAATACCATTCCCTCGACGCTCCTGTCAAACTGTCTTCAAAGTAGAACATCCAAAGTTTCTCATCCATTGTATAGGCCTTCAGCCTTCCCAGAAATGATTGCAAATGAGTCCGGGGGCATGAAGTCCCATTATACCTCTCGAAACATGGAGGCTTGAACTTGTGGGGAATCCTAACCCCGTCTACCAGCCCCATGTCCATGACGTCGAAGCCCAAAGAATTCTGAGATTCTAGGGACCTTAACTTCTCAGCTATTTCATCCAATCTCCTATCATAAGCATCCTCTCCAGCACCCATTACTGTAAATTGGTCCTCCTGAGGATCTTCCTGAAGTACTCTGGCCGCGGTGGCTGTCCCTTGAACGTTTGCAGGGATATTAATCTCAGGATGTAGGTGTGGACCAAACACCGGGGGATTCACATGTGGTTGCACCCTTTCATTATTACTGGTGCCTGCAGTCCCTACATGAGGCTCATCTTGGTTCTGCCTTTCCACCATAGCTCTCAGTCTCTCCTGGCTCTGAGCCATGTTGTTCATAACCTCCATGAACTGCGTCATCTGTGTTCTCATCTCCAATCTTTCATTGGCTAGCTGATTTCTGACATCAGCAAGATCTTGTTGAACTTGATCCATCTGAATTCCCGGAAGGTTGATTCTAGTTGGATACCTGTGTGGCCTGTTGAGAGGAAATACCCGGCGGCGAGCAATAATTCCTGAACATCACAACAGAGGTTAGCAACAACAAAACAAAAACCTACAAAACAAACAAAGGGGTTAGCATGCAATGCAGTTATGCTTATTTGCTATCAAGGTATCCGGTTTGGCCTTCAGTTTTGACCCTTCCAGACCCTTGAAGATGATGCTGTTGAAGTTGCTTTTGATGCGAACACAAATATATTACAAAGGTGAAATAATTTTGTTCATTTTACAACACAAACCCTCGAAGGGGCCAAAATACATCACAAAAAAGCAAAAGTACATGGAAAAGGAATAACAACAAGCAAATGATCAAACTCCAAGGCCAAACTCATCCTCACGAACTTCCTTGAGAAGTGCTTCGGTCACAGGATCAGCCGGGCGCTCCGTGAGACTTCTAATGAGAAGGTTTCTTGTTGCAACAGCTGCAGTCAATTTCTTGCTCTGACTTTGGTCCTTAGACCTCTTCAATCCTGCTTTGATTTTCAGCTCTGATATTTCTTCCTGGGCTGCTGCCAGGGCCTTCTCCATCTGCTCCATCTTGTCTTGAGCTCTCTTGTCTTCTAGAGTACGGGCCTCAGTGATCCGGACCCACCTGGCCTGACTCTCTTTCAAATACAAGTCTGTTCTTGCTCTCTGAAACTGGGCTTCTTTACAAGCATTCTTCAGAATCTGCTCACCAGCTTTAGACTTGTTGATATACTCCCCAGACTTCTCAATCTTGGTCAAGTGTTCTACCCTCAATTTCTCCAATCTCTCAATTTCCCTCATACCTTCACTCCTCTCCCGGAGGGTCTTCTGCAAGGCTTGGGATAACTTCTCATTCCTTTCCTTCAGGCTTTCAAACTCCTCCAGACTGATAGTGGCAGGGGGTGGTGCTGAAGATGACCCAGGCATATCTTCTATGGTGAAAGGCATTCCAGAGAATTGGGCCCTAGCATGGGACCACTCATAATATTGGACTGATGCCACATTATTGCACTTCCCCAGAATGGTGATTCCCTTAGTCTGAACATGATCCCAGGCCCAGGCAGCCTGCCTAACAACAGTCAAACTAATCTTGTTCTCACAGTAGAGGGTCTCCACCAAATCCTGTACCCTAGGAGCATGAACTAGTGCATAGCCCAATTGCCTTCTGAACAACAGAGGGTTGTAATTGATACTTCCCTTAACTCCTATTAGAGGCACATTGGGAAAGTGCCCACAGCTGGTGATCATATCTTTGCCCTTGGTGCTCTGAGTACACCATCTGATATCTGCTGAAGTTAGGACAGTGAGCCTCTTAGCCCAGTTGCTTTGCTGATGAGGGTTGAGAAATGCATCTGTCCTGGGTAGATGCCTGAGGAGCCAAGTATGGAATAATGGAGCACAAATTCTTACTAATCTCCCCCTTTGCTTCTCATTTCTCTGATGCACTGAGTAGTAGAGATCTCCTAACAAGGTTGGCACTGGGTTCTTCAGGATGAACAAGTGAATTGCATTCTTGCTGATGAATCGAGGCTCATCTGCAAACAACACAATTCCATACACACTTAAGGCCAACAATGCACAAACAGCTTTCCACTCCTCCAGGGAGGCCTTCAAACTAGCTTGAGAAATCAGGAAGTCAAGATGAAAACCAGGGATCCCAGCTTTAGATGTCATATGCTGTTCTATCAAAACAGGCTCCAGGTGTAAAGCTTTTGCTATCTCTCCATTGCTGGGATAGACCATTTCAGGATTGAAAGGAATTTCTCTCTTGATAGGCAAGCCAACCAATGCTGAGTATTCTTCTAAAAGAGGTCCCAACTGAAAGTCTTTAAAGGTGAAACACCTCAATGGAGGATCATAAAACTGAATGCAGGTGTGGATGAGGCTCCTCTGAGAAGGGTCCAGATCCATAACCATGTCCAGTATATCTCCATAACTCTCCCTGAACAAAGGAATGTGATCTGGAGTGATCAGGGTTTGGATCCTCCTGATGTCTGATAAGTCTGGTTGGAAGAAATGATAGGTGATATTGCTTTTCTTTGGAGCCATGATGCTGAAGACTGAGTAGAGTGCTGATGAAGATGCTGAAAGAGTGAACCACTGATTGGCTGGTGCTAGTAACTGAAGTATATGGCTGACAAACTGATGCAAGTGCCGGTGGAGATAGGTCAAAACTGCAGATGGGGTCAAAACCAAAACCAGACGAGAAATGGATACCCTGAAACACAAATAAGCACATGTTAATATGATGCAATGAGTGTGTATGCAAAATGAAATGCAAGGGTTTGTGACTGAGCTGGATCTGATAAACTGCCTTGGTATAGATCCATGGGTGTTCAAGAATTCCAGATGGAGGTCTATAAATCCAGTAACCAGGGTGGGGGACTCAAATAAAGAGCCACAAGTCCAGAGTTCAGAATCACAAGAACTATCCAACATGGAGCATTCTTAACAAAGTCAAAGTAACAGGGTATTCTGAGGTCAAGGTACCTGCAAACCTGTAAACAGCCCAACCCCCTCACAGGTAGTGATCTAGAACAAGGATCCTCAGACTTGGATCAGTTATGAGAAGTGTAAACACTTCTAACCCGGAGGTACAGTGTTTACAATAACCATAACAATTCCTCCTCTAATTCACCTCAGTTTCTGAAGGTCAATACTAAAAGGTCATCCAGACTTAGCAGGCTTCCCAGATAGCCCTAGCATTGCAGGAAATCTGCAACACAGAGTTCTCAAGAAGAAACCCATATCTGAACCGTGTTTCATATTCCCGCACCAGACCGAAATGGAATGGGAAAGAATATGATTCACTCTAGCCTAGGTGTCACTCAGGTCCCAGGTATAGGACCTTAACTCTCAAAGAAATACCCACCTACCAAAGAAAAGCCAGATCCAGCCAGCAGCACAGTATGACAGTATGAAAAAATATAAAGCTATAAAGAAAGCAATAAATCAACTGTACATAAAGCAATAAACAAAAATAAGTACAAGCACAAACAAGCACATAACACCCCAGTAAACACAAATCAAACAAGCGCTAGGAGGAACCCTCAAAAAGAACCAGAAGCCCTGGTTGCAATATAAGGGTCCCCAGCAGAGTCGCCAAGCTGTCGCTCCCAAAGATTTGGATCCCGGTACAAGCGCGAACGGTCGGCGAAGGGAACAGTGAGAACACACAGCCGTGAACTCACTGGAGAATGAATAGAGTCGCCAGCTAGGCATTTTTATCCCGGAGGAAAGGTAATGCTGCATAGACCTAGAAAAAGACGGATAAGACGGTTGCGAACCAGAGAGACTGAGAAAGGGGGTTGGTTACAACCTGGGAAGGTATTAGCACCCAGATTGTCCGTCGTACTCGACGGGATCCACGCTTAAAAGATTTGTGTTATAAAGGGGTAGTGTCAGTGCAATCTGTGTATAGAATAGCTGGAAAAGATGTACAGGTGTCAGTGCAAAAGAATGTGAAGTGTGATATATACAGTGTCAGTGTGAGACCTGGAATAGGATGCTCAAGATCATGAGGCTCAAAGAATAATGCTGGAAGGAGGGGGAATGTACAGAGACTTTTGTTCGATAACTGTTAAGTTATGCCTACGTATCCTCTCGTGCAATGAGGAAGTCAGAACACCGTAGTTCGACCCAAAGAGACTGAAAGATGAATTGACTTGTGAACCTCTTACTGGTCTATGCTCAAGTGTATGATCTGTCTGGCACAGATGCAAACTGTCTTGCATTAGACGGAAGAAGCAAGTTCTCGTTTATGAGTGAAGGTGATGAGAAAAGAATCCCGGAGGAGACGATTATTGTTTGTTTTTGTATTTTCAGTCTTTTATTGCTTTTGAAAGTTTGTCATAAGTTAATGAGCTTAGGCCTAAACCAGTGGATTTAGTAAAACCATCACATCTTCCCTCTGATTAGGGGTAATGAGAATTACCTTAAGTGTGGAGTCAGATTCTCACACTTAATCACCTTTGGTGTAGGATTAAGATCATTAACCTACTTGTGATTACTTAAATGTTTTTGTGATTTTGTTTAGTGTTAAGTAATGAGGTTAAGCCATAATCATGGATTAAACAGACCCATTACACCATCCTAAAAGAAGGATGATAGATGAGAATGTTTAAGCTGAGGAAAGCTCCTCAACTTGATCCATGATTAGGGATTAAACTCATGACAAAACAAGCCTTTATTAAGTGGATTTTATTTAATGGTATGATGATGAAGTGAATTTTATTGTTTGTAAGACAACTTGAGGGGGACTTGTCCATTAACACTAGGGTTAGTCCTTCTTAACCACTTAAGGAAGAATTAGAACCCTAATGCAAGGCCCAAGTTACAAGTGTGATGTCTTGATGATTATTAGATGAATTGATTAAGAGATTTAAACACCTTAAGGGTTTAATACTTAGGATTAAAGTTATACACTCCATCCTAAGAGAAGGATGCAGGCATAACCCTAAGCACAAAGTCTTAAAGCCTTTAGGGTTTAGTCCCTGATTATGAGATGAGAAGAGAAGACTCAAAGAGGCACAAAGGTAAAACTATGGGGGGACTAATCAAAACCCTAATTCATTGTCATGCTTGGTTGATCCTAAGGTTTGTGAGGTTTGCAAGAACAATCTTCAGAGGAGCCACCAGGAAGCAGATGAACAGGATCAAGAGAAGCAAAGTGACTTGCTTCATTCAAGAAGTCAAGTCACTTGAAGAAAGAAAGTGGGAGGAAGAAGAATGAGCAAGCTCAAACTCAAGCACATGCATAAATGCAGCATGCTATGCAAGAGAGATGAGAAGAAAAGTTATGAGAAGTGAAGGCAAATTCACTTCTCAAGTTTACTTACCACCTGAAATGTTAGAAACAAATGCAATGCAGTACAAGATGAGATGAAATGATATGATGCAAGGCCAAACCAGAAGCATGCACATGATGACTATGATGTTATGAAGTGTTGCAAACATGAGACAAGGCATAGGGATGTTCATACAAAGTCATGGATGCAAATGATGCAAGTTAAGGGACATGAATAAACATGGAATGTCATGAAGCATACAAGACAAATGGCATGGCAAAGATGTAATGCAATGATCAATGATGCTTCATACATGTCTTAAGATGTCAAATGAATCATAAGAATGCACAAAATGCAATGGCAAGTCATGTTATGCAAGGAAATGCAAGAAGGATGCAAGAGAAAGCCCAAACTAGGGTTTATGGATCAAACATCAAACACAAACCAAAAACAGAAGCAAACCCTAAGATAAAAAAATGGAAAATGGCACCCAAAGAAACCCTAAACCTATAATGAATCACTTCCCAAAGGGGAACTCCCAACTCTCAACCAAACTCAAGATATGATTTTTACAAGTTATTAGGGTTTTTTAGGGTTCTTATCAAAACAAATGCCAATCAATTAGAAAATGCAAGATCAAATCATGGCCTTTTTATCCTTGAAAATACATGTCAAATGGAAAACAATGCATAAAGAATCAATGTCTCAACCTTCACCAATAGGCAGAAATGAATTTTCAAACATATGATCAAAATAATGCACAAAATATGATTTAATTCCATGAAAAATTCTTAAAATGCATCAAGACCAAAAAAGAAATTTGGTTTGAAGGTTGGACAATGTTTCTAAATGTCTTAGAACATTTCATGAATTTTTTTTGTAATTTTTAAATACCTAAAAGTATTTTTAATTAATTAATTCCCATTAATCAATTAAAAATAATCTTTTAAATATTTAAAAATACTTTTTTAATGATAAAAAATAAAATAAAAATATTTTTGTGTCATAAAAATTAATAAAACCTTAAAGAAAAAGTTTCATAATTTTTATGGTTTTTTAACTATTTTAAAATAAATGTACAATTTAAATGAAAAGAAATGAAAATAAAATTAAATTAAATAAAAGTAAGCAGAATGCAAGGCTGGGATTCAATCTGGAAATGAGAGGGTTGACTTGGCGCGTCATCTAGTGGTCCAGATTCAAACTTCTTAATCCTAATTAATTAAATAAATTAATGTGATTAGGGCTAATGAAACAGATCCTGGCCATCAAAAAGGGTGGGAAGTCAACCAGTCAACGGGAATCAACGGCTCATATTCAAACTAACATTAATTACTGGTTTATGCCCTAATTACATTCAGGTGGCCGGAGAAGACTTCCGGTCGTCTTCTCCGGCCAGAAGCTCACCTGAAAATCACCCAACTTCCTCAAAACGTAATATAAATGAAATCTATGAATTGGGAAACGTTCCTAACACCCTCACGAATCAAAACCCTAACCTAGAACAAATTTATCTTCCCTAAATCATCTGAATCGAAGAGGGAAAGTTCTAGGGTTCGTAAGCTTCAAACACAAATTAAATTCTCAAAACACAACCATTTCAAAAACTAAAAGCATCAGGATGATCAGGAGAGCATAAAGAACAAGTTTGTAACAAGAAAAATCATTTCTGGAAAAAGTAATTTCGAGCTACCTGAGATTTGCAACTTTCAATTTAGGAACTTTCAGGCCTCTTCCTTCAGTGCAAGCTGCTCCTCTTGGTCCCCCAAGTGTGTTTGAATGCTCAAAATGAGTTTGTGTTGGCTGGAGAAAGAGATTCGAAAGCTCCTGCTTCAGTTCAGCCAAAAATGGCAGATGAGATTCTGGCACTTTCAGGTCATGGTGATGGGGTGTTTAAGGTCCAGATGATGTGTATAGATGATCTGTGGTGTTGGTTTGTGTGTTGGAGACTTGTGGAGAGAGATTCGATAGAATCTGCAGCTTGAGGTGAATGATGGCAATGGAGTTTTCAGGCTTGTTTCAGGCTTATGCTTGGGGTGTTTCTTGTCTATGAGGTGTGGTGGGTTGAGTGATGATGAGAGTTTGAGTGTTTGAAGACTGTGGAGAGTGATTCGAAGGAACTTGCAATGAGGTGAGTTTTTTTGTAAGTGGTGAATGTGTGGGCTTCAGCCTTGGTTCTCATGTGTTATGGCCAGCAAACTGATTCAATAAACAATTGCAAGTGGCTGATGGATGTGACCTGGCCTGCAGAGATAGGTGTGGCTACTTTTGCTCAAAGTCCACTTTTGTGTAAGATAGGGCATGGCTCAAGTTTAGGCAAGTACAAGTTGGGTTCTGGTGCAGCATGGTGAGTGTGAGAGGCTGGCTTGACTCAAGGATCAATGCAGCAAGTTGGTGAAAAGGTCATGAGTGTTTTGCAACTTGGTTAGCTTTATGGATTTTCATGAGAAAAGTCAAGTTACATGAACCAAACCATGAGCAAACTTGATCCAAATCTGATTTTTGTGACTTAGAGGATGTTTACATAATGGTTTGACATGAATTAGAGGCTGCATAATGCATTTGTTCAAGACTTTGCAAAATTTCCTTTTTGTGCATAACTTGAAAATCAATGATTTTTGCTAACTTTGCAATGCCATAACTTTTGATCCATGAAGAGTTTGATCATGCTCTTGTACTTTTTGAAAAGGGAAAGATGAGATCTACAACTTTCATGACCAAAGTTTTTCCATTTGAAGCATCTTTGGATCATGAATCAAAGCTTGAAAATTGGCCTAAAATGAGGCATTCTTGAAAAGTCAACTATGCCTCAAAAAGTCAACTTTTGCAAAAACCCTAAATTCTTGATTTTATGCACTTCAACCTTCTTCCATGATCAAATAAAGATCATATACACTCAAAATGATGAAGATCACCCATTGGTTGGGTCATTGGGGGCCTCAGATGCCCTGATTTTGCACTGACTTGTCTGAAAAGTCAACTCTTGATCAGATGACTTCCCCATGGAATTTCTTCATGAAAATTGATATGCATATTCCCTATACCATATAGAGACCAATGGAAACAAGAATGACCAAAAAATTTGGAGTTATGGCCTCTGAAACCAAAACCCTAATTTTAGGTCAACTGCAGTCAAACTTGGCTCTGCATCCATCCAAACCCTAGTTCTTGTGATTCCTCTGCAATTTTGACTCTGTGAGGATGTAACATGATACAAGAACACACATGGACCCTTCTGAGATGATTGGTGGCCTTTGGAGTGGCTCAAGAAGTTTTGGGATTGCTCAAATCACAAACCCTAGGTGCAGATGACTTAGAAACTATGCAGTGAATCAAACATGAGATATGAGATTGTATGATTGTGTTTATGCATATGAGATGATCACAAGCCATGGTGAAATGAGTGAGGGCAAATTTGGGGTGTTTACACCATGAAATACTCAATACGCAACCATTTCCAATTCTAAACACACCAGCATGATCAGCACATCACATAGATTCATTTAGGAACTTAAAAACAAGTTTCTGGAAAGATTGTTCTTGAGGTTACCTGAGTTGAAGCTTTCGAAACTGAGACTTTCTGGGCTCTTCTTTGGTGCTTTTCCACTCCCCTTGACCCCCTTGTGCTTCTGAAAGGCTTGAAAGGAGTTTATATGGAGTGTTTTGAAGGTTTCAGTTCAGAGCTGATGGAAATCGTGTTTTTGTTTGAGGTGGTTTCAGGCCAATGTGAGGTGTGGGAAATGATCTGGAGAGTGTATGGAGATGATTGGTGAAAGAATTTTGAAGTTTTGATGGATGGTTTGAAAGTTTCGAAGAGAGGAAGTTTCTTGAGGATTTTTTTCAATCTGAGTTATGGGTGTGTTTCAGGCTTGTGTGTTGTGTGAAATGAGTTGCATAAGGCATGTATGTGAAGCTGTGATAGGTCAGAATAATTGGTGTGGGCTATGCTGATTGGTATGGGGTGATTTGCAAAAAGTCAAGGTTGGTTGTACTTGAGGTATGGGCACATGGCAGGCTTGGATTTGGGCATGTCTTGGTTCAGCAGAGATCAAGGAGGTCCATGGAAACTGATTTGGGGTGCTGATGCAAGTGTATAAGAAGATTCGTGCCATTTTGCAAATTTGAAGAACTTTGGCCCTTTTGGAATTTCTTGAAGTTCAAGGCATGAAGGTGAATGATTCTTGGGCCAATTCTGATAAAAATGAGTTGCACTATGATGGTATGATTTTTAGAGATGCATTAGAGGTCATGAAATGGCTTGGCAAGTGGTTTTGTAAAAATCCCTCTTTGGTGTATTCTTGAAAATTATAGGATTTTTGCCAACTTTGAAAGATCATAACTTGAGTTCCACAATGAATTAGAACATGTTCTAGTAGTTTTTGAAAAGGGAAAGACCTAATCTATAACTTTCATGACCAACATTTTTTCATTTGAAGCAATTTTGGTTGAGAAAGAGGAGGTTTAAGAACTTTCCCAAAATGGAAAGTTTCCATTACAAGTCATTTCCTTTTTTGGCAACTTTTGGTTTAACTCAAATTTCTTCAATTTTGTGAACTTCCAAGCACTTAAATGATCAAATAAAGATCATATAACTTCAATTTGATGAAAATATCACTTTGGTTCCATTGTTGGGGGCCTCAGATGCCCTGATTTTGCGTTGACTTGCTCAAGAAGTTACCCAGTGAACAAATGACTTCCCCAATGAATTTCTTCATCAAACTTGGTACACATGATCCTTATAACATCTTAAGAACATTAGAAACAAGAATGACCAAAAAATTTGGAGTTATGGCCTCTGAAACCAAAACCCTAATTTTGGTCATCTATGGAGTGAAAACCCTAGCTCTGCTTCCATGCTTTCCTAGTTCTTGTGATTTCTTGACTTTTTTGAACTTTGAGGGATATAATATGATGATAGAACACGCATGGACCCTCTTGGAATGCTTTGAAGCCTTTGGAGTGGCTCAGATAGAATCCTGGATTGCTCAGATCACAAACCCTAGATGCAAATGAAATTGAACTATGCAGATGAAACAAATATGCAATGTGATGTGGTATGCTTATGCTTATGCAAACATGAAAGATCACAAGCCATAGTTTGAAAATGAGTGAGGGAAAATTTGGGGTGTTTACACTTATGGGGTTTAGATGAGTGTTACATTAGTGATATCAAAGTAGGTCGGTCTATCTGACCAGGTTGTATAGGAAATCGGTTATCTATTAGTCGATGGGTGTGTGTACACTGTTGATGCTTTGTTTTTTCTAATGTGGATTGTTGGTGTGTAAAATGATTGCAAGAAACGATACTGTCATGGCTGCCGCATTACATGCTTTTGCACAAGCGCAAAGTGTTTGCTTTGAGTGGTTCAGAAGCTCCAAAGAAGGACAACTTGATTCGAGGTACTTATTTTATTAAAAATGTTGAATTGATTGCAATTATTGATACTGGTGTTACACATTCTTTTATTTATCTTAAATGTGCTAATAAGTTGGGTTTGAAGTTGTCTAGTATGAATGGTAGTATGGTAATAGAAACGCCAGCTAATGGTTCTGTTACTACTACACGTGTGTGTCTGAAGTGTCCTTTGACTATTTTTGAGAAGCATTTCTTGATGGATCTGGTGTGCTTGCCTTTACACCAAATTGATATTATACTTGGAATGAACTGGCTAGAGTTCAATTTTGTGCATATCAATTGCTATGCGAAGAATGTTGAGTTTCCTGAAATTGGTGATCACAGTGAGTTGATGTTCTTGATGGCTAAGCAAGTAGATGAATTATTAGAAGATGAAGCTCAGATGTTTGCAATGTTTGCATTGTTGCAAGTCAAAGGGAAGACTTCGAGTATCGAAGTACCGGTTGTTCAAGAGTTTCATGATGTGTTTCTAGAGGATATAAGTGATTTACCTCCAGAGCATGAAGTTGTGTTTGAAGTGGATTTATTACCTGGTACTAGTCATGTGTCTATGGCTCCGTATCAGATGTTTGCTGTAGAATTGAGTGAGTTGAAGAAGCAACTAGAAGAGTTGTTAGAGAAGAAGTTTGTTCGACCTAGTGTTTCTCCCTAGGGTGCTCCAGTATTGTTGGCCAAGAAGAAAGATGGTAGCATGAGGTTGTATGTTGATTATCGGCAGTTGAACAAGGCTACTATCAAGAATAAGTATCCACTTCCAAGAATCGAAGATTTGATGGATTAGTTGGTAAGAGCTTGTGTATTCAACAAGATTGATTTAAGGTCTGGTTACCATTAGATTCGTGTTAAGTCTGATGATATTCCAAAGACAACTTTCAGATCGTGTTAAGTCTGATGATATTCCAAAGACAACTTTCAGAACGAGGTATGGTCATTATGAGTATATGGTGATGTTGTTCGATGTATCCTATGCACCCGGTGTGTTCATGGAGTACATGAATAAAATATTTCACGAATACTTGGATAAATTCGTGGTAGTCTTTATTGACGATATTTTGATTTATTCCAAGACAGAAGAGGAACATGCAAAGCATTTGAGGATTGTATTGCAAGTGTTGCGAGAGAAGAAGTTGTATGCGAAGCTGTCGAAGTGTGAGTTCTGGTTACAATAAGTGAATTTTCTTGGACAAGTAATTTCCAATAGTGGAATTGTTGTAGATCCGTGGAAAACTGATGCAGTGTTGCAGTGAGAGACTCCTAAGTCTTCTACTGAGATTAGAAGTTTTCGGGGTTTAGTAGGTTACTACAAGAAGTTTATTGAATGTTTTTCGAAGTTGGCGCTACCTTTGACTCAATTCACTCAAAAGAGCTAAGCTTATGTGTGGGATGTTGCATGTGAAAAGAGTTTTGTAAATCTGAAGAAGAAGTTGACAACTGCTCCAGTGTTGATTTTGATGAATCCGAATGAGTCGTTCGTGGTGTATTGTGATACGTCAAAGATGGGACTTGGAGGAGTTTTGATGCAAAATGATCAAGTAGTTACTTATGCTTAAAGACAATTGAGGGTTCATGAAAGGAATTATCATATGCATGACTTAGAGTTAGCAGTTGTGGTGTTTGTGTTGAAGATATGGAGACATTATCTTTTTGGTTCAAAATTCGAAGTGTTCGGTGATCACAAGAGTTTGAAATATCTGTTTGATTAGAAGGAACTGAATATGAGGCAGAGAAGATGGTTAGAATTGTTGAAAGACTTTGACTTTGATTTGAATTACCATCCAGGTAAGACGAATATGGTTGCAGATGCTTTGAGTAGGAAGACATTGAAATGATTGAACAGTTCCAAGATATGAGTTTGTTGTGTGAAGCTACATCTGAGAGTGTAAAGTTGGGAATGCTGAAGTTGACCAGTGAAATTGTGGAAAGGATCCGTGAAGGATAATAATCTGACTAGAAGTTGATTGATCAATTGACTTTGATTAACCAAGGTAACATAGGTGAATTCCGAGTTGATGAGAATGGTGTGATGAGATTCTGGGATAGAGTGTGTATTCCTGATGTTCCAAAAATTAAGTAGAGTATTTTAGAAGAAGGACATCATAGTCGATTGAGTATCCATCCTGGTGTTATGAAGATGTACCTTGATCTGCATAAATTGTTTTGGTGGCTAGGTATGAAGAAGGATGTTGCTGAATTTGTGTATGAATGCTTGACTTGTAAGAAGTCGAAGATTAAACATCAGAAACCATTAGGTATGATGTAGCCGTTGAATATTCCAAAATGGAAGTGAGATAACATTTCCATGGATTTTGTGATAGGTTTTTTGAAGACTGCTAAGGTAAATGATTCTATTTGGGTAATTGTAGATAGATTGACTAAGTCAGCCCATTTCTTGCCGATGAAGATTAATCATTCTACGCAGAAGCTAGCTGAGTTGTATATTATAGAGATTGTGAAAATGCATGGGATACTATAAAAACCCCAAATTTGCCCTCACTCTTTCTCACACCCTGGCTTGTGATCTTTCATATTACATTGCATAAGCATACCATCTCCCATTGCACATTTGTTTCATTGCATAAGTTGCACAATAAGGGTTTGTGATCAGATGAATCCAAGAAGTGATCTGAGCCATCTCAAAGGCCTTGAAGCTTGTCAAGAGGGTCCATATGTGTTCCATGATCATAATATTCTCCCTAAGGTTCATTAAAGTAAAAATATCACAAAGCATTGTAGAGATGTCCAGGCAGGCTAGGGTTTTCTACACAAATGACCTAAAATTAAGGTTTTGGGTTTGAGGCCCTTAATCTCAAATTTTTTGGTCATTATTGATTCTAATGGTATTGATATGTTATAAGGAGAATGTGTACCAAATTTGATGAAGAAATTCATTGTGGAAGTCATCTGATCAACTGGTAACTTGTTGTGCAAGAAAAGTCAGAATCAGGGCATCTGAGGCCACCACTAATGGTACCAAAGGGTCATCTTCATCATTTTGAGGTTCTATGATCTTTATTTGATCTTATAAGTGGTTAGAAGTTCACAAGATTGAAGAATTTCAAGCCATTTGCAAACTTTCCATTTTTGGACATGACTTGTAATGAAAACTTTCCATTTTGGGAAAGATTTTCAACCTCCTCTTTCTTGATCAAAAAGGCTTCAAATGAAAAATATTCAAACATTAAAGTTGTAGTTTGGATCCTCCCCTTTTAAAAAAAGTACAAGAACTCCTCTTGATTCATCCTAGAAGTCAAGATATGATGTTTCAAAGTTGGGGAAAATCTTATAATTTTCAAGTATGTGCCAAAGGGGGATTTTTGCAAAATCAAGTTTTAAGACTTCAAATGACCTCTAATCCACTTCTAAGCATCAGAACATGAAATCACAACTTGCCTTGATCAGAATTATGCATTGGATTATAAGTTTTCATGCCTAATTTTCACAAAATCTCAAAGAGGGAAAATTTTTAAAACATATACAATCTCTTGATCCAAGTGTTACAGCTCATCATAAACCATCCAAGGGCCTTCCATGAATCAAGCTGAGGCCGAACAAGCCTTGAAAACTCCTCTGACCTATGCCATACTCATGGTACACATTCTTTGACTTTTTTGCAAATGAACCCATACCAATCATCTTGTGCCACCACCCACTCTTTGGCCAATCAGCATGACTTATGTGAATCTCATGGACCTCAAACATGACAACATTCAAGCCTGAAAGAAGCCATAAAATCAGAATCCCAAAAATCTTCAAAAACCTTCATCTCTTCGATACTCAAGACACATCCAACAAAAACCACTGATTCTTTCACCATTCATCTCAAAATCAATCATAGAACACAAAGCACCCATTTCCATGGCCTGAAAGCTTCTCAAACAAAAATACGATTTCTGCTTTAGCAGAACTGAAACACTCAAACTAGCCAAAACAAACTTGTTCCAAGCATCACACTAGCTTCAGGGAGTCCATTGGGGTTGGCTTGCATCAAAGAAAGGGCCAGGAAGCTCAGAATTGAAAAGCTCCAGTTCAGGTATCATCCAAGAACAAATTTTCCAGAACTCTCTTTTATTGTTATAATATGATTCTAGATGTTTCCCTGATTACCATGATGTGTTTATTTTTGAAAATGGTTGAGGATTGAGCATGTATGGTGTTTCTGAAACTTTTGACCTAAATATTGTTTGCTTCGATTCATGTTGTTCTTGAATGATAAATGGTTTTTGATGCTTGATTCTTGTTTAGGGATGTTAGATGAGTGATTTTGGAGCTTTAGAGAGTTTGGGGTGGCCTAGGGAGAGAGATAGGATTTTGTGTTGCCGGAGAAGACGACCGGAACACTGTTCCGGTCTCCTGAAAAAGATTAGCCCTAATCTCATTAATTAGCCAAGTTTGAATCTCCACCCTTAGAACTTAGGTTTACCGCGCGTACTAATAGCTCAGATTCATCATTAAAACCCTAATTACATTTAATTAATATTAATTAAATTAATTAAATCAGAAACAATCCTGACCACCCATTCACGCGCCAAAGTCATCAGCTTCAAATCTCAGCCTTTGATCTTGTATACTTTCCATTTTTCTTTTTATTTTTCATATTTCTTTTCATATATTTATTAAAAATAGCAAAAATATGTTTGAAAATTTCATTTTCTGCATTAAAAATGTATTTTTAAATCATTTAAATGTTTTATTTAATTAATTAATTTATATTAATTAATTAAAAATACATTTAAGTATTTAAAAATCACCAAAAATTCATGAAGCATTCTTAGACATTTAGAACAATTTACAAACTCACCATACAAATTTCTTTTTAGGTTTGATCACATTTTCACAATTTACTTTGAATTAAGGTTCATAAAATTCACATTTTTTAGCCCTAACTTGAAAAAATCACTTCTGATCAACCATGATGAGTTTGCATTTGGTTCTTTTTTCATTCTTTCATACTTTGCATCTAGTATCTAGGTTATGTAACTCATAATTTTTCATTGCATTTTCAATTTGTTTAGCATTTTTCATGAAGAATCACCCAAAAACCCTAGTTAACTTAGAAAAACCATAACTTCCTCTAGGTTTAGCTTCTGACCTTCACCTTTGGGGAGTGATCTTGTGTGTGTTTAGGGTTTGTTTGATTTCATTTTCAAATTTTTATCATGTTGTATGCTTTTGTTTTGGTCATTTGCATCTCATACATTCATAAAACCCTAATTTCTCATGTTCATTTGCATTCATCTTTACATATCTCAATCATATGAACTTTCCATGACATTCCATTCTTTTGTATTACATCTTAGAAATCTTAGGACATGCTTAAACATTGCTTGATCATTTCTTCATTCATTTGGTATGCTTTTCATTCATTACATCTCACGTACATCCATGTGTTTCTAAGCTTCTAACATGCTTCCTTTGCATCTCATCTCTTGTATGATCTTTCATATGCATCTCATATGTATTTGCATCATTTCATGACACATTTGCATCATGTTTACACTTCTGGTTTTGGTCTTTGCACCTTCATTTACTTTATTTCCTTTTGCTTTGCATCTTATGCATTCATACTAACCTTTCAGGGGATTATGGTAAGTTGTTTGGGATGTGGATTTTCCTTCACATCCCTCTTCTTCTCATCTTTTCATTTGCATCTTTTATATGTCTTTGAAGTGAACTTGCTTCACTTGTGCTCTCTTGCTCCTATCTCTTTCTTTTAAGTTACTTATCTTCTTCAGGAAGTAAGTAACCTATTCCTTCTCTCCTCTTCTCTTTTCATCTGCTTCTTCTTCCTTGGTGTTCTTCCTGAAGATCTTTCTTTAACCCTCACAAACCATAGGAACATCCAAGCATGATAATTTTTGGGTTATATATAGTCTCCCCTAGTTTTTTTCCTTTGAGTCTCCTTGAGTCTCTCTTCTCATCTCACAATCAAGGCTAAACACTTAAAGCTTTAGGACTTTGAATTAGGGTTATGCCTGCATCCTTATCTTATGATGGAGTGTATAACTTTAATCCTTAGTGTTAAACCTTTAATTTTTTTACACCTTCTAATCAAAACACCTAATAACTATTAAGACTTAAGCTTGTAACTTGGGCCTTATATTAGGGTTACATATCTTCATTATGGTTTAGAGGGACTAACCCTAGTGTTTATGGACAAGTCCCCCTCAAGCTAGTCTTACAAACATAAAAAACACTTCTTAATCTCACCCTTTAATTAAAATCCACTTAATAAAGGCTTGTTATATAATGAATTTAATCCCTAACCATGGATTAAGTTGAGGAGTCTTCCTCAGCTTAAGTGTTCTCATCTATCATCCTTCTCTTAGGATAGTGTAATGAGTTCACTAATCCCTGATTAGAGATTAAATTCATTACTTAACACTAAACAAAAACCCAAAAACACTTAATAATTCACAAGTAGGTTAATGATCTTAATCCTGCATCATCATGGTAATTAAGTTGAGATTTCTATCTCATACTTAAGTAGGCTCATTATCCCTAATCAGGGAGGATATAATGAGTTTACAACCCTTGATTTAGGCTCAAGTTCATTATCCTATGCAAAATACCAAAAAAAATAAAAAACTGAAAACACAAAAATAAACAATAATCGTCTCCTCCGGGATTCTTTTCTCATCACCTTCACTCTGAAAAAGAGAACTCGCTTCTCCCATCTAATGCAAGACAATTAGCACTCGAGCCAGACGAGTCATACACTTGAGCATAGACAAGCAATCAGTTCACAGTCAAATCATCCCAGTATCTTTGAGTCGAACTACGGTGTTCTGACTTCGTCATTGCACAAGAGGATATGTAGGTATAACTTAACAGTTATCGAACAAAAGTCTCTTTGTCTTCCCTCTCTTTCAGCTTTCTTTCCTAAGCCTCAGTCTTTGAGCATTCACCCTCTCTTTTGCACTGACACTCTGTACATTCTCCCTAGCTTTTCATACATAATCAGCACATACACTACCCCTTTTAAACACAATCAAGTAAACGTGGATCCCGTCGAGTACGACAGACGATCTAGGTGCTAATACCTTCCCAGGTCGTAACGAACCCCCTTTCTCAGTTTCTTTGTTTCACAACCATCTTATCCATACCCTTCTAGGTTTATGCAGCATTACCTTTCCTTCGGGATAAAAATGCCTAGCTGGCGACTGTTTTCAACCTCAACCTCCAACATCGCCGACCGTCCACGTCTGCACCGGGACGAGAGTCCGGGGAGCAACAGCTTGGCGACTCTGCTGGGGACCTTTGCAACCAGGGCTTCTGGTTCTTTTGAGGGTTTATCCTAGCGCTTGTTTGTTTGTGTTTATGGGAGTGTTATGTGCTATGTGTGATTTTGTTTTTGCTTTATTTATTGCTTTATGTACAACTTTATTTACTGCATTTACTTTATCGCTTTCATTTACTGCTTTATGCATTTCATTTTATTATCATATCATCTGTGTTGGTTTGTTGGTTTGCCTTTGTGGGAGGGGTATTCTAGTGAGAAAGGTCCAACACAAAGGCCTGAGTGATAGACATAGGATTAGAGTGGCTTCATTTTTTTCCCATTCCATTTCGGTCTGGTGCGGGAATATGAAAACACGGTTCAGACATGGGTTTCTTCTTGAGAACTCTGTGCTACAGATTTCCTGTAGTGCTATAGCTATCTGGGAAGCCTGCTAAGTCTGGATGACTTTTTTAGACGACCTTCAGCATCTGAGGTGAATTAGAGGAGGATCCTTTTTTATTAGGGTAAACACTGTACCTCCGGGTTAGAACTGTTTACACTTCTCATAATAGATCCGAACCTGAGGATCCTTGTTCTAGAACAATACCTGTGAGTGGGTGGGGTTGTTTATAGGTTTGCAGGAACCCTTGGCCTCATAATACCCTGTTACTTGATTTTGATTTAAGGTTACACTATTTTGGACTAGTTCTTTGAAACCCCGGACAAGTGACTCTTTATTTGAGTCCCCCACCTGGTTACTAGTTCTTAGACCTTCATCCAGACTCTGAACACTCATGGACCCGTTAAAGGCAACTGACAATCCAGCACCTGATCACAAACCCTTGCATATCATTCAGCATACATCATACTGCATCATTTATCATTTTTTCTATTTGTTTTATAGGGTATCCCCATCTTCCTTGGTTTGGTTTTGACCATTCTTCTGCTCAGATATCTTCTTCAGCCATCTTCTTCAGCCATCTTCTTCAGCCATCTTCTTCAGCTATCTTCTTCAGCTATCTTCTTCAGTTATCTTCATCAGCACCCATTTTCAGTATGGATTCAACCAGGAAGAGCAACATCACTTACCACTTCTTTGAGTACCCTCTAGCAGGCATCAGGCAGATTCAGACACTTATCACTCCTGATCATGTCCCCTTATTCAGAGAACATTATGGTGGTATCCTGGACATGATCATGGATTTGGACACATCACAGAGGAGCATGATTCACACATGTCTTCAGTTCTATGACCCTCCTCTCTGATGTTTCACTTTCCTGGATTTTCAGATAGGTCCTCTGTTGGAAGAGTATTTTATGTTGTTGGGTGTCCCTATCAGAAGAGGAATCCCTTTCAACCCTGAGATGATTGCTCCTAAGAATGAAGAAATAGCCAAAGCTTTACCTTTGGAAGCCACCATCATTGATCAACATATGACCACCAAGGCTGGAATCCCAGGCCTTCATCTGGACTTCTTAATCACCCAGGCTATAAAGCAGGCTACAACAGGAAATTGGGAATCTGTGTGTGCTCTCCTGGCTCTCAGTACCTACCTTGTTTGGAGATTTCTACTACTCAGTTCATTTGAGGAATGAGAAGCAGAGAGGAAGACTGGTCAGATGTTGTGCACCCCTTTTCTACAGTTGGTTGATGAGACATATGCCGAAGACGGAAGCTTTCCTGAATCCACACCAGACAAGGAACTGGGCTAAGAGGATGATAGCCCTTACTTCATAAGACATCAGGTGGTGTACTCAGAACACCAAGGGTAGGGACATAATCATAAGCTGTGGACAATATCCTAATGTACCTCTTATCGGTGTGAAAGGTTGCATTAATTACAATCCTTTACTTTTAAAAATACAGTTGGGATATGCATTGATACACCCACCTAGGGAGCAGGACTTAGCAGAGTCCCTTTACTGTGCCATTCTGAACAATCATGCCATTGTCCGACAAGCAGCCTGGGCTTAGGAAAACATACAGACTAAAGGGACTGCCATTTTGGGAAAGTGTAACAACATAGCTTCAGCTCAGTACATTGAATGGTCGCGCATCAGAGGACAAATTACCGACATGCCATTCACTCTGGAAGATGTGCCAGGGCCATCAGCAGTAGAGCTTGTTGCCATAGTGAGTCTAGAGGAATTTGAAAAGTTGAAAGAGGGGAATGCCCAACTTTCTAAAGCTCTAAAGAAGACCCTTTGGGAAAGGAATGATGGTCGTCTGGACAATGAGAGGTTAGAGAAGCTCCGTATCGAGCATGTGACTAAGATAGAGAAGACAAAGGACTTCATCAGAAGAGCCCGAGCAGGGGAGTTGGTATTGGAGAATGCTTGCAAAGAAGCCAAGATTCAGAAAGCCAGAGCTAAGCACTATCTGGAAGAGAGTCAGGCTAGATGGATCAGGATCACTGAAGCTCGTTTGCAAGAAGATCAGAAGACACAAGCTAAGATAGAGCAGCTGGAAGCCAATGAGAAGAAGAGTCAGGAAGCCCTGTTAGCAGCACAAAAGGAAATCTCCAAGCTGAAACTCCGGGCGGGTTTGAAGAGATCAAAAGAACAAGACAAGTACCAGAAGATGACAAGTGCCATTGCAACCAGAAACCTTCTTATCAGGACCATCACAAAGCATCCAATTGGACCAGTGACTGATGCTCTCCTGAAGGAAGTCAAGGAGGATGAATTTGGGATGGATGTTTGATTTCTTTTTTACTTGTATTTTATTTTGGTTATACTTTAATTCACCATGGTGATTTTGTTTGTATTCTTGACTTGATTGTATTCTGACCCACCATGGGAACTTGTTGTAATCATAAACTATGTATTTTGGCATTTTGTAATGTTATGGTTTATGTGTTACCTGGATCTGCTTGTGGACTTCATTCACTTCAACATCTCCATCATTCCTAGTGGTCTGGAAGGTCAAAACCAAAGAACCAAACCAGGATACCCGTGGAAGACAAAGAGACATACTGCATTACATGCTAACCTCATCTCTGTGTTTTTGTAGGTGTTTTGTTGTTGTTTTCTCACTTTGCTGTGTGTTTCAGGAAATATTGCTCGCAGGAGGGTCTTTCCCGTCAATCGCATCTACAGATATCCGACCCATAACAATCTTCCGAGTTTGCAAATGGATCAGCTGCAACAAGAACTGACAGATGTGAGGACTCAGATGACTGATGTGAGGACATAAGTGAGGACTCAGATGAATCAATTCATGGCTGTGATGACTGGGCTAGCACAGACCCAGCAAATATTGAGGGAGTTAGTCGAGCGGCAAACTCCAGAGGATAACCATGCGGGCACTGGGGGTACAAGTAACAACGCGCGCGATCAGCCGCAAACAAATCCACCTGAGTTTGGACCCTACATCAACCCTGAAGTCAATTTTATTGGAAATACCCAGAGAAACACTGGAGATCATGTTCTATAGGAAGATTCGCAGGACGAGCAGTTTATAGTGTTAGGTGCTGAGGCTGATGAAGTTTATGACCATCGTCTGGACGAGATATCTGAGAAGCTGAGATCCTTGGAATACCAAAACTCTTTGGGATTTGATGTGATGGATATGGGTTTAGTGGAAGGAGTCAGGATTCCTCACAAGTTCAAACCTCCTTGCTTTGAGAAGTACAATGGTACCTCTTATCCTTGTACCCATTTACAATCTTTTCTAGGAAGATTGAAGGCATACACCATGGATGAGAAACTGTGGATGTTTTACTTTGAAGATGGTTTGACCGGGGCATCCCATGAGTGGTATTCACACCTACCAAGGGCTGTCAGAAACTGGAAAGACTTAGACGAGGCCTTTATACGCCAATATCAGTACAACCTGGATATGGATCCCAATAGGACCCTCCTAATGGGTATGTCTCAGTCATCAATAGAAAGTTTCCAGGAATATGCCCAAAGATGGAGACAACTTGCTGCAGCTGTCCAGCCACCTATGTCTGAAAGAGAAATGGCTGATATGTTTATGAATACATTGCAAGGAACCTACATTGATAGACTTGCTTCCTTCTCTTCTACTAGCTTTTTTGATGTAGTTATAGCTGGTTAGAGAATTGAATGTCTTTTGAAGATGGGTAAGATTTCTGACAACGGTGTCAGTTACAGTAATGCAAGGAAACCTTTCTCAGGACCTGGAAGGACAAGAGAGACCAATTCAGTACATATGGGCAGAGGTAGACCCCAGTATATGCAAAGATCAGTGGCCGCAGTCACCATTCCTACTCCAGCACCTCAACAACAACACTTCCCACAGCAACAATAGTTTCCTCAACAAAAGAGATCTTACAACAACAACAATCAGCATCAACATCCGTTCCAGCAAAGGACTTCACAAATCAACAGGGTTATCGATCCTATCCCGATGCCCAATGCAGCTCTACTTCCACAGTTACTGAAGCTCAAACTGATTGAATTGAGAACCTTGACTCCACCTGATCCTTTGAATCTTCCAAGGAACTATGATGTCAACGCCAGATGTGCCTTCCACTCCAATGCACCTGGCCATACAACAGAGAAATGCAGAGCCTTGCACATGAAATTTCAGGACTTAGTTGACTCCAAAGCTTTGAATTTTGCACATCCTCCAAATGCCACAAAGAATCCAATACTGAATCACGGTGGGCCGAGGATTAATGCTATTGAGGAGGATCAACCACCTATTCTGATTAATGACGTTGCAAGCATTCAAACACCACTGACCGAAGTGAAAGCTCAGCTATTGAAGTGCCAAGTGTTTCCAGGTTGTGAGGCCCATTGTGAAGCTTTCAATATTTCCATTAATGGTTGTGCAGACTTGAAGATTGGTATCAGCAGTCTTATCAGAGAAGGCATCCTACAAATCACTTCAACAGTTCCAACTCCTACAACTTCAACAAACATCTCTTCTACAACATCAGCAAACACCATTTCAGAGGTATCTCCTACAACATAAGCAAACATCATTCCAACGGAGTCTACTACAACAACATCAACCATCAATGAAGACATCTCAACGGTCACCATTTATTATGACCCAACAACCATTCATGTTCCAGATTCTCTTGACAACAACTCACATCAACATCAACATCAACAACTTCCTGCAACTGCACCATCTCCAATCAGACCTTCTGTCACAATCTATTATGATCCACAAACATTCACAACTCCTTCTTCCGCAACAATCAGTCCGGGGACCATCACGGTACCAAGACCAGTTCCATATGACAGTAGCAGTGCCATGCCT
This sequence comes from Lathyrus aphaca, assembly GCA_963966055.1. NCBI lineage: Eukaryota > Viridiplantae > Streptophyta > Magnoliopsida > Fabales > Fabaceae > Lathyrus > Lathyrus aphaca. The sequence goes on from OZ014521.1 coordinate 437,001,257, forward strand.
TGGCATTACGGCTCAGATCTATATTGCAATGGAAAGAAAGTCACTCTTGATTCTTCTACACCACAAATTGATAATGTCGGGGGAGGCGGAGGATTTACTCGGAGCAGACGTCTCTTTTCCTCACAATTCCCAAGAGTTAATGCTGAAGCAGAAGTTGCTGCCAAAGCAAAAGGCAAGAGTGTGGTGCCTGAAGAACCAATTGCCAAGGAAACTCAGAAGACATCCTTTGATCAGGATGTAGACGAGTTCATGAGAATTATCAAGAAGAGTGACTACAAGGTTGTGGACCAGCTCCATTAGACACCCTCCAAAATCTCTATACTATCTCTACTCATGTGTTCCGAAGCTCACAGGAATGAATTACTCAAGGTCTTGCACGCAGCTTACGTGCCTGAAGATATTACAGTTAATCAGCTAGAGACAGTGGTTTCAAATGTCAATACTAGTCATGGACTAGGTTTCACCAATGCTGATCTAACTACGGAGGGATGTAACTACAATAAGGCTTTACATATCACCTTAGAGTGTAAAGGTGTTGTACTTTCTCATGTTTTGGTTGATACTGGGTCATCTCTCAATGTCCTTCCAAAGAAATCCTTGGTCAAGTTGGAGTATGATGGTCTTGCACTCCATCCAAGTAACCTAGTTGTGAGAGCCTTTGATGGTTCTAAGAGATCGGTTCTTGGAGAAATTGAGTTGCCTGTGGTAATTGGCCCACAAATTTTCAAAACTACCTTCTATGTGATGGACATTCAGCCTGCCTACAGCTGTTTGTTGGGTAGACCTTGGATTCATGCCGCTGCCGTAGTAACATCTACCATTCACCAAAAGTTAAAATATGAGTGGGAGGGCCAAATTATCACTATTTGTGGAGAAGAAGACATCTTCGTCAGTCATCTAGCTACTTACATGTACATTGAGATGGATGAGGAGATCCATGAGACAATGAGTCAGGGTTTTGAAGCTCTTAATGTCAATGAAGAAACAACTGAAGTGTCTGGTACTTCAATTGCTTCTTATAAACAAGCTCAGAAGGTTGTTGAAGACGGGAATGCCCAAGGATGGGGCAAGCTGCTGCAAATTCAGATCAAAGAAGACAAGTTCGGTTTGGGTTACAGACCATCCCAACAGGCTAGAGAGGAGGCTGCGGAAGCTCCTAACTTCATAAGTGGGGGAATGCTGACCCCGGATGCTATCAACAATGTGGAAGACGAGGTTGAAAGCGCTACAACCTGGAAATTTGGATTCGTCCAAGAGTCCTGAGCCAACAAGTCCTCAACTGGTCTTCCCAGGAAATTATAAGGGTTACTACTGCAGAGTAATTATTATTTCCTATTTAAGCATGCATCAAGTCCTTCATCTTGCCCAAGGTGTCATGACTCATTTTGTAATAGGGCCATATATGTATTTTGTGCAAATGAAAGATTAATGAACAATGTACATCTTTTGCAAACAATCTTTTCGCTCACTGTCTTTTCATTTTTGTTATTTTCGCACAAAACAATAAATGGCAATGTTTTTCTTAATAAACTTGTAAACACCCTAAATTTGCCCTCACTTTTTCTCACACCATGGCTTGTGATCTTTCATTTTTTCATTAGCCTAAGCATACCATCTCATATTGTATATTTGTTTCCCTGTATATTTCCATTTTCATCTGCATCCAGGGTTTATGATCTGAGCAATCCAAGAATCAATATGAGCCATCCCAATAGCCTTGAAGCTTTCCAAGAGGGTCCATGTGTGTTCTATGATCATAATATGCTCCCCAAAGTTCATGAAAGTCAAGAGATCACAAAGAATGGCAAAGGCATGGAAGCAGAGCTAGGGTTTTCCTGCACAGATGACCAAAATTAGGGTTTTGGTTTCAGAGGCCTTAACTCGAATATTTTTGGTCATTATTGTTTTTAATGTTCTTAATATGTTATAAGGATCATGTGTACCGAGTTTGATGAAGAAATTCATTGTGGAAGTCATCTGATCATTGGGTAACTTCTTGAGCAAGTAAACCTCCTCATCCCCATTAAGGAGTTCTCCCTCCGAACATATTTATCAATAATCTCTTCCTCCAACTGGGTTATTCCTCCAAGCAGACCAGCCAGAGATCTTTATCCCTGCAGGATCTGAGTCTCGGATCAAGTTTCTCACTTGCATAAACATAGCATTCGCATCATATTCACCGAAATAAGCGTAGCATTCCGTCTAATACGGAGCATTACGACAAAAATCAAACATTTGCATGATCATAAGCCAGGTTCGAGAAAGTCACCTGCAAATACCATCAACACTTCATCAACGATATACAAAACTCATATCCCCCACAAGTCGCCAGAATACCTTTTGCCCTCTCAAAATACAGATATTGTTTCATAGCTTGTACATGTTCTTTTTGGCACTCGTCCATGTCATACTTCCCCAGCAGGTTAAACACTCGTCTGTGTCCCTTGCCTAATATTTCTACACTCGTCCGTGTCTTGCACATACATCACCATCAGTTCATACTTGTGCATATTTATATCTTCAATACCCATCCATATCTTGTATATATCACCTCCTCAACAGATTCAACACTCGTCCGTGTTCCTTGCTTAACCGATTGATACTCGTCCGTATCATCATCCTTAAACATGTGTCAACATTTGCTTCTCTCGATACCCATCCGTATCATGGTTCTAAGGATGCTCGTCCGCTTATTTAGTCTATATACACCGTCGAAACACTTATATTTTTTATTTTTGAAGACGTAAGCACTCGTCTGTGTTTACCATTCCCTAGTAAGTCACCAACAAAACAAATTTCTTCTATCCGACATTCCTCCTATGTCGTGATACTTTCGACAGCCGTCCCCTGCCAAGTGATCATCCTTCACCTTCGGATGATCGTCCCTCATCCTTTTCCCGAGTGGAGTATCCATTATTGGAACCTTCTATCCGACATTCGTCCTATGTCGTGATACTTTTAGCAGCCGTCCCCTGCTAGGTGATTGTCCTTCACCTTTTGATGACCGTCCCTCATCATTTATCCGATGGCCGTCCCCATCGTTGATCTTTCTTTCCCGTCATTCGTCCTATGTTGCGATAATCCCCAAGAGCAGCTGTACCCTGCTAGGTGATCGTCCTTCACCTTTGATGACCGTCCCTCATCATTATTTCATTTATTCTTTCACCCGATGGTCGTCCCAGTCATTGTTTACTTTACTTTCCAAACCTGATGGCCGTCTCTGCCATTGCTTTCCTCAAACCCCTAGAGAGTTTTATTTCCGTACCCGATGGTCGTCCCCGTCGTGGTCTCTTTATTTCCCCAGCTTGTCGGTCGTCCCCGTCATTGCTTAGCTTACCGTTATCCTCCAGCAGTCGCCCTCTGTTCGATGGTCGTCCTCCATCGCTTTCATTTGATAATCATACTATACTATCTTTTACAATTTATATCCCTTTTCTTCTTCTCCCTAGTGAGTGCAAATTTTGGACTGTCTTTGGTATTCAACCACAAGTTATCTTGTTTGTCTGTTAAACCAGGCGCTTACATCCTGCACAACTAACTTATGCTTGAATAGGGGAAGCTGTAAACACCCTAAAATTTCCCTCACTTTTTCTCACACCATGGCTTGTGATCTTTCATTTTTGCATTAGCCTAAGCATACCATCTCATATTGCATATTTGTTTCCCTGCATAGTTCCATTTTCATCTGCATCTAGGGTTTGTGATCTGAGCAATCCAAGAATCAATCTGAGCCATCCCAATGGTCTTGAAGCTTTCCAAGAGGGTCCATGTGTATTCTATGATCATAATATGGTCCCCAAAGTTCATGAAAGTCAAGAGATCACAAAGAATAGCAAAGGCATAGAAGCAGAGCTAGGGTTTTCCTACACAGATGACCAAAATTAGGGTTTTGGTTTCAGAGGCCTTAACTCCAATTTTTTTGACATTCTTGTTTCTAATGTTCTTAATATGTTATAAGGATCATGTGTACCAAGTTTGATGAAGAAATTCATTGTGGAAGTCATCTGATCATTGGGTAACTTCTTGAGCAAGTAAAGTCAAAACTAGGGCATCTGAGGCCCCCAACAAGGGTACCAAAGGGTCATCATCATCATTTTGAGTCTCTATGATCTTTATTTGATCTTAGAAGTGGTTGGAAGTTCACAAAGTTGAAGAATTTTGAGCCAAATGCAAACTTGCTATTTTTGGAAATGACTTGTAATGGAAACTTTCCATTTTGGGAAAGATTTTCAACCTCCTCTTTTATGGCCGAAACTGCTTCAAATGAAAAATTCTTGGACATGAAAGTTGTAGATTAGGTCTTTCCCTGTTCAAAAAGTACTAGAACATGTCTTGATTCATCCTAGAACTCAAGATATGGCCTTTCAAAGTTGGCAAAAATCCTATAATTTTAAAGTTCATGCAAAAGAGGATTTTTTGCAAATTCAAGTTTCAAGCAATTTTATGACCTCTAATTGATTTCTAGGCATCATACAAACATAGTTCAATGCATTTGAACCAAAATTGTGCCTTGAATTGCAAGTTTCCACAAGATTTTTTCATGAAATTTTCAAAGAGGGAAAAATTGCAAAACCTCTTGAAACCTTCCCTCCACTTGTGTCAGCTGCATAAAACCAATTCTATGGCTCTCCTTGATGCAAGCTAAGGCCAGACACCCCTTGAAGCCAGTTCTTCCATGGCCCATACCTCCAAGTACATAAAATTGACTTTTCTGCAACTTTCCTATACCAATCACACTAGGCCACACAAACTCTTCTGATCACTCCTATTGGTTTATACAAACCCTAAGGAACACAAAACACATAACACACAAGCCTGCAAGCTCCCACAACTCAGAATCACAAAAATCACCATAGAATTTCATCTCTTCTAATTGCACAACACAACCATCAAACCTCAAATCTTTTTCCACCAATCATCTGCACACATCACAAGGATCACAAACCACCCCTCACATTGCCCAAAAAGCCACTGAATCACAAATACGACTTCTACCACACCAGAACCAAACATCACAAACCAGCCATTATAAACTTGTTCCAAGCTTCTCATTAGCTTCAGGGATTCCATTGGGGTTGATTTGCATCAAAGAAAAGGTCAGAAAGCTCCAAACTGAAAAGCTTCAACTCAGGTAATCATCAAGAACAATTTTTCCAGAACATGTTTTTTAAGTTACAAACTGATTCTACATGATGCACTGATCATCCTGATATGTTTACTTTTGAAAATGGTTGAGAAATAAGCATTTCATGATGTTCTGAAACTTTTCCCGTAAATTTGTTTTTGATTCGATTCCCATGATTCTTGTGATATAAATGATGTTTGATGAGTGATTTTGATTGTGTGAGGCATGGGGATCATTTCTGGGCAGTTAATTTGGTCTGGGGTAGCTTAGAGAGAGAGAGATGGCATGAAGGTGTGTCCGGAGAAGATGACCGGAGCTTGCTCCGGTCACCTGAGATTAATTAGGGTTTTGATTTCCAGTTTCAATGTGAGCCCTTCGATTGAGATTTGTTTAGGCAGTGTACGGTCCAGATGAGGTCATTAACCCTAAACCTTAATTAATTAGTTTAATTAGGTTTAGTTGAATTAATTTAATCAGAAGTGATTCTGGCCCTTAAAGAGCGTGCGCAGTCAAAGCCTTCCCCCTGAGTTTGAATCCTGGCCCTCAGATCTGCATACTTCCACTTTATTTCATTTTCAATTCATTTTTATGGCATTTTCTTTTGCATTTTATTTAAAATAGTAAAACACATCAAAAAAATATAATCTTTTGCATTTCTGATCCTATTTTTTTTCTCAACCCAAAAATGATTTGTATTTTATTTTTTGCATTAAAAAAGTATTTTTAAAATATTTAAATGTTATTTTTAATTAATTAATGGATTTTAATTAATTAAAAATACATTTAGGTTTCTAAAAATCACCAAAAAATTCATGAACCATTCCAATACATTTAGAAACATTTTCAAACTCATCATACAAATTTCGTTTTAGGTTTGATCATAATTTCACAATTTGCTTAGAATTAGGGTTCTTAAAAATCACATTTTTCTAACCCTAACTTGAAAAATTCATTTCTGCCTAACCATGATGAGTTTGAACTTGATTCTTTTTGCATTGTTTCACATATTTCATGTAGTTTCTAGGTCATTTTTCTCATGAATTTATCTTGGATTTTCAATTTGATTTGCATTTTCCCTTGAGAATCACCCAAAAACCCTAGCAAACTTTGAAAATTCATAACTTTCAATAAGATTAGCTTCTGACCTTCTCCTTTGGGGTTTGACCTTGTATGGGTTTAGGGTTTGATTGAGCTTGATTTCAATTTTTTATCATGTTGTATGCTTCTGTTTTGGTTATTTGCATCTCATATATTCATAAAACCCTAATTTCTCATGTTCATTTGCATTCTCCTTTGCATATCATCATCACATCTTGCCATGACATTTCAAGCATTAGTATGACATATTAGACATCTTAAGACATGCTTGAACTTTTCTTAATCATTTCTTCATTCATTTGCCATGTCTTGCATTCATTACATTTCATAAACATCCATGTGTTTTCATGCTTCTAAAGATGCTTTCATTGCATCTCATCTTTGTATGATCTTTCATATGCATATTGTATGACTTTGCATCATCTCATATGCCATTTGCATTGCATAATCACTTCTAACTTTGGTCTTTACATCTCATTTCATTTCATTTCCTTTTACTTTATACCTTATGCATTCATACTAACATTTCAGGTACCTTTGGTAAGTTATCTGGGAGGTGGATTTGCCTTCACCTCCCACCTCTTCTTATATCATTCATATGCATTCTTACATGTCTTTGAAGTGAATCTAATTCACTTATGTTCCATCCTTCTTTCTTTCTTTATTTCTTTCAAGTTACTTATCTTCTTCAGGAAGTAAGTAACTTGTTCTTCTTTCTCCTTCTCTTTTCATCTGCTTCTTCCATTGGTGGACTTGGAGATCTTTCATGTTAAGCCTTACAAACCATAGGATACCCAAGCATGATAACTTTCAGGGTTGTGTATAGTCCCCTTTAGTCTTTTACCTTTGAGTCTCTCTTCTCATCTTAATAATCAGAGACTAAACTCTTAAAGCTTTAGGACTTTGAATTAGGGTTATGCCTGCATCCTTCTCTTAGGATGGAGTGTATAACTTTAATCCTAAGTGTTAAACCTTTAATTTGTTTACACCTCTTAATCAAATCACATTAATAGTCCCTAAGACTTTATCTTATAACTTGGGCCTTACATTAGGGTTCTATCTCTTCCTTATGGTTAAGAGGGACTAACCCTAGTGTTTAATGGACAAGTCCCACTCAAGTTGTCTTACAAACCATAAAATCCACTTCTTAATCTCATCCTTTAATTAAAATCCATTTAATAAAGACTTGTTATATAATGAATTTAATCCCTAACCATGGATTAAGTTGAGGTATCTTCCTCAACTTAAGTATTCTCATCTATCATCCTTCTATTAGGATGGTGTAATGAGTTCACTAATCTGTGATTAGAGATTAAACTCATTACTTAACACTAAACAAAAACAAAAACATCTAATTAATCACAAGTAGGTTAATGATATTAATCCTAAATCATCATGGTAATTAAGTTGAGATGTTTATCTCACACTTAAGTATGCTCATTATCCCTAATCAGGGAGGATATAATGAGTTTACAACCCTTGATTTAGTCTTAATCTCATAATCCTATGCAAAACACACAAAACAATAAAAAAACTGAAAACACAAAAACAAATAATAATCGTCTCCTTCGGGATTCGTTTCTCATCATACTCACTTACAAACGAGAACTTTCTTCTTCCGTCTAATGCAAGATAGTTAGCACTTGAGCCATACGAGTCATACACTTGAGCATAGACAAGCAAGCAGTTCACACTCAATTTATTTCTAAGTCTCTTTGAGTCGAACTACGGTGTTTTGACTTTCTCATTGCACGTGAGGATACGTAGGCATAACTTAATGGTTATGAAACAAAAGTCTCTGTGTCTTCCCCCTCATTCAGCATTCCTTAAAAGCCTCAGTTCCTGAGCATTCACCCTTTTGCACTGACACCTATACATTCATTCCTAGCTTTTGCACACAAATAACACATACACCACCCCTTTAAACACAATCTTGTAAGTGTGGCTCCCGTCGACTAAGACGAACAATCTGGGTGCTAATACCTTCTTAGGTTGTAACCAACCCCCTTTCTCAGTTTCTCTGGTTCACAACCGTCTTATCCATCTCTTTCTAGGTTTATGCAACATTACCTTTTCCTTCGGGATAAGTAACTAGCTGGCGACTCTATTCAGTTCATGTCATTTTCTCTATTCGCCGACCGTTCGCGTCTGCACCGGGATGTAAATCTTCGGGAGCGACAGCTTGGCGACTCTGCTGGGGACTTCCTATCTTGCAACCAGGGCTTCTGGTTCTTTTTGTGGGTTTCTCCTAGCGCTTGTTTGATTTGTGTTTATGGGGGTGTTATGTGCTATATGTGCTTTTTGTTTATTGCTTTATTTGTTGCTTTCTATACATTTTATTTATTGCTTTCATTTACTGTTTATGCATTCCATATTATTGTCATCATATCATTGTGTTGGATCTGTTGTTTACCTTGGTGGGAGGGATACTCAGTGAGTAAGGTTCCATATCGGGAGCCTGAGTGACACATAGGATAGAGTGGCTTCATATTCTTTCCCATTCCATTTCGGTCTGGTGCGGGAATATGAAACACAGTTCAAACATGGGTTTCTTCTTGAGAACTCTGTGCTACGGATTTCCTATAGAACTAGGGCTATCTGGGAAGCCTGCTAAGTCTGGATGACCTTTTTAGATGACTTTCAACATCTGAGGTGAATTAGAGGAGGATCCTTTATGATTAATGTAAATAGTGTACCTCTGGATTTGAAGTGTTTACACTTCTCATAACTGATCCAAGTCAGAGGATCCTTGTTCTAGAACAATACCTGTGAGGGGGTTGAGATGTTTACAGGTTTGCAGGAACCCTTGGCCTCATCATACCCTGTTACCAGATTTATTTTAAGGTTACATCATTTTGGACTGATCCTATGAAACCCTGGACTTGTGACTCTTTATTTGAGTCCCCCACCTGGTTACTGGTTCTCTAAGCCTTCATCTGGACTTATGAACACACATGGACCCTATCGAGGCAGATAACAGATCTAGCACTTGATCAGAAACCCTTGAATATCATTTTGCATACATCATTTTGCATCATTTTAACATTTGTTTATTTGTTTTACAGGGTATCCACATTTTATTTGGTTTGGTTTTGACTGTTCTTCTGCTCAGACATCTTCATCAGATATATTCACCAGCTATCTTCATCAGAGATTTTCTTCAGCCTCTTCATCAGCTATCTTCATCATAGTTTCTCTTCAGCACCTTCATCAGTTGTCTTCATCAGCATTTCTCCTTAGTTATTTCCTTCAGCATCCATTATCAGTATGGACACATCCATGAAGAGCAACATTACTTATCATTTTTTTGAGCCCTCACTAGCAGGAATCAGGCAGATTCAGGGAACATTATGGTGGTATCATGGAACATTATGGTGGTATCATGGACATGATCATGGACTTGGATGAACACAAAGGAGTATGATCCACACTTGCCTTCAGTTCTATGACCCTCCTCTCAGATGTTTTACCTTTCCGTACTTTCAGTTGGGTCCTTTGTTAGAGGAGTTTTCCATGTTGTTGGGTGTCCCCATCAGGAGAGGGATCCCTTTCAACCCTGAAATGACTGCTCCTAGGAATGAGGATATGGATAAGGCTCTGTATTTGGAAACCACCATCATTGATCAGAATATGACTACTAAGGCTGGAATCCCAGACCTCCATTTGGACTTTTTGATTACTCAGGCCACCAGTCATGCTGCAGCAGGGAAATGGGACACTGTATGTGCTCTCTTGGCCCTTAGCATATATGGTATCATCTTGTTTGCAGACGAGCCTAAGTTTGTAAGCAAGAATTCAATCCATCTCTTCCTGTTGAAGAATCCTGTTCCTACCTTGCTCGGGGATTTCTATTACTCAGTGCATCAAAGGAATGAGAAGCAGAGGGGAAGATTAGTCAGATGTTGTGCGCCTCTCTTCTACTGTTGGCTATTGAGACACTTGCCAAAGACATAAGCTTTCTTGAAACCTCATCAGTCAAGAAAATGGGCTAAGAGAATGATTGTCCTTACTTCAGAAGACATCAGGTGGTGCACTCAGAGCACCAAAGGCAGGGACATAATTACAAGCTGTGGGTAGTATCCCAATGTACCTCTTATTGGAGTGAAGGGTTGCATCAACTACAATCCTTTGCTATTCAAAAGGAAGCTAGGGTATGCCTTAGTACATCCACCAAGAGAGCAAGACTTATCAGAAACCCTCTACTATGACATTCAGAATAATCATGCTATCATCCGACAAGCAGCCTGGGTTTGGGACAATATTCAGACAAAAGGGACTGCCATTCTTGGCAAGTGCAACAACATAGCTTCAGCTCAATATATTGATTGGTCTCGTATCATAGGACAAATTACCCGCATGCCATTCACCTTGGAAGATGTGCCTGGACCATCAATAACAGAGACTATAGCTACAGTCAGTTTAGAGGAATTTGAGAAGCTGAAGGAAAGGAATACTCAGCTTTCTGAAGCTCTAAAGAAGATCCTCTGGGAGAGGAATGATAGTCATCTAGACAATGAAAGGTTAGAACAGCTCCAGATCGAGCAGATGACCAAGATTAAGAAGATAAATAATTACATCAGAAGAGCCCGGGCAGGGGAGTTAGTGTTGAAGAATGCTGGCAAAAAAGCCAAGATTCAGAAGACCAGAGCTGAGCACTACTTGGAAGAGAGTCAGGCTAGATGGATCAGAATTACTGAGGCTCGTTCGCAGGAAGATCAGAAGACCTAGGCTAGGATAGAGCAGTTGGAAGCTAATAAGAAGAAGAGTCAGGAAGCCTTGTTAGCAGCACAGAAGGAAATATCTGAATTGAAACTCCGGGCGGGGTTGAAGAGATTAAAAGACCAAGACAAGTATAAGAAGTTGACAAATGCTATTGCCACCAGGAACCTTCTTATCAGGACCATCATAGAGCATCCAGTTGGATCAATGACTAATGCTCTCCTGAAGGAAGTCAAAGAGGATGACTATGGGATGGATGTCTGATTTCTTTGTATTTTTACTTCATTTTGTTGTATTTTGACCCATCATGGGAACTTGTTGTAATCATAAACTATGTATCTTTACATTTGTAATAATGGTTTGTGTGTTATCCTTTGGGCTTCATTTCTCTTCAACATCATCATTCCTCGAGGTCTGGAAGGTCAAAACCAAAGAACCAAACCGGATACCCTTGGAAGACAAATAGACATACTGCATTGCATACTAACCTCATTCTTTGTTTTGTAGGAATTTTTGTTGTTGTTTTCTCTCTTTGCTGTGGTTTCAGGAAACATTGCTCGTAGGAGGGTCTTCCCCATCAACAGAGTTCACCGGTATCCTACAAGAAACAACCCTCCGAGCTTACAGATGGACCAAGTTCAACAAGATCTGACTGACGTAAGAAACCAGATGGCTAATGAAAGAACCGAAATGAGGGCTCAGATGAACCAGTTCATGGCAGTAATGACTGGGTTAGCCCAAAGCCAGGAAAGCTTAAGAGATTTGGTCGAGCGGCAAACTCCTGAAAAAAATCACCCAGGTACAGGGGGTACCAGCAACAATGATCATGTACAGCCACATACTGACCCCCCGGAGTTTGGGCCTCATCTCAACCCTGAAGTTAACACTATCAGGAATACCCAAGGTAACAATGGAGGGCGGGCCTTACAAGAGGACCCTCAGGAGGAATAGTTCACTGTAGTTGGAGCAGGAGATGAAATCTATGATCGTCGTCTAGACGAGATAGCAAAAAAGTTGAGATCTCTAGAGTCCTAAAACTCCTTAGGATTTGATGTTATGGATATGGGGCTGGTGGAAGGAGAAAGAATTCCTCACAAATTCAAACCTTCCTGCTTTGAAAGATATAATGGAACATCTTTCCCTCGCACCCATCTTCAATCCTTTCTGGGAAGATTGAAGGCTTACACCATGGATGAAAAGCTATGGGTGCTCTATTTTGAAGATAGCTTGACCGAGGCATCCCGTGAGTGGTACTCTCATTTGACCAGGGAAACAATCAGAAATTGGAAGGATTTGGCCGAGGCTTTCATACGCCAATATCAATACAATTTAGACATGGCTCCTAACAGAACTCTCCTAATGGGTATGTCACAATCCTCCAGAGAAAGCTTCAGAAAGTATGCTCAGAGATGGAGGCAGTTAGCTGCTGCTGTTCAACATCTAATGTCGGAAAGAGAAATGGCCGATATGTTTATGAACACCATACAGGGGACATAAATTGATAGGTTGGCTGCTTTCTCTTCCACTAGCTTTGCTGACGTGGTCATAGCAGGAGAGAGGATTGAAAGTTTGTTAAAGATGGGTAAATTTTCTGATAATGGCGCCAGCTCAAGCAACACGAGGAAACCTTTTGCAGGGCCTCGCAGGACGGGTGAAACAAACTCAATACACATGGGCAGAGGTAGGCCCCAGTATATGCCAAGATCAATAGTCGTTGTCACAATTCCCACTCCATCACCTCAACAACAATACACCCCGCAACCACAACATTTCCCTCAACAACAACACTTTCCTCAACAAAGGTCTTACAACAACAATAACTAACAAAAACGTCCTTTCCAGCAAAGGCCATCTCAAGTCAACAGGGTAATCGATCCTATACCGATGCCTTATGCCACTTTGCTACCATAACTTTTGAAGCTGAATCTCGTTGAATCAAGGACTCTGGCTCCACCATATCCTCATAACCTTCTAAGGAATTACGACGTCAACGACATATGTGCCTTCCATTCTAATGCACCTGGCCATACCACAGAAAAGTGCATGGCATTGCACATAAAGGTCCAGGATTTAGTTGATTCAAAGGCTTTAAATTTCCCACCTCCTCCTAACGTCACAAAGAATCATATGCCTAACCATGGTGGGCCCAGGATAAATGAAATTGAGGATGATCAACCAGTGAACCTAATTGAAGATGCTGCAAGTATTCAAACACCTCTGGCCGAGGTTAAAGCTCAGCTTTTAAAATGCCAGGTGTTCCCAGGTTGTGAGGGCTGCTATGAATCTTGCAAAGTTTCCGTCAATGGTTGTGCGAGTTTAAAAAGTGGCATCAATGGTCGTATCAAAGAAGGTATCCTGCAGATAACATCAATGGTTTCTATAACATAAACAACAATTCCTCCTACATTACCAACAAGCACCCCTCTTACAACTTCAAAAACAATTGTTCCGACGGACTCTTCTACAAAGTCAGCAATCATCTCTTCTACTACTTCAACAGACATTAGTTCAACCACATCCACTTCTCCAACAACAACAACCATTAATAATGACATCTCCACAGTCACCATATATTATGACCCGACAATGGTCCCCGATTCCAACAATTTTCAGCAACAATCTCAACAACAACCCAACATCAGTCTTTCACTACCACCATAAGTCAGAAGTCCTGTCACCATATATTACGATCCACAGACAATAACAGTTCCTACTTTCGATGCAGTCAGTCCAGTCACCATCACGGTACCTGGACCCACTCCGTATGAAAAAGACAATGCTGTGCCATGGCACTATGGTTCAAACCTCTACTGCAACTGGGAGAGAGTCGTTCTTGATTCTTCAACTCATACACCGCAGATCAATAATGTCGGGGAGGCGGAGGCTTCACTCGAAGCAGACGTCTCTTCGCGTCACAAGTTCCGAGAGTTAATGCTGAGGCAGAGGCTGCTGCCAAGGCTAAAGGCAAAAATGTGGTGCCTGAAGAACCAGTTTGGAAAGAAGCTCAGAAAATGTCCTTTGATCAGGATGTGGATGAATTTATGAGGATAATCAAGAGAAACGATTATAAGGTTGTAGATCAGCTCTACCAAACTCCTTCCAAGATCTCCATTTTATCCCTGCTATTGTGTTCCGAAGCTCATCGGGATGCATTGCTTAAAGTCCTGCATGCAACCTACGTGCCTGAAGAGATCATGGTGAATCAGCTAGAGACGGTGGTTTCTAATGTTAATACTAGTCATGGGCTAGGCTTCACCAACGCTGATTTAACTACGGAAGGTCGTCATCATAATAAAGCTTTGCACATCACTCTAGAGTGTAAAGGAGCTGTGCTTTCACATGTTCTAGTTGACACTGGGTCCTCACTCAATGTCTTGCCAAAGAAAGCCCTTGTTAAGCTCGAATATGATGGTATAGCTCTTCGACCAAGCAATCTGGTGGTCAGAGCTTTTGATGGTTCCAAGAGGTCTGTTCTTGGACAAGTGGAGCAGCCTGTGATAATTGGCCCACAGGTCTTTCAAACTACTTTCTACGTGATGGACATTCATCCGGCCTACACCTGTTGGTTGGGTCGACCATGGATTCACGGTGTTGGCGCAGTTACGTCGACCTTTCACCAGAAATTAAAATACGAATGTGAAGGGTAAATTATCACAATATGTGGTGAAGAGGACATTTTTGTTAGCCATCTGGCTACCTACAAATAGATTGAGATGGATGGTGAAATCCACGAGACCATGAGCCAAGGTTTCGAAGCACTGAACGTCAATGAGGCGACAACTGAAGTATTTGCTGCATCCCAAGAGGATAGGATGGGTACCTCAATTGTCTCCTACCAAAAAGCTCGGAAGGTTGTTGAAGATGGAAACGTCCAAGGCTGGGGCAAACTGCTACCTGTGGAGAAGAAGGAGGACATATTCGGTTTGGGTTACAAACCATTCCGACAAGATCAAGCATAGGTTGCTAAGAAGCCCAAGTTCATAAGTGGGGGAATGTTGACCCCAAATGCTATCAATTATATGGAAGACGAGGCTGAAAGCAACCTCAAACTTGGAGAGCTGGATTCTTCCAAGGATCCCGGGCCAACAAGTCCTTAATTGGTCTTCCCAGGAAATTATAAGAGTTACTCCTGCAGAGTAATTATTATTTCTTGCTTAAGCATGCATCAAGTCCTGCATCTTGCCCAAGGTGTCAGGACTCATTTTGTAATAGGTCCATATTTGTATTTTGTGCAAATGGAATATCAATGAACAATGGACATCTTTTTCAAACAATTTTCTTTTTCGCTCACTATCTTTTCATTTTTGTTAGTTTTCGCATAAAACAATAAAATGGAAATGTTTTCAAAATAATGACTTCATTTACACTTTTCTTTTAAACAAGATTAAAATTAATCACTAAAAAGAACAAATCTCAACCCTTGCAGAGATAATCCTCCAGATTGCACCGACAACAGCACTGCTATGACCTTGTATGACCTCGACAATCCAATTAATCAAGCAGATGAAAGGGTCGATGAAGACTATGAGCTGCCTGAAGAGTTGGCCAGGTTGTTGAGGCAAGAAGAGAAAGTGATTACTCCTCATCAGAAGGAGGTTGAAACTGTTGATCTTGGTACCGAGGAAAATATGAAAGAAGTGAAGATTGGGGCCAGTCTGCAAGCTCAAGTGAAAGAACAGCTTATCAGTATGCCGCGGGAATACGCCGACGTCTTTGCTTGGTCCTATCAAGATATGCCAGTTCTAGATACGAATATTGTCATGCACAGGCTACCATTGAAAGAAGACTGCCCGCCAGTTAAACAGAAGTTGCGCCGCACTCGCCCAGATATGGCCATGAAAATCAAGGAAGAAGTACAAAAGCAGTGGGACGCCGGTTTCCTTGCTGTAACTAGTTACCCGCCGTGGGTTGCTAACATTGTACCCGTGCCTAAGAAGGATGGCAAGGTGTGTATGTGTGTGGATTACCGGGATCTGAACAGAGCTAGCCCGAAGGATGATTTCCCAATACCCCACATTGATGTATTGGTGGACAACACAGCTCAGTTCTCTGTATTTTCTTTCATGGATGGATTTTCTGGATACAATTAGATCAAGATGTCACCCGAGGACATGGAGAAAACAACTTTCATCACACCTTGGGGCACATTCTGTTACAAGGTAATGTCGTTTGGACTGAAGAACGCCGATGCATCTTATCAACGGGCTATGGTAACATTATTCCACGATATGATCCATAAAGAAATCAAATGTTATGTGGATGATATGATTGCCAAGTCCCTCACAGAAGAAGATCATCTGGTAAATCTGCTGAAGTTATTTAAGCGTCTGAGGAAGTATCAGCTGAAGTTGAACCCCAACAAATGCACATTCGGGGTACGTTCCGGTAAGCTGCTGGGTTTTATTGTAATTGAAAGGGGAATTGAGGTTGATCCTTACAAAGTCAAAGCTATTCAGGAAATGCCTGCACCTAAGACTGAGAAAGAAGTTCGAGGGTTCTTAGGTAGATTGAACTACATATCAAGGTTCATATCTCATCTCACTGCAACTTGTGAACCCCTGTTCAAGCTGTTAAGAAAGGAACAAACAGTCAGATGGAACGACGATTGTCAGAAAGCTTTTGACAAGATCAAGGAGTACCTGCAAGAACCTCCAATTCTCATGCCTCCAATTGAAGGAAGACCTCTAATCATGTACCTGACAGTATTAGAAGGGTCAATGGGGTGTGTGTTGGGCCAGCATGACGAGTGTGGTCGAAAAGAGTATGCAATATACTACATAAGCAAAACATTTACCGACTGTGAACAACGTTATTCACTGCTTGAGAAAACTTTCTGTGCTTTAGCGTGGGCTGCTCGCCGACTAAGACAGTATATGTTTACTCAAACTACTTTGTTGATCTCAAAAATGGACCCAGTCAAGTACATGTTCTTTTTGGCACTCGTCCGTGTCATACTTCCCCAGAAGGTCAAACACTCGTCTGTGTCCCTTGCCTAATCTTTCGACACTCGTCCGTGTCTTGCACATACATCACCATCAGTTCATACTTGTGCATACTCTAAACACCCCAAATTTGCCCTCACTCATTTCACCATGGCTTGTGATCTTTCCATTTGCATAAGTTCAATCATATCATCTTATATTGCATTTTTGCTTCACTGCATTGATTCAAAGCCATCTGCATCCAGGGTTTGTGATCTGAGCAGTCCCTAAGCTATCTGAGACACTCCAAAGGTCTTCAATCATCTCAAGAGGGTCCATGTATGTTCAAGCATCATATTATATCCTCCCAAGGTCAAGGAAGTCAATGAATCAAAAGAACTGAGAAAGGCATGGAAGCAGAGCCAGGCTTAACTGCACAGATGACCTAGAATTAGGGTGTTGGTTTCAAAGGCCATAACTCCAAATTTTTTGGTCATTCTTGTTTCTATTGGTCTCTATATGTTATGATGATCATGCATATCAATTTTCATGAAGAAATTCAATGGAGAAGGCATCTGATCACAAGATAACTTCTTGAGCAAGTCAATGCAAAATCAGGGCATCTGAGGCCCCCAATCACCCAACCAAAGGGGTTTCTCCATCATTTTGAATGTGTATGATCTTTATTTGATCATAGAAGATGTTATAAGCTCACAAAATTGAAGAATCTCAAGCCATTTGCAAAGTTGCCTTTTTGGGAAAGTGACTTATAATGTAAACTTGGCATTTTGGGAAAGTTTTTCAACCTCCTCTTTTTGATTCAAAAAAGCTTCAAATGAAAAATCTTTGGTCATGAAAGTTGTAGATTGGATCCTCCCATTTTCAAAAAGTACAAGAATTCATTCTAATTCATTTTGGATCGAAAGTTATGGCCTTGCAAAGTTGGACAAAATCACTAAATTTTCACTTTTGTGCCAAAGAGGGAAACCTGCAAATTCACATGCCAAGCATTTCTATGACTTCAAAATGACTTCTAAGCATCACATAAACACAACACATGACCTAAAATTCAGAATGGCCCAAGGAATCACTCATTTTCATGCCTTGATCATTAAGAAATCCAAAAGGGGCCAAAACTCCATGAATTTGCAAAATGACCCAAAGCCTCTCATCCACTTGCCTCAGTTCAAGGGAGCTGATTTCATGACACTCCTTGAATCCAACTGCAGCAGACATGCCTTTGTCCTAGGCCTGAAACAGCCCATACCTCAAAGGACACATAGCCAGAACTTTTTGCAAAACAAGCCATACCAATCAGCATAGCCCGCAACAACTCTCTGACCTATCACAGCTTGATATATGGACCAAATGGAACTCAAAACACACAAGAGTCAGGCCTGAAACCACAACATCACCATAGTTCACAAAAACTCCCCCTTTTTCATTTTCTATCGAATCCCATAACTCAGCCATTCATTCTCCAAACTTCTTCCACCATTCATCTCAAAATGCTTCACTGATCATCTCTCACCCATCAAAACAGCCCAAAACCACCCCAAACAGAAATACAATTTTCACCACCCCTGAACTGAAAGCTTCAAAACCCTCCATATAAATTCATTTCAAGCTTACCAGAAGCATCAGGGAACTCAGTGGAGTGGAATAGCACAAAGCAGAAGGTCAAAAAGTGCAGGATTTGAAAGCTCAACCTCAGGTAGCATGATGAACATTTTTTCCAGAATCTTGTTTTTCAGTTACAAAGTTGTTCTATGTGTTGCCCTGATCATGGGGATGTAATTATTTTCGAAAATGGGCCAGAAACAAGCATTTTATGTTGCTCTGAAACTTTTGCCCTAAATTTATTTTTCTTCGATTCTCTCTGTGTAGCTAAAATAAATTGTTTTTGTCCATGGATTCTTGTTATTCAATGTTAAGAGATGAGTTCTGGAGGTTTTGGTGAGATTTCATGACCTAGGGAGTGAGATAGAGTTTTTCAGGGAAGGGTGTGGCCGGAGAAGATGACCGGAGGTCATTTCCGGCCACCTGAAAGTCATTAGGGCTTTTAATTGTGATTAGGGTTTCGTTTAAATGTGAACCCTTGGATCTCTTTTCTCGCGCGCAACCAATGGTCCAAATTTCGTGTATTATCCCTAATTCAGGATTAATTAAGTTAAATATAATTAAGGAAATTTGAATTTCCAGTTTCAATCCGAGCCCTCCCTTTGCGCGCAAGTCAATTCGCGCGTTTTCCATTTGAATATCAGCCCTAGGATCTGCATACTTTCCCTTTTAATTCATTTATTTTCATATTTTTCTCATTTGTTTTGCATAATTATTTTAAAATAGCTATAAAATCTCAAAAATATTAATTTTTTGCATGCTGATTTTAAATAATTTTCTTAACCCAAAAATAATTTTTATTTTATTTTTTGCATTTTAAAACCATTTTAAAAATATTTTAATGTTTATTTTAATTGATTAATGAAGATTAATTAATTAAAATAGCATTTAGGTTTCCTAAAATCATCAAACAAATCATGAACCATCCCAATACATTTAGAAACATTGTCATGCTATCCATACAAATTTATTTTTTGGTTTGAACATCTTTTGGCAAAATTCTTGAATTTAGGGTTCATAAAATCCCTATTTTTGAACCCTAACTTCAAAAATTCATTTCTGCCTAACCATGTATGACATGACCTTGATTCTTTTTGCATTGATCTTCATTTAGCATGTAGTTTCAAGCATATTTTTGTCACAAATTTCTTATGCATTTTTGATTTAATTTGCATTTTTCCCCTCAAGGTACCTTAAAACCCTAGGTAATTTAGAAAATTCATAACTTCCATTAGGATAAGAGTTAGGTCTCCTCCTTTGAGGTGTGATATCATGAAGGATTAGGGTTCTTGTGATCCCATTTTCAATTTTTTATCATGTCATTTGCTTCTGATTTTGAATTTTGTGTTGCATGTTATGCATAAACCCTAATTTTTGCCTTCATTTGCATCCATCTCTTATATGCTTGCATTCAAGAACTTGCCATGGCATTTTGTGCATTCACATAACTTCTAAGACATCTTAGGACATGTTAGAGTCATGCTTGATCATTTCACCATTCATTTTCCATGTTATGCATTCATTCCATCTCATAAACTTTCATGAACTTTTATGGTTCAAAGCATGCTTCATTTGCATCCTCATCCTTGTATGATCATCCACAACTCTTGACATGTGTTTGCATCATCTCTTAGCATCATTAACATCATGTTCATGCTTCTGACTTTGGTTTGCATCATGGCATTTCATCTCATTTTCATTGCATTTTATTTGGTTGTTATTAACTTTTCAGGTGGTAGGTGTTTGAGAAGTGAATTTGCCTTCACTTCTCATAATCTTTTATTATCTCTATTATGCATCCTTGATGCATCTTGTATGTGTTTTAGAGTGAGCTTGCTCATTCATGCCTCTTTCTCACTTTCTTTCTTCAAGCAACTTGTCTTCTTAAGTGAAGCAAGTTGTCTTGCTTCTCTCTGCTTCTTCCTCCTTTCATCTGTTTCTCTCCTGGTGGCTTCTCTCTGAAGATCTTTCTCTCTTAAGCCTCACAAACCCTAGGATCTCCAAGCATGATAAGAATTAGGGTTTAATTAGTCCCCCATAATCAAGGGCTAAACCTTAAAGGTTTTAAGGCTTTGTGATTAGGGTTATGCCTGTATCCTTCTATTAGGATGGAGTGTATAACTTTAATCCTAAGTGTTAAACCCTTAATGTGTTTAAATCCTTTAATCAATCCATCTAACAATCACTAAGACATCAAGCTTGTAACTTGGGCCTTGCATTAGGGTTCTAATTCTTCCTTAACTGGTTAAGAAGGACTAACCCTAGTGTTAATGGACAAGTCCCCCTCAAGTTGTCTTACAAACTATAAAATCCACTTCTTAATCTTACCATTAACTAAAATCCATTTAATAAAGGTTTTGTTTTGTCATGAGGTTAATCCCTAATCATGGATTAAGTTGAGGAGCCTTCCTCAGCTTAAATGTTCTCATCGATTATCCTTCTATTAGGATGGTGTAATGGGTCCATTAAATCCTTGATTATGGCTTAAACTCATTACTTAACACTAAACAAAAACAACAAAAACATCTAAATAAATGCAAGTAGGTTAATGATCTTAAATTCTACATCATGGTGATTAAGTGTGAGGTGCTTTACTTCATACTTAAGGTATTCTCATTACCCCTAATCAGAGGGAGGATGTGATGAGTTTACTAACCCTTGGTTTAGGCTTAAGCTCATTTTCTTATGACAAATACTAAAAAGCAATAGAAGATTGAAAACTCAAAAACAAACAATAATCGTCTCCTCCGGGAGTTTTTTCTCATCATCTTCACTCACAAACGAGAACTTGCTTCTTCCGTCTAATGCAAGACAGTTTGCACCTGAGCCAGACAGGTCATACACTTGAGCATAGACAAGTAAGCAGTTCACAAGTCAATTTATCTTTCAGTCTCTTTGAGTCGAACTACGGTGTTCTGACTTCCTCATTGCACAAGAGGATACGTAGGCATAACTTAACCGTTATCAAACAAAAGTCTCTGTATATTCCCCCTCCTTCCAGCATTATTCTTTTAGCCTCATTATCTTGAGCTTTGCACTCCTGTTCCTACACTGACACTCCATATATTTCACTTCACTTTCTTCCAGCACCGACACTAGCATTCTTTCCATTTTTGATACACAAACTGCACTGACATTACCCCTTTATGACACAAATCTTTCAAGCGTGGATCCCGTCGAGTATGGCGGACAATCGGGGTGCTAATACCTTCCCAGGTTGTAACCAACCCCCTTTCTCAGTTTCTCTGGTTCGCGACCGTCTTATCCATCTTTTCTCAGGTCTATGCAACATTACCTTTCCTTCGGGATAAAAATGCCTAGCTGGCGACTCTTTTCTTTCTGAGTTCACCCTTGTATGTTCTCATCCCTCTCGCTGACCGTTCGCGTCTGTACCCCTTCTGACCAGGTGTCATTTGGTGGGAGCGACAGCTTGGCGACTCTTCTGGGGACCCTTATACTGTAGCCAGGGCTTCTGGTTCTTTTTGTGGGTTCCTCCTAGCGCTTGTTTGATTTGTGTTTACTGGGGTGTTATGTGCTATGTATGTTTATTTATTTTGCTTTATTGCTTTATGTACAGCTTTATTTATTGCTTTTCTTTACAGTTTTACATATTTCATACTGTCATACTGTCATTGCTGGATTTGGTTTCTGTTTTTAGTGGGTGGGGTTCCATTGAGAGTTCAAGGTCCTACACCTGGGACCTGAGTGACACCTAGGCTAGAGTGGTTCATGTTCTTTCCCATTCCATCTCGGTCTGGTGCGGGAATATGAAACACGGTTCAGATGTGGGTTTCTTCTTGAGAACTCTGTGCTACAGATTTCCTGTAGTGCTAGGGCTATCTGGGAAGCCTGCTAAGTCTGAATGACCTTTATTATGACCTTCAGAAACTGGGGTGAATTAGAGGAGGATCTTTTATGGTTATTGTAAACACTGTACCTCCGGGTTATAAGTGTTTACACTTCTCATAATTGATCCAAGTCTGAGGATCCTTGTTTTAGAACATTATCTGTAAGGGGGTTGGGTTGTTTACAGGTTTGCAGGTACCCTTGGCCACATCATACCCTATTACTATTTGGTTTAAGAGTACCTAATTTTGGACAGTTCTTGTGATTAACCCTGGACATGTGACTCTTTATTTGAGTCCCCCACCTTGGTTACTGGATTTCTGAACCTTCATCTGGACCTTCTTTGAACATACATGGGCTTATATCAAGACAGATAATCAGATCCAGCTTGATCACAAACCCTTGCATATCATTTGCATACCTCATCATTACATCATTTAACAATTGTTTATTTGCTTTTCAGGGTATCCACATTATATCTGGTTTGGTTTTGACCCCTTCTTCTACATAGACCTCAGCTTCATCAGTTATCTGCTTCAGCTATTTTCATCATCACCAGAATCATCCTGTCAGTGGCTCATCTCCAGTATTAGCCTAGATCTTCATTAACACCTATCTTCCTCCTCCTCAGCATTTATGACTACTCCTAGGAAGAGCAACATATACTACCATTTCTTTGAGCCTGTGCTGACTGGCATCAGGAAAGTCCAGTCACTTATCACCCCTGACCACATCCCATTGTTTAGAGAGCACTATGGAGGTATCTTGGATATGGTTATGGACCTTGACCCTTCTCAGAGGAGCATGATCCACACATGCTTGCAGTTTTATGATCCTCCCTTGAGATGTTTCACCTTTCCAGACTTCCAGCTAGGGCCTTTGCTGGAAGAGTTTTCTTCACTGATTGGGGTACCTATCAGGAGAGGACTCCCTTTCAATCCAGAAATGACTTTTCCCAGCAATGGAGAAGTAGCAAAAGCACTGTACCTGGAGCCTGCCTTGATTGAGCAAAGCATGACACCAAAAGCTGGGATCCCTGGTTTGCACTTGGACTTCTTGATTTCTCAGGCCATCCTGAAGGCCTCCTTGGGAGAGTGGAGGGCAGTCTGTGCACTATTAGCCCTCAGCATATATGGGGTTATACTGCAGATGAGCCCAAATTTGTCAGCAAGAATGCCATTCATCTGTTTCTTCTGAGGAACCCAGTACCCACATTGCTGGGAGATTTCTATTACTCCATCCATCAGAGGAATGAAAAACAAAGGGGGAAGTTGGTGAGATGTTGTGCTCCTTTGTTTCACACCTGGCTGCTCAGACACCTACCTAAGTCGGATGCTTTCTTGAACCCCCACCAGCAGAAGAACTGGGCTAAGAGGCTCATTGCCTTGACTTCAGATGATATTAGATGGTCCACCCAGAGCACCAAAGGCAAATACATTATCACCAGCTGTGGACAATACCCAAATGTGCCTCTGATAGGAGTAAAGGGTTGCATCAACTACAATCCTTTGCTGTTTAAGAGACAACTGGGCTATGCTTTGGTTCACCCTCCCAGAGTGCAAGATTTAGCTGACACCATGTATTGTGAAGTGAAGCCTAATTCAGCTGCTGTCAGACAAGCATCTTGGGCTTGGGACAACATCCAGACAAAAGGGATGGCCATTCTAGGGAGGTGTAATAATGTTGCTTCAGCTCAGTACTATGATTGGTCCCGTACTAGAGCTCAGATTAATGGAATGCCTTTCACCATTGAGGATATACCTGGACCATTTACAGCACAGCCATCAGCAACTGTCAACCTAGAAGAATTTGAGAAGCTGAAGGAAAGAAATGAGAACTTATCTCAGGCCTTGAAGAAAACTCTCTGGGAAAGAAGTGATGGTCGTCTGGACATTGAGAGATTGGAAAAGCTCAGAGTGGAACATCTTTCCAAAATTGAGAAGACAGAGGACTACATCAGGAAAGCAAGAGCTGGGGAACAAATATTGAAGAATGCGTGTAAAGAGGCCAAAATTCAGAAGGCTAGGACTGAGCTCTATCTGCAAGAGAGTCAGGCTAGGTGGGTCAGGATCACTGAAGCTCGTACACAAGAAAACCAGAAAACTCAAGCTAAGATTGAACAGCTAGAGGCTAATGAGAAGAGGCAGCAGGAAGCTTTGTTGGCAGCCCAGAAGGAGATTTCAGAGTTGAAGCTCAGAGCAGGATTGAAGAGATCAAAGGACCAGGACAGGCATAAGAATCTGACCACTGCCATTGCTACTAGGAACCTCGTCATTAGGACCATTACAGAGCACCCAGTTGGTCCAGTGACTGAGGCACTCCTGAAGGAGGTCAGAGAGGATGAGTTTGGACTGAATGTCTGATTCTTTGTTTGTTGTTATTTCCATTTGATGTACTTTTTCTTTTTGATGTATTTTGACCCTTCAAGGGCATGTATTGTAAAACAGACTATGTATTGTTCATCATTTGTAATATATTTTGAGTTTGTTTTCGTTTGGGTTTTCTCTCAACAACATCAAGCATCTTCCTCGAGGTCTGGAAAGGTCAAAACCAAGAACCAAACCGGATACCTTGGAAAACAAATAAGCATACTGCATTGCATACTAACTTTGTTTTGTTTTGTAGGTTCTTTATTATTGTTGTTTCTAACTTTGTTGTGACTTCAGGAAACATTGCTCGTCGCCGAGTGTTCCCTGTCAACCGCACGCACCGGTACCCTACTCGCAACAACCTTCCTGGTATTCAAATGGATCAAGTACAGCAAGATTTGACTGAGGTCAGGAATCAGATGGCTAATGAGAGAGTAGAAATGAGAAATCAGATGTCTCAATTCATGGCTGTGATGACTGGCTTGGCCCAGAGTCAAGAAAGATTAAGAGAACTGGTGGAAAGGCAAACTCCTAAGGAACCTCATCTTGGGACAGGAGGAACTAGCAACAATGAAAGGGGTCAGCCTCGTACTGATCCACCAGTATTTGGACCTCATCTGGATCCAGAAGCTAACATCCCAAGGAATGTGCAGGGTAATACTGCTAGGGGGAGAATCTTGCAGGAGGATCCCCAGGAAGAGCAGTTTACTATTATGGGAGCAGGAGATGAAGTCTATGACATGAGGTTAGATGAAATTGCTGAGAAGTTGAGATCTTTGGAGTCTCAGAATTCCTTGGGCTTTGATGTAATGGACATGGGGCTAGTGGATGGGGTGAGAATTCCCCATAAATTCAAACCCCCGTGCTTTGAGAAATACAATGGAACCTCCTGCCCACGCACTCACCTGCAATCTTTCCTGGGAAGACTTAAAGCTTATACTATGGATGAGAAGCTGTGGATGTTCTACTTTGAAGACAGTCTGACTGGGGCTACAAGAGAGTGGTATTCACACTTGACCAGGGCTACCATTAGATGCTGGAAGGACTTAGCTGAAGCCTTCATCAGGCAATATCAATACAATCTGGACATGGCTCCTAACAGAACCCTCCTGATGGGAATGTCCCAGTATTCTAGAGAAAGCTTCAGGGAATATGCCCAAAGGTGGAGACAGCTTGTTGCTGCTGTCCAACCACCCATGTCGGAAAGAGAAATGGCCGACATGTTGATGAATACTCTGCAAGGAACATATATTGATAGACTGGCTGCCTTTTCCTCTACCAGCTTTACTGATGTCGTCATAGCTGGTGAAAGGATTGAAAGTCTATTAAAAATGGGCAAAATTTCTGACAGTGGTGCAAGTTCATCCAGTAATCCCAGGAAGCCTTTTGTGGGACCTCGAAGAGCCTGTGAGACCAATTCCATTCATGCAAGCAGGGGCAGACCTCAGTATGTTCACAGATCAGTAGCAGCTGTTACCATTCCAGCTTCGATCCCTCAACAATCAGCATATCCTTAGCAACAACCACATTATCAACAACAAGTTCAGTATCCGCAACAGAGAACCTACAACAACAACAATAGCAACCAACAACAGCGTCCTTTCAAACAAAGACCATCACAGGCAAACAGGGTGATTGACCCCATCCCTATGCCTTATGCTGCCTTATTGCCACAACTCCTGAAGCTTAACTTGGTCGAGTTAAGGACGTTGGCACCACCAGATCCCCTCAATCTCCCAAAGAATTATGATGTCAACGTCAGGTGTGCTTTCCACTCCAATGCACCTGGTCACAATACTGAAAAATGTAGGGCCTTGCAAATGAAAGTCCAAGATCTGGTGGATTCTAAAGCCCTCAACTTTGCACCACCTCCGAATGTCAACAAAAATCCTATGCCTAATCATGGCGGGCCGAGGATTAATGCCATTGAGGAAGACAAACCATCTATCTTGATCTCCAGTGTTGCACAAATTCGAACACCTTTGGTCGGAATTAAAGCTCAGCTTTTAGAATGCCAAGTATTCCCCGGGTGTGAGCTCGGCTGTGGGTATTGCAACATTGCAGTCAATGGGTGTGAAAGGCTGAGAAGCGGCATAGATGGTCTTATCAAGGATGGTATCCTTCAGATTTCAACAACGGCACCTACAAATCCAGCAATTCCTTTAACAACAATTCTCGATTCTTCTACAACAGCAACAACAATCATTCCTACCGATTCATTGATATCATCAGCAATTACTCCATCCATCACTCCAACAAGTCAAAATTCAACAGCCATTTCTTCTACAACATCAGCATCCATTTTATTAGCAGAATCTTCTACAACGCCAGCAAGGATTAATGAAGATGTCTCGACAGTTACAATCTACTATGACCCATCAAATGTTCCTCCCAGCAGCAATTTCCAACAACAAGCCATGGCACCTCCTGCCATATCACCAGTCACAATTTACTATGATCCGCACACCATTACAGTACCTTCCTCCGCAGCAGTCAGTCCGGTCACCATTACGGTGCCTGGACCCGTTCCTTATGAAAGCAGCAATGCCATACCTTGGCATTATGGCTCTGATCTATATTGCAACGGGGAGAAAATCACTCTGGATTCATCAACCTCTTCTCCGCAAGTTGATAATGTTGGGGGAGGCGGAGGCTTCACCAGAAGCGGACGCCTTTTTGCCTCACAAACACAAAGACCTAATGTTGAGGCAGAGGCTGCTGCCAAAGCAAAGGGAAAGAGTGTGGTATTTGAAGAGCCGACTACCAAAGAAACTCAGAAGACATCTTTTGAACAAGATGTAGATGAGTTCATGAGAATCATAAAAAGAAGTGATTACAAGGTGGTGGACCAGCTTCACCAAACTCCCTCCAAAATCTCCATATTATCACTATTGATGTGTTCTGAAGCTCACAGGAACGCACTGTTGAAGGTCCTGCACGCAACATACGTGCCGGAGGAGATTACTGTTAATCAGCTAGAAACCGTGGTTGCAAATGTCAACACCAGTCATGGACTGGGCTTTACCAATGCTGACTTAATAGCAGAGGGACGCAACCATAATAAGGCTTTGCATATCACCATGGAATGCAAGGGTGCTGTTCTATCTCATGTACTGGTGGACACTGGGTCATCACTCAATGTTCTACCAAAGAAAGCCTTAGTGAAGCTGGAGAATGATGGCTTGGCATTGCGTCCGAGTAATTTGGTGGTGAGAGCATTTGATGGCTCTAAAAGATCAGTTCTTGGGGAGATTGATCTGCCTGTATTAATTGGCCCGCAGACTTTCAAAACTACCTTCTTTGTGATGGACATACAGCCGGCTTGCAGCTGTTTGTTGGGTAGACCCTGGATCCACGCTGCTGGCGCTGTTACGTCTACCCTTCACCAGAAGTTAAAATTCGAGTGGGAAGGCCAAATCATCACCATCTGTGGGGAGGAGGACATCTTTGTTAGCCAGCTGGCTACGTATAAGTACATAGAAATGGACGGGGAGATCCATGAAACCATGAGCCAAGGGTTTGAGGCCCTTAATATTAATGAAGCATCTGTTGTGCTGGGAACTTCCATAACATCATACCAGCAAGCCCGGAAGGTTGTTGAGGAAGGTACCGCCCAAGGCTGGGGCAAGCTGCTGCCCGTGGAAAAGAAAGAAGACCGATTTGGGTTGGGTTACAGACCAACTCAGCAAGATCAATCAGAGGCTGCCAAGGAGCCCAAGTTTGTCAGCGGGGGAATGCTCACCCCGGATGCTGTGAACAATTTGGAAGATGAGTCGGAAGATGAGCGCAACCTGGAAAGCTGGATACGTCCAAGGACCCCGGGGAGCCATGTCTCAAACTGGTCTTCCCAGGAAATTATAAGGGTTACTCCTGCAGAGTAATTATTATTTCCTGTATTTTAAAGCATGCATCAAGTCTTGCATCTTGCCCAAGATGTTAAGACTCATTTTGTAATCGGGCCATCTTGTATTTTGTGCATAGATCAATTAATGAATATCAGGACATCTTTTGCAAATGAGTCTTTTCTTTTTCGCTCACTGTTTTTCATTTTTCATTTTTTGTACAAAAATAAAATGGCAATGCTTTTCAAAATAAATAACTTCATTTTTCACTTTTTCTAAGCAAGATAAAATTGATCACTAAAATGAACAAATCTAAACCCTTGCAGAAAGTGCCTTCCGGACTGCACCGACAACAACACTGCTATGACTTTGTATGACATTGACAATCCGATTAATCAAGCTGATGAAGGGGTTGAAGAAGATTATGAGCTACCTGAAGAGCTAGCCAGGTTGTTGAGACAAGAGGAGAAGGCTATCACTCCTCATCAGGAGGAGGTTGAGACGGTTAATCTTGGTGCAGAAGAAGACTTGAAAGAAGTCAAGATCGGGGCCTGCTTATAGGATTCAGTGAAAGAGCAACTGATTGATATGCTTCGGGAATATGTATATGTTTTCGCTTGGTCTTATCAGGATATGCCAGGGTTGGACACCGATATTGTCATGCACAAGCTGCCTCTGAAGGAAGACTGTCTGCCAGTAAAACAGAAGTTGTGTCGTACTCGCCCGGATATAGCAATGAAGATAAAAGAAGAGGTACAAAAGCAGTGGGACGCCGGTTTCCTTGCTGTGACTAGCTATCCGCCGTGGGTTGCTAACATTGTACCTGTGCCTAAGAAGGATGGCAAGGTGAGGATGTGTGTGGATTACCGGGACCTGAACAGAGCCATCCCGAAAGATGACTTCCCATTACCTCACATTGATGTATTGGTCAACAATACGGCTCAGTTCTCGGTGTTCTCCTTCATGGATGGATTTTCAGGATATAATCAGATCAAAATGTCACCTGAAGACATGGAGAAGACAACTTTAATCACACCCTGGGGCACGTTCTGTTATAAAGTGATGCCATTTGGACTGAAGAACGTGGGTGCCACTTATCAACGGGCTATGGTAACATTATTCCACGACATGATCCACAAAGAAATTGAATGTTATGTGGATGACATGATTGCCAAGTCCCTCACAGAAGAAGATCACCTGGTGAATCTGTTAAAGTTATTCAAGCGTCTGAGAAAGTATCAGATGAAGTTAAACCCCAACAAATGCACATTCGGGGTGCGTTCCGGTAAGCTGCTGGGGTTCATTATAAGTGAGAAGGGAATTGAAGTTGACCCTGACAAAGTCAAATCCATTCAAGAAATGTCTGCACCGAAGACTGAAAAAGAAGTTCGGGGGTTCTTAGGAAGATTGAACTACATTTCACGGTTCATATCTCACCTTACCGCAACCTGTGAACCCTTGTTCAAGTTGTTAAGAAAAGAACAAATGGTCAGGTGGAACAAAGACTGCCAGAGGGCTTTTGACAAAATCAAGGAATACTTACAGGAGCCTCCAATCCTTATGCCTCCAGTTGAAGGAAGACCTCTAATCATGTACCTGACAGTATTAGAAGAGTCGATGGGGTGTGTGTTGGGCCAGCATGACGAGTCTGGTCGAAAAGAGTATGCAATATACTACCTAAGCAAAAAGTTTACCGACTGTGAACAACGTTATTCACTGCTCGAGAAAACTTGTTGTGCTTTAGCGTGGGCTGCTCGCCGACTAAGGCAGTATATGTTGACCCACACTACTTTATTGATCTCCAAAATGGACCCAGTCAAGTACATATTTGAGAAGCCAGCACTTACTGGACGAGTTGCAAGATGGCAAATGATCCTCACAGAATATGATATTCAATACACATCTCAAAAGGCCATCAAAGGCAGTGTATTGTCTGATTATCTCGCTGAGCAACCCATCAATGATTACCAGCCTATGAGATTTGACTTCCCCGATGAAGACATCATGTTCATAAAAGCAAAAGATCATGAAGAGCCTATTCACACCGAAGTGCCCGACCCGGAAGAAGAATGGACGATGATGTTTGACGGGGCTGTTAACATGAATGGTCGTGGTGTTGGTGCAGTACTCATTACACCTAAAGGAGTTCACATGCCTTTCTCAGCAAATCTCACCTTTAACTGCACTAACAACGAAGCTGAATACGAAGCTTGTATTATGGGTCTCGAGGAAGCCGTTGACCTCAGGATCAAGACTTTAACTGTGTTCGGAGATTCAGCTCTAGTAATTAATCAAACCAACGACAAATGGTACACTCACCAGGATCATCTGATACCTTATCGGGATTATACAAGGAAGTTGTTGACTTTCTTCACAATGGTCAAGCTTGAGTATATCCCTCAAGATGAAAATCAGTTTGCAGATGCTTTGGCTACCATTTCATCCATGATCAAAGTTCAAGCTGCCAACTTTGTGCCTCGGATTTCAGTATCCAGGCTTGATAGACCAGCATATGTATTCTCAGCAGACCTTGCTAAAGACGATAAGCCTTGGTTCCATGACATCAAATGCTTCTTGGAGGACCAAACATACCCACCCGGGGCATCTTCCAATGATAAGAAGACATTAAGAAGGCTAGCTGGTAGTTTCTTCCTGAATACTGATGGTTCCTTGTACAAGAGAAACTTTGATATGGTACTCCTCAGATGTGTTGATAGGGAAGAAGAAGACTTGTTGATGCACGAGATGCACGAAGGATCTTTTGGTACTCATGCTGGAGGGCATGCTATGGCTAAAACGTTACTAAGGTCGGGCTATTACTGGATCACAATGGATGCAGACTGTTGTGCTTATGCCAGGAACTGCCATAAATGCCAGATTTATGCGGATAAAATACATGTGCCTCCCAATCCTTTGAATGTGATGTCTTCACCCTGGCCCTTTGCCATGTGGGGCATTGATATGATTGGCAAGATTGAACCGACTGCTTCAAATGGCCACAGATTCATCCTGGTAGCCATTGATTATTTTACCAAGTGGGTTGAAGCGGCTTCTTATGCAAATGTTACAAGGCAAGTGGTAGCCATATTCCTGAAGAGAGATATCATCTGTCGGTATGGAGTTCCCGAACGAATCATTACTGATAATGGTTCCAACTTGAACAACAAAATGATGGCAGAACTATGCCGGGACTTCAAGATCCAACACCACAATTCTTCTCCTTACAGGCCAAAGATGAACGGTGCCGTAGAGGCGGCCAATAAGAATATCAAGAAGATTGTGCAGAAGATGGTAGTTACCTATAAAGACTGGCATGAAATGCTACCATTCGCCTTGCATGGGTACCGTACGTCAATCAGAACATCCACTGGGGCAACACCGTATCAGCTTGTGTATGGAATGGAGGCAGTCCTACCTGTTGAAGTTGAATTACCCTCCTTGCGGGTATTGATGGATGTTAAATTGAATGAAGCAGAGTGGGTCTGATCCCGATACGAACAACTGAATCTGATTGAAGAGAAGAGGTTAGTTGCAATCTCCCATGGGCAGCTGTATCAGAAAAGGATGAAGAAAACCTTCGATCAGAAAGTCAGACTTCGAGAGTACCAAGTAGAAGATCTTGTGCTGAAAAAACTCCTTCCTCCTCATACAGACCACAGGGGCAAGTGGACTCCGAATTATGATGGTCCGTTCATAGTAAAGAGAGTTTTCTCCGGTGGAGCACTAATGCTCAGTACTATGGATGGGGAAGACTTCCTGTCCCCTGTGAATTCAGATGCAGTTAAAAAATACTTCGCATAAAAATGACCCGCTGGACATAAAAACAGAATGTAGGTCCAGGCAAAAATAGGGCATCCCGGCGAGTCAAAAACAGAATAAAAAGACTCGGGCAAAAATAAGGAAATAAATAAATAAAAGATGTACACCCGCTGAGTTGAAAATCCGCACTGGACAACTCAGGAAAAAATGGGTATCCCGGTGGATTGAAAACCCGAAAGGGCGATCCACGCAAAATAAGGGAATAAGCGAACAACTGCATTCTGAATTCGTCTGTATCACTTACAACGTGGCAAGCTTCGAAAGGTTAAAACATCGGTCAGAATCAACCTTCTTCAGAAAACAAGATGAGAATAACGTCAAGGTCATACGGGTCATAGCAAAAGGGAAGCTCCCAGAAGTGTCATCAACATTGCCAACGTCTTTTTTGTTTCTCAATTTTGTAACAATCTCCTCATTTCAGGGGATCTATTTCTTTGACTGTATCTTGCCAGTTCAGGGCACACAAATTAATAAAATCAGACCTTCAGTCACACTTAGTTTCGTACATTTTATTTTAATTGGCAAAAATGTCCGATGTCCTTATAATATTGATTGCATAAGCACATATGCGCCTTTTCTAAATCACATACTTACGGGAAGTATATTTACTCCCGGGAGTGCCTAAACTCCTATGGTGGGATCCAGTAAGGGATACCTCGGGGAATTTGTGCGTTTCTTTACCTTAACAGGGTTACAGGTATTCAAAGTACGACATGGGGCATGAAAGTTTCTCCCCAGCAGGCCACCAAATCACTATCTACCCAACTCATCTTCCAAATGGCACTAGAGATGCTTTATCCCCAGTGGAGTTGCCAAATCATCATTCCTCCTCAGCCAAGTGTCAGGCAGGGAACCATTCCCTCCGTAGAGCGCCAGCCTCTGTCCAGAAGAGCAATGCCTGAAGATCTCACAACAAAGTGACGAAAGCTCCTGCAGACCCCAGCTGGGTCCCTCATTACCAAAACAGAACTATCAGTGATCTGTTTTCCCAAGCAGAGTCACATATATCAGATCTACCAATGATCTCATCCCCAGCTGGGAGATCACTGCAAGCATATTAGCCAGAGACCTTCGTCGCAACGGGACCCGAATCCCGAATCGGTATCTTTGCATAATCATAGCATTCGCATCATTTTCCCCTAGAGCGTAGCATTCCGTCTAATACGGAGCATTACGGCAAAAATCAAACATATTGCATAAATCATAAGCCGTGTTCTGAATCAAACACTTGTAAATACTGACGTTCCACCAATAATATACAAGTACTTCCCAAACTCCCCGGCAGAATATCAAAGCATTTCCGTTACACTCACAAATACGAATGCATGCTCCTTTTGGCACTCGTCCGTGTCATCATTCCCCAGTAAAGTCGCCCGATTGTCCTTTACAGACAGATTCATATATATATACACTTCCCTGACACCCGCCCATGTCACCTATCCCCAGTCTAGTTGCCTAAAATACTTTGTAAACCGAATACTTGTTTATAATACACCTCTTCCAACACCCGTCCTTGTCGTGCTCTCCATAGCAAGTTGGACACTCGTCTATGTCCCACTCATCACCTTTTACTCATACCGATACTCATCCGTATCTTGTATACACCACTTAAATCCCCTCAGAGTCGACACTCATCTGTGTTCTTTGTTAACTAGTTGGTACTCCTCCGTATCATCATCTCTGAACATGCGTCAAGCGTTTGTTTCTACTGATACTCGTCCGTATCATAGTCTTAAGGATGCTCGTCCGCATCTTTAATCTATACACCGTGTCAGACACTTATGCCTTTGCTTTCTTGAAATTAGACACTTGTCTGTGTCTACCATTCCCAAGAAGGATCCCCGACAAATCTTGATAAATTATCTCCTTTTTATCTGACATTCGTCCTATGTCACGATATTTCCGGCAGCCGTACCCTGCCAGGTGATTGTCTTTCACCTTTTTGATGATCGTCCTTCATCATCCCCAGCGGAGTCTCTATTCATTAGAACCCCTTCCTATCCGACATTCGTCCTATGTCGTGATATTTTAGCAAGCCGTACCCTGCTAGGTGATCGTCCTTCACCTCTTGATGATCGTCCTTCATCATTTTATCCGATGATCGTCCTAAGCAAACCAAGGGTCATCTGGGCCACTCCAAGAGTCTCCAATCATCTCAAGAGGGTACATGTATGTTCAATCATCATATTATATCCTCCCAAGGTCAAGGAAGTCAAAGAATCACAAGAATTGAGGAAGGTATGGAAGCAGAGCCAAGCTTAACTGCACAGATGACCTAAAATTAGGGTTTTGGTTTCAGAGGCCATAACTCCAAATTTTTTGGTCATTCTTGTTTCTATTGGTCTCTATATGTTATGAGGATCATGCATATCAATTTTCATGAAGAAATTCAATGGAGAAGGCATCTGATCACAAGATAACTTCTTGAGCAAGTTAGTGTAAAATCAGGGCATCTGAGGCCCCCAATCACCCAACCAAAGGGGTTTCTCCATCATTTTGAATGTGTATGATCTTTATTTGATCATAGAAGATGTTAGAAGTTCACAAAATTGAAGAATCTCAAGCCATTTGCAAAGTTGCCTTTTTGGGAAAGTGACTTATAATGTAAACTTGCCATTTTGGGAAAGTTTTTCAACCTCCTCTTTTTGATTCAAAAATGCTTCAAATGAAAAATATTTGGTCATGAAAGTTGTAGATTGGATCCTCCCATTTTCAAAAAGTACAAGAACTCATTCTAATTCATTTTGGATCAAAAGTTATGGCCTTGCAAAGTTGGACAAAATCACTAAATTTTCACTTTTGTGCCAAAGAGGGAAACTTGCAAATTCACATGCCAAGCATTTCTATGACTTCAAAATGACTTCTAAGCATCACATAAACACAAAACATGACCTATAATTCAGAATGACCCAAGGAATCACTCATTTTCATGCCTTGATCATTAAGAAATCCAAAAGGGGCCAAAACTCCATGAATTGGCAAAATGACCCAAAGCCTCTAATCCACTTGCCTCAGTTCAAGGGAGCTGATTTCATGACACTCCTTGAATCCAGCTGCAGCAGACATGCCTTTGTCCTAGGCCTGAAACAACCCATACCTCAAAGGACACATAGCCATGACTTTTTGCAAAACAAGCCATACCAATAAGCATAGCCCACAACAACTATTTGACCTATCACAGCTTGATATGTGGTAGTGGAATAGCACAAAGCAGAAGGTCAAAAAGTGCAGGATTTGAAAGCTCAACCTCAGGTAGCATGATGAACATTTTTTCCAGAATCTTGTTTTTCAGTTACAAAGTTGTTCTATGTGTTGCCCTGATCATGGGGATGTAATTATTTTCGAAAATGGGCCAGAAACAAGCATTTTATGTTGCTCTGAAACTTTTGCCCTAAATTTATTTTTCTTTGATTCTCTCTGTGTAGCTAAAATAAATTGTTTTTGTCCATGGATTCTTGTTATTCAATGTTAAGAGATGAGTTCTGGAGGTTTTTGTGAGATTTCATGACCTAGGGAGTGAGATAGAGTTTTTCAGGGAAGGGTGTGGCCGGAGAAGATGACCGGAGGTCATTTCCGGCCACCTGAAAGTCATTAGGGCTTTTAATTGTGATTAGGGTTTCGTTTAAATGTGAACCCTTGGATCTCTTTTTCCGCGCGCAACCAATGGTCCAAATTTCGTGTATTAGCCCTAATTCAGGATTAATTAAGTTAAATATAATTAAGGAAATTTGAATTTCCAGTTTCAATCTGAGCCCTCCCTTTGCGCGCAAGTCAATTCGCGCGTTTTCCATTTGAATATCAGCCCTAGGATCTGCATACTTTCCCTTTTAATTCATTTATTTTCATATTTTTCTCATTTGTTTTGCATAATTATTTTAAAATAGCTACAAAATCTCAAAAATATTATTTTTTTGCATGCTGACTTTAAATAATTTTCTTAACCCAAAAATAATTTTTATTTTATTTTTTGTATTTTTAAACCATTTTAAAAATATTTAAATGTTTATTTTAATTGATTAATGAAGATTAATTAATTAAAATAGCATTTAGGTTTCCTAAAATCATCAAAAAAAATCATGAACCATCCCAATACATTTAGAAACATTGTCATGCCATCCATACAAATTTATTTTTTGGTTTGAACATCTTTTGGCAAAATTCTTGAATTTAGGGTTCATAAAATCCCTATTTTTGAACCCTAACTTCAAAAATTCATTTCTGCCTAACCATGTATGACATGACCTTGATTCTTTTTGCATTGATCTTCATTTAGCATGTAGTTTCAAGCATATTTTTGTCACAAATGTCTTATGCATTTTTGATTTAATTTGCATTTTTCCCCTCAAGGTACCTTAAAACCCTAGGTAATTTAGAAAATTCATAACTTCGATTAGGATAAGAGTTAGGTCTCCTCCTTTGAGGTGTGATATCATGAAGGGTTAGGGTTCTTGTGATCCCATTTTCAATTTTTTATCATGTCATTTGCTTCTGATTTTGAATTTTGTGTTTCATGTTATGCATAAACCCTAATTCTTGCCTTCATTTGCATCCATCTCTTATATGCTTGCATTCAAGAACTTGCCATGGCATTTTGTGCATTCACATAACTTCTAAGACATCTTAGGACATGTTAGAGTCATGCTTGATCATTTCACCATTCATTTTCCATGTTATGCATTCATTCCATCTCATAAACTTTCATGAACTTTTATGGTTCAAAGCATGCTTCATTTGCATCCTCATCCTTGTATGATCATCCACAACTCTTGACATGTGTTTGCATCATCTCTTAGCATCATTAAAATCATGTTCATGCTTCTGACTTTGGTTTGCATCATGGCATTTCATCTCATTTTCATTGCATTTTATTTGGTTATTATTAACTTTTCAGGTGGTAGGTGTTTGAGAAGTGAATTTGCCTTCACTTCTCATAATCTTTTCTTATCTCTATTATGCATCCTTGCTGCATCTTGTATGTGTTTTGGAGTGAGCTTGCTCATTCATGCCTCTTTCTCACTTTCTTTCTTCAAGCAACTTGTCTTCTTAAGTGAAGCAAGTTGTCTTGCTTCTCTCTGCTTCTTCCTCCTTTCATCTGTTTCTCTCCGGTGGCTTCTCTCTGAAGATCTTTCTCTCTTAAGCCTCACAAACCCTAGGATCTCCAAGAATGATAAGAATTAGGGTTTAATTAGTCCCCCATTAGTTTTACCTTTGTGTCATCTTTGTGTCTTCTCTTCTCATCTCATAATCAAGGGCTAAACCTTAAAGGTTTTAAGGCTTTGTGATTAGGGTTATGCCTGTATCCTTCTATTAGGATGGAATGTATAACTTTAATCCTAAGTGTTAAACCCTTAATGTGTTTAAATCCTTTAATCAATCCATCTAACAATCACTAAGACATCAAGCTTGTAACTTGGGCCTTGCATTAGGGTTCTAATTCTTCCTTAACTGGTTAAGAAGGACTAACCCTAGTGTTAATGGACAAGTCCCCCTCAAGTTGTCTTACAAACTATAAAATCCACTTCTTAATCTTACCATTAACTAAAATCCATTTAATAAAGGTTTTGTTTTGTCATGAGGTTAATCCCTAATCATGGATTAAGTTGAGGAGCCTTCCTCAGCTTAAATGTTCTCATCTATTATCCTTCTATTAGGATGGTGTAATGGGTCCATTAAATCCTTAATTATGGCTTAAACTCATTACTTAACACTAAAAAAAACAACAAAAACATCTAAATAAATGAAAGTAGGTTAATGATCTTAATCCTACATCATGGTGATTAAGTGTGAGGTGCTTTACTTCATACTTAAGGTATTCTCATTACCCCTAATCATAGGGAGGATGTGATGAGTTTACTAACCCTTGGTTTAGGCTTAAGCTCATTTTCTTATGACAAATACTAAAAAGCAATAGAAGATTGAAAACTCAAAAACAAACAATAATCGTCTCCTCCGGGATTCTTTTCTCATCATCTTCACTCACAAACGAGAACTTGCTTCTTCCGTCTAATGCAAGACAGTTTGCACCTGAGCCAGACAGGTCATACACTTGAGCATAGACAAGTAAGCAGTTCACAAGTCAATTTATCTTTCAGTCTCTTTGAGTCAAACTACGGTGTTCTGACTTCCTCATTGCACGAGAGGATACGTAGGCATAACTTAACCGTTATCGAACAAAAGTCTCTGTATATTCCCCCTCCTTCCAGCATTATTCTTTTAGCTTCATTATCTTAAGCTTTGCACTCCTGTTCCTACACTGACATTCCATATATTTCACTTCACTTTCTTCCAGCACCGACACTAGCATTCTTTCCATTTTTGATACACAAACTGCACTGACACTACCCCTTTATGACACAAATCTTTCAAGCATGGATCCCGTCGAGTACGGTGGACAATCGGGGTGCTAATACCTTCCCAGGTTGTAACCAACCCCCTTTCTCATTTTCTCTGGTTCGCGACCGTCTTATCCATCTTTTCTCAGGTCTATGCAGCATTACCTTTCCTTCGGGATAAAAATGCCTAGCTAGCGACTCTTTTCTTTCTGAGTTCACCGTTCGCGTCTGTACCCCTTCTGACCAGGTGTCATTTGGTGGGAGCGACATATACCTATATCTTCGATACCCGTCCGTATCTTGTATATATCACCTCCTCAGCAGATTCAACACTCGTCCGTGTTCCTTGCTTAACCGATTGATACTCGTCTGTATCATCATCCTTAAACACGTGTCAGCATTTGTTCTATCGATACCCGTCCGTATCATGGTTCTAAGGATGCTCGTCCACTTCTTTAGTCTATATACACCGTCGAAACACTTATATCTTTTATTTTGAAGACGTAAGCACTCGTCTGTGTTTACCATTCCCTAGTAAGTCTTCAACAAAACAAATTTCTTCTATCCGACATTTGTCCTATGTGGTGATACTTTCGGCAGTCGTCCCCTGCCAGGTGATCGTCCTTCACCTTCGGATGACCGTCCCTCATCCTTTTCCATAGTGGAATCTCCATTATTGGAACCTTCTATCCAACATTCGTCCTTTGTCGTGATACTTTTAGCAGCCGTCCCCTGCTAGGTGATCGTCCTTCACCTTTTGATGACCGTCCCACATCATTTATCTGATGGCCATCCCCATCGTTGATCTTTCTTTCCCGACATTCGTCCTATGTCGCGATAATCCCCAAGAGCAGCCGTATCCTGCTAGGTGATCGTCCTTCACCTCTTGATGATCGTCCTTCATCATGCTCATCCGATGGCCGTCCCCATCGTTGGCCTTTTCTATCTGACATTCGTCCTTTGTCATGATATTTTCAGCAGTCGTCCCCTGCTAGGTGATCGTCATTCACCTTTGATGACCGTCCCTCATCATTATTTCATTTATTCTTTCACCCGATGGTTGTCCCCATCATTATTTACTTTACTTTCCAAACCTGATGGCCATCCCTGTCATTGCTTTCCTCAAACCCCCAGAGAGTTTTATTTCCGTACCCGATGGTCGTCCCCTTCGTGGTCTCTTTATTTCCCCAGCTTGTCGGCCGTCCCCGTCATTGCTTAGCTTACCGTTATCCCCCAGCAGTCGCCCTCTGTTCGATGGTCGTCCTCCATCGCTTTCATTTGATAATCATACTATACTATCTTTTACAATTTATATCCCTTTTCTTCTTCTCCCCAGTGAGTGCAAAGTTCGTACTGTCTTTGGTATTCAACCACAAGTTATCTTGTTTGTCTGTTAAGCCAGGCGCTTACATCCTGCACAACTAACTTATGCTTGAATAAGGGCCTCTGTAAACACCCTAAATTTGCCCTCACTTTTTCTCACACCATGGCTTGTGATCTTTCATTTTTGCATTAGCCTAAGCATACCATCTCATATTGCATATTTGTTTCCCTGCATAGTTCCATTTTCATCTGCATCTAGGGTTTGTGATCTGAGCAATCCAAGAATCAATCTGAGCCATCCCAATGGTCTTGAAGCTTTCCAAGAGGGTCCATGTGTGTTCTATGATCATAATATGGTCCCCAAAGTTCATGAAAGTCAAGAGATCACAAAGAATGGCAAAGGCATGGAAGCAGAGCTAGGGTTTTCCTACACAAATGACCAAAATTAGGGTTTGTTTTCAGAGGCCTTAACTCATATTTTTTTGGTCATTCTTGTTTCTAATGTTCTTAATATGTTATAAGGATCATGTGTACCAAGTTTGATGAAGAAATTCATTGTGGAAGTCATCTGATCATTGGGTAACTTCTTGAGCAAGTAAAGTCAAAATCAGGGAATCTGAGGCCCCCAACAAGGGTACCAAAGGGTAATCATCATCATTTTGAGTCTCTATTATCTTTATTTGATCTTATAAGTGGTTGGAAGTTCACAAAGTTTAAGAATTTTGAGCCAAATGAAAACTTGCTATTTTTGGAAATGACTTGTAATGGAAACTTTCCATTTTGGGAAAGATTTTCAACCTCCTCTTTCATGACCAAAACTACTTCAAATGAAAAATTCTTGGACATGAAAGTTGTTGATTAGGTCTTTCCCTTTTCAAAATGTACTAGAAAATGTCTTAATTCATCCTAGAACTCAAGATATGGCCTTTCAAAGTTAGCAAAAATCCTATAATTTTCAAGTTCATGCCATTGAGGATTTTTTGCATATTCAAGTTTCAAGCCATTTCATGACCTCTAATTGAATGCTAGGCATCATACAAACATAGTGCAATGCATTTGAATCAAAATTGTGCCTTGACTTGCAAGTTTCCACAAGACTTTTTCATGAAATTTTCAAAGAGGGAATAATTGCAAAACCTCTTGAAACCTTCCCTCCACTTGTGCCAACTGCATAAAACCAATTCTATGGCTCTCCGTGATGCAAGCTGAGGCCAGACACCCCTTGAAGCCAGCTCTGCCATGGCCCATACCTCCAAGTACACAAAATTGACTTT
Organism: Lathyrus aphaca; assembly: GCA_963966055.1. Taxonomy (NCBI): domain Eukaryota; kingdom Viridiplantae; phylum Streptophyta; class Magnoliopsida; order Fabales; family Fabaceae; genus Lathyrus; species Lathyrus aphaca. Next base: position 437,042,545 of record OZ014521.1, read on the forward strand.
TTTGCAACTTGCCCATACCAATCACACTAGGCCACACCAACTCTTCTGATCACTCCTATTGCCCATACAAACCCTAAGGAACACAAAACACATAACACACAAGCCTGCAAGCTCCCACAACTCAGAATCACAAAAATCACCATAGAACTTTATCTCTTTGAATTGCACAACACAACCATCAAACCTCCAATCTTTTTCCACCAATCATCTCCACACATCACAAGGATCACAAACACCCCCTCACTTTGCACAAAAAGCCACTGAATCACAAATACGATTTCTGCCACACCAGAACCAAACATCACAAACCAGCCATTATAAACTTGTTCCAAGCTTCTCATTAGCTTTAGGGAGTCCATTAGGGTTGATTTGCATCAAAGAAAAGGTCAGAAAGCTCCAAACTGAAAAGCTTCAACTCAGGTAATCATCAAGAACAATTTTTCCAGAACATGTTTTTTAAGTAACAAAATGATTCTACATGATGCACTGATCATCCTGATATGTTTACTTTTGAAAATGGTTGAGAAATAAGCATTTTATGATGTTCTGAAACTTTGCCCGTAAATTTGTTTTTGATTCGATTCGCATGATTCTTGTGATTAAATGATGTTTGATGAGTGATTTTGATTGTGTGAGGCATGGGGATCATTTCTGGGCAGTTAATTTGGTCTGGGGTAGCTTAGAGAGAGATGGCATGAAAGTGTGGCCGGAGAAGATGACCGGAGCTTGCTCCGGTCACCTGAGATTAATTAGGGTTTTGATTTCCAGTTTCAATGTGAGCCCTTGGATTGAGATTTGTTTAGGCAGCGTACGGTCCAGATGAGGTCATTAACCCTAAACCTTAATTAATTAGTTTAATTAGGTTTAGTTGAATTAATTTAATCAGTAGTGATCTTGGCCCTTAAAGAGCGTGCGCAGTCAATGCCTTCCCTCTGAGTTTGAATCATGGCCCTCAGATCTGCATACTTCCACTTTATTTCATTTTTAATTCATTTTTATGGCATTTTCTTTTGCATTTTATATAAAATAGTAAAACACATCAAAAACATATAATCTTTTGCATTTCTGATCCAAATTTGTTTCTCAACCCAAAAATAATTTTTATTTTATTTTTTGAATTAAAAAAAGTATTTTTAAAATATTTAAATGTTATTTTTAATTAATTAATGGATTTTAATTAATTAAAAATACATTTAGGTTTCTAAAAATCACCAAAAAATTCATGAACCATTCCAATACATTTAGAAAAATTTTCAAACTCATCATACAAATTGCTTTTTAGGTTTGATCATAATTTCACAATTTTCTTTGAATTAGGGTTCTTAAAAATCACAATTTTCTAACCCTAACTTGAAAAATTTTCATTTCTGCCTAACCATGATGAGTTTGAACTTGATTCTTTTTGCATTGTTTCACATATTTCATGTAGTTTCTAGGTCATTTTTTCTCATGAATTTATCTTGCATTTTCAATTTGATTTGCATTTTCCCTTGAGAATCACCCAAAAACCCTAACAAACTTTGAAAATTCATAACTTTCAATAAGATTAGCTTCTGACCTTCTCCTTTGGGGTTTGACCTTGTATGGGTTTAGTGTTTTATTGAGCTTGATTTCAATTTTTTATCATGTCGTATGCGTCTTTTTTGGTCATTTGCATCTCATATATTCATAAAACCCTAATTTCTCATGTTCATTTGCATTCTCCTTTGCATATCATCATCACATGAACTTGCCATGACATTTCAAGCATTTGTATGACATCTTAGACATCTTAAGACATGCCTGAACTTTGCTTAATCATTTCTTCATTCATTTGCCATGTCATGCATTCATTACATTTCATAAACATCCATGTGTTTTCATGCTTCTAAACATGCTTTCATTGCATCTCATCTTTGTATGACCTTTCATATGCATATTGTATGACTTTGCATCATCTCATATGCCATTTGCATTGCATAATCACTTCTGACTTTGGTCTTTACATCTCATCTCATTTCATTTCCTTTTACTTTATACCTTATGCATTCATACTAACATTTCAGGTACCTTTGGTAAGTTATATAAGAGGTGGATTTGCCTTCACCTCCCACCTCTTATTATCTCATTCATATGCATTATTACATGTCTTTGAAGTGAATCTAATTCACTTATGTTCCATCCTTCTTTCTTTCTTTCTTTCAAGTTACTTATCTTCTTCAGGAAGTAAGTAACTTGTTCTTCTTTCTCTTTCTCTTTTCATCTGCTTCTTCCATTGGTGGCCTTGGAGATCTTTCCTGTTAAGCCTTACAAACCATAGGATACCCAAGCATGGTAACTTTTAGGGTTGTGTATAGCCCCCCTTAGTCTTTTACCTTTGAGTCTCCTTGAGTCTCTCTTCTCATCTTAATAATTAGAGACTAAACTCTTAAAGCTTTAGGACTTTGAATTAGGGTTATGCCTGCATCCTTCTCTTAGGATGGAGTGTATAAATTTAATCCTAAATGTTGAACCTTTAATTTTTTTACACCTCTTAATCAAATCACATTAATAATCACTAAGACTTTATCTTGTAACTTGGGCCTTACATTAGGGTTCTATCTCTTCCTTATGGTTAAGAGGGACTAACCCTAATGTTTAATGGACAAGTCCCCCTCAAGTTGTCTTACAAACCATAAAATCCACTTCTTAATCTCATTCTTTAATTAAAATACATTTAATAAAGGCTTGTTATATAATGAATTTAATCCCTAGCGATGGATTAAGTTGAGGTATCTTCCTCAACTTAAGTGTTCTCATCTATCATCCTTCTATTAGGATGGTGTAATGAGTTCACTAATCTGTGATTAGAGATTAAACTCATTACTTAACACTAAACAAAAACAAAAACATCTAAATAATCACAAGTAGGTTAATGATCTTAATCCTAAATCATCATGGTAATTAAGTTGATATGTTTATCTCACACTTAAGTATACTCATTATCCCTAATCAGGGAGGATATAATGAGTTTACAACCCTTGATTTAGGATTAAGCTCATAATCCTATGAAAAACACTAAAAACAATAAAAAAAACTGAAAACACAAAAACAAACAATAATCGTCTCCTTCGGGACTCTTTTCTCATCACACTCACTCACAAACGAAAACTTGCTTCTTCCGTCCAATGCAAAACAGTTAGCACTCGATCCAGACGAGTCATACACTTGAGCATAGACAAGTAAGCAGTTCACACTAAATTTATTTCTAAGTCTCTTTGAGTCGAACTACGGTATTCCTGAGCATTCACCCTTTTGCACTAACACCTGTACATTCATTCCTAGATTTTTCACACAGATAGCACATACACTACCCCTTTAAACATAATCTTGTAAGCGTGGATCCCGTTGAGTACGACGGACAATCTGGGTGCTAATACCTTCCCAGGTTGTAACCAACCCCCTTTCTCAGTTTCTCTGGTTTGCAACCGTCTTATCCATCTCTTTCTAGTTTATGCAGCATTACCTTTCCTTCGGGATAAAAATGCCTAGCTAGCGACTCTATTCAGTTCATGTCATTTTCTCTCTTCGCCGACCGTTCGCGTCTGCACCGGGATTCAAATCTTCGGGAGCGACAAAACTTCATTCACTTTTTTCTAAATAAAATAAAATCAATCACTAAAATGAACAAATCTCAACCCTTGCAGAGATAACCCTCCAGATTGCACCGACAACGACACTGCTATGACCTTGTATGACTTCGACAATCCGATTAATCAAGTAGATGAAGGGGTTGAAGAAGACTACGATTTACCTGAAGAGCTAGCCAGGTTATTGAGACAAGAGGAAAAAGTGATTTCTCCTCATCAGGAGGAGGTTGAGACTATCAATTCTGGTACCGAGGAAGATGTGAAAGAAGTGAAGATCGAGGCCAGTCTGCAAACTCCAGTGAAAGAACAACTCATCAGTATGCTTCGAGAGTATGTCGACGTCTTTGCTTGGTCCTATCAAGATATGTCGGGTCTGGACACAGATATTGTCATGCACAAGCTGCCCTTGAAAGAATATTTTAAGCCAGTTAAACAAAAGTTGCGCCGTACTCGCCCAAACATGGCCATGAAAATCAAAGAGGAAGTACAAAAACAGTGGGACGCCGATTTTCTCGCTGTAACTAGTTAGCCTCCGTGGGTTGCTAACATTGTACCCGTACCTAAGAAAGATGACAAGGTGCCTATGTGTGTCGATTACCGGGATCTGAACAGAGAAAGCCCGAAGGATGATTTCCCATTACCTCACATTGATGTATTGGTGGATAACACGACTCAGTTCTCGGTATTTTCTTTCATGGATGGATTTTAAGGATAGAATCAGATCAAGATGTCACCTGAAGACATGGAGAAGACAACCTTCATCACACCATAGGGCACGTTCTGCTACAAAGTAATGTCGTTCGGTTTGAAGAATGACGGTGCAACATATCAACGGGCTATGGTAACATTATTCCACAATATGATCCATAAGGAAATCGAGTGCTATATGGATGATATGATTGCCAAGTCCCTTACAGAGAAAGATCATTTGGTGAATCTGCTAAAATTATTCAAGCGTCTAAGGAAGTATTAGTTAATGTTTAACCCCAATAAATGCACATTCGGAGTACGTTCGAGTAAGCTGCTGGGTTTTATTGTAAGCGGAAAAGGAATTGAGGTTGGTCCCAATAAAGTCAAAGCTATTCAGGAAATGCGTGCACCTAATACTGAGAAAGAAGTTCGAGGGTTCTTAGGTAGATTGAACTACATCTCAAGGTTCATATCTCATCTCACTGCAACCTGCGAACCCTTGTTCAAACTTCTAAGAAAGGAACAAACAGTCAGGTGGAACGATGATTGTCAGAGTGCTTTTGACAAGATCAAGGAATATCTGCAAGAACCTCCAATTCTCATGCCTCCAGTCGAAGGAAGACCTCTTATCATGTACCTGACAGTATTAGAAGAGTCAATGGGGTGTGTGTTGGGCCAACATGACGAGTCTAGTCGAAAAGAGTATGCAATATACTACCTAAGCAAAAAGTTTACTGACTGTGAACAACGTTATTCACTGCTCGAGAAAACTTGTTGTGCTTTAGCGTGGGCTGCTCGCCGACTAAGACAGTATATGTTGACTCATACTACCTTATTGATCTCAAAGATGGATCCAGTCAAGTACATATTTGAGAATCCAACACTTACCGGAAGGGTTGCAAGATGGCAAATGATTCTAACAGAATATGACATTCAGTACACCTCTCAGAAAGCCATAAAGGGCAGTGTATTGTTTGACTATCTGGCTGAGCAACCCATGGATGATTACCAGCCTATGTTATTTGATTTCCCTGGTGAAGACATCATGTTCTTGAAAGAAAAAGATTGGGAAAAGCCTATTCACACTGAAGGGCCTGACCCAGAAGAAGCATAGACTATGATGTTTGATGGGGCAGTTAATTACAACGGTCGTGGGGTTGGTATAGTGCTTATTACACCTCAAGGAGTTCATATGCCTTTCTCATCAAGGCTCACCTTAGCCTGCACTAACAACAAAGTAGAATACGAAGCTTGTATCATGGGTCTTGAGGAAGCCATTGACCTCAGGATCAAAACTTTGAATGTATTCGGAGATTCAACTATAGTAATAAACCAGACCAACGACAAGTGGTGCACTCATTAGGAGCATCTGATTCCCTACCGTGACTATACGAGGATATTGATGACTTTCTTCACAACAGTTAAGCTTGAATACACCCCTCGAGATGAGAATCAGTTTGCAGACGCTTTGGCTACCATTTCATCCATGATCAAAGTACAGGTCGCCAATTATGTACCTCAAATTTTGGTATCCAGACTGGATAGACCGATATATGTATTCTCTGTGTACACTATCATTGATAACAAGCCTTGGTACCATGACATCTAATGCTTCTTGGAAACTCAGACATACCCACCTGGGGCATCGTCAAATAATAAGAAGACATTAAGAAGGCTAGCCGGCAGTTTCTTCCTCAATACTGATGGCTCCTTATACAAGCGAAACTTCGACATGGTCTTGCTCAGATGTGTTGACAAGAAGGAAGCATACATACCGATGTAAGAAGTACATGAAGGTTCTTTCGGTACCCATGCCGGAGGACATGCAATGGCAAAGAAGTTATTAAGACCGGGTTACTACTGGATCACAATGGATGCAGACTGTTGTGCTTATGCCAGAAAATGCCACAAATTCCAGATCTACGTAGATAAAGTGCATGTGCCTCTGAATCCTTTGAATGTAATGTCTTCACCTTGGCCCTTCACAATGTGGGTCATTGATATGATTGGAAAGATTGAACCGACTTCTTCAAATGGTCACAGATTCATCCTGGTAGCCATTGATTACTTCACCAAATGGGTTGAAGCAGCTTCGTATGCAAATGTCACCAAGCAAGTGGTAGCTCAATTTATGAAAAGGGATATCATCTGTCGATATGGAGTTATCGAGCGAATCATTACTGATAATGGTTCCAATTTGAACAACAAGATGATGGCAGAACTTTGTCGGGACTTCAAAATTCAACATCACAACTCTTCTCCTTACAGGCCAAAGATGAATGGCACTGTTGAGGCCGCTAACAAGAACATCAAAAAGATTGTGAAAAAGATGTTAGTCACCTACAAGGACTGGCACAAAATGCTACCATTTGCCTTGCATGGGTACCGAACCTCTATCAGAACATCCACGGGGGCAACACCTTATCAGCTTGTGTATGGTATAGAAGTTGTCCTACCTGTTGAAGTTGAACTACCCTCCTTACGGGTAATGATGGATGTGAAACTGGATGAAGCAGAATGGGTCCGATCTCGATATAATCAACTGAGTCTGATTGAAGAAAAGAGAATAGCAGCCATCTTTCATGCGAAATTATATCAAAAACGGATGAAGAAAGCCTTCGATCAGAAAGTCATACCTCGGGAATACCAAGTGGGAGAGCTTGTGCTGAAAAGATTCCTTCCTCCTCATACAAACCACATGGGCAAATGGACGCCAAACTACGAAGGCCCATTCATAGTAAAGAAAGTTTTCTCTGGTGGGGCACTGATGTTCACTACTATGGATGTCAAGCATTTCTTATCTCCTGCGAATTCAGATGCATTAAAAAATACTTCGCATAAAAGACCTGCTGGACATAAAAACAGAATGTAAGTCCAGGAGAAAATAGGGCATCCCGGAGAGTCAAAAACAGAATAAAAGACTCGGGTAAAAATAAGGGAAACATTTATCAAAAAATGTACACCCGTTGAGTTGAAAAGCCACATCGGACAGCTCAGGCAAAAATAGGTATCCCGGTGGATTTAAAACCCGAAAGGGCGATCCATGCAAAATCAGGGAATAAGCGAACAACTACATTCTGAATTCTTCTGTATCACTCACAACGTGGCAAGCTTCAAAAGGATAAAGCGTCGGTCAGAATCAACCTTCTTCAGAAAGCAAGATAAGCAGAACGTCAAGGTCATACGGGTCATAACAAAGGAAGCTCATTGGAGCGTCAACTTTAGCATTGCCGACACTTTTATTTTCTAAATTTACAGCAATCTCCTCCTTTAAGGGATTTGCTTCTTCACTGTACTTGCCTATTCAGGGCACACAAATCAATAAAATCAGAATTTTTAGTCACCCTTTGTTTTGTACATTTTTGTTTCGTTTTCAAAATGTCCAAAGTTCATAATACAACACTTGCATGAAAACATATAAGCCATTTTAAATATATGCTTGCAGGAAATATGCACTCTTAAGCAAATCTAACTCCCATGACGGAATCCGGTTGAGGATACCTCAGGACACTTGTACTTATCCCTTGTTTAACAGGTTACAGGTACTCAAGGCAAACAATCTCTCACAACATGGGGCATATCAAGCATTATATCCCCAGCCAAGTCAACAATCACCTCACAGTAGGGTTACTTGACAGGAGTTTTTCTCCGTGAAGCTGTCATCCCCTAAGAGGATCCTTCGAGACACTCATTAAATCCCCAATGTGTCGCTTGGACGAAGGAGTTACAATAGATTACTTCCCAGAAGTTCTCTCCTCCCCAAGCAGGATCTCCCGAGCAATGCCTGAACTACTCTTCCCCAGCGGAGTTACCGAAGCCGCCTCATACCCAGCATGAGTCTCTTCAACAGAAACTTCCCCAACCAAGATCCCCACAGAGTTCCCTAGAAAGACCGTTCGGTGATCTTCTCTCCCCACAGATCGACCAATGATCTTTTCTTCCAGCGGATTTCTCCATCCAGACAGATCGCCCAAGGATCTTTCTCCCTGCAGGATCCGGATCTCGGATCGGTTCTCCCATTTTGCATAATCATAGCATTCACATCATAGTATGTGCCAAAGAGGGATTTTTGCAAAATCACGTTTTAAGACTTCTAATGACCTATAATCCACTTCTAAGCATCATAACATGATAGCACAACTTGCCTTGATCATAATTATTCCTTGGATTACAAGTTTTCATGCCTAATTTTCACAAAATCTCAAAGAGGGAAAAATTGCAAAACATATACAATCTCTTGATCCAAGTGTTACAGCTCATTATAAACCATCCAAGGGCCTTCCATGAATCAAGCTAAGACAGGACAAGCATTGAAAACTCCCATGACCCGTGCCATACTCATTGTACACATTCTTTGACTTTTTTTTGCAAATGAACCCTGTCGCTCCCAAAGACTTTACATCCTAGTGCAGACGCAAACGGTCGGCGATGTTGGAGGTTGAGGTTGAATAGAGTCGCCAGCTAGGCATTATTATCCCAAAGGAAAGGTAATGCTGCATAAACCTGGAAGGGTATGGATAAGACAATTGCGAACCAGAGAAACTGAGAAAAGGGGTTGGTTACGACCTGGGAAGGTATTAACACCGAGATCGTCCGTCGTACTCGACGGGATCCACACTTACTTGATTGTGTTTAAAAGGGGTAGTGTATGTTCTGACTGTGTATAAAAGCTAGGGAGAAAAGTACAGTGAGTCAGTGCAAAAAGAGAGTGAAATGATCAAGAATGAGGCTTAGAAAAGAAAGCTGAAAGAGAGGGGAGACAAATAGACTTTTGTTCGATAACTATTAAGTTATGCATACGTATCCTCTCGTGCAATGAGGAAGTCAGAACACCGTAGTTCGACTCAAAGAGACTGGACGAGTTTGACTGTGAACTGCTTGCTTATGTATGCTCACGTGTGTGACTCGTCTGGCTCGAGTGCTAATTGTCTTGCATTAGACGGAAGAAGCAAGTTCTCGTTTATAGAATGAGTGTGATGAGAAAAGAATCCCAGAGGAGACGATTACTATTAAGTTTTGTGTTTTTAGATTTTTATTGTTTTTGGTGTTTAGCATAGGATAATGAGCTTAAGCCTCAATCAAGGGTTTATAAACTCATTATATCCTCCCTGATTAGGGATAATGAGCCTACTTAAGTGTGAGATAAACATGTCAACTTAATTACCATGATGATGTAGGATTAAGATCATTAACCTACTTGTGATTATTAAGATGTTTTTGGGTTTTTGTTCAGTGTTAAGTAATGATTTTAATCTCCAATCAAAGATTAGTGAACTCATTACACCATCCTAAGAGAAGGATGATAAATGAGAACACTTAAGCTGAGGAAGATACCTCAACTTAATCCATGGTTAGGGATTAAATTCATTATAAAACCAACCTTTATTAAAGATGGATTTTAATTAAAGGTGAGATTAAGAAGTGGGTTTTAAGTTTGTAAGACCACTTGAGGGGGACTTGTCCATTAAACACTAGGGTTAGTCCCTCTTAACCAAAAGGAAGAGATGAAACCCTAATGTAAGGCCCAAGTTACAAGCTTATGTCTTGATCATTATTTAGTGTTTTGATTAAGAGGTGTAAAAAAATTAAAGGTTTAACACTAAGGATTAAAGTTATACACTTCATCCTAAGAGAAGGATGCAAGCATAACCCTAATACAAAGTCCTAAAGCTTTAAGTGTTTAGCCTCTGATTATGGGATGAGAAGAGAGACTCAAGGAGACTCAAAGGTAAAAAAAGATAGGGGGGACTATATACAACCCTAAAAGTTATCATGCTTGAAAAGAGAAGGAGAAAGAAGAATAGATTACTTACTTCCTGAAGAAGATAACTAACCTAAAAGAAAGAAAGTAAGAAGGAGAGAGCATAAGTGAAGCAAGTTCACTTCAACGACAAGTAAAATATGCAAATGAGAAAATAAGAAGAGGTGGGATGTGAAGGCAAATCCACATCCCAAACAACTTACCATAAGCCCCTGAAATGTTAGTATGAGATGCATAAGATGCAAAGCAAAAAGAAATGAAGCAAATAAAAGTGAAATTACCAAAACCAGAGGTGATCATGCAATGTAAATTTGTCATTAGATTATGCAAAGTCATACAAGATGCTTATGAATGTTCAAACAAGAGATGAGATGCAAAAGAAGCATGTAAGAAGCTTGAAAACACATGGATGTACATGGAATGTAATGAATACAAAGCATACCAAATGAATGAAGAAATGATCAAGAAATGTTCAAGCATGTCTTAAGATGTCTAAGATGTCATAGAAATACTTGAAATGTCATGGCTAGGTCATATGACTGAGATATGCAAAGATGAATGCAAATGGACGAGAATGCTTCATGAATATTTTGGTGATTTTTAGAAACTAAAATGTATTTTTGATAAATTAAAATCAATTAATTAATTAAATAAAACATTTAAATGATTTAAAAATACTTTTTTTATGCAAAATTTAAATTAAAAAATTTTTTGAGGTAAAAAAATATTTAAAGTAAAAATGCAGGAAATGAGATTTTTTTAATGTCTTTTTGCTATTTTAAAATAAATATGGAAACAAAATTAAATAAAATGAACTAAAAATACAAGAAAATGAAAAGTAAACCAATCTGAAGGTCCAGATTCAAACTGGGCTTGACTGCGTGTGTAGATGGGTGACTAGGATTCATTCTGGCTAAATAATATTAATTCATTTAAATAAAAGGATTAGGATTTAAGTGAACACATCCTGGCCATCCAAACACGCGGTAAACATGATCTAAGGGTTATTATTCAAATTGGGGAATTAATTGTGGATTAGGGCTAATGACTTTCAGGTGGCCGGAGAAGACTTCCGATCATCTTCTCCGGCAGCTCTCTCACCCTAACTCTCTCAAAACACCATGAAAATGCATCAAACTCTCCAGAATCACTCACCTAACAACCTTAAACACAAATCCAACAACAAAATCCATTTATTTTACATCAAACTCATGAATTGAAGCCAAACGAAAAAATGTGCAAAACTTTCAGAAGTTAAATACATCCTCATTTCTCAACTATTTTGAAAACTAAACATATCAGCATGATCAGGAGAGCATTTAGATTCATTCTATAACTTAAAAGAAGAGTTTTGGAAAGAAAGTTCTTGATGATTACCTGAGCTGAAGCTTTTCAGTTTGGAGCTTTCTGACCTCTTCTTTGGTGCTAATCCACTCCATTTGATCCCCTTGTGCTTCTGAAAATCTTAGAACAAGCTTTGAATGGCTAGTTTCTGATGTTTGGTTATGATAACTCAGAAATCGTGTTTATGATTCAGTGGCTTTTAGGTCATGGTGAAAGGTGTTTTGTGATCCTTAGGTCATGTGGAGATGATTGGTGGAAAAAGATTTGAGTTTTGATGGCTGTGTTGTGAAATTCGAAGAGATGAAGGTGTGAGGTGATTTTTTTTGGCAATTTGAGCTTATCAATGGATTCAGGCTTGTATGTGTTATGAAATGAGGTCCTTAGGGTTAGTATAAGCCAATGGGATTGATCAAAAAATGGGTAGTGGTATAGTGTGATTGGTATGGGCCAAGTTGCAAAAAAGTCAAAGAATGTGTACTTGAGGCATGGCACGGGTCAGAGGCTGTTTGAAGGGGTGTCTTGCCTCAGCTAGCATCAAGGAGAGCCATGGAATTGATTATGATGATCTGCAGCACTTGGATCAAGAGTTATCACATGTTTTGCATTTTCCCTCTTTGAAAATTTCTTGAAGTGCAAGGCATGAAATCTTGTGATTCTTAGCACAATTTTGATCAAGGCAAGTTGCATAATCATGTTATGATGCTTACAGGTGGATTAGAGGTCACTAGTAGTCTTGAAACTTGATTTTTCAAAAATCCCTCTTTGGCACATACTTGAAAATTACAAGATTTTTTCCAACTTTTAAACATCATATCTTGAGTTCTAGGATGAATCAAGAGGAGTTCTTGTAATTTTTGAAAATGGGAAGATCCAATCTACAACTTTCATGTTTAAGGATTTTTCATTTGAAGCATTTTTTATCAAGAAAGAGGAGGTTGAAAATCTTTCCCAAAATGGAAAGTTTCCATTACAAGTCATGTCCAAAAATGGAAAGTTTGAAAATGGCTTGAAATTCTTCAATCTTGTGAACTTATAACCACTTCTAAGATCAAATAAAGATCATAGAACCTCAAAATGATGAAGATGACCCTTTGGTACCATTGATGGTGGCCTCAGATGCCCTGATTCTGACTTTTCTTGCACAATAAGTTACCAGTTGATCAGATGACTTCCACAGTGAATTTCTTCATCAAATTTGGTACACGTGCTCCTCATAACATATTAAAACAAATAGAATGAAGAATGACAAAAAAATATGAGGTTAAAGGCCTCAAACCCAAAACCCTAATTTTAGGTCATCTGTGTAGAAAACCCTAGCCTGCCTGGACCTCTGTGCAATCCTTTGTGATTTCTTGACTTTCATGAACTTTGGGGAGAAAATTATGATCATGGAACACACATGGACCCTCTTGAAAAGTTTCAAGGCCTTTGAGATAGCTCAGATCACTTCTTGGATTCATCTGATCACAAACCCTAGCTATGCAACTGTATAGTGAAACAAAATATGCAATGTGAGATGATATGATTATGCAATGCAATATGAAAAGATCACAAGCCATGGTGTAAGAAGAAGTGAGGGAAAATTTGGGGTGTTTACAGCTTCCCCTATTCAAGCATGAGTTAGCTGTGCAGGGTGTAAGCGCCTGGCTTAACAGACAAACAAGATAACTTGTGGTTGAATACCAAAGACAGTCCGAAATTTGCACTCACTGGGGAGAAGAAGAAAAGGGATATAAATTGTAACACATAGTATAGTATAAGTATTAAGTGAAAGCGATGGAGGACGACCATCGAGCAGAGGGCGACTGCTTGGGATAAAAAATGGTGAGTAAAGCAATGACGGGGACGACCATCATGCTAGGAAATAAAGAGACCACGACGGGGACGACCATCGGGTAAAGAAGTAAAACTCTCTGGGATTAAAGAAATGAGGAAAGCGCTGACGGGGATGGCCATCAGGTTAAAGGGTAAATAAACTGCGATGGGGACGGCCATCGGGTAAAAGGATAAATGAAATAATGATGAGGGACGATCATCAAAAGGTTAAGGATGATCACCTAGCAGGGGACTGCTGCTGAAAATATCACGACATAGGACGAATACCGGATAGAAAAGATCAACGATGGGGACGGCCATCAGATAAGCATGATGAAGGACGATCATCAAGGGGTGAAGGACGATCATCAAGGGGTGAAAGACGATTACCTAGCAGGGTACGGCTGCTCTTGGGGATTACCCCGACATAGGACGAATGCCGGATAACAAGGTCGACAATGGAGACGACCATCAGATAAATGATGAGGGACGGTCATCAAAAGGTGAAGGACAATCACCTAGTAGGGGACGGTTGCTAAAAAGATATCGCGACATAGGACGAATGTCGGATAGAAAGTTCCAACAATGGGGGGTTCCACTGGGGATAGGATGAGGGACGGTCATCCAAAGGTAAAGGACGATCACCTGGAAGGGGACGGCTGCCGAAAATATCACAACATAGGATGAATGTCAGATAAGAGATCAACGATGGGGACGACCATCAGATAAAATTATGAGGTACGGTCATCAAAAGGTGAAGGACGATCACCTGGCCGGGGACGGCTGCCGAAAATATCACGACATAGGACAAATGTCGGATAGAAAGAATTGTTTTGTTGGTGACTTACTGGGGAATGGTAAACACAGACGAGTGCTTACGCTTTGAAATAAAAGGTATAAGTGTTTGACAGTGTGTATAGACTAAAGATGCGGACGAGCATCCTTAGGACCACGATACAGACGAGTATCGATAGAAGCAAATGCTGACGCGCGTTTAAGGATGATGATACGGACGAATATCAATCGGTTAAGCAAGGAACACAGACGAGTGTTTGATCTGCTGGGGAGGTGATATATACAAGATACGGACGAGTATCAAAAGGATTATGTATAAGTATGTACAAGTGTTTGACTTACTGAGGAAATATGTGCAAGACACGGACGAGTGTCAAAAGGGTTAAGCAAGGGACATGGACGAGTGTTTGACTTGCTGGGGAAACATGAGATGGGCGAGTGTCAAAAAAGAATATGTACAAGTATGAAAACGTATCTGAATTGAGAGTGCAAAAAGTATTCTGTCTTTGTCTGCGGGGGATAAGTTTTGTATATTGCTGGCGAAGTGATTATGGTATTTGCAGGTGACTGGCTCGAACCTGGCTTATGATCATGCAAATGTTTGATTTTTTCCGTAATGCTCTGTATTAGACGGAATGCTACACTTTATGTGGGGAAAAATGATGCGAATGCTATGATTATGCAAAAAATGAGAGAACCGATCCGAGATCCGGATCCTGCGGGGAGAAAGATCTCTGGGCGATCTGTCTGAGGGAGAACTCCGCTGGGGAAAGAGATCATTGGTCGATCTGTGGGGAGAGAGGATCACTGAACGATCTTCCGAGGGAATTCTGTGGTGCTCTGGGGGAAGAAATCTGTGGGGATCCCGGTTGGGGAAAATTCTGTTGAAGAGACTAATGCTGGGGATGAGGAGGCTTCGGCAACTCCGCTGGGGAAGAGAAAACCCTAGAAACTCTACTGGGGAGAAACTAGAAACTCTGCGGGAAAGCGATTCTGCCGACTCTACTGAGGATGAGAAAATCCTGGCAACTCTGATGGGGAAAAGAAGTTTAGGCATTGCTCGGGGGGTGCTGCTTTGGGAGAAGAGAACTTCTGGGAAGTAATCTACTGTAACTCCTTTGTCCAAGCGACATGCTGGGTATTTAATGAGTTTCTTGAAGGATCCTCTGAGGGAATGACAACTTCATGGGGGAATACTTCCGTCAAGTAACCCTGCTGATGAGGTGATTGATGACTTGGATGGGGATATAATGCTTGATATGCCCCGTGCTGTGAAAGATTGTCCGCCTTGAGTACCTGCAACCTGTTAAGCAAAGGAAAAGTACAAGTGTCCCGGGGTAACCTCAACCAGATTCCGTCATAGGAGTTAGATTTTCCTGAGAGCAACATATTTCCTGCAAGCATATATTGAAAACGGCTTATATGTTTTCATGCAAGTGTTGTATTATGAACTTTGGACATTTTGCAAACGAAAAAAAAAATGTACAAAACAAAGTCTGACTGAATATTGCTGTAAAATTGAGAAAATAAAGGTGTTGGCAACGTTGAAATTGATGCTCCAATGAGCTTCCTTTGCTATGACCTGTATGACCTTGACGTTCTTCTTATCTTGCTTTCTGAAGAAGGTTGATTCTGACTGAAGCTTTATCCTTTGGAAGCTTGCATGTTATGAGTGATACAGACGAATTCAGAATGCAGTTGTTCGCTTTTTCCCTGATTTTGCGTGGATCGCCCTTTCAGGTTTTCAATCCACCGGGATACCCATTTTTGCCTAAGCTGTTCGATGTGGCTTTTCAACTCAGCGGGTGTACATTTTTTTGATTTTCCCTTATTTTTGCCCGAGTCTTTTATTCTGTTTTTGACTCGCCGGGATGCCCTATTTTTGCCTGGACTTGCATTCTGTTTTTATGTCCTGCGGGTCTTTTATTCGAAGTATTTTTTAACTGCATCTGAATTCACAAGAGATAAAAAATCCTCGCCATCCATAGTAGTGAGCATCGTTGCCCCACCAGAGAAAACTTTCTTTACTATGAATGGGCCTTCGTAGTTTGGCGTCCATTTTCCCCTGTGGTCTGTATGAGGAGGAAGAAGTCTCTTCAGAACAAGCTCTCCCACTTGGTATTCCAGAGGTCTGATTTTCTGATCAAAGGCCTTCTTCATTCACTTTTGATATAACTTCCCATGACAGATGGCTGTTAATCTCTTTTCTTCAATCAGGATTTGTTTATTATATTGAGATCGGACCCATTCTGCTTCATCCAGTTTCACGTCCATCATTACCCGTAAGGAGGGTAGTTCAACTTCAACAGGTAGGACAACTTCCATGCCATACACAAGCTGATAAGGTGTTTCCCCAGTAGATGTTATGATAGAGGTTCGGTACCTATGTAAGGCAAATGGTAGCATTTCGTGCCAGTCTTTGTAGGTGACTACCATCTTCTGCACAATCTTCTTGATATTCTTGTTAGCGGCTTCAACACCGCCATTCATCTTTGGCCTGTAAGGAGAAGAGTTGTGATGTTGAATTTTGAAGTCCCGACAAAGTTCTGCCATCATCTTGTTATTCAAATTGGAACCATTATCAGTAATGATTCGCTCAAGAACTGTATATCAACAAATGATATCCCTTTTCAGAAATCGGGCTACCACTTCCCTGGTGACATTTGCATACAAAGCTGCTTCAACCCATTTGGTGAAGTAATCAATGGCTACCAGGATGAATCTCTGACCATTTGAAGCAGTCGGTTCAATCTTTCCAATCATATCAATGCCCCACATGGCGAATGGCCAAGGTGAAGACATTATATTCAAAGGATTCAGAGGCACATGCACTTTATCTGCATAGATCTGGCATTTGTGGCATTTTCTGGCATAGGCACAACAGTCTGCATCCATTGTGATCCAGTATTAACCCGATCTTAATAACTTCTTTGCCATTGCATGTCCCCCGGCATGGGTACCAAAAGAACCTTCATGTACTTAGTGCATAAATAGGTTTGTTTCCTTCTTGTCCACACATCTGAGCAAGACCATGTCGAAGTTTCATTTGTATAAAGAACCATCAATATTGAGGAAGAAACTGTCGGCTAGCCTTCTTAATGTCTTCTTATCATTTGACGATGCCCCAGGTGGGTATGTCTGATTTTCCAAGAAGCATTTGATATCGTGATACCAAGGCTTGTTATCAGTGACAATGTCAATAAAGAATACATATGCCGGTCTGTCTAGTATGGATACCAAAATCCGGGGTACATAATTAGCAGTCTGTACTTTGATCATGGGTGAAATGGTAGCCAAAGCGTATGCAAACTGATTCTCATCTCGAGGGATGTATTCAAGCTTAACTGTTGTGAATGAGGTCAACAATCTCCTCGTATAGTCATGGTAGGGAATCAGATGCTCTTGATGAGTGTACCACTTGTCGTTGGTCTGGTTGATTACCAAAGCTGAATCTCCGAATACATTCAAGGTTTTGATCCTGAGGTCAATGGCTTCCTCAAGACCCATAATACAAGCTTCATATTCTGCTTTGTTGTTAGTGCAGGCAAAGGTGATCTTTGCTGCGAAAGGCATATGAACTCCTTTAGGTGTAATAAGCACTGCACCAACCCCACGACCGTTGCAATTAACTGCCCCATTGAACATCATAGTCCATGCTTCTTCTGGATCAGGCCCTTCAGTGTGAATATGCTCTTCACAATATTTGGCTTTTAAGAACATGATGTCTTCATCAGGGAAGTCAAATCTCATAGGCTGGTAATCATCAATGGGTTGCTCAGCCAGATAGTCAGACAATACAACGCCCTTGATGGCTTTCTGAGAGGTGTACTGTATGTCATATTCTGTTAGAATATTTGCCACCTGGCAACCCTTCCATTAAGTGTTGGCTTCTCAAATATGTACTTGACGGGGTCCATTTTTGAGATTAACAAGGTAGTGTGAGTCAACATATACTGTCTTAGTCGGCGAGCAGCCCACGCTAAAGCACAACAAGTTTTCTCGAGCAGTGAATAACGTTGTTCACATTCGGTAAACGTTTTGCTTAGGTAGTATATTGCATACTCTTTTCGACCAGACTCGTCATGCTGGCCCAACACACACCCCATTGACTCTTCTAATACTGCCAGGTACATGATTAGACTTCTTCTTTCGACTGGAGGCATGAGAATTGGAGGTTCTTGAAGATATTCTTTGATTTTGTCAAAAGCTCTCTGACAGTCCTCGTTCAACCTGATTGTTTGCTCTTTTCTTAACAACTTGAACAAGGGTTTTCAGGTTGCAGTGAGATGAGATATGAACCTTGAAATGTAGTTCAATCTTCCTAAGAACCCTCGAACTTCTTTCTCAGTCTTAGGTGCAGGCATTTCCTGAACTGCTTTAACTTTATCAAGATCAACCTCAATTCCTTTTTCGCTTACAATAAAACCCAATAGTTTACCAGAACGTACCCCGAATGTGTATTTGTTGGGGTTTAACCTTAACTGATACTTCCTCAGATGCTTGAATAGTTTTAGTAGATTCACCAAATGATCTTCTTATGTTTGGGACTTGGCAATCATGTCATCCACATAGCACTCGATTTCTTTATGGATCATATCGTGGAATAATGTTACCATAGTCCGTTGATATGTTGCAACGGCGTTCTTCAGACTGAACGTCATTACCTTGTAGCAGAACGTGCCCCAAGGTGTGATGAAAGTTGTCTTCTCCATTCTTCCGGTGACATCTTAATCTGATTGTATCCAGAAAATCCATCCATGAAAGAAAACACCGTGAACTGAGCTGTGAGGTAATGAGAAGTCATCTTTCGGGCTGGCTCTGTTCAAATCCCGGTAATCAACACACATATGCACCTTGCCATCCTTCTTAGGTACGGGTACAATGTTATCAACCCACGACGGGTAACTAGTTACAGTAAGGAAAGTGGCATCCCACTACTTTTGTACTTCTTCTTTGATTTTCATGGCCATGTCTGGGCGAGTACGGCGCAACTTCTGTTTGATTGGTAGACAATCTTCTTTTAGTGGCAGCATGTGCACGACAATATCTGTATCCAAACCCGACATATCTTGATAAGACCAAGAAAACATGTTGACATATTCTCGAAGCATACTGATGAGTTGTTCTTTCACTGGAGCTTGCAGACTAGCCCCGATATTCACCTCTTTCACATCTTCCTCGGTAGCAAGATTGATAGTCTTAACCTCCTCCTGATGAGGAGCAATCACTTTTTCCTCTTGTCTCAATAACCTAGCCAACTCTTCAGGAAAATCATAGTCTTCGTCAACCCCTTCACCTGCTTGTTTAATCGGATTGTCGAGGTCATACGAGGTCATAGCAGTGTCGTTGTCGGTGTAATCTGGAAGGCTATCTCTGTAAGGGTTGAGATTTATTCATTTTAGTGATTGATTTTATCTTATTTAGTAAAAGTGAATGAAGTTTATTAAGAAAAACATTTCCATTTATTGTTTTGTGCGAAAATAACAAAAATGAAAAGACAGTGAGCGAAAAAGTTTGTTTGCAAAAGATGTCCATTGTTCATTAATATTCCATTTGCACAAAATACATATATGGCCCTATTAAAAAATGAGTCCTGACACCTTGGGCAAGATGTAGGACTTGATGCATGCTTAAACAGGAAATAATAATTACTCTGCAGCAGTAACCCTTATAATTCCCTGGGAAGACCAGTTGAGGACTTGTTGACCCGGGACTCTTGGACGAATCCAACTTTCCAGGTTGAAGTCGCTTTCAACCTCGTCTTCCACATTGTTGATTGCATCCGGGGTCAGCATTCCCCCACTTATGAACTTAGGAGCTTCAGCAACCTCCTTTTGGACCTGTCGGGATGGTTTGTAACCCAAACTGAATTTGTCTTCCTTTATCTGAACTTGCAGTAGCTTTTCCCAGCCTTGGGCATTTCCCGTCTTCAACAACCTCCCGAGCTTGTTTGTAGGAAGCAATTGAAGTACCAAACACTTCAGTTGTTGCTTCATTGACATTGAGGGCTTCAAAACCCTGACTCATTGTCTCATGGATCTCCACATCCATCTCAATGTACTTGTAAGTAGCTAGATGACTGACGAAAATGTCCTCCTCCCCATAGATTGTGATAACTTGGCTTTCCCACTCATATTTTAACTTCTGGTGAAGGGTCGATGTTACGACACCAGCAGCATGAATCCCGGGTCAACCCAACAAACAGTTGTAGGCAGGCTGAATGTCCATCACATAGAAGATAGTTTTGAAAATTTGTGGGCCAATTACCACATGCGACTCAATTTCTTCGAGAACCGATCTCTTAGAACCATCGAAGGCTCTCACAACTAGGTTACTCGGACGAAGTGCAAGACCATCATATTCCATCTTGACTAAGGCTTTCTTTAGAAGGACATTGAGAGATGACCCAGTGTCAACCAAAACATGAGAAAGTACATCACCTTTACACTCTAAGGTGATATGTAAAGCCTTATTGTGGTTACGGCCCTCCGTAGTCAGATCAACATCAGTGAACCCTAGTCCATGACTAGTATTAACATTTGAAACCACCGTCTCTAGCTGATTAATTGTAATCTCCTCAGGCACGTAAGCCACATGCAAGACTTTGAGTAGTGTATTCCGGTGAGCTTTGGAACACATGAGTAGTGATAGAATGGGGATCTTGGAGGGTGTCTGGTGGAGCTGATCTACAACCTTGTAATCACTTCTTTTGATAATCCTCATAAACTCATCTACATACTAATCAAAGGGTGTCTTCTGAGTTTCTTTTGCAGCTGGTTCTTCTGGCACCACACTTTTGCCTTTTGCTTTGGCAGCAACTTCTGCCTCAGCATTAACTCTCGAAAACTGTGAGGCGAAGAGACGTCCGCTTCGAGTGAAGCCTCCGCCTCCCCCTACATTATCAATTTGTGGTGTAGAAGTCGAAGAGTCAAGAGTGACTTTCTTTCCGTTGTAATAAAGATCTGAGCCGTAATGCCAAGGCACGACACTGCTACTATCATATGGAACTGGTCCAGGTACCGTGATTGTTACCAGACTGATTGCTGCGGAAGAAGGAGTTGTTACAATCTGAGGATCATAGTAGATGGTGAAATGAGGTCTGATTGGAGATGACACATGTGCAAGGAGTTGTTGATGTTGATGTTGAGTTTGATGTGAGTTGTTGTCAAAAGAATCTGGAACATGAATGGTTGCTGGGTCATAATAAATGGTGACTGTGGAAATGTCATTGTTGATAGTTGTTGTTGTTGTAGAAGATGCTACTGAACTGATGTCTGTTGAAGTTGAAGAAGGGAAGCTTGTTGATGTTGTAGAAGAATCTGTTGGAATGATTGTTGTTGAAGTTGTAGGAGGGATGTTTGTTGATGTTGTTGAATTCGGCACTGTTGAAGGGATCTGTAGAATGCCTTCCCTGATAAGACTGTTGATTCCCTTCTTCAGATTTGCACAACCGTTGGCAGAAAGCTTGCATGCTTCGCAATAGGCCTCACAACCTGGAAACACTTGGCACTTCAATAGTTGAGCTTTCACTTCGGCCAGTGGTGTTTGAGTACTTGCAACATTGTTAATTAAAACTGCTGGTTGGTCTTCCTCAATGGCATTAATCCTTGGTCCACCGTGATTCGGTATCGGATTCTTTGTGACATTAGGAGGAGGTGCAAAATTTAAAGCCTTGGAATCCACTAAGTCCTGAACTTTCATGTGCAATGCCCTACATTTATCTGTTGTATGGCCAGGTGCATTGGAGTGGAAGGCACATCTTGCATTGACAACATAGTTCCTTGGGAGATTCTGAGGATCCGGTGGAGCCAGAGTCCTTAATTCAACTAGATTGAGCTTCAGTAACTGCAGAAGTAGAGTTGCATAGGGCATCAGGATGGGATCGATAACACTGTTGATTTGTGAAGTCCTTTGCTGGAACGAACGTTGTTGTTGGTTGTTGTTGTTGTTGTAAGATCTCTGTTGTTGAGGAAACTGTTGTTGTTGAGGGAAGTGTTGTTGCTGAGGTGCTGGAGTGGGAATGGTGACAGCAGCTACTGATCTTTGCATGTATTGAGGCCTACCTCTTCCCGTATGAACTGAATTAGTTTCACCTATCCTACGAGGTCCCGAGAAGGGTTTCCTTGCATTGCTGGAGCTAGCACCGTTGTCAGAGATCTTACCCATCTTCAAAAGACTTTCAATTCTCTCACCAGCTATAACCACATCAACAAAAATGGTAGAAGAGAAAGCAACAAGTCAGTCAATGTAAGTACCCTGTAACGTGTTCATAAACATGTCAGCCATCTCCCTTTCAAACATAGGCGACTGGACAGCAGCAGCAAGTTGTCTCCACCTTTGGGCATATTCCCGAAAACTTTCTCTCGAGGACTGAGACATATCCATCAACAAAGTTCGGTTGGGTGCCATATCCAGGTTGTACTGATATTGGCGTATGAAAGCTTCAGTTAAGTCCTTCCAATTCCTGACTGTAGCTATGGATATGTGAGAATACCACTCACAGGATGCCCCAGTCAAACTATCTTCAAAATAAAACATCCATAACTTCACATCCATGGTATAAGCTTTCAATCTCCCTAGAAAAGATTGAAGGTGGGTACGAGGACAGGAGGTACCGTTATACTTCTCAAAGCATGGAGGCTTAAACTTGTGGGGGATTCTGACTCCTTCAACCAAACCCATATCTATCACATCAAATCCCAAATATTTTTGGGATTCCAGAGATCTCAGCTTCTCAGATATCTCGTCCAGACGACAGTCATAAACTTCATCAGCCCCAACACCCAATACTGTAAACTGCTCGTCCTGAGGATCTTCCTACAGAACACGATCTCTAGTATTTCTATAGGTATTACCAATGACATTGACTTCAGGGTTGATGTGGGGCCCAAACTCTGGTGGATTTGCCTGCGGCTGATCGCGCGTGTTGTTACTTGTACCCCCAGTGCCAGTATGGTTCTCTTCTGGAGTTTGCCGCTCGACTAACTCCCTTAATCTTTTTTGGGTTTGTGCTAGCCCAGTCATCACAACCATGAACTGATTCATATGAGTTCTTACTTCTGTCCTCACATCAGTCATTTGGGTCCTTACATCTGTCAATTCTTGCTGAAAAGGTGGATGTATCAAGGCATATCCCAACTGTGTTTTGAAAAGTAAAGGATTGTAGTTGATGTAACCCTTCACTCCAATAAGTGGTACATTAGGATATTGTCCACATCTTGTAATTATGTCTCTGCCCTTGGTGTTCTGAGTACACCACCTGATGTCTTCTGAAGTAAGGGCATTCATCCTCTTAGCCCAGTTCCTTGACTGATGTGGATTTAGGAAAGATTCCGTCTTCGGCATATGTCTCATCAACCAACATTAGAACAGAGGTGCACAACATCTGACTAGTCCTCCCCTATGTTTCTCATTCCTCCGATGCACTGAGTAGTAGAAATCTCCCAACAAGGTAGGCACTGGATTCCTGAGCATGAAGATATGGATAGAATTCTTGCTTACAAACTTAGGCTCGTCTGCAAACAAGATGACACCATATATATTGAGAGCCAGGAGAACACAAACAGTTTCCCACTTCCCAGTTGCAACATAACTCGTAGCCTGAGTGATTAAGAAGTCCAGATGGAGGCATGGGATTCCAACCTTAGTGGTCATATGCAGATCGGTGATGGTGGTTTCCAAATGCAGAGCCTTAGCTATGTATTCATTCTTAGGAGCAGTCATCTCAGGGTTGAAAGGAATTCCTCTTCTGATAGGGAAACCCAACAACATGGAAAACTCTTCCAACAAAGGACCTATCTGAAAGTCTGGGAAAGTGAAGCAACAGAGAGGAGGGTCATAGAACTGAAGGCAAGTGTGGATCATACTCCTCTATGATGCATCCAAGTCCATGATCATGTCCATAATACCACCATAATGTTCTCTGAATAAGGGGACATGATCAGGAGTGATGAGGGCCTGAATCTGCCTGATGCCTGCTAGAGGGTACTCAAAGAAATGGTATGTGACGTTGCTCTTTCTGGTTGAATCCATACTGACAAAGGGTGCTGATGAAGATGAATGGAGAAGATAACTGATGCAGATAGCTGAAGAAGACATCTGAAGAAGTGTTGGAGAAGATATCTGAGCAGAAGAACGGTCAAAACCAAACCAAAGAATATGTGGATACCCTGTAAAACAAATAGACACATGTTAAAATGATGCAATATGATGTATGCTGAATGATATGCAAGGGTTTGTGATCAGGTGCTGGATTTGTCAGTTGCTTTGATAGGGTCCATGAGTGTTCAGAAATCCAGATGAAGGTCTGAGAACCAGTAACCAGGTAGGGGACTCAAATAAAGAGTCACAAGTCCAGGGTTATGAAAGAATCAATCCTTAATCAGTATAACCTTAACAATATCAGTAACAGGGTATGTTGAGGCCAAGGGTTCCTGCAAACCTGTAAACAACCCCACCCACTCACATGTATTGTTCTAGAACAAGGATCCTCAGATTCAGATCTTTTATGAGATGTGTAAACACTTCTAACCCGGAGGTACAATGTTTACCCTAATCATAAAGGATCCTCCTCTAATTCACCTCAGATGCTGGAGGTCATCTAAAAAGGTCATCCAGACTTAGCAGGCTTCCCAGATAGCCCTAGTACTACAGGAAATTCGTAGCACAGAGTTCTCAAGAAGAAACCCATGTCTGAACCGTGTTTCATATTCCCGCACCAGACCGAAATGGAATGGGAAAGAATATGAAGCCACTCTAATCATATGTCTGTCACTCAGGCCTTTGTGTTGGACCTTTCTCACTGGAATACCCCTCCCACCAAGGCAAACCAACAAATCTATCACAAATATGACAGTAATAAATGAAATGCATAAAACAGTAAATGAAAGCGATACAGTAAATGTAGTAAATAAAGATGTACAGAAATCAGTAAATAAAGAAAAAACAAAAACACACGTAGCATATAACACCCCCATAAACACAAATCAAACAAGCTCTAGGAGAAACCCACAAGAGAATCAGAAGCCCCGGTTGCAAAGATCCCCAGCAGAGTCGCCAAGCTGCCACTCCCGAAGACTTTCCGTCCCGGTGCAGACGCGAACAGTCGGCGATATTGGAGGTTGAGGTTGAATAGAGTCGCCAGCTAGGAATTTTTATCGCGATGGAAAGGTAATGCTGCATAAACCTGGAAGGGTATGGATAAGACGGTTGTGAACCAGATAATCTGAGAAAGGGGGTTGGTTACGACCTGGGAGGATATTAGCACCCAGATCGTCCGTCGTATTCGACGGGATCCACGCTTACTTGATTGTGTTTAAAAGGGGTAGTGTATGTGCTGACTGTGTATAAAAGCAAGGGAGAAAAGTACAGTGTGTTAGTGCAAAAAGAGAGTGAAATGCTCAAGAAAGAGGCTTAGAAAAGAAATATGAAAGAGAGGAGAGACAAAGAGACTTTTGTTTGATAACTGTTAAGTTATGCCTACGTATCCTCTCGTGCAATGAGAAAGTCAGAACATTGTAGTTCGACTCAAAGAGACTGGATGAGTTTGACTGTGAACTGCTTGCTTATCTATGCTCAAGTGTGCGACTCGTCTGGCTCGAGTGCTAACTGTCTTGCATTAGACGGAAGAATCAAGTCCTCGTTTATAGAATGAGTGTGATGAGAAAAGAATCCCAGAGGAGACGATTATTGTTTGTTTTTGTGTTTTAAGTTTTTTTATTGTTTTTGGTGTTTAGCATAGGATAATGAGCTTAAGCCTAAATCAAGGGTTTGTAAACTCATTATATCCTCCCTGATTAGGGATAATGAGCCTACTTAAGTGTGAGATAAAAATATCAACTTAATTACCATGATGATGTAGGATTAAGATCATTAACCTACTTGTGATTATTAAGATGTTTTTGGGTTTTTGTTCAGTGTTAAGTAATTAGTTTAATCTCCAATCAAAGATTAGTGAACTCATTACACCATTTTAAGAGAAGGATGATAGATGAGAACACTTAAGCTGAGGAAGATACCTCAACTTAATCCATGGTTAGGGATTAAATTCATAATAAAACAAACCTTTATTAAAGATGGATTTTAATTAAAGGTGAGATTAAGAAGTGGGTTTTAAGTTTGTAAGAGCACTTGAGAGGGACTTGTCCATTAAACACTAGGGTTAGTCCCTCTTAACCAAAAGGAAGAGATGGAACCCTAATGTAAGGCCCAAGTTACAAGCTTATGTCTTGATCATTATTAAGTGTTTTGATTAAGAGGTGTAAACAAATTAAAGGTTTAACACTAAGGATTAAAGTTATACACTCCATCCTAAGATAAGGATGCAGGCATAACCCTAATACAAAGTCCTAAAGCTTTAAGTGTTTAGCCTCTGATTATGGGATGAGAAGAGAGACTCAAGGAGAATCAAAGGTAAAAAAAGATAGGGGGGACTATATACAACCCTAAAAGTTATCATGCTTGAAAAGAGAAGGAGAAAGAAGAATAAATTTCTTACTTCCTGAAGAAGATAAATAACCTAAAAGAAAGAAAGTAAGAAGGAGAGAGCATAAGTGAAGCAAGTTCACTTCAACGACAAGTAAAATATGCAAATGAGAAAATAAGAAGAGGTGGGATGTGAAGGAAAATCCACATCCCAAACAACTTACCATAAGCCCCTGAAATGTTAGTATGAGATGCATAAGATGCAAAGCAAAAAGAAATGAAGCAAATGAAAGTTAAATAACCAAAACCAGAAGTGATAATGCAATGTCAATGAGTTATGAGATAATGCAAAGTCATACAAGGTGCTTATTAATGTTCAAACAAGAGATGAGATGCAAAAGAAGCATGTAAGAAGCTTGAAAACACATGGATGTACATGGAATGTAATGAATGCAAAGCATACCAAATGAATGAAGAGATGATCAAGCAATGTTCAATCATGTCTTAAGATGTCTAAGATGTCATAAAAATGCTTGAAATGTCATGGAAAGTTCATATGATTGAGATATGCAAAGATGAATGCAAATGAACATGAGAAATTAGGGTTTTAAGACAACATGAGATGCACATGACCAAAACAGAAGCATACATCATGATAAAAATTTGAAATTTAACTTAAACAAACCCTAAACATATACAAGATCACTACCCAAATATGAAGGTCAGAATCTAAACCTAGTGAAAGTTATGAATTTCCTAAATTAGCTAGGGTTTTTGGGTGATTCTAAAGGAAAAATGCAAGTCAAATTGAAAATGCAATGAAAAATATCGATATAAATAACCTAGATACTAGATGCAATATGTGAAACAATGCAAAAAGAATCAAGTTCAAACTCATCATGATTGACCAGAAATGATTTTTTCAAGTTAGGGTTAGAAAATATGATTTTTAAGAACCCTAATTCAAAGATAATTGTGAATATGTGATGAAACCTAAAAAGAAATTTGTATGGTGAGTTTGTAAATGATTCTAAATGTATGAGAATGGTTTGTGAATTATTTGGTGATTTTAGAAACTTAAATGTATTTTTAATTAATTAAAATCAATTAATTAATTAAATAAAACATTTAAATTATTTAAAAATCCTGTTTTTATGCAAAAATTAAAATAAAAAATGTTTTCGAGTTAAGAAAAATATTTAAAGTAAAAATGCAGAAAATTAGACTTTTTAAAGTCTTTTTGCTATTTTAAAATAAATATGGTAACAAAATGAAATAAAAATACAAAAAAATGAAAAGTAAACCAATCTGAAGGTCCCGATTCAAACTCGGCTTGACTGCGCGCGCAAATGGGTGTCTAGGATTTATTATGGCTAATTAATATTAATTAATTTAAATAAAAGGATTAGGGTTTAAGTGAACGCATCCTGGCCATCCAAATACGCGATAAACATGATCTAAGGGCTATTATTCAAACTTGGGAATTAATTGTGGATTAGGGCTAATGACTTCCAGGTAGCCGTAGAAGACTTCCACTCATCTTCTCCGGCAGCTCTCTCACCCTAACTCTCTCAAAACGCCATGAAAACGCATCAAACTCTCCAGAATCACTCACCTAACAACCCTAAACACGAATCCATCAACAAAATCCATTTATTTTACATCAAACTCATGAATCGAAGCAAAACAGAAAAATGTGCAAAACTTTCAGAAGTTAAATACATCCTCATTTCTCAACTATTTTGAAAACTAAACACATCAGCATGATCAGGAGAGCATTTAGATTCAATCTATAACTTAAAAGAAGAGTTCTGGTAAAAACGTTCTTGATGATTACCTGAGTTGAAGCTTTTCAGTTTGGAGCTTTCTGACCTCTTCTTTGGTGCTAATCCACTCCACTTGATCCCCTTGTACTTCTGAAAGGCTTAGAACAAGCTTTGAATGGCTAGTTTGTGATGTTTGGTTCTGATAACTCAGAAATCGTGTTTATGATTCAGTGGCTTTTAGGTCATGGTGAAAGGTATTTGGTGATCCTTAGGTCATGTGGAGATGATTGGTGGAAAAATATTTGAGTTTTGATGGTTGTGTTGTGAAATTCGAAGAGATGAAGGTGTGAGGTGATTTTTGGCAATCTGAGCTTATCAATGGATTCAGGATTGTGTGTGTGTTAGTAAATGAGGTCCTTGGGGTTAGTATAAGCCAATGGGATTGATCAGAAAGTGGGTGGTGGCATATTGTGATTGGTATGGGCCAAGTTGCAAAAAAGTCAAAGAATGTGTACTTGAGGCATGGCACGGGTCAGAGGCTGTTTGAAGGGGTGTCTTGCCTCAGCTAGCATCAAGGAGAGCCATGGGATTGATTATGATGATCTGCAGCACTTGGATCAAGAGTTATCACATGTTTTGCATTTTCCCTCTTTGAAAATTTCTTGAAGTGCAAGGCATGAAATCTTGTGATTCTTGGCACAATTTTGATAAAGGCAAGTTGCATAATCATGTTATGATGCTTAGAGGTGGATTAGAGGTCATTAGAAGTCTTAAAACTTGATTTTGCAAAAATCCCTCTTTGGCACATACTTAAAAATTACAAGATTTTTTCCAACTTTGAAACATCATATCTTGAGTTCTAGGATGAATCAAGAGGAGTTCTTGTACTTTTTGAAAATGGGAAGATCCAATCTACAACTTTCATGTTTAAGGATTTTTCATTTGAAGCGTTTTTTATCAAGAAAGAGGAGGTTGACAATCTTTCCCAAAATGGAAAGTTTCCATTACAAGTCATGTCCAAAAATGGAATGTTTGCAAATGGCTTGAAATTCTTCAATCTTGTGAACTTCTAACCACTTCTAAGATCAAATAAATATCATAAAACCTCAAAATGATGAAGATGACCCTTTGGTACCATTGATGGTGGCCTCGGATGCTCTGATTCTAACTTTTTTTGCACAATAAGTTACCAGTTGATCATATGACTTCCATAGTGAATTTCTTCATCAAATTTGGTACACATGCTCCTCATATCACTTGTGATTTCTTGACTGTTATGAACTTTGGGGAGCAAATTATGATCATGGAACACACATGGACCCTCTTGACAAGTTTCAAGGCCTTTGAGATGGCTCAGATCACTTCTTGGATTCATCTAATCACAAACCCTAGCTATGAAACTATGCAGTGAAACAAAATATGCAATGTGAGATGATATGATTATGCAATGCAATATGAAAAGATCACAAGCCATGGTGTGAGAAGAAGTGAGGGCAAATTTAGGGTGTTTACAAACCCATACTAATCATCCTGTGCCACCACCCACTCTCTGGCCAATCAACATGACTTATGTGAACCTCACGGACCTCAAACATGACAACATTCAAGTCTGAAAGAAGCCATAAACTCAGAATCCCAAAAATCCTCAAAAAACTTCATCTCTTCGAAACTCAAGACACAGCCAACAAAAACCACTGATTCTTTCACCATTCATCTCAAAATCAATCATAGAACACAAAGCACCCATTGCCATGGCCTGAAAGCTTCTCAAACAAAAATACGATTTCTGCTTTAGCAGAATTGAAACACTCAAACCAGCCAAAAAAAAGTTGTTCCAAGCATCACACTAGCTTCAGGGAGTCCATTGGGGTTGGCTTGCATCAAAGAAAGGATCAGGAAGCTTAGAATTGAAAAGCTCCAGTTCAGGTATCATCCAAGAAC
This sequence comes from Lathyrus aphaca, assembly GCA_963966055.1. Classification (NCBI taxonomy): domain Eukaryota; kingdom Viridiplantae; phylum Streptophyta; class Magnoliopsida; order Fabales; family Fabaceae; genus Lathyrus; species Lathyrus aphaca. The sequence continues at coordinate 437,072,688 of OZ014521.1, forward strand.
AAATTTTCCAAAACTCTCTTTTATTGTTATAATATGATTCTACATGTTTCCCTGATTACCATGATGTGTTTATTTTTGAAAATGGTTGAGGATTGAGCATGTATGGTGTTTCTGAAACTTTTGACCTAAATATTGTTTGCTTCGATTCATGTTGTTCTTGAATGATAAATGGTTTTTGATGCTTGATTCTTGTTTAGGGATGTTAGATGAGTGATTCTGGAGCTTTAGAGAGTTTGGGGTGGCCTAGGGAGAGAGATAGGATTTTGTGTTTCCGGAGAAGACAACCGGAACACTGTTCTGGTCGCCTGAACAAGATTAGCCCTAATCTCATTAATTAGCCAAGTTTGAATCTCCACCCTTAGATCTTAGGTTCACCGCGCGCACGAATGACTCAGATTCATCATTAAAACCCTAATTGCATTTAATTAATATTAATTAAATTATTTAAATCAGAAACTATCCTGACCACCCATTCACGCGCCAAGTCATCAGCTTCAAATCTCAGCCTTTGATCTTGCATACTTTCCATTTTTCTTTTTATTTTTCATATTTCCTTTCATATATTTATTAAAAATAGCAAAAATATGTTTAAAAATCTCATTTTTTGCATTTTCACTTTAAATATTTTTCTAAACTCCAAAACATTTTTATTTTTATTTTTTGCATTAAAAATGTATTTTTAAATCATTTAAATGTTTTATTTAATTAATTAATTGATATTAATTAATTAAAAATACATTTAAGTATTTAAAAATCACCAAAAAATTCATGAAGCATTCTTAGACATTTAGAATAATTTACAAACTCACCATACAAATTTCTTTTTAGGTTTGATCACATTTTTACAATTTACTTTGAATTAGGGTTCCTAAAATTCACATTTTTTAACCCTAACTTGAAAAAATCACTTTTGATCAACCCTGACGAGTTTGCATTTGGTTCTTTTTGCATTCTTTCATACGTTGCATCTAGTAACTAGGTTATTTAACTCATAATTTTGCATTGCATTTTCAAATTGTTTAGCATTTTTTATGAAGAATCACCCAAAAACCCTAGTTAACTTAGAAAAACCATAACTTCCTCTAGGTTTAGCTTCTGACCTTCACCTTTGGGGAGTGATCTTGTGTGTGTTTAGGGTTTGTTTGATTTCATTTTCAAATTTTTATCATGTTGTATGCTTCTGTTTAGGTCATTTGCATCTCATACATTCATAAAACCCTAATTTCTCATGTTCATTTGCATTCATCTTTGCATATCTCAATCATATGAACTTGCCATGACATTCCATGCTTTTGTATGACATCTTAGACATCTTAGGACATTCTTGAACATTTTTTGATCATTTCTTAATTCATTTGGTATGCTTTGCATTCATTACATCTCATGTACATCCATGTGTTTCTAAGCTTCTAACAGGCTTCCTTTGCATCTCATCTCTTGTATGATCATTCATATGCATCTCACATGTCTTTATATCATTTCATGACACATTTTCATCATGTTTACACTTCTGATTTTGGTCTTTGCACCTTCATTTGCTTTATTTCCTTTTGCTTTGCATCTTATGCATTCATACTAACCTTTCAGGGGCTTATGGTAAGTTGTTTGGGATGTGGATTTGCCTTCACATCCCTCATCTTCTCATCTTTTCATTTGCATCTTTTATATGTCTTTGAAGTGAACTTGCTTCACTTGTGCTCTCTTGCTCCTATCTCTTTCTTTTAGGTTACTTATCTTCTTCAGGAAGTAAGTAACCTATTCCTTCTCTCCTCTTCTCTTTTCATCTGCTTCTTCTTCCTTGGTGGCCTTCCTGATTATCTTTCTTTAAGCCTCACAAACCATATGAACATCCAAGCATGATAATTTTAGGGTTGTATATAGTATCCCCTAGTTTTTTGCCTTTGAGTCTCTCTTCTCATCTCATAATCAAGGCTAAACACTTAAAGCTTTAGGACTTTGAATTAGGGTTATGCCTGCATCCTTATCTTAGGATGGAGTGTATAACTTTAATCCTTAGTGTTAAACCTTTAATTTGTTTACACCTTCTAATAAAAAGACCTAATAACTATTAAGACTTAAACTTGTAACTTGGGCCTTATGGTTTATAGGGACTAACACTAGTGTTTAATGGACAAGTCCCCCTCAAATTAGTCTTACAAACATAAAAAACACTTCTTAATCTTACCCCTTTAATTAAAATCCACTTAATAAAGGCTTGTTATATAATGAATTTAATCCCTAACCATGGATTAAGTTGAGGAGTCTTCCTCAACTTAAGTGTTCTCATCTATCATCCTTCTCTTAGGATGGTGTAATGAGTTCACTAATCCCTGATTAGAGATTAAACTCATTACTTAACACTAAACAGAAACCCAAAAACACTTAATAATTCACAAGTAGGTTAATGATCTTAATCCTGCATCATCATGGTAATTAAGTTGAGATTTACATCTCATACTTAAGTAGGCTCATTATCCCTAATCAGGGAGGATATAATGAATTTACAACCCTTGATTTAGACTTAAGCTCATTATCCTATGCAAAATATAAAAAACAATAAAAAACTGAAAACACAAAAACAAACAATAATCGTCTCCTTTGGGATTCGTTTCTCATCACCTTCACTCTGTAAACAAGAACTCACTTCTCCCGTCTAATGCAAGACAATTAGCACTCGAGCCAGACGAGTCAAACACTTGAGCACAGATAAGCAAGAAGTTCACAGTCAAATCATCCCAGTCTCTTTGAGTCGAACTACGGTGTTCTAACATCCTCATTACACGAGAGGATACGTAGGAATAACTTAACAGTTATCGAACAAAAGTCTCTTTGTCTTCCCCCTCTTTCAGCTTTCTTTCCTAAGCCTCAGTCTTTGAGCATTCACCCTCTCTTTTGCACTGACACTTTGTACATTCTCCCTAGCTTTTCATACACAGTCAACACATACACTACCCCTTTTAAACACAATCAACTAAGCGTGGATCCCGTCAAGTACAATGGACGATCTGGGTGCTAATACTTTCCCAGGTTGTAACCAACCCCCTTTCTTAGTTTCTTTGGTTCGCAACCATCTTATCCATACCCTTGAAGGTTTATGCAGCATTACCTTTACTTCGGGATAAAAATGCCTAGCTGGCGACTCTATTCAACCTCAACCTCCAACATCGCCGACCATCTACGTTTGCACCGGGACGAGAGTCCGGGGAGCGACAGATACCGTCGAGTATCACATCGAATAGAGATCCACGATTTACGTCGAGGTTTTGGAATAGTTTACAAGATGCTTTGGGTACTAAGTTGAGGATGAGCTCTGCTTATCATCCGTAGACAGATGGTCAGACAGAGAGGACTATCCAATCCTTAGAGGATTTACTGAGTGCTTGTGTGTTGGATCAATGAGGATATTGGGATAATCATTTGCCATTGATTGAGTTTACCCACAACAATAGTTATCATGCTAGTATTGGAATGGCACCGTATAAGGCATTGTATGGTAGAAGATGTCGGACTCCACTGTGTTGGTATGAGTTAGGCGATAGTGTAGTGCTTGAACCTGAGATTGTGCAAGAGATGAATGATAAGATTAAGATGATACAAGAAAGAATGAAGGCTTCTCAGAGTCAACAAAAGAGTTACCATGATAAGAGGATAAAAACACTTGAGTTCCAAGAGGGAGATCATGTGTTCTTGAGATTTACTCCGGTGACTGGTGCCGGAAGAGCTTTGAAGTCTAGAAAGCTCACTCCATGTTTTGTTGGTCCGTATCAGATTTCGCAAAGGATTAGAGAGGTAGCATATCAGATTGCGTTACCACCATTACTTGTGAATTTGCATGATGTGTTCCATGTGTCGCAGTTGAGGAAGTATGTGTGTGATCCATCACATGTGATTCAGATGGATGTTGTTCAGGTAAGAGATAATTTGACTGTTGAAGCTTTACCATTGTGGATAGATGGCCGAGAAATGAAGCAATTGCGAGGAAACGAGATTGTCTTGGTAAAGGTATTGTGGGGTGGACCAGCAGGTGAAAGTTGGACTTGGGAACATGAAGATCAGATGAAAGAGTTATATCCGACTCTGTTTTTTTTCAGGTAACATTTTCGATTACGAAAATTCCTAAAGTGGGGGAGAGTTGTAACACCCCAATTTCATAATTTAATTATTAAATGTAATTATTTATGAATAAGTGGTATTTGGAGGTATTTTGTGGAACTATAAGAAGAAGGATATATTTTATTAAAATAATGATATCATAATAATTTGATATTATTTAAATATTGTCATTAAATAAAATAAAATAAAAGAGGTTGTAGCTCTAAGGGGTAAGGTTGTCTTTTCAGTGGTTAATGAGAAAAGAGGGATACGATCAAATTCTCATAACTCGTGTTTTGGATAAGGTTGAAGATTTCTTTGAAGAATAAGGAGACAAAGAGGATTTTGAACAAGAAGTGAAAGAGAAGGCTCAAATCAATAAGGTATGGGGAGTAGTCTCTTTCAATGTTTATAATATTAGACTGTGTTATGAGAAAAAAGGGTTTTTGAAGGGAAACCTTAAGATTGGGATAATTGTTGGTAGATTGTGATGATTAGTTGTTGTTAGATGTTATAAATGATGAATATATGGTGATAATGAGTTATTTTCTTGTTTTCTGCTGCTATTTGATGTTTTTAGGGTTTTTGGGCGTGGCTGTAATATGCAGGAAATCGCAGGGCTTTCTTAGAAAAATCGCCTCCTCGCGTAGCGAGCGAGTGAGTCTTTTTGAAGTTCGCAAATAGAGAGTTACCCACTTAGCATGCTAGATCCTCTCTTAGCGAGACCTATAGTCTTTTGAAAAATGTTTTCTCTTAGTTGATGAACTGTGATACTTCTTTTTGTTGTGCCATGTTGTTGTGTTGTTGCTGTGAGTTTTTACCATGCTAAATTAGGCTAAATGTGTAATAATATTGATAAAATGATGTTTGAAGGTGATAATGAACCGCTTAATTCATATAAGTGGCTCAAGGAAATTGAGAAGATATTTAGGGTGATGGCTTTTACGGATGCGTAAAAGGTAATGTAGCGGTAAAAAATATGAGTGTAAGTTATTAGTTAACTTAACTCAAAGTAAATAGAGTTGCCACCGCGTTTTTATTTTATTCCAAGAGGAAAAGGAAAAAAGAGCGAATAAATTCTAATGAATCTAAAAGCAAAAAGAGCTAAAAGAAACAATCAAAGAACTGGATTAGGGGATATATTACACAATGGGAAGGTTTTACGCATCCAAAATGTCTGTGGTACTCCACGGGAGCCCTTTGAAAACTTTACTGCTTTTGGTTTGAAAAAGGTTTGTTAAATGAGAGAGGAGGGATGAGAAAAAAATTATTTTTTAATATTTTTGGGTTTGGAGAGGTTTACCACCTCATGCCTACGTACCCACAACGTGCAATGCGAGATCAAAACGTCGTAGTTCGTGGTACAAATAGTGAAAAGGGTTGGTTATAATTGATTTTTATTAAGTGAATAAAATTTGTCATCTTCAAGTGGATAGCCAAACAAACTACCATGAGAATGAAGGCATGGACTCATACATCATTATGGGGAGGGCGCCAACTCGAATAAAATTGACGAGTATGCCACTAAACCCCCACGCATGACAAGAGACTCAATTACATCAAACTACAACCATGGAGATTGGAAGACTTACACCGACTAAAGAATAATGACTCATAATCGACACTCTTTTAAAGAAAACAAACAAAAGTGCACAAAGGTACAAAACAACTTGAATGAGTTTGATTCTTTTTATTTTTTGAATTAAGGTCAAAATGGTTAGATTTATTGGTTTTAAAAGAAAAGAAAAAAAAGTACAAGCCACTTGACAAAGATCAAGGTTTTGTTTATTAAAGAAGTGATGATTTAAAAAAAAAGATTCCTTTGAAAAATAGAGAAGATTTTGAAAATTAAAGGGGTGGAGATGAAGGGACTATCCTAAAAAAAGAAAATAAGGAGATAAAGGAAGAATGATCTAACCAAACTTGATGACACTTCCAATTATGAGCATAAGAGTTTCATCCTTATAAGCTAGCAAATGGCCAAATAAAGGCAAGTACCAACTTCATGAAGATCAAGGCAAAGGAGAGGTGTCCTAAAATATAAGTCCAACATTCCATTCCAATTCCAAGGATAATAACCAATATTCCAAAGATTAAGATCACAAGTTTTTAGAGGTTTAATCCTTTATTAATGTTTTTATGTCCAAATGGATAAACGGAAAATCAACATAACACAAATAAGAGCAAATAATAAACATGATAATGGATGAATAAAGCATAATAAAATAAAAGCAATAAAAGTGCAAGAATTTAAATGTTAGTAGCAAAAGAAATTAAAGTGAAAAAATATAAAATAGTAATAGTAATAATAGTATAATAATATTTACATAATAATGGTATGGTGAACTTAATCAACTACAACAAAAAGAGTAACCAAAATCGAAAGGCAACCGGATCCGCTTAGTATCTTACACTATAACGATTAATCAAGGCAACCCGAATCAAATTCAATGAAATTTGAAAGGCGATTGGGAGACCCAAAGCACCTACACATCAAACATTCATAAGTCTTGATTCTTAATGCAATATGATTAAACGCTTTGGGATTACGCGACCAACGAGACGTTCGGTCCACAAAAGTGCAAGTATCCAATTAGATTTTTATTCCGAATTCGGGACACATTTATGTCTATGTTAAGCAATAGCTGAGTAATTTACGAAGTAATTACCCTACAAATGAGGCCGGCCACCAGAAATTAAGGTTAACAATGTTAGTGCTAATGCATGCGAGATAAACGATATGTAAATCGCCATCCGAACGCAATACCGCACAAAACTAAAGATGAATACCAAATTGAGTCAAACTCATAGTATTATTCCATCCTTAAGTTCAATCACTCTTCTTGGTGGATTCAAGCATGAAAATGTATCACTAATTGAAAGTACCTTAAATAAATTAAATAATTCACTTAAAGTTCATTGAAATTAAGGAGAAATCACTCCCCCAAATTTTTCCCAAGGTAAAAATAAAAAGGAGGAGGAAGAAGAAGAAAGAGGAACCAAAAAGTAAGCTTAAAACAAGCCAAAAAACAAATTCTGACTTGTGTTAACTGGTTATGCATAATGGTTAACAGGTTAACGCAACCAGTTTTCAAATCTTGCGCAGTATAACACTGGTTAATCGGTTAACCAAAATACATTAAAAATGGTTAACCGGTTAACACTGAACCAGTAGCAGAAAAATTGCAGAAATTCAGCATAATCCATTTTTAAAACCTTTTTCAAACACTTGATGATCATGATCTGAATTTGCACGGATTTTAAAACTAAAATAAAGTGAAATCCCTACAATCAAACAACAAATTAAGATCCAAAGGATCGAGAACCAAATGCACCAAAGATCTACATCTTGAATGTTGACGATGAGTATGGGTTTATGGAGAGAGTGAATTACCAAAAGCACTTCTTCAAATTGGACCAAATCAAGATAGATCTAGTGCAATTGATGAACAAGAAAGAAGTAGGATGAAGGTTTAGCTCAAGTTGATCAAGAATTCAATGTGAATTCTTGATAACTTCAAAACGAGGAAAAGAGTTTAGTGAGATTTTTGGTTTTGGGGGATTTTTGCAAAGGGTTTGTTGCTTTAAGAAATTTTTGCAAGGTGAATTTGGCTCTCTAAAGCTTGGTAAATGAATGAAATTATGATCCTATTAAAGGCCTTAGGTATGAGAATTTGGTGGAATGGAGCTTGCTTTGGTAATTAAAATTAGGTTTGGTAATTGAAAATTTGGTAGGAAATGGAAAAGAGCGGTGATTAGTGAGGGTTTATGGTAGGAAATGATCAAAGTGATGTAGATAAATCAGAGGGCAATGGATCTAGAACATTCCAAATATATCAATGATCCAAAGGTGCTGAATTTGAATGAAAAACTCAAATTTCACACTGGTTAACCATTTACATTGGAAATGGTTAACCGGTTAACCAAACATAAATTTGAATTTTTTATTCAAACATGATTGCTTGGTTGTTGTGGCCCGATTCTTTTGTATGTCGAAGAAGGCATGGAAATAAACACATGAACCTTGGAATTCCTTGAATGAATCAATTAACTTGGGGAATCCTTGATCAGATAAATTTGAATTACTTGCGGATCAACTTCGACTTTTGTCTGTGAAATTTTACTCGAGCTGCAGGACTGTTATTTTTGGCATTTTCATTTGTTCCTTTTCCTGAAAATGATTAGTAAAAGAAAACGAAATATTTTTTGGATTTTAATTAATGGTTAGTAAACATAAATAAATAAAGCAATTAAAGGAAACGGTGATCCCCTGTGAGATATAAACCTAACCCAAGAAGAAACGAGAAACTAATGCTATCTTGTTTGTGCAAGATGCAGATGAAATGCGAAGAAAATTTAATGCATAAATTAGGGTGTTACAGCTGCCCCTATTTAAGTTTCTTCAATCTGGAGATATGAAGATTGACATCTTCATCTCTGCAAGATGGTAGAGGCTTAAATACAGAAAACCCAATTTTTGTCCTAAGGGAACATGATATGATATGAATATGATATGCAAACCCAAGATCTCTGTGGGGACAACACGACCACCAGAGGAAAGAAAAAGCTTGGGGACACAGAAGAAAAATCCCGCTGGGGAAACAACAGACAACAAGAGAGTTTACCAGGAAAATAAATCGCTGGATAAATGACTCAACTTGGGAAAAAATATGATATAATCAAGGTAAAAGGTTCAACGAGGAAGAGTAAACACTCTGCCAGGGAATATCAACCAAACAAAGTATTCGAGTCCAAAAATGGAGGAATACTGAGTTGGAAAAGAATCATCAACTACTGGTTTACTGGATAGGAGCAAAACACAGAGAGATAACCTCTACTACCTGTTTACTAGGTAGAAAAAACTATAGATGTTAAAAGAATTCTCAACTACCGGATTTACTGGGTAGGAGCACAAGCAAAAGAGCTTGATCAATTTGGTAATATTACCCACTATTGAATAACTTATAGCTTAATTCCAAAGTAATATACTCAAGCTGGGGAAAATATTGCCCACTATCAAACAATGATAGCTTAATTCCAAAGCAATAAAAACTCACCAAAAGGACCAAGTTCAATCCAAGGACAAATTGGAGAGAAACGGTAAAAAAAAACTCATCTCGAGGAGGAAATATCTCAACTGGGGAAATTCCATCCAGATAATAAACTTGGGAGGAAACTGAATCAAAAACATCTATGAGAAACAGACTCAATGGGGAATTAGAAAGGATAAACGCTTTCTGCTTAAGGGTTGACACTCTAACTTGAGAGGAAGACATAACACAAACTTTGTGAGGACAATCCACACCAAATGGCAGGGAACAATGATAAAAGCAAGAATGCAAGCAAAAACTATGTTATGCTTATGCGCATGAATATGCATATGAATATGCTGACAAAACAAACATAAAGGTAAGAAACAGGTGACAGAAACACCACAACAACCGGATACTCGACTAATCCAAAGGCAACAATACTGGGAATCATGCTGGATATTCAATTCGAAATCCTGCAGGGGAACATCAAAAGCCATAAAAGGAATAAAATCCTACTACAAGGCTTAACTCATACTGAGGAAACATCTGCTAGGGATCCAATCCACAAAGCAATCTTCAAAAATTCGTGAAGGATGACATCAAAAATTCCACTTTGAGAGGGAAACATGTTGGAGAAACACTAACATCACAAAATCTTCCTCTCTTTGGGAAAGAGGGAAATGTCCCTGTTAAACTCTGATGGGGACAAATATCTTCATAACTCTATTTGGGGAAACAAGATAAAGATCTACCAGTGATTCAAATAAAGCATAGCCTACTGGAGTATCAAACATCAAACATAAACTCGACATAGGGATACCACCTTGCCGGGGAAAGGTAATAATCTGCCGGGGATGGAGACAAGCTTCCATAATCCTCTAGGGAAAAAAGTATTCTTGTTAAGAATCAAAATCTGCGAGGAAATAACCCTCATACCACTCCTGCTCCACTTGGGGAAAGAGTGCAAGACTTGCTGAAGATCATATAGGAACCTGCTGGAAACCATCACACACGGACCTACTGGGGATCTGTGGAAAAGATCTATGGAGATCATTCATCACTTAAAAATTTTGGACTTGCTTACCCATATGGGGATACCAGAAGTTCACATCATAGCCAAAATACAGTTACGAGGGATTTTAAATCAATACCCACCATCAGGTGAAAGAAAACCTCTAAACTGACTGCTATATCAATACTTCTGCTAGGGGATGCAACAAACTCCAGATAAGGAATAAGAACTCGGTTGAGGATTCCCAATGCTCCTCAAGTCAAAGATAAACTGCCGAGGAAGAGATCAAAACTTAGCTAGGGATTCTTTAGAACATCCCTTATGGGGAAGACATTAGAACTCAAACTAAGAACATTTATACAATCCCCATTCATGCTTGTCGCTTGGGGAGCAAAACATCATTAATATCAACATGTCAAGACTATTCAGGAATTCCGTATGGATACAACCGAATCAAACCCTGCTTTGGGAGAGACAAGTTACACATCCGGACTTTACCATCCTTGGAATCACTATTGATATCCTTTCTTTGTTCACATATCAAAAGAAAAATGTTTTTATAATCTTCAAAGATTAAATTTATTAAACTTGTTTCAAAAATCATCATCAATAATAAATTGGAATTTTGTAAACAGAAACAATATAAAGAATTGCAAACAATTGGATAAAAGCTCAAATTCATTGATATAATGGTAGTCAGCAAATGGCATGACTCCATGGATCATTACAAGTTTGCAAAATGGTAAATACATGGAAAAAGGCTACATTGAAATACAATGATCACTATTCTCCCTATCAACTTTGAACTCCACTGTGTCCGAAACTTCAGTCTAGGATGAGTGAATAAGAATCTTTGATGGGCAATTCTTCTAAGGGATAGAATCTGAAATCCTCGGTTGCTACAAGTGATCCAGTCTGTCGACGCAGTTACTTGCCATAATCCCTAACTTTTGCCTATATTGCCCTTTCAGGTTTTCAATCTACCGGGATAATTATTTCTGTTTATGTCTCTAATTTTTGCCTGGACCGCCCTTTCGGGTTTTCAATCCACTGAGACGCTCATTTTTTCCTAAGCCGCCCTTTCAGCTTTTCAACTTAGCGAGCTGTTCTTTTATTTTTTAGGCGAAGTATTTCTTGACTGCATCCGCATTCACAGGACGAGTGGTCTCCTCACCATCCATAGTTGCAAGAATTAATGAACCGCCAGAGAAGGCTTTATTAACAACATATGAGCCATCATAATCCAAAGTCCACTTGCCCCGAGAATCTGTAATGAAAGATTGGATCTTTTTGAGCATGAGGTCGCCTTCTCTGAATACACGAGGTTTAAGCTTCTTATCAAAAGCTTTCTTCATTCTTTGTTGGTACAACCGACCATGACACAAAGTTGTTATTCTCTTTTCATCAATCAAATTCAACTGATCAAATCTACTCTGACACCATTCATCCTTAATCAACTTGGCTTCCATCAGAACTCTCATTGATGGGATCTCAACCTCAACAGGGAACACTGCTTCTGTACCATAAACAAATGAGAAAGGGGTTGCCCCTGTTGAAGTGTGGACATATGTAAGATACCTATGCAAAGAAAAAGGGAGCATCTCATGCCAGTCCTTATATGTCACAACCATCTTCTGAATGATCTTCTTAATATTCTTATTCGCAGCTTCAACAACCCCATTCATCTTCGGTCTATAAGGAGAAGAATTATGGTGTTGAATCTTGAATTCTTTACAAAGCTCTTTCATCATCTTATTAATCAAGTTCGAACTATTATCAGTAATGATTCTATTTGGAACACCATATCTGCAGATAATGTTATTCTTGATAAACCGAACCACAACTTGATTGGTCACATTAGCATATGATGTTGCTTCCACCCACTTGGTGAAGTAGTCAATTGCCACAAGAATAAAACGATGTCCATTCAAAGCCTTGGGTTAAATCATACCAATCATATCAATTCCCCACATAGAGAAAGGCCACGCGGAAGAAATTACATTGAGAAGAGTTGGTGGCACATGAATCTTATCACCATACACTTGGCACTTATGGCATTTTTTCACATACTTGCAACAACCAGATTCCATTGTCAGCCAATAGTAACCATATCTCAACATCTTTTTGTCCATTGCATGCCCATTGGCATGAGTACCGAAAGATCCTTCATGAATTTCTTTCATTAACATGTCTGCTTCGTGTCTATCCACACATCTGAGCAAGACTATGTCAAAATTCCTCTTATAAAGCACATTTCTATTTAGGAAGAAATTGTCGGCCAATCTCCTCAAAGTCCTCTTATCTTTATCGGATGCCCCAAGTGGGTATTCTTGACTCTGGAGAAAACATTTAATATCATGATACCAAGGTTTGTCATCATAGACCTCTTCTACTACAAACACACGAGTTGGTCTTTCAAGCCGCATCACTCTGATCATGGGAATATCATTCCACTGGTGCACCTTTATCATAGAAGCTATAGTTGCCAAAGCATCTGCCATGTGATTTTCATCACGAGGCACATAATGAAACTCAACTTTAGTGAAGAAAGTTAATATCCTCTTGGCATAATCTCTATAAGGGATCAAGTGGTGTTGATGAGTTACCACTTACCCTTGATCTGATTGATTACCAAGGCAGAATCTCCATACACATCAAGATGCTTAATCCTCAGATCAATAGCTTCCTCAAGACCCATAATACATGCTTCATATTCAGCTTCATTATTGGTACAAGGGAAAGTCAACCTTGCAGCAAAAGGAATATGTGAACTATGGGGTGTAATGATCATTGCCCCAATTCCTCTTCCGTGTGCATTTATAGCACCATCAAAAACTAAACCCCATCGAGATCCAGGCTCCGACCCTTCCTCAATCAAAGGTTCATCACAATCTTTCATTTTCAAATACATTACATCCCCACCTGGAAAATCTAACTTAATAGGCTGGTAATCATCAATCGGTTGATGTGCCAAATGGTCATCCAAGATACTACCTTTTATAGATTTTTGAGCTTGGTACTCGATATCATATTCTAAAAATAACATTTTGCCAAAGAGCAATCCTCCCATTCTAAGTAGGATTTTCAAAGATATACTTGATTGAATCCATTTTAGAGATCAACCAAGTTGTATGATTCAGCATATACTGGCAAAGACGCTTTGCAACCCAAGCTAAGGCCGACCACCACCAATTAAGGTGAACAATGCTAGTGCTAATGCATGCGAGATAAACGATATGTAAATCGTCATCCGAATGCAATACTGCACAAAACTAAAGATGAATACCAAATTGAGTCACACTCATGGTATTATTCCATCCTTAAGTTCAATCACTCTTCTTGGTGTATTTAAGCATGAAAATGTATCACTAATGCAAAGCACCTTAAATGAATTAAATAATTAACTTAAAGGTAGTTTTGAACTAATGAAGATTAACTACTCTAATTTACACCCAAAGTTCATTGAAATTACGGAGAAATCACTCCCGAAAGCGTTTCCCAAGGTAAAAATAAAAAGGACGAAGAAGAAGAAGAAAGAGGCACCAAAAAGGATCTTAAAACAAGCAAAAAAACAAATTCTGACTTGTGTTAACCGGTTAACCAAAATGGTTAACCGGTTAACGCAACCAATTTTCAAATCCTGCGCAGTTTAACACTGGTTAACCGGTTAACCAAAATACACTGAAAATGGTTAACCAGTTAACACTGAACCAATAGCAGGAAAATTGCAGAAATTCAGCATGATCCATTTTTAAAACCTTTTTCAAACACTTGATGATCATGATCTGAGTTTGCACGAATTTAAAAACCAAAATACAGTGAAATCCCTACAATCAAAAAACAAATTAAGATCCAAAGGATCTAGAACCAAAGGAACCAAAGATCTACATCTTGAATGTTGATGATGACTATGGGTTTATGGAGAGAGTGATTTACCAAAAGCACTTCTTCAAATTGGACCAAATCAAGCTAGATCTACTACACTTGTCCAACAAGAAAGAAGTAGGATGAATGTTTAGCTCAAGTTGATCAAGAATTCAATGTGAATTCTTGATAACTTTAAAAAGAGGTAAAGAGCTTTAGTGAGATTTTTGGTTTTGGGGGATTTTTGTAAGAGGTTTGTTTCTTTAAGAAATTTTTGCAAGGTGAATTTGGCTCTCTAAATCTTGGTAAATCAATGAAATTATGGTCCTATTTAAAGTCCTTAGGTATGAGAATTTGGTGGGATGGAGCTTGCTTTGGTAATTAAAATTAGGTTTGATAATTGCAAATTTGGTGGGAAATGGAAAAGAGTGGTGATTAGTGAGGGTTTATGGTAGGAAATGATCAAAGTGATGTAGAGAAATCAGAGGGCAATGGATCTAGAATATTCCAAATATATCAATGATCCAAAGGTGTTGAATTTGAATGAAAAATTAAAATTTCGCACTAGTTAACCGGTTAATAAATTTACACTGGAAATGGTTAACCGATTAACCAAGCATAAATTTGAATTTTTTATTCAAACATGATTGCTTGGTTGTTGTGGCCCGATTCTTTTGTACGTCGAAGAAGGCATGGAAATAAACACATGAACCTTGGAATTCCTTGAATGAATCAATTAACTTGGGGAATCCTTGATCAGATAAATTTGAATTACTTGCGGATCAACTTCGACTTTTGTCTGTGAAATTTTACTCGAGCTGCAAGACTGCAATTTTTGGCATTTTCAATTGTTCATTTTCCTGAAAATGATTAGTAAAACAAAACAAAATATTTTTTGGATTTTAATTAATGGTTAGTAAACATAAACAAATAAAGCAATTAAAGGAAACAATGATTCCATGTGAGATATAAACCTAACCCAAGAAGAAACGAGAAACCAGTGCGATCTTGTTTGTGCAAGATGCAGATGAAATGCGAAGAAAACTTAGGGCAAAAATTAGAGTGTTACAGGTACAGTTTGGTACCCACATGTTGTCTGAAGTGGCTGAAGACTGGTGGGATAATACCCGTCATCGTTTGGAGGATGTTGGTACTGTAGTGATCTGGTCAGTGTTCAGGAGGGAGTTTCTGAGAAAATATTTTTTGGAAGATGCTCGTGGTAAGATGGAGGTAGAATTCCTTGAGCTGAAGCAAGGAAGTATGACGGTAGCAGAGTATGCTGCTAAGTTTGAGAGGTTGGTGAAGTATTATCCTCACTACTATCATGTTGATGCTGAGTTGTCGAAGTGTCTCAAGTTTGAGAGTGGGCTGAGACCAGAGATCAAAAAAGGGATTGAATGTCAGCAGATCTGCAGATATGTTGGGTTGGTACCTACATAATGCAAACTTATTTAGAATATACGATAAAATGCTGAGTGCATGCGGAGAACGTGCTGGGTGTCAAGAATACATCATCTAAATAATATTGTCGAAATGGTAAAGTTGAGATAGTAGTGCCGAAAAACAAACCATCATAAAGCAATAATGCATGAACGCGCGAAAAGTCATACTACCAATGTCAATAATACCTAAGTACAAGAAAAGGCCATAACCAATGATACAAAATAGGAGATTCCATCAACAAGCTTGAAGGTAATCTCAAAAATAACAAAGTACTCCATACAAATGAAATAATTCTACACCCTCTGGTTTGTCAATTATTTGTATGATTAGTATCCGACTTGAGCTTCGACTCCTGGGGATACCTTCTGGTGTGATGACCCCTTAATCAATTAGAACTTGGACATCATGTTTAAACGCTTTACACTCATCAATTGTATGTCCAAATGTTCCTGAGTGGAATTCACACATAGCATCCATATTATAGTACAGAGGAATAGGGTACGACATTGGTAGGACATTCCTCAGTTGAATCAAAGAGATCTTGAGAAAGCGAGCAAGTAATTGATTGTGAGGAATATGAATTAGAGTAAACACTCCCAGACTTCCTGAGTCTGAGTCTCCCATGTTGTTGATACTTTTGTTGCTGAAATGAATTCAGGCATTCAATTTCCCTTTGCACATTCCTTTCCACATTCGTCCGATGAGTGGGAAAAGGTTACTGGCGTGATGACTTTGAGACCCAAGGCGGAGGAATATGCCCCTAGTTTGAGGTGGGCCATGTAGAAGGGAAAGGAGGACTAACTTCCTTTGCAGCCACTAATATGAGATCACCTAACACATTCCCGCCAATTAGTGTGAACTCAATTGCTTTTTAGTCAATGAGCTCTTGGACCTGATATTTGAACCTCTTACAGTTTTCCACATTGTGGCCAGGTGAACGAGAAGGGAAATCACACCTAGCACTGACATCAAAATCTAGAGGAAACTTTCTAGGAAGGGTCACCAAAGTGTCAGTTCAACCAGTTCGAGTTTGAGCAAGCAAAGAAGCAACTTAACATACAACATTGGGATCAAATCAAACTTAAACTCAGGCTTCTTCGGCCTTTGTTCAAATTCTTTGCCCTTAAACTTCCTTTGGGGAATAGGAAGTAGATGCATATCGAGAGGCTTTAGAGACCAAAGTTGTGGAGAAGATCCAAGAAGCATTCCCTAGTCTCAGGAAGGTCCCACATAACGGGGAGAAGTAACAACTTCAGTAGCAGCAACGAGAATAGAGTCACCTTCTTTCTTTAATACTGTCTGCAGAACCCCCATGGTTTTGCTCACTTGATTCTTCAATTGGTGAACTTTTTCCCTCAGTAAATTATGATCATGAGATCAGGCCTGCATGTCAACCATGAATTATCCCATTTGAATTTTAATTTTAGCCACTTTTACACGGAGTTGTTCCATAGCTATCCTCGGATTGTCACAAGTTGAGTAGTGGGAAAATCAAGTTGGAAATTCTGAAGAGAAAACCAAGCCAAAAATAAGAAATATTCCTCTGAACACCTATTATGAATGAATGCATGAGTGTGTGTAAATTCCATGCTCAGTTATTTCCAGGGAATCTATCCTCTTTGAAAGAGCCACAAAAAGAAATTGGAATGCTCAACCACAAAATTCGAAGATAAGATCCTTGGGAATAACTAAGCATGTGTGTCAAAATGATATGATGTCATGTATGCATGGACATGGGATCACTGTTGTCATATATTGCTGGACATCACTGCATTGTTATCTGGTTTGATTTGAATGGAACCGGCTGATAAGTACCAAAATCATAAATCCAACTCATAAGAGAACCAAATAGAATCAGGTAGGTGGAAGGTCAAAGTTACCTGCAAACTTGTAAGCCCCATCCAATCTCACATGTGGTTCTATAAGGTCAAGGTGACTCAACTTCTCTGGCTCTCAAGTCGAGAAGCAATAATATGGTCACTGTTTCCAGTTTGACATTATTACCAATCGAGGAAGCCTCCACTGATCCCTCAAATATTTCTTACACAAGTTCCCAGTTTCAAACATTAAGGTCGAGAAGCAATAATACATTCATCCCGTAGGGTACAATACTATCGCCAATCGAGGAGTGCTTTCACTGAGTTCTTATGATAAAAGGGTAAACCTATGGCATGTTCCCAGCTTCGGGTCCTCGGGAAGGATACATAATGGGTTTTCCATTTCTGGTGTGCCATTATCATTCCATTAGACGAGGGTCTCAACTGAGTCCCTGGGAAATGGTCACTAAAGTCGACGACTCTCGAAGGAATGCCAAGTCTGTTGTAGAAGTATACAGGATGAATGCACTTATAAGAGAATCTCCTTTGGGTGAGGGTCTCGTGCCACTACATGTGTCAAGCACCACGCAAGTGTACATGAATTCCACTCTAATGCATGTGTGTATACTCAAGCCTGGGTACTGTGCTTATCTCTCAAAACAATCCAACCTGCCAAATAAAAACCAATACAGTCCAACCAACAATATATGAAAGTAATGATATGCAATAAGTAAATGCGATAAATAAATAAATAAATAAAGCATAAGTAGATAAATGCATAAAGAAAAAATACCAATGAATGTTAAACACTCAAGCACTAGGATTGACTTACATAGGGGAAAGATAGTCCCTTGCAGAGTCTCCAGCTGTCGCAATGCAAAAAAATACCGGCAAAAAGAATGAACAGAAGAGTCGCCACCGAACATTTTTTATCCTTGAAAGGAAGGGAGAACGATCGAAGAAAACCAGAGGGAAAGGAAAGACGAGGCAACACAACCAAGTCTGGGCTCGAGAGTCGGTTACGTGAAGGGAAGGTTATAGCACCCCTTCACATCCGTCGTACTCGACGGGATCCACGCTTGACATACTACTCAAAGGGTGTAAGTATCTGCTCTATCTTCTACTAACTGGAAACTGGAAAGTAATGGAAGAGAAAGAGAGAAAGTGAAACAAAAAAGGGAGAGAAGGAAGTTGACTCGAGAGGACATCGAGTCCCATCCTGACGTATCTCACCGGGAATACGAATCAGAGTCGACGTAGTTCTAAATAGAATGGGGATTATGGTCGCTAGTCGTCGCACCTATACCTACATATCTGGAATTAGAATTAGACCGTCATAGTTTGGCTCACTACTGGTTGCAATTTTTTTTGTATTTTATGTTTTTATGATTAATAGTGTCAGAATTCACGTCCCAGCAATTAGGGTTTGCCTGTTCGCTGAATCGAGGCTTGGGCGTTGCCTGTTTGCAATAGAACGGAATTGACAAGTTGATGCGTCCACAGAGGATTATGAGATGAGAAGAGAAAGACGTGAAACTTATTTCATTGTCTTTTATGAGAAGTGGATTCATGATTTGTTTGTAATGCACATTGTGCTAAAGACTATGAAATAGGAGCGTATACTTTGCATAAAGATCCAAGCGTTTCGCACACAAAGCATCCTAGAAAAGGTAAGGTATTCACCCATTCATTATTTCCTACATACTTAAGGCTCGTGGCGCACAATACGCATTTCATTTGTTAAGAGTTTTAGTTTTTAAATTTAGAGATGAGAAGTGAGACTCAAAGGTGAAAAGAAAATCTAATGGGTGACTGAAATCCTAGTGTTAGCATGTAATGATTGATCCTACGTTAGGTTTCTATCCTACTCCAAACTTAATTAGAAATTAAGTTGGAGTAGGTCCACATCTATCCTACTCCATACTTAATAATAAAATAAGTAAGACTAGGTATCCTAAAGAGAATATGCAAGGGAAACACAAGTACACAAGTAGTAAACCATTTCAATGTTTGGAAAATGTACGGGTCATGACTTCCTATGTTATGGTAAAGGAACCGTGCGACGAATCGAAAAGAGTGGTGAAATGGATTAGGGAGGGTCAGTTGTGTTGTGCAAGACAATCGACTTATGGTTTGAAACATACAAGGCTTGCTTGGGTTTAATAGAATGGATATGAACATGGAGAAACAATGGAAATCCTAAGGTGGAGCATGTGAAATCAATTTGGTTATTTTGAAAGTGATTCGACGTTGGATCAAATTTAATTCTTTTTTCTCTTTGAAATTTTGTTTTCTAAACGATATTTTTTATCTTTTCTATCCTATTAATGTATAGCATACAAGCATCCAAGTAATGTAAAGCAAGTAAACCTAAACTATTACATTGTAATGGGGAGGGGGGACATGAAAAACCTAACAAGGGGGAAATAACTAAGCTAAGGCATAAGTGAAATAAATGGACATAAATCATAAATGTACAATAAACGGTTAGAATCCAAAAAGGGTCCATAAGTGGTAAAATCTTCCAAGTTACCTTACAAAAGAAAGTAAAAGTGGTTAGTTGATGACTCGATTTCGTATAGGTTATTTCAATTCATTTCATGCATAATTAGTCGTATTTTTATTGAGTCTTCATCGCATTACTTATCATTTACCTATGTTTTCTTTACTTTGTATTTTTAGGACCAATATCAGCTGGATCGAAGAAAAGAACAAGAATCATGGCAAAGCAGCTGAGAAAGAGAAGAAAATTGAAGCATTTTGCCTCTTCTAGGTGAATGGAGTTCGCCATTCCCCCCAAAGGGAACCTAATGGCGTTCACCATTGGTATATGGCATTCACCATGCATCACAGGAGCAGTTTTCCAGAAGTAGTTCACATCAGTTTCGCTCAGTTTGAATTCAAAATCCGTAACTATTTTGGAGCCAGATTTTCTATACCCTGCATTAGAGACATCTACACCCTGCGGAAGCACTTCCGAAATTTCTACTGGACCATATATTTACATTTCCAAAGTGATAATTCTCACACTGAGTGATTATAACAACTTTTGTATCTTTTTTCTTTTTCATTTTGTTGCTGTACTTGGATCACTTCATATTATACAAGCTTATTTCCATTTATTTTAGGTTATTGCTTTATTGTTCAATTTATTATTCATTGTATTTTAATTCACTACCATTGTATGTTCTTATTACAAACTTTTCATAAAAAACTTAAGAACATAATTTTATTAAAACCTAAGTAACATGTTTGTTTCTAAGTTCAGTAACGTAAATGTTTTAATGTTGAAATTAATTATGATTGGCTAAACTTGTATGAGCCCGTAGTTTGAGGACTGTCGTCTCGACGGGACTCTGTAGGATAACTGAAACCTTTTGTATGCTTGAAATTCTGATTTTGTAGTCTAAGTCAATTTTAGGTAGACTAGTTGCGACAGCGAGAGGCTGCTTAACAGTATTTAGTCACGACAGCGAGAGGCTGGTTAACAGTATTTAGTCACGATAGTGAGAAATGAACTAAGAGGAGTCCAACAGAGCAAAAGTTTGAGGTATGCGTCAGATAGTAGGCATATAACACTGGATCCTAAACACAACGAGAGCACTTTAGGTATTCTGTTTGGACTTACCCATTTTCAAAGAGTTCCTTTTAATTACCGAGAGAGCGAGAGCAAAATCTTGGTATTATCAGGCGTTGCTCAGTCAATAGCGCGAGAGTGTGAGATCATGTTTTTAGATCGGTACTTCCTTCAGAACAACTTCAGCATCCATTTCAGCCCCGCAACCTATAGAGTCCCTAAGAACCCCAAAAATCACTCTACAACCTCGTTTCCCTTATTTGTTTT
This sequence comes from Lathyrus aphaca, assembly GCA_963966055.1. Lineage (NCBI taxonomy): Eukaryota > Viridiplantae > Streptophyta > Magnoliopsida > Fabales > Fabaceae > Lathyrus > Lathyrus aphaca. The sequence continues at coordinate 437,093,793 of OZ014521.1, forward strand.
AAACCCCCTTATTTTAGTTATTTCTTTATCGCTTTTATCCGTGACAACCTTCTATTTTAGCCTTGCACCGCAATTATAGGACACACCCTTTTGACTATCAATCCCTGTGGGTTCAACAATCTTTTAAAACTACGCGATACCCTGTATGCTTGTAGTATCAATCCGACCAAAGACGTTAAATCACGATCATTAGTACATAAAACATAATGCATGGATGAAAATGATATGCATGGGATGAATTAAAATAATTATCATGTCAAGATTATGGTGTCGCTCCCAGGATTTTCATCCTAGTACAAACGCGAAAGTGGCGCAGAAAAGGTAGAGTCGCCAGCCAGGCATTTTTATCCCGAATGAATGGGAAAGGTAATGCTGCACAAACCTAAGAGAGAAGGAAAGGACGAGGCCTTGCGAACCAAAGATCTGGGTTCGGGAGTCGGTTACGACCTGGGAAGGTATTAGCACCCCAGATCGTTCGCCGTACCCGACGGGATCCACGCTTGTTTGTTTGTTTGTTTCAAAGGGTGAGAAATAAAGTGTTGCTGAATAAAACCGCTACTGGAACTGAAATGAGAAAGGAATTGGAAAAGAAAATGAAAGAGGAAAAGGGGGGAAATGTAGGAAAGATAAAGAATGTGCTCGAACGGGCCCTACCCCGCTGCCTACGTACCTCATCGAGAAAATGAGGATCAGAGTCGACGCAGTTCGCCTAACCAGGCAGGAACTTTGTTTGTGTTTTTTATCGCTGGAACTGCGTATGTCTATGCTCAGGTGTTGCAGGCCCGACTTGTGCGAGTGTATTTACCGTCTTGCATGCGAGACAAGTCGTCGGAAGTTTGCATTGTGAGTGAATGAGATGAGAAGATAAGGTCCCACAGGACAGTCGCTTATTATGTGTTATTTTGTCTTTTATGAGAAGTATTTGGAATTTGTTTGTGAACATCCTCATACTAAGACTTATCCATTGTGGTAAATACTTACACCTCGCCCCGAAATAGGACGCATATAAGTACTCCACAACAAAGTCTCATGGCGTATAAGAACATTCAACCTTTATTTGGTATTTTATTATTTTCTTCATGAGATGAGAAAGAAAGACTCAAGTTGAAAAAGGACAAACTAAGGGGACTAAGACACAATCCTAATTTAGTTATTATATTCTAAAGGTGATCCTAATGGTTTGTGAGGTTTTTTCTAATCCTAAGGAAGAAAAGGAAAAGAAAGAAGAAAAAGGACACGACATACTTCCTAAGGAAGTTAAGTTGGCCCTGGCCAAAGGGGAAATCCTACCAATCACAAATATGAAAGTAAAAGGTGAACTAAATGCATAAAGAAGATGCATAAAACATAAAAGGATAAGGTGTAAGGAAACATACATTTCCCTCCCTACAAAACAAAGATTAATGTGCATATTATTAAAAATAATAAGGCAAACACACAACAATTAAATCCTACTAATTCTAGGACCTAACTTCTAGACTCCAACTTAATTCTAAAGGAACTAAAAAAAATGCTAAACAAAATCCAGCACCTATTACAACCCCTAAAGTAAAAACAGCTACCACAATAATGCACAACACAAGACAACTTTCTACAGCCTACAATCAACATACAAAATAGGTGTAGAAAGTCACATAAAGCATGTAAACACACATTTTACAGCCACTGCACTAACAAACATCTATGAAAACACGGGGCAGATTTGATCATTTTTATTTATGTGCACAAAGTGAATGATAAACAATACATTAATGTCAATTAACCTGGATCTACATACATCACAAAAGGAATTCAAACATGTGAATTTATTTACATCATTTATTTGGTTAAAAGGAACAATGATCAACAAGAACAACCACACTTTTCCATATTGCACAAATGAGCATTTATCATGAAATTGAACAAGTATCACTGCAAGCATCAAGTATTACACATGCATGGCATAAAAACCATAATTGAATTCATGTCAAGAAGTGATCCACTAAACACAAGAAGCATGCATGAACATGTGAAACGTTTAATCACTTTTAAACAAAAAATCAAAATATGGCACTTAATCATGTGATCAATCCAAAAAAGCAAGGATCATAATCATGAAGCACAAATCACTTTTAAGTAAGCATTTGACATGTGAAACAAGTGATTAAAGTATAGAAATACACATCAAGAATAAATTATAACACATATGCACATTTAACACAAAACATGGAAAAGTGAACGGAATCATGTCGAAATGACTCGAAACAATGGAATCGACTACTGGAAATAGACCCAAAAATTCCCTAAAATCAATACCTAAGCATACATGAACATTAGAAGCACAAAGAAGCAAGAACAAGTAAGAAAATAAGCTAAAAATCCAAGATCTAACAGTGTTAACCGTTTAACCAAATTGGTTAACCCGTTAACGGACAGAAAATTACAGCATTCTGGCCAAAAACGCACGTGTTAACCGGTTAACCAAATGCGTTAACCGGTTAACACTGAACAGAATGGAAAAAATGTTTTGAAATAAGTGCTTTTGGCCACAATCCTAATTCTAAACATCCCTAACACACATCTAATCATGTTAACACAAATTTCCACTCAATTAGGGCTTATTAACACAAGCTAGATCATATAACAAGCTATAACCTAGCTTCTAATCCATTAAAATTCACAAATCGCAAGCAAAACGTAACGAAAACGTAATCAACCACAAGTAATACGAAAAGTGATTAAAGAATGCCGAAATGGCAAGATGAAGAGAATAACTTAAAGCAAGCATGGTTTTAGATCACCAACCTATGAAGCGGAGAAGTGCTTCGATGGATATTGCGAGAATTGGAGCTTGATCGAAGAGAAATCCGAAGAATCCGCGAATACGCAAAATAAGTGTGTTCTTGATGCTTGATACTTCTTGCACTTCCGATACGTCAAAATCTTCACAAAAATTAGTAGCTTCTTCTTCTACAACGCCCAAATCAATGGAGGTTGGAGGCTAAGCTTTAAGATCTTCAAGTTTCAATGTGAAAAACTTGAAGAGCTTCTTCAAAAAAAGCTTTGGTGAAAATGGAAATGGAGGAAAAATGAGAGAGAAAGTGATTCTAGAAGTGAGAATTATAAAATTATGAGGGAGTGAAAAATTGGGAACCTTTTGCATTGAAGGTATTAATGATTATATAGAGTCTAGGATTGAAGCTAGGTTTGGGAATGGAGTTAGGTTTAGGAATGAAGTTAGGTTTGTAGTTAGTTAGGGTTAGGGTTGGAGAGGGAATATTCCTTGGAATACTCTAGAAGGTTGTAGAACATGGTAGAAGCATCCAAGGGAAAAGGTGTGGAATTGAAGTGGAAAAATAAGAGGGGAAGGAATGAAAGGAAATGTGGAAGGAAAGTGGAAGGAAAATGGAGGGAAAGGTGAAACCAACCACTTTTCAAATGATTTTTTTCTTTCTAAAAGTGGTAAGTTTTGGTTTTCTTGATTTTTCATGATTCCTCCATCATTTCTTGATCAAATTTAAACCATAGGATCCTTGTAACCCTAATTTCATGATTTTGATCTAAAAAAGTCAAGAGTTTACTTTTTACTCAGCCTGGTTGACTTTTCCCAAATTCCTTGATTTTCAATCCATTAACCAATTGAAGCTCTTCCAAAATGATTCCATGGATGAAATTTCAACCCTTGATACTTGTCATCATGTAGAAAACAATGTAATCAAGTTTGGATCAAAATCTCACTGAGAAGCCCGGTTAATTAGAAACCCTAATTTGTCCCTTTTCCTCAGGGTAGTTGCATTGCTTGCATCCTTTGATCAATCCAGTTCTTTCTAGGACTTGTGGCCTCAAATGAAGACTTGTGGGATGTTGTGAGCCCTTTACACAATGTTGAGGAGCTTTGTAACCCTTTGGTTGTCTTTGTATGGCCTTCAATTGCTTCAATCACTGATCACAAATCTATGCCTCCGCTATGATAGCTATGATGCAATGTTTTTGGTTATAACATGAATTTGAGTATGCAGAATGCTATGCTAGATGTTATGCAAAATGAGAGGGCAAATTTTGGGGTATTACATCTGCCCCTATTCAATCATCTGCAAACCTGAACGAATAATAGCAAATGCTTTTAGACTTTCAAGGAGTGGAGTGATTGGATACTCAGATAGACCTGAAAATTTAAATTTTGAGGGGAATGAAAGTGGTTGGTACAATAAAATTGACGAACTTGGGGTTCGGAAAAAAGTTGAATATGACAAACTTGGGGTTTGGAAAAAGAAAAACCTAACAAACTTGGGGTTTGTAAGGAACAAAAAATTGGCGAACTTGGGGTTCGGCAACAGAAAAGTAAACTTGGGGCTCACAACAATGACGAACTTGGGGCACGGTATTGGAAAACTTGACAAACTTGGGGTTTGCAAGTAAAGATTGAACTTGGGGTTCAAAAAAGTTGGCAAACTTGGGGCTCGGCAACAGAAATGTGAACTTGGAGCTCACAACAATGACGAACTTGGGGCTTGACACTGGTAAACTTGACAAACTTGGGGCTTGCAAGTAAAGGTTGAACTTGGGGTTCAAAAAAGTTGGCGAACTTGGGGCTCAGCAACGAAAATATGAACTTGGGGCTCACAACAATGACGAACTTGGGTCTCGACACTGGTAAACTTGACAAACTTGGAGCTTGCAAGTAAAGGTTAAACTTGGGGTTCAAAATGTTGGTGAACTTGGGGCTCAACAACGGAAAAGTGAACTTGGGGCTCACAACAATGACGAACTTGGGGCTCGACACTGGTAAACTTAACAAACTTGGGGCTTGCAAGTAAAGGTTTAACTTGGGGTTCAAAATGTTGGCGAACTTGGGGCTCGACAACGGAAACGTGAACTTGGGGTTCACAACAATGACGAACTTAGGGCTCGGCATTGGAAACTTTGAACTAGACGCTCTGTGGGAGATACTTCAGGTTAAGAAGACATTGTGGGTTTTCATGCAATATTCCTAAAACTGGCCCATGTTGATATGCACATGTTTGGATTAATGGCGTAATGTTCCATGACAATGGAAATGCTACGCTTTGGAGGATGCAAATGTAATGATGATACTAAATGAAAATGCAAAAGGATCTCCTGATAAGGAGACTGCAAGGTATCTTTGACGACTTCGCTGGGGAAGAAATAATGATCACTACATTGATCTGGTTAATCCTTTGTGAGGAGAAAACAACTCTGCGGCGAATGCTGTTAATGATACACCGACTCTGAACTGCTGCCATTGCCAAAAATAAATTGGACTTTGAGATTGGAGAGCCAGGATCCTGTTGAAGATGATCTTGATCTAATAGGTACGCTACCTGTTGAACTCCGTTGGGGAAGTGATATCCTTATGGCTTTGCTGGGGAATCAGATGCATGATACTGCTGAGGTAGCAACCTGCTAGGGAGGAAAGAAACTCCTTGTACTGCTGGGGATTGCTCATGTGTTGAAGGGAAGTCTCTGCTTGGGGAGACCATTATCTTCTTTCACCACTGCTTGGGAAGATTTCTACTTCCGCTATACTGGGGATAAATGAAGACACACGGGAAGACACTTGTTGAAGAATTCTCCTGAAAGTCTGCTCTAGTTCTGTGAGCAACACCGATACATGCATAAACATAATTGATAATGCCTACAACATAGAAAGTTAGTTTGGCTTGTATGCCCCAGGCTCATGGTCTGAATCACCATCCCGGTCACTTAACACTTTATAGAGCTGCATTAAATGTTTATGTCCTCTTGCATGAGTTAGAAAGCATTCAAATGTTCACAACGCAACTTTAAATCATAATTTGCTGGACGTTTTTGCAATCAATCAATGTTAGATGAACAACAAATGGTCATAGGTTTGACTGAAATTGAATTTTATTGATTTTGGTGATTGGCCTTGAATAGGAATTACATCAAGAACCAATCCCTGGAAAGAGGAAATCTCTCAAAAGGAAAACAAACTATCCTATTGGCAATGTGAATAATGGATCTCATCAAGTTTCGACCCAACTATGACTTGTATATCTTCACGACTCTCCGCTTGCTTCTCCCTTGAGAAAGGTGATTGGATTGGTCCTTAACCCTTGGAATGCCCTTAGTTGCAAATGGATCACAAATTTCGCAGACCGCAGTCGTTCGTATCAGTCCCTCTTTTGCGTGGATCGCCCTTTAGGGTTTTCAATCCATCGGGATACCCTTTTTTGCCTGAGCTGTCCGATGTGGCTTTTCAGCTCAGCGGGTGTACATTCTTTTCAATATTTCCCTAATTTTTGCCCGAGCCTTTTATCCTGTTTTGGCTCGCCGGGATGCCAATTTTTGCCTGGATCTTTATTCTGTTTTATGCAACGGGTCTTTTTACACGAATTATTTTCTTACTGCGTCTGTGTTGACAGGGGAATGGAAGTCTTCACCATCCATGGTTGTTAGCATCAAGGCTCCACCCGAGAAGACCTTTTTAACCACGAATGGACCTTCATAATTGGGTGTCCACTTGCCTCTGTGATCGTTGTTAGGAGGAAGAATTCTTTTCAGCACCAGGTCACCTGGTATGTACTGTTGAGGTCGTACTTTCTTGTCAAAAGCCTGTTTCATTCGCCGTTGGTACAACTGTCCATGGAATATAGCTGTTAGACGCTTTTCTTCAACGAGGCTCAGTTGATTGTACCTGGATCAGAGCCATTCAACTTCATCTAGCTTGACATCCATCATTATCCTCAACGAGGGGATCTCAACTTCGACCGGTAGGACTTCCTCCATACCATACACTATTGAGAACGAGGTTGCCCCTGTCAAGGTTCGCACAGACGTTTGGTACCCGTGTAGTGCAAACAATAGAATCTCGTGCCAATCCTTATATGTCACAACCGTCTTCTGCATGATTTTCTTGATATTCTTGTTGGTCGCCTCAACGACTCCATTCATCTTTGGGCAATACAGCAAAGAGTTGTGATGCTCTATTTTGAAATCCCGACACAAGTCAGCCATCATCTTGTTATTGAGGTTAGAACCATTATCAGAAATGGTCCTCTCGGGAAATCCGTACCGGCAAATGATGTCTCTTTTGATAAACCGGGCTACCACTTGTTTTGTAACGTTAGCATAAGATGCCGCTTCGACCCACTTTGTGAAGCAGTCTATAGCAACCAGGATGAAGCGGTGACCGTTGGAAGCTGTTGGCTCAATCTTGCCAATCATATCAATGCCTCACATGGTGAACGGCCAAAGTGAAGACATGATGCTCAATCGATTTGGAGGTATATGGACCTTGTCAGCATAGATCTGACACTTGTGGCACTTGCAGGAATATTTACAGCAATCAGGTTCCATGGTGATCCAATAATATCCCGACCTGAGAAGTTTCTTTGCCATAGAATGTCCTCCAGCATGGGTATCGAAGGAGCCTTCATGAACCTCTTGCATCAACAGGTTTGCTTCGTGTCTATCCACGCATTTGAGCATAACCATGTCAAAGTTTCGCTTGTATAACACATCATCTTGATTCAAAAAGAATCCACCTGCTAGCCTCCTGAGAGTCTTCTTGTCTTTACTGGATGCCCCAGTCGGGTACTTTTTAGACTTCAAGAATTGCTTGATATCATGATACCAAGGTTTTTAGACTTCACCATTGTCAACTACAAACACATATGCATTTCTTTCGAGACGAGAGACCATGATTCGAGGCACGTAATTCTCTTGACAAACTTTAATCATGGATGATAAAGTTGCTAGAGCATCAGCAAACTGATTTTCATCTCGTGGAATACAATTCAGCTTGACCTGTGTGAAGAAAGTTAGCAACCCCCTGGTATAATCCCTATAAGAAACTAGGTGAGATTGATGCACTAACCACTTGCCATTGACTTGATTTACAACTAGAGAAGAATCTCTGAAGATCTCGAGGTTCTTAATTCGCAAGTTGATTGCCTCCTTGACCTCCATGATGCAAGCTTCATACTCTGCTTTGTTGTTGGTACATTCGAATGTCAGCCGAGCAGTTAAAGGTGTATGGACCCCTTCTAGTGAGATAATGACAGCACCTACTCCGCTTCCGTTTACATTCACAGCTCCGTCAAACATCAACATCCATTTGGATTCGGGGTCTGGCCCCTCCTCCGGAAGTGCTTCTTCACAGTCTTTCAACTTGAGGAACACGATGTCCTCATCCAGAAACTCAAATTTCATGGGCTGATAATCGTCGATTGGCTGCTGGGCCAAGTATTCTGACAATACACTCCCTTTGAATGCTTTTTGCAAAGTGTATTGGATATCATATTCTGTCAAAATCATCTGCCATCGGGCTACCCTTCCTGTTAGAGCCGGCTTCTCGAAGATATACTTTACAGGGTCCATCTTGGAAATTAAGAGAGTGGTGTGAGTCAGCATGTACTGTCTTAGTCAGCGAGCAGCCCATGCCAAAGCGCAACAAGTTTTCTCGAGTAGTGAGTAGCGTGTTTCATAATCGGTAAACTTTTTTCTAAGGTAATAAATGGCATGCTCTTTTAGACCAGACTCGTCCTACTGACCCAACACACATCCCATTGATCCTTCGAGTACGGTAAGGTACATGATTAAGGGTCTCCCTGGTACTAGAGGCATGAGAATCGGAGGTTCTTGCAAGTACTCCTTGATTCGGTTGAAGGCCTGTTGGCAGTCATCATTCCACTTGATAGCCTGATTCTTCCTCAGAAGCTTGAAAATAGGCTCACATGTGGTTGTTAGGTGCGAGATGAACCGTTCAATGTAGTTCATTTTCCCTAAAAAACCACGTACTTCATTTTCACTTCTTGGTTCAGGCATCTCTTGGATGGCTTTTACTTTTGCTGGGTCGACTTTGATTCCCCATTCACTAACAATGAAGCCCGGTAGCTTACTGGAACATACCTGTAGACACCCCAAATTTGCCCTCTGGCTTTTGTATCTTTTTCTGCTTTTCGTTTTGCATTCATATACATTTTTGCATACCATTTGCATAAGCTCCTAAGACATGGGATCAGGATTTTCCGAAGAATTAGGGTTCCGCACCCTATGTTTGGTTATCAGGAGAATTCAAGGTTTTGGCTATGCAGCCATTAGTGGCATCATCCTCTCTTTTCTCCTGTCACTAATTAGGGTTTATTTCCCTAGTTTGGTAATATTTGAGGATCTCACGTCTGAGGACTATGCATCGATTCTTATGGTCCATCATCAGGATATTTTCCTTTTCATCAATTTATGAGGCTATTCATCTTTCACAAACATCTCAAGAGTCATGATTTCAGGAGATTTCTTCATCTTTGAGTTGTCTGTTTTAGTGAACTATTTCTCAAATGATGTGTATTCACAATCAAGTTGTGTGGTGTGATCATCAAGTTGTGGTCCATAAGAGGTTTTGGGCCAGTTTGTTTATCCATTCGTTCATGGTGTACAATTGTGGATTTATTTTCCCAAGAAAATGATCCGTATGGTTTTGAAAATATTAAGGGTTCATTGGATTAGAAACTCAGAGGTTGATTGTTTCACATGGTGTGTTTCGATGGCATTGGCAGTGCTTTTTGTTTTATCAAAAGCGTGTGGATTATTGCAGTGTGTTGCATGACAGTGTGCATGATGGTAGTAGCTTTCTCTTTTCATAAAAATCAGCTCATCGTCCATTATCCTTTTTTTTCTCCGAATTCCTTTCATAAACCGCCATTCCATTTTCATTTTTGAACCATTTCTGATACCTCTAATCCGTCATATCTTTCCTTTTTTTCTTTTTTCTATATTCTCTTCATTTCCATATTCTAAGACATATTGTTTTTAAGCCAATTTCAAATATCCTTTTCAAGTTTCATTTATAATTACCCTTTTTTTTATATAATAATCATTACCCAATTAACCATTTTTTTTTTCCATTTTTCTTTTTTATTATTATTTTTCTACACACGTAATCTTTTCATTTTTTTTTCAATTCAATTCATAAGACGAAATTAAACTTTTTTTTAGATTTTCATTACATCCACTTTATGCCCATTTCCTTCACTCACAACAAACCTCACCATAGGCCCCTCACAGCCAACGTTTCACAACTTCTGCAACAAACATGGCATTGCAACTGGTCCCACACTCATCACACATTTCACACTACAAGCCAATTTGGACCACAACTGCAATGTTCGTACTCTGCACGTACTCTGCACAGCACCAACAACAAGCAACAACCTACTCTGCACAGCACTGTCGCTCCCACCAAATGAAGTCGGGTCAAATGGGGTACAGACGCGAACGGTCGGCGAAGGGAACAGTGAGAACACACAGCCGTGAACTCACTGGGGATGAATAGAGTCGCCAGCTAGGCATTTTTATCCCAGAGGAAAGGCAATGCTGCATAAGCCTAGAAGAAGATGGATAAGACGGTTGCGAACCAAAGAGACTGAGAAAGGGGGTTGGTTACAACCTGGGAAGGTATTAGCACCCAGATTGTCCGCCGTACTCGACGGGATCCACGCTTAAAAGATTTGTGTTTTAAAGGGGTAGTGTCAGTGCAATTTGTGTATAAAGTAACTGGAAAAGAATGTACAGGTGTCAGTGTAAGTGAAGTGCAATATATACAGTGTCAGTGCAGGAACAAGAATAAAATGCTCAAGATCATGAGGCTAAAGAATGAAGCTGGAAAGAGAGGGAATGTACAGAGACTTTTGTTCGATAACTGTTAAGTTATGCCTACGTATCCTCTCGTGCAATGAGGAAGTCAGAACACCGTAGTTCGACCCAAGGAGACTGAAAGATGAATTGACTTGTGAACTGCTTGCTTGTCTATGCTCAAGTGTATGACCTGTCTGGCTCAGGTGCTAACTGTCTTGCATTAGACGGAAGAAGCGAGTTCTCGTTTGTGAGTGAAGATGATGAGAAAAGAATCCCGGAGGAGACGATTATTGTTTGTTTTTGTGTTTTCAGTCTTTTATTGCTTTTGGATTTTGTCATAAGTTAATGAGCTTAAGCCTGAACCAGTTGGTTAGTAAATTCATCACATCTTCCCTCTGATTAGGGGTAATGAGAATACCTTAAGTGTGAAGTCAGATTCTCACACTTAATCACCTTTGGTGTAGGATTAAGATCATTAACCTACTTGTGATTAATTAGATGTTTTTGTGGTTTTTGTTTAGTGTTGAGTAATGAGATTAAGCCATAATCAGGGATTAAACAGACTCATTACACCATCCTAATAGAAGGATAATAGATGAGAATGTTTAAGCTGAGGAAAGCTCCTCAACTTAATCCATGATTAGGGATTAAACTCATGACAAAACAAGCATTTGATTAAGTGGATTTTATTAATGATATGATGATGAAATGTTTTTTATGATTTGTAAGACAACTTGAGGGGGACTTGTCCATTAACACTAGGGTTAGTCCTTCTTAACCAATTAAGGAAGAATTAGAACCCTAATGCAAGGCCCAAGTTACAAGTGTGATGTATTGGTGATTATTATGTGGATTGATTAAAGGATTTAAACACATTAAGGGTTTAACACTTAGGATTAAATTTATGCACTCCATCCTAAGAGAAGGATGCAGGCATAAGCTTAATCACAAAGCCTTAAAGCCTTTAGGGTTTAGTCCCTGGTTGTGAGATGAGAAGAGAAGACTCAAAGGAGACACAAAGGTAAAACTAAGAGGGGAAACTAATCAAAACCCTAATCATTGTCATGCTTGGTTGTTCCTAAGGTTTGTGAGGTTTGCAAGAACAAGTCTTCAATGGAACCACCAGGAAGCAGATGAAAGGATCAAGAGAAGCAAAATGACTTGCTTCATTCAAGAAGTCAAGTCACTTGAAGAAAGAAAGTAAGAAGAAGAGGAATGAGCAAGCTCAAACTCAAACACATATAAGAATGCAGCAATGGATGCAAGAGAGATGAAAAGTAAAGTTATGAGAAGTGAAGGCAAATTCACTTCCCAAAGTTACTTACCACCTGAAAGGTTAGAAAAGGAATGCAATGCAATGCAAAATGGGATGAGATGACATGATGAGAAACAAAACCAGAAGCATACACATGATGCTAATGATGCTATGAGATGCTACAAACATGAATGCAAATGAAGCAAGTCAGGAAGCATGGACATACATGAAAAGTTATGAAGTGCACATAGCATGCAACATGGCAAATACATGATGCAATGATCAAACATGCTTTCAATATGTCTTATGATGTCAAATGAATCAAATGGATGCTTGAAATGTCATGGCAAGTCATGTTATGCAAAAGAATGCAAGATGGATGCATATGGAAGCCCAAATTAGGGTTTATGAACAATGCATCAAATACAAACCAAAATCAGAAGCAAATCCTAAGATAAAAAATTGAAAATGCCACCCAAAGGACCCCTAATCCTATAATAAACCAATGCCCAGAGGAGAGGTCTCAACTCTTAACCAAACTCAAGTTATGATTTTTACAAGATTTTTAGGGTTTTAGAGTTCCTAAACAAAAGAAATGCTAAACAAATTGAAGATGAAAGATCAAATCATGGCCATTTAATCTCACAAACTACATGCTAAACAAAATGCAATGCAAAAAGAATCAATTTCCAACTCTTCATGGATAGGCAGAAATGATTTTTTGAACTTTGGATCAAAATAATGCACAAAAATGATTTTAATTCAATGAGAAATTCTTAAAATGCATCAAGATCAAAAAATAAATTTGGTTTGAAGGTTGGACAATGTTTCTAAATGTCTTAGAACATTTCATGAATTTTTTGGTGATTTTTAAATACCTAAAAGTATTTTTAATAAATTAATTCCCATTAATCAATTAAAAATAAACTTTTAAATATTTAAAAATACTTTTTAAATGCTAAAAATAAAATTAAAAATATTTTTGTGTTTTAAAAATTAATGAAACTCTTGAGAAAAAGTTTCATAATTTTTAAAACAATTTTGCTATTTTAAATAAATTGTGTAAATAAAATGAAAAAAGAAATGAAAATAAATTGAAATAAGAGAAAGTCAAACGAATGGAAGGCTGAGATGAGCTCTGGGTTTAAAAGTGTTGACCACGCGCCAGATCTAGTGGCTAGGATTGCATCTGAGTTAATTCACTTAATTATGATTAATTAACCTAACTAAAGTGATTAGGGCACAAACAAGTGAATCTGGGCCATCCATCCACGCGGGAAGTCCACAGGTTCAACCAATCCAACGCTCAATATTCAAACGCACTTAATGACCTGAGATTAGGGCTAACAACATTCAAGTGACCGGAGAGAAGCTCCGGTCATCTTCCCCGGCGACCCCAAAACCCTAAAACATGATTCAGGCAACCACTCAACAAATTAAACACATCTAAAGGATCCTCTAACATCCTAGGACACGAATCCACCCTCAAACATCATTTAAACCCCAAGGATCATGCAAATCGAAGAAAACAAAATCCACGGGTGAAATTTCAGAGCATCAGTACAAGCTCATTTCTTGCTCATTTTTGATTCTGAGAACATCCTCATGACCAGCAAGACATGAATAATCAGTTTGTAACTTAAAAATCAAGCTCTGAGAGAAAAGTTTCTATGGTCATACCTGAGATGGAAGCTTCTATTTCTGGGCTTTCTGGACTACTTCTTGGTGCCAACTTACTCCATTGATCCTCCTGGTGCTAATGGCAGGCTTGGAATGAGCTTAAGCAAGCTATTTTGAGAGGTTCCAATCTGATATAGCAGAAAATGAGCTATGTGTATAGGCTGTTTCAGATCAATGTGAAGGGTGGTTTTGATTCCTTTTGATGTGCTTGATTTGTTGGTGAAAAGAGTTTGGATGTTTTGTGGCTGTGGAAGGTGATTCGAATGGAAATGCAGGTTGGAGTGTTTTTGTGAATGTTGTGTTCTAGTGTGCTTCTGGCTTGTTTCTTTGTTGTTTTAGGTTCAGTGAGACAAGGTGAGGATGATGGTGAGACTTTCTTGAATGTTTGTAGCTTGTGGAACCAGATTCGAAGGAAGATGCAGATTAGGGTGAGTTTGTGTATGTGTGTTGTGGTGAGTTTTCAGGCTGGCTTCATGATGTGTTTAGCTTGCAAATGGATAGTATAAACAATTCCAAGTGGCCAGAGGATGTGACTTGGCCTGCTGTGATTGGGATGTTTACTTTTGCAAAAAGTCCACTTTGTTGTAAGGAAGGCATGGGTTGAACCCTAGGCTAGCACAAGTACATGGGCTGGTGCAGCATGGTGTGTAAGTGAAGCTAGAAAGGTCCAATAGCCAATGCAGCAAGTTGGTGAAAGTGTGATGATGGTTTTGCAAGTTGTATACTTTTGGTTCATATGGAAAGATCTTGTCCCACAAGCCATGAAACATGAGAAGTCTTGGTCCAAATCTGATTTTTAGGTCACATAGAATGTTTGTGTAATGGTTTGATGTGAACTAGAAGTTACAATTTGCCTTGGTACATGATTTTGCAAATTTCTCATTTGAGGCATATCTTGAAAATTAGTGATTTTTGCCAACTTTGTCACACCATAACTTTTGATCCAAAATGAATTAGGTCATGTTCTTGTACTTTTTGAAAAGGGAAAAATGTAATCTACAACTTTCATGACCAAAGTTTTTCCATTTGAAGCATTTTTGGATCAAAAAGTAAGGTTTGAAAAATGACCTAAAATGACATATTCTTTAATAGTCAACTATGCCCTAAAAAGTCAACTTTGCAAAAACTTCAAATTATTGATTTTTGTGAACTTCAACCTTCTTCCATGATCAAATAAAGATCATATACACTCTAAATGATGAAGATCACCCCTTGGTTGGGTCATTGGGGGCCTCAGATGCCCTGATTTTGCACTGACTTGTCTGAAAAGTCAACTCTTGATCAGATGACTTCCCCATGGAATTTCTTCATAAAAATTGATATGCATACTCCCTATACCATATAGAGACCAATGGAAACAAGAATGACCAAAAAATTTGGAGTTATGGCCTCTGAAACCAAAACCCTAATTTTAGGTCAACTGTGCAGTCAAACTTGGCTCTGCATCCACACCAATCCCAGTTCTTGTGATCCTTTTGCATTTTTGACTTTGAGGGGATGTAATATGATATAAGAACACACATGGACCCCTTTGAAGTGATTGGTAGCCTTTGGAGTGGCTCAAGAAGCTCTTGGATTGCTCAGATCACAAACCCTAGGTGCAGATGACTTTGAATCTATGCAGTGACTCAAAAATGAGACATGAGATGATATGATTGTGTTTATGCATATGAAATGATCACAAGCCATGGTGTGAATGGGTGAGGGAAAATTTGGGGTGTTTACAGCTGCCCCTATTCAAACATGAGTTAGCTGTGCAGGTTGTAAGCAACGACTTAACAGGCAAACAAGATAACTTGTGGTTGAATACCAAAGACAGTCCAAAATTTTCACTCACAGAATGAAGAAGAAAAGGGATATAGATTGTAAAAGATAAGTAAAGTATATTGTAAAGTGGGCGACGGAGGACGACCGTCGAGCAGAGGACGACTGCTGGGTAAAGAGCAATGACGGGGATGGCCGACATGCTGGGGATAAAAGGTAAAGCCAAGACGGGGACGGCCGACTGGCTGGGGAAAATAAGATATTATGATGGGGACGGCCATCAAGTAAAGCTGTAAAATTCTCTGGGGATCAATGAAACATGACGGGGACGGCCATCAAGTTCACAAAGCAAAGTAACCAACGATGGGGACGGCCATCGGGCTAAAAGAAAAGGGACCACGACGGGGACGGCCATCGGGTTAAAGAATAAATAAAATAAACAGATGATGGGGTACGGCCATCAAAGGTGAAGGACGATCACCTAGCAGGGGACGGCTGCTCTGTTGGGGGAATAAAGGAATTATGATGGGGACGACCATCAAAGGTGGAGGACGACCACCTGGCAGGGTACGGCTGCCGAAAATATCAACGATGGGGACGGCCATCGGATGAGCATGATGGAGGACGACCATCAAGAGGTGGAGGACGACCACCTAGCAGGGGACGGCTGCTCTCAAGGTTTATCATGACATAGGACGAATGCCAGATAACCGAAATCAACAATGGGGACGGCCATTGGATAAAATGATGAAGGACGATCATCAAGAGGTGGAGGACGACCACCTAGCAGGGGACGGCTGCTAAAATCAACGATGGGGACGGCCATCGGATGAGCATGATGGAGGATGACCATCAAGAGGTGGAGGACGACCACCTAGTAGGGTACGGCTGCTCTCAGGTTTTATCATATCACAGGATGAGTGTTAGATAAAAAGAAATATTTGCTTTGCTGACGATCTGCTGGGGAGTAGTAAACACGGACGAGGGTTTACATCCAAGAAACAAAAGGTATAAGTGTTTGGTATTGTGTATAGATTAAAGATGCGGACGAGCATCCTTAAGACTACGATACGGACGAGTATCGGGTAGAAACAAATACTGACGCGTGTTTAAAGATGATGATACAGACGAGTATCAACTGGTTAACAGAGAACACGGACGAGTGTTGAATCTGGAGGGATTTTTCTGGGGAATAGTAGACACAGACGAGTATCTATATTCAAGAGGACAAAAGTGTTTGACACGGTGTATGGATTAAAGATGCGGAAGAGCATCCTTAAGACTATGATACGGACGAGTATCATGTAGAAACAAACGCTTGACGCATGTTCTGAGATGATGGTACGAACGAGTACCAACTGGTTAACAAAGAACAAGGACCAATGTTGAATCTGTGGGGATATATAAGTATATACAAGATACGGACGAGTATCTGTATAGGTGTAACACGAGTAGTGAGTATGAGTATATATAGATGAGTGTTTAATTGCTGGGGAAAGTGACACGGATGAGTGTCAAGAGAGAAAAGTATAATAATATCAACAAGTATATGGGTTGTAAAAGTGTAGATGACTGTGCTGGGGAAATGACACGGACGGGTGTCAAGGAAATGTACATAGGTGTATGTGAGTGCAAAGATGATGTCTTTGGCTTTCTGCTGGTGATTTGACACGGACGGGTGTCAGGAAGTATCTGTAATATGGGTGGTCTTGTTCGTAAAGAGTGTTCAGGCGACTTTACTGGGGGATGATGATGCGGGTGGGTGTCAAATTGAGTATATACTGGTGTTTGTGATTATGAGGCAACTGTTTTTGCTGGGGAACCTGGTGGGGATTTTTCTTTGTACGTTGATGAACTGTCATTATTCACAAGTGCTGATTCAAAACATGGCTCATGATTATGCTATGTGTTGGATTTTTTGCCGTAATGCTCCGTGTTAAAACGGAATGCTACGCTTTGTGGGTGAACATGATGCGAATGCTATGATTATGCAAAAATACCGAACCGGGATCCGGGTCCCATTGCCGCGAAGATCTTTGATCGATCTGTTGAAGTAGACATCCCAGCTGGGGATGAGATCATTGGTAGATCTAAGGATATGATATTCGCTTGGGGATTCGGGCCATTGATAGACCTATCCTTTATAAATGAGAGACCCAGCTGGGGTTTGTAGAAGCTTTCCTCACTCTGTTGTGATTCTTCATGCGTTGCTCTTCTGGATAGAGGCTGGAGCTCTGTGGGGAGATGATTCCCTGACCTTTGTACCCGACTGAGGATGAAATGGCAACTGGGCTGGGGAGGAAGAGAGATCATTGAGAGACCTCCCTTGGGATTCTGTTGAAGAAGATCCTTGACTCAGCCGGGGATATAGGTGCCTTCTTTTGTGATACCTGCCCATTCTGGTGGGAATGAGCAACAAGTGGCCAACTCAGCTGGGAGGAGTCATGAAAGGCAACTCAGCTGGGGAGAGAGCACTTCGGGTGCTAAAATTGAGTGTTGGTTTGCCTGCTTGCTTGGATGAAGCTTTCATGCCCCAAGTTGCGTTCTGGATACCTGCAATCCTGAAAAAGATAGAAAAACGCACAAGATAATCCCGAGGTATCCTTTACTGGATTCCGTCATAGGAGTTTAGATACTTCTGAGAGTAAGTATATTTCCTGCAAGCATGTTTTTATTTGAAGATAAGCATCTGTATTCTTATGCAATCAGTTTTTTAGACATCAGACATTTTCTTGCAAATAAAATGTACAAAACGAGACATGACTGAAAATCTGATTTTATTAATTCATATGCCCTGAATTGGCGAGATACAGTCAAAGAGACATATCCCCTGAAATGAGGAGATTGTTACAAATTGAGAAACAAAATGTTGGCGGTGTTGATGACGCTCCAGGAAGCTTCCCTTTCTGCTATGACTCGTATGACTTTTGACGTTCTTCTCATCTTGCTTTTTGAAGAATGTTGATTCTGATTGAAGCTTGATCCTTTCGAAGCTTACCAAGTTGTAGGTGATACAGACGAATTCCGAGTGCAGTTGTTCGCTTATTCCCTTATTTTGCATGGATTGCCCTTTCGGGTTTTCAATACATCGGGATACCCATTTTTGCCTGAGCTGTCCAATGTGGCTTTTCAACTCAGCGGGTGTACACATTTTTTTTTTATTTTCCCTTATTTTTGCCCGAGTCTTTTATTCTGTTTTTGACTCGCCGGGATGCCCTATTTTTGCCTGGACTTACATTCTGTTTTTATGTCCAGCGGGTCATTTTATGCGAAGTATTTTTTAACTGCATCTGAATTCACAGGGGACGGGAAATCTTCACCATCCATGGTGCTGAGCATCAGTGCTCCACCAGAGAAAACTTTCTTTACCACAAATGGTCCTTCATAATTTGGAGTCCATTTGCCCCTGTGGTCTGTATGAGGAGGGAGGATTCTTTTCAGCACAAGATCTCCTACTTGGTACTCTCGGTGCCTGACTTTCTGATCGAAGGCTTTCTTCATTCTTTTCTGATATAACTGCCCATGACATATTGCAGCCAACCTTTTCTCTTCAATCAGACTCAGTTGTTCAAATCGGGCCCTAACCCATTCTGCTTCATTCAGTTTAACATCCATCAAGACTCGTAAAGAGGGTAATTCAACTTCGACTGGTAGGACTGCCTCCATACCATACACAAGTTGATACGGTGTTGCCCCAGTGGATGTTCTGATTGACGTGCGGTACCCATGCAAGGCAAACGGTAGCATTTCGTGCCAGTCTTTGTAGGTGATTACCATCTTCTGCACAATCTTCTTGATATTCTTATTTGCTGCCTCAACAGCGTCATTCATCTTTGGCCTGTAAGGAGAAGAATTGTGGTGTTGGATCTTGAAGTCCCGGCATAACTCGGCCATCATTTTGTTGTTTAGATTGGAACCATTATCAGTAATGATTCACTCGGGAACTCCATATCGACAGATGATATCTCTCTTCAGAAATCTGGCTACCACTTGTCTGGTAACATTTGCATATGAGGTTGCTTCAACCCACTTGGTGAAATAGTCGATAGCAACCAGGATGAATCTGTGGCCGTTCGAAGCAGTTGGCTCAATTTTTCCGATCATATCAATGCCCCACATGGCAAAGGGCCATGGTGAAGACATTACATTCAGAGGATTGGGAGGCACATGCACCTTATCTGCATAAATCTGGCATTTATGGCATTTTCTGGCGTAAGCACAATAGTCAGCATCCATCGTGATCCAGTAATAACCTGATCTTAGCAATTTCATAGCCATGGCATGCCCTCCTGCATGGGTACCAAAGGATCCTTCGTGCACTTCATGCATCAACAAGTCTTCTTCCGTCTTGTCAACACACCTGAGGAGTACCATATCAAAGTTCCTTTTGTATAAAGACCCATCAGTGTTCAGAAAGAAACTACCAGCAAGCCTTCTCAAAGTCTTCTTATCATTGGAAGATGCCCCAGGTGGGTATGTCTAGTCCTCCAAGAAACACTTAATGTCATGGAACCAAGGCTTATTGTCTTTAACAACATCTGCTGCGAACACATATGCTGGTCTATCAATTATGGACACTGAGATCTGAGGTACAAAGTTGGCAGCTTGAACTTTGATCATAGATGAAATGGTGGCCAGAGCATCTGCGAACTGATTCTCGTCCCGAGGGATATACTCAAGCTTGACTGTTGTGAAGAAAGTCAATAACCTCCTCGTATAGTCCCTGTAAGGTATCAGATGATCCTGGTGGGTATACCATTTTCCGTTGGTTTGATTAACTACCAGAGCTGAATCTCCGAATACGGTCAATGTCTTGATCCTGAGGTCAATGGCTTCCTCAAGACCCATAATGCAAGCTTCGTATTCAGCTTCGTTGTTAGTGTAGTTGAAAGTGAGTTTTGCCGAGAAAGGCATGTGAACTCCTTTGGGTGTAATGAGTACTGCACCAACACCACGACCATTCATGTTACGGCCCCATCAAACATCATAGTCCATTCTTCTTCCGGGTTGGGCCCTTCGGTGTGAACAGGCTCTTCATGATCTTTTGCTTTTATGAACATGATGTCTTCATCAGGGAAGTCAAACCTCATAGGCTGGTAATCATCAATGGGTTGCTCAGCAAGATATTCAGATAGTACACTGCCCTTGATGGCTTTCTGAGAGGTGTACTGGATGTCGTATTCTGTGAGAATCATCTGCCATCTTGCAACCCGTCCGGTAAGTGCTGGATTCTCGAAAATGTACTTAACTGGGTCCATCTTTGAGATCAACAAAGTAGTGTGGGTCAACATATACTGTCTCAGTCGGCGAGCAGCCCACGCTAAAGCACAGCAAGTTTTCTCGAGCAGTGAATAACGTTGTTCACAGTCGGTAAACTTTTTGCTTAGGTAGTATATTGCATACTCTTTTCGACCAAACTCGTCATGCTGGCCCAGCACACACCCCATTGACTCTTCTAATACTGTCAAGTACATTATCATAGGTCTTCCTTCAACTGGAGGCATAAGAATTGGAGGTTCTTGCAGGTATTCTTTGATCTTGTCAAAAGCCTTCTGGCAGTCTTCGTTCCACCTGACCGTCTGTTCTTTTCTTAACAATTTGAACAAGGGCTCACAGGTTGCTGTAAGGTGAGATATGAACCGTGAAATGTAGTTCAATCGACCTAGGAACCCTCGAACTTCCTTCTCTGTCCTTGGTGCAGGCATCTCTTGAATAGCTTTGACTTTATCAGGGTCAACCTCAATCCCTTTCTCGCTTACAATAAAACCCAGCAGCTTACCAGATCGCACCCCGAATGTGCACTTGTTGGGGTTCAGTTTCAATTGGTACTTCCTCAGACGCTTGAATAACTTCAGTAGATTCACCAGGTGGTCTTCTTCAGTAAGGGACTTGGCAATCATGTCATCCACATAACATTCTATTTCTTTGTGGATCATATCGTGGAATAATGTCACCATAGCCCGTTGATATGTGGCACCAGCATTCTTCAGTCCGAATGGCATTACCTTGTAGCAGAACGTGCCCCAGGGTGTGATGAAGGTTGTATTCTCCATGTCTTCAGGTGACATCTTGATCTGGTTATACCCTGAAAATCCGTCCATGAAGGAGAATACCGAGAACTGAGCCGTATTATCCACCAATACATCAATGTGAGGTAATGGGAAGTCGTCTTTCGGGCTGGCTCTGTTCAGATCCCGGTAGTCAACACACATTCTTACTTTGCCGTCCTTTTTAGGCACAGGTACTATATTAGCAACCCACGGTGGATAGCTAGTCACAGCAAGGAATCCGGCGTCCCATTGCTTTTGTACCTCTTCCTTGATCTTCATTGCCATGTCCGGGCGAGTACGGCGCAGCTTCTGTTTGACCGGTGGGCATTCTTCCCTCAAAGGCAGCTTGTGCACAACAATGTCGGTGTCCAACCCTGGCATATCTTGATAAGACCAAGCGAACACGTCCACATACTCTCGAAGCAGGTCAACCAGTTGTCTTTTAACTGAGTCTTGCAGGCAGGCCCCGATTTTAACTTCTTTCACGTCTTCATCTGTACCAAGATTAATCACTTCAACCTCCTCCTGGTGAGGAGTAATAACCTTTTCCTCTTGTCTCAACAATCTGGCTAGCTCTTCAGGAAGCTCATATTCTTCTTCAACCCCTTCATCAGCTTGATTGATTGGATTGTCAAAGTCATACGAAGTCATAGCCGTGCTGTTGTCGGTGCTGTCAGGAAGGCACTTTCTGCAAGGGTTCAGTTTGTTCATTTTAGTGATTTGATTTTAATCTTGTTTATAAAAGTGAAATAAAGTTGTCATTTTGAAAACACTGCCATTTATTTTTTGTACAAAAAGAAAAATGGAAAAACAGTGAACGGAAAAGAAAAAGACTCGTTTGCAAAAAGATGTCTGATATTTCATTGATTAATCTTGTTGCACAAAAAGTACAGATGGCCCGATTACAAAATGAGTCTTGTCATCTTGGGCAAGATGCAAGACTTTGATGCATGCTATAAAAATACAGGAAATAATAATTATTCTGCATGAGTAACTCTTATAATTTCCTGGGAAGACCAGTTTGAGATACTGCTCCCCGGGATCTTTGGACGAATCCAGCTTTCCAGGTTGCGTTCTTCTTCCAGCTCGTCTTCCAGACAGTTGACAGCATCAGGGGTGAGCATCCCCCCACTCACAAAGTTGGGCTCCTTCGCAGCCTCTGCTTGATCTTGTTGAGTTGGTATGTAACCCAACCCAAATCTATCCTCTTTCTTCTCCACCGATAACAGTTTGCCCCAGCCTTGGGCGTTTCCTCCCTCAACAACCTTCCGGGCTTGTTGGTATGATGATATTGAAGTACCAGGCACAGCAGATGTTTCATTCACATTCAAGGCCTCGAACCCCTGGCTCATTGTTTCATGGATCTCCCCATCCATCTCGATATACTTATAGGTAGCCAGGTGGCTGACAAAAATATCCTCCTCTCCACAGATTGTAACGATTTGACCCTCCCACTCATATTTTAACTTCTGGTGAAGGGTAGAGGTCACGGCGCCAGCGGCGTGAATCCATGGCCCACCCAATAGACAGCTGTAGGCAGGCTGTATATCCATCACGTAGAAGGTCGTTTTGAAGGTCTGCGGGCCAATCGTTATGGGCAATTCAATCTCTCCCAGAACCGATCTCTTTGAACCATCAAAGGCTCTTACCACCAGGTTGCTGGGTCTCAACGCCAATCCGTCATATTCTAGCTTCACCAGGGCCTTTTTAGGTAAGACATTGAGGGATGACCCCGTGTCTACCAGCACATGGGAAAGGACAACACCTTTACATTCCAGGGTTATGTGCAAGGCTTTGTTATGGTTGCGGCCTTCCGTAGTCAAATCAGTATTGGTGAACCCTAGTCCATGACTAGCATTAACATTTCCAACTACAGCTTCCAGCTGATTGACAGTGATCTCTTCAGGCACGTAAGCTGCGTGCAAGACTTTGAGTAGTGCGTTCCGATGGGCTTCGGAGCACATAAGCAATGATAGGATTGAGATCTTGGAAGGCGTCTGATGAAACTGATCCACTATTTTATAATCACTCTTTTTAATGATTCGCATGAACTCATCAACCTCTTGATCGAAGGGTGTTTTCAAAGCTTCTTTAACAGTCTTCTCTTCCTGCACCAAGCTTTTTCCTTTTGCCTTAGCAGCAGCTTCTGCTTCGGCGGTGGGTCTCTGAATTTGTGGGGCGAAAAGACGTCCGCTTCGGGTGAAGCCTCCGCCTCCTCCCACATTGTCAATTTGTGGTGCAGGGGTTGATGATTCAAAAGTGATTCTTTGTCCGTCACAGTACAGGTCAGAGCCGTAATGCCAGGGGATAGCATTACTTCTTTCATAAGGTACTGGTCCAGGCACCGTGATAGTGACTGGACTGATTGCCGCTGTGGAAGGAACTGTGATCGTTTGTGGATCGTAATAAATTGTGACTGGTGCTCTGATGGGAGCAGCACCTTCTGAGTTGTAGGCAGAGTTGTTTTCAGGATCATAAAATATTGTGACAGTTGAGACATCTTCATGATTTGTTGCTGGTGTTGTAGGAGACATTGTTGGAAGAATGGGTGTTGTTGTTGTAGGAGTTTCAAAATGGAGTGGTGCTGGAGTTGTAGAAGGAACATTTGTTGATAACTGATCAGTTGAGACAATAGATGAAGTACTCGTTGATGAAGCCGAAAAATTGTCAGGAACAATGGTTGTTGCAGTTGTAGGAGGTTCTGGAGTTGTTGCTGATGAGATTGCTGGATTTGTTGGAAATGATGTGGTGATCTGAAGTTGTCCACTCTGAATGAGACCGTCTATGCCATTCCTCAGGTTATCGCACCCATTTACCGAGATATTGCAGTAAGCACACCCCAACTCACACCCCGGGAACATTTGACATTCGAGGAGTTGAGCCTTAATTTCTACCAACGGTGTCCGGATCTGACCCACACTGGTTATTAAATAAGACGGGTTGTCTTCTTCAATAGCGTTAATTCTGGGACCACCGTGGTTTGGCATCGGATTTTTGTTGACATTAGGTGGTGGTGCGAAATTCAGAGCTTTTGAGTCTACCAGGTCTTGTACCTTCATGTGCAAGGCTCTGCACTTTTCTGTACTGTGGCCATGTGCATTCGAATGAAAAGCACATCTGGCGTTGGAGTCATAATTCCTGGGTAGACTGTTGGGATCTGGAGGTGCCAACGTCCTTAGCTCAACTAGGTTGAGTTTCAGGAGTTGTGGCAACAATGTAGCATATGGCATAGGGATCGGATCGATTACCCTGTTGGCTTGAGAAGGCCTCTGTTGGAATGGCCTTTGCTGGTTATTGTTGTTGGTGTTGCTGTTGTTGTAATTTCTCGGAGGATATTGAGCTTGTTGATGGTACTGAGGTTGTTGCTGATAGTTCTGTTGCGGAGGTTGATAAACTGGCTGAGGATGAGCTGGAGCGGGAATGGTGACTGCTGCCACTGATCTGTGAACATATGGAGGTCTGCCCCTGTTGGTGTGAATGGCGTTGGTCTCGCCAGTTCTTCTTGGGCCTGCAAAAGGCTTTCTTGTACTACTGGACGAGCTCGCACCGTTGTCTGAGATCTTACCCATCTTCAACAGGCTTTCAATTCTCTCCCCGGCTATGACAACATCTGCAAAGCTAGTGGAAGAGAAAGCAGCCAGCTTGTCAATGTAAGTCCCCTGAAGGGTGTTCATGAACATATCTGCCATTTCCCTTTCAGACATAGGTGGCTGAACAGCAGCAGCCAGTTGCCTCCATCTCTGGGCATATTCTCGGAAACTTTCCCTTGAAGACTGTGACATTCCCATTAGGAGGGTCCTGTTGGGTGCCATATCTAAGTTGTACTGATACTGTCTGATGAAGGCCTCTGCCAGGTCCTTCCAGCACCTAATAGTTGCCCTTGTCAAGTGAGAGTACCATTCTCTTGAAGCTCCAGTTAAGCTATCCTCGAAATAGAACATCCAGAGCTTCTCATCCATAGTATAGGCCTTCAGCCTCCCCAGAAATGATTGTAAATGAGTCCGGGGGCATGAAGTCCCGTTGTATTTTTCAAAACAAGGAGGCTTAAACTTATGGGGGATCCTGACCCCGTCTACCAAGCCCATGTCCATGACGTCGAAACCCAAAGAGTTTTGAGACTCTAAGGACCTTAACTTCTCAGCTATCTCATCCAGCCTCCTATCATAGGCTTCTTCCCCAGCACCCATTACTGTGAGTTGATCCTCCTGGGGGTCTTCTTGAAGTACCCTGGCTGCAGTGGCAGTCCCCTGAACATTTGCAGGAATATTGACCTCTGGATGAAGATGGGGGCCAAATACAGGGGGGTTAACATGAGGTTGGACCCTTTCATTGTTGCTGGTGCCGGCAGTCCCTATATGCGGATCTTCTTGATTTTGCCTTTCCACCATGGCCCTCAATCTTTCCTGGCTCTGAGCCATGTTGTTCATCACTTCCATAAACTGAGTCATTTGATTCCTCATTTCTAGCCTTTCATTTGCCATTTGATTTCTGACCTCAGTAAGGTCCTGATGCATCTGATCCATTTGGATGCCCGGAAGGTTGTTACGGGTCGGATAACGGTGCGGACGGTTGAGGGGAAATACCCGGCGCCGAGCAATAGTTCCTGAACATCACAACAGAGTTAGTGGCAATAAATCAAAAACCTACAAAACAAACAAAAGGGTTAGCATGCAATGCAGTTATGCTTATTTGTTCTCAAGGTATCCGGTTTGGCATTCAGTTTTGACCCTTCCAGACCCTCGAAGATGCTGTTGATGTTGCTTTTGAGGTGAAACTTGGATGGAACAAACTAACACATATATTACAAAAGCAAAATGGTACACAGTTTGATTTCAGATACAAACCCTCTGAAGGGCCAAAATACATTAAAAGAAAAATAAAAGTACATGTAATGAAAGCAACAACAAGCAAATGGTCACACGCCAAGACCAAACTCATCCTCACGAACTTCCTTGAGAAGTGCTTCGGTCACAGGATCAGCTGGACGCTCCGTGAGATTCCTGATGAGGAGATTCCGGGTCGTAACAGCTGTTGTTAGTTTCTTGTGCTGGCATTGGTCCTTTGACCTCTTCACTCCAGCTTTGATCTTCAGCTCTGATATCTCCCTCTGGGCTGCTGCCAGGGCTTCTTGCTGCACTTTTGCACTAGCTTCCAGTTGCTCCATCTTGTCTTGGACCCTTTTGTCCTCCAGGGTACGAGCCTCGGTGATCCTGACCCACCGGGCCTGACTCTCCTTCAGATACAAGTCTGTCCTTGCTCTCTGGAACTGGGCTTCCTTGCAAGCATTCTTCAGAATTTGTTCTCCAGCCTTAGACTTTTTGATATAATCCCCAGACCTCTCAATCTTAGCCAGATGCTCCACTCTCAACTTCTCCAACCTCTCAATCTCCATCCTACCCTCACTTCTTTCCCGGAGGGTCTTCTGCAAAGCCTGGGTTAACTTCTCATTTCTTTCCTTCAAGCTCTAAAACTCCTCCAAACTGATAGTGGCAGGGGGGGGTGCTGAAGATGATTCAGGCATATCTTCTATGGTAAATGGCATTCCAGAGAATTGATCCCTGGCATGGGACCATTCGTAATATTGTGCTGATGCCACATTGCTGCACTTCCCCAAAATGGTTACTCCCTTGGTTTGGACATTATCCCAGGCCCAGGCTGCCTGCCTAACAATAGCCAGATTAGGCTTGTTCTCACAATAAAGAGTCTCCACCAAGTCCTGTGCCTTAGGAGAGTGGACTAGTGCATAACCCAGTTGCCTTTTGAACAGCAGAGGGTTGTAATTAATACTACCCTTAACTCCTATTAGGGGCACATTGGGAAAATGCCCACAGCTGGTGATGATATCCCTGCCTTTGGTGCTCTGGGTGCACCACCTGATATCAGTTGAAGTTAGTGCAGTGAGTCTCTTAGCCCAGTTTCTCTGCTGATGAGGGTTCAAAAATGCATTTGTCCTGGGTAAATGCCTGAGAAGCCAAGTATGGAACAATGGAGCACAACACCTCACTAATCTTCCCCTCTGCTTTTCATTCCTCTGATGCACTGAATAATAGAGATCCCCCAATAAAGTGGGCACTGGGTTCTGCAAGATGAAAAGATGGATTGCATTCTTGCTAATGAATCGAGGCTCATCTGCAAACAATACTATTCCATATATACTCAAGGCCAATAAAGCACAGACAGCTTTCCACTCTCCTAAAGAAGCTTTCAGGGTAGCTTGAGAAATCAAGAAATCCAGATGGAAGCCAGGGATTCCAGCTTTAGAAGTCATATGCTGCTCAATCAGGATAGGTTCCAGATGCAGAGCCTTTGCTACTTCTCCATTACCAGGAAAGACCATCTCAGGGTTGAAAGGGATTCCACCCCTGATAGGCATACCAACCAATGTTGAGTATTCTTCCAATAGAGGGCCCAACTGAAAGTCTTGGAAGGTAAAACACCTCAATGGGGGATCATAAAACTGAAGGCAGGTGTGGATCAGGCTTCTCTGTGAAGGGTCCAGATCCATAACCATATCAAGTATATCTCCATAGTGTTCCCTGAACAATGGTATGTGATCTGGAGTGATCAGGGTCTGAATCCTCCTCATGTCAGATAGCTCTGGCTGGAAGAAGTGGTAGGTGATGTTGCTCTTTTTAGGAGCCATGATGCTGACAGGTGAGTGGAGACAGGTGCTGATGATAACACTGAAGAATGGGCCACTGATTGGCTGGAGTAGATAACTGATGGCTGAAGCAAGTGCTGATGAAGATAGGCCAATACTGAAGATGGGGTCAAAACCAGAACCAAATGAAGATGGATACCCTGAAACACAAATAAGCAAATGTCAATATGATGCAATGTTTATGTATGCAAATGATATGCAAGGGTTTGTGACTGAGCTGGATCTGATCAAATGCCCTGATATAGGTCCAAGTATGTTCAAGAAATCCAGATGGAGGTCTATAAATCCAGTAACCAAGGTGGGGGACTCAAATAAAGAGCCACATGTCCAGGGTTTAGAATCACAAGAACTGTTCCAACATGGAGTATTCTTAATCAAGTCAAAGTAACAGGGTATTCTGAGGTCAAGGTACCTGCAAACCTGTAAACAGCCCAACCCCCTCACAGGTGGTGTTCTAAAACAAGGATCCTCAGACTTGGATCAGTTATGAGAAGTGTAAACACCTCTAACCCGGAGGTACAGTGTTTACAATAACCATAAAAGTTCCTCCTCTAATTCTCCTCAGTTTCTGAAGGTCAAAACTAAAGGTCATCCAGACTTAGCAGGCTTCCCAGATAGCCCTAGCATTGCAGGAAATCTGCAACACAGAGTTCTCAAGAAGAAACCCATATCTGAACCGTGTTTCATATTCCCGCACCAGACCGAGATGGAATGGGAAAGAATATGATTCACTCTAGCCTAGGTGTCACTCAGGTCCCAGGTATAAGACCTTAACTCTCAATGGAACACCCACCCACCAAAGCAAACAACAGATCCAGCCAGCAGCACAGTATGACAATATGATAATATATGCATAAAGCTATAAAGAAAGCAATAAACAAAACTGTACATAAAGCAAAATAAATACAAATACACAAACACAAATAAGCACATAACACCCCAGTAAACACAAATCAAACAAGCGCTAGGAGGAACCCACAAAAAGAACCAGAAGCCCTGGTTGCAGTATGAGGTTCCCCAGCAGAGTCGCCAAGCTGTCGCTCCCACCAAATGAAGCCGGGTCAAATGGGGTACAGACGCGAACGGTCGGCGAAGGGAACAGTGAGAACACACAGCCGTGAACTCACTGGGGATGAATAGAGTCGCCAGCTAGGCATTTTTATCCCGGAGGAAAGGCAATGCTGCATAAGCCTAGAAGAAGATGGATAAGACGGTTGCGAACCAGAGAGACTGAGAAAGGGGGTTGGTTACAACCTGGGAAGGTATTAGCACCCAGATTGTCCGCCGTACTCGACGGGATCCACGCTTAAAAGATTTGTGTTTTGAAGGGGTAGTGTCAGTGCAATTTGTGTATAAAGTAACTGGAAAAGAATGTACAGGTGTCAGTGTAAGTGAAGTGCAATATATACAGTGTCAGTGCAGGAACAAGAATAAAATGCTCAAGATCATGAGGCTAAAGAATGAAGCTGGAAAGAGAGGGAATGTACAGAGACTTTTGTTCGATAACTGTTAAGTTATGCCTACGTATCCTCTCGTGCAATGAGGAAGTCAGAACACCGTAGTTCGACCCAAGGAGACTGAAAGATGAATTGACTTGTGAACTGCTTGCTTGTCTATGCTCAAGTGTATGACCTGTCTGGCTCAGGTGCTAACTGTCTTGCATTAGACGGAAAAAGCGAGTTCTCGTTTGTGAGTGAAGATGATGAGAAAAGAATCCCGGAGGAGACGATTATTGTTTGTTTTTGTGTTTTCAGTCTTTTATTGCTTTTGGATTTTGTCATAAGTTAATGAGCTTAAGCCTGAACCAGTTGGTTAGTAAATTCATCACATCTTCCCTCTGATTAGGGGTAATGAGAATACCTTAAGTGTGAAGTCAGATTCTCACACTTAATCACCTTTGGTGTAGGATTAAGATCATTAACCTACTTGTGATTAATTAGATGTTTTTGTGGTTTTTGTTTAGTGTTGAGTAATGAGATTAAGCCATAATCAGGGATTAAACAGACTCATTACACCATCCTAATAGAAGGATAATAGATGAGAATGTTTAAGCTGAGGAAAGCTCCTCAACTTATTCCATGATTAGGGATTAAACTCATGACAAAACAAGCCTTTGATTAAGTGGATTTTATTAATGATATGATGATGAAATGTTTTTTATGATTTGTAAGACAACTTGAGGGGGACTTGTCCATTAACACTAGGGTTAGTCCTTCTTAACCAATTAAGGAAGAATTAGAACCCTAATGCAAGGCCCAAGTTACAAGTGTGATGTCTTGGTGATTATTATGTGGATTGATTAAAGGAGTTAAACACATTAAGGGTTTAACACTTAGGATTAAAGTTATGCACTCCATCCTAAGAGAAGGATGCAGGCATAAGCTTAATCACAAAGCCTTAAAGCCTTTAGGGTTTAGTCCCTGGTTGAGAGATGAGAAGAGAAGACTCAAAGGAGACACAAAGGTAAAACTAAGAGGGGAAACTAATCAAAACCCTAATCATTGTCATGCTTGGTTGTTCCTAAGGTTTGTGAGGTTTTCAAGAACAAGTCTTCAATGGAACCACCAGGAAGCAGATGAAAGGATCAAGAGAAGCAAAATGACTTGCTTCATTCAAGAAGTCAAGTCACTTGAAGAAAGAAAGTAAGAAGAAGAGGAATGAGCAAGCTCAAACTCAAACACATATAAGAATGCAGCAATGGATGCAAGAGAGATGAAAAGGAAAGTTATGAGAAGTGAAGGCAAATTCACTTCCCAAATTTACTTACCACCTGAAAGGTTTGAAAAGGAATGCAATGCAATGCAAAATGGGATGATATGACATGATGAGAAACAAAACCAGAAGCATACACATGATGCTAATGATGCTATGAGATGCTACAAACATGAGGCAGCACATGGAAATGATCATACAAGTTCATGAATGCAAATGAAGCAAGTCAGGAAGCATGGACATACATGAAAAGTTATGAAGTGCACATAGCATGCAACATGGCAAATACATGATGCAATGATCAAACATGCTTTCAATATGTCTTATGATGTCAAATGAATCAAATGGATGCTTGAAATGTCATGGCAAGTCATGTTATGCAAAAGAATGCAAGATGGATGCATATGGAAGCCCAAATTAGGGTTTATGAACAATGCATCAAATACAAACCAAAATCAGAAGCAAATCCTAAGATAAAAAATTGAAAATGCCACCCAAAGGACCCCTAATCCTATACTAAACCAATGCCCAAAGGAGAGGTCTCAACTCTTAACCAAACTCAAGTTATGATTTTTACAAGATTTTTTGGGTTTTAGAGTTCCTAAACAAAAGAAATGCTAAACAAATTGAAGATGAAAGATCAAATCATGGCCATTTAATCTCACAAACTACATGCTAAACACAATGCAATGCAAAAAGAATCAATGTCCAACTCTTCATGGATAGGCAGAAATGATTTTTTGAACTTTGGATCAAAATAATGCACAAAAATGATTTTAATTCAATGAGAAATTCTTAAAATGCATCAAGATCAAAAAATAAATTTGGTTTGAAGGTTGGACAATGTTTCTAAATGTCTTAGAACATTTCATGAATTTTTTGGTGATTTTTAAATACCTAAAAGTATTTTTAATAAATTAATTCCCATTAATCAATTAAAAATAAACTTTTAAATATTTAAAAATACTTTTTAAATGCTAAAAATAAAATTAAAAATATTTTTGTGTTTTAAAAATTAATGAAACTCTTGAGAAAAAGTTTCATAATTTTTAAAACAATTTTGCTATTTTAAATAAATTGTGTAAATAAAATGAAAAAAGAAATGAAAATAAATTGAAATAAGAGAAAGTCAAACGAATGGAAGGCTGAGATGAGCTCTGGGTTTAAAAGTGTTGACCACGCGCCAGATCTAGTGGCCAGGATTGCATCTGAGTTAATTCACTTAATTATGATTAATTAACCTAACTAAAGTGATTAGGGCACAAACAAGTGAATCTGGGCCATCCATCCACGCGGGAAGTCCACAGGGTCAACCAATCCAACGCTCAATATTCAAACGCACTTAATGACCTGAGATTAGGGCTAACAACATTCAGGTGACCGGAGAGAAGCTCCGGTCATCTTCCCCGGTGACCCCAAAACCCTAAAACATGATTCAGGCAACCACTCAACAAATTAAACACATCTAAAGGATCCTCTAACATCCTAGGACACGAATCCACCCTCAAACATCATTTAAACCCCAAGGATCATGCAAATCGAAGAAAACAAAATCCACGGGTGAAATTTCAGAGCATCAGTACAAGCTCATTTCTTGCTCATTTTTGATTCTGAGAACATCCTCATGACCAGCAAGACATGAATAATCAGTTTGTAACTTAAAAATCAAGCTCTGAGAGAAAAGTTTCTATGGTCATACCTGAGATGGAAGCTTCTATTTCTGGGCTTTCTGGACTACTTCTTGGTGCCAACTTACTCCATTGATCCTCCTGGTGCTAATGGCAGGCTTGGAATGAGCTTAAGCAAGCTATTTTGAGAGGTTCCAATCTGATATAGCAGAAAATGAGCTCTGTGTATAGGCTGTTTCAGATCAATGTGAAGGGTGGTTTTGATTCCTTTTGATGTGCTTGATTTGTTGGTGAAAAGAGTTTGGATGTTTTGTGGCTGTGGAAGGTGATTCGAATGGAAATGCAGGTTGGAGTGTTTTTGTGAATGTTGTGTTCTAGTGTGCTTCTGGCTTGTTTCTTTGTTGTTTTAGGTTCAGTGAGACAAGGTGAGGATGATGGTGAGACTTGCTTGAATGTTTGTAGCTTGTGGAACCAGATTCGAAGGAAGATGCAGATTAGGGTGAGTTTGTGTATGTGTGTTGTGGTGAGTTTTCAGGCTGGCTTCATGATGTGTTTAGCTTGCAAATGGATAGTATAAACAATTCCAAGTGGCCAGAGGATGTGACTTGGCCTGCTGTGATTGGGATGTTTACTTTTGCAAAAAGTCCACTTTGTTGTAAGGAAGGCATGGGTTGAACCCTAGGCTAGCACAAGTACATGGGCTGGTGCAGCATGGTGTGTAAGTGAAGCTAGAAAGGTCCAATAGCCAATGCAGCAAGTTGGTGAAAGTGTGATGATGGTTTTGCAAGTTGTATACTTTTGGTTCATATGGAAAGATCTTGTCCCACAAGCCATGAAACATGAGAAGTCTTGGTCCAAATCTGATTTTTAGGTCACATAGAATGTTTGTGTAATGGTTTGATGTGAACTAGAAGTTACAATTTGCCTTGGTACATGATTTTGCAAATTTCTCATTTGAGGCATATCTTGAAAATTAGTGATTTTTGCCAACTTTGTCACACCATAACTTTTGATCCAAAATGAATTAGGTCATGTTCTTGTACTTTTTGAAAAGGGAAAAATGTAATCTACAACTTTCATGACCAAAGTTTTTCCATTTGAAGCATTTTTGGATCAAAAAGTAAGGTTTGAAAAATGACCTAAAATGACATATTCTTTAAAAGTCAATTATGCCCTAAAAAGTCAACTTTGCAAAAACTTCAAATTCTTGATTTTTGTGAACTTCAACCTTCTTCCATGATCAAATAAAGATCATATACACTCAAAATGATGAAGATCACCCCTTGGTTGGGTCATTGGGGGCCTCAGATGCCCTGATTTTGCACTGACTTGTCTGAAAAGTCAACTCTTGATCAGATGACTTCCCCATGGAATTTCTTCATAAAAATTGATATGCATACTCCCTATACCATATAGAGACCAATGGAAACAAGAATGACCAAAAAATTTGGAGTTATGGCCTCTGAAACCAAAACCCTAATTTTAGGTCAACTGTGCAGTCAAACTTGGCTCTGCATCCACACCAATCCCAGTTCTTGTGATCCTTTTGAATTTTTGACTTTGAGGGGATGTAATATGATATAAGAACACACATGGATCCCTTTGAAGTGATTGGTTGCCTTTGGAGTGGCTCAAGAAGCTCTTGGATTGCTCAGATCACAAACCCTAGGTGCAGATGACTTTGAATCTATGCAGTGACTCAAAAATGAGACATGAGATGATATGATTGTGTTTATGCATATGAAATGATCACAAGCCATGGTGTGAATGGGTGAGGGCAAATTTGGGGTGTTTACAAGCACCAACAACAAGCAACAACCTACTCTGCACAACACCAACAACAAGCAACAACCTGCAATATACCAGACAAAGAAACAAAAGAAAAGTTATCAAATAAGTTGAATACTTGGAAAACTCATTAACTCAAAAAAACCAACCAAAACAACCTTCAACTTGCATCAACCAAATAACAACAATAACTCCCATGATTTGCAGCAGCTTCAAATTCGGATTCCTCCATTATTCCGTCCAAGCAAGTCGCTAGTTCAACCAACATCACTTTTCTTCATCACCTCAACAATTTCCGAACTTCCTCCAACAGCCACCATTAACAACTTTCCTCAGACCAACACCCCTGTTTCGACAAATCCAGCAAAACCTCTTCATCAAAACCGCTCACCGCCACTGTTTCGACGTTAACACTACAGACCGTAGTCCTTTCACTCCGCACCACCAACACAAATCATCCTTCGTCATAATAAACTCACCACCCTCCAACATAACCTCGCAACCACCTTTCTCTCATTCACCTTCGACAAAACCCTTCTGCATCAACTTCTTTCTCTCAACTCATCCTTCAACACCATTAACAAACAACCTTCAAACTTACCATCACCATTCACATAACTCACCGAACCCCTGTAACCTCACTACTCCATTCATCTTCAACCTAGACCAAACCAAACAAACACAACCACACAAACAGGACTCGGATCAGAACCAAGAACAGAAAGAAAAAAAAAAGATGAAGAGAGATCGAAACTGAGACGGAAAGAAGAAGCCGAGTCGAGTAAAACCAAAACTCACCGCCGAACTGAAACGGGAGGGCGATTAGAGGCCACCGTGGTTTTTTCCATTGACATCACCGCCGCCGGAAATTGGAAGTCGGGAGGCCGCGATTTCGATCGGAGCGGCGACGACAAGACGAAGATCGGCGGCGATTTCGCATAAGCAGGAGGCGGAGGGTTTCGTTCTTTTTTCTTGACGAAGAGGAGGGCTGTGTTTGACGTGTTGCTTCACGTCCCCTCCTATTTGTTTTTTTCATTTATTCTTTTCATAAACCTGCTGCTCTTTGCTTCTTCATATTTTGTTTTTATTTATTTTATTTTATTGTTATTTTAATTTATTTTATGGTTGATTGTTGTGGGCCTTGGGAGCCCACCGATTTTCATAGCAGCACCCCATATGTCATGCGTTTCACCCTCCAGCTTGGTTTAGTTTGAAGTTTTCCCATTGTCTTATTGTTGGATTTAGTTTTTGTTTTATTTCGAAGGTGATAATTAGATTAGTCCCTATTTAATTTCAGTTGTTAATTTGGATTCTTCTTAAATGGTATTTCTTTTATTTTTAGTATTGGATTTAGTCTTGAACTTTTAATTTGATTAGAAATTCAATATGTTGTTTATAATCTAAGTTAGATTTAATTGATTTTTTAGACTTTTAATATGGATATTTTGGTATATATAACTTTGTGGATTTTTGTTGGTTTAGTTTTGATGCTTCGACTTATTCCCAGAGCTTTAAGCTTAATGTGAGAAGCATTCCGGTTGATCGTTAATTTTGATGAACGCCTGAGGATACTTGATTTGATCTTGGGAATTTTCTGATATCTTACTTGAGATTGTCTACGCGCATCGAAGGGGCAACGGACCTTCTCCGTTCGGTAACGCTATGGCCCGATTTTAATTACTACATGTTGTTGCATCTGGAAGTCCTACTGGCGTAGGCTCTGTTTGTTCATTATTCATCTTATCTCCATTTCGCATTCTCATCTCCTTATCTTATTCATTGTTCATCTCCATTGCATTCTTCTTCTTATCTTATTCTTCTTCCTCATCTTCTCTCATTTCTTCTTCCTCCTCCTTTATGATTTTTTTATCTTGCTTGAGGTGTGCTTAGGCCACCATGGTGTTGCTCCTTTCATCTTTCTCTTCTTCTTTCTTTTTTCTTTAGGATAGTAAGCCTCACTAACCTAAGACCAACCAAGCATGACAATGATTAGGGTTTTGATCAGTCTCCCCTCTTAGTTTTACCTTTGTGTCTCTTTGAGTCTTCTCTTCTCATCTCATAGTCAGGGACTAAACCCTAAAGGCTTTAAGCCTTTGTGATTAAGTTTATGCCTGCATCCTTCTATTAGGATGGAGTGTATAACTTTAATCATAAGTGTTAAACCCTTAATGTGTTTAAATCCTTTAATCAATCCACTTAATAATCATCAAGACATCACACTTGTAACTTGGGCCTTGCATTAGGGTTCTAATTCTTCCTTAACTGGTTAAGAAGGACTAACCCTAGCGTTAATGGACAAGTCCCCCTCAAGTTGTCTTACAAACCCTAAAAATCACTTCATCATCATATCATTAAATAAAATCCACTTAATCAAAGGTTTGTTTTGTCATGAGTTTAATCCCTAATCATGGATTAAGTTGAGGAGTTTTCCTCAGCTTAAACACTCTCATCTATTATCCTTCTATTAGGATGGTGTAATGAGCCTGTTTAATCCTGATTATGGCTTAACCTCATTACTTAACACTAAACAAAAACAACAAAAACATTTAAATAATCACAAGTAGGTTAATGATCTTAACCCTACATCAAAGGTGATTAAGTGTGAGAATCTGACTTCACACTTAAGGTATTCTCATTAC
This sequence comes from Lathyrus aphaca, assembly GCA_963966055.1. Lineage (NCBI taxonomy): Eukaryota > Viridiplantae > Streptophyta > Magnoliopsida > Fabales > Fabaceae > Lathyrus > Lathyrus aphaca. The sequence continues at coordinate 437,130,566 of OZ014521.1, forward strand.
CCCTAATCAGAGGGATGATGTGATGAGTTTACTAACCCGTTGGTTTAGGCTTAAGCTCATTAACTTATGACAAATCCAAAAGCAATAAAAGACTGAAAACTCAAAAACAAACAATAATCGTCTCCTCCAGGATTCTTTTCTCATCATCTTCACTCACAAACGAGAACTCGCTTCTTTCGTCTAATGCAAGACAGTTTGCACCTGAGCCAGACAGGTCATACGCTTGAGCATAGACAAGTAAGCAGTTCACAAGTCAATTCATCTTTCAGTCTCTTTGGGTCGAACTACGGTGTTCTGACTTCCTCATTGCACGAGAGGATACGTAGGCATAACTTAACAGTTATCGAACAAAAGTCTCTGTATATTCCCCCTCTTTCCAGCACTGTCCTTTAAGCCTCATAGTCTTGAGCAATTCATTCTCATTCTTACACTGACACTGTATACATTACACTTCACTTCTTTTACACTGACACCTGTACATCCTTTTCCAGCTATTTTACACACAAATTGCACTGACACTACCCCTTTAAAACACAAATCTTTTAAGCGTGGATCCCGTCGAGTACGGCGGACAATCTGGGTGCTAATACCTTCCCAGGTTGTAACCAACCCCCTTTCTCAGTCTCTCTGGTTCGCGACCATCTTATCCATCTTGTTCTAGGTCTATGCAGCATTACCTTTCCTCCGGGATAAAAATTCCTAGCTGGCGACTCTATTCATCTCCAGTGAGTTCACTGCTGTGTGTTCTCATTGTCCCTTTCGCCGACCGTTCGCGTCTGTACCTTTATTTGGTCCATTCCCCATTTATCGGGAGCGACAGCTTGGCGACTCTGCTGGGGAACCTTATACTGTAACCAGGGCTTCTGGTTCTTTTTGTGGGTTCCTCCTAGCGCTTGATTGATTTGTGTTTATTGGGGTGTTATGTGCTATTTGTGCTTGTGTATTTTATTGCTTTATGTACAGTTTGTCTACTGCTTTCTTTATAGCTTTACATACATCATACTGTCACACTGTGCTGGCTGGATCTGTTTTGTTGCTTTGGTGGGTGGGTGTTCTATTGAGAGTTGAGGTCCTATACCTGGGACCTGAGTGACTCCTAGGCTAGAGTGGTTCATGTTCTTTCCCATTCCATTTCGGTCTGGTGCAGGAATATGAAACACGGTTCAGATATGGGTTTCTTCTTGAGAACTCTGTGCTGCAGATTTCCTGTAGTGCTAGGGCTATCTGGGAAGCCTGCTAAGTCTGGATGACCTTTATTATGACCTTCAGAAACTGAGGAGAATTAGAGGAGGATTTTTTATGGTTATTGTAAACACTGTACCTCCGGGTTAGAAGTGTTTACACTTCTCATAACTGATCCAAGTCTGAGGATCCTTGTTTTAGAACACTACCTGTGAGGGGGTTGGGCTGTTTACAGGTTTGCAGGAACCCTTGACCTCAACATACCCTCATTACCAGTACAATTGTTTGATCCGGTCACTATGATCCTGAAGTTATTGACCTCTGGTTTTCAGTTACTATTTCGGGTTACTATACAGAGATCTTGTGGTTACAGACACTCGATCCTTGGTCCGGCATTCCAGATTCCAGGCAGTTTCCAGCTGTGATCCCATGTCTTTGCATCTTTTGCATCATCATATTGCATTTTGCATTTGCATTTGCATTGCATTTTCCTCCTACAGAGAGCTCATCCTTCCTCTTTTGTCCATGACCAGCCAGCTGATTTCCCGGTACTTAGTTTGAACAAGTGGTAACAGTTAGAAGACGACAGAGTGTGTGAAACTAGACTGAACAGCGTCAAGAGTTAAGAAGGGTCAGATTGGAAGCCGTCAGTAGCTATGTCAGAGAACAACCGTCAGAATGTTGAGTTTCCACCTGGTTTCACTTCAATGACCAATCCTCTGTATGGTCTTTCTCCTGATGAAGATCTTCCACAAGTGAACAATCTTGCTCAAGCTCAGCCTGTACAGACCCCGATCGTGAATCAGAATGTACCTGAACCATCTGCTGTCAGAGGTGGACCTTCATTTTCTTCTGATTCTACGAATTATCAGAGTTTTGCCTTCCCTATGCCAGACTTCCAAGGGGCAATCCCTCTTGTGAAAACCAAGGATCCACAAGTTATTGATCTTGCTGAAAGATTTCGTGTGTTGGAGGAGCAACTCAAAGCCTTAGCAGATCCTGATGCCTTTAGTTTTGATGCTCTAAACATGTGTTTGGTGCCTGGTCTTGTCATTCCTCCAGATTTCAAAACTCCGAAGTTCGAGAAATACACTGGTGTTAGTTGCCCGAAGCGTCATTTGGTGATGTTTTGTAGAAAAATGACTTCTCATACCTGCAATGATAAGTTGATGATTCACTGTTTTCAGGACAGTTTAAGTGGGGCATCTTTAAGTTGGTACATGGATTTGGAAAGCAGTCCTATCCGATCTTGGAATGATTTATCCAGAGCTTTCGTAAAGCAATACCAGTACAATATGGACGTGGCGCCCAATCGCACGCACTTGCAGAGCCTATCCCAGAGGAGTGGTGAATCTTTCAGAGAATATGCACAGCGGTGGAGAGAATTGGCAGCCCAAGTGCAACCACCACTTTCAGACAGAGAATTAATTGACCTGTTCGTGGGCACCTTGCAGGGTCCATACTTGGAAAGAATGAGTAGCATTGGGATGACAAGCTTCTCTGATTTGATGATAGTTGGAGTACGCATTGAGAGCCTGCTCAAAAGTGGAAAGATCCAGGACTTTTCGTATATCCCAGCTAGTGAAGGTGAGTCTGTTGTTAGCTCCCAAGAGGAAGAATGGAATGACGTTAGTGCAGTCATGGCAAATATCAAATATTCTAGACCAACATCTTCTCAGAGATCATCTGTTCCTGAATCTGATTACTCTTATGGGCATTCGGCAATGCTCAGAGCACCGTGTCAGAAACCCTGGGCTCCTCCTCGTCCAAATCTGCAATCTCATGGTCGAAGACCTCAGAATCAACTTCAGGGCCAAGCTAGGCCTCGTAACAATCTGGAAAGAAGGATTGCTCCTCTTCATCCAGTCCCCATGGCATATAGTGAACTCTTGCCGCATCTAATTAAGAGCTCTTTGGTGGTTCCTAAACCTCTCAAGCCGTTACCAGGGCCGTACCCTCCAGGGTACAATCCTCATGAGCAGTGCGGGTATCATGGTGGATCAATGGGGCATTCAACTGAAGATTGCAAAGCTTTTCAAGCCAAAGTACAACAATTGATCGACAAGGGCTACATCTCCTTTCCAGAAGGAAGCTTGGTTGTGCACGTCAACCTTTCACCTGATTGAGTTCAAAGACTTCAGAAGAAGCGTATCTTGATTTCAGTGGCTCAGACAACAGTATGTCATCAGAGTTGGTGATCGCTGTATCCTTTTATCATTTGCATTGTAGTTTCTTTCCTGTTAGCAGCTACTTGTCTTTTAAGCATTGTTATTTTAAATGGTAATGTTAATGTAGTGATCTTGCACTTTTGAATCAATTATGTCGCATTCGCTCATTTTTCTTTACTTGCATTGAAAAAAGGAAAAAACAAAAAATTGCATCCATTTACCTCCCATTTATTTCACTGTTGTTTAGCAGGTTTGAGGGAGGATGATGACAACTGAATACCCATAATTGTTGAAGGTATGCTTTCAGGGTAGAACCTGCTGACGATGTACAGGCATTGCTTCAATTCCCGAACACCGGAGATATAAGGGAGATAGACCCTCGTGAACCCCTTTGAGCCTTGAAGTAGGATTTTCTTTTCTAAACGAAAAAACCCTCACATCCAACCCGGGGCAGGGTAGTTATCAGTTAATTTGACCGAGCATTCAAATTTCCAAAGGAGTGTGCATCCGAGGATCCATTACCTTTATTCATTACACCTCAAGAGGTCAAGGGACATGAAACCACAATGGTTATCCCTCACCAACAAAGGAATGAGGCAGTCAACCCTTTCAGCAAGTCAGACAAACCTGTGTCACACGATTTGTTCAACAAAAATCAAAGAAAAAAAAGAGAAATAAAGCCCGCTAAGTCGAAAAATGTGTGAAAACATATGACTTAGGCAAAAGTTAGGGCATCCCGCTGGACTTCAAAATCGAAAAATTCAAAAAAAAAAAAGGAAGAACCAGTCCAGGCAAGAGTTAGGGAATAAAAAAAAAATCTGAAAAAATATATATTCCATAAGAACAAAGTTGTGTGACCAGACACAAAGTCATAATGGGTGACTGTTACTCCAAGAAACCTCATTGGTGCATAAACCATCAACGTCATTGGTTCCTCAACCATTACAAAACCCTTTTGAGAGGCGAGCGTTTAGGGAAGATTAGCTGAGCATAGGACTGGAGAACATCAAGGAGAATGGGTGGGCACATATAAATTTTGAGCCATAAAACCTTCTTTTAAAAAAACCGTGAACCAGGCCACGTCATAACCCTTGAAAGTCCTAATTGAATCAGGTTCAGTTCTGGAAGCATACTGTGACAAGGTTGCGTAAACTGACTCCTAACGATTTACTAACTCAACACTACGTTTGGACTAATCGTCCATTCGTCACACACTGTCACAGCATCAAAATAAATAAATTTTCAAAAACTTGCATGTGTACTGCATTAAAATTACCATTTGTAAATGAACAGTTTTAATTGCAAGTTAGTTTGTGACACCCGGGAAGTTCCTACAAAGGGCAATCAGAGGAGAATTTGATTATTCAACAGTGATGACCAGAATCGAGAGCATCGTGCAGGCCTATGAATCAGGGGCATGTTATCCAGTGGTTTTGTTGACCAAGGAATCTGTCAGGGTAAAGAGAGTTCCCAAGCATCAGTTGATCGAGGAACGTCATTCAAAGTCAGTTGATCGGAGCTGAATCTGCCAAACAGGGGCAGACCACCCGAAATTTCTGTTGTCCAAGGATGAAATCTTCCAATGCTCAGTCAAAGTGAGTCAAGTCGCTCCCACGCTCATACCGAGGCAGAATAATTCCAGAGCTCACTAAGTGCAACTCTCCTCGAGAGGACATCCAAGTCCGCCATGCCAAGAATTGGATAATTAGTGATAGTCTGTTCAGAGACTCACCCAACAGGGGAAAACTTTAGCTATGCAGAGCGAGTATATCAGTAATCTCAGAGTTCAAGACGAGTGTCCGGAAATCATGCTACCCACCGTCGCCTTTATCACCCTTCTCAACCAGAAGCCTTGTCACTAAGACCTTTCTTCCCATCTCGGGAGTTTTTTTTTTTTTTTGGCCTTTCATAATCATTGCATAAATCATTTGCATACGTTATCCATGTCGCATCTCTAGAGCATACGCATCATAAGTGCATTGGGCATCCTACCCCCCAAACATCAATCTCACACCCAGGGCCCCGTAACCCCAGCTTACAAATTAATCCAAAGTCCAGTTCTCGTCTGGTAAAACTTTTCAAAGTCCAGTTCTCGTCTGGAAAACCCTTTTAACGTCTAGTCCTCGTCTGGAAGACAAACCCAAAGTCCAGTTCTCGTCTGGCAAACCAACTTCAAATGCCAGTTCTCGTCTGGTAGGCGAATCTTTTAACCAGTTCTCGTCTGGTCACCTTTTTTATTTAACCCATTGAACTCCAGTTCCCGTCTGGTAGTCATTCTTTTTCAGAGTCAATTCTCGTTTGACAATGAACACAAGGAGTCAGTTCTCGTCTGACGACCTATTCTTTGCCCATCAGTTCTCGTATGTTGGCCTACCTTTAATAAACCAGTTCTCGTCTGGTATTTCACCTTCAAAGTCCAATTGCTTTGCAACCAAAAAAAAATATATATCTATCAACCTGGCCCTAGCGCCCAACCATCCTTGTTTCATATCTTTGGTTATGAGCATACGTCTGCATTGTAAATCATTTGCATTGCATCTTCATACCGCATGGTTTCTGTTTTAGCTCTGATGTGGGGCAAGAATCGTTTCAAGACGTAATCTGGGGCAGTTATCTCAAGACTTGTTGAATTTCTGCGAGAGTTTGAAGACACTGGGGCAATTCTGGATGCCAAGTTTTCTGTAAAATCCTCTGAAGACGATCTTTTTATGGATGATGCAGTATGGTATAATTGAGGAGTTAAGGGAATGTTAGTTCACTCAGGATGATCAGTAATGCTTTTGTTGAGCTCAGAAGTTTGAAGCACTGTGTTAATTCTCAGGGAATGTCTGGTATTTATTTTAACAGCAGGGCATTGGAAGTTTATTTCTTCCCCGAGCATAAAGATCTTCTTTCAGCCGACAAGATTCCCTCATGAGGAGTTGGTTATTCGCATTCAGTCAAAGCCAATTTTCATTGGCATATCTTCCCAGCACAGTCGTCGTGCTATACATGAGGCTTAATTTGGCTTATCTCGATCTCTAATTCTCCAACAAAGTCTCTCCTCAGCAGAGCATTGCCAAATCTTTTCTCAACCATGCCAAAGGGTTGACACATCCCCAGCTGAGTTAGAGCAGACGATATCCCCAACAGAATTTCAAGGCTAATTGAATCGTTCTCGTCCCCAAGCGGACTTATCTTTCCACAGCGAAGTTTTCCCAACAAGAAGCTGAAGGCCTTGCTTCCCCACAAAGTTAGAATTATCAGAATTCCCTCCTCGGCGGGATTGTGTGATCAAGCATCTTCCCTAGCCAAGTCTAAAGATGATCTTTCCCCATAGAGTCATCGGGATTCTCATTTCCAAGGGATTTCCCCAGCAGAGCAAGAAGAAATTCTCCCCAGTAGAGTCAGAGCAGGATGATCAGATCCTCAGCAGATGTTCAAAGCAGTTAAACGAAGTATACCTCACGCAGAGTCGTCTTTCCTCCAGTGAAAACCTCTCCAACAAGCATCAGGTTGCCAACACTTCGTTCCCATCAGAGTTAAAAGCTTTCAACCCGTCAACAATATACAGAGTGCTTCCCAAATTCCCCAGCGGAGAGCTAAAGCTAAAACAGTTGCCTCACATTCACAAACATCAGTATATACTCCTTGTGGCACCCGTCCGTGTCATATCCCCAACAAAAAGCCAAAACACCTTCTTTGCACTCACAGATACTTATATATAATTTTCTTGACATCCGTCAGTGTCACCTTCCCCAACACAGTTACCTAAACACTCTGTATATCATATACTTGTTTATACTATACTTTTCTCCTTTTTGACACTCGTCCGTGTCACTCTCCCCAGCAGATTAAACACTCATCTATACATCACTCATACTCATTACACTTATACAAATACTCGTCCGTATCTTGTGTATACCATTTATATATCCCCACAGATTCGACACTCGTCCGTGTTCTTTGTTAACCAGTTGGTACTCGTCTGTACCATCATCTCAGAACATGCGTCAAGCGTTTGTTTCTACCTGATACTCGTCCGTATCATAGTCTTAAGGATGCTCGTCCGCATCTTTAATCCATACACTATGTCAAACACTCTTGAATATAGATACTCGTCTGTGTCTACTGTTCCCCAGAAGAGTCCCTTCAGATTCAACACTCGTCCGTGTTCCTTGTTAACCAGTTGATACTCGTCCGTATCATCATCTCTAAACACGTGTCAGTATTTGTTTCTACCCGATACTCGTCCGTATCGTAGTCTTAAGGATGCTCGTCTGCATCTTTAATCTATACACAAACATCTAAACACTTATACCTTTTTTTTCTTGGATATAAACACTCGTCTGTGTTTACTATTCCCCAGTAGATCGCCAGCAAAGCAAATTTTCTTTTCTATCTGACATTCGTCCTATGTCATGATAAACCCTGAGAGCAGCCGTACCTTGCTAGGTGGTCGTCCTCCACCTCTTGATGGTCGTCCTCCATCATGCTCATCCGATGGCCGTCCCCATCGTTGATTTTCAATCCGACATTCGTCCTATGTCGTGATATTTAGCAGCCGTCCCCTGCTAGGTGGTCGTCCTCCACCTTTTGATGATCGTCCTTCATCATTTTATCCAATGGCCGTCCCCATTGTTGATTTTGGTTACCAGACATTCGTCCTATGTCATGATAAGCCTTGAGAGCAGCCGTCCCCTGCTAGGTGATCATCCTTCACCTCTTGATGGTCGTCCTCCATCATGCTCATCCGATGGCCGTCCCCATCGTCGACCTTTTATCCGGCATTCGTCCTGTGTCGCGATATTTTCGGCAGCCGTACCCTGCCAGGTGATCGTCCTTCACCTTAGATGATCGTCCCTCATCTTGACCCTTTCAGAGCAGCCGTCCCCTGCTAGGTGATCGTCCCTCACCTTTGATGACCGTACCTCATCATCTGTTTATTTCATTTATTCTTTAACCCGATGGCCGTCCCCGTCGTGGTCCCTTTTCCTTTTAACCCGATGGCCGTCCCCATCATTGGTTGCTTTACTTTGTGAACTTGATGGCCGTCCCCATCATTTTTCATTCATCCCCAGAGAACCTTACAGTTTTACTTGATGGCCGTCCCCATCATAATCCTTTTCATCCCCAGCATGATAGCCGTCCCCGTCATTGCTTTACTTCACACATTTTTTCCAGCATGTCGGCCGTCCCCGTCATCGCTCTTTACCTAGCAGTCGTCCTCTGCTCGACGGTCGTCCTTCATCGCCCACCTTATATTATACTTTATTTTTCTTTTACAATCTATATCCCTTTTCTTCTTCATTCTGTGAGTGCAAATTTTGGACTGTCTTTGGTATTCAACCACAAGTTATCTTGTTTTCCTGTTAAGCCGTTGCTTACATCCCGCACAGCTAACTCATGTTTGAATAGGGGCAGCTGTAGACACCCCAAATTTGCCCTCTGGCTTTTGTATCTTTTTCTGCTTTTCGTTTTGCATTCATATACATTTTTGCATACCATTTGCATAAGCTCCTAAGACATGGGATCAGGATTTTCCGAAGAATTAGGGTTCCGCACCCTATGTTTGGTTATCAGGGGAATTCAAGGTTTTGGCTATGCAGCCATTAGTGGCATCATCCTCTCTTTTCTCCTGTCACTAATTAGGGTTTATTTCCCTAGTTTGGTAATATTTGAGGATCTCACGTCTGAGGACTATGCATCGATTCTTCTGGTCCATCATCAGGATATTTTCCTTTTCATCAATTTATGAGGCTATTCATCTTTCTCAAACATCTCAAGAGTCATGATTTCAGGAGATTTCTTCATCTTTGAGTTGTCTGTTTTAGTGAACTATTTCTCAAATGATGTGTATTCACAATCAAGTTGTGTGGTGTGATCATCAAGTTGTGGTCCATAAGAGGTTTTGGGCCAGTTTGTTTATCCATTCGTTCATGGTGTACAATTGTGGATTTATTTTCCCAAGAAAATGATCCGTATGGTTTTGAAAATATTAAGGGTTCATTGGATTAGAAACTCAGAGGTTGATTGTTTCACATGGTGTGTTTCGATGGCATTGGCAGTGCTTTTTGTTTTATCAAAAGCGTGTGGATTATTGCAGTGTGTTGCATGACAGTGTGCATGATGGTAGTAGCTTGCTCTTTTCATAAAAATCAGCTCATCGTCCATTATCCTTTTTTTTCTCCGAATTCCTTTCATAAACCGCCATTCCATTTTCATTTTCGAACCATTTCTGATACCTCTAATCCGTCATATCTTTCCTTTTTTTCTTTTTTCTATATTCTCTTCATTTCCATATTCTAAGACATATTGTTTTTAAGCCAATTTCAAATATCCTTTTCAAGTTTCATTTATAATTACCCTTTTTTTTATATAATAATCATTACCCAATTAACCATTTTTTTTTCCATTTTTCTTTTTTATTATTATTTTTCTACACACGTAATCTTTTCATTTTTTTTTCAATTCAATTCATAAGACGAAATTAAACTTTTTTTTAGATTTTCATTACATCTACTTTATGCCCATTTCCTTCACTCACAACAAACCTCACCATAGGCCCCTCACAGCCAACGTTTCACAACTTCTGCAACAAACATGGCATTGCAACTGGTCCCACACTCATCACACATTTCACACTACAAGCCAATTTGGACCACAACTGCAATGTTCGTACTCTGCACGTACTCTGCACAGCACCAACAACAAGCAACAACCTACTCTGCACAGCACCAACAACAAGCAACAACCTACTCTGCACAACACCAACAACAAGCAACAACCTGCAATATACCAGACAAAGAAACAAAAGAAAAGTTATCAAATAAGTTGAATACTTGGAAAACTCATTAACTCAAAAAAACCAACCAAAACAACCTTCAACTTGCATCAACCAAATAACAACAATAACTCCCATGATTTACAGCAGCTTCAAATTCGGATTCCTCCATTATTCCGTCCAAGCAAGTCGCTAGTTCAACCAACATCACTTTTCTTCATCACCTCAACAATTTCCGAACTTCCTCCAACAGCCACCATTAACAACTTTCCTCAGACCAACACCCCTGTTTCGACAAATCCAGCAAAACCTCTTCATCAAAACCGCTCACCGCCACTGTTTCGACGTTAACACTACAGACCGTAGTCCTTTCACTCCGCACCACCAACACAAATCATCCTTCGTCATAATAAACTCACCACCCTCCAACATAACCTCGCAACCACCTTTCTCTCATTCACCTTCGACAAAACCCTTCTGCATCAACTTCTTTCTCTCAACTCATCCTTCAACACCATTAACAAACAACCTTCAAACTTACCATCACCATTCACATAACTCACCGAACCCCTGTAACCTCACTACTCCATTCATCTTCAACCTAGACCAAACCAAACAAACACAACCACACAAACAGGACTCGGATCAGAACCAAGAACAGAAAGAAAAAAAAAGATGAAGAGAGATCGAAACTGAGACGGAAAGAAGAAGCCGAGTCGAGTAAAACCAAAACTCACCGCCGAACTGAAACAGGAGGGCGATTAGAGGCCACCGCGGTTTTTTCCATTGACATCACCGCCGCCGGAAATTGGAAGTCGGGAGGCCGCGATTTCGATCGGAGCGGCGACGACAAGACGAAGATCGGCGGCGATTTCGCATAAGCAGGAGGCGGAGGGTTTCGTTCTTTTTTCTTGACGAAGAGGAGGGCTGTGTTTGACGTGTTGCTTCACGTCCCCTCCTATTTGTTTTTTTCATTTATTCTTTTCATAAACCTGCTGCTCTTTGCTTCTTCATATTTTGTTTTTATTTATTTTATTTTATTGTTATTTTAATTTATTTTATGGTTGATTGTTGTGGGCCTTGGGAGCCCACCGATTTTCATAGCAGCACCCCATGTGTCATGCGTTTCACCCTCCAGCTTAGTTTAGTTTGAAGTTTTCCCATTGTCTTATTGTTGGATTTAGTTTTTGTTTTATTTCGAAGGTGATAATTAGATTAGTCCCTATTTAATTTCAGTTGTTAATTTGGATTCTTCTTAAATGGTATTTCTTTTATTTTTAGTATTGGATTTAGTCTTGAACTTTTAATTTGATTAGAAATTCAATATGTTGTTTATAATCTAAGTTAGATTTAATTGATTTTTTAGACTTTTAATATGGATATTTTGGTATATATAACTTTGTGGATTTTTGTTGGTTTAGTTTTGATGCTTCGACTTATTCCCAGAGCTTTAAGCTTAATGTGAGAAGCATTCCGGTTGATCGTTAATTTTGATGAACGCCTGAGGATACTTGATTTGATCTTGGGAATTTTCTGATATCTTACTTGAGATTGTCTACGCGCATCGAAGGGGCAACGGACCTTCTCCGTTCGGTAACGCTATGGCCCGATTTTAATTACTACATGTTGTTGCATCTGGAAGTCCTACTGGCGTAGGCTCTGTTTGTTCATTATTCATCTTATCTCCATTTTGCATTCTCATCTCCTTATCTTATTCATTGTTCATCTCCATTGCATTCTTCTTCTTATCTTATTCTTCTTCCTCATCTTCTCTCATTTCTTCTTCCTCCTCCTTTATGATTTTTTTATCTTGCTTGAGGTGTGCTTAGGCCACCATGGTGTTGCTCCTTTCATCTTTCTCTTCTTCTTTCTTTTTTCTTTAGGATAGTAAGCCTCACTAACCTAAGACCAACCAAGCATGACAATGATTAGGGTTTTGATCAGTCTCCCCTCTTAGTTTTACCTTTGTGTCTCTTTGAGTCTTCTCTTCTCATCTCATAGTCAGGGACTAAACCCTAAAGGCTTTAAGGCTTTGTGATTAAGTTTATGCCTGCATCCTTCTATTAGGATGGAGTGTATAACTTTAATCCTAAGTGTTAAACCCTTAATGTGTTTAAATCCTTTAATCAATCCACTTAATAATCATCAAGACATCACACTTGTAACTTGGGCCTTGCATTAGGGTTCTAATTCTTCCTTAACTGGTTAAGAAGGACTAACCCTAGCGTTAATGGACAAGTCCCCCTCAAGTTGTCTTACAAACCCTAAAAATCACTTCATCATCATATCATTAAATAAAACCCACTTAATGAAAGGTTTGTTTTGTTATGAGTTTAATCCCTAATCATGGATTAAGTTGAGGAGTTTTCCTCAGCTTAAACACTCTCATCTATTATCCTTCTATTAGGATGGTGTAATGAGCCTGTTTAATCCTGATTATGGCTTAACCTCATTAATTAACACTAAACAAAAACAACAAAAACATTTAAATAATCACAAGTAGGTTAATGATCTTAACCCTACATCAAAGGTGATTAAGTGTGAGAATCTGACTTCACACTTAAGGTATTCTCATTACCCCTAATCAGAGGGATGATGTGATGAGTTTACTAACCCGTTGGTTTAGGCTTAAGCTCATTAACTTATGACAAATCCAAAAGCAATAAAAGACTGAAAACTCAAAAACAAACAATAATCGTCTCCTCCAGGATTCTTTTCTCATCATCTTCACTCACAAACGAGAACTCGCTTCTTTCGTCTAATGCAAGACAGTTTGCACCTGAGTCAGACAGGTCATACGCTTGAGCATAGACAAGTAAGCAGTTCACAAGTCAATTCATCTTTCAGTCTCTTTGGGTCGAACTACGGTGTTCTGACTTCCTCATTGCACGAGAGGATACGTAGGCATAACTTAACAGTTATCGAACAAAAGTCTCTGTATATTCCCCCTCTTTCCAGCACTGTCCTTTAAGCCTCATAGTCTTGAGCAATTCATTCTCATTCTTACACTGACACTGTATACATTACACTTCACTTCTTTTACACTGACACCTGTACATCCTTTTCCAGCTATTTTACACACAAATTGCACTGACACTACCCCTTTAAAACACAAATCTTTTAAGCGTGGATCCCGTCGAGTACGGCGGACAATCTGGGTGCTAATACCTTCCCAGGTTGTAACCAACCCCCTTTCTCAGTCTCTTTTGTTCGCGACCGTCTTATCCATCTTGTTCTAGGTCTATGCAGCATTACCTTTCCTCCGGGATAAAAATGCCTAGCTGGCGACTCTATTCATCTCCAGTGAGTTCACTGCTGTGTGTTCTCATTGTCCCTTTCGCCGACCGTTCGCGTCTGTACCTTTATTTGGGCCATTCCCCATTTATCGGGAGCGACAATACCCCGAAGGTGCATTTGTTTGGATTCAACCTTAGTCTGAATTTCCGGAGCCTATCAAACAACTTGGCTAGGTTGACTAGGTGCTCTTCTTCTGTTTGTGACTTTGCTATCATATCATCAACGTAGACCTCAATCTCGTGATGAATCATATCATGGAATAAAGTCACCATCGCACGTTGGTAGGTTGCACCAACATTCTTCAAACCAAACGGCATAACTTTATAATGGAAGGTGCCCCAAGGCGTAATTAACGTAGCCTTTTCCATGTCCTATGTCGCCATTTTAATCTGATTATAGCCCGAAAAGCCATCCATGACAGAGAATACGGAAAACTGAGCAGTGTTGTCAACTAACACTTCGATGTGAGGTAGAGGGAAATAATCTTTAGGGCTGGCCCGATTCAAATCCCTATAGTCCACGCACATTCTATCCTTACCATCCTTTTTAGGGGATTGGTACAATATTTGCAACCCATGGGGGATAACTTGTTACAGCCAAGAATCCAACATCAAACTGTTTTTGTACCTCCACTTTAATTTTAATGGCCATGTCGGGGTGTGTACGTTTCAACTTTTGATTTACAGGCGGGCACTCTTCCCAGAGAGGTAGTTTGTGCACCACAATATCAGTGTCCAATCCAGGCATGTCTTGATAAGACCATACGAAGACATCAACATATTCTCGAAGCATGTCAATTCGACGACTCTTGATAGATTCTTCTAACGCAACCCCTATCTTTACTTCTCTTGTGTCTTCCTCGGTACCAAGATTTATTGTTTCAATAGCCTCCTCATGTGGCTGAATCATCTTCTCCTCTTGTTTAAGCAACCTGGCCAGCTCTTCGGGAAATTCACAATCTTCTTCACCTTTCTCATCGGCTTGGTAAATTGGATTGTCGAAGTCATACTGAGCCATAGCAAGGTCGTCATTGATGAGACCCGAGGATGAGAATCTGCATGAATGATGATTTATGCTAGATTTAGAAGCCAATTGAGATGTGAAAACATTGCCATTTTTATTTTGAAAACAAAAACAAAAATGAAAGATAAGGAACAACATGTCATGAATGCAAAAACGTCTGCTTTATTGATGATTATGAAACCACACTATGAACAACAAGAACCTTTACAATGAGTCTCTATGCCTCGGGTAAGACATATGACTTGAATACAAGAGAACAAAAATATAAAAAACTATTACTCTTCAAGGCAAGTGACATAGATGAACTTTTTCGACGACTAGTTGTTTAATTGAGTCCCTGGAGCACAAGGCTTGACCCACTCATCCATATCGCAGTCACTCTCAGTCGTATCTTCTTGTGCAACACATACATTGCCATGATTAATCCAATCAGCACTGGTGAATGTGATTGGGCTTTTCCGACCACTAACATTTGGCCCAGACGTTGACATACCTGGTTGATATCCAACTACGAACATGTCTTTCTTTTCTGGGATTTCAATTGTCCTGCCCCAACCTTCTTTCATACCTGACTCTACCACTTCCAAGGCTTGCTTATAATAAGTTATAGAAGTACCTTTCTTTGAGTTTTCAGATGAAGCAGCTGATGCAACCTCAGGTTTGACGGACTCAAAAGCTTTACAAGGAGTCTCAACGATCTCTCCATCCATTTCCACGTATTTGAATGATGCTAGATGGTTGATAAAGATGTCTTCTTCTCCTGATACTGTCACGATTTTCCCTTCCCAAACGAACTTTAGCTTCTGATGTAGAGTAGAGGATATTGCCCCGGCTGAATGAATCCATGGTCTCCCCAACAAGCAACTATAAGCATGCTGAATATCCATTACATAGAAAGTAGCATTGAATATTTGTGGTCCCACCTTGATAGGAAACTCCACTTCTCCGAACACTGACCTCCTTGAGCCATCAAATGCTCTCACAATTAAATCGCTTGGTCTCAACACGACTCCATCATAATCCAACTTCATGAGGGCTTTCTTTGGAAACACATTCAGCGATGATCCTGTGTCAACCAGCACGTGAGATAGTACAGCGCCCTTGCATTCCATGGAGACATGCAAGGCGCGATTGTGATTGCGTCCTTCTGGTGTTAGATCCATATCGGTGAAGCCCAAGCCATGGCTAGAGTTTACACACGATACCATGGTTTCCAACTGATTCACCGATATGTCATGTGGTACATAAGCATTATTTAGGATCTTTAGCAGGGCCTTCCTATGGGAATCTGAGCACATTAACAAGGATAGGATAGAGATCTTCGAGGGAGTATGTTGTAAGTGATCTACAATCTTATAGTCACTCTTCTTAATAAATCTTAAGAATTCCTTCGCCTCCTTATCGAAAGTGATGTCAGGATCTGCTGAAGGCACAAGTGTATCATTGGTAATGGGCTGTTTGCCCCTGGATTTTTCTTGAGCTTCGGCAGTATCTTTTGGTGGCACATTATTACTTCTCAGAGTTTCGGGAGCAAATAACCTGTCGCTTCGGGTGAACCCTCCAACTCCAACATTTTCAATTTGGCATGGAGAAGAAGTTGATGCAGTCAAGTCCGACTTATGACCATTGTAGTACACCTCTCCCCCATAATTCCAAGGAACAACTCTTTCACTTTGGTACGAGACAAGACCAACAATGGTAATGGTTATGGGCGCTACTCTCACTGCAGCAGGAACCTGTGTTGGGCTGTAATAGATGGTAACAGTTGATATGTCTTCTCTTTTTACAACTTTATCAAACTGTATGATGCCTTCGTTAATCATCCTCTGTATCCCCAATCTTAGCTGATCGCAACCATCAGGGGAACTAGAACAATCTGGGCAATCCTCCTCACAACCTGGAAATAAGTCTTTCTTGACCAGGCAAGCCTTTATGGACATCAATGGAGTATTCAAGTCATTGATATCAGATATAGAGTTTAATCCTTCACTACTATCAATAGCCCCACAGTTCTCCCATGAGGAGGCATAGGATTCTGGATTACGTTCGGAGTAGGGGCGAAATTGATTGCTTTGGAATCTATTAGATCTTGAATAATGTGCTTCAAAGCTTGACAATTTTCGATACTGTGCCCAGGAGATC
Source organism: Lathyrus aphaca (assembly GCA_963966055.1). Classification (NCBI taxonomy): domain Eukaryota; kingdom Viridiplantae; phylum Streptophyta; class Magnoliopsida; order Fabales; family Fabaceae; genus Lathyrus; species Lathyrus aphaca. The sequence continues at coordinate 437,147,141 of OZ014521.1, forward strand.
CAGAATGGAATTCACAATGGGCGTTGGTATCATAACCTGGGGGAAGCTGACCTGGCCTAGGAGGCTGCAAAGTCCGTAACTGTACCATTTGCAATTGTAGGAGATTCTGTCGCAATTGTGAATATGACATTGGAGGTGTCTCAAACTGCCTATCCTTCTGTCGGGGAGGAGAGTATGGTCGAGAAGCCCTCTGCTGTTGATAGCTTAGTTGATGTTGTTGTTGTTGAACTAGTGGTTGATTTGCTGGAGTTGCAATAGTAACTTGAGCTACTTGTTGATACATATTCTGATTCTGTCTTTTGCTCTGAGTGTACACAACCCCCATTTCTCCCTCTCGGCGTTTCACCAACTGTTTCTTCACATTGGAGGTTGACATTCTGTTGTTCTGGATTTTGCCTTGCTTTATCCAGCTTTCTATTCTCTCACCTGTCAAGATAATGTCTGAAAAGCCACTTGATGAACAACCTGCTAACCTCTCCATGAAATGCCCTGGTATGGTATCCATGAAGAGATCCACCATTTCTCTCTCCAGCAAAGGTGGTTGTACTCTGGAGGCAACCTCACGCCATCTCTGAGCATAATATTTAAAGCTTTCGAATTCTTCTACGATAAACTCTGGAGTTGAGTATGGCTAGGCGCCATATCAATGTTGTACTGATATTGTTTAAGGAAAGCCTCCCCTAGTTCTTTCCAATTTCGAACAGAGTTCCTCTCCAGCTTCATATACCATTCCAGTGAGCCCGCAGAGAGGCTATCCTGGAAATAGTACATCCAGAGTTTCTCGTCTCTAGTATGAGCGGCTATCTTTCGGTAAAAAAGCCTGCATTTGTGTCTTGGGGCAGGAATTTCCATTGTACTTATCAAACGTTGGTGGCCTGAACTTGGGAGGAATGATCACTCCAGGAACCAAGCCCATATTAGATACATCTATCCCAAGAGTGTCTCTACATTCAAGGGCCTTAACCTTCTTAGCCAGCAACAGAAAGTCTTGAAAGTTTCCTCCCATGCCAAATCCCATATCATCATTAGTAGGAGGGAATTGATCCTCTTGGCGGTCTTCCACAGGAATAAGAGTAGGTGTGCCAGTCTCGGGAACTGGAGGTCTACCTCCTCCATTGTTGTTGTTAGGGGGATTCCCTTGAGCATCTGGAGTAACCACTAGAGGGTCAGTTTGGGGAGGAGTAAGCCTTTGCATGGCGTTCCTTAGATCCTGCTGTCCTTGGGCCATACCCTGCATCATAACCATAAACTCCCGCATTCGGGTGCGTAATTCATTGAGTTTTGTCTGCACAGCGTCCATGATATTTCTTTGATTGTTGCGGGTAGCGTACCAGTGAGGAATGCTTTGTCTAGGATGATGGGTCCTGGCAGCTCTCATAATCTTTTCCTGAAATATTGATAAGTTAAGTACCTTGGAGAAACTTTCAAAATAAAGAAAAATGAAAATGATATGTATGCAATGATGTGTTCCTTTTATCCTCAAGGGTTTTATTTTACTTTCCCATTCCGGTATTAAGAGAAAAGCCTTTGAAAGAAGACCTTGTGTGACATTCAGATGTGAAGTGGTAGCGTTTAATATTTGTGTCTGTGCAAAAGATAGCAACCAGAGACTTAAGGCAAATCAAAAGAAACTTGGAAATACAAAGTCCCCATAGGGTGCCAGTTCATACATCAAAAGGCAAAGTACATCAACAAGAGAGGAATCCCACAACAGGTTTGTGGGTAATCCGAATATGTGAATACAAGATTAAAGCCTAGGAAATTCTACATCTTACAACCTCTAACTAAGGTGTTTAACATCTTGAAGCAGCTGGGTTATGTCTGGATGATCTGGTTCCTGTATGAGCTTTTGGATTAGGAGATCCCTAAGGTCAAAAGAAACATGCAACTCCTCAATTTGCGGTAGGAACACCTTCTCGCTTTCCTTGCTTGAACTTGACTCAGTCTTGGTCTTCTTGACATCGGCCCTAAGCTTTAACTCCTCTATCTCTTTCTGAGCATCCTCCACTGCCCATTGACTCTTTGCTATATCTTGAAGATGACTCTTCTCTTGGTGGTGGGCATTTTGAAGGAGCTCCCCTTGTTCAGCTAAGGAATCTTGAAGACCCTTGATATCTAACTTGTATTTGACCTCCAACTCTTTCTGCTTCAAATTATCTTCCCATTTCTCCTGCCACAAAGTTATAGCTTCATTAGCTTCATTCAACTCTTTCTTATCTTTTCGGCACTGGCTCGCCTTTTGAGTTTCAGCTAATCCTCTTTTCTTGAAATTGAGTTCTCTCTCTTGGAAGTCCTGCTGCTTGAGCCTGATCATTTCTTCGGCCTGGTGAGCCCTCTCTTCCAACTTGTGATTTTGAATCTTCAGCTTCTGGCATAAGTTGTTGGCTTCTTGATTCTCCATTCTGAGTTGCTTAACCAAGGCCTCAAATTTCTTATAGTCCTTGAGAGGTACTGAATCCAAGGGTAACTCCTCCTTAGGGTACAAAGGGGATTCCATAGAGAATGGGAGAAGTGAGACTTCTACACAATATTTCAACCATGTAGCAAAAGGATCATATGTTTTTGGGTCCACCTTCCCAAAATCCTTCTTTCCTTTCTTTTTCCTGACATCCCAAGCTTGGGCTACCTGTACGTACAACTCCATATTTCCTTCTGTTGAGAAATACAATGACTCAACTACCTCTTCAACTGATGGTGGAACTTTCAGAGGGTATCCAAATTGCTTTCTTGACAATGTAGGATTGTAGTTTATTCCCCCTTTTCCTCCCAGCAAGGGTACATTGGGGAAAGTGCCACAGCTAGCAATAATCTCTTTGCCTATACAGTCCCTATTGCATCCCCAAGATATTTTTTCTGAGGTTAAGCCCATCAATCTATTGGACCACTTCTAGGCTTGTTTCAAGTCTTGGAAAGGTCCTGATTTTCGGAGTTGCCTTACAAACCAGTCAACAAACAAGGGAGCACAACAATTCACATGTCCTTTTCTCTTTTCATTCCTATAATGAACCCCATATTAGAAGTCACCCAACAATGTAAGAACTGGGTTTCTTTTGACAAAGATGGTGATAGCCTCCATGCTGATTAAACCTTTCTCTCTTGGGAACAAGCTTATCCCATACACCATCATAGCTAGCAATGCTATGAAATCTGCCCATTTGTTTCCCAATGCCATAACATGAGCTTTTGTGATGAGAAACTCTAATGAAATCCCCCTACCCTGGTTGGCCTCTAGCCCCATCTTGAATCTGAGCATACTCAAGTGACAGGTAGCAGTAATGTCTTCATAAGGAGGGACCCTCTCTGAAGCATAATAAGGCATACCTTCTCTGACGGGAACATTCAGGATACTGGAGACCTCTTCCAAGGTACGTGCCAAAATGTAATCTAGAAAAACAAAGACTCTTAACTGTGGATCATAAAATTGCAACAAGGAATGCAGGCTGTCTCTCTGATCAACTATTGGCTTATTCGTATATTCCAGAATCTTTCCATACTCTTTTTTGAAGTCATCAAGAACTTTGTCATTCATTAGGATGATCAACTTCTGAATACCCTCTGTCTCTGGTTGCGAGAAAGTATAGTGAACATTCTTCTTCCTTAGAGTCTCCATCTTGAAGCATCAATGTGGTCGGGAATCGGAAGTAATATGAAGCCTGAGAATAAAAAGAACACATATGATTAATGATGTCATGATGCTTATGCAAGGAAAGGTATATGATCAGTGATGTGTCTGTGTAGTGTCAAACATATAAGCAAGTGTCTGTGCAGGGTAACAACATCACCACATCAAATCAAACATCTCTCTGATCAGAGGTTCAAATCTCAGAATCAATGTGTAAGAACAAATCACAATACTGAAGCATATTGGCATAGTGGGTGTGTTGAAGGTTAAAGTTCCTGCAATCCTATAAACCCCCACCCCCAATCTCACGGGTGTGATACTCGGGTCAACATCATGGACGCTCAAAGCCGAGCAACAATAATACGTTCACCATTTCCGAAAAATGGCTCATGACCAAATCAGGGAATCAGTTTGGAATTATGTACTACTCAGGGAGGTCTCAACTGAGTCCAAGGAAACAAGCATCCCTCATAAGTCCCTAGCTTCAAGCACTGAATCGAAAAACAATAGTACACTCATTCCGAAGGGTACAATAATATCGTCATATGAACAATTTGCCTTAACTGGGTTCCTATGAGAGAACCAGACCATCCTATGCGAGTTCCTAGTGGGCCCTCGGATGCGAGTGGGTTTGCCAACAAATGTGGTCTGCCACTTTCATCACTAGAGAGGGATGTTTCCACAAAGGTTCTCAATGATCAGCCCCCTGACTGCACATAACTATCAAGGTTGTGTATTTCCCCAGAAAGATTCTGGTATCAATAAATTTCCAAGAAGGTCGCAAGTCTGGGTGTGGAACTCACTACTACCAACATAACAAGATGTCATGAAGCCAAAGAGGAACCACTCTAATTGTAATACCCCGTATTTTATTTAAATCTCTAAACAATATTAATTGGTAATAATATTATTCCGGAATACTCTTAAGAAATTTTAATGGAACCAAATAGAGTAATAAGCGGGATATTATTTTATTAATTGATATTAGCTGACTCAGAGGTTTTATAAAATATCAAATTAAGAGACATTTTTGGATACTCTCTAATTTTTGACCCATTAGTAAAAATATAAGTTTTATATTTTTATATATAGAAAGAATATGAGAGAAAGAGAAAGTTGGTAAGAAGAACGGAGAGGAGAAGAGAAGAAGAAAAGAGAAAATCCCAAAAGCTTCAATTCCTCATTCTCGATCATCCGTCCGTCAAATCAACTCAACCTTTCCACCAATCTTCATCTCTTGAGGTGCGTTCTTAGTTATAAACTTGTATCTTTGATTTTGATTGAGTTTTAGAGGTTTTGTGGTTAGGGCTAGATTGGAAAATCTAAGAAAAATCGGAAGTTTAACAGTTAAAATTCGATTAAAACTTAACTAAATTACTCATACGATGTTTATGAACATGTTTGATTATGTTTTTCTGCAATGGTTGATGTTTGGGAGAGATTTGGTGTGGGAGAGGTGTTTTCCCGTAAGGCTGGAACTTCCTGAACTGGTGTAGCTTGCTCAACGAGCATACCTCGCTCAGCGAAAGTTCCAGGGCAATTTTTGCTCAGTGAGAAGGAGCTCGCTCAGCGAGACCTGTAGATTCCAACTTTGGTTTTTAATTCGTAACTTATGATCTGGGTATCCGTTTTTAACGTTCCACATATCGTTTCGAAGCTAATGAAGAAATCTATATTTTGAGACCTAGAAATGTTAGTTCCACCCGACCTTTACCCAACTATTCGATTAAAAGGTAATGAAACGTAATTATGGAATTGTGAGTTAAAGATAAGGAATGGTGAGACTTGTGAGACACCTAAGAGTTCGTAGACTAATAAGAATTGAGGATCACGCTTGATTGTGTTTCCCTTTGTTAGCTTGAGGTGGGTATTACATTGAGTCCCAAGGGAAGCGAGAGTTAGCTTGAGGTGGGTATTACATTGATTCCCACGTGAAGCGAGAGTTAGCTTGAGGTGCGTATTACATTGAGTCCCACGGGAAGCGAGAGTTAGCTTGAGGTGGGTATTACATTGAGTCCCACGGGAAGCGAGAGTTAGCTTGAGGTGGGTATTACATTGAGTCCCACGGGAAGCGAGTGATAACTTGATATGGGTATTTCATTGAGTTCCATGAGAAGTCTAGTGGTTCATACTTGAGGTGGGTGTTCCACTAAATCCCACGGGAAGTCTTGTACGATGTATTGTTGGGTTGTTCCATTTTGACTTAGGTTATTTTTGAGAGGAACCTTTATACTCGTAGAATTGTTATGCTTGACCCTTAGAGCCGAGAGAACTCTAAGATAGGGAACCCACTGAGATGTTTTATCTCACCCCATGTTGATGTTGTTATTTCAGGTACTTCAGGTTCTACTAAGGGTAAGGATAAGGCGACTTGATTATCCTTACTAGTTGATGGCTTAGTCTTCTGCTGTGGAATTTTGAGATCTTCGGATCTAGTTCTTAGATCTTTTTGTGTTTAAACATCTTGTACTATTTTATAGCCTTGTTTAGTACCTTATATTGTAGTGGCTATATTTATACGATGTGTTGCTAAGAACTTATTTGTATTTCAGTACCAAATTATTAATATTATATATGAAAAATATGCTTTATGTATGTCTTTTGAATATGGATATTATAGTTGGTATCAGAGCAGGTCGTATCCTCGACCTAGCCTTGAAATATTATAAGTGTTTCTTTTCGTTCATACACGTTGACTTGCAATAGGACTAAATGTTATGTTTAAGGTATTGAGCCTGATCAACTTAATCTGGTTTGGATGACATTTAGGAAATATGGCTGGTAGACATGGAACTCGTGCTCGACCCAGTGTCACTCCTCCCGGTAGCGATCATGAAGGTAGCGATGGGAATGCTCCTATCTTCCAATTTATGCAGCAGATGCAGCAACAGTAGCACCAATTCATTCAAGAAATGATGCATCAGATGAGTGGGGGCCTTCACCCTCACGTGGTTGCTCCTGGAGCTGTGGGAGGAACATTTAGAGACTTCTTCCGCATGAACCCCCAAGAGTTTCATGGCGGATTGGATCCGGTTAAGGCTCACAAATGGGTGACTAGAGTAGAGAGGATATTCCAGATTTTGATTTATAGTGAAGAAGACAAGGTGACTTTTGTGTCACATTTACTAAAGGGTCCTGCTGCTAGGTGGTGGGAGAGTGCTTCCAATTTGATGATGGTGCAAGGGATTCCGAGGGTATGGCAGCAATTTAAGACAATTTTTATGGATAAGTATTTCCCGAGTCCCTTGAGGACACAAAAGGAGTTCGAATTTCAACAATTGAGGCAAGGGAGCATGACTGTGGCCAGTTATGCTAAGAAGTTTGAGAACATGGCGGCCTACTCTAGGCAGTCTATGTATGCTCCTGATGAAAGGAGGAAAATTGACCATTTCTTGTTTGGGCTAAGGGCCGAAATCTCGCATAGTGTCTCTCAAAGGGAGTTCACTACCTACTCTGAGATGTTGAGACAATGCTATGTTGCAAAACATACTTTGATGAAAGTGCAGACAGAAGCAAGTGCCGGAAGGGCGGTTCAAGGAGATAGGGGGAGAGCTAGTCAATCTTTTAGGCTGAGGCCTCAACCCTTCAAGGGGAAACAGGTGTCGAGTCCTAGATCCAGTGCTCCTCCTTCTTGCTCCTGATGCCATAAGAATCATTTTGGTAGATGCAATCCGGGTGCCGTGGTTTGTTTCCTTTGTCAGAGAGAAGGACATTTTGCTAGAGATTGTCCCCAGAAGAAGGACCAATTGCAAGCAAGAGTTTATATTATGGATGCTAGGAAGACGAAGGGCGACAATTCCTTGATTGCGGCTAATTGTCTTGTTAAGAATCATCCTTGTCTTGTTTTATTTGACTGTGGAGCTACACATTATTTTATATCTACTAGTTGTGCGAAGCGACTTGGGTTGCGATTATTTCCTTTGTCTCCTCCAATGGTGGTTACTACCGCTATGGATGAAACTGTCGAGATGTCGCTTAAGTGTGAGAACTATACGTTGTCCGTGGATGGTAGAATCTTTCAGATTGACCTCATTTGTTTTCCCCTTAAGAAAATTGATGTTACCCTGGGAATGGACTGGTTGTTTGCTACTTTTGTATTTATTGGATGTGAAAAAAAGTTGATCCTCATTCCTTCCGTTGAAGCGCCTCCGAAAGATGTTTTGACAATGATCTTAGAAGGTACGGTTGGAATGGTAAATTTTCTGCTTGAACAAGAGAAATATGTTTTGCTTGTCCTTACTAATGAGGAGAGTAATGACCAGCAATTTTTGAACATTCCGATAATTTGTGAATTTCTCGATGTCTTTCCTGAAGATGTCACTTCCTTACCTCCGGTGAGGGAAGTTGAGTTCTCAGTCGACCTGATACCGGGAACGACTCCTATATCCGTTTCCCCTTATCGGATGGCTCCGCTCGACTTGAAGAAGTTGAAGGATCAATTGGAGGATTTGATGGCAAAGCATTTTGTAAGGCCTAGTGTTTCACTGTGGGGAGCTCCTGTGTTATTGGTAAATAAGAAAGATGGTGGTATGCAGTTGTGTATCGATTATCGTAAGTTGAACAAGGTCACAATCAAGAATAAATACCCCTTACCAAGGATAGACGACCTTCTAGATCAATTGAAAGGAGCCTGCGTGTTCTCGAAGATTGATCTGAGATCGGGCTATCACCAGATTCGTGTGAAGAGTTCTGATGTTCCGAAGACTGTGTTCAGAACCCGTTACGGTCATTACGAATTCTTAGTGATGCCTTTCGGTGTGACAAATGCTCCAGTTGTTTTTATGGACTACATGAACCGGATATTTCAGAATTATTTGGATAAATTTGTGGTGATCTTTATCGATTACATTCTTATATATTCTCGTACTCTGTAAGAGCACGGAGAACATCTAAGGATTGTCCTATCGATACTGCAGGAAAAACAACTTTTTGCTAAGTTTAGTAAGTGTGAGTTCTGGATGTCAGAAGTCAAGTTCCTTGGACATGTTATATCACAGGGAGGTGTAGCTTTAGACCCGTCCAAGATAGAAGTTGTAATTAATTGGGAGAGACCGAAGAATGTTACCGAAGTGAGAAGCTTCCTAGGTTTGGCAGGTTACTACAGAAGATTTATTAAAGGTTTTTCTCAGATGGCATTACCGTTAACTAAGCTCACTAGGAAGGACTTTGCTTATGAATGGGATTCCAGTTGTGAGCAAAGTTTTGTGTGGTTGAAGGAGAAATTGATGACTGCTCCAGTCTTGATTATTCCCGATCCTAACAAATCTTATGAAGTGTTTGCGATGCTTCAAAGATGGGTTTAGGAGGTGTTCTCATGCAAGAAGGTCAGGTGGATTGCACAAAGGGAGAGCTCTGAAAGTCAAGATTGCAAAGCTCCAACTCAGGTAGTCATCAAGAACTTTTTTCCAGAAATGTGTTTTCATGTTATAGAATGATTCCTCATGCTTCACTGATCATGCTGATGTCTTTATTTTTGAAAATGGTTGAGTTTTAAGCATTTCATGGTGTTCTGAAATTTTGTCGTTTTGATGTTTTGATTCGAATCTTGTTGATGATGAATGATAAATGATTTTTGAGGCTGGATTATTGTTTAGGGTAGTTAGTTGATCAATTCTGGAGATTTTGGGGGCTTGGGGTGGTGATTTGTGGATGTTCAGGTGAAGAGCTGGCCGGAGGTCTTCTCCGGCCACCTGAAAGTCATTAGGGCTAAAATTTTGATTAAATGCCCATATGTGTTTGTGGCCGTTAGATGAGGATTAGGGTTAGTGAGCGTGTGGTCCAGATTGAGTCATTACCTTTTAATCCTGATTAATTAATTTAAAATATAATTAAAAGCCATTTTGAATGTGGGTCGTGCATATGCGCGCGTGGTCAATTCCCTCCCTTTCCAGTTTTAATCTCAGCCACTGGATCAGATTACTTTCACTTTAACTCATTTTATTTCATTTTTATTCTATTTCTTTTGCATACTTAATTTAAAATACCAAAAAGCATCGAAAAAAATATTTTCTTTTGCATTTCTGATCCAAATATTTTCTCAACCTAAAACTGATTTTTATTTTATTTTTTTCATTAAAAAAGCATTTTTAAAATATTTAAATGTTATTTTTAATTAATTAAAGTCTTTTAATTAATTAAAAATACATTTAGGTTTCTAAAAATCACCAAAAAAATCACGAATCATTCCAATGCATTTAGAAACATTTTCAAACTCTCCACACAAATTTCTTTTTAGGTTTGATCATAGTTTGTGAATTTTCTTTGAATTAAGGGTCATTAAATTTCATTTTTTGAACCCTAACTTTAAAAAATCATTTCTGCCTAACAAAGAAGAGTTTGAAGATGATTCTTTATGCATTGAGTTGCATATTGTATGTAGTTTATAGGACATTTCCCTCATAAATTTATCTTGAATTTTCAATTTGATTTGCATTTTTCCCTTTGAACCACCCAAAAACCCTAGGAAACTTAGGAAATTCATAACTTTTGATTGGTTAGGCTTCTGACCTTCTCCTTTAGGGTGTGACCTAGTATGGGATTAGGGTTTGTTTGAGTTTGATTTTAAATTTTTATCATTTCATATGCTTCTGTTTTGTCCATTGGCATCTCATACTTTCATAAAACCCTAATTTCTCATGTTCATTTGCATTCACCTTGCATATGCATCCTTACATGAACTTGCCATGAAATTTCTTGCACTCATAAGTCATCTTAGAACCATGCTTGATCATTTCTTCATTCATTTGCCATGGTTTGCATTCATTTCATTTCATTACTTTCATGTGTTTTCAAACTTCAAAGCATGCTTACATGACATCTCATTCTTATATGTCATACATTTACACTTTGTATGCCTTTGCATCATCTCACATGACATTAACATTGCATAAACACTTCTGACTTTAGTCATTTCATCTCATTGCATCCCATTTCATTTCATTTCTTTATGCTTTGTACTTCATGCATTCATGCTAACATTTTCAGGTGGTAAGTTACTTTGAGAAGTGGATTTGCCTTCACTTCTCACTTCTCTTTATCCCTTTCATTTGCATTTTGTTTGTCTTTTAAGTGAACTTGTTCACTTGTGTTCCATTTCTCTCACTTTCTCTCTTTAAGTTACTTATCTTCTTTAATGAAGTAAGTAACTTATTCTTCTGCTTCATCCTCCTTTCATCCGCTTCTTCCATTGGTGGCTTCCTTGAATATCTTTCTCAAGCCTTACAAACCATAGGAAAATCCAAGCATGATAATAATTAGGGTTGTGATTAGTCCCCCTTAGATTTTTTACCTTTGAGTCTCCTTGAGTCTCTCTTCTCATCTTCATAATCAGAGACTAAATTCTTAAAGTTTTAGGACTTTGGAATTAGGGTTATGCCTGCATCCTTCTCTTAGGATGGAGTGTATAACTTTAATACTAAGTGTTAAACCTTTAATTTGTTTAAACCTCTTAATCAAATCATCTTAATAATCACTAAGACTTCATCTTGTAACTTGGGCCTTACATTAGGGTTCTAATTCTTCCTTTATGGTTAAGAAGGACTAACCCTAGTGTTTAATGGACAAGTCCCCCTCAAGTTGTCTTGCAAACCATAAAACTCATTTCTTAATCTCATCCCTTAATCAAAATCCACTTAATAAAGGTTTTGTTATATAATGAATTTAATCCCTAACCATGGATTAAGTTGAGGTATCTTCCTCAGCTTAAGTGTTCTCATCTATTATCCTTCTATTAGGATGGTGTAATGAGCCCACTAATCTGTGATTAGAGATTAAACTCATTACTTAACACTAAACAAAAATCCTCCGGGATTCTTTTCTCATCACACTCATTCACAAACGAGAACTTGCTTCTTCCGACTAATGCAAAACAGTTAGCACTCGAGCCAGATGAGTCATACACTTGAGCATAGACAAGCAAGCAGTTCACAGTCAATTTTTTCTTTCAGTCTCTTTGAGTTGAACTAAGGTGTTCTGACTTCCTCATTGCACGAGAGGATACGTAGGTATAACTTAACTGTTATCGAACAAAAGTCTCTTTGTCTTCCCGCTCTTTCAGCATTTTTTTAAGCCTCAGTTCCTGAGCACTCACTTTTTGCATTGACACTTGTATATTCTTTTCTTAGCTTTTGCACACAGATAGAACATACACCTACCCCTTTAAGCACAATCTTTTAAGCGTGGATCCCGTCGAGTACGACGGACAATCTGGGTGCTAATACCTTCCCAGGTTGTAACCAACCCCCTTTCTCAGTTTCTCTTGTTCGCAACCGTCTTATCCATCTTTTTCTAGGTTTATGCAACATTACCTTTCCTTCGGGATAAAAATGCTTAGCTGGAGACTCTATTCATATTCATTTTATTTTCTCCTTTCGCCGACCATTCGCGTCTGTACCCTATCTGACCTTGGTGTCTTTTGGGGGGAGCGACAGCTTGGCGACTTTGCTGGGGATCTATTATCTTGCAACCAGGGTTTCTGGTTCTTTTTGTAGGTTTCTCCTAGCGCTTATTTGATTTGTGTTTATGGGGGTGTTATGTGCTACTTGTGCTTATTGTTTATTGCTTTATTTATTGCTTTCTGTACAGCTTTATTTATTTCTTTCATTTACAGTTTTATGCATTTCATATTGTTATCATCATCTGTGCTGGATCTGTTGTTTCCTTTGGTGGGAGGGATTTTGAGTGATTAAGGTTCCATACCAGGGACCTGAGTGACACATAGGATATAGTGGCTTCATATTATTTCCCATTCCATTTCGGTATGGTGCGGGAATATGAAACACGGTTCAGACATGGGTTTCTTCTTGAGAACTCTGTGCTACGGATTTCCTATAGTACTAGGGCTATCTGGGAAGCCTTCTAAGTCTGGATGACCTTTTATGACCTTCAGCATCTGAGGTGAATTAGAGGAGGATCCTTTATGGTTATTGTAAACATTGTACCTCCGGGTTAGAAGTGTTTACACTTCTCATAAGTGATCCAAGTCTGAGGATCCATGTTCTAGAACAATACATGTGAGGGGGGTTGGGATGTTTACAGGTTTGCAGGAGCCCTTGGCCTCATCATACCTTTGTTACTAATATTGTTTTAAGGTTGTATCATTTTGGACTATTCTTGTGAAACCCTGGACTTGTGACTCTTTATTTGGGTCCCCCACCTAGTTACTAGTTTTCTAAGCCTTCATTCGGACTTATGAACACACATGGACCCTATCAAGGCAGATAACAGATCCAACATTTGATCACAAACCCTTTGCATATCATTCTACATACATCATTTTGCATCATTTAACATTTGTCTATTTGTTTTGCAGGGTATCCACATCTTATCTTTGGTTTGGTTTTGACCTGTTCTACTGCTCAGATTCCTTCAGCTATCTGCATCAGCTACCTTCACCAGCTATCTTCATCAGAGATTCTCTACAACTCTCTTCACCAGTTATCTTCATTAGGGGTTCTTCTTCAGTACTTTCTCTAGTTATCTCCATCAGTCTTCAGCAATTGCCTTCATCAGTGCTTCTCCTCAGTCTTCTTCATCAGCATCCATTATCAGCATGGACACATCCAGGAAGAGCAACATCACCTATCATTTCTTTGAGCCCACTTTGACAGGCATCAGGCATATGCAGTATCTCATCACTCCTGATCATGTCCCTTTATTCAGGGAACATTATGGAGGCATTATGGACATGATCATGGATTTGGATGCATCCCAGAGGAGCATGATTCACACTTGCCTCCAATTCTATGACCCTCCTCTCAAATGCTTCACTTTCCCAGATTTTCAGCTAGGACCATTGATGGAAGAGTTCTCCATATTGTTAGGTGTCCCTATCAGAAGAGGGATTCCCTTCAACCCTGAGATGGTTGCTCCTAAGAATGAAGATATAACTAAGGCTTTACACTTAGAGACCACCCTCATTGACCAGAGCATGACCACCAAGGCTGGAATCCCAGGCCTTCACTTGGATTTCTTGGTTACTCAGGCCACCCTGCATGCTGCAGCAGTGAAGTGGGAAACTGTTTGTGCTCTCCTAGACCTCAGCATATATGGAGTTATCTTGTTTGCAGACGAGCCAAAATTTGTAAGCAAGAGTGTTATTCACTTGTTCTTATTAAGGAACCCAGTTCCTACCTTGCATGGAGACTTTTATTATTCAGTGCATCAAAGGAATGAGAAGCAAAGGGGGAGATTGGTCAGATGCTGTGCACCCCTCTTCTACTATTGGTTGTTAAGGCACTTGCCTAAGTCAGACACCTTCTTGAATCCTCATCAGCCAAGGAACTGGGCTAAGAGGATGATTGCCCTTACATCAGAAGACATCAGATGGTGCACTCAGAGCACCAAGGGTAAAGATATCATCACTAGCTGTGGGCAGTACCCCAATGTACCCTTAATTGGAGTAAAAGGTTGCATCAACTAAAACCCTTTGCTTTTCAAAAGGAAATTAGGGTATGCTTTAGTACATCTCCCAAGAGGGCAAGATTTGACAGAAACTTTCTATTGTGACATCCAGCACAACCTTGCCATTGTCAGACAGGCAGCCTGGGCTTGGGACAATATTCAGACTAAGGGGACATCTATTCTTGGCAAGTGTAAAAACATAGCCTCAGCCCAGTATCTTGACTGGTCTCGTGTCAGGGGACAGATCACCCGGATGCCATTCACCTTGGAGGATGTACCTGGACCATTAGCAGTGGAGCCTGCAGCTACTTTCAGTTTAGAGAGTTTGAGAAATTGAAGGAAAGGAATACTCAACTCTCTGAAGCTTTGAAAAAGAACCTCTGGGAGAGGAATGAAAACCGTCTAGATAATGAAAGGTTAGAGAAGCTCCAGATTGAGCACTTGACCGATATTAAAAGAACAAATGACTACATCAGAAAGGCTAGAGCAGGACAGTTAGTGCTGAAGAATGCTTGCAAGGAAGCTAAGACTCAGAAGGCCAGAGTTGAGCATTACTTAGAGGAGAGTTAGGCTAGGTGGATCAGGATCACTGAGGCTCGTGCACAGGAAGATCAGAGAATCCAGGCTAGGATAGAGCAATTGGAGGCTAGTGAGAAGAAGAATCAGGCAGCTTTGTTGGCAGCACAGAAGGAGATCTCCGAGTTGAAACTTCGGGCGGGGTTTAAGAGGTCAAAGGATCAGGATAAGCACAAGAAGTTAACCAGTGCCATTGCCACTAGGAACCTTCTCATCAGGACCATTATAGAGCACACAGTAGGTCCAGTGACTGAGGCTCTCCTGAAGGAAGTCAGAGAGGATGACTTTGGACTGGATGTTTGATTTCTTTGTACTTGTATTTCCTTTTGTCTGTACTTTTGATTTTTTTGTCGTATTTTAACCCACCATGGGAACTTTATTGTAATCAAACTATGTATCTTCACATTTTTGTAATATATAGTTTGTATTATTCTGTGGGCTTTTATCTCTTCGCAACATCATCATTTCCTCGAGGTCTGGAAAGGTCAAAACCAAAGAACCAAACCGGATACCCTTGGAAGACAAATAGGCATCCTTCATTGCATACTAACATCTTTTCTTTATTTTGTAGGTTTTTGTTTTTGTTGTTTCTCACTTTGTTGTGATTTCAGGAAACATTGCTCGTAGAAGAGTGTTCCCCGTCAATAGAGTGCACCGGTATCCGACAAGAAACAACCTTCCGGGATTACAAATGGATCAGGTTCAATAGGATTTGAATGATGTGAGGACCCAAATGGCCAATGAAAGGACAAAGATGAGGGCCCAAATGAATCAATTTATGGCAGTGATGACTGGTTTGGCTCAGATCCAGGAGAGGCTGAGAGAGTTAGTCGAGCGGCAAAATCTCGAGAAAAACCATCCAGGTACGGGGGGTACCAACAACAACGATCACGTACAGCCTTGTACTAATCCCCTAGAGTTTGGACCTCATTTGAACCCATAAATCAATGCTATAAGAAACACACAAGGTAACACTGGAGGGAGGGCCTTGCAGGAAGACCCTCAGGAAGAACAATTTACTGTGGTTGGGGCTGGAGACCAAGTTTACGATCGTCGGTTGGATGAAATTGCAGAAAAGCTAAGGTCTCTTGAATCCCAAAACTCTCTGGGTTTTGATGTCATGGACATGGGATTAGTGGAGGGGGTTAGAATTCCTCATAAGTTCAAACCTCCCTGTTTTGAAAGATACAATGGCACATCCTGCCCACGTACCCATCTCCAATCTTTCCTGGGGAGATTGAAAGCCTACACCATGGATGAGAAACTGTGGATGTTTTACTTTGAGGATAGCTTGACAGGGGCATCCCGGGAATGGTACTCCCACTTGACCAGGGCCACAATAAGGAATTGGAAAGACTTGGCAGAAGCTTTCATTCGTCAATATCAGTATAATTTGGATATGGATCCAAACAGAACCCTTCTGATGGGAATGTCAAAATCTTCCCGAGAAAGCTTTAGAGAGTACGCCTAAAGATGGAGGCAACTAGCTGCTGCTGTTCAACCCCCGATGTCAGAAAGGGAGATGGAAGATATGTTCATGAACACTCTCCAGGGTACTTATATTGACAAATTGGCTGCATTTTCTTCCACCAGCTTTGCAGACGTGGTTATAGTCGGGGAAAGAATTGAGAGCTTACTGAAGATGGGAAAGATTTCCGACAACGGCGCCAGTTCAAGCAGTGCAAGGAAGCCATTTGCAGGGCCCCGCAGATCTGGTGAAACAAACTATGTACATGTGGGAAGAGATAGACCCCAGTATCTGCCAAGATCAGTTGCCGCCGTCACTATTCCTGGTCCACCTTCTCAGTACACTCAACAACCACAACACCTTCCTCAACAACCACAGTTTCCTCAACAGAGATCCTTCAATAACAATAAAAATAACCAACAACAACTCCCTTTTCAACAGCGGCCATCTCAGATCAACATGGTAATTGACCCTATTCCAATGCCATATGCCACACTACTTCCACAACTCCTAAAGCTTAATCTTGTCGAGTTAAGGACATTGGCTCCACCAGATCCTCAGAACCTTCCGAGAAATTACGACGTCAACGCCAGGTGTGCTTTTCATTCTAATGCACCTGGTCACTCCACAGAAAAGTGCAGGGCTCTGCATATGAAGGTCCAGGATCTGGTAGATTCAAAGGCCCTAAATTTTGCACCACCTCCCAATGTCACAAAGAATCCTATGCCCAGCCATGGTGGGCCAAGGATTAATGCAATAGAGGAAGACTCACCCATGAGTTTGATTGAAGATACTGCAAGTATTCAGACACCTCTAGCAGAGGTTAAAGCTCAGCTTTTGAAATGCCAAGTGTTTCCAGGTTGTGAGGCATGTTATGAATCTTGCAGGGTTTCCGAGAACGGGTGTACAAGCTTGAGGAATGGCATCAATGGCTTGATCGGAGAGGGTATTCTGCAAATAACAAAAACAGCTTCGACAACACCAGTAACTCCTTTTTCAACGATAAATGATTCTCCTACAACTGCAAAGACAATTGTTCCTACAGACTCGTCTACAAAATCAGCAATCACCTCTTCCATCACTTTAACAAACAACAGTTCCATTGCATCTACTTCTACAACTACAGCAGCCACCAACAACGACGTCTCCACAGTTACTATCTATTATGACCCTGCAACGGTCCATGCTTCCAAAAATTATCAACGACAATCTCAACAACAGTTTCAACAACAATCAAGCTTCAATCAATCACCACCAACATCCACCAGAAGTCCTGTCACCATTTTCTATGATCCACATACAACAACGGTCCCAACCTCTGCCGCAGTTAGCCCAATCACTATCACGGTGCCAGGGCCTATTCCATATGTTAAAGACAATGTTGTACCATGGCATTATGGTGCAGACCTTTACTGCAACAGAGAAAAAGTCCTTCTTGATTCTTCAGTTCCTACCTCACAAATGGATAATGTCGGGTAGGCGGAGGCTTCACCCGAAGCGGACGCCTCTTCGCGTCACAAGCTCCAAAGACTAATACTAAGGCAGAGGCTGCTTCCAAAGCCAAAGGAAAAAGTGTGATACCTGAAGAATCTGCATCAAAAGAAACTCATAAATCATCCTTTGACCAGGATGTGGATGAACTTATGAGAATAATTAAAATAAGTGACTACAAAGTTGTAGATCAACTCCACCAGAAACCTTCTAAGATCTCCATCTTATCCCTGCTGTTGTGTTCCGAAGCTCATCGGGATGCACTACTCAAAGTCCTGCACGCTGCCTACGTGCCGGAGGAGATCACAGTGAATCAGCTTGAGACAGTAGTGTCCAATGTCAATACTAGCCATGGGCTAGGTTTCACCAATGCTGACTTGACAACGGAAGGACGTCACCACAACAAAGCTTTACACATCACCCTAGAGTGTAAAGGAGCTGTGCTCTCTCATGTTCTTGTTGACACTGGGTCTTCACTCAATGTCTTACCAAAGAAAGCTCTTGTCAAGCTCGAATATGATGGAATAGCTCTCCGACCAAGCAATCTGGTGGTCAGGGATTTTGATGGCTCCAAGAGGTCTGTTCTTGGAGAGGTGAGCTGCATGTGATAATCGGTCCGCAGGTCTTTCAGACTACTTTCTATGTGATGGACATACAGCCGACCTACAACTGTTTATTGGGTCGAGCATGTATTCACGCCGCTGGCCTAGTTACGTCGACCCTTCACCAGAAATGGAAATATGAGTGGGAAGGATAGATTATCACCATCTGTGGTGAAGATGACATCTTTGTTAGCCATCGGCTACATACAAATACATTGAGATGGATGGTGAAATCCATGAAACTATGAGCCAGGGGTTCGAGGCTCTGAACGTCAATGAGGCAATGACTGAAGTATTTGTTGCATCCCAGGAGGATAGGATGGGTACTTCAATTGTCTCCTATCAGCAAGCCCGGAAGGTTGTTGAAGATGGAAATGCCCAAGGATGGGGCAAGCTGCTACCGGTGGAGAAGAAGGAGGACATATTCGGTTTGGGGTACAAACCATTCCGACAAGATCAAGCAGAGGCTGCTAAAGAGCCAAAGTTCATCAGTGGGTGGATGCTCACCCCAGATGTTGTTAACAACCTGGAAGACAAGGCGGAAAGCAACCTCAACCTGGAGAACTGGATTCGTCCAAGGATCCCGGGTCACCAAGTCCTTAACTGGTCTAACTAGGAAATTATAAGGGTTACTCCTGCTGAGTAATTATTATTTCTTGCTTTTTTCAGCATGCATCAGGTCCTGCATCTTGCCCAAGGTGTCAGGACTCATTTTGTAATAGGGCCATATTGTAATTTTGTGCAAATGGATTATCAATGAATATCAGACATCTTTTGCAAACAAGTCTCTTTTTCGCTCACTGTCTTTTCATTTTTCACTTTTGTACAAAACAATAAAATGACAATGTTTTCAAAATAAACAACTTCATTTTCACTTTTTCTAAACAAGATTAAAATTGATAACTAAAACGAACAAATCTCAACCCTTGCAGAGATTATCCTCCAGATTGCACCGACAACAGCACTGCTATGACCTTGTATGACTTCGACAATCCAATTAATCAAGCTGATGAAGGGGTTGAAGAAGACTATGAGTTACTTGAAGAATTATCCAGTTTGTTGAGGCAAGAAGAGAAAGTGATTACTCCTCATCAAGAGGAAGTCGAAGCAGTTAATCTTGGTACCGAGATGGATTTGAAAGAAATGAAGATTGGGGCCAGTCTGCAGGCTTCAGTAAAAGAACAGCTTATTGACATGCTTCGAGAATACGTCGGCGTCTTCGCTTGGTCCTATCAAGACATGCCAGGTCTGGATACGGATATTGTTATGCACAAGCTGCCATTGAAAGAAGATTACCCTCCAGTGAAGCAAAAGATACGCCGTACTCGCCTAGATATGGCCATGAAGATTAAGGAAGAGGTACAAAAACAGTGGGACACCGGTTTCCTTGCTGTGACTAGTTATCCGCCGTGGGTGGCTAACATTGTACCAGTGCCTAAGAAGGATGGCAAAGTACGTATGTGTGTGGATTACCGGGATCTGAACAGAGCTAGCCCGAAGGATGATTTCCCATTACCTCACATTGATGTATTGGTCGACAACACGGCTCAGTTCTCGATATTTGCTTTCATGGATGGATTTTCTGGGTATAATCAGATCAAGATGTCACCCGGAGACATGGAGAAAACAACCTTCACCACACCTTGGGGCACTTTTTGTTACAAGGTGATGCCTTTTGGACTGAAGAACGCCGATGCAACCTATCAACGGGATATGGTAACGTTATTCCACGACATGATCCACAAAGAAATTGAATGCTATGTGGATGACATGATTGCCAAGTCCCTCACTGAAGAAGACCATCTGGTAAATCTGCTGAAGTTATTTAAGTGTCTGAGAAAGTATCAGCTGAAGCTAAACCCCAACAAATGCACATTCGGGGTACGTTCTGGTAAGTTGTTGGGATTTATCGTAAGTGAAAAGGGAATTGAAGTTGATCCTAACAAAGTCAATGCCATTCAGGAGATGCCTGCACCTAGGACTGAAAAGGAAGTTTGAGGGTTCTTAGGTAGATTGAACTACATATCAAGGTTCATATCCCATCTTACTACAACCTGTGAGCCCCTTTTCAAATTGTTTAGAAAGGAACAAACGGTCAGTTGGAACTAAGATTGTCAGAAGGCTTTTGACAAGATTAAGGAATACATACAAGAACCTCCAATTCTCATGCCTCTAATTGAAGGAAGATCACTGATAATGTACCTGGCAGTATTAGAAGGATCAATGGGGTGTGTGTTGGGCCAGCATGACGAGTCTGGTCGAAAAGAGTATGTGATATACTACCTAAGCAAAAAAGTTTACCGACTGTGAACAACGTTATTCACTGCTCGAGAAAACTTTCTGTGCTTTAGCGTGGGCTGCTCGCCGACTAAGGCAGTATATGTTGACTCACACTACTTTGTTGATCTCAAAGATGGACCCCTTCAAGTACATATTTGAGAAGCAATCACTTACCGGAAGGGTTGCAATATGGAAAATGATTCTGACCGAGTATGACATTCAGTACACATCTCAAAACGCCATCAAAGGCAGTGGTGTACTGTCTGACTATCTGGCTGAACAACCCATTGATGATTATCAGCCAATGAGAATTGACTTCCCCGATGAAGACATCATGTACTTAAAAGCAAAATATCATGAAGAGCCTGTTCACACTGAAGGGCCTGACCCAGAAGAAGAGTGGATAATGATGTTTGATGGGGTTGTCAATATGAATGGTTGTGGAGTTGGTGCAGTGCTCATTACACCTAAAGGAGTTCATATGCCTTTCTCGGCAAAACTCACCTTTGCCTGCACTAACAACGAAGCTGAATACGAAGCCTGTATCATGGGTCTTGAGGAAGCCATTGACCTTAGGATCAAGACATTGAATGTATTCGGAGATTCGGCTTCGGTAATCAATCAGACCAACGACAAATGGTACACTC
Organism: Lathyrus aphaca; assembly: GCA_963966055.1. Taxonomy (NCBI): domain Eukaryota; kingdom Viridiplantae; phylum Streptophyta; class Magnoliopsida; order Fabales; family Fabaceae; genus Lathyrus; species Lathyrus aphaca. The sequence continues at coordinate 437,168,228 of OZ014521.1, forward strand.
ATCAGGAGCATTTGATTCCATACCGTGACTATACAAGGAGATTATTGACTTTCTTCACAACAGTCAAACTTGAGTACATCCCTCGAGACGAAAATCAGTTCGCAAATGCTTTAGCTACCATTTCCTCCATGATCAAGGTTCAAACTGCCAATTATGTGCCCCGGATTTCGGTATCCAGACTAGACCGACCAGCATACGTATTCTCCGTGGACATTGCTAAAGATGACAAGCCATGGTTCCATGAAATCAAGAGCTTCTTAGAGAATCAAACATACCCACCTGGGGCATCATCCAATGATAAGAAGACAATAATAAGGCTGGCCGGCAGTTTCTTCCTTAATGCTGATGGTTCATTATACAAGCGAAACTTTGACATGGTTCTGCTCAAATGTGTTGATAAGAAAGAAGAAGACTTGCTGATACACGAGGTGCATGAAGGATCCTTCGGTATCCATGTAGGAGGACATGAAATGGCTAAGAAATTGTTAAGACCAGGTTACTACTGGATCACAATGGATGCAGACTGTTGTGCCTATGCCAGAAAATGCCACAAATTCCAGATCTACGCAGATAAAGTGCATGTGCCTCCAAATCCTTTGAACGTGATGTCTTCACCTTGTCCCTTTGCCATGTGGGGAATTGAGATGATTGGAAAGATCAAACCGACTGCTTCAAATGGCCACAGATTCATCCTGGTAGCCATTGATTACTTTACCAAGTGGGTCGAAGCAGTTTCGTATACGAACGTCACCAGACTAATGGTAGCCAGATTCCTAAAGAGAGACATCATCTGTCGATATGAAGTACCCGAGCGAATCATTACTGATAATGGTTCCAATTTGAACAGCAAAATGATGGCAGAACTGTGCCGCGACTTCAAAATCCAACATCATAACTCTTCTCCTTACAGGCCAAAGATGAATGGTGCTATTGAGGCAGCTAACAAAAACATCAAGAAGATTGTGCAGAAGATGGTGGTTACTTACAAAGACTGGCATGAAATGCTACCATTTGCTTTACATGGGTACCAAACCTCAATCAGAACATCCACTGGGGCAACACCTTATCAGCTTGTGTACGGTATGGAGGCAGTCCTACCGGTTGAAGTTGAGCTACCCTCCTTACGGGTACTAATGGATGTAAAACTGGACGAAGCAGAATGGGTCCAGTCTCGGTACAATCAACTGAATCTGATCAAAGAAAAGAGATTAGATGCCATCTGTCATGGGCAGTTATATCAAAAAAGGATGAAGAAAGCCTTCGATCAGAAAGTCAGGCTTCGGGAATACCAAGTGGGAGATCTTGTGCTGAAAAAACTTCCTCCTCCTCATACAAACCACAGGGGCAAGTGGACTCCAAACTACGGTGGTCCATTCATAGTAAAGAAGGTTTTCTCTGGTGGAGCACTGATGCTCACTACTATGGATGGTGAAGATTTCTTATCCCCTGTGAATTCAAATGCAGTTAAAAAATACTTCGCATAAAATGACCCGTTGGACGTAAAAACAAAATGTAAGTCCAGGCAAAAATAGGGCATCCCGGCAAGTCAAAAACAGAATAAAAGACTCGGGCAAAAATAAGGGAAGATTGAAAAAAATGTACACCCGCATTGGACAGCTCAGGCAAAAAATGGGTATCCCGGTGGATTGAAAACCCGAAAGGGCGATCCACGCAAAATCAAGGAATAAGCGAACAACTACATTCTAAATTCATCTGTATCATTCACAACATGGAAAGCTTCGAAAGGACAAAGCATCGGTTAGAATCAACCTTCTTCAGAAAGCAAAATGAGAAGAACGTCAAGGTCATACAGGTCATAGCAAAGGAAGCTCACTGGAGTGTCATCAACATTGCCAACACTTTTACTTTTCTCAATTTATAGCAATCTCCTCATTTCAGGGGATTTGTTTCTTTGACTGTATTTGCCAATTCAGGGCACCCATATTAATAAAATCAGAAATTTCCAGTCACACTTCGTTTTGTACATTTTTGTTTCGTTTAGAAAATGTCCAATATTCATGATACAACACTTGCATAAAACAAATGAGCCATTTCTAATAAATGCTTGCAGGAAATATATTTACTTTCAGAAAGCCTAACTCCTATAACGGAATCCAGTAAGGGATACCTCGGGATACTTATGCATCTCTTTTGTCTTAACAGGTTGCAGGTAGTCAATACGCAACATGGGGTATGTCAAGCACCGCATCCCCAGCATGCTACTTCCCGGAAGTTACCTCCTCCCCAAGAAGGATCTCCCGAGCAATGTCTGAACTGCTTTTCCCCAGTGAAGTTGCTAAAGCCTCCTCATCCCTAGCACAACAGGAGCTTCCCCAGCCGAGATCCCCACCAGAGTTCCAGATCTCATCCTCAGCAGGTTAAAAGAACTGTCTCCCCACAGAGTTTCCATCCTCTCCCTAGAAGAGCAATGCCTGAAACTCTTACATAACAAAGTGATGAAAGTTTCCTTCTCCACAGCTGAGTTCTCCTTACGGGTAGATCGACCAATGATCTATTTCCCCAAGCAGAGTTCTCCTTGCAGTTAGATCTACCAATGATCTCTTCCCCAATCAAGACATCCCTCCAAGCAGATCAGCCATAGATCTTTATCCAAGCGGGGTCTGAATCCCGGATCGGTTCCCCTTTTGCATAAACATAGCATTTGCATCATATTCACCAAATAAGCGTAGCATTCCATCTGTCGCTCCCACCAAATGACACAGGGCCAAGAGGGGTACAGATGCGAACGGTCGGCGAAAGAGGAGAGTACACACAAGGGTGAACTTAGAGGAAAAGAATAGAGTCGCCAGCTAGGCATTTTTATCCCGAAGGAAAGGTTATGCTGCATAGACCTGAGAAAAGATGGATAAGACGGTCGCGAACCAGAGAGACTGAGAAAGGGGGTTGGTTACAACCTGGGAAGGTATTAGCACCCAGATTGTCCGTCATACTCAACGGGATCCACGCTTGAAAGATTTGTGTTTTAAAGGGGTAGTGTCAGTGCAATTTGTGTATCAAAGCTGGAAAGAATGCGAGTGTCAGGGTAAAAGAAGTGTGAAGTGTATAAGAGAAGTGTCAGTGTAAGGAAAGAGTGAAGCTCAAGACTATGAGGCTTAAAAGAATAATACTGGAAGAGGGGGGAATATACAGAGACTTTTGTTTGATAACTGTTAAGTTATGCCTACGTATCCTCTCGTGCAATGAGGAAGTCAGAACACCGTAGTTCGACTCAAAGAGACTGAAAGATAAGTTGACCTGTGAACTGCTTACTTGCCTATGCTCAAGTGTATGACCTGTCTGGCTCAGGTGCAAACTGTCTTGCATTAGACGGAAGAAGCGAGTTCTCGTTTATGAATGAGTGTGATGAGAAACGAATCCCGAAGTTGACGATTATTGTTTGTTTTTGATGTTTTCAACCTTTTATTGCTTTTTGATATTTGTCATAAGAAAATGAGCTTAAGCCTAAACCAAGGGTTAGTAAACTCATCACATCATCCCTCTGATTAGGGGTAATGAGAATACCTTAAGTGTGAAGTAAACACCTCACACTTAATCACCATGATGTAGGATTAAGATCATTAACCTATTTGCATTTATTTAGATGTTTTTGTTGTTTTTGTTTAGTGTTAAGTAATGAGTTTAAGCCTCAATCAAAGATTTAATGGACTCATTACACCATCCTAATAGAAGGATAATAGATGAGAACATTTAAGCTAAGGAAGGCTCCTCAACTTAATCCATGATTAGGGATTAACCTCATGACAAAACAAAGCCCTTATTAAAGTGGATTTTAGTTAATGGTAAGATTAAGAAGTGGATTTTATGGTTTATAAGACAACTTGAGGGGGACTTGTCCATTAACACTAGGGTTAGTCCTTCTTAACCAATTAAGGAAGAATTAGAACCCTAATGCAAGGCCCAAGTTACAAGCTTATTGTCTTAGTGATTATTAAGTGAATTGATTAAAGGATTTAAACAACATTAAGGGTTTAACACTTAGGATTAAAGTTATACACTCCATCCTAATAGAAGGATGCAGGCATAAGCTTAATCACAAAGCCTTAAAGCCTTTAGGGTTTAGTCCTTGATTATGAGATGAGAAGAGAAGACTCAAAGATGACACAAAGGCAAGACTAAATGGGGAACTAATCAAGCCCTAATTGTTATCATACTTGGAGATCCTAGGGTTTGTGAGGCTTAAGAGAGAAAGAATCTTCAAAGAGCCACCAAGGAGAGAAGCAGATGAAAGGAGAAAGAAGCAGAGAGAAAAGCAAGACAACTTGCTTCACTTAAGAAGACAAGTTGCTTGAAGAAGGAAAGTGGGAGATGAACATGAGTGAGCAAGCCCACTCCAATATACAAGATAAAATGCAGCAATTATGCAAGAGAGATGAAAAGATATTGTGAGAAATGAAGGCAAATTCACTTCTCAAAACAACTTACCACCTGAAAAGTTAGCAAAAGAAATGAAATGCAATGAAAATGAGATGAAATACCATGATGCAAACCAAATTCAGAAGCATGCACATGATGTAAATGATGCTTGGAGATAATGCAAACACATGACAAGAGATGAGAATGATCATACAAGCATAAGGATGCAAATGAAGCATGCTTTGAACCATAAAGATTCATGAATGTTTATGAAATGGAATGAACATATAACATGGCAAAGGAATGGTGCAATGATCAAACATGATTCTAATATGTCCTAATATGTCTTATGGATCATGAGAATGCACAAAATGTCATGGCAAGTTCTTAAATGCAAGCAAATGGGAGATGGATGCAAATGAAGGCACAAATTAGGGTTTACATACAACATTCAATGCAAAAATTCAAAACCAGAAGCAAATGATGAGATAAAAAAATTGAAAATGGGATCAAAGGTACCCTAACCCTACACAAGTTCACTGCCCAAAGGAGGGGACCTAAATCTTAACCTAATGGGAGTTATGATTTTTCTAAGTCAACTAGGGTTTCAAAGCACCTTACAATGAAAAATGCAAAACAAATTGAAAATGAAAGATGAATTCAAACCAATTTTATCCTATAAACTACATGCTATGAAGGATGCAATGCAAGAAGAACCATCATCAAACTCTTAATGGTTAGGCAGAATGGATTTTTCCAAGTTTGAACAAAAATATTGCCTTTAAATGAATTTAATTCCAATGAAAATTGTCAAAATGCATCAAAGACCAAACAGAAATTTGTTTTGAGAGTTGGATAATGTTTCTAAATATTTTGAAATGCAATGTGAATTTTTTGGTGATTTTTAAATACCTAAATGCATTTTTTATTAATTAATTTTCATTAACTAATTAAAAATAAACATTTAAATGATTTAAAAATAATTTTTAATGCAAAAAATAAAAATAAAAATACTTTTGGGTTCTGAAAATTAATGAAATGCTTGACAAAAAATTTCAGAATTTTTTAAAGTGTTTTGCTATTTTTTAAAATTCGTAAAAGTTAAATACAAAATAAATGAATTAAAAATGAAATTATGAGAAGTATGCAAGATCCATGGCTGAGATTTAAACTGGTTTTGGAGGGAGTTGACTGGCGCCAGATCCTGTGGCCCAAATTCAAACTGGCTGAATTAAAACTAAAACCTAATTAATTATGTTAATGACGTGGATTAGGGCTTAATGGGGTGATCTGAGCCACACAAACGCGCGGGAGTCAACACTGGTCAACAGAATCCATGGTTCATATTCAAACTGAGCCCTAATCATCATTAATGCGCTAATGACTTTCAGGTGGCCAGAAATGACCTCCGGTCATCTTCTCCGGCCACACCTCCCCTGAGATTTTGCTATCTCTCTCCCTAAGCTTCTATAACCTAATTTTTTTGCCCAGAAATGATCCCCATACACCATACATTAAGAATCAACAAACAAACAACATTTAAAACACATCAAAAGTGAGAATCGAATCAAAACAATTCTAGGTCAAAAAATTTCAGAACATGAATACATACTCATTTCTCAACCATTTTCAAAACAAAACACATCAGCATGATCAGTGAAGCATAAAGAATCATTTAGTAACTTAAAAACAAGTTTCTGGAAAAATTGTTCTTGAGCTCACCTGAACTGGAGCTTTCAATCCAGGAGCTTTCTGACTGCTTCTTTGCTTCAAAATGGCTCCAATGATCTTCTTGAGGAAGCTTTGAGGCTTGGTTGGAGTTTAATGTGGCTGGTTTAAGAGTTTGATGAAGTTCTGTTCAAGGGAAGTGAAAAATCGTGTTTCTGTTTGGGAGGGTTTCAGGATCAAATGATGGTTGGGAAATGATCAGAAGGTTAGGGTGAGTTGTTCTGTGGGATTTGTTTTGAGGTTTGAAGCTTGTATAGAGAGATTCGAATGAAAATGCATAAAGGAGGATTTTTGAGAGTGCTGACTTGTGGGGGGTTTCAGGCTGTGTTGTGTTATGTGTTGAGTTCCATTTTGTCCATGTATCAAGTTTGGATAGGTCAGAGAGTTGTTGTTGGCCTAGCTTGATTGGTATGGGCCATTTTGCATAAAGTCAACTTTTGTGTAAAAAGAGGTATGGGCTGGTTCAATCAAGGTACAAGGGCATGTCTTCTGCAGCTTGAATCAAGGTTGTCCATGGAAATGAATTTGAGGCCAATTTGCAAGTGGTTTAGAGTTTATGTGAGGTTTTGCAATTTTCACAAAGTTTGGCCCTTTTGAAGTTTCTTAAAGACCAAGGCATGAAAATGAACAATTCTTTGGTGCATTCTGAATTTTAGGTCATGGTTTATGTTTTTGCAATGGTTAGAAGTCACATTGAAGTCACATTTTGCCTTGGCATGAGGTTTTGCAACTTTGCCTCTTTGGTGTAAAACTTGAAATTATGTGAATTTGTCCAACTTTGACAAGCCATAACTTTTGATCCAAAACGAATTAGGATGAGTTCTTGTACTTTTTGAAAATGGGAGGATCCATTCTACAACTTTCATGACCAAAGTTTTCTCATTTGAAACATTTTTGAATCAATTTGAGGAGGTTGAAAAACTTTCCCAAAATAGAAAGTTTCCATTACAAGTCACTTTCCCAAAAAGGCAACTTTGCAAATGGCTTGAAAACTTCCAATTTTGTGAACTTCTAACACCTTATATGATCAAATAAAGATCATATACATTCAAAATGATGGAGAACACCCTTTGGTTGGGTCATTGGGGGCCTCAGATGCCCTGATTTTGCACTGACTTGCTCAAGAAGTCATCTCTTGATCAGATGCCTTCCCCATTGAATTTCTTCATGAAAATTGATATTCATGATCCTCATATCATATAGAGGCCAATAGAAACAAGAATGACCAAAAAATTTGGAGTTATGGCCTCTGAAACCAAAATCCTAATTTTAGGTTATCTGTGCAGTTAAACCTGGCTCTGCTTCCATGCCTTTCTCAGTTCTTGTGATTCTTTGACTTTCTTGACCTTGTGAGGATATAATATGATGCTTGAACACACATGGACCCCTTTGAAGTGATTGATGACCTTTGGAATGGCTCAAATGGCTCAGGGATGGCTCAGATCACAAACCCTAGATGCAGATGACTTAGAAACAATGCAGTGAAGCAAAAATGCAATATGAGATGCTATGATTGAATTTATGCACATGAATAGATCACAAGCCATGGTGTGAATGGGTGAGGGCAAATTTGGGGTGTTTACACCATCTAATACGGAGCATTACGGCAAAAATCAAACATTTGTATGATCACAAGCCAGGTTCGAGCCAGTCACATGCAATTGCCATCAGTATGTCATCAGCAATGTATATAAAAACTCACATCCCCTGCAAATGTAAGCCAAATCGTCCCCTTTGTACTCTCAAATACAGATACCTACACATACTTTTTTGACACTCGTCCATTTCATACTTCCCCAGCAAGATTTCCAGAACACCTTCTGCATACAAATACTTGTTTATAACACACTCTTTTCGACACCCATCTGTGTCATCCTATCCCCCACAGAAAGACAAAGTATCTCTCTTTGCATTCTCAAAACAAATGCTTGTTTATATATAATACTCATATGACACTCGTCCGTGTCCTACATTCCCCAGCAAATCAAACACTCGTCCGTGTCTTGCTCATACTTCGCCAATAAAACCAATACTCACTCATACTTATACAGAAGTCTCTGATACTCGTCTGTATCTTGTATATATATCACTCCTCAACAGATCCGACACTCGTCCGTGTTCTTTGTAAACCAGTTGTTCCTCGTCCGTACCATCATCTCTGAACACGCGTCAGCGTTTGTTTCTACTGATACTCGTCCGTGTCATGGTCCTAGGGATGCTCGTCTGCATCTTTAATCTATAAACAACGTCAAACACTTATCCCTTTTATTTTTAAAAAACGTAAGCACTCGTCCGTGTTTACCATTCCCCAGTAATTCACCAACAAAAACAACTTTCTTCTATTCGACATTCGTCCTACGTCGCGATACTTTCGGCAGCCGTACCATGCCAGGTGATCGTCCTTCACCCTTGGATGACCGTCCCTCATCCCTTTCCCCAGTGGAGTCCCCATTAGTGGAACCTTCTATCCGGCATTCGTCCTATGTCGTGATATTTTTAGCAGTCGTCCCCTGCTGGGTGATCGTCCTTCACCTCTTGATGATCGTCCTTCATCATTTTATCTGATGGCCGTCCCCATTGTTGATCTTGTTATCTGACATTCGTCCTATGTCGTGATAAACCCTGAGAGCAGACATACCCTCCCAGATGATCGTCCTTCACCTCTTGATGATCGTCCTTCATCATGCTTATCCGATGGCCGTCCCCATCGTCAACCTTTTCTATCTGACATTCGTCCTATGTCATGATAAAGAGCAGTCTTCCCCTTCTAGGTGATCGTCCTTCACCTTTTGATGACCGTCCCTCATCATTATTTCATTTATTCTTTAACCCGATGGCCGTCCCCATCGTTGCTTACTCTACTTTCCAAGCCTGATGGTCGTCCCCATCATTGCCTTTACTTTAATCCCCAGAGAATCTTGTTTCTTTACCTGATGGCCTTCCCCGTCATGGTTTCTTTATTTCCCCAGCTTGTCGGTCGTCCCCATCATTGCTTGGTTTACCGTTTATCCCCAGCAGTCGTCCTCTGCTCGATGGTCGTCCTTGTAAACACCCCAAATTTTCCCTCACTAAGTTCACACCATGGCTTGTGATCTTTCATATTTACATTAGTTTAAGCATATCATATCATGTTGCATTTTTGCTTCACTGCATTAGTTGAAATTCATCTGCATCTAGGGTGTGTGATCTGAGCAACCCAAGATCCATATGAGCCATTCCAAAGGTCTTCAATCATATCAAAGAGAGTCCATGTATGTTCAATCATCATATTTTATCCTCCAAAGATCAAGGAAGTCAAAGAATCGCAAGAAATGGCAAAGCATGGAAGCAGAGCCAAGGTTTAACTACACAAATGACCTAAAATTAGGGTTTTCGTTTTAAAGGCCATAACTCCAAATTTTTTGGTCATTCTTGTTTCCATTGGTCTCAATATCTTATAAGGATCATACATACCAAGTTTGATGAAGAAATTCATTGTGGAAGTCATTTGATCACTGGGTAACTTCTTGAACAAGTCAGAGCAAAATCAGGGCATCTGAGGTCCCCATCCATGGAACCAAAATGTATTTTTCATCAAATTGAAGTTATATGATCTTTATTTGATCATTGAAGTGCTTGGAAGTTCACAAAATTGAAGAAAAATGAGCTAAACCAAAAGTTGCCAAAAATGGAAATGACTTGTAATGGAAACTTTCCATTTTGGGAAAGTTTTTCAACCTCCTCTTTCTCTACCAAAAATGCTTCAAATTAAAAATTATTGGTCATGAAATTTGTAGATTGGATCATTCCCTTTCCAAAAAGTACAAGAACAAGATCTAATTCATTTTTGAACTCAAGTTATGGCTTGTCAAAGTTGGCAAAAATCACATAAATTTCAAGAATGCACAAAGAGGGATTCTTTGCAAGACCATTTGCCAAAGCTTTTTATGACTTCAAACACACTTCAATACTTCATAACATCATAGCACATTGCTTCTAGGTCATAATTGCCCAAGGAATTGCAAGATCATATGCCTTGAACATCAAGATTTCACAAAGGGGCCAAACTTTGTCAAAATTGCAAAACACCCCATAACTTATTTCCCACATGCTGAATTGCCTCAAAGTGAATTCCATGGACCTCCTTGATCCTTGTTGAACCAGACATGCCCTTGTACCACCTCTGACCCAGCCCATACCTCAAGGACAAGAACTTTTAACTTTTTTGCAAGAAGACCATACCAATCACAATAGGGCACAACCACTCCACAGACATATCACAAGTTGATATGTGGATCAAACCCAAGCCATAACACACAAGAACACAACCTGAAACCTCAGCATTCTCAAGTTACCAAAAACTCTCCTTCTTACAAAAGTTTTCAAAACTCCCAACTCAGCCACTCAATCTTCAAACAAACACCACCATTCATTTCTAAATCATTCACTGACCCAAAACCACCCATCAAAACAGCCAAGAACACACCACAAGCCAGATACGATTTTTTGACCAGTGGAGTACAAACTCACAAACCAACCTTCCTCAAAGCTCTCCAAGCATCAAATCTTCTTCAGGGAGGTCATTGGAGGCATTTTGCACCAAGGAAGCAGCCAGAAAGCTCAAGGGTTGAAAGCTCCATCTCAGGTAGCCTTTCGAATTAATTTTTTCCAGAACCTTTATTTCATGTTACAAAATGATTAAGCATGCTTCACTGATCACACTGAACTTGGAATTATTGAAAATGGTGGAGAAATAAGAATGTATTGCTTGTCTGAAATATTTGCCATATTTGTTGTTTTCTTCGAATCATGAGATTGAGTGAAAAGAAATGAAGTTTGAGGATGGATTTAGGTTCAGGGGAGGGGGGGAGTGAATCTGGAGCTTTAGAGCTCCAGAGAGTGCCTAGGGAAGAAGTTGAGAATTTTCAGGTGAAGGTCTGGCCGGAGAACATGACCGAAGGTCTTCTCCGGCCACCTGAATGTCATTAGTGGCTTAATTAAGGTTAGGGCAAACTTTGAACGTGGACCCTTTGATCTGTCTTCCCGCGCGTGTTTGAGTGGCTAGGATCTTCTCATTAATTATTAAACTGGATTAATTAAATATTTAATTAGGTTTAGTGAAATTTGAATATGGGTCATTGGATGTGGCGCCAGTCAACCTAGACCCTCCCCAGTTTCAATCTAGGCCATCCATTCAGCAGACTTTTGTTTATTTTAGATTTTAATTCAATTTTTTATTATTTATTTTGTACGAATTATTTAAAATAGTTAAAAAATCCCAAAAATATTTTTATGCAGCATTTTAATTCCAAATAATTTTCTCAACCAGTTTCAATCTAGGCCATCCATTCAGCAGACTTTTGTTTATTTTAGATTTTAATTCAATTTTTATTATTTATTTTGTACGAATTATTTAAAATAGTTAAAAAATCCCAAAAATATTTTTATTCAGCATTTTAATTCCAAATAATTTTTTCAACCCAAAAATATTTTTATTTTTATTTTTTGCATTAAAAAATCATTTTTTAGACATTTAATTATTTATTTTAATTAATTAATGAAAATTAATTAATTAAAATATCATTTAGGCTTCTAAAAAATCCCAAAAAATTCATATTGAATCTTTAAACATTTTTAGACATTGTCATACCATCCACACAAATTTTGTTTTGGTTTTGAATCATTTTGACATTTTTTCTTTGAATTTAGGGTTCATAAAATCCCATTTTTGAACCTTAATTTCAAGAGTTATTTTCTGCTCAACCAAGAATGGTATGACCATGGTTCTTTTTGCATTGATCTTCATTTGAAGTGTGTTTTCTAGCATAATTTTCTTCTGCCTTTTTGAATTGATTTGCTTTTTTTCCCTTTAGGTACCTTAAAACCCTAGATAACTTAGAAAAATCATATCTTCCTTAGGGTTAGGAGTTAGGTCTTCTCCTTTGGGGTATGAAATCATATGGGGTTAGGGTTCTTTGGATTGCATTTTCAATTTTTTATCTTGTCATTTGCTTCTGTTTTTGACTTTTGCATCTCATGTTGCATTAAAACCCTAATTTCTCATCTTCATTTGCATACATCTTGCATAAGCATGCATACATGAACTTGCCATGACATTTCATACATTCACATGACTCCTAAGACTTCATAAGACACATTAGAATCATAATTGATCATTTCTTCATCCATTTGCCATTTTATGCATTCATTACATTCCATGAGCATTCATGTGTTTTCATGCTCCTTTCATGCTTCATTTGCATTCTCATCACTTGTATGATCATCCATTGCTCTTGAAATATATTTGCATCAACTGTTAGCATCATTTAAATCATGAACATGCTTCTGGTTTTGGTTTGCATCCTTGCATACATCTCATTTTCACTTCATTCTTTCTTTTATGCTAACTTTTCAGGTGGTAAGTGCTTTGAGAAGTGAATTTGCCTTCACTTCTCACATTCCCTTCTCATCTCTCCTATGCATTCATTGCTGAATTTTATCTTTGTTTTAGAGTGAGCTTGCCCATTCATGTTCTCTATCCACTTTCTTTCTTCAAGCAACTTATCTTCTTAAGTGAAGTAAGTTGACTTGTTTCTTCTGCTTCTCTTCCTTTCACATGCTTCTTCCATTGGTGGCTTCTCTGAAGATCTCTTGCAAGCCTCACAAACCATAGGAACACCCAAGCATGACAATAATTAGGGTTTTGATTAGTCCCCCTTTAGTTTTACCTTTGTGTCTTCCTTTGTGTCTCTCTTCTCATCTCATTATCAGAGACTAAACCTTTAAGGTTTCAAGGCTTTGTGATTAAGGTTATGCCTGCATCCTTCTCTTAGGATGGAGTGTATAAATTTAATCCTAAGTGTTAAACCCTTAATGTGTTTAAACCTCTTAATCAATCCATCTTAATAATCACTAAGACATTAGCTTGTAACTTGGGCCTTGCATTAGGGTTCTAATTCTTCCTTAATTGGTTAAGAAGGACTAACCCTAGTGTTAATGGACAAGTCTCCCTCAAGTTGTCTTACAAACCATAAAATTCACTTCTTAATCTTACCATTAACTAAAATCCACTTTAATAAAGGTTTGTTTTGTCATGAGGTTAATCCCTAATCATGGATTAAGTTGAGGTATCTTCCTCAACTTAAATGTTCTCATCTATTATCCTTCTATTAGGATGGTGTAATGGGTCCATTAAATCCTTGATTATGGCTTAAGCTCATTACTTAACACTAAACAAAAACTCCAAAAACATCTAAATAATCTCAAGTAGGTTAATGATCTTAATCCTACATCAGGGTAATTAAGTTTGAGGTGCTTACTTCATACTTAAGGTATTCTCATTACCCCTAATCAGAGGGAGGATGTGATGAGCTTATTAACCTTTGGTTTAGGCTTAAGCTCATTAACTTATGGCAAACACAAAAAAGCAATAAAAGGTTGAAAACATAAAAAATAAACAATAATCGTCTCCTTCGGGATTCTTTTCTCATCACACTCATTCACAAACGAGAACTCACTTCTTCCGTCTAATGCAAGACAGTTTGCACCTGAGCCAGACAAGTCATACACTTGAGCATAGACAAGTAAGCAGTTCATCAATCAATTTATCTTTCAGTCTCTTTGAGTCGAACTACTGTGTTCTGACTTCCTCATTGCACGAGAGGATACGTAGGCATAACTTAACTGTTATCGAACAAAAGTCTTTGTGTCTTCCCCCTCTTTCAGCATTCTTTTTAAGCCTCATTCCTGAGCCCCTCACTTCATTTCTTGCACTGACACTTGTATATTCTTTTCCAGCTTTTGCACACAGATAGCACAGACACTACCCCTTTAAGCATAATCTTTTAAGCGTGGATCCCATCGAGTACGACGGATAATCTGGGTGTTAATACCTTCCCAGGTTGTAACCAACCCCCTTTCTAAGTTTCTCTGGTTCGTAACCGTCTTATCCATACCCTTCCAGGTTTATGTAGCATTACCTTTCCTTCGGGATAAAAATGCCTAGCTGGCGACTCTATTCACCTTCACTTCATTTCTCCTCTCGCCGACCATTCGCGCTTGTACCGGGATGCAAATCTTTGGGAGCGACAACTTGCATTCATTTCCTTTCATTAAACTTCATGAACTTTCAAACTTCAAAGCATGCATCCATTTTCATCTCATCTTTGTATGACCATTCATTGCACTTTGTATGCCTTTGCATAATGTTATAGCATCATTTACATCATGTGTATGCTTCTGGTTTTGGTTTTTTCCTTTGCATATGCATCATTCCATCTCATTTCTTTCCTTATGCATCTTGTGCTAACATTTTTATGTGGTAAGTTAATTTGAGAAGTGGATTTGCCTTCACTTCTCATTTCTCTTCATCTTCTTCATATGCATCTTTGCTGCATTTTTATTTGTCTTTAAGTGGGCTTGCTCATTCATGTTCACCTCTCACTTTCTTTCTTTAAGTTACTTATCTTCTTCAATGAAGTAAGTAACTTATTTATTCTGCTTCTTCCTCCTTCCATCTGCTTCTTCCATTGGTGGCTTCCTTGAAGATCTTTCTCAAGCCTTACAAACCATAGGAACATCCAAGCTGACAATAATTAGGGTTGTGACTAGTCCCCCATAGTTTTTACCTTTGAGTCTTCTTTGTGTCTCTCATCTCATCTCATAATTAGAGACTCAACCTTTAAGGTTTCAGGACTTTGGTATTAGGGTTATGCATGCATCCTTCTCTTAGGATGGAGTGTATAACTTTAATCCTAAGTGTTAAACCTTTAATTTGTTTAAACATCTTAATCAATCCATCTAATAATCACTAAGACATTAACTTATAACTTGGGCCTTACATTTGGGTTCTAATTCTTCCTTTATGGTTAAGAAGGAATAACCCTAATGTTTAATGGACAAGTCCCCCTCAAGTTGTCTTACAAACCATAAAACTTACTTCTTAATCTCATCCCTTAATTAAAATCCACTTAATAAAGGTTTGTTTTGTCATGACTTTAATCCTTAATCATGGATTAAGTTGAGGTATCTTCCTCAGCTTAAGTGTGTTCATCTATTATCCTTCTATTTGGATGGTGTAATGAGTTCACTAATCCTTGATTATGGCTTAAAATCATTACTTAACACTAAACAAAACCCCAAAAAAACATCTAAATAATCACAAGTAGGTTAATGATCTTAATCCTACATCATCTTGGTAATTAAGTTGAGTAGCTTATCTCATACTTAAAGTATTCTCATTATCCCTAATCAGGGAAGATATAATGAGTTTACAAACCTTTGATTTAGGCTTAGGCTTATTAACTTATGACAAACACCAAAAACAATAAAAGACTGGAAACACAAAAAACAAACAATAATCGTCTCCTTCGGGATTCTTTTCTCATCATCTTCACTCATAAACGAGAACTTGTTTCTTCCGTCTAATGCAAGACAGTTAGCACTCGAGCCAGACAAGTCATACACTTGAGCATAGGCAAGCAAGCAGTTCATTAGTCAATTTATTTTTCAGTCTCTTTGAGTCGAACTACGGTGTTCTGACTTCCTCATTGCACGAGAAGATACGTAGGCATAACTTAACAGTTATCGAACAAAAGTATCTGTGTCTTCCCCCCTCTTTCAGCATTCTCTTTTAAGCCTTAGCTCCTGAGCATTTCACTTTTCTTTTGCACTGACACTTGTATATTCTCTTATCAGCTTTTGCACGCAGATAGCACATACACTTACCCCTTTAAACACAATCTTTTAAGCGTGGATCCCGTCGAGTACGACGGAAAATCTGGGTGCTAATACCTTCCCAGGTTGTAACCAACCCCCTTTCTCAGTTTCTCTGGTTCGCAACCGTCTTATCCATATCTTTCTAGGTTTGTGCAGCATTACCTTTCCTTCGGGATAAAAATGCCTAGCTGGCGACTCTATTCAGCTCCTTTTCATTTCTCCTTTCGCCGACCGTTCGTGTATGCACCCTATCTGACCAGGTGTCTTTTCGGGGAGCGACAGCTTGGCGACTCTGCTCTGGACCCTTATATTGCAACCAGGGCTCCTGGTTCTTTTTGTGGGTTCCTCCTAGTGCTTGTTTGATTTGTGTTTACGGGGGTGTTATGTGCTACTTGTGCTTGTTTGTTTACTACTTTATTTATTGCTTTCTGTACAGCTTTATTTATTGCTTTCATTTACAGTTTTTATGCATTTCATACTGTCATTATCATGTGCTGGATCTGTTGTTTCCTTGGTGTGTGAGGGATCATTGAGTGATTAAGGTCCTATACCGGGGACCTGAGTGACACATAGGCTAGAGTGGCTTCATATTCTTTCCCATTCCATTTCGGTCTGGTGCGGGAATATGAAACACGGTTCAGACATGGGTTTCTTCTTAAGAACTCTGTGCTACGGATTTCCTGTAGTGCTAGGGCTATTTCGGAATCCTGCTAAGTCTGGATGACCTTTTTATGACCTTCAGCATCTGAGGTAAATTAGAGGAGGATCTTTTATGGCTATTGTAAACATTGTACCTCCGGGTTAGAAGTGCTTACACTTCTCATAACTGATCCAAGCCTGAGGATCCTTGTTCTAGAACAATACCTGTGAGGGGGTTGGGATGTTTACAGGTTTGCAGGAACCCTTGGCCTCATCATACCCTTGTTACTAGTGTTGTTTTAAGAATTCACCACTTTGGATAGTTCTTGTGAAACCATGGATTTGTGACTCTTTAATTGAGTCCTCCACCTGGTTACTAGTTTTCTAAGCCTCCATCCGGACTCATGAACACACATGGACCCTATCAAGGCAGATAACAGATCCAGAACTTGATCACAAACCCTTTGCATATCATTCTGCATACATCATTTTGCATCATTTAACATTTTTTTCTATTTGTTTTACAGGGTATCCACATATTATCTTTGGTTCGGTTTTGACCTGTTCTACTGCTCGGCTATCTGCATCATCCTTTTCATCAGTTATCTTCATCAAGGTTTCTTCTTCAGTACTTTCTCCAGTTATCTCCATCAGTCTTCAGCAGTTGCCTTCATCAGTTTTTCTCCTTAGTCTTCTTCACCAGCATCCATTATCAGCATGGACACTTCCAGGAAGAGCAACATCACATACCACTTCTTTGAGCCCACTCTGACAGGCATCAGACAGATCCAGTCCCTCATTACTCCTGATCATGTCCCATTATTTAGGGAACATTATGGAGGAATTTTGGACATGATCATGGACCTGGATGCATCCCAAAGGAGCATGATCCATACTTTCTTGCAGTTTTATGATCCTCCTCTCAGATGCTTCACATTCCCTGATTTTCAATTGGGACCTCTACTAGAAGAATTTTCCATGTTGTTAGGAGTTCCTATCAGGAAAGGGATTCCTTTCAACCCAGAGCATGACCACTAAGGCTGAGGTTCCAGGCCTTCACTTGGATTTCTTGATCTCCCAGGCCACCCTGCATGCTGCAGCAGGGAAATGGGATGCAGTTTGTGCACTCCTAGCCCTCAGCATATATGGAGTTATCTTGTTTGAGGACGAGCCAAAGTTTGTAAGCAAGAATTCTATTCACCTGTTCTTACTGAGGAACCTAGTGCCTACCTTCCTTGGAGATTTCTATTATTCAGTACACCAGAGGAATGAGAAGCAAAGAGGAAGACTGGTCAGATGTTGTGTTCCTCTCTATTACTGTTGGTTGTTAAGACATTTGCTAAAGTCAGATACTTTCCTGAACGCTCACCAGCCAGAGAACTGGGCTAAGAGATTGATTGCCTTGACATCAGAAGACATCAGATGGTGCACTCAGAGCACCAAGGGAAAGGACATCATTACTAGTTGTGGGCAATATCCTAATGTGCCTTTGATTGGAGTAAAAGGTTGCATCAATTACAACCCTTTACTTTTTAAGAGACAATTAGGGTATGCTTTGGTTCATCCTCCCAAAGGGCAAGACTTGATTGAGACCCTCTATTGTGAAATCCAGCACAACTCTGTTGTTGTCAGACAGGCAGCCTGGGCCTGGGACAACATCCAGACCAAAGGGACAGCCATTTTGGGAAAATGCAACAATATAGCTTCAGCACAGTATCTTGATTGGTCTCGTACCAGGGCACGGATCACCCGGATGCCATTTACCTTGGAAGATACACCTGGACCTTCAACAGTGCAACCTGCAGCTACTGTCAGTTTGAAGAGTTTGAGAAAATGAAAGAGAGGAACACTCAGCTCTCTGAAGCCTTGAAGAAGACTCTCTGGGAGAGAAATGATAGTCGTCTAGATAATGAGAGATTGGAAAGACTCAGGATTGAGCACTTAACCAATATTGAGAAGACGGACGACTACATCAGAAAGGCTAGAGCAGGGGAATTGGTACTGAAGAATGCTTGCAAGGAAGCAAAGACTCAGAAGGCTAGGGCAAAGCATTATCTGGAGGAGATCCAGGCTAAGTGGATCAGGATTACTGAAGCCCGTGCACAGGAAGATCAGAGAACTCAAGCTAAGATAGAGCAACTGGAGGCTAGTGAGAAGAAGAATCAGGCAGCCTTGATAGCAGCACAGAAGGAGATATCTGAATTGAAACTCCGGGCGGGGTTAAAGAGGTCAAAAGACAGGATAAACATAAGAAGTTTACCAATGACATTGCTACCAGTAACCTCCTCATCAGGACTATCACAGAACACCCAGTAGGTCCAGTGACTGAGGCCCTCCTGAAGGAAGTCAGGCAGGATGACTTTGGTATGGACATTTGATTTCTTTGTATTTGTACCTTCTTTTGTTTGTACTTTTGTAGCTGTTGATGTATTTTTACCCACCATCGAGACTTTGTTGTAATAAAACTATGTATATTCACATCTTTGTAATATATATGGTTTGTATTATCTCTTGGGCTTTTATCTCTCTGTAACATCATCATTTCCTCAAGGTCTGGAAAGGTCAAAACCAAAGAACCAAACCGGATACCCTTGGAAGACAAATAGGCATCCTGCATTGCATACTAACATTTTCTTTGTTTTGTAGGTTTTTGTTTTTTTTCTCACTTTGTTGTGGTTTCAGGAAACATTGCTCGTAGAAGAGTGTTCCCTATCAATAGAATACACCGGTACCCGACAAGAAACAACCTTCCGGGACTCCAGATGGATCAAGTTCAGCAAGACCTGAATGAAGTGAGGGCCCAGATGGCCAATGAAAGGGTTGAGATGAGGAATCAAATGACTCAATTCATGACAGTGATGACTGGTCTAGCTCAGAGCCAGGAAAGACTAAGGGAGTTAGTTGAGCGACAAACTCCCGAAGAGCACCATCCAGGTACAGGAGGTACCAGTAACAACGATCACGTGCAGCCTCGCACTGATCCACCAGAGTTTGGACCTCATCTAAACCCAGACATCAATGCCATAAGAAATACCCAGGGTAACATTGCTGGAGGAAGGGTCTTGCAGGAAGATCCTCAAAAAGAGAAGTTTACAGTGGTTAGGGCTTGAGATGATGTTTACGACCGTCGGTTAGATGAAATTGCAGAGAAGCTGAGGTCTCTTGAATCCCAAAACTCTCTAGGTTTTGACTTCATGGACATGGGATTGGTGGAAGGGGTGAGAATTCCTCACAAGTTCAAAGCCCCGTGTTTTAAAAGATATAATGGCACATCCTGCCCACGCACCCACCTTCAGTCTTTCTTGGGAAGATTGAAAGCCTACACCATGGATGAGAAGCTATGGATGTTTTACTTCGAGGATAGCTTGACAGGGGCATCCCGAGAATGGTATTCCCACTTGACTAGAGCCACAGTAAGAAACTGGAAAGACTTGGCTGAAGCTTTCATCCGTTAGTATCAATATAATCTGGACATGGCTTCAAACAGGACCCTCCTGATGGGAATGTCTCAATCTTCTCGTGAAAGCTTTAGAGAGTATGCCCAAAGGTGGAGGCAACTAGCTGCTGTTGTTCAGCCCCCTATGTCTGAAAGGGAGATGGCAGACATGTTCATGAATACTCTCCAGGGTACCTATATTGACAGATTGGCTGCATTTTCTTCCACCAGCTTTGCAGATGCTGTGATAGCTAGGGGAAAGAATAGAGAGCCTATTGAAGATGGGAAAGATCTTCGACAAACTTTGTACACATGGGAAGAGGGAGACCCCAATACCTGCCCAGATCAGTTGCTGTTGTTACTATCCCTACTCCACCTCCTCAGTATACTCAACAATCACAACACTTTCCTCAACATCCACAGTTTCTTCAACAGGGATCATACAATAACAACAATCAACAACAACGCCCTTTCCTACAGCGGCCATCTCAGATCAACAGGGCGATTGACCCTATTCCAATGACATATGCCACATTGATGCCACAACTCCTAAAGCTCAATCTTGTTGAGTTGAGGACATTGGCTCCACCTGATCCTCAGAACCTTCCGAGAAATTATGATGTCAACGCTAGGTGTGCTTTTCATTCCAATGCACCTGGTCACTCCACAGAAAAATGCAGGGCTTTGCATATGAAGGTCCAGGATCTGGCAGATTCAAAGGCCCTGAACTTTGCACCACCTCCCAATGTCATGAAAAATCCTATGCCAAGCCATAGTGGGCCCAGGATTAATGCTATAGAGGAAGGCTCACCCATGAGTTTAATAGAAGATATTGTAGGTATTCAGACACCTCTGGCAGAGGTTAAAGCCCGGCTTTTGAAATACCAAGTGTTCCCAGGTTGCAAGGCCTGTTGTGAATCATGCAAACTTTCCGAGAATTGGTGTGCAAGCTTGAGGAGTGGAATTAATGACTTGATCAAGGAAGGCATTCTGCAAATTACAACAACAGCTTCTACAACACCAGCAACTCTTTTGTCAACAACAAGTGATTCTTCTACAACTGCAACAACCATTGTTCCTACTGATTCATCTACAACTTCAGCAACCATTTCTTCCTTCACTTCAACAAATAGCAGTTCCATTTCATCTCCTTCTACAACTCCAACAACCACCAACTATGATGTCTCCACAGTTACTATCTATTATGACCCGACAACGGTCCCGAACTCCAGCAACTTTCAGCAATCTTAACAACAGTTTTAACCAAGCTTCAATTTATCACCACCAACAGTCCTGTCACCATCTTTTATGATCCACAGACAATTATGGTTCCAACTTCTGCTGCAGTGAGCCCAGTCACTATCACAGTGCCAAGGCCAATTCCATATGATAAAGACAGTGTTGTACCATGGCATTATGGTGTTAACCTTTACTGCAACAGAGAAAAAGTCCTTCTTGATTCTTCAGTCCTACCCCATAAGTGAATAATGTTGGGGGAGGCAGAGGCTTCACCCGAAGCGGGCGTCTCTTCGCATCACAAGCTTCAAGAACCAATATTGAGGCAGAGGCTACTGCCAAAGCCAATGGGAAGAGTGTGAAACCTGAAGAATCTGCACCAAAAGAAACTCATAAATCATCCTTTGATCAGGATGTGGATGAATTTATGAGGATAATTAAAAGAAGTGACTATAAAGTTGTGGATCAGCTCCACCAAACTCCTTCTAAGATCTCTATACTATCCCTGTTGTTGTGTTCTGAAGCCCATCGGGATGCACTACTCAAAGTTCTGCATGCTGCCTACGTGCCAGAAGAGATCACAGTGAATCAGCTGGAAACAGTGGTGTCAAATGTCAATACTAGCCATGGGCTGGGTTTCACTGATGCTGATTTGACAACAGAAGGACGTCACCACAACAAAGCTTTGCACATAACCCTGGAGTGCAAAGGAGTTGTACTATCTCATGTTCTTGTAGACACTGGGTCCTCACTCAATGTCTTACCCAAGAAAGCTCTTGTCAAGCTCGAATATGATGGAATAGCTCTCCGACCAAGCAACCTTATGGCCAGGGCTTTTGATGGCTCCAAGAGGTCTGTTGTTGGAGAGGTGGAGCTGCCAGTGATAATCGATCCGCAAGTTTTTCAGACTACTTTCTATGTGATGGACATACAGCCGACCTACAGCTGTTTATTGGGTCGACCATGGATTCACGCCGCAGGCGTAGTAATGTCGACCCTTCACCAGAAATTGAAATATGAGTGGGAAGGACAGATTATCACCATCTGTGGTGAGGAGGACATATTTGTTAGCCATATGGCTACATACAAGTATATTAAGATGGATGGTGAAATCCATGAAACTATGAGCCAAGGGTTTGAGGCCCTAAATGTCAATGAGGCGACGACTGAAGTATTTTCTACATCCCAGGAAGATAGGATAGGTACTTCAATTGTCTCATATCAGCAAGCCCGGAAGGTTGTTGAAGACGGTAATGCCCAAGGCTGGGGCAAGCTGCTGCCAGTGGAGAAAAAGGAAGACAGATTCGGTTTGGGTTACAGACCATTACGACGAGATCAATCAGAGGCTGCCAAAGAGCCCAAATTCATCAGTGGGGGATGCTCACCCCAGATGCTATTAACAACCTGGAAGACGAGGCGGAAAGCGACCGCAACCTGGAGAGTTGGATACGTCCAAGGATCCCGGGGAACCAAGTCCTTAACTGGTTTTCCCAGGAAATTATAAGGGTTACTCCTGCAGAGTAATTATTATTTCCTGTCTTTTTAGCACGCATCAAGTCCTGCATCTTGCCCAAGGTGTCAGGACTCATTTTGTAATATGACCCTATTGTAATTTTGTGCAAATGGATTAATAAATGAATATCGGACATCTTTTGCAAACAAGTCTCTTGTTTGCTCACTATCTTTTCATTTTTTCACTTTTGTACAAAATAATAAAATGGCAATGTTTTCAAAATAAATAAATTCATTTACACTTTTCTAAACAAGATTAAAACTGGTCACTAAAACGAACCAATCTCAACCCTTGCAGAGATTATCCTCCAGATTGCATCGACAACAGCACTGCTATGACTTTGTATGACTTCGACAATCCGATTAATCAAGCCGATGAAGGGGTTGAAGAAGACTATGAGTTACATGAAGAGTTAGCCAGGTTGTTGAGGCAAGAAGAGAAAGTGATCACTCCTCATCAGGAGGAGGTTGAAACAGTTAATCTTGGTACCGAAGAGGATTTGAAAGAAGTAAAGATTGGGGCCGGTCTGCAGGCTTCAATAAAAGAACAGCTTATTGACATGCTTCTAGAGTACGTCGACGTCTTTGCTTGGTCCTATCAGGACATGCCAGGTCTTGATACTGATATTGTTATGCACAAGCTTCCTTTGAAAGAAGATTGCCCTCCAGTAAAGCAGAAACTACGCCGTACTCGTCCAGATATGGCCATGAAGATTAAGGAAGAAGTACAAAAACAGTGGGACGCTGGTTTACTTGTTGTAACTAGTTACCCGCCGTGGGTCGCTAATATTGTACCAGTGCCTAAGAAGGATGGCAAACTACGGATGTGTGTGGATTACCAGGATCTGAACAGAGCTAGTCCAAAGGATGATTTCCCATTACCTCACATTGATGTATTGGTCGACAACACAGCTCAGTTCTCGGTATTTTCTTTCATGGATAGTTTTTCTAGGTATAATCAAATCAGGATGTCACCTAAAGACATGGAGAAGACTACCTTCATCACACCATGGGGCACATTTTGTTATAAGGTAATGCCATTTGGATTGAAGAATGTCGGTGCAACTTATCAACGGGCTATGGTAACGTTATTCCATGATATGATCCACAAAGAAATTGAGTGCTACGTGGATGATATGATTGCCAAGTCCCTCACTGAAGAGGATCATCTGATAAATTTGCTGAAGTTGTTCAAGCGTCTGAGAAAGTACCAATTGAAGCTAAACCCCAACAAATGCACATTCGGGGTGCGTTCCGGTAAGTTGTTGGGATTTATCGTAAGTGAAAAGGGAATTGAAGTTGACCCTGACAAAGTCAAAGTCATTCAAGAGATGCCTGCACCTAGGACTGAAAAAGAAGTTCGAGGGTTCTTAGGTAGATTGAACTACATATCAAGGTTCATATCTCATCTCACTGCAACCTGTGAGCCCATGTTCAAATTGTTAAGAAAGGAACAGACAGTCAGGTGGAACGAAGATTGTCAGAAGGCTTTTGATAAAATCAAGGAGTACTTACAAGAACCTCCAATTCTTATGCCTCCAGTTGAAGGAAGACCTCTAATAATGTACCTGACAGTATTAGAAGGATCAATGGGGTGTGTGTTGGGCCAGCATGACGAGTCTGGTCGAAACGAGTATGCAATATACTACCTAAGCAAAAAGTTTACCGACTGTGAACAACGTTATTCACTGCTCGATAAAACTTATTGTGCTTTAGCGTGGGCTGCTCGCCGACTAAGACAGTATATGTTGACTCATACTACCTTGTTGATTTCAAAGATGGACCCCGTCAAGTACATATTTGAGAAGCCAGCACTTACCGGAAGGGTTGCAAGATGGCAAATGATTCTGACAGAGTATGACATTCAGTACAAATCTCAAAAAGCCATCAAGGGCACTGTGATGTCTGATTATCTGGCTGAGCAACCCATTGATGATTATCAGCCCATGAGATTTGACTTCCCTGATGAAGACATCATGTTTCTAAAAGCAAAAGATCGTGAAGAGCCTGTTCACACTGAAGGGTCTGACCCAGAAGAAGAATGGACAATGATGTTTGATGGGGCTGTCAATATGAATGGACGAGGAGTTGGTGCAGTACTCATTACACCTAAAGGAGTTCATATGCCTTTCTCGGCAAAACTCACTTTTGCCTACACTAACAACGAAGCTGAATATGAAGCCTATATCATGGGTCTTGAGGAAGCCATTGACCTTAGGATCAAGACATTAACTGTATTCGGAGATTCAGCTTTGGTAATCAATCAGACCAACGGAAAATGGTACACTCACCAAGAGCATCTGATCCCATACTGTGACTGTACGGGGATATTATTGACTTTCTTCACAACAGTCAAACTTGAGTATATCCCTCAAGATGAAAACCAGTTCGCAGATGCTTTGCCTACCATTTCCTCCATGATCAAGGTTTCAAACTGCCAATTTTGTGCCTCGGATTTCGGTATCCAGACTAGACCGACCAGCATACGTATTCTCCATGGACATTGCAAAAGATGACAAGCCTTGGTTCCATGACATCAAATGCTTCTTAGAGGATCAAACATACCCACCTGGGGCATCATCCAATGATAAGAAGACATTAAGAAGGTTGGCTGGCAGTTTCTTCCTTAATGTTGATGGTTCATTGTACAAGCGAAACTTTGATATGGTTCTTCTCAGATGTGTTGATAAGAGAGAAGCAGACTTGCTGATGCACGAGGTGCATGAAGGATATTTCGGTACCCATTATGGAGGACATGCAATGGCTAAGAAATTGTTACGATCAGGTTACTACTGGATCACAATGGATGAAGAATGTTGTGCATATGCCAGGAAATGGCATAAATGCCAGATCTACGCAGATAAAGTGCATGTACCTCCAAATCCTTTGAACGTGATGTCTTCGTATTGGCCCTTTGCCATGTGGGGCATTGACATGATTGGAAAGATTGAACCGACTGCTTCAAATGGCCACAGATTCATCATGGTAGCCATTGATTACTTCACCAAGTGGGTCGAAGCAGCCTCATATGCAAACGTCACCAGACAAGTGGTAGCCAGATTTCTAAAAAGAGACATCATTTATCGATATGGAGTACCCGAGCGAATCATTACTGATAATGGTTCCAATTTGAACAACAAAATGATGGCAGAACTGTGCCGGGACTTCAAAATCCAACATCACAACTCTTCTCCTTATAGACCAAAGATGAATGGAGTCGCTGAGGCAGCTAACAAGAACATTAAGAAGACTGTGCAAAAGATTGTGGTTACTTACAAAGACTGGCATGAGATGCTACCATTTGCCTTGCATGGGTACCGAACCTCAATCAAAACGTCTACTGGGGTAACACCGTATCAACTTGTGTATGGTATGGAGGCAGTCCTACCCGTGGAAGTTGAACTACCCTCCTTACGGGTACTGATGGATGTCAAGCTGAATGAAGCAGAATGGGTCCGATCTTGGTACAATCAGCTGAGTCTGATCTAAGAAAAGAGATTAGTTGTTATCTGCCATGGGCAGTTATATCAGAAAAGGATGAAGAAAGCCTTCGATCAGAAAGTCAGGCTTTGGGAATACACAGTGGGAGATCTTGTGCTGAAAAGACTTCTCCTCCTCATACAGACCACAGGGGCAAGTGGACTCCAAATTACGATGGTCCATTCATAGTAAATAAGGTTTTCTCTGGTGGAGCTATGATGCTCACTACTATGGATGGTAAAGATTTCTTATCCCCTGTGAATTCAGATGCAGTTAAAAAATACTTCGCATAAAAGGACCCGTTGGACATAAAAACAGAATGTAAGTCCAGACAAAAATAGGGCATCCCGGCGAGTCAAAAACAGAATAAAAGGCTCGGGAAAAAATAAGGGAAAATTAAAAAATGTACACCCGCTGAGTTGAAAAGCCGCATTGGACAGCTCAGGCAAAAATGGGTATCCCGGTGGATTGAAAACCCGAAAGGGCGATTCACGCAAAATCAGGGAATAAGCTAACAACTGCATTCTGAATTCGTCTGTATTCCTCACAATATGACAAGCTTCGAAAGGATAAAGCATCAGTCAGAATCAACCTTCTTTAGAAAGCAAGATAAGAAGAACGTCAAGGTCATACAGGTCATAGCAAAGAAAGCTCACCGGAAGCGTCATCAACATTGCCAACACTTTTACTTTTTCAATTTGTAACAATCTCCTCATTCCAGGGGATCTGTTTCTTTGACTGTATCTGCCAATTCAGGGCACCCAGATTAATAAAATCATAGTTTTCAGTCACACCTCTTCTTGTACATTTTTGTTTCGTTTGCAAAATGTCCAATATCCATGATATAAATCTCGCATAATACAAATGAGCTATTTTTAATAAATGCTTGCAGGAAATATATTTACTCTCAGGAATATCTAATTCCTATGACGGAATCCGGTAAGGGATACCTCGGGATATTCGTGTGTTTTTCTTGTCTTAACAGGTTGCAGGTATTCAATGCGTAGCATGAGGCATGCCAAGCACACTTCCCCCAGCATATCTCCTCCCCGAACAGTATCTGGAATGCTTTTCCCCAGCGGAGTTGTCAAAGCCTCCTCATCCCTAGCACGGATCTACTCAACAGGAGCATTCTCAGCCCATCTCCCCACAGAAGTTATAACCTCTCCCCAGAAAAGCAATACCTGAAACTCTTACACGACAAAGTGACGGAAGCTTCCTTATCCCCAGCTGGGTCTCTCCTTACAAGATAGGACTATCAATGATCATTTTCCCCAAGCAGATTCATATATCCTAACTGATCTACCAATGGTCTCCCCTAGCTGGGATACCCTTCCAAGCAGATTAACCAGAGATCTTGTTTTCAGTGGGATCCAAATCCCGGATCGGTTCCCCTTTTCATAATCATAGCATTCGCATCATTTTTCCCCACAGAGCGTAGCATTCCGTCTAATAGGGAGCATTACGGAAAAAATCAAACATATTGCATAATCACAAGCCAGGTTCGAGCCAGTCACCAATAAATACTGTCAATATTTCATCAGCAGTATATAAGAGCTCACATCCCCTGCAAATAAAAGCCAAAGCGTCCCTTTTGCACTCTCCCACATAAATGCATGTTCATATATACTATTTCGACACTCGTTCGTGTCATATCATCCCCCGCAGATATGAGCAAGAACATCCTCCTTGCATCCAGAAACTTATACATACCCTTGTTGACACCCGTCTGTATCACCCCTCCCCAGCATGGTTGCCCAATCACTTGTTGCAAACAAAGCACTCATTTATAACACACTCCTTTCGACACTCGTCTGTGTCATCTTATCCCCACAGGTCGCCGAAACACCTTTTACACTCTCACATACCAATGTTTGTTCATAACTTATGCACTTTCTCTTCTGACACTCGTCCGTGTCACCTTTCCCCAGCAAGTTGAACACTCATCCGTGTATTGCTCATACTTCACAATACTCATTCATACTTATACAGATACTCGTCCGTATCTTGTATATATATTCATTCCCCACAGATTCGACACTCGTCCGTGTTCTTTGTTAACCAGTTGGTATTCGTCCATACCATCATCTCTGAACACGCGTCAGCGTTTGTTTCTACCGATACTCGTTTGTATCATGGTCTTAAGGATGCTCGTCCGCATCTTTAATCTATACACATCGTCAAACACTTATACCTTTTATTCTTAAGTGTAAGCACTCGTTCGTGTTTACCATCCCCCAGTAAGTCACCAACAAAGCAACTTTTCTCTTATCCGACATTTGTCCTATGTCGTGATACTTTCGGCAGCCGTACCCTGCCAGGTGATCGTCCTTCACCTTTGGATGACCGTCCCTCATCCTTTCCTCAGCAGAATCTCCATTATTGGAACCCTTTTCTATCCGGCATTCGTCCTATGTTGTGATATTTAGCAGTCATCCCCTGCTAGGTGATCGTCCTTCACCTTTTGATGATTGTCCCTCATCATTTATCCGATGGCCGTCCCCATCGTTGATTTTGTTATCCTACATTCGTCCTATGTCGTGATAAACCCCGAGAGTAGTTGTACCCTGCTAGGTGATCGTCATTCACCTCTTGATGACAGTCCCTCATCATTTACCCGATGGCCGTCCCCATCGTTGATTTTGTTATTCGACATTCGTCAAATGTCGTGATAAACCCCGAGAGCAGTCGTACCCTGCTAGGTGATCGTCCTTCACCTCTTGATGATCGTCCTTCATCATTTTATCCGATGGCCATCCCCATCGTCGACCTTTTCTATCCGACATTCGTCCTATGTCATGATAAAGAGCAGTCGTCCCCTGCTAGGTGATCGTCCTTCACCTTTGATGACCGCCCCTCATCAATATTTCATTTATTCTTTAACCCGATGGCCATCCCCATCGTTGTTTATTTTACTTTCCGAGCATAATGGCCGTCCCCGTTATGATCACTTCATTTCCCCAGCTTGTCGGTCGTCCCCGTCATTGCTCAGCTTACCGTTTTATCCCCAGCAGTCATCCTCTGCTCGATGGTCGTCCTCCATCGCCCGCATTTTATAAATCATACTATACTTCCTTTTACAATTTATATCCCTTTTATTCTTATCCCCATTGAGTTCAAATTTTGGACTGTCTTTGGTATTCAACCACAAGTTATCTTGTTTGTCTGTTAAGCCAGACGCTTACATCTTGCACAGCTAACTCATGTTTGAATAGGGGCAGCTGTAAACACCCCAAATTTTCCCTCACTCATTTTCACACTATGTCTTGTGATTTTTCATGTTTGCATAAGCATAAGCGTACCACATCACATTGCATATTTGTTTCATCTGCATAGTTCAATTTCATCTACATCTGGGGTTTGTGATCTGAGCAATCCAGGATTCCATCTGAGCCACTCCAAAGGCTTCAAAGCATTCCAAGAGGTTCCATGTGTGTTCTATCATCATATTATATCCTTCAAATTTCAAAGAAGTCAAGAAATCACAAGAACTAGGAAAGCATGGAAGCAGAGCTAGGGTTTTCACAACACAGATGACCAAAATTAGGGTTTTGGTTTCAGAGGCTATAACTCCAAATTTTTTGGTCATTCTTGTTTCTAATGTTCTTAAGATGTTATAAGATCATGTGTACCAAGTTTGATGAAGAAATTCATTGGGGAAGTCATTTGTTCACTGGGTAACTTCTTGAGCAAGTCAGAGCAAAATCGGGGCATCTGAAGCCCCCATCAGTGGAACCAAAGTGATATTTTCATCAAATTGAAGTTATATGATCTTTATTTGATCATTGAAGTTCTTGGAAGTTCACAAAATTGAAGAAATTTGAGCTAAACCAAAAGTTGCCAAAAATGGAAATGACTTGTAATGGAAACTTTCCATTTTGGGAAAGTTCTTCAACCTCCTCTTTCTCAACCAAAAATGCTTCAAATGAAAAATTGTTGGTCATGAAAGTTGTAGATTAGGTCTTTCCCTTTTCAAAAAGTACAAGAACATGTTCTAATTCATTAGGGAACTCAAGTTATGATCTTTCAAAGTTGGCAAAAATCCTATAATTTTCAAGAATACACCAAAGAGGGATTTTTGCAAAACCACTTGCCAAGCCATTTCATGACCTCTAATGCATCTATAAACATCATACCATTATAGTGCAACTCATTTAGATCAAAATTGGCCCAAGAATCATTCACCTTCACGCCTTGAACTTCAAGAAATTCCAAAAGGGCCAAAGTTCTTCAAATTTGCAAAATGGCACCAATCTTCTCATACACTTGCATCAGCACCCTAAATCAGTTTCTATGGACCTCCTTGATCTTTGCTGAACCAAGACATGCCCAAATCCAAGCCTGCCATGTGCCCATACCTCAAGTACAACCAACCTTGACTTTTTACAAATCACCCCATACCAATCAGCATAGCCCACACCAACTATTCTGACCTATCACAGCTTCACATACATGCCTTATGCAACTCATTTCACACAACACACAAGCCTGAAACACATCCATAGCTCAGATTGAAAAAATCCTCAAGAAACTTCCTCTCTTTGAAACTTTCAAACCATCCATCAAAACTTCAAAATTCTTTCACCAATCATCTCCATACACTCTCCAGATCATTTCCCACCCCTCACATTGGCCTGAAACCACCTCAAACAAAAACACGATTTCCATCATCTCTGAACTGAAACCTTCAATACACTCCATATAAACTCCTTTCAAGCCTTTCAGAAGCACAAGGGGGTCAAGGGGAGTGGAAAAGCACCAAAGAAGAGCCCAGAAAGTCCCAGTTTCGAAAGCTTCAACTCAGGTAACCTCAAGAACATTTTTTCCAGAAACTTGTTTTTAAGTTCCTAAATGAATCTATGTGATATGCTGATCATGCTGGTGTGTTTAGAATTGAAAATGGTTGCGTATTGAGTATTTCATGGCTGTCTGAAATTTTTATCGTTTGAATGTTTTGATTCGAATCTTGATGATGATGAATGAGAAATGATTTTTGAGGCTGGATTGTTGTTTAGGATAGTTAGTTGATCATTTCTGGAGATTTTGGGGGCCTGGGGTGATGATTTGAGCAAGGTCAGGTGAGGGTCTCGCCGGAGAAGATGACCGGAGCACTGTTCCGGTCATCTGAAAGTGATTAGGGCTTAATTAAGGTTTAGTTTGCCATATGCGTTCTGGGCCTTTGGATCAGGATTAGTTTAGAAACGGGTGGCCTTGATTAGTTCACTTAGATTTTAATTCTAATTGATTAAATTAATTAAATAATTAAGTCAGTTTGAATATGAGCCATAGGATTTGGCGCGCAGTCAATTCCCTCCACTTTCCCTTTGAATCCCAGCCATCAGATTGGATTACTTTCCCTTTATTTCATTTTATTTTCATTTTTATTCATTCATCTTGCATAATTATTTTAAAATACTTAGAAAAATCCCAAAAATATTTCCTTTTGCATTTTTATTCCAAATATTTTTCTTAATCAGAAAATGATTTTTATTTTATTTTTTTGCTTAAAAATTGTATTTTTAAAATATTTTAATGTTTATTTTAATTAATTAATTGAATTTAATTAATTAAAATACCATTTAAGTTTCTAAAAATCACCAAAAAAATCTGGAATCATCCCTTTGCATTTAGAAACATTTTCAAACTCTTCATACAAATTCTTTTTTAGGTTTGATGATCATTTGAGAATTTTGTTTGAATTAAGGGTCATTTAAATCCTATTTTATGAACCCTAACTTAGAAAAATCTTTTCTGCCTAACCAAGAAGAGTTTGAAGATGATTCTTTTTTCATTGTTTTATGCATATCATGTAGTTTCTAGGATATTTTTCACATGAATTTATCTTTCATTTTCAATTTGTTTAGCATTTTTCATTGAAGATCACCCCAAAAACCCTAGAAAATTAGGAAATTCATAACTCCTTCTAGGTTTAGCTTCTGACTTCCCCCTTTGGATGGTAACCTAGTATAGGCTTAGGGTTTGTTTGAGTGTGATTTCAATTTTTTATCATGTCATTTGCTTCTGTTTTGATCATATGCATCTCATGTTGCCTTAAAACCCTAATTTTGCATCTTCATTTGCATTCATCTTACACATGCATCCATACATGAACTTGCCATGACATTTCATGCATTCATATGTCATCTTAGACATCTTAGGACATGTTAGAATCATGTTTGACCATTTCTTCATTCATTTGCCATGACTTGCATTCATTTCCTTTCATTAAACTTCATGAACTTTCAAACTTCAAAGCATGCATCCATTTGCATCTCATCTTTGTATGACCATTCATTGCACTTTGTATGCCTTTGCATCATGTCATAGAATCATTTACATCATGTGTATGCTTCTGGTTTTGGTTTTTGCCTTTGCATATGCATCATTCCATCTCATTTCTTTCCTTATGCATCTTGTGCTAACATTTTCAGGTGGTAAGTTAATTTGAGAAGTGGATTTTCCTTCACTTCTCATTTCTCTTCATCTTCTTCATATGCATATTTGCTGAATTTTATTTGCCTTTGAGTGGGCTTGCTCATTCATGTTCACCTCTCACTTTCTTTCTTTAAGTTACTTATCTTCTTCAATGAAGTAAGTAACTTATTTCTTCTGCTTCTTCCTCCTTCCATCTGCTTCTTCCATTGGTGGCTTCCTTGAAGATCTTTCTCAAGCCTTACAAATCATAGGAACATCCAAGCATGACAATAATTAGGGTTGTTACTAGTCCCCCATAGTTTTTACCTTTGAGTCTTCTTTGTGTCTCTCATTTCATCTCATAATTAGAGACTAAACCTTTAAGGTTTCAGGACTTTGGTATTAGGGTTATGCATGCATCCTTCTCTTAGGATGGAGTATATAACTTTAATCCTAAGTGTTAAACCCTTAATTTGTTTAAACCTCTTAATCAATCCATCTAATAATCACTAAGATGTTAACTTGTAACTTGGGCCTTACATTAGGGTTCTAATTCTTCCTTTATGGTTAAGAAGGACTAACCCTAGTGTTTAATGGACAAGTCCCCCTCAAGTTATCTTACAAACCATAAAACTCACTTCTTAATCTCATCCCTTAATTAAAATACACTTAATAAAGGTTTGTTTTATCATGACTTTAATCCCTAATCATGGATTAAGTTGAGGTATCTTCCTCAACTTAAGTGTGCTCATTTATTATCCTTCTATTTGGATGGTGTAATGAGTTCATTAATCCTTGATTATGGCTTAAACTCATTACTTAACACTAAACAAAACCCAAAAAAAACATCTAAATAATCACAAGTAGGTTAATGATCTTAATCCTACATCATCAGTGTAATTAAGTTGAGAAGCCTATCTCATACTTAAAGTATTCTCATTATCCCTAATCAGGGAAGATATAATGAGTTTACAAACCTTTGATTTAGGCTTAGGCTCATTAACTTATGACAAACACCAAAAACAATAAAAGACTGAAAACACAAAAAACAAACAATAATCGTCTCCTTCGGGATTCTTTTCTCATCATCTTCACTCATAAACGAGAACTTGTTTCTTCCGTCTAATGCAAGACAGTTAGCACTCGAGCCAGACGAGTCATACACTTGAGCATAGGCAAGCAAGTAGTTCATTAGTCAATTTATTTTTCAGTCTCTTTGAGTCGAACTACGGTGTTCTGACTTCCTCATTGTACGAGAGGATACGTAGGCATAACTTAACAGTTATCGAACAAAAGTCTTTGTGTCTTCCCCCCTCTTTCAGCATTCTCTTTTAAGCCTTAGCTCCTGAGCATTTCACTTTTCTTTTGCACTGACACTTGTATATTCTCTTATCATCTCTTGCACGCAGATAGCACATACACTTACCCCTTTAAACACAATCTTTTAAGTTTGGATCCCGTCGAGTACGACGGACAATCTGGGTGCTAATACCTTCCCAGGTTGTAACCAACCCCCTTTCACAGTTTCTCTGGTTCGCAACCGTCTTATCCATATCTTTCTAGGTTTATGCAGCATTACCTTTCCTTCGGGATAAAAATGCCTAGCTGGCAACTATATTCAGTTCGTTTTCATTTCTCCTTTCGCCGATTGTTCGCGTATGCACCCTATCTGACCAGGTGTCTTTTCGGGGGAGCAAAAATAAGTTTTCACAAATAAAATAATTACATTAATAAATGAAAAACCATTCCACAGATGCCATATCTTCATAAAAACAATATATAATCAGGGAACCTGCTCCGTAACACGAGTTGCAACACAATTATAATCAAATAGTGCATTTAACGTCATGTTCGAGGCAACATTTCCAAGCAGAAAGGGTGAGTAATCATAATTATTATAAAAGGTATAAGAAATAGATATCGCATTTACAACAGTTAAATAATTATGACATGGCATCATATATGTCATACCTAGACAACATCAACTTCAAGTTTTCATATCAAACATCATACTCCACAATTTAATCAAATAATTCACTTAAACAAACATTGTGCAATGCCACAAATAATTCAAATGCAACATCATTAGACTCATGCATGTGGTACTGAAACATCACTGATGACTTAGTCGTCGTTATCTCCAAAGATCCCCACCAATAGGATTGGTTCCCGCTTGGAACCAGAGCACTTCATAATTTTCACTTAATCCTCATAATGGGATTATGGCCATCACTGGACCTGAGTGTCCTATAAATCGTTATTGGATTTATCATCCTAAAAAAATCACTAGAGTGTTTGTTCTAAATAAATGCTATGAATGCATGATGCGCAACAACACATAATTCACGACCACGGCTAGTCAAAACGCATCATCATTCATCATAATCATCATATTCCATCCACATAATATTACACACATAATTCACACACATTATTGTCAACACAGAATATAGCAGACATCAATATTCTCTCTCAGCAATCACATATTACTCATTAAGGTTTCACACTGTAATGTACACAAATATTGTCACATTGATTTACCAAAAAGCTCATCTAAATCCTAGTACGGTTACCGGTTAATTTACCTATAATTTTCTCTACAATGTAGATTGTTATGGTGGCTTCTAAATGCCTCAGAACAATACCTCAAACCGGATGCATAACAGAATTAATATTTATCAGAAATGAAAGAAAATAAAACACAGTGGGTGTGGCACTCGCCACTCCTAGATAACACCTTCTAAGTGCCTTATGGCACTGGCCACATAGTTTGGCACTCGCCACCCATGCCAAGACTTGGTGGAGCCATCCACATAAAGGCATGGCACTCACCACCCTATCCACAAAGCAAGCATGGCACTGGCCACACTCCCACCCTAGTGGCACTCGCCACATGCAATTTTGGTGGCACTTGTCGCACTTCAAAAATGTGGCCTCTGCCACACATTCATCAATTACCAGGTAAAACAATGTATTTCCATTCCTAACCCCTGCATAATACGATTCAAACTCAGTTCTCTCAGTAATTCAATATGATCCTATCAATCTAAATATTCTCAGGATTATAATTTTAATTCTTCATTAGCTTCAATAGAATACTCATCAATTCAAACTCAGATAAACTATCACTACCTATCAATTACATCTAATATAATAACAACTATTATACACCCATTACCTCTTGATTATTGTCTGCTAAATGCGTTCTCCCGATAATCCTCCATTCTCCTCAATGCCCTAGCTCTTGGTCTCTTTCTCTCTACCTCTTCTCCAATACGAAAGTTATAGCCTGAATTCTCCCAATTCCCCTTTACTCATGTAACCTTTATATCTTAATTGTGTTTTCCCAATAATACTCTCACTTGTTTCTCACACATTACCACAATACCCTTGTGTTCTCTAAATCATATTTTCTTCTATTTTTTAATTCTAATTAATTTTCTACACGTTCTAAGACACCTAATAATTCCTCAAAATCATCATTCGTCATTTATTCGACATTAACGTGTCACCGAACTTAAAACTCCACATACATTCATATAATTCATATAAATCATGCTAAATTAATTTAATAAATAATTAATCTAGAAATTGATGTGTTACAGTCGGATGCTTGATTGCATTTACGACAATGAGCCTTTGGGGTTTGAGAAAGGCCCATCCAATGATTTGCAGAGAATGCAAGCTCAAGATCCACTCGAAGAGATAGATCAGGGAGATGGGATCACAAAAAGACCCACTTACATAAGTACTAAAATTGGGTCGAAAATAATGGCCAGACTGATTGAGGTTTTGATAGAATACAAGTATTTATTTTCCTGGGATTATGGAGAAATATCTGGGTTGAGTCGAAGTTTCGTACAACATCGACTGTCAATTCATCCAGGAAAAAGGACATTCAAATGGCAGCCTCAACGATTTGCTCCAGAAATCACTGAGAATCAAACGGAAGATCGAAAGACTGCTCAAAAGTCGGTTCATCAAAATTGCAAGGTATGTCGAATGGTTAGTAAATATAGTACTTGTGATCAAGAAAAATGGAACCCTACGAGTCTGTATAGATTTTAGGGATCTAAAGTGTTGGTGTAAGCCCTAGAGGCCAATACTTTTTGGTACTTGTATCGGATTATTCGTTTAATAATAAAAGGCATTTCTTTATTATGTTTGTCTTTCAGAATAATAAAGTCCCTAGAATAGTTAGTTTGTTTAATGAAATGTTAAGTGTGACTTAATCATGAGATCCCATTAAACATAAAGACATTATTCTTAAAATATCCGTAGTCAAGCTTTATTGCAAAGTGGGATAACATTAAAGCATTGAGACTATTATGAAGATAGACTGATGATCACATCTCATGGATCATGGATAAAGAGTTATCAAGTCTTGACGTAGGTATAAATATTAGGAGTAATATTTATACCGGATTGACCCGCTATGAGAATACTACATAGTATGTTATGCAAAGTGTCATAAGTTATTCTCATGGTGATAATGGTGTATTACCACCCTTCGACCTGAAACCACTATGGACCCTAGATGTAGAGTCGGGTGCTTTATTGCTGATCAAACATTATCCGTAACTGGATGATCATAAAGACAGTTGATGGGCACTCCACGAAGCATGCTGAGGGACATGAGTGTCCTAGATGGAATTTGCCAATCCTGCATAACAGGAGAAATGTCTAAGGGTCCAATATTGAACTGGACAAGGATGACACGGTGTATGCCTTGTGTTCAATATAGACATAGGGGCAAAAGGGTAATTGTACAAACATATATTATCACGAAAAAGGTTTTGTCAAATCACATGACATTTTCGTGACTTGGGTAGCAGTGATGTGTTGCTAGATACCGCTCACTGTTTATTATGTTAAATATATAATTTAATATAATTACCAACGTTACGAAATCCTACAGGGTCACACACATAAGGACAGTTTGATGAGAGATAGAGAAATCAAAGGAACACCGTAAGGTACGGTGCACTTAAGTGAAAATAGAAATTCGGATAATATAATAATAATTATTGTTATTTTATAATGGTTATAAAATAATAATAAAATAAATATATTTATTATAATAATAGTTATTATAATAATATATATAATATTATTATGGATCATGTGAATTGGGCTTTTAGCCCGCAGCCCACAAGAGAGTCTATAAAAGGAACCCTTGTGATGAAGCTTTCACTTGATGCAATTTCGTTTTTGATTCTCTTTTCTCACTCAAATAATTCCGTTCGTAAGCAGCTAGCACTGTGACCGGAAGCTGTTCGTGTGGACTGAGTAGAGGCGTTGCACTTCATCAACGCTTGTGATCGCTGTATCAAAGATCTGTATCGCCACAAAGAGGTAACGATTCTATCACTGACCATGCTCATTCGTAAGGATCACTAAAGGAAAATTTTTGTTTTCCGCTGCGTTTAGATCGCAATTTTCCTTCATAAAGAATGCTACTTCAAAAGATGAGTATTCAATGCATGTGGCAGAAATTCTGCTTGATTCAGCCGCGGGTTTCGAGTACTTGAGTATGTTATGGTTACTCTAGCTATACCCATGAGGATGACGTTCGCAAAACAAAATTTCGATGTCTGTGGTGTTGCACCCTAATTTTTGCCCTAAGTGTTCTTTGCATCTGCATCTTGCATACAAACAAGATCACACTGGTTGATCGGTTATTCTCGGGTTAGGTTTATGCCTCGCAGGGGATCACCGTTGTCTTTAATTACTTTATTTGTTTATGTTTACTAACCATTAATCATTAAAAAAATTGTTTTCTTTTGCTAACCTTTTTTCAGGAAGAGGAACCATTGAAAATACCAAAAATAGCAGTCTTGTAGCTAGAGCGAAATTTCACAGAAACAAGTCGAAGTTGATCCGCAAATAATTCAAATTTTTATCTGATCAAGGATTTCCCAAGTTAATTGATTCATTCAAAGGATTTCCAAGTTTCATGTGTTCATTTCTTCGACGCATAAAAAGAATCGGGCCGAAACAACCAAGCAACCATGTTTGAATAAAAATTCAAATTTCAGCTTGGTTAACCGGTTAACCATATGCGTTAACCGGTTAACCAGTGCGAAATTTGAATTTTTTATTCAAATTCAGCACCCTTAGATCATTGGTTTAATTGGAATATTCTAGATCCATTGGTTTCTGATTTCTCTACATCACTTTGATCATTTCCTACCATAAACCCTCATTAATCACCACTCTTTTCCATTTCCCACTAAATTTTCAATTACCAAACCTAAATTCAAATTACCAAAGCAAGCTCTATTCCACCAAATTTTCATACCTAAGGCCTTTAAATAGGACCACAATTTCATTCGTTCAACAAGCTTTAGAGATCCAAATTCACCTTGCAAAAATTTCCACAAGCTTTTGATAGCCACAAAACCTCTTGCAAAATACTCCATCAAACATCAAAATTCTCAAAAGCTCACTTTCTTTCTTTTGAAGTTATCAAGAATTCACATTGAATTCTTGATTAACTTGAGCTAAACCTTCATCCTTTCATTCTCTTGTTCATTAATTGCAGTAGATCTAGCTTGACCGGGCAGCGGAACCCCCGGCTAAGTCTGCAAAGTGTGATCAATCAGCCGAAATTTAATTTAGTTTATTTAATTATCGGAATTTTAAACTAATAATAAAAGTGTGTTTATTATTATTTATTTGTGGTGATCAGTTATGGCCTTAGTTTATCCTTTATTATTGTTTTGGGATTTTTAAATACGGCCTGCGAGTCGTGCCTCTCTCTCAATCTCTTTATGTAACTTCTTTTCTCATCTCACTCCCTCGTATGTAAAACGAGTTTTCTTATATGTAATGTAATATTATGTTATGAAGAAAAAGGAAGTATTCAATATTAAAGGAGGATAACCTTGGAGATCATGCTTGGAGAAGCTTAGATCGTTATTAGGTTAG
This sequence comes from Lathyrus aphaca, assembly GCA_963966055.1. Lineage (NCBI taxonomy): Eukaryota > Viridiplantae > Streptophyta > Magnoliopsida > Fabales > Fabaceae > Lathyrus > Lathyrus aphaca. The sequence goes on from OZ014521.1 coordinate 437,207,673, forward strand.
CTTAGGTTCTCTCATTGGCTTGAGAGAACAATTGCGTTAGGGGCCATAATTGTATCTTTTTATATGTATGTTGATGCATGTAATTGTATGTTGATGCATGTGAGAGACGTTTTGCATGTTAAGCCGGTGAGATCAAACTAATAACAAATTCCCTCAAAATTAAATATTAAGTTTATGCTTTCCAATTTTTAGCACTCATCAAGACTAGTATCGAGCATTGTAGGTTTCGCCTACGCGAGGTGCATGTTCTATATTAGTAAGGTGTGATGGGATAATTGTAATATCCAATTGCTAAAACAATGGGTCAAACTTAACTAAACAAATTATAATAAGATTATACATGTTTAGAAGCAAGAATTGGGAATGATTCATGTGATGGATCAGAATAAGGAGTTATTCACCCAATTGAAAATATTCGAGAGTTGTATGAGATACAATTGGAAGGAGTTCCTACCTAAATAACTTAGTTTTGTCTAATCAGCCTAACGCTGACTTAAAACAAAGTGAAACATGGATCTCGACCCACTAGAAAGTCTTCCAACGGGATTTTCCGAATCAAATGATGAGGGTCATTTGTTTTGAATAAAATAGTGGGAGCATATTTGATTAAAGGCCTAATTAAATATGTTGTTTTAATGATACTTATATTTTCATATTTCTCTTGTAGATTACCATGACAACAAACACATCGAACAATATTTTGCGATCCATCCTAGATAAGGAAAAATTGTCTGGGACAAATTTCCTGGATTGGCACCGTAATCTGAGGATTGTCCTCAAGCACGATAAGAAGCTGTATGTCTTGGAGACACCAGTTCCTGAGGAGGAACCTCCTAGTTCTGCACCAAAGGCAGAAAGAGATGCTTATAAGAAGCATTTCGATGATGCCAATGAAACCGCTTGCCTCATGCTTGCTACCATGAACTCTGAGTTGCAAAAGCAACACGAGAACATGTCTGCGTTCGATATGATCGGACATCTGAAAATGCTTTATCAAGAGCAAGCAAGAAATGAGAGGTTTCAGGTTTCAAAGTCCCTTTTTAACAGCAAGTTAGCTGAGGGAGCCCCTGTAAGTCCCCATGTACTCAAGATGATTGGGTATGTGGAGAACCTTGACAGATTAGGGTTTCCCCTTGGAAAAGAACTTGTGATTGATCTGATCTTGCAATCGTTGCCAGAGAGCTTCAGTCAGTTTGTCCTGAATTTCAATATGAATGACTTGGACAAAAGTCTTCCAGAACTGCTAGGCATGTTGAGAACTGCTGAGCAGAATATGAAGACAAAAGGGAAATCCATTCTGATGGTCAGTAATGGAAAGAAACAGAACAAGAGGCCCATCAAACAGGGTGGTAGAGGGAAAGGCAAGGAAGTTGCCAAACCCAAACCCACTCCTCCTGTTTTGAAGCCTAGTGGAGGAATAGCAAAGGAGGGCACTTGCTTCCATTGCGGTAAGACCGGACATTGGAAGAGAAATTGCCCAAAGTACCTGGAAGATAAGAATAATGGAGTAGAGACTTCAAATTCAGGTATTTTTGTTATTGAAATTAATTTATCTACTTCTGCATCATGGGTATTAGATACTGGATGCGGTTCTCACATTTGTACTAATGTGCAGGGGCTAAAAAGGAGTAGAGATTTGGCAAAAGGTGAAGTTGACCTACGAGTTGGCAATGGAGCAAAGGTTGCTGCTTTAGCTGTAGGAACTTATGTTTTAACTTTACCTAGTGGTTTAATAATTCAGTTAGAGAACTGTTATTATGTACCTGCAATTAGCAGGAATATTATTTTCGTTTCTTGTTTGGACAAGTTTGGTTTTTCATTCATAATAAAGAACAATTGTTGCTCCATTTATTTGAATGATATATTCTATGCTACTGCAAAAATGAATAATGGACTATATGTCCTTGATCTTGAAATGCCAATTTATAACATTAATACTAAAAGGTTGAAACCTAATGAGTTGAATCCAACTTACCTTTGGCACTGTCGATTAGGCCACATAAATGAGAAACGCATTTCCAAACTCCATAAAGATGGACTCTTGGACTCTTTTGATTATGAATCATATGAGACATGCAGATCTTGTTTAATTGGAAAGATGACAAAGTCCCCATTCACAGGAAAAGGTGAAAGGGCTAGTGATCTTTTGGCACTCATACATACTGATGTATGTGGACCACTGAACATACCAGCCAGAGGAGGTTTTCAGTACTTCATCACTTTCACTGATGACTTCAGTAGATACGGATATGTGTATTTAATGAAACACAAATCTGAGTCCTTTGAAAAGTTCAAGGAATTCAAGAATGAAGTACAAAACCAACTAGGTAAGAATATTAAAGTTCTTCGATCAGATCGAGGCGGTGAATATTTAAGCCTAGAATTTGATGACCATCTAAAAGAGTATGGGATTCTATCCCAACTTACTCCTCCTGGAACACCACAATGGAATGGTGTATCTGAGAGAAGAAATCGAACCTTGTTAGACATGGTCCGATCCATGATGAGTCACGCCGATCTTCCAAACTCCTTTTGGGGACATGCATTATTAACAGCAGCTTACACACTTAACCGTGTTCCATCCAAAAAGGTTGATAAGACACCATATGAGATATGGAGTGGTAAGAAACCACATATGTCTTACATGAAGATTTGGGGTTGCGAAGTTTACGTCAAACGACAAATTTCAACCAAGCTTGAGCCCAAATCTGACAAATGCTTATTTGTGGGGTATCCTAAAGAAACAAGAGGATATTACTTCTACAATCCTTCTGAGGGCAAAGTGTTTGTCGCTCGAACTGGAGTCTTTCTGGAAAGGGATTTTATTTCCAAAGGAAACAGTGGGAGGAAAATAGAGCTTGAAGAAATTCAAGAATCACAAAACATTGAAACACCTATGGAGGAACTAGAGCAGGAAACACAAGTAGTTGTGGAAGAGCAACCTGCTCAAGTAGAACAAGACCAGCGTAGGTCAAGCAGGACACGTCACCAACCTGAGAGATATGGATATCTCATAAGTGATCAGGGTGATGTATTACTCATGGATCAAGATGAGCCTGTGACCTACAAAGAGGCCATAACTGGTCCTGAGTCTGAGAAGTGGCTAGAAGCCATGAAATCTGAAATGGATTCCATGTACACAAACCAGGTTTGGACCTTGGTAGAACCTCCTATAGGAGTTAACCCTATAGGATGCAAGTAGGTCTTCAAGAAGAAGACTGACATGGATGGTAAGGTACATACCTATAAAGCAAGACTGGTTGCAAAAGGCTATAAACAAATTCATGGGGTTGACTATGATGAAACCTTTTCACCAGTTGCAATGCTTAAATCTGTTCGGATTTTACTTGCCATCGCTGCATATCATGATTATGAAATATGGCAGATGGATGTCAAAACTGCTTTCCTTAATGGGAATCTTCTTGAGGATGTGTACATGACACAACCTGAAGGATTTGACATACCACAAGATGCCCAAAAGATATGCAATTTACAGCGATCAATCTATGGATTGAAGCAAGCTTCCAGAAGCTGGAATCTTTGTTTTGATGAAACCGTAAAACAATATGGATTCATCAAAAATGAAGATGAACCTTGTGTCTACAAGAAGGTTAGTGGGAGCATGATCGTGTTTCTGGTATTATATGTAGATGACATATTACTCATTGGAAACGATGTCCCTACCTTGCAACAAGTGAAGACTTGGTTAGGGAATTGTTTTTCTATGAAAGACCTAGGTGAAGCAGCCTATATATTAGGAATTAGGATCTATAGAGATAGATCACAAAAACTGCTTGGCCTAAGTCAGAGTACATACATAGATAAAGTGTTGAGACGCTTTAATATGCATGATTCCAAGAAAGGATTCATACCTATGCAACATGGTCTGTGTTTATCAAAAACACAATCCCCTTCAACTAAGGAAGAAAGGGATCGCATGAATAAGATTCCATATGCATCTGCAATAGGATCTATCATGTATGCCATGTTATGTACTCGACCAGATGTCTCGTATGCATTAAGTGCAACGAGTAGGTACCAATCTGATCCCGGTGATGTTCACTGGGTAGCTGTCAAGAATATCCTTAAGTACTTGAGAAGGACTAAGGATTCATTCTTGATATATGGAGGTCAGGAAGAGCTTGATGTAATTGGTTACACTGATGCTAGCTTCCAGACAGATAAGGATGATTTTAGATCACAATCTGGTTATGTGTTCTGTCTCAATGGTGGCGCTGTGAGCTGGAAAAGTTCAAAGCAGGAAACAGTTGCTGATTCTACAACTGAGGCCGAGTATATTGCTGCCTCAAATGCAGCAAAGGAAGCTGTTTGGATCAAGAAGTTCATTAGTGAACTTGGCATAGTCCCTAGCATTGTGGATCCCATTAGTTTATATTGTGATAACAATGGTGCTATCGCACAAGCTAAGGAGCCTAGATCTCACCAACGATCCAAACACATACTTAGGCGTTATCCCCTCATTCGAGAGATAATCGATCGGGGAGATGTGAAGATATGCAGAGTACCTACACTTGACAATATCGCTGACCCATTAACAAAGCCTCTTGCGCAACAGAAGCATGATGGTCATACTAGATCTATGGGTATTAAGGGTATGCCTAATTGGCTCTAGTGCTAGTGGGAGATTGTTGGTGTAAGCCCTAGAGGCCAATACTTTTTGGTACTTGTATCGGATTATTCGTTTAATAATAAAAGGCATTTCTTTATTATGTTTGTCTTTCAGAATAATAAAGTCCCTAGAATAGTTAGTCTGTTTAATGAAATGTTAAGTGTGACTTAATCATGAGATCCCATTAAACATAAAGACATTATTCTTAAAATATCCGTAGTCAAGCTTTATTGCAAAGTGGGATAACATTAAAGCATTGAGACTATTATGAAGATAGACTGATGATCACATCTCATGGATCATGGATAAAGAGTTATCAAGTCTTGACATAGGTATAAATATTAGGAGTAATATTTATACCGGATTGACCCTCTATGAGAATACTACATAGTATGTTATGCAAAGTGTAATAAGTTATTCTCATGGTGATAATGGTGTATTACCACCCTTCGACCTGAAACCACTATGGACCCTAGATGTAGAGTCGGGTGCTTTATTGCTGATCAAACATTATCCGTAACTGGATGATCATAAAGACAGTTGATGGGCACTCCACGAAGCATGCTGAGGGACATGAGTGTCCTAGATGGAATTTGTCAATCCTGCATAACAGGAGAAATGTCTAAGGGCCCAATATTGAACTGGACAAGGATGACACAGTGTATGCCTTGTGTTCAATATAGACATAGGGGCAAAAGGGTAATTGTACAAACATATATTATCACGAAAACGGTTTTGTCAGATCACATGACATTTTCGTGACTTGGGTAGCAGTGATGTGTTGCTAGATACTGCTCACTGTTTATTATGTTAAATATATAATTTAATATAATTACCAACGTTACGAAATCCTACAGGGTCACACACATAAGGACAGTTTGATGAGAGATAGAGAAATCAAAGGAACACCGTAAGGTACGGTGCACTTAAGTGAAAATAGAAATTCGGATAATATAATAATAATTATTGTTATTTTATAATGGTTATAAAATAATAATAAAATAAATATATTTATTATAATAATAGTTATTATAATAATATATATAATATTATTATGGATCATGTGAATTGGGCTTTTAGCCCGCAGCCCACAAGAGAGTCTATAAAAGGAACCCTTGTGATGAAGCTTTCACTTGATGCAATTTCGTTTTTGATTCTCTTTTCTCACTCAAATAATTCCGTTCGTAAGCAGCTAGCACTGTGATCGGAAGCTGTTCGTGTGGACTGAGTAGAGGCGTTGCACTTCATCAACGCTTGTGATCGCTGCATCAAAGATCTGTATCGCCACAAAGAGGTAACGATTCTATCACTGACCATGCTCATTCGTAAGGATCACTAAAGGAAAATTTTTGTTTTCCGCTGCGTTTAGATCGCAATTTTCCTTCATAAAGAATGCTACTTCAAAAGATGAGTATTCAATGCATGTGGCAGAAATTCTGCTTGATTCAGCCGCGGGTTTCGAGTACTTGAGTATGTTATGGTTACTCTAGCTATACCCATGAGGATGACGTTCGCAAAACAAAATTTCGATGTCTGTGGTGTTGCACCCTAATTTTTGCCCTAAGTGTTCTTTGCATCTGCATCTTGCATACAAACAAGATCACACTGGTTGATCGGTTATTCTCGGGTTAGGTTTATGCCTCGCAGGGGATCACCGTTGTCTTTAATTACTTTATTTGTTTATGTTTACTAACCATTAATCATTAAAAAAATTGTTTTCTTTTGCTAACCTTTTTTCAGGAAGAGGAACCATTGAAAATACCAAAAATAGCAGTCTTGTAGCAAGAGCGAAATTTCACAGAAACAAGTCGAAGTTGATCCGCAAATAATTCAAATTTTTATCTGATCAAGGATTTCCCAAGTTAATTGATTCATTCAAAGGATTTCCAAGTTTCATGTGTTCATTTCTTCGACGCATAAAAAGAATCGGGCCGAAACAACCAAGCAACCATGTTTGAATAAAAATTCAAATTTCAGCTTGGTTAACCGGTTAACCATATGCGTTAACCGGTTAACCAGTGCGAAATTTGAATTTTTTATTCAAATTCAGCACCCTTAGATCATTGGTTTAATTGGAATATTCTAGATCCATTGGTTTCTGATTTCTCTACATCACTTTGATCATTTCCTACCATAAACCCTCATTAATCACCACTCTTTTCCATTTCCCACTAAATTTTCAATTACCAAACCTAAATTCAAATTACCAAAGCAAGCTCTATTCCACCAAATTTTCATACCTAAGGCCTTTAAATAGGACCACAATTTCATTCGTTCAACAAGCTTTAGAGATCCAAATTCACCTTGCAAAAATTTCCACAAGCTTTTGATAGCCACAAAACCTCTTGCAAAATACTCCATCAAACATCAAAATTCTCAAAAGCTCACTTTCTTTCTTTTGAAGTTATCAAGAATTCACATTGAATTCTTGATTAACTTGAGCTAAACCTTCATCCTTTCATTCTCTTGTTCATCAATTGCAGTAGATCTAGCTTGACTTGGTTCAATTTGAAGAAGTGACTTTGGTAATTCCTCTCCTTCCACAAACCCATACTCACCATCAATTCAAGATTTAGATCTTTGGTTCCTTTGATTCTAGATCCTTTGGTTCTTTATTTGTAGTTTGATTGCAGGGATTCCGCTGTATTTTGGTTTTAAAATTCGTGCAAATTCAGATCATGATCATTAAATGTTTTGAAAGAGTTTTGGAAATGGATCAATGCTGAATTTCTGCATATTTTCTGCTGCTGCTTCAGCGTTAACGGTTAACCATATGTGTTAACCGGTTAACGCAAGTCAGAATTGAATTCTTGGATTGTTTCAAGCCCCTTTTTGGTTCCTCTTTCTTCTTCTTCTTCCTCCTTTTTATTTTTACCTTGGAAATCACTTTTGGGAGTGATTTCTCCTTAATTTCAATGAACTTTGGGTGTAGATTAGAGTAGTTAATGTTCATTAATTCAAAACTACCTTTAAGTGGATTGTTCAATTAATTTAAGGTACTTTGCATTAGTGATACATTTTCATGCTTGAATCCACCAAGATGAGTGACTGAACTTAAGGATGGAAGAATACCATAAGTGAGGCTCAATTTGGTATTCATCTTTAGTTTTGTGCGGTATCGCGTCCGGATAACGATTTACATATTGTTTATCTTGCATGCATTAGCACTAATATTATGCACCTTAATTGGTGGTGGCCGGCCTCATTTGTAGGGTAATTACTTCGTAAATTACTCGGCGATTGCTTAACATAGATCTAAATGTGTCTCGACTTCGGAATAAAAATTTAATTGGGTACTTGCACTTTCGTGGATCGGGTCTCTTGTTGATCGTGTAATCCCAAAGTGGTTAATCATATTGTATTAAGAATCGAGACTTATGAATGTTTGATGCGTAGGTGCTTTGGGTCTCCCAATCGCCTTTCAAATTTCATTTAATTCGGTTCGGTTTGCCTTGATTAATCGCTATAGTGTAAGATGCTAAGCGGATTCGGTTGCCTTTCGATTTTGGTTACTCTTTTTGTTGTGGTTGATTAAATTCACCGTACCATTATTATGTAAATATTATTATACTATTTCTACTATTAATATTTTAAATTCTTGCACTTTAATTTCTTTTTGTTACTAACATTTAATTTCTTGCACTTTTATTGCCTTTTATTCTATTTTGCTTTATTCATCCATATCATGTTTATTTTATTTGCTCTTATTTTTTTGTTGATTTTCCTTTTTGTCCATTTGGACACAAAAAATTAATAAAGGATTAAACCTCTAAAGGACTTGTGACTTTAATTTGAGGACTTTTGGTTATTATCCTTAGCATTGGAATAGAGATTTTTGGACTTAGATTTTAGGATCCCTTCCCTTTGCTTTGATCTTCATGAAGTGGGATTTAGCCTTTATTTGGCCATTTGCTAGCTCATAAGGATGGAACTCTTTGGCTCATAATTTGGAATGTCATCAAGTTTGGTTAGATCTTTCTTCCCTTATCTCCTTATTTTCTTTTTTTAGGATAGTCCCTTCATCTCCTCCCATTCTTTAATTTTCAAAACCTCCTCCCTTTTTCAAAGGATTCCTTCTTTTTAAATCATCACCTCTTTAATAAACAAAAACATTGACTTTTGTCAAGTGCCTTTTACTTTTTTTATTTTCTTTTAAAATCAATGAATCTAATCATGTTGACCTTAATTCAAAAAATAAAAAGAATCAAACTCATTCAAGTTGTTTTTTGCCTTTGTGCACTTTTGTTTATTTTCTTTTAAAGAGTGATGATTATGAGTCATTATTCTTTAGTCGGGTGCAAGCCTCTCAATCTCAATGGTTGTAGTTTGATGTAATTGAGTCTCTTGTCATTTGTGGGGGTTTAGTGGCATACTCTTTGATTTTATCCGAGTTGGCGCCCTCCCCATAATGATGTATGAGTCCATGCCTTCATTCTCATGGTAGATTTGTTTGGCTATCCACTTGAAGATGACAAATTCTCTTCACTTAATAAAATTAATCATAACCCACCCTTTTTACTATTTGTACCACGAACTATAGGGTTTATATCTTGCATTGCACTTTGTGGGTACGTAGGCATGAGGTGGTAAACCTCTCCAAACATAAAAATATTAAAAATAATTCTTTTCTCATCCCTCCACTCACATTTTACAAACCATTTTCAAACCAAAAGCAGTAAATTTTTTAAAGGGCTCCCGTGGAGTACCACGGGCATTTTGGGTGCGTAAAACCTTCATATTATGTAACCTATCCCCTTACTTGTTTCTCTGTTGTGTTTCTTTATCTTTTTGCTTTTAGATTCATTAGGATTTATTCGCACTTTTTTCTTTTTCCTCTTGGAATAAAATAAAAGCGCGGTGGCGACTCTGTTTACTTTGAGTTAAGTTAACCAATAGCTTACACTCATGTTTTTACCGCTACAGAAAAGTGGCGACTCTGTTGGGGAGTAATCTCTAAGTGGATTCGGCCTACTTTGATTTATTTACTGATTTGGTTTGATTTGTTTGTTATTTGTTTGTTCTGTTTCGGTTTTGGTGATCCTCTGTGAGTGAGATAGATTCTAACCCGTATCTGAGTTGAACTTATCATAGGATGGCAATATTCGAAGCGATAAGCGATGGAGTAATCCAAAGATATATCAATTTGATAATCTCCACTCGGTTAGGCTCTCTTGGATTATCAATGTCATGATGAGTAATCATACGTGGCATTATTTTCCGACCTTGAGATGATCATACTGAGGACCGTAGAACCTTTAACCCATCCAAGCCAATTTAGGAACGTAGTGCGGAAACTATCTGGGTGTAAACCTAAGGTGGTTGTCACGCGATACTACACTCGGACGAGGTCTATTTTAAGAATGTTATTGGTTGGGGAGTAATCCAACATACCGATAATATTCTAAAGATGGATGTTAACTTCGGGCACCTCTGTTAGCACCCTTTTGGTTTTATGCAGGTACAATGAAGACAAAACCTTAATACTTACCTATGTGGGTTAGTGTTCTGTTACCTTGACTTCATGCTCGTGACTCGGAACCTAAACCCGTGTGCTTTGTGTGATCTTGTTTGTGGTTGTTGCATACATGCATCATGCATTCATGAGCATTGTTTTTGAGATTTCAAGGGACTTATAAGGAACTTTTGCAAAATTTCAGATGTCTATGGTTATGAATTTTGAAAGGAGGAACACAAAGAATTACACCTTCAAGAATCTTAATATAGTGGAGTTGAGAAAGCTAGGAGCATTGGTGGTTGACACCCAGGAGTTCCGGAAGTGTTATAGAAAGCTATTGTTTATTTTGGATACCGATGTACCAGAGGGGATTCTCCCTACCCTAGCTCAATTTTATGATCCGTTGCATCATTGTTTCACCTTTTCGGATTATCATCTTGTGCCGACTTTGGAGGAGTGCTCTCATTGGATGGGTTTACCTATTTTAGACTTTTTAGTGGTTTAGAGAAGGAGCTTACTACCAAAGTCATCGCCAAAGCCCTTTTTCTCAAGAAGTCCGATCTTAATGGGAAGTTTCTTCCAAAAGGGAGTGTTTGTGGTATTAATGTTAAGTTCTTGATGGGGAAAGCTTCTACTTCTCTTACTTTGGATCATAAGGATGCATTTGAGGCTATTCTTGCTTTGCTCATTGTAAACACCCCAAATTTGCCCTCACCCATTCACATCATGGCTTGTGATCTTTTCATATGCATAAGTTCAATCATAGCATCTCATATTGCATATTTGCTTCACTTCATTGATTCAAAACCATCTGCATCTAGGGTTTGTGATCTGAGCCATCCCTGAGCCACTTGAACCACTCCAAAGGTCCTAAATCACTTCAAAGGGGTCCATGTATGTTCAAGCATCATATTATATCCTCTCAAGATCAAAGAAGTCAAAGAATCACAAGAACTGAGAAAGGCATGGAAGCAGAGCCAGGTTTAACTGCACAGATGACCTAGAATTAGGGTTTTGGTTTCAGAGGCCATAACTCCAAATTTTTTGGTCATTCTTGTTTCTATTGATCTCTATATGGTATAAGGATCATGCATATCAATTTTCATGAAGAAATTCCATGGGGAAGGCATCTGATCAAGGGATGACTTCTTGAGCAAGTCAGTGCAAAATCAGGGCATCTGAGGCCCCCAATGACCCAACCAAAGGGTATTCTCCATCATTTTGAATGTGTATGATCTTTATTTGATCATAGAAGATGTTATAAGTTCACAAAATTGAAGAATTTCAAGCCATTTGCAAAGTTGCCTTTTTGGGAAAGTGACTTGTAATGTAAACTTGCTATTTTGGGAAAGTTTTTCAACCTCCTCAAATTGATTCAAAAATGCTTCAAATGAGAAAACTTTGGTCATGAAAGTTGTAGAATGGATCCTCCCATTTTCAAAAAGTACAAGAACTCATTCCAATTCATTTTGGATCAAAAGTTATGGCTTGTCAAAGTTGGCAAAAATCACATAATTTCAAGTTTTACACCAAAGAGGCAAAGTTGCAAAACCTCATGCCAAGGAAAAATGTGACTTCAATGTGACTTCTAACCTTTGCACAAACATGAACCATGACCTAAAAATAAGAATGCACCAAAGAATTGCCCATTTTCATGACTTGTGCATTAAGAAACTTCAAAAGGGCCAAAACTTTGTGAAATTGCAAAAACTCACATAAACCCTAATCCACTTGCTGCATTGCCTCAAACTCATTTCCATGGTTCTCCTTGATCACAGCTGAGCCAAGCCATGCCTTTGTACCTTGACTGCACCAGCCCATACCTCTCTTACACAAAAAGTTGACTTTATGCAAAATGACCCATACCAATCAAGCTAGGCCAGCAACAACTCTCTGACCTATCCAAGCTTGATATATGGACAAAATGAGACTCAACACATAACACAACACAGCCTGAAACCTCACACAAGCCATAGTTCCCAAAACTCACCTCTTATGCATTTTGTTTCGAAACTCATCACACAGGCTTCAAACATCAAAACAAACTTCACAAAACCATTCACCATGTTCCTCTGATCATTTCCCAATCCTCATTTGTCCCTGAAACCACCCCAAGCAGAAATACGATTTCTCACCCCTCCTGAACAGAACTTTATCAATCTCTCAAAACCAGCCAAAAGAAATTCCAAACAAGCATTGCAAGCTTCTCAGGAGGTTCATTAGAGGCGTTTTACACCAAAGAAGCAGCCAGAAAGTTCCAAAGATCAAAGCTCCAGTTCAGGTGAGCTCAAGAACATTTTTTCCAGAAACTTGTTTTTAAGTTACTAAATGATTCTTTATGCTTCACTGATCATGTTGATGTGTTTCGTTTTGAAAATGGTTGAGAAATGAGTATGTATTCGTGTTCTGAAATTTTTTGACCTAGAACTGTTTTGATTCGATTCTCACTTTTGATGTGTTTTAAATGTTGTTTGTTTGTTGATTATTGATGTATGATGTATGGGGATCATTTCTGGGCAGAAAAATTGAGTGTTAGAAGCTTAGGGAGAGAGATAGCAATTTTCAGGGAGGGGTGTGGCCGGAGAAGATGACCGGAGGTCATTTCCGGCCACCTGAAAGTCATTAACTCATTAATCACGTTTAGGGTTCAGTTTGAATGTGAGCCATGGATTTAGTTGACCAGGGTTGACTCCCGCGCATTTGAATGGACCAGATCTCTCATTAAAACCCTAATCCTAATTTATTAAATTAATTAATTAGGTTTAGTTTAATTTAGTCAGTTTGAATGTGGACCACAGGATATGGCGCGGGTCAACTCCCTCCAAACTAGTTTAAACCACAGCCCTTGGATTTGCATACTTCTCATAAATTCAATTTTTATTTCATTTAATTTGATTTATCTTTTACGAATTATTTAAAATAGCAAAACACATTTAAAAATTCTGAAAATTTTTGTCAAGCATTTTCATTAATTTTCAGAACCCAAAAATATTTTTCTTTTTATTTTTGCATTAAAAATTATTTTTAAATCATTTAAATGGTTATTTTTTAATTGGTTAATGAAAATTAATTAATTAAAAATGCATTTAGGTATTTAAAAATCACAAAAAAATTCACTTTGCATTTTAAAACATTTAGGAACATTATCAAACTCTCAAACCAAATTTCTTTTTGTTTCTTGATGCATTTAGACAATTTTTATTGGAATTAAATTCATTTTAAGGCAATATTTTTGTTCAAACTTGGAAAAATCCATTTTGCCTAACCATTGAGAGTTTGATGATGGTTCTTCTTGCATTGCATCCCCCATAGCATGTAGTTTATAGGATAAAATTGGTTTGAATTGATTTTCCATTTTTAATTTGTTTTGCATTTTTCATTGTGAGGTATCCCAAAACCCTAATTGACTTGAGAAATTCATAACTTGCACTAGGTTAAGAGTTAGGTCCCCTCCTTTGGGCAGTGAACTTGTGTAGGGTTAGGGTTCCCTTAGTCCCATTTTCAATTTTTTATCATATCATTTGCTTCTGGTTTTGAATTTTTGCATTGTATGTTGCATGAAAACCCTAATTTGTGCCTTCCTTTGCATCCATCTCTCATTTGCTTGCATTCAAGAACTTGCCATGACATTTTGTGCATCCACATGATTCATAATACATCTTAGGACATATTAGAATCATGTTTGATCATTGCATATTTCCTTTGCCATGTTATATGTTCATTGCATTTCATAAACATTCATGGATCTTTAGGGTTCAAAGCATGCTTCATTTGCATCTTCATGCTTGTATGATCATCCTCATCTATTGTCAGGTGTTTGCATCATCTCTTAGCATCATTAACATCATGTTTATGCTTCTGACTTTGGTTTGCATCATGACATTTCATCTCATTTGCATTGCATTTCATTTCTTTTGCTAACTTTTCAGGTGGTAAGTTGTTTTGAGAGGTGAATTTGCCTTCACTTCTCACAATCTCTTGTCATCTTTCTTGCATCATTGCTGCATTTTATCTTATGTATTGGAGTGGGCTTGCTCATTCATGTTCATCTCTTACTTTCTTCCTTCAAGCAACTTGTCTTCTTAAGTGAAGCAAGTTGTCTTGCTTATCTCTGCTTCTTCCTCCTTTCATCTGCTTCTTTCTTGGTGGCCCCTTTGAAGACTCTTTCTCTATTAAGCCTCACTAACCCTAGTATCTCCAAGTATGATAATAATTAGGGTTTAATTAGTCCCCCTTAGACTCTTTCCTTTGAGTTTTCTTTGAGTCTTCTCTTCTCACCTCATAATCAAGGACTAAACCCTAAAGGTTTTAAGGCTTTGTGATTAAGCTTATGCATGCATCCTTCTATTAGGATGGAGTGTATAACTTTAATCCTAAGTGTTAAACCCTTAATGTGTTTAAATCCTTTAATCAATTCACTTAATAATCATCAAGACATCAAGCTTGTAACTTGGGCCTTGCATTAGGGTTCTAATTCTTCCTTAATTGGTTAAGAAGGACTAACCCTAGTGTTAATGGACAAGTCCTCCTCAAGTTGTCTTACCAACCATAAAACTCACTTCTTAATCTTACCATTAACTAAAATCCACTTTAATAAAGGCTTTGTTTTGTCATGAGGTTAATCCCTAATCATGGATTAAGTCGAGGAGCCTTCCTCAGCTTAAATGCTCTCATCTATTATCCTTCTATTAGGATGGTGTAATGGGTTCATTAAATCCTTGATTATGGCTTAAACTCATTACTTAACACTAAACAAAAACAACAAAAACATCTAAATAAGTACAAGTAGGTTAATGATCTTAATCCTACATCAGGGTGATTAAGTGTGAGGTGTTTACTTCATACTTAAGGTATTCTCCTTACCCCTAATCAGAGGGAAGATGTGATGAGGTTACTAACCCTTAGTTTAGGCTTAAGCTCATTTTCTTATGACAAATCCAAAAGCAATAAAAGATTGAAAATACCAAAAAACAAACAATAATCGTCTCCTCCGGGATTCTTTTCTCACCTCATTCACTCACAAACGAGAACTCGCTTCTTCCGTCTAATTCAAGACAGTTTGCACCTGAGCCAGACAGGTCATACACTTGAGCATAGGCAAGTAAGTAGTTCACAAGTCAATTTATCTTTCAGTCTCTTTGAGTCGAACTACGGTGTTCTGACTTCCTCATTGCACGCGAGGATACGTAGGCATAACTTCACAGTTATTGAACAAAAGTCTCTGTATATTCCCCCTCCTTCCAGCATTATCCTTTCAGCCTCATATTCTTAGGCATTTCATTCTTGTTCTTACACTGACACTTCTCCTATACACTTCACACTTCTTTTACACTGACACTTGCATTCTTTCCAGCTTTGATACACAGATTGCACTGACACTACCCCTTTAAAACATAAATCTTTCAAGTGTGGATCCCGTCGAGTACGGCGGACAATCTGGGTGCTAATACCTTCCCAGGTTGTAACCAACCCCCTTTCTCAGTCTCTCTGGTTCGCGACCGTCTTATCCATATCTTTTCTTAGGTTTATGCAGCATTACCTTTCCTTCGGGATAAAAATGCCTAGCTGGCAACTCTTGTCTTCTGAGTTCACCCTTGTGTGTTCTCTTATTCTTTCGCCGACCGTTCGCGTCTGTACCCCTTTTGGCCCTGTGTCATTTGGCGGGAGCGACAGCTTGGCGACTCTGCTGGGGGACTTATACTATAACCAGGGCTTCTGGTTCTTTTTGTGGGTTCCTCCTAGCGCTTGTTTGATTTGTGTTTACTGGGGTGTTATGTGTTAATTGTGTTTATTTGCTTTGTTTATTGCTTTATGTACAATCTTGTTTATTGCTTTCTTTACAGTTTTATGCATCATACTGTCATTATCATTGCTGGATCTGTTCTTCTGTCTTGATGGGTGGGGTTTCTTTGAGAGTTTAAGGTCCTATACCTGGGGACCTGAGTGACACTTAGGCTAGAGTGGTTCATATTCTTTCCCATTCCATTTCATTCTGGTGCGGGAATATGAAACACGGTTCAGATGTGGGTTTCTTCTTGAGAACTCTATGCTACAGATTTCCTGTGGTGCTAGGGTTATCTGGGAAGCCTGCTAAGTCTGGATGACCTTTATTATGACCTTCAGAAACTGAGGTGAATTAGAGGAGGATCTTTTATGGTTATTGTAAACACTGTACCTCCGGGTTAGAAGTGTTTACACTTCTCATAACTGATCCAAGTCTGAGGATCCTTATTTTAGAACACTACCAGTGAGGGGGTTGGGCTGTTTACAGGTTTGCAGGTACCATTGGCCACATCATACCTTGTTACTTATTTGTTTTAAGAGTACCTCATTTTGGACAGTTCTTGTGATTAACCCTGGACATGTGACTCTTTATTTGAGTCCCCCACCTCGGTTACTGGATTTCTGAACCTCCATCTGGACTTTCTTTGAACATACATGGGCTTTATATCAAGACAGATAATCAGATCCAGCTTGATCACAAACCCTTGCATATCATTTGCATACATCATCATTGCATCATTTGACATTTGTTTATTTGTTTTTCAGGGTATCCACATTATGTCTGGCTTGGTTTTGACCCATTCATCTGCATAGACCTCTGTTTCATCAGCTATCTGCTTCAGCTATTCTCTTCAGTTGTTTGCTTCAGTCATCTTCATCATCACCAGCATCAGCCTATCAGTGGCCCATCTCCAGTACCAGTCTTGATCTTCATCAGCACTTGTCTTTAGCTCTTCATCAGCAGTCATGGCTCCCAGGAAGAGCAACATATCATACCATTTCTTTGAGCCTGTGTTGACTGGCATCAGGCAGGTCCAGTCTCTTATCACCCCTGACCACATCCCATTATTCAGAGAGCATTATGGAGGTATCCTGGATATGGTTATGGACCTGGACCCTTCTCAGAGGAGCATGATCCACACATGCTTACAGTTTTATGACCCTCCTTTGAGATGTTTCACATTTTCAGACTTCCAGCTAGGACCTTTGTTGGAGGAATTTTCATTATTGATTTGAGTACCTGTCAGGGATGGGATCCCCTTCAACCCAGAGATGACTTCTCCCAGCAATGGAGAAGTGGCAAAAGCACTGTACCTGGAGCCTACTTTGATTGAGCAGAACATGACAACAAAGGCTGGGATCCCTAGTTTACACTTAGACTTCTTGATTTCTCAGGCCATCCTGAAGGCCTCTTTGGGAGAATAGAGGGCAGTCTGTGCATTGTTAGCCCTCAGTATATATGGGGTTATACTGTTTGCAGATGAGCCCAAATTTATCAGCAAAAATGCCATTCATCTTTTCCTTCTGAGAAACCCAGTACCCACATTGCTGGGAGATTTCTATTACTCCATTCATCAGAGGAATGAGAAACAAAGGGGGAAGTTGGTGAGATGTTGTGCTCCTTTGTTTTACACCTGGCTGCTTAGACACCTGCCTAAGACAGATGCCTTCTTGAATCCTCACCAGCAGAAGAATTGGGCCAAGAGGCTCATTGCTTTGACTTCAGATGACATCAGATGGTGCACCCAGAGCACCAAAGGCAAAGACATAATCACCAGCTGTGGGCAATACCCAAATGTGCCTCTGATAGGAGTAAAGGGTTGCATCAACTACAATCCTTTGTTGTTTAAGAGACAACTGGGCTATGCTTTGGTTCACCCTCCTAGGGTGCAAGATTTAGCTGAGACCCTGTATTGTGAGATAAAGCCTAATGTAGCTGCTGTCAGACAGGCATCTTGGGCTTGGGGCAACATCCAGACAAAAAGGATGGCTATTCTTGGAAGGTGCAATAATGTTGCATCAGCTCAGTACTATGACTGGTCTCATGCTAGAGCTCAGATTACTGGAATGCCCTTCACCATTGAAGACAACACCTTTCTCCCTCCGAGTGTTACATCCAGTGGGTTCGATCTAGGGCTTCCAAGCTCAAGATGCCTTATCCACCCGAGGAGCCTTTGTTTCCTATACTACCATTGTCTTATTTTCTTCCTCCTATTGATAAGAAAGTTGCTCTTCAAGAAGAGTTGGACAAGATGAAGAAAGAGAAAGAAGAATGGCTACTTGAGAAGACTATGATGCAAGAGTTTCGCTCCCCGGATTTCCATCCTGGTACAAACGCGAAAGTGGCGCGGAAAAGAAAAGAGTCGCTAGCCAGACATTTTTATCCCAAAGGAACGAGAATGGTAATGCTGCACAAACCAGAAGAAAAGAAAAGGAAGGACACGGGTCCTGCGAACCAAAGAATCTGAGATCGGGAGTCGGTTACAACTTGGGAAGGTATTAGCACCCCAGATCGTCCTCCGTACCCGACGGGATCCACGCTTGCAAAGAAAAAGCTTCAAAGGGTGAGGGGATGAAAGTTGTTGCGAAACTGAAAAATGAAACGAAATGGGGAAAAGAACTGAAAAGAAACTAAGAGGAAAAATGTAGGGAAAATAAAAGAGTGTGCTCGAACGGGCCCTACCTCGCTGCCTACGTACCTCATCTGGACATAAGGATCAGAGACGTCGTAGTTCCCCTAACTAGGGGTAGAAAAGGTTGCTTGTGAATTAAGGCTTGAACTGCCTATGTCAATGCCCAGGTGTTGCAGGCTCGGACGACGAGTGTGTAACCGTCTTGCATAATGACAAGAAGACTATTCAGGAAGGATTCCGAAGTGTTGGGTTTATCAACGATCATTCCGCTGCTGCCATCATTGAAGATGATGAAGATGAAGAAATGCCTAACTTTGTTACACACGGAAATATTTGCAAGAACTGGATTGTTGTTGATGTTCCTTCTATTGTTCATGCTTCAAAGTAATTTGTTTTATTTTCTTTCAAAAATCCTTTCACTCTGCCCAAGGTGAAAGTGATGTTTGTCGGGCTTTGTTTCAAATTTTATCATCATCAATAAAATGTTATTTTGTTATTCCCATATGTGTTTTTCCTTTTTGATTTATTCTGAAAAATGGTAATATAAAACCCAAAAATAATAATTGTTTATCTGCATAATGTTTGCACTTTTGTTCATACTCTAAAATATAAAATAAAATCATTGTGCATATTGATTGATAAACTCATTGAAAACAATGATCATATGCCCACTCCCAAATTTGAATTCCCTGTGTTCGAAGCTGAAGAAGAGGATATTGAAGAGATTCCTGATGAGATTTCTCGGTTGCTTGAGCAGGAAGAGAAGGTTATTCAGCCTCATGGAGAGTCTATAGAGATAGTCAACTTGGGTTCTGAAGATGATAAGAAAGAAGTCAAAGTTGGTGCATTGCTTGGTCCTGATGTTAAGAAGAGGATTGTAGAGCTTCTTAGAGAATATGTTGATGTGTTTGCTTGGTCTTATCAAGACATGCCAGGTCTTGATACTGATATTGTAGAGCATAGATTGCCGCTGAAGCCCGAATGTCCACCTGTGAAGAAAAAGTTGAGAAGAACTCATCCTGATATGGTAGTAAAGATCAAAGTGGATGTTCAAAAGCAGATTGATGCAGGTTTTCTTGTGATATCTAATTATCCTCAATGGATGGCCAATATTATGCCTGTTTCAAAGAAAGACGGAAAAGTCTGAATGTGTGTTGATTATAGAGATTTGAATAAAGCCATTCCAAAAGATGATTTTCCATTGCCACACATTGATGTGTTGGTAGATAATACGGCTAAGTTTGATGTGTTCTCCTTTATGGACGGATTTTCCGGTTATAATCAAATAAAGATGGCACCCGAGGACATGGAGAAGACCACATTTATTACACCATGGGGAACATTCTTCTATAGAGTGATGCCTTTTGGATTGAAGAATGCTGGTGCGACATACCAAAGAGCTATGACCACACTTTTCCATGATATGATGCACAAAGAAATTGAGGTATATGTTGATGATATGATCGCTAAGTCGAGGACTGAAGAGGATCATGTTGAACATTTGCTGAAATTGTTTCAAAGGTTAAGAAAGTTTAAACCTCGTTTGAATCCGAACAAGTGCACATTTGGTGTACGTTCTGGAAAGTTGTTAGGTTTCATTATCAGCCAAAGAGGCATTGAAGTTGATCCTGATAAAGTGAAAGCTATTCAGGAAATGCCTGCTCCAAGAATTGAAAAGAAAGTAAGAGGATTATTGGTTCGTTTGAATTATATTTTGAGGTTTATCTCTCACATGACTACCACATGTGCTCCTATTTTCAAGTTGCTTCGAAAAGACAAAGGTTGTGTCTGGATAGATGATTGTCAGAAGGCGTTTGAAAGCATCAAAGAATATATGCTTGAACTTCCTATCTTGTCTCCTCTGGTGGAAGGTAGACCATTGATCATGTACTTGACTGTGCTGGAAGATTCAATGGGTTGTGTGCTTGGTCAGCAAGATGAATCTGGAAAAAAAGAATATGCAATTTACTACTTGAGCAAGAAATTCACTGATTGTGAGTCTCGGTATTCCATGCTTGAAAAAACATGTTGTGCCTTAGCTTGGGCTGCAGATCGTCTTCGCCAGTATATGCTAAATCATACAACTTGGTTGATCTCTAAAATGGATCCGATTAAGTATATATTTGAAAAGCCTGCTTTGACTGGGAGGATTGCTCGTTGGCAAATGTTGTTGTCAGAATATGATATCGAGTACCAAGTTCAAAAAGTTATTAAAGGTAGTATATTGGCTAACCATTTGGCACATCAATCGATTGATGATTACCAGCCAATCAAGTTTGACTTTCCAGATGAGGATGTGATGTATTTGAGAATGAAAGATTGTGATGAACCTTTGATTGAGGAAGGTCCGGAGCTTGGATATCGATGGGGTTTAGTTTTTGATGGTGCTGTGAATGCACGCGGAAGAGGAATTGGTGCAATGATCATTACTCCCCATGGTTCACATGTTCCTTTTACTGTGAGGTTGACTTTTCCTTGTACCAATAATGAAGCTGAGTATGAAGCCTGTATTATGGGTCTTGAGGAAGCTATTGATCAGAGGATTAAACATCTTGATGTGTATGGAGATTCTTCCTTGGTAATCAATCAGATCAAGGGTAAGTGGGTAACTCATCAACCCCACTTGATCCCTTATAGAGATTATGCCAGGAGGATATCAAATTTCTTCACTAAAGTTGAGTTTCATTATGTGCCTCGTGATGAAAATCAGATGGCAGATGCTTTAGCAACTATAGCTTCTATGATAAAGGTGTACCAGTGGAATGATGTTCCCATGATCAGGGTGATGCGGCTTGAAAGACCAGCTCATGTGTTTGCTGTTGAAGAGGCCCATGATGACAAGCCTTGGTATCATGATATTAAATGTTTTCTCCAGAGTCAGGAATACCCACTTGGGGCATCCGATCAAGACAAGAGGACTTTGAGGAGATTGGCAGGAAATTTCTTCCTAAATGGAAATGTGCTTTATAAGAGGAATTTTGACATGGTCTTGCTCAGATGCGTGGATAGACACGAATCAGACATGTTAATGAAAGAAATTCATGAAGGATCTTTTGGTACTCGTGCTAATGGGCATGCAATGGCTAAAAAGATGTTGAGAGCAGGTTACTATTGGCTGACAATGGAATCTGATTGTTGCAAGTATGTGAAAAAGTGCCATAAGTGCCAAGTGTATGATAATAAGATTCATGTGCCACCAATTCATCTCAATGTGATTTCTTCCCCGTGGCCTTTCTCTATGTGGGAATTGACATGATTAGTATGATTGAACCCAAGGCTTCAAATGGTCATCATTTTATTCTTGTGGCAATAGACTACTTCACTAAGTGGGTGGAAGCGGCATTGTATGTTAATGTGACCAAGCAAGTTGTGGTTCGGTTTATCAAGAATAACATTATCTGCAGATATGGTGTTCCGAATAGAATCATTACTGATAATGGTTCGAACTTGAATAATAAGATGATGAAAGAGCTTTGTGAAGAATTCAAGATTCAACACCATAATTCTTCTCCTTATAGACCGAAAATGAATGGGGTTGTTGAAGCTGCGAATAAGAACATTAAGAATATCATTAAGAAGATGGTTGTGACATACAAGGACTGGCATGAGATGCTCCCTTTTGCTTTGCATGGGTATCGTACATTTGTCCGCACCTCAATAGGGGCAACCCCTATCTCACTTGTTTATGGTACAGAAGCAGTGCTCCCTGTCGAGGTTGAGATCCCATCAATGAGAGTTCTGATGGAAGCCAAGTTGACTGAGGCTGAATGGTGTCAGAGTAGATTTGATCAGTTGAATTTGATTGAGGAAAAGAGAATAACAGCTTTGTGTCATGGTCGGTTGTACCAGCAAAGAATGAAGAAAGCTTTTGACAAGAAGGTCAAACCTCGTGTATTCAGAGAAGGCGACCTCGTGCTCAAAAAGATCCAGTATTTCATTACAGATTCTCAGGGCAAGTGGACTCCAAACTATGATGGCCCATATGTTTTCAAGAAATCCTTCTCTGGCGGTTCATTAATTCTTGTAACTATGGATGGTGAGGAGATCAATCGTCCTGTGAATGCGGATGCAGTCAAGAAATACTTCGCCTAAAAAATAAAAGAACAACTCGCTAAGTTGAAAACCCGAAGGGGCGGCTTAGGCAAAAATGAGCGTCTCGGTGGATTGAAAATCAGAAAGGGAGGTCCAGGCAAAAATTAGAGACAAAAACAGAAATAATTATCTCGGTAGATTGAAAACCCGAAAGGGAAATCTAGGCAAAAGTTAGGGATCATGGCAAGTAACTGCATCGACATATTGGATCACTTGTAGCGACCGAGGATTTCAGATTCTATCCCTCAGAAGAATTGTCCATCAAAGATTCTTATTCACTTATCCTTGACTGAAGTTTCGGGCACAGTGGAATTCAAAGTTGATAGGGAGAATAGTGATCATTGTATTTCAATGTAACCCTTTTCCATGTATTTACCATTTTTCAAACTTGTAATGATCCATGGAGTCACGCCATTTGCTGACTACCATTCTATCAATAAATTTGAGCTTTTATCCAATTGTTTGAAACTCTTTATATTGTTTCTGTTTACAAAATTTCAATTTATTGTTGATGATGATTTTTGAAACAAATTTAATAAATTTAATCTTTGAAGATTATAAAAATATTTTCTCTTGATTTGTGAACAAAGAAAGAATATCAATAGTGATTCCAGGGATGGTAAAGTCCGGATGTGTGTAACTTGTCTCTCCCAAAGCAGGGTTTGATTCGTTTGTGTCCTTAAGGAATTTTTTATTGGTTCTGGCATGTCGATGTTAATGATGTTTTGTTCCCCAACAATCAGCATGAGCAAGGATTGTAAATACTCTTAATTATGTTCCTTTCCCCCAGAAGAGTTGTTGGAAGATATATCCTAGAAAATCTCCAACTGAGTTTTGATCTCTTCCTCAGTAGTTTACCCTTGACTTGAAAAGTCTTGGAAGCCTCGGCTGAGTCTTTTCTCTTCAGCATAAGTTGGTTGCATCCCTCAGCAGAAGTATGGGTATATCAATCAGTTTAGAGGTTTTCTTTCACCTGTTGGTGATTATTGATTTAAAATCCCTTGAAATTGTGATTTGTTATGATGTTAACCTTTGGTATCCCCCCGTGGGTCAAAACTTCCAAACGTTCAGTGATGAAAGATCTTCATAGATCCCAGTAAATCTGTGTGTGATGGTTTCCAGCAGATCTCTATTTTTGATCTTTGGCAAGTTTTGCACTTTTTCCCTAAGCAGAGCAGGAGTGGCTCATTCCCCAAACAGAGTGAGAATGGTATAATTCTTTCCCCAAATGGAGCAGAAATAGTATAATGGTTGTTCCTGCAGGAATTTGATTAAGAACATTTTTGTCCCCAGCATAGATCGTGGAAGTATTCCCCATCCCCGACAGATTTTTACCTCTCCTCAGCAAGGTGGTATTCCTATGCAGAGTTGATGATTGATGTTTGATACTCCAATAGGCTATGCTTTATTTGCATCATTGGTAGATCTTTATTTCGTTTCCTCATCCAGATTTATGAAGATATTCGTCCCCATCAGAGTTTAACAGGGACATTTCCCTTTTCCTCCAGAGTATGGAAGATTTTGAGTTGTTGAGATATCTCCGACATGTTATCCTCTCAGAGTGGAATTTTCTGATGTTATCCTTTTATGGATTTTGGAAGAATGCTTTGTGGATTGGATCCCTAGCAGTTGTTTTCCCCAGTCTGAGTTATGCCTTGTAGTAGGATTTTATTCCTTTGATGGCTTTTGATGTTCCCCTGCAGGATTTCGAATCGAATCTCCAGCATGGTCCCCGACCTTATTGCCCTGGTTAGCCGAGTATCCGGTTGTTGTGGTGTTTAAGTCACCCGTTGCTTATCTTTATGTCTGTTTTGTCAGCATATTCATACGCATATTCATACGCATGAGCATAGCATCTTTTGCTTGCATTCTTGCATTTATCTTTGTTCCCCGCTCTTTGGTGTGTTTTTCCCACAGGGTGTGTGTGTGGCTTTCCTCTCAAGTTTAGAGTGTAAACTCTTAAGCAGAAAATGTTTATCCTTTCTATTTCCCCACTGAGTTTGTTTCTCGTGGATGATTTTGATTCAGTTTATTATCTAGATGGATTTCCCCAGTTGAGATATTTCCTCCTCGGGATGAGTCTTGTTTGACCGTTTCTCTCCAATTTGTTCTTGGATTGAACTTTGGTCCCCCTTTGTAAGTAATATTACTTTGGAATTAAGCTATCAATTTTTTGACGGTGGGTAATATGACCAAATTGATCAAGCTCTTTTATTTGTACTCCTACCTAGTAAATTCGGTAGTTGAGAGTTCTTCTTCCTACCTAGTAAAAACGTAAAAGAAGTTGTTTCCCTTTTGCTTGTACTCCTACCCAGTAAATCCGGTAGTTGGGAGTTCTTCTTTTTACCCAGTAAAAAGGTAATAAAAGTTGGTCCCCTTTGTTGTGATCCTACCCAGTAAATCAGGTAGTTGAGGTTTTCTACCTAGTAAAAGGTAGTGGAGATTATCCCTCTTTGTTTGCTCCTATCCAATAAATCGATAGTTGATTCCCTTGTTTTCCTACCCAATAAACCGGTAGTTGATGATTCTTTCCCAACTCGGTATTCCTCTATTTTTGGACTCGAATACTTTGTTTGGTTGATATTCCCTGGGAGAGTGTTTACCCTTTCCCGTTGAACCCTGTTACCTTGATTATATCATATTTTCTTTTCCCCCATGTGGAGTCGGTTATCCAGTGATTTATTTTCCTGGTAACTCTTTTGGTTTCTTTTGTTTTCCCTGGTGGGATATTTCTTCTGTGTCCCCAAGCTTTTGCTTTTCTCCGGTGGTCGTGTTTTCCCCACAGAGATCTTGGGTTTGCATATCATATTCATATCATATCATGTTCTTTAGGACAAAAATTTGGGTTTTATGTATTTAAGTTTCTCCCATCTTGCAGAGACGAAGATGTCAATCTTCATATCTTCAGATTGAAGAAACTTAAATAGGGGCAGCTGTTGCACCCTAATTTTTTCCCTAAGTGTTCTTTGCATTTGCATCTGCATCTTGCATATAAACAAGATTGCATTGGTTGATCGGTTATTCTCGGGTTAGGTTTATGCCTCGCAGGGGATCACTGTTGTCTTTAATTACTTTATTTGTTTATGTTTACTAACCATTAATCATTAATATATATATATATATATATATATATATATATATATATATTGTTTTCTTTTGCTAACCTTTTTTCAGGAAGAGAAACCATTGAAAATACCAAAAATAGCAGTCCTGCAGCTCGAGCGAAATTTCACAGAAACAAGTCGAAGTTGATCCGCAAATAATTCAAATTTTTATCTAATCAAGGATTTCCCAAGTTAATTGATTCATTCAAAAAATTTCCAAGGTTCATGTGTTCATTTCTTCGACGCATAAAAAGAATCGGGCCGAAACAACCAAGCAACCATGTTTGAATAAAAATTCAAATTTCAGCTTGGTTAACCGGTTAACCATATGTGTTAACCAGTTAACCAGTGCGAAATTTGAATTTTTTATTCAAATTCAGCACCCTTAGATCATTTATCTAATTGGTTTCTGATTTCTCTACATCTCTTTGATCATTTCCTACCATAAACCCTCATTAATCACCACTCTTTTCCATTTCCCACCAAATTTTCAATTACCAAACCTAAATTCAAATTACCAAAGCAAGTTCCATTCCAC
This sequence comes from Lathyrus aphaca, assembly GCA_963966055.1. Taxonomy (NCBI): domain Eukaryota; kingdom Viridiplantae; phylum Streptophyta; class Magnoliopsida; order Fabales; family Fabaceae; genus Lathyrus; species Lathyrus aphaca. Next base: position 437,233,909 of record OZ014521.1, read on the forward strand.
CAAATTTCCATACCTAAGGCCTTTAAATAGGACCACAATTTCATTCATTCAACAAGCTTTAGAGAGCCAAATTCACCTTGCAAAAATTTCCACAAGCTTTTGATAGCCACAAAACCTCTTGCAAAATACTCCCGCAAACATCAAAATTCTCAAAAGCTCACTTTCTTTCTTTTGAAGTTATCAAGAATTCACATTGAATTCTTGATTAACTTGAGCTAAACCTTCATCCTTTCATTCTCTTGTTCATCAATTGCAGTAGATCTAGCTTGGCTTGGTTCAATTTGAAGAAGTGACTTTGGTAATTCCTCTCCTTCCACAAACTCATACTCACCATCAACCATTCAAGATGTAGATCTTTGGTTCCTTTGATTCTAGATCCTTTGGATCTTTATTTATTGTTTGATTGCAGGGATTCCACTGTATTTTGGTTTTAAAATTCGTGCAAATTCAGATCATGATCATTAAATGTTTTTAAAGAGTTTTGGAAATGGATCAATGTTGAATTTCTGCATATTTTCTGCTGTTGCTTCAGCGTTAACCGGTTAACCATATGCGTTAACCGGTTAACGCAAGTCAGAATTGAATTCTTGGCTTGTTTCAAGCCCCTTTTTGGTTCCTCTTTCTTCTTCTTCTTCCTCCTTTTTATTTTTACCTTGGGAAGAACTTTTGGGAGTGATTTCTCCTTAATTTCAATGAACTTTGGGTGTAGATTAGAGTAGTTAATGTTCATTAATTCAAAACTACCTTTAAGTGGATTGTTCAATTCATTTAAGGTACTTTGTATTAGTGATACATTTTCATTCTTGAATCCATCAAGATGAGTGATTGAACTTAAGGATGGAAGAATACCATAAGTGAGGCTCAATTTGGTATTCATCTTTAGTTTTGTGCGGTATCACGTCCGGATAACGATTTACATATCGTTTATCTCGCATGCATTAGCACTACTATTATGCACCTTAATTGGTGGTGGCCGGCCTCATTTGTAGGGTAATTACTTCATAAATTACTCAGCGATTGCTTAACATAGACCTAAATGTGTCCCAACTTCGAAATAAAAATCTAATTGGGTACTTGCACTTCCATGGACCGGGTCTCTTGTTGATCGTGTAATCCCAAAGTGGTTAATAATATTGCATTAAGAATCGAGACTTATGAATGTTTGATGCGTAGGTGCTTTGGGTCTCCCAATCGCCTTTCAAATTTCATTGAATTCGGTTCGGTTTGTCTTGATTAATCGCTAAAGTGTAAGATGCTAAGCGGATCCAGTTGCCTTTCGATTTTGGTTACTCTTTTGGTTGTGGTTGATTAAATTCACCATACCATTATTATTTAAATATTATTATACTACTACTACTATTAATATTTTAAATTCTTGCACTTTAATTTCTTTTTGTTACTAACATTTAATTTCTTGCACTTTTATTGCCTTTTATTCTATTTTGCTTTATTCATCCATATCATGTTTATTTTATTTGCTCTTATTTTTTTGTTGATTTTCCTTTTTGTCCATTTGGACACAAAAAATTAATAAAGGATTAAACCTCTAAAGGACTTGTGACTTTCATTTGAGGACTTTTGGTTATTATCCTTGGCATTGGAATGGAGATTTTTGGACTTAGATTTTAGGATCCCTTCCCTTTGCTTTGATCTTCATGAAGTGGGATTTAGCCTTTATTTGGCCATTTGCTAGCTCATAAGGATGGAACTCTTTGGCTCATAATTTGGAATGTCATCAAGTTTGGTTAGATCTTTCTTCCCTTATCTCCTTATTTTCTTTTTTTAGGATAGTCCCTTCATCTCCTCCCATTCTTTAATTTTCAAAACCGCCTCCCTTTTTCAAAGGATTCCTTCTTTTTAAATCATCACCTCTTTAATAAACAAAAACCTTGACTTTTGTCAAGTGCCTTTTACTTTTTTTATTTTATTTTAAAATCAATGAATCTAATCATGTTGACCTTAATTCAAAAAATAAAAAAGAATCAAACTCATTCAAGTTGTTGTGTGCCTTTGTGCACTTTTGTTTATTTTCTTTTAAAGAGTGCTGATTATGAGTCATTATTCTTTAGTCGGGTGCAAGTCTCTCAATCTCCATGGTTGTAATTTGATGTAATTGAGTCTCTTGTCATTTGTGGGGGTTTAGTGGCATACTCGTTAATTTTATCCGAGTTGGCGCCCTCCCCATAATGATGTATGAGTCCATGCCTTCATTCTCATGGTAGATTTGTTTGGCTATCCACTTAAAGATGACAAATTATCTTCACTTAATAAAATTAATCATAACCCACCCTTTTCACTATTTGTACCATGAACTACGGGGTTTTGATCTTGCATTGCACTTTGTGGGTACGTAGGCATGAGGTGGTAAACCTCTCCAAACATAAAAATATTAAAAATAATTCTTTTCTCATCCCTCCACTCACATTTTACAAACCATTTTCAAACCAAAAGCAGTAAATTTTTCAAAGGCCTCCCGTGGAGTACCACTGACATTTTGGGTGCGTAAAACCTTCTCATTATGTAACATATCCCCTTACCTGTTTCTATGTTGTGTTTCTTTAGCTTTGTGCTTTTAGATTCATTGGGATTTATTCGCTCTTTTTTCCTTTTCCTCTTGGAATAAAAAAAAGCGCGGTGGCGACTCTGTTTACTTTGAGTTATGTTAACCAATAGCTTACACTTATGTTTTTACAGCTACATGTGAGCTTTAGGAACCTACGAATGGGTGGTGATGCCATTTGGTTTAAAGAATGCTGGAGCGACTTACCAGAGGGCCATGAATATGATATTCCATTATTTCATTGAAATATTTATACAGGTGTATATTGATGACATTGTCATAAAGTCCTTTGAAAGAATGATCAGTTGAATCACCTTCGACGCTCATTTAAAATAATGAGAAAATATGGATTGAAAATGAATCCACTAAAATGTGCTTTTGGTGTACATGCAAGATATTTCTTGGGATTTGTGGTACACAAGAAAGGCATCATGATAAACCAAAACAAGACAAAGCAATTTTGGATCTCAAGCCTCCCTCGACAAAGAAACATCTCAAGACTTTGTTAGGGAAGATAAACTTCTTGAGAAAGTTTATATCAAATCTAAGTGGCAAGACAAAGGTGTTTTCGCCATTGCTCAAGATCAAGAATGACAGTCATTTTCACTGGGAACGAGAGCAACAACAGGGTTTCGACGCTATTAAAGAATACCTCACAAAGCCTCACATGTTATTGCCGCCTAGTATGAACAAGAATATGAGATTGTATATTGTTGCATCAGAGACGACCATATGAAGTATTTTAGCACAAGAGGATAACAGTGGTTTCGAGAGACCCATTTGTTACCTTAGTCGAATTTTAATAGATGCTGAACCTAGGTACACTGTGATCTAAATGTTGTGCATATGCTTGTACTACTCATGTATGAAATTAAAGCAATATATAAAACCAATTGATGTTTACGTTTCGCCCCATTTTGATGTTATTAAACATATGTTGTCTAAGCCCAATATGCATAGTCAAATAGGGAAATGGGCACTAGCATTGACTGAGTTTTCCCTGACGTATATGCTTCTAAAGGCTATGAAGGGCCGGATCATGGAAAATTTTATTGTCGGCCATGCAGTGGTCGAACCATCACTATTCATGGTCGACATTAGCCCTTGGAAGTTATACTTCGATGGGTCAAGTCATAAAAACGGAACAGGTATTGGGGTCTTAATAGTATCCCCCACAGGGTATTCTAACTAAATTTAAATGTAAGGTCGACAGAAAATGCTCCAATAATGAAGCAAAATATGAGGCCTCAAAATACTCAAAGATTTGGGAGCTAATAAATTTGAAATAAAATGTGACTTTGAACTAGTGATTAAACAGATAACGAGAGAATAAAAATGTGTCAGAGAACATCTCGTAATATATTTCGCAATGGCAAAATGATTTTAAGAACGCTTTGCGGTCATCAGCGTTACACACGTTCCTAGAATGGAGAATCATGAGGCAAACGAATTGGCACAGATTGCCTCTAGGAACAAAGTGTCAAAAGAAAAATTGAAATACTTTGTAGAGATTAAGGAAAAGATAGTGTCGAACGTGCTACCATCACATAACCTATTTATCCCAAAGGCGGGGCTCATCTCTCGACAGAAAGTTTCGTCAAAAGTTTTGGAAATTGTGAAGTCTTCGCCATCGACAAGTTGTCCCTATCATATTGTAGAAAGCCAATCATTGAATATCTGGAAGATCCGGTTGGAAGTGTTGATAGGAAGACTAAGTACAGAGCTTTGAGTTATGTATTGATAGGAAATGAGCTAATGAAAAAAAGACTCCAGTGGACGTCCTGCTCAAGTGTCTAGGGGATACAGTGGCATAACTAGCAATCTCTAAAATTCATAGTGGGACATGTGGAGCTCACTGAGTTGGCCATAAGATGACATGGTTGTTATTTCAACAAGGAGTTTACTGGTCAAGCATGCTAAAAGATTATATGGATTTTGCAAAAGGATGCCAAGAATGTCAAAGACATGCAAATATTCAGCACGTACCAGCCAGTGAATTACATACTATTATTAAACCATGGCCTTTTCGAGGATGGGTCTTGGACATCATAGGGGAAATTCGACTTGCCTCGTCGAAATAATAGAAATTCATTCTTGTAGGTATAGATTAATTCACGAAATGGATAGAGGTTATACCTCTGGTAAAACTAGAACAGGAGTTTGTTATCGAATTCATCCAGCGTCATATCTTGTACAGATTTGGAATCCCTGGGACCATCACCACAGATCAAGGATCATTATTTGTGGGCCATAAAATGCAAGAGTTTGCAACTAATATGAGGTTTAAGTTAATTACTTTGACATCGTATTATGCGCAGGCAAACGTTCAGGTCGAAGCGGCCAATAAAGTGGTGATTGGACTCATCAAGAAACATGTTGCCAGAAAACCTAAGAATTGACACAAGACATTGGACCAAATTTTGTGGGCCTGTCGAACATCTCCTAAATAATCAACCAATCTGACGCCCTTTCGTCTGACATTTGGTCATGATGCCATATTATCAGTGGAGGTTTGTCTACAAACAGTTTGGGTGCAACGTCAAAATGAGATTTCGTCGAAGCACTACTAGAGTATGATGTTCGACGAAATCACCAATCTAGACGAAGAAAGGATGGAAGCGTTATATGTATTACTACATCAGAAGGCACGAGTTGGCAAAGCATCCAATAAGAAGGTCAAGGAAAAAGTCTTTGAAGTTAATTACTACGTGTGGAAAGTAGTGTTACCCATGGATCGAAGAGATCGAATATTAGGGAAATGGTCACCAAATTGGGAGGGAGCATTTCAGGTAAACACATGTGTTCAGTAATAATGCATATGAGATTCGGGAAATAGGTGTCGATCAAAGAGTCTTAAGAGTAAATGGGAAATATTTATAAAAAAATATAAACCTATGCTGCAAGAAATTCAAATCAAAACGTAACAACCTTTCATTAATAATAATTAGCCAAAATGGACTAAGGGTCAAGATGACATACAAAAGATCTCCAAAAGGAGTTACAAAAGTTCGGCAACTAAGAATATGAATCAAGCAGGGAATTTAGACTAGAAATCTTCAAAAAGAATTGTCTCATAAATAATCATGTTGTCCATAAGAGTCTTTTTAAGCTACAACTGGCTTATTTTCTTCTTAAGCGCAATGGCTTTCTCAACATGAGCAATCCCTTGGGTTACTTCCTGATCAACCACTTCTTGAGCTGGAAGGGGTTCAGCGGAGTCTAGAGAGGTCTTTTGCTTCTCAATGTCATCAATTTTTTGGTTAAGTTTGGCTATTTGAGCCTAATAACTAGAAATCTGTTGGTCGAAAGCTTGGTGCTGGTTAGAACGCTTTTGCTTTTTGACTTCGAAATCATTAAGTTTCTTTTCGCAAGATGCATTGAAATCCCATTCACGATCCATCTCATTGATTGTTGTTTTTATGTGAACATCGTCCTGACGACAGATGGAGAAATCTTTAGTCATTTGGGTGAAGAATGCCTCAAATTTGATTAGATAATGGGCCATGGGAGCAGAGACTTTAAACTGAGAAAGCTCATCAATCAGCTTAAGGATATCAGGTGTGAGTTTAGGTTCTCTAGCAACGACGTCCAAAATTTCTTTCTCAAAAGTATGTCTTCAGTTGTTGGAGTTTGACATCGAAAGAAGCATATGTTTCTGGATCGGGAATGGACGTCGAACTGACCGCATGATAATCTCTCGACGTTGGGCAAAATTTATGTAATTTCCTCAGGGTTTCGACGGTATTTTCTTGCTTCATGGCTAAGATTTCCTCTGGGGTGAGAATTTTGTTCGCATCTTGCGGAAGAGTGTCGGGGCCATCGTTAGGAGCTTGACGATTAAGATATCGTCACCAGCCTAAGTAGTAGTAGTGTCACCATCATTGGAAGGTTGCTCGCCACTGTTAGCAGTTGCATTGTCTTTGTCAGTTGTGATTTATTTATGTTGAGTTGTTTTCACTGTCAAATCGTCCTCTACCGGCACCCCTTGAAATTCATCAATTTTTTTAGGACTCAAGATGGTCGTCGACCCAGGTAGGTTGTCAACATTAGCCTGTAAGGTGTTGTCATCAGCAGCAACAGTCGAATCAGCCGTAGTTTCCTACAAAAGAATGCTCGGTGAGAAAATAGCCAGAAGAGTAAGATATGAGTCGAGAAAATAAGAAATACCAATACCTCAAAGATTACGCTCAAAGTCGAATCCTCATTGCCGACAGGTTTGAAGAACTTGGTGAGGACTTTAGGGACAACAGGCGTGGCAGTCGGAGTGGCCAGTTTTTGAGGAATTTTCTTGAAACAATTTTCTTCTTTTTCTTCGTTGGGGTAGCTGGAATGGATGTGGGAACATCAGAAGGAAGGATACAAGAGTGAGTACTCTCATCTGACTCATCGCCTTCGGGAGTTGGTGCTTTTTCAAAAGCCTAACAAAGGACGAAGTAAGAAGACATTCTAGATAGGTGTAAAGGGACGTCGAAACAAGCCATACATGTGGTTTGTTGACCTTAGGTTTCTTCACAATATTTATGGTGACAGGGGAAATAGTTGGGCCTTGCTTTCGATTCTGAAAAAACAAGCGCAAATCGTTAGCTAGTGAAGAAAGGTTAAAATAAAGACAAAGTTAAGGAATTACCTTTCTTAGAGGGTCTTCTTAGGCGTCAACACCCTGGGCATTTTTGACAGATGTTGAGGCGGGCACTTCGCCAGCCAAGGAAGCAAAAGCATCAACCATATTCTCTAGAAAGAGGTCACGATGAAAATGTTGGCTCTGGTATTCCGACCACCAGATGTCGAATTATTGGGTAGTAAAAAAGGAAGGTTGAAGTCTGAAAACAGGTAGTTCCAAGTGTTGCGTCGATTTAGCAAACTTAAGACAAGCCTTATGACATGTGAGGCTAAGTTGTCGACCAGCCCATACAATGTCGGAAGCATGCTTCACCAAAGACTTAGGCAGCATTTGGCTCAAGCCAAAATATCGAGCCACCAAGTTGGGTTGGTTGTTCATGAACCCATACTCTGAAGTCCTTGTCTCGATCCTGAAAGACAACATGGTGGGAGTCAAAAATGCCCTTCATATGGTGTTCGATGTTGCAGCTGCTTGTGGAGAAGAACCAAGGAAGAGATTTCTAAACCACGACGGACCGAACCGCTGACCCACGAAGGGTTCCATACCCTGAACGAACGATGTGGCCTCCATAAACATGGTGATATACTTCATGAAGAAGGTCTTGTTAGGGGTTTCCTGAAACGTCATCAGAGCAATTTGAATTCCTTCTGTATGGCGTTCTTCATTCAAGCGGTTTATCCTTGCAGAAGCAGGATATATCAACTGGTATTTGAATGTGGCATTGAGTCAATGTTGCAATAGCCATATAGGTCGTAAGATACTCAAGGCTTTAGGAGTCTCGTGAAGGAGTTTCAGTTTCAACGCTGATATCCCAAGGTTGTGATAGAGTGTGACTAACAAAAGTTTGGCCAAGGATACCTGTCAACCTTCATGGAGCTGGATCGCCAGGTTGATATAGCTTTTAGCTATCTGCAGAGATCCTGAACAAAAAATATAGTATGATAACCAAAGATTCAGAAAAGTGATATGTTCTTCATTAGACAATTCGACAGAGTTTGAATCATAATGGTCTTCAATGTAATTTTCCAGGCTGGCACGGTCAAAGTCGAACTTACTGTTTGTCTCTACAGTTGGTTGAAAGTCTCACCCAGAGGTGAGAGACTAGTGATAGCCGCCACGTCGAAAAGTATAGGCGTCAGCATACCACAAGAGAGGTGCAATGTGTTAGTCGACCCTTACCAGAAGTACATCAACGCCAGCAACATGCAAGGGTTTTACCCTATGAGTATTCCTAGAAATTTGGATGGCGTCGAAGATGTCAGTTGTTTTCCATTAGTTTTGTAGCTTCCCCTGAACCTTGTTCAACCAAGTAATGTAATCTTTGTTGCCTAAAGTAGGCATCGAACTAAAGATCCTAGCTTTGGTTGCCATAAATTTGAGGTCGAAGGTTCCCCCTTTCTCAAAAGTAGGTAGTACGGTGGGAGAATAACAAGGAAAGAAAGCTTGGACGTCTTGGTGGTGCGATGCAGTTGGGTGCCATAAATTTGAGTGTCATAAATTTGAACAACACATGCAACTCAAAGGTTTAGTGGGAACGACTGTTGGGATTATGTGAAATAGGAAGTTAGTGGGAGTGGTTTTGAAACCCACGACCTAGGAGTAATAGTCATGATTGTATTTCCTTGGAAGTTGTGGCGCACAAAGGTGTCATTATGACGAATTTGATAGGTCGTCTAAATTTAACAGAAGACAGAACAATCAGGTTGTTACACCGACACTAAGGCACAGTCGAAATCTCGCTGAGGGAGCAAAATGCCAAGTTTTTGGGTCGAAATAGCTCTCAGACAAAACTGACCTCAACAATTTGTTGACTAGAAAAGATTTCGATTAAGTATGAAGAAGGAAAGGTTGGCAAGTCCTAGTCGACGTAAGTAAAGATCCTGTCGGAGAATGATGCCGAAGAGAGGCTATCGAAGACTTTCGACAAAGAGTATGTTAAACCACTCTCAAGCATAAACAATTTGCATGGGAAAGTTTGAGAACATAAGTGGTAGTTACTCAAGTAGTGGGACGATACGTGTCACAGCCAGATTCATGCAAGTTTGAGAACATAGGTGGTAGTTACTCAAGTAGTGGGACGATACATGTCACAGCCAAATTCGACGATAATAACATAACAGTTATTTTCATTTTCTATTTAAACAAGATTCATGTTCACTTTTAAAGATCACATCTTGAACATTGTAAGAGAGGTACACTCAAAGTACCTAGCACTACAAGAAAAGAGTAAATCTCCACAAATATATGATAGCATCCACAATTTACCTTTAAGCTATTTCATTTACTTCTTTAAGTATATACTTTGTCATTCACTTCCTTTGTTTATTTATCAAATTATCTACCTTTTCATTACAAATTCTATCCAACATCATCTAAAACGCATAACCCAATAGATATCACATAGACTCAACCCATTGTTATGGGATTTTATGGCCAATCTTGTAAATAAACCTTCGATAAGAGGCCAGAGGTTATTCGCGCGAAGATCATATGCGAACACTAATAGATTATATAATCTAAATACATTGATTGATCAATAAACTTGAAAAATAAATTTACTCTTATAAATAAGACCGGAGATAGTACTTAATAATAATAACCTTTAAAAAAATCTGAATAGCTTACGCGTAACAGAAAAAGCTCAACAACCAACACGTCAAAGCTTTAAATCCCAATTTCTTGCAAGCTAGTCAAACTTTACAATAGGCAGTATCACGCCTTTTTAACTGTAACTAGATCTCGTGTTCAGACAAGGACAATAAAACTTTTCATGGTTTAGATGACAACGAGAAAAAGAATGTTACAATAATTACTCTAGGTGTCAATTGATTATATATATATATATATATATATATATATATATATATATATATATATATATATATATATATATATGATCACCTTAATTAATAATCACTCACATCATCTTCTCCAACCCTTTCTCAAGTGCAAAAGGGAGTAGATATCAACAGAGTACTATGTATATGATTATATCTGTTTGTAGAAAAGAACATAGGCCAGATCATGCAGAACCTTATTTGCTCCAATGGCAAAGACAGATGCATCATCAAATCGTAGCCACCGACCATTGGTGTACTGAGCATCAGCTGTGTAGTGTCCTTTTGAAGGCTCCCTTCCATGATGAGTAATTGTAGCAACAAGTTCATATTTTCGACCCTGCAAAAGCATAAAAGTCGGTCAACCATTATGCCCTCTTCCAATTATGACCATTAAGTCTCCAATGTCTAGTTAAAATGTACTATTTTAGAGGACAATCAATGATAAATCATATTGGTTTCACAAACATTTTTTTATTGTCTTAACAAAAGCCAATAAATTTGTTGGAAATGGATCCTTGATATCTGAAAGGCTGCATTGCATTTTGAATAACTTGAATCTTGAGCATCCATTTAAGAGGCAAAACTTCCTTGGCAGATTTTATTTATTTTTCATTCAAAAGATTCGGATGATTGCTTAACAAAAGCCAGGAATCTTAATTGTGCCAACAAGTCAGCAGACCCGGCAGAAAGTTTCACAAACAGTAAATAAATAAATACTCTATTTGGTGAAAATAACTTGTGGTATGAAGTCATTGAAATACTTGTTTAAGAACAATAAGTAACTTCTAATTGTGACAACTTCTCTACCCTTGTGCTACTAAGTTGTTTTTATAATACAAAAAAGTGAAATGCACAAGAAAAACACCATCCTTACCATATTATTAATTAGATCTTCCAGAGTGAGTACTAAAAAGCAGTGAATAGTTCGCAATGATAACAAAGATAAGTCTTTTTTTTTTAACTTATCCTAATTATTTTGTGAAGCACCAAAAGCAATCTTAATAGAATAAAAGAAAGAAAAAAAATTGTGTTAAGGAAATTATTAACAAAAATCTTGAGAACTCAATCCTAGTAAGGTTAATTCCCACAAAATTAGAAGTGCATCATTGAGAATAAAGCAGGTTGTTTTCTAGCAACCAGAAAGGAAATCTTGCATTTAACATCATAATCCAGGAGAAAGTTATTTATATTTATGTTCAAAATGTATGTAGGGAAAGGAATAATGAGACATACCTCGGTAGATGGTGAAACAAGTAGGTCACGACCCAATACCAACTCAAGAGGAAAGTACACAGGCTTAAGCAACTTGGTGCTTCCCTGGCTTCCATAACCAAATCGCATCAGGTGCAATATCATTACTTTAGGAAGTGTCTGTATCTGTATAGATTTTTTTGCAGTCCTTGCCTGAAATAAAATATCAAAATATTATTGGCAGTAATACATATAATATTACCCAGCACAATCATAGGACATTTCATGGTCCAATACAAAGCAGTTATGTCATATCAATTACCAAAATTAGGACTTATGCCATAAAATTACAAATTACTACAGGGGAATCATAGTCAATAAAGAGTGGAGCGGTCAACCCCGAAACCTGGATAGCAGAATGACGACTATTTGATTTTTTTTAATAAAGTACATAAATAATACTATACACATTAATTTAATGTAAAATTACACAAATAACTCAACCCAAAAAAGAACACTTGATTCACAGCAGCATGCAGACCATGATTCTATATCAAAAATATATTAAATAGTATTTTTAATAGTAGATAATTATATTCTTGTGAAACTCCTTGGTAATATTTAGTAGTGCTCTAAATCCAAACAGAAGGTTTCATTAAAATAAAAACTATCAAAATCTCAGAAGTCTTAAGAAACAGAAGAACAGAGTAAAAAGGATGAATACGATTAGGAAATGAGAAAGAAAAGAAGAAAACAAAAAAAGAGTGACTGAAGGAAAGGAAATGACAAAAATAAAGGAAAATAAATGAGGTAAAACAAAATGAGGAAAAATCAGGGAAAAGAATCGAAACGAAAAGATACAGAATGATTGGAAAATGAAGAAAGAAGAGAAGATGAAGCTTGGTACCGGACACATAGCAGGGGGAGGAACGGCTAGGGTTAAAAGGTTTGAAGAATAACACTGGAAAAACTCAAACAACCCTTAAATTGTTTTAATTTTAAACGGTAATTTAGGCTTTTTCAAGCGAAGTAGAAAAATCAGCCCAGATACCACTCCAAACATGGCCAGCGATGAAACCTAGAGATGCCCACGTCGCCCAACTGCACCCTCTATAGCAGCTCTGATCGCAGCCGGCCTCCATGCCGTGCCGCTCTCCTGGGATAGAGCCGCTATCGGCCGGGAATGACTATTATGTGGGGAGTATGCAGAAAAGAAGACCATAAAAGGTAACATAGTAGTTACAATGTCGCCAGCATTCCATTGGCCTCCTAAATAAATTGCATTGCAGATATCATTTTGAAATCAGTTGCCATTCCACTGACTGTATCACGCGGATAAATGTCTGAATTCAGGTACTGGGTTTTTAGGATAGAGCAAATACTTTAATTGAAGTAGGTGGCCATGTGTGTGCTACATACCTAACAAGAGAATAGGAAATACCAACTATTTTTAGGGCAACCCGTGCATACATCATACTCCACGCATCAAAACCATAATCCTTATTCCTTATGAAAATTGTAAATGCTCGCTTTAATAATAATGTATTAAAAAATTAAAAGGGAAAATACCTTTCCGGTGACTGATGTTCGGTACCCTTCAAGAGTTTCTGGTGCAGAAAACAAGTGCAAGGCATCCTCAATGGTGTGAACGGCATCATGATGAATGTCAAGATGAAGCAAGCGATATGGTTGAACAGTGGCAGATCTATTTCCTGAAAAGGGAAAAAAATCCATCATATCATATGGGCATGATTGTTTTCATTTAAGCTCTGTTTGGTAAGAAAACATCAACTATCTAATAGTGAATAAGCTAGCCAACCGATTGAATGTAGTGGTTGAACTAGCTGATGATTATTAAAAGAGATAAAAAGATATTTCTAATTAAGGTACCAAAGGTAAAATTGAGAGAGAAAAAAAAGCCTCAAGCTCAAACATTACTTGAAGTTGCTTATAAAAAATATGCTATAAGCTCGTAAAAATACCATAACCTCGTAGGAAAAATTGTTAAACACATAAATCTATTTTGGTCATATATAAGCAATAAGCTATCAACTATAAGCTCAATATATTTTTCCTTTTTATCCTGAAGCTCTGATATAAAAATGGCAATGAAGGTGACTTTCAGCGAGGGAAAATAATGTGGAACTTCAAAATCACAAGTCACAACTACAGAACATAATGCAACAAAAGTGACAGACAGATCAGATGAAATTCCACAACATCTTGATGGATATATTATAATAAGTAGAGACAAAAAATGAATTCTTTCACTAAGCACATGATATAAAAGGTATATCATATACCTTTAGTTCTAACCAAACTTTGGAGTTGTCCTCCAAAAATATTATTTAATTCTGAGGGAATAAAGCTTTGAGTCCTAGTAACAGCGGATTTATTCTTCGGACCCACTGTTTCCCATTCATCATCTTCCACAGAAGAAACTAGAAAAGATTTGCTACCGTTAAGACTTGAAGATTGTCCTTCGAGCCTCAGTAATTCATCATGCATTTGATCCATTACAAAGCTCAGAAATTCCTGAGCATCTTCTTGCCTGAAAGTGGCATCATTATCACAAATATCATGAAAATTACAAGCTAATATCACAAAACCAATTACATCATACCTAGGCATTTGATTGCATTGCACACTTACAAATGACCAAATAACTTGCTGAATGGGTGTATAAATTCCAGGACATGATGGTTCATAAAATAATTGTATACTTGTAAGAGAATAGGAATATATAAAAAGCAGAAAAAAAGCTATGGAAGGTTGTATTTGCAAATGCAAACTCCTTTAAAAAAAGGGTGCTACAATTATAATTTTCTGTATGGAAAACTATAATAAAGTCCTGGTATAGGTATGCTAAAGATTACAAACACAACCATTTCTCAGTTATTTTCATGAAGAAAAACTATGCTTGTAATAAATGATTACAGTTTAAAATGGTCACATATAGGCCATGGAAAATTTATAAATTAGCATACACATAGGTTTTCATGACATGACCAAAAATACACTGATTGTAGTCAATAAATTCAATGATTCGATGAAAAAACTGGTTAGGGTGCATTTTGAAAATTCTTCTTCTATAGCAGGGAAGAGCAACTTTAAATTACATTAAATTAAAAATCAATTTGTCACCAACCTTGGCCTTCCTGAAATGCTATTTGGCACATCCGGAGTGAAATTTTTCAGAACATCTTCAAACATAACAGGGCAAAATGCCCGTCCAAACTCAAAAGAATCTGTATCTTTCTTCTTTAATTTTATTCCGCTTGGCATGTCAAATTGAGTTACGAACTCAGCAAATGCTTTCAGCGTGGGATAGCCAACCTAAAAAGTTACACGGTAATACGCATGCAATATCAATTTCTGATCTTTTCTAGTTACAAGGAAGGTCAAAAGACCTACAACAATCCAATGTCTATGAGAAAATTTATATTCTATATATAAAAATTTTAATTCAGCTTTTATGTGTTCATGATGGCCATGCTGCTGCCCATGAGTTCATCTAAAATTATCAAACAGCAGTATTAACTGATATTTGCAGCAGAAGAAATACTACCTTAGGAATGTTCCGAGTTCTTAACTCCTGCAAAAGCTGAACAAAAGGAGAACAAACCAAGAGAGCCTGCACGGTTGCACTAAGGAAGCATAAATTCCCAGAGTTAATAAGGCCTCGAGGCAGCAGTTCCTTAGCATGCATAACAGCATGCCCATTTGGTGCCTTATTCAAGTCTTCATCAAATAACTTTGAGGTAACATCACCATTGCCATTGTTTAAGGCACTCTTCAAACTTTCAGTCCCTGAAGCATCCAGGTTCAAATTTGCAAAATGGTTCGCAGTACCATTTCCATCAAGTAGTGTAACAGAACTCATATGATGTTCTTTAACACTGTTTGCACTAGTGATACCTGAGGGACTATGCGAGAATTTAGTAATACTGCCATTCTCTTTTATAGTTTCGGGTACTATAGGTAAGTCAGCACCGACACCGTTCACACCATTCACACCATTAAGTTTCAGAGAATCAGGGAGAGCAACATTTTTTGGTGCTTTTGGTGAATTTGGCAGGTTGCTTGATTCAACAGTGACAGAATTGAGAGAACCAAATTGCAGCTGATTCTTGTCAACAGGCTTATCTTTTCTCCCAGAAGATTTTTTCACCCTCAATGATTTGGTTTCATCTTCAGTAAATGAGCCAAATAGTAGAACCTGTTCACAAACCCAAAAACAAAATTAGCATTTTCAACAATAGGAGACATTAAAATAATTCAACATCCATTTGGAACAAAAATAAAACAATATGTAACACTCTCCCCCATAAAAAACAAAAAGGTAATAAAAAATAAAACATCACATCCAAATTCAACCACAAAACCCTAATTAGGTATTAATGCATTCATCACAAGTCACAACCATTATGGACATCAATTCACATCACCAACTGAAATAGGATATCCAAATGAAAAAACAAGCTCAAACCATGGATATCCACATTAAACAAAAACTTTGACCAATTGTTTGCAAAATAATAACGTTGTTTCCAGTTTCAACAAACAAAAATCAATTTAAAAAAATAGATATATCACATAAACATCATGTTTGAAAATACCAAAATAAGCTAGAAATATAGAATGGGTATAATAGCAAGAATGGAACCTTAGAATTGCTCATGTTGCTGAAGAGATGGAAGTTGAAGAGGCAATAAAGTAAAATTGAATATGAATAGAAGAGTGTGAAAGAGAGGAGAACGTTCGCAGTGTATAGAGAAGGGAGGGAAATCGATATCAGAAAGTAGGGTTTTTGGAGACCCTGGAAGAGAAGAGGCAGTAATTGAAGACATGAAAGGGGAAAAGGGTTTGAAGAGGAGAGAAAGAGAGAGCAATTAACAAAGGAACCCTCCCCGTTTGAGCTTTGGTATGAGCAAGACGGAGCATCGACAAGAAGAGGAGGATGAAGAGAGAAAAGAAAAGAGGCGTGTGTAATGAATGATGAGACAGTTTTGGTTTGGAGTTAGGGTTACGAAAAGATGAAAGGTAGTAATGTTTTTGCTTGGTGTTGGGGACATTATTGTTCGGGACTATTGAGGTTTGTATATTTCTAGATTGCAATCGGGTATATTAGAAATAATTTTTATTTACGTATAAAATTATCTTGTATTAATTTAGATAATGTTTGTAATTATAATATTAATTTTTCAATAAAAAATAATAATACAAAAAAAATATTTTATATTATTGATTTTTTGTTATCAGAATATCTATTATGATTATATTTATATATTATAAAAATATGAATATAAAATTATAAATATAATTTTATTAAGAATATGAATATAATTTAAGTACAAATAAATATAATAGTAACAATAATAATAGTAATATCGTAGAAATAAACATAAATGTATTTATGTCAACAACAATCTCATAGACCTCCAGAGCAGTAATGATGGAAGAATTAAAAATATAAAAGTCTTATATATCATATCTTGTGTTTTTGTTTCATGTGAAAAAATACTTATTTTTATGTTAACCAATACAAAAATGAGAAAGGAGGGTAGAATAATCAACTAACACAAAAATATATCATTAAAAATAATTTGTGATAAATCGAACTAAACCGGTGATGATAAACCAAAAAAAAATGAATTAGTAATAATATCTTAAAATAAATTAGTTATAATTAGCTCTGGTAATATAAAAATGGTATACATTAAAATCATTAGTAATAATGCTTTAAATAAAATAACATTTGAATTAATAATATTATTATTATTATTATTATTATTACTAGCGGGATATCTGTGTTATCGCACGGACCTTGTCTGTGTTCACACGCTACGTTGCGAAACATCACTGATCAATTCTACCTTTTTTTCAGGTCTAAATTTTGTCCAAATTAACCAATTTAATAAGTTAATAAATAACAACAATAATATGGATAAATTACCAATACAAAATTTAGACTTCTTATCTATGATATTCAAAAATATATTGTGATATCATTCAATACACAATATGCGATTCTGGTAGAATTTTTCATTCATACACTGCATAGGAGTAAATATATCAAATTTAATTCAATGTATGAAAAATAAAATTCAAATGATAAGTCTAGGTATATAGATTTAATATATTAATATTAAAATGGTCAGTCTACAACTGATATATAATAGATACGTTCATGTCTACCCGTAGATCATGTCTGTATGATGCATGCAATTCCAGTAATTACAAAAACTCAGATGAATTCAAATGAGTCTAAAACTACAACCATGAATAAAATCATGTTTCCAATTCAAATAACATTATGTTTTAAATATTAGTCAATTTTTTCAAACCTAAAATCTACAGTTTCCCGTCAACTATCAGTTTTATGTTTTTTAGGAGAATTTCATAATAGAAGTTTAACTCTACAAAATTCTGTAAATTTAAATTTTTTAAATTATTTGATATTTCATTGAATACTTTTAATTAAAAATATAATAATTTTTTTAAAAAAAATACAAACCTAAAATTTATAACAGTTTCCCATCAAATATCAGTTTTAAATTCTTCTTATTATATCATATTGATAATTTTTACAAACCTAAAGCTGATATATGAACATTAAAATGATCGGTCTACAACATTAAAATGATCGGTCTACATTTGATATGTAATAGATACGTTCACGCTTGCAATTCCAGTAATTAACATTTTTTAGATATTAGTCCATTTGTTCAAACCTAAAATTTATAATAGTTTCCCGTCAAATATCAGTTTTAAATACTTCTTATTATATCATATTTATAATTTTTACAAACCTACACTATATGACGAGATTATATCATATTTATAATTTTTACAAACTTACACTATATGACGGATCCCCGTCAAATTTCATTTCTAAATGAATATATACACTCAACGGTATCTTAAATTTTCAATTCTAAATTTCATATTAGAACATTTAAAGTTATTCCATTTTTAAATTATTCATTTTTTTCTTATCTTAGTATGTTTTTTTCTTTTCACTATAGTATTTGAATTTTTCAATTATTAATTTTTAATTTATTAGAAAACAATTGTATAAATTATTACCATTTATCATTATTTTTTCATGATTATTATTTATCATTATTTTTTCATGACTACCAATCATCTTTTCTTTTTCATGATTACTATTTATAAAATGTAACAATAAAAGTTACTATAAATAAAAATTGGGAGGAAAAGAAAAAAAACCATATATATAAAAATAACTCGAGTGGATTTAATTTTCTAGGGCTATCTTTATAAAAAAACTACATATGAAAAAATAAATTGATATTAATATTTTATGTTATTTTTCTGTTACTAATATAAATACCTATAACATATAAAGTCATACCATTTTTTAAATTATTTATTTAGAATCAAATTAACAAATAAAATTATAAAATTAAATAAATTAAATGTTAAAAAAATAATATTTAACATTTATTATTGTAGATATCAGTAGATAAATAAAAAATCAGATCTAAGAATATCATAGGTAAATCAAAAATTAGATTACCATTTAATAAAATTTTAATTTTTTATTAATTATTAATTATAAAGATAGAAATAAAATTTTGTTTTTCATTACAATAAAATGTTATGATAATCATATGTGATTTTATTAATTATTTAAAATATTTATATATAAAATAATAAATTGATTTAAATAATGATTTGATATATTACACAAAAAGAACATATTTTTAAAAAAGTGTCATAATAAAAACATTTTTTTGAATAATTAATCAATAAGAATATTTAGAAGCTTTTTTAATATAACATATTATTTTTCTTCTAAGTCAAAAAATAATTTTAACTTATTTCTTTTTATAAAAATAATTGTATCAATCAGTTTTTACCACTTATCATTATTTTTTCATGATTGCTATTTATCATTATTTTTCATGACTACTCCTACCATTTATATTTTTTTTATTGAAAAGATTTGTTTTATTTAGTTATTTTATAAGTTTAAAAAAAATTATAAAAACTCCATTGATTTTGTTTTGATTTATTAACTTTTTCTAAAAATCTAAATACTTAAAAAATATATGTTATTAACTTTTTTTTTTGTATAATTCATATTTAAAAAAGATTGTTTATAAAGATATAATACAATTAAATTTAAACCAATTTTTTTTAAACATAATGTTTATAAATATACATTACAATCAATTTTAAATTGGAAAATTATATTTAAAAACAAGAAAATTTGATATAATTAATTAGACTTGAATGATTTTATCCCATTAGATATACAGAATAATAATAATGAGTATTATCATCATTCAAAGAGCATTTATGCTTAAAAAAAACTATTTCAATAATTTTTTTCATTCGTATTTAGTATTTAATATAATACATTTAGTATAATGCATAGTATAATATTATTTCTATTAAAAGAAAGAAATTGATAACAAATAAATTGAAATGTTCCAATTAATTTTCTTTCAAATTATTTTTTCATTCAAATATTATCAAACAAAACAAATTCATACTTCAATTTTACATAACCAAACAAAACAAATTCATACTTCAATTTTCGTGTTTCCGGAAATACATAATTTTGCTAGGTGAACATCTTAAAGCGGCAAATACTGATAAAAGTGATAATGGTGGAGGATAAAATGAACTTCTAAATTCATTTTAAGTAATTTCTCAGCGATAGAAATCTTAATGAGAAAAATAGTAATAGAAGGGTTTTCTTTGAGGGAATCTAAATTTAGTAAAGGGATGACAAAAAAATCTTGTAGGAAATGAAAACAAAAATGTTATAATGACATAGTGTGACGTATAATTAACCTTTTATTATATTATTTTTTATAAATTAGTATTTTAATATATTATTTAATATAAATTTAAATTTCAACACATTATTTACAAACTATTTTAGATTTAAATGCTAAAAAAATTAAAAAATTAAAAAAAATTGTATCAACGTGTAAATTTTTTCCCGTTTATAAAATTATTTATAAGTTATTGCTTTTTATAAAAATAATTGTAACTTATTATCGTTTATAAAAATAATCATATTATTTTTTTTCATTTCTTAGTACATTGAATCCGTGTGACAATTTATAAATATATTTTTAACTTATTGATGAGACCACACATCCTAGTTTTTTAAAATAAATTTGCTAAATATTGTCTTTTAAAAAATTGAAAGTAGTAATGGTGGAGGACAATAATAAACTTTTAAATTCATTTAGTGATCGAAGGGTCTTTAGGGAATATGAATTTGGTAAGGGGAGGGGAATCTTAATGAGCAAAAATCTGTAGAGAATGAAAACAAAACTTGCTATAATGACAGAGTAACCCTTTAATATATTATTTCATATAAATTGGTATTTTAATATATTATTTAATAAAAATTTAAATTTTAACGTATAATTTACAAAGTATTTTAGATTTTAATAATTTAATAAAATTAAAATAATTATAAATAAATAAATATTACGTGAAATTAAAAATAATTGAAAATAAAAAAAAACAATAATTTTACTTAAACATACTGACACTAAAAAAAACTCAATCAAAATAGTATATAGATAATTTTATACAGTCAAATTCCAATAGAGTTTAAGAAAACATGATCTATATTTGACAATATTGAAATATGAAGAATATGTTAGACTATCATTTGAAGAATCTTAAAGAACATATAAAGAGCAAGAGAAGAACATCTTGCAATGAAATGATCCTCAGAGTCTCTCAAGTAGCAATTGTCTTGCTGATTGTTTGTCCCATTGCCTTCCAGACAATCTCTTTAGCCTGCTTTTCCTGGATGAAATACAAAATACAATTATAAGATGACATAGACCAACAAATAAGTTCTTATGCATGTACAACTTAACAAAATGATTTTACGCATGTTTCAAATAAATATATTATATTAAGCCAAAGACAGAAGCAACTCAAAAGGACAATAAATTGAAGTAAATGGAGATGGAAGAGACAAAAATGATTTTAAATTATGAGAAACTCAAGTGATATGAATCATTGCAGTCAAATTGAAATATATTACGTTAACAAAGTGGTAGTACTTCTAAAAACAATATGTAAAAATGCATATGAATATATAAGGAACAAAAAAATATATTAATTATGTTAATAAAAATAATATCACATATGATACATGATTGTATTTAGAAACCTGAGATTAATCACATGTTTCACAAAAGTCATAACATTTACGTTAAAAAACCTAATATTATAGAGACAATATCAGACGATTTGGAAAAATTTTGGAAGAAAATTTTAAAATTATAAAAAAAACTTGGACATAATTGTAGCCAGAAGTAGAAGGATACAATCTCAATCTGAAGAATAATAGAAGAATGGCCAGAAATAATATATTCCTCTTGAGCCTATTGAACTGCCCACTGAGAAAATGAAGGAAAAAAGCACACTAAAATCATATTTTTCACCATCAATCAGGTGACAGAATATGATGTATCCAACACAAATATAAAAAAATGTTTTGGTTCTTATAAGATGTTCAAATCCCGGTATATATGACACGCTTATCATTCTAATATATTCACTGGTCAAAAAATCTAAATCAAGGTTGTGAAAAGTGAGAAACTTAGAATAAGAATTCAAAATCTGGAAAATACATTTACCTCAAAATTCATTTTGATTTTCTGTGATTTGCTTTAAATCTCCTTAAACAGAAGAGGATTGCCCATTTGCACCAAGATACTGCTATCAGTACAGTACGATTAGCATAACAAATGTGTGGGAGACCATTGAAGTGTGTGCCCGAAAATGAATATCAAAGTTGTCATAAAATGGAAAGTGTGTGCATACCTTATCATCTTAAACATTTCACCAAGCACTTGGTGTGCGAGCTGCAAAATGTTAGTAAAGACAACCATTTTTCTTCAATTTTCAAACCATTATTATGCAAATCAACAACATAAAAAAATACATAAAGCAAGTAGAAGTTCTAACCTTCAACATTTAACAACAACTTTAACATCAACAACAACCAAGAACATAACCTGAAACACCAACCTTGAAATCAATCCTTGCAATCCCTGTAAATTACCGCATAACAAATCAAAGAAGAAAAATGGAGGAATTTTGAAGTAAAACAAATTCTAAGTCAAAAATGTACAAAGGGTTTGCCATTAGGATTTAGGAAAGAAAGCTGAAACATACAAATTTTATTAGTAGAATATGATTAGGGTTTTGTACAATAAATTGAATCCACATATTGAAAATAAGGTTTAAAGTTTACCAAAGGGGTGAAAGATGAAAGAAAATGAAATGCTTGAGTGATGTAGATGAATGGAGAAGATGGATGATATGATCGCAAAGGGAAGAATAAATCAATGACCATTGAATTTGGAGAGACATAATTTAATGTTAGCTTCCAACTTCCCAAGGTATGTTGCAAAATGCGTTCTGTCTTCTTCTTTGAAGCTGAAGTTTCTTCGCCGTTTAAGATGTTAAGCGTGTTTAGGGTTGGAAACTTGTGATATGGTTTAGTTGTTAATTAGGTCTATAACATTTAAAACATGCATTTATTCCAATGTTTATTTTTTAATGTTATTTTGATTACTCTTTGCTTTTCAATTAGTTCTTATAGACCAAGTCTACCACATATTATATCATTAAATTATTTAATCCAATATCTTTAATTTTGAGTTTTTTAGGAAAAAATGTTGAGATGACACATTAGTTGTCATTAATGTGAATTGCATAACAATGCAGCATTTTATGTGTGGACAGAAAAGTCCTTCAATTTAGTATTAATTGAAATTTATCAAAAAGGGCATAATAGAGAGTTAGTGGGTAATCATTTTTATAGTTAGATATTAGATAGATTATGTAGATTGGTAATAACATTTTTAATTGTTATTATTATTAGATGAATATTATATTATAATTTCTTATTTATATAATTATTATATAGATTGGTAATAGCATTTTTAATTGGTAATATTATTATTATATTAATATTATTAAGAATATTATTATTACATGTAGACAATTAAAGTTAGAAATAATATTGAATATACTATGAAAATGTCACATAGACAATTAGAGTTAGAGAAATTGTCACGTAGATAATTAAGGTTAGGGTTGTGAGCAAAGTTGTCATCATTACAACCTTGGATTTAGATGATTATTATTATTATTATTATTATTATTATTATTATTATTATTATTATTATTATTATATTATTATTATTATTATTATTTATATTGGTGATTTAATATTCATATTATTATTATATTAATATTGTTATTATTATTGTTATATTATATATTAATTATATGATTATTAATATTGGTGGCTGAATAATTCTTTTATAATATAATATTAATATTATAATTAGGATTAGAAATAATTTAGTAGTTATATTATTTTTATTATTATCGATTATTTAATATTATTATTATATTAATATTATTAAGAATATTATTATTACACGTAGGCAATTAGGGTTAGAAATAATATTGAATATACTATGAAAATGTCACATAGACAATTAGAGTTAGAGAAATTGCCACGTAGACAATTAAGGTTAGGGTTGTAACCAAAGTTGTCATCATGACAACCTTGAATTTAGATTAAGTAGATTTGGTCCCGATGGACCAAGGTTTTTCACATTAGATCTTCTCCTCTAATATATATATATATATATATATATATATATATATATATATATATATATATATATATATATATATATATATATATATATATATATATATATATATATATATATATATATATATATGATTGGAATTTATTTTGTTAATTTTAATTTATTTTCTCTCCACTTTCCACTTTGTCTATTATCTTTTTCTAATTATTTAACTGATTAAGTTTAAGTAATTAATAAATTTAGTAAATTTGAGTTTGAATATTAGATAAAATAATTATCTATCAAAATTGATTTATAGTTCATTTTTGTATATAAGGCATTCCTTTATTAGAAACTTATTCTACAAAGGTGCATAACTTATATGTAACTAACATCGTAGGGAATCTCTTTAAGAGGATTGTTCGTGTATAATTGGTTTAGGGTTTTGTCTCTTTTAATTCAAAAAAATAATAATAAAGGTTTAAAATAGTTTTTTTGTCCCTATAAGTTAGCAATTTTTTTATTTTAGTCTCTGTAATTTATTTATATTGGTTTTCGTCCATATATTTCATTTTCGCATTCGTTTTAGTTCCTAAAATCAAAATCCACAGGAAACCTGCGGATTTTCCTACGGTTTTTTGCTTTATAAACTAAAACGAACGCAAAAAGTAAGATATATGGACAAAACCTAAAAAAACTTACAAGGACGAAAATCAAAAATTCGCTAACTTACAGGGACGAAAACACTATTTAAGCCAAAAATAAATTGATTTGTATTTTGCTCAAACTTTGGATTATTTGTACGAACTATAAGGTTTGCATAAAAAAATTCATATGTATTTTTCTCTTTCATTTTTCATTTCTTTTTCTTCCTTTTCTTTTTTTAGTTACTTTATCTGCCTCTGCATCTCCCTATTTATCCATTATTATCTCTCATTCTCTTCACTCATATATTTTATTTCTTTTTTTATTCTTGATATTATTTATAAAATATCATTTGAGACAATAAAAACTTAAATGTTTATAATGTATTTTCTCTAAAATTAAGTATAAGCCTAAGAGTTTGATGGCTCGAACGAGACAATCTAGTAGTGAAATTCGGGTATGCATATCACAGATGTCTTAACCATATGTCGGGACATTAATCTCTGCATCATATTAACAAGGGCAAACAAACACAGACTGATATTCAAAATATCAGCGCATAATCATGTCAGATGTTCCAATATCTTGTCGCTCCCTAAATTTCCATCCTGGTACAGGCGTGAAAGTGATGCGGAAAAGGTAGAGTTGTCAGCCAGGCATTTTTATCCTGAAGAAATGATAATGCTGCACAAACCGAAGGAAAAGGAAAGAACAAGGTCTTGCGAACCAAAGAGATTGGGTTCGGGAGTCGGTTACGAACTGGGAAGGTATTAGCACCCCAGATCGTCTGTCGTACCCGACGGGATCCATGCTTGCTTGAATTGTTTCAAAGGGTAAAGAATAAACTGCTGCTGAACCGAAACTGATACTGGAACTGGAAAGGGAAATGGAACTGGAAAAATGAAAGGAAAGGTAAGGGGAAAATATAGGGAAAATAAAGAGTGTGCTCGAATGGGCCCTATCCCACTGCCTACGTATCTCATGGGAAATGAGAATCAAAGTCGTCGTAGTTCCCCTAACTAAGGATGAAACTTTGTTTGTTCGTGTTTTTTATGATTGAACTGCTTATGTCTAAGCTCATGTGTTGTAGGCTCGTCTGGTACGAGTGTGTTTACCGTCTTGCAAAGAGGCAAGTCGAAGCGAGTTTTTGCGTTATGAGTTAAGAAGGTGAGAAGAGAATTCCCAAAGGAAAGATGCTTATTATTTGTTCAGTGTTTTTTAGAAGACTTTTCTCTGAGATTAGCACAGAAAGTGTATTCAAGTCATATTCCTCAAAGTTCCAGGTAAGGAGAAGATCCTCAAGACCCAGTTCTAAAGATTAGGGCTCAAATTCACTATCTCATTTGCCTTTATTAAGTGTTTTGCCTTTTGGAGTGAAGAGGTGTTTTTTAGCTTTTTCTTTGTGAATGTGACTTCATGATTAGACTTGTACATCATGCTAGACAAGTTTACATTATCCCAAGATGGGATGGATGTAAATTCCTCATGGAATAAGTCCATACACATAAAATCACTTCAATCTTGATTAAGATGTTTTTAGCCTTTTGCTTGAAGATGAGAGAGAAACACAAAGAGAACCCAGGGTAAAAGTCTAATGGGGGACTAAACAATCCTAAGTGTTATCATGCATGGATAAACCTAGGTTAGTGGTGTTTGAACTCCATCCTAATTAAGAAGAGGAAGAGAAAAGAAAGAGAGAAAAAGAAACTAAAATACAACTTACTTCTCAAAAGAAGATATGTTGCTTCTAAGGGGAGGGAATACAATTGTACTAAAATAAAGCATGTTGAATGCTTAACAAACACAAGTATGGAATGATTAAAAGAGATAAAGAAGAAGTTGGAATGTGGGAGCACCATCCACATCCCTCTTACTTACCATTAGCCCCTACAAGGTTAGCCATAATCACATAACCAACATACAAAGTTCAAATAAGCATTAAACATGAAAGCAAGCCTAAGGCTAAGTTAATCATACAAGTTATTAGATAATAATCAAAAGTGGCCTCTAATGTTAGTCACACAACCACTAACAAAAGGGAATGAAACAAATCTTTAAAGTTCCAAAATATGCCTTAAAAGGGAAGTAAGGTGAGAAAGGGTGGTCATGCAAGGTGTTCGTGTCAAAATGCTTCTACTAAGCTCAAAGTCAGAAGTGAAATGCAATTATAAATGTCATTTAATGCATATGTGTAAACACCCCAAATTTGCCCTCACTAAGTTCACACCATTGCTTGTGATCTTTCACATTTACATTAGTTTAAGCATATCATTTCATGTTGCATTTTTTGCTTCACTGCATTGGTTCAAGTTCATCTGCATCTAGGGTTTGTGATCTGAGCAATCCAAGATTCATCTGAGCCACTCCAAAGGTCTTAAATCATCTCAAGAGGGTCCATGTATGTTCAATCATCATATTTTATCCTCCAAAGATCAAGGAAGTCAAAGAATCACAAGAACTGGCAAAGCATGGAAGCTGAGCTAGGGTTTAACTGCACAGATGACCTGAAATTAGGGTTTTGGTTTCAGAGGCCATAACTCAAAAAAAATTTGGTCATTCTTATTTCTATTGGTATCAATATGATATAAGGATCATGCATACCAAGTTTGATGAAGAAATTCATTGTGGAAGTCATCTGATCACTGGGTAACTTCCTGAGCAAGTCAGAGCAAAACCAGGGCATCTGAGGCCCCCAACATGGGACCAAAGTGGATTTTTCATCAAAATGAAGTTATATGGTCTTTATTTGATCATTGAAGTGTTTATAAGTTCATAAATTTGAAGAAAAATGAGCTAAACCAAAAGTTGCCAAAAATGGAAATGACTTGTAATGTAAACTTTCCATTTTGGGAAAGTTTTTCAACCTCCTCTTTCTCAACCAAAAATGCTTTAAATGAAAAATTATTGGTCATGAAA
This sequence comes from Lathyrus aphaca, assembly GCA_963966055.1. Lineage (NCBI taxonomy): Eukaryota > Viridiplantae > Streptophyta > Magnoliopsida > Fabales > Fabaceae > Lathyrus > Lathyrus aphaca. Next base: position 437,261,308 of record OZ014521.1, read on the forward strand.
GTTGTAGATTGGATCATTCCCTTTTCAAAAAGTACAAGAACAAGATCTAATTCATTTTGGAACTCAAGTTATGGCTTGTCAAAGTTGGCAAAAATCACATAATTTTCAAGAATGCACCAAAGAGGGATTTTCGCAAAACCTCTTGCCAAGCTATTTTGTGACTTCAAACACACTTCTAAGAATCATACCAACATTGTGCAATGTCTAAAACTCAGAATTGCCCAAAGAATCTCAAGTTTTCATGCCTTGCCCATGAAGAAATCTCAAAGGGGCCAAAGTTTCATGAAATTGCAAAATGACCAAGAACCTTTCACAAACATGCTGAATTGCCTCTAAATGAATTCCATGGCCATCCTTGATCCTTGCTGCACCAGACACCCCATTGTACCAAGCCTGCCACTTGCCCATACCTCAAGTACAAGAAATGTTGACTTTTTGCATTTCACACCATACCAATCACACTATGTCACAACAACTCTCTGAACCAATTGCATTTGTTTATACTAACCTAAAGCAAGCCAAAACACACAAGAACACAGCCAAAAAACCTCAGATTGCCCAAGTTCACAAAAATCACCCCTCTTGCATTTTCCTTCGAAACACACAACACACTTGCTCATTCTTCAAACAAACACCACCATTCATTCTTAAATCATTCATTGATCATAAACCACCCATAAAAACAACCAAGAACACACCATAAGCCAAACACGATTTTCTGACCAGTGGAACACAAACTCACAAACCAGCCTTCCTCAAAGCTCTCTAAGCATCAAAGCTTCTTCAGGGAGGTCATTGGAGACATTTCGCACCAAGGAAGCAGCCAAAAAGCTCAAGGGTTGAAAGCTCCATCTCAGGTAGCCATGCGAATTAATTTTTCCAGAACCTTTATTTTATGTTACTAAATGGTTAAGCATGTTCCCCTGAGTACACTGAACTTGTTATTTTTGAAAATTATGAAGAAATGAGAATGTATTGCTTGACTGAAATTTTTGACATATTTATTTTCTTCTTCGAATCTTGATTTTGGGTGAAAAGAAATGAAGTTTGAGGGTGGATTTAGGTTCAGGGGGATTAGGGGAATTGATATGGAGCTTTAGAGCTCCAGAAATGACCTAGAAGTGTGGTTTTGGTTTTGCTCAGGGGAGGTGTGGCCGGAGAAGACGACCGGAGGTCTTTTCCGGCCACCTGAAAGTAATTAATGGCTAATTAGGGTTAGGGTTTCAGTTTAAATTCTGGCCTTTGGATCTTGTCTTCCCGCGTGTGATAAAGGGCCCAGATTAGTTCATTAACTTAATTTTAGGATTAATTAATTGGTTAATTAAAATTAGCTGGATTTTGAATCTCAGCCTTTAGATGTGGCGCGCAGTCAACCCACCCAAACCCAGTTTCAATCCAGGCCATCCATTCTGCATACTTCTCATTTATTTTGTTTTTAATTCATTTTTCTTATTTATTTTGTACGAATTATTTAAAATACATAGAAAATCCAAAAAAAATATTTTCTTTCAGCATTTTAATTCCAAATAATTTTATCAATCCAAAAATATTTTTATTTTTATTTTTTGAATTTAAAAATTATTTTTTAGACATTTAAATGTTTATTTTAATTAATTAATGAAAATTAATTAATTAAAATATCATTTAGGTTTCTAAAAAATCCCAAAACATTCATGTTGCATCTTTAAACATTTAGAGACATTGTCATACCATCCACACAAATTTCTTTTTGGTTTTGAATTTAGGGTTCATAAAATCCCATTTTTGAACCCTAACTTCAAGAATTATTTTCCGCCTAACCAAGAATGGTATGACCATGGTTATTTTTGCATTGATCTTCATTTTAAATGTATTTTCTAGCATATTTTTGTCATGAATTTCTTCTGCCTTTTTGAATTGATTTGCATTTTTCCCCTTTAGGTACCTTAAAACCCTAGAAAACTTAGAAAAAATCATAACTTTCATTAGGTTAAGAGTTAGGTCTTCTCCTTTTGGATGTGATATCATATGGGGTTAGGGTTCTTTTGAGTCCATTTTCAATTTTGTATCTTGTCATTTGCTTCTGTTTTTGAGTTTTGCATTTCATGTTGTATGAAAACCCTAATTTCTCATCTTCCTTTGCATACATCTTGCATATGCTTGCATTCATGAACTTGCTATGACATTTTATGCATTCACATGACATATAAGACATCCTAGGACACATTAGAATCATGTTTGATCATTGCATCATCCATTTGCCATGTTATGCATTCATTTCATTTCATGTGCATTCATGAACTTTCATGCTTCCTTTATGCTTCATTTGCATTCTCATCCTTTGTATGATCATCCATAACATTTGGTATGCCTTTGCATCATCTCTTAGCATCATTTGCATCATGAAAATACTTCTGGTTTTGGTTTGCATCCTTGCATTCATTTCATTTTCATTTCATTTCATTTCCTTTTACTAACTTTTCAGGTGGTAAGTTACTTTGAGAAGTGAATTTGCCTTCACTTCTCACAACCTCTTCTCATCTCTCTTATGCATTCATTGATGAATTTTGTACTTGTTTTAGAGTGAGCTTGCTCATTCATGCTCCTTTTTCACTTTCTTTATTCAAGCAACTTATCTTCTTAAGTGAAGTAAGTTGACTTGTTTCTTCTGCTTTTCTTCCTTCCATTTGCTTCTTCCTTGGTGGCTTTTCTTGAAGATCTCTTGCAAGACTCATAAACCCTAGGAATACCAAAGCATGATAACAATTAGGGTTTGATTAGTCCCCCATTAGTTTTACCTTTGTGTCATCTTTTGTGTCTTCTCTTTCTCATCTCATAATCAGGGACTAAACCTTAAAGGTTTTAAGGCTTTGTGATCAAGGTTATGCCTGCATCCTTCTCTTAGGATGGAGTGTATAACTTTAATCCTAAGTGTTAAACCCTTAATGTTGTTTAAATCTCTTAATCAATCCATCTAATAATCACTAAGACAATAAGCTTGTAACTTGGGCCTTGCATTAGGGTTCTAATTCTTCCTTAATTGGTTAAGAAGGACTAACCCTAGTGTTAATGGACAAGTCCCCCTCAAGTTGTCTTACAAACCATAAAATCCATTTCTTAACCTTACCATTAACTAAAATCCACTTTAATAAAGTCTTTGTTTTTTCATGAGGTTAATCCCTAATCATGGATTAAGTTGAGGAGCCTTCCTCAGCTTAAATGTTCTCATCTATTATCCTTCTATTAGGATGGTGTAATGAGTCCATTAAATCCCTAATTATGGATTAAACTCATTACTTAACACTAAACAAAAACTCCAAAAACATCTAATAATTGCAAGTAGGATAATGATCTTAATCCTACATCATGGTGATTAAGTGTGAGGTGCTTACTTCATACTTAAGGTATTCTCATTACCCCTAATCAAATGGAGGATGTGATGAGTTTACTAACCCTTGGTTTAGGCTTAAGCTCATTAACTTATGACAAACCCAAAAAGCAATAAAAGATTGAAAATACCAAAAACAAACAATAATCGTCTCCTCCGGGATTCTTTTCTCACCTCATTCACTCACAAACGAGAACTTGCTTCTTCCGTCTAATGCAAGACAATTTGCACCTGAGCCAGACAGGTCATACACTTGAGCATAGACAAGCAAGCAGTTCATCAGTCAATTTATCTTTCAGTCTCTTTGAGTCGAACTACGGTGTTCTGACTTCCTCATTGCACGAGAGGATACGTAGGCATAACTTAACAGTTATCGAACAAAAGTCCCTGTATATTCCCCCTCTTCTAGCATTATTCTTTTAAGCCTCATTGTCTTGAGCATTGCACTTTTTCCTTACACTGACACCCCTTTTCTTCACTTCACACTTCTTTGCACTGACACTTGCATTCTTTTCCAGCCTTTGCACACAAAATAGCACTGACACTACCCCTTTAACCACAAACTTTCAAGCGTGGATCTCGTCGAGTACGACGGACAATCTGGGTGCTAATACCTTCCCAGGTTGTAACCAACCCCCTTTCTTAGTTTCTCTGATTCGCGACCGTCTTATCCATTTCTTTCCTAGGTTTATGCAGCATTACCTTTCCTTCGGGATAAAAATGCCTAGCTGGCGACTCTTTTCAGTTCATCTTCATGTCCTCTCCTTTCGCCGACCGTTCGCGTCTGTACCCCTCTTGGCCCGGGTGTCATTTGGTGGGAGCGACAGCTTGGCGACTCTGCTGGGGACCCTTATACTGCAACCCGGGCTTCTGGTTCTTTTTGTGGGTTCCTCCTAGCGCTTGTTTGATTTGTGTTTACGGGGGTGTTACATGCTACTTGTGCTTATTTATTTTGCTTTATTTATTGCTTTATGTACAGCTTTATTTATTGCTTTCATTTACAGTTTTTATACATCATATTGTCATTATCATTGCTGGATCTAGTTTTCTTTGGTGGGTGAGGTCTCATTGAGAGATTAAGGTCATATACCTGGGACCTGAGTGACACCTAGGCTAAAGTGGTTCATGTTCTTTCCCATTCCATTTCAGTCTGGTGCGGGAATATGAAACACGGTTCAGATGTGGGTTTCTTCTTGAGAGCTTTGTGCTACAGATCTCCTGTAGTGCTAGGGCTATCTAGGAAGCCTGCTAAGTCTGGAGGACCTTTATTTTTGACCTTCAGAATCTGGGGTGAATTAGAGGAGGATCTTTTATGGTTATTGTAAACATTGTACCTCCGGGTTAGAAGTGTTTACACTTCTCATAACTCTGATCCAAGTTTGAGGATCCTTGTTCTAGAACATTACCTGTGAGGGGGGTTGGGTTGTTTACAGGTTTGCAGGAACCCTTGGCCACATCATACCCTGTTACTATTTTGTTTAAGAATACATCGCTTTGGACAGTTCTTGTGATTAACCCTGGACATGTGACTCTTTATTTGAGTCCCCCACCCTGGTTACTGGATTTCTGAGCCTCCATCCGGACTTTTGAACATACATGGACCTTATACCAAGACAGATAATCAGATCCGGCTCTTGATCACAAACCCTTGCATATCATTTGCATATATCATCATTGCATCATTTAACATTTGTTTATTTGTTTTTCAGGGTATCCATCACATCATACTTGGTTTGGTTTTGACCTTTTCTGTTGCTTAGACCTCTGCTTCAGTTATTTTCTTCAGCATCTGCTTCAGCTATCTCCTTCAGCACCTCCATCAGTCTGTCAGAGACTTACCTGCATCAGTCTGTTAGAGGCTTACCTCCAGCTTCCTAGTTTGTGATCTTCATCAGTATTTATCTTCAGTTTCTTCATCAGCATTCATGGATGTTCCAAGGAAGAGCAACATATCTTATCACTTCTTTGAGCCCATATTGATTGGTATCAGGCAGGTCCAGTCTCTTATCACACCTGACCACATCCCACTATTTAGAGAGCACTATGGGAGTATTTTGGACATGGTCATGGATCTTGATTCTTCTTAGAGAAGCATGATCCACACATGCTTGCAGTTCTATGACCCCCCACTCAGATGCTTCACATTTCCTGACTTTTAGATAGGGCCTTTATTGGAAGAGTTTTCTTTGTTGATTGGAGTACCTATCTGAGGAGGGATCCCCTTCAACCCAGAGATGACTGCTCCCAGAAGTGAAGAGATAGCAAGGGCATTGCACTTGGAGCCTGCCCTTATTAAGCAAAATATGACAACAAAAGCTGGGATTCCTGGTTTACATATGGACTTCTTGATTTCTCAAGCCATCCTGAAGGCTACATTGGGAGAATGGAGGGCATTCTGTGCACTTTTAGCCCTCAACATATATGGGGCTATATTGTTTGCAGATGAGCCTAAATTCGTGAGTAAGAATGCCATCCACTTGTTCTTGCTGAAGAACCCAGTGCCTACATTGCTAGGGGATTTTTACTACTCCATCCATCAGAGAAATGAAAAACAAAGGGGGAAGTTGGTTAGATGATGTGCTCCCTTGTTCTACCCTTGGCTACTCAGAGACCTGCCTAAATCAGATGCTTTCTTGAACCCACACCAATAGAAGAATTGGGCCAAGAGGTTCATTGCCTTAACATCAGATGATATTAGGTGGTGCACCCAGAGCACCAAAGGCAAGGATATTATTACCAGTTGTGGACAGTACCCTAATGTGCCTCTGATAGGAGTAAAAGGTTGCATCAATTACAACCCTTTACTGTTTAAGAGATAATTGGGATATGCCTTAGTTCACCCTCCCAGAGGACAGGATTTAGCTGAGACCATATACTGTGAAGTGCAACCTAATTCAGCTGTTGTCAGGCAAGCTGCCTGGGCTTGGGACAACATCCAGACAAAAGGGACAACCATCCTTGGAAGATGTAACAATATTGCTTCAGCTCAGTACTCTGACTGGTTCTGTACTAGAGCTTAGATCACCAGGATGCCTTTCACCTCGGAAGACACACCTGGACCTTCTACAGTACAGCCTACAACAACTGTTAGCCTGGAGGAATTTGAAAAGCTGAAAGAGAGGAATAATCAGCTATCTGAGGCCCTAAAGAAGACTCTTTGGTAAAGGAATGACGGTCGCCTGGACATTGAGAGATTGGAAAGACTCAAGACTGAGCATCTTACCAAGATTGAACGGACAGATGACTACATAAGGAAAGCAAGAGCCGGGGAACAAATATTGAAGAATGCCTGTAAGGAGGCCAAGATTCAGAAAGCTAGGGTTGAGCATTACCTGGAGGAAAGCCAGGCTAGGTGGATCAGGATCACCGAAGCCCGTGCACAAGAAGACCAGAGGACTCAAGCCAAGATTGAGCAGCTGAAGGCCAATGAGAAGAAGCAGCAGGAAGCTTTGTTGGCAGCTCAGAAGGAGATATCAGAATTGAAGTTCCGAGCGGGGTTAAAGAGATCAAAGGATCAGGACAGGCATAAGAAGATGACTAATACCATTGCTACCAGGAACCTCCTCATTAGGACCATTACAGAGCACCCAGCTGGTCCGATGACTGAGGCCCTCCTGAAGGAAGTCAGGGAAGATGACTATGGACTGGATGTCTGATTCCTTTTGCTTGTATTTCCTTTCTTTTGATGTACTTTTCCTTTTTGTTGTATTTTTGACCCACCATGAGCTTGTATTGTAAACAGACTATGTATTTTTCATTATTTGTAATATATCAGTTTGTTTTATTTTGGTGGGCTTTCTTTCAACATCATCAAGCATCTCCTCGAGGTCTGGAAGGGTCAAAACCAAGAACCAAACTGGATACCTTGGAAAACAAATAAGCATACTGCATTTCATACTAACACTTTCTTTGTTTTGTAGGATTTTGTTTATTATTTGTTTCTCACTTTCTTGTGCTCTCAGGAAACATTGCTCGTCGCCGAGTGTTCCCTGTCAACCGCACACACCGGTACCCAACACGTAACAACCTTCCAGGCATTCAGATGGATCAGGTACATCAGGACCTGAATGAAGTAAGAAATCAAATGGAAAACGAAAGGGTCGAGATGAGAAACCAAATGAGCCAGTTTATGGCTGTGATGATTGGCTTGGCTCAGAGCCAAGAGAGGCTGAGAGAGCTGGTGGAAAGGCAGACACCTGAAGAGCCCCACCTTGGAACAGGGGGAACCAACAATAATGAACGGGGACAGCCCCGTATTGACCCACCAGAGTATGGGCCCCATTTAAACCCGAATGTTAATGGCACAAGGAATGTTCAAGGTAATAATGCTGGGGGAAGAATCCTGCAAGAGGATCCCCAAGAAGAACAGTTCACTGTTATTGGGGCTGGGGATGAGGTGTATGACAGAAGACTGGATGAGATTGCTGAAAAGCTAAGATCCTTGTGTCGCTCCCACCAAATGACACCTGGTCAGAAGGGGTACAGACGCGAACGGTCGGCGAAAGAAGGATGAGAACACGCAGGAGTGAACTCAGAAAAGAATAGAGTCGCCAACTAGGCATTTTTATCCCGGAGGAAAGGTAATGCTGCATAGACCTAGAAAGACATGGATAAGACGGTTGCGAACCAGAGAAACTGAGAAAGGGGGTTGGTTACAACTTGGGAAGGTATTAGCACCCAGATTGTCCGTCGTACTCGACGGGATCCATGCTTGAAAGTTTGTGTTTAAAGGGGTAGTGTCAGTGCTATTTTGTGTGCAAAAGTTGGAAAAGAATACAAGTGTCAGTGCAAAAGAAATGTGAAGTGAAATAAAAGAGTGTCAGTGTAAGAAAAGAATGCAATGCTCAAGCCAAAGAGGCTTAAAGAATAATGCTGGAAGAGGGGGGGGACAGAGACTTTTGTTCGATAATTGTTAAGTTATGCCTACTGTCGCTCCCACCAAATGACACCTGGTCAGAAGGGGTACAGACGCGAACGGTCAGCGAAAGAAGGATGAGAACACGCAGGAGTGAACTCAGAAAAGAATAGAGTCGCCAGCTAGGCATTTTTATCCCGGAGGAAAGGTAATGCTGCATAGACCTAGAAAGACATGGATAAGACGGTTGCGAACCAGAGAAACTGAGAAAGGGGGTTGGTTACAACCTGGGAAGGTATTAGCACCCAGATTGTCCGTCGTACTCGACGGGATCCACGCTTAAAAGATTTGTGTTTTAAAGGGGGAGTGTCAGTGCAATCTGTGTATCAAAGCTGGAAAGAATGCAAGTGTCAGTGTAAAGAAGTGTGGAGTGTATAAGTGAAGTGTCAGTGTGAGAATAAGAGTGAAATGCTCAAGACTATGAGGCTTAAAGAATGATGCTGAAGGGGAGGGGATATACAGAGACTTTTGTTCGATAACTGTTAAGTTATGCCTACGTATCCTCTCATGCAATGAGGAAGTCAGAACACCGTAGTTCGACCCAAAGAGACTGAAAGATAAACTGACTTGTGAACTGCTTGCTTGTCTATGCTCAAGTGTATGACCTGTCTGGCTCAGGTGCAAACTGTCTTGCATTAGACGGAAGAAGCAAGTTCTCGTTTATGAGTGAATGAGATGAGAAAAGAATCCCGGAGGAGACGATTATTGTTTGTTTTTTTTGATGTTTTCAGTCTTTTATTGCCTTTGAAAGTTTGTCATAAGTTAATGAGCTTAAGTCTAAACCAATGGATTAGTAAACTCACCACATCCTCCCTCTGATTAGGGGTAATGAGAATACCTTAAGTGTGAAGTCAACATCTCACACTTAATCACCATGATGTAGGATTAAGATCATTAACCTACTTGTGATTATTTAGATGTTTTTGTTGTTTTTGTTTAGTGTTAAGTAATGAGTTTAAGCCATAATCAAGGATTGAATGGACTCATTACACCATCCTAATAGAAGGATAATAGATGAGAACATTTAAGATGAGGAAGGCTCCTCAACTTAATCCATGATTAGGGATTAACCTCATGACAAAACAAAACCTTTACTAAAGTGGATTTTAGTTAATGATAAGATGAAGAAATGAGTTTTATGGTTGGTAAGACAACTTGAGGGGGACTTGTCCATTAACACTAGGGTTAGTCCTTCTTAACCAATTAAGGAAGAATTAGAACCCTAATGCAAGGCCCAAGTTACAAGCTTGATGTCTTAGTGATTATTAAGTGGATTGATTAAAGGATTTAAACATATTAAGGGTTTAACACTTAGGATTAAAGTTATACACTCCATCCTAATAGAAGGATGTAGGCATAAGCTTAATCACAAAGCCTTAAAACCTTTAGGGTTTAGTCCTTGATTATGAGGTGAGAAGAGAAGACTCAAAGAAAACTCAAAGGAAAGAGTCTAAGGGGGACTAAACAATCTTAAAATGTTATCATGCTTGGAAGTCCTAGGGTTTGTGAGGCTTAAGAAGAGAAATCTTCAAGGAAGCCACCAAGGAGAAGCAATATAGAAAAGTGATGAGATGAGAAGAGGAAAGGGGGAAGAGAGGCACAAGTGAGCAAGCTCACTCAAAGACAAGTAAAAATGCAGCAAGGATGTAAAATGATGAGGTGAGAAGAGGTAGGAGGTGAAGGCAAATCCACCTCCCAAACAAACTTACCATTAACCTGAAAAGTTAGTACAAGATGCATAAGGGAAGAAATGAGATGAAACAATGCATATGGATGGGCAAAGGCCAAAGTCATAAACATACACATGATGCAAATGATGTCAATAGATGGTGCAAACACATGTCAAGAGTTGTGGATGATCATACAAGGATGAGGATGCAAATGAAGCATGCTTGAACCATAAAAGTTCATGAAAGTTTATGAAATGGAATGGACATATAACATGTCAAATGAAAGATGCAATGATCAAACATGATTCTAATATGTCTTAAGATGTATTATGAATCATGTGGATGCACAAAATGTCATGGCAAGTCATGGTATGCAAGCAAATGGAAGATGGATGCAAAGGAAGGCACAAATTAGGGTTTCATGCATCATGCAATACAAAAATCCAAAACCAGAAGCAAATGACAGGACCAAAAATTGAAAATGCAATCAAAGATACCCTAAACCTATACAAGCTCACTGCCCAAAAATTGAAAATGCAATCAAAGATACCCTAAACCTATGCAACCAAATTTATCCTATAAACTACATGATATGAAGGATGCAATGCAAGAAGAACCATCATCAAACTCTTCATGGTTAGGCAGAATGAAATTTTCCAAGTTTGAACAAAAATATTGCCTTTAAATGAATTTAATTCCAACGAAAATTGTCAAAATGCATCAAGAACCAAAAATAAATTTGTTTTGAGAGTTTGATAATGTTTCTAAATGTTTTGAAATGCAATGTGAATTTTTTTGTGATTTTTAAATACCTAAATGCATTTTTAATTAATTAATTTCCATTAACTAATTAAAAATAAACATTTAAATGATTTAAAAATAATTTTTAATGCAAAAATTAAAAATAAAAATATTTTTGGGTTCTGAAAATTTATGAAATGTTTGACAAAAAAATTCAGAATTTTTTAACATGTTTTGCTATTTTTTAAAATTCGTGCAAATAAAATACAAACAAAATGAATTAAAATTGGTTAACAGAAGAATGAATCGATTCATGTTTGGATGAATCGATTCATGATGATCAATTTTTGAGAAAACAGAATTAGTTAAACAGCATGAATCGATTCATCAAAGGATGAATCGATTCATTTTGCGAAATCCAGGAACCATTCAACAGCATGAATCGATTCAAGCCAGAATGAATCGATTCATTATGCTGTTTTTTCCAAAAATTCATAATCAAACTCATTCCCTAGGCTGTTTTAAGTGCTCTAACTCTCCAGATTTCATCCTCTACCCACCCCAAACATGAATCAATCACAAGATCACATTTACAATGTATCAACAACAAGATTCGAGCAAAATCAAGAACACTGCAAAAACTTCAGATCATGCATACACACTCATTTCTCAACCGTTTTCAGTGTTTCAAAGCTTAACATGATCAGTGAAACAAACTCTATCATCCTATAACAAGAGATTGCATTTCTGGAAAAAATGTTCTTGATGATACCTGAACTGGAGCTTTGAACTTTGGAGCTTTCTGGCCTCAAACTTGGTGCAATCCCTCTCCTTTGAACACCCTAATGATGAAATGAAGCTTGAAGAGCTTTGAGAATGGCTGGTTATGGCTGTTTTGCTCTGGTGTAGCAGAAATGGAGGTCTTGGTGTGTGATGTTTCAAGCTGTTTCAGGGGGTGGTTTTTGTTCTAAGGGTGATTTGTGACTTGTTGGTGAAAGAAAAAAGTGAAGTTTTATGGCTGTGTGAAGAAATTTTTCAGAGAAGAAGTTTGGGACAGATCTTGTGCAAGTTGGATTGTGTCTTGTTTCAATGCCAAATGAGCTTCTATATCACTCCCATAAAGTTTGAGTAGGCTGTGGAGCAGGTTAGTAGAGGCTGCTGGTCACTATTCCAAAAGCATGGGAGAAAATGCAAAAAGTCAAGGTTTGGTGTACTTGAGGTATGGGCCATGGCAGAGAAGATTTCTGTGTTTGGATTGCCTCAGCTGAGTTCAAGGATGGCTCTTGGATCAGTTGTGGTGAGCTGTAATGGATGAAGGGTGAGATCTCACATGTTTTGCAATTTTGCAACTTGTTACACTTTGTGACTTTTGGTCATGGAAAGGTAACACTCTTTGCTGAATTTTGGTTGTGATAGGTTACATGATGTTATGGTGGTGTCTTGAAATCAGTTAGAGACCATACAAAACCTTGGGGATCAATTTTGCAAGAGTTCCTTTTTTGGACTTCATGGAAAATGGCTTATGATAGCTTGGAATTCAAAGCATGAAAGTGAGAAACTTCTTGGGCAAATCTGAATTTTGGGCCATACATGATGTTTGTGTATTGGTTAGAGGCTGATTTGAAGTCACATAGATGCTTGGCATGAGAATTTGCAAGTTTTCCCTTTTGTGCAAAAGTGAAAATTTAGTGATTTTCCTCAACTTTGGCAAGCCATAACTTTTGATCCAAAATGAATTAGAATGAGTTCTTGTACTTTTTGAAAATGGGAAGATCCATTCTACAACTTTCATGACCAAAGTTTTCTCATTTGGAGCATTTTTGAATCAAAAAGAGGAGGTTGAAAAACTTTCCCAAAATGGCAAGTTTTCATTATAAGTCACTTTCCCAAAAAGGCAACTTTGCAAATGACTTGAAAATTTCCAATTTTGTGAACTTCTAACATCTTCTATGACCAAATAAAGATCATACACATTCAAAATGATGGAGAACACCCTTTGGTTGGGTCAATGGGGGCCTCAGATGCCCTGATTTTACACTGACTTGCTCAAGAAGTCATCTTGTGATCAGATGCCTTCCCCATGGAATTTCTTCATGAAAATTGATATGCATGATCCTTATAAAATATAGAGACCAATAGAAACAAGAATGACCAAAAAATTTGGAGTTATGGCCTCTGAAACCAAAACCCTAATTTTAGGTCATCTGTGTAGTTAAACTTGGCTCTGCTTCCATGCCTTGCTCAGTTCTTGTGATTCTTTGACTCCTTTGATCTTGGGAGGATATAATATGATGCTAGAACATACATGGACCCCTTTGAAGTGATTTAAGGCCTTTTAAGTGGCTCAAATGGCTCTTGGATTGCTCAGATCACAAACCCTAGATGCAGATGACTTAGAACTAATGCAGTGAAGCAAAAAATGCAATATGAGGTGATATGATTGAACTTATGCACATGAAAAGATCACAAGCCATGGTGTGAATGAGTGAGGGCAAATTTGGGGTGTTTACAGCTGCCCCTATTCAAGCATGAGTTAGCTGTGCAGGATGTAAGCAACGGCTTAACAGGCAAACAAGATAACTTGTGGTTGAATACCAAAGACAGTCCAAAATTTGCACTCACAGAATGAAGAAGAAAAGGGATATAGATTTGTAAAGGAAAATAAGTATGTTTATAAAGTGCGGGCAACGGAGGACGACCGCCGAGTAGAGGACGACTGCTGGGGATGGAGCAATGACGGGGGCGGCCGACATGCTGGGGGAAAATGCGGGAAATAAAGCAATGACGGGGACGACCGACAAGCTGGGGATATAAGAGATTATGATGGGGAAGACCATCAAGTAAAGCTATAAGACTCTCTGGGGATTATAGGTAAATGATGGGGACGACCATCAAGCTTAAGGCATAAATGAAATAAATGATGAGGTACGGTCATCAGAGGTGAAGGACGATCACCTAGAAGGGGACGGCTGCTCTGTTGGGGATAAGATGAGGGACGGTCATCTAAGGTGAAGGACGATCACCTGGCAGGGTATGGTTGCCAAAAGTATCACGACATAGGACGAATGCCGGATAGAAAGAGTCGACGATGGGGACGACCATCGGATAAGCATGATGAAGGACGGTCATCAAGAGGTGAAGGACGATCACCTAGCAGGGGACGGCTGCTCTTAGGGTTTATCATGACATAGGACGAATGTCAGATAACAAGATCAACGATGGGGATGACCATCGGATAGAATGATGAAGGACGATCATCAAGAGGTGAAGGACGATCACCTAGCAGGGGACGACTGCTAAAAATATCACGACATAGGATGAATGTCGGATAGGGAGGGGTGTAAACACCCCAAATTTGCCCTCACCCATTCACACCATGGCTTGTGATCATTTCATATGCATAAACACAATCATAACATCTCATGACTCAATTTTGATTCACTGCATAGATTCAAAGCCATCTGCATCTAGGGTTTGTGATCTGGGCAATCCAAGAGCTTCTTGAGCCACTCCAAAGGTCATCAATCACTTCAAAGAGGCCTATGTGTGTTCAAGTATCATAATCTATCCTCTCAAAGTCAAGAATGCCAAAGAATCACAAGAACTGGGATTGGTAGGGAAGCAGAGCTAGGCTTGACTGCACAGATGACCTAAAATTAGGGTTTTGGTTTCAGAGGCCATAACTCCAAAAATTTTGGTCATTCTTGTTTCTATTGGTCTCTATATGGTATAGGGAGTATGCATATCAATTTTCATGAAGAAACTCCTTGAGGAAGTCATCTGATCAAGAGTTGACTTTCTGGACAAGTCAGTGCAAAATCAGGGCATCTGAGGCCCCCAATGACCCAACCAAGGGGTGATCTTCATCATTTTGAGTGCATATGATCTTTATTTGATCATGGAAGAAGTTAGAAGTTCACAAAATTCAAGAATTACAAGTTTTTGCAAAGTTGACTTTTTTGGGCAAGGTTTACTTTTAATGAAATGTCATTTTATGCAACTTTTTCAACCCTTACTTTTTGGTCCAAAAATGCTTCAAATGGAAAAACCTTGGTCATGGAAGTTGTAGATTAGATCTTTCCCTTTTCAAAAAGTACAAGAACATGACCTAATTCATTTTGGATCAAAAGTTATGGTGCATCAAAGTTGGCTAAAATCATTAAATTTCAAGTTGTGCACCAAATGAGAAATTTGCAAAATCTTGTACCAAAGGCATTTGAGACTTCTAGTTGATATCAAACCAATACACAAGCATCACACAAGTTCTAAAATTCAGATTGAACCAAAAAGATCACATGTTTTATGGCTTGTGAGGCAAAATCTTTTCATGAGAACCAAAGGGAACCAACTTGCAAAAACCATCATAACACTTCATCCACTTGCTGCCTATGTTGCTGAACCAGCCCTAGCCTTTCCCCTCACCTTGCTGCGCAACCCACACCCCTTGTACCAAGCTAGAACATGACCCATGCTTTCTCTTACATAAAGTTGACAATTTGCAAAAAGCACCATACCAATCAATAAAGGGCAGGTCACATCATCTGACCAATAAGATTTGTTTATGTGGATCAAATGCTAGCTAAACATAACAAGAGGCAAGGCTGAAACTCACCAGAACTCACCTTTCACAAAAAACTCTCCCTCTTGCAAAAGCTTTCGATTCTCCCAACTCAATCACTCAACCTTCAAACAAACACCACCATTCATCTCTGGATCATCCACTGACCCAAAACCACCCATCAAAACAACCAAGAACCCACCACAAGCCAGATACGATTTCTGACCAGTTGGAGTGCAAACTCCCAAACCAGCCACATTCAAAGTTGTCCAAGCACTGCAAACTCATCAGGAAGGCCATTAGAAGCTTTTTGCACCAAGAAAGCAGCCAGCAAGCTCAAAGGGTGAAAGCTCCATCTCAGGTAGCCTTTCGAATTAACTTTTCCAGGACCTCTATTTTATGTTACAAAATGATTAAGCATGCTTCACTGATCACATTGAACTTGAAATTATTGAAAATGGTTGAGAAATGAAACTGTATTGCTTGTCTGAAATTTTGGCAGTTTTTGTTCTTAGCTTCGATTCTTGATTATGGCTGGAAATAAATGAGAAATGAGGGTAGGGTTGAGTTTAGGAGAGTGAAAGGAACAAATCTGGAGCTTTAGAGCTCCAGAAATGACCTAGGGAATGATTTGGAGATTCTCAGGGAGGGAGGTCACCGGAGAAGACGACCGGAGCTCGTCTCCGGTGACCTGAAAGTCATTAGCCACTTAATTAGGGTTAGGGCAAACTTTGAACGTGGACCCTTGGATCTGGCTTCCCGCGCGCGTTTGTGTGGTCTGGATCATGTCATTAGTTGATAATTAGGATTAATTTATTTAATTAATTAAAATTAGGAAGTTTGAATGTGATCCATTAGATCTGGCGCGCAGTCAACAGCTTCCTTGCCAGAATCAATCCTGGCCTTCCATCCTGCATACTTCCATTTATTTCATTTTATTTTTCTTTTTATTCCATTTAACTTGTACATTTTATAAAAAATAGCAAAAATCATTTAAAAATTATGAAATTTTATGTCAAGAGTTTCATTAATTATTAAAACACAAAAATATTTTTATTTTTATTTTTAGCATTAAAAAAGTATTTTTAAATATTTAAAAGTTTCTTTTTAATTAATTAATGAAAATTAATTAATTAAAAATACTTTTAGGTATATAAAAATCACCAAAAAATTCATGAAACCTTTAAAAACATTTAGAAACATTGTCCAACCTTCAAACCAAATTTATTTTTTGATCTTGATGCATTTTGAGAATTTTTCATTGAATTAAAATCATTTTGATGCATTATTTTGATCCAAACTTCCAAAAATCATTTCTGCCTAACCATGAAGAGTTGGACCTTGATTCTTTTTGCATTGCATTGTGTTTAGCATGTAGTTTTTGAGATTAAATGGCCATGATTTGATCTTTCATTTTCTATTTGTTTGGTAATTTTCTTGTTAAGGAACCCTAAAACCCTAGAAAACTTAGGAAAATCATAACTTGAATTTGGTCAAGAGTTGAAACCTCTCCTTTGGGCAGTGGGTTAGTATAGGATTAGGGGTCCTTTGAGTGAATTTTCAATTTTTTATAATGTTGTTTGCTTCTGATTTTGGTTTGTGTTTGATGCTTTGATCATAAACCCTAATTTGGGCTTCCATATGCATTCATCTTGCATTTGCTTGCATAACATGATTTGCCATGACATTTCATACCTCCATTTGATTCATTGAACATCTTAAGACATATTGAAAGCATGTTTGATCATTGCATCTTGCATTTGTCATGTTGTATGCCATATGCATTTCACAACTTTTCATGAATGTCCATGTTTCTTAACTTGCTCCATTTGCATCCATGAGCTTGTATGATCATCTCCATTTGTTTTCTCATGTTTGTAGCATCTCATAGCCTCATTAACATCATGAATGTGCTTCTGGTTGTGGTTTGCATCATGTCATTCCATCCCATCTTGCATTGCATTGCATTTCTTTTCTAACCTTTCAGGTGGTAAGTGACTTTGAGAAGTGAATTTGCCTTCACTTCTCATAACTTCTCTTCATCTCTTTATGCATCCTTGCTGAATTTTTGTATGTGCTTGAGATTGAGCTTGCTCATTCTTCTTCTTCTTGCTTTCTTTCTTCAAGTGACTTGTCTTCTTAATTGAAGCAAGTTGCTTTGCTTCTCCTGATCCTTTCATCTGCTTCCTGGTGGCTCCTTTGAAGACCTTTCTTGTTAAACCTCACAAACCTTAGGAACAACCATGCATGACAATGATTAGGGTTTTGATTAGTCCCCCACTTAGATTTTACCTTTGTGTCTCTTTGAGTCTTCTCTTCTCACCTCATAATCAAGGACTAAACCATAAAGGCTTTAAGGCTTTGTGATTAAGCTTATGCCTGCATCCTTCTATTAGGATGGAGTGTATAACTTTAATCCTAAGTGTTAAACCCTTAATGTGTTTAACTCCTCTGGTCAATCCATCTAATAATCATCAAGACATCAAGCTTGTAACTTGGGCCTTGCATTAGGGTTCTAATTCTTCCTTAATTGGTTAAGAAGGACTAACCCTAGTGTTAATGGACAAGTCCCCCTCAAGTTGTCTTACAAACCCTAAAAATCATTTCATCATCATATCATATAATAAAATCCACTTAATCAAAGGCTTGTTTTGTCATGAGTTTAATCCCTAATCATGGATTAAGTTGAGGAGCTTTCCTCAGCTTAAACATTCTCATCTATTATCCTTCTACTAGGATGGTGTAATGAGCCTGTTTAATCCTTGATTATGGCTTAATCTCATTACTCAACACTAAACAAAAACACCAAAAACATCTAAATAATCACAAGTAGGTTAATGATCTTAATCCTGCATCAAAGGTGATTAAGTGTGAGAAGCTGACTTCACACTTAAGGTATTCTCATTACCCCTAATCAGAGGGAAGATGTGATGAGTTTACTAAATCCATTGGTTTAGGCTTAAGCTCATTAACTTATGACAAACTTTCAAAAACAATAAAAGACTGAAAACTCAAAAAAACAAACAATAATCGTCTCCTCCGGGATTCTTTTCTCATCATCTTCACTCACAAACGAGAACTTGCTTCTTCCGTCTAATGCAAGACAGTTTGCACCTGAGCCAGACAGGTCATACACTTGAGCATAGACAAGTAAGCAGTTCACAAGTCAATTCATCTTTCAGTCTCTTTGGGTCGAACTACGGTGTTCTGACTTCCTCATTGCACGAGAGGATACGTAGGCATAACTTAACAGTTATCGAACAAAAGTCTCTGTATATTCCCCCCCTTTCCAGCATCTTTCTCTTAGCCTCATTATCATGAGCAATTCATTCTCATTCTTACACTGACACATCATTTATACACTTCACTTCTTTTACACTGACACCGGTACATCCTTTTCCAGCTCTTTATACACAGATTGCACTGACACTACCCCTTTAAAACACAAATCTTTTAAGCGTGGATCCCGTCGAGTACGACGGACAATCTGGGTGCTAATACCTTCCCAGGTTGTAACCAACCCCCTTTCTCAGTCTCTCTGGTTCGCAACCGTCTTATCCATCTCTTTCCAGGTCTATGCAGCATTACCTTTCCTCCGGGATAAAAATGCCTAGCTGGCGACTCTCTTCATCTCCAGTGAGTCCACTGCTGTGTGTTCTCATTGTCCCTTTTCGCCGACCGTTCGCGTCTGTACCTTTATTTGGGCCAGTCCCACTTATCGGGAGCGACAGCTTGGCGACTCTGCTGGGGACCCTTATACTGTAACCAGGGCTTCTGGTTCTTTTTGTGGGTTCCTCCTAACGCTTGATTGATTTATGTTTATTGGGGTGTTATGTGTTACCTGTGTTTGTATATTTATTTTATTTACTGCTTTATGTACAGTTTTGTTTATAGCTTTCTTTATAGCTTTATGCATATGTCATACTGTCATGCTGTCTGGCTGGATCTGTTTGTTTGCTTTGGTGGGTGGGGTTCTATTGAGAGTTAAGGTCCTATACCTGGGACCTGAGTGACACCTAGGCTAGAGTGGTTCATGTTCTTTCCCATTCCATTTCGGTCTGGTGCGGGAATATGAAACACGGTTCAGATATGGGTTTCTTCTTGAGAACTCTGTGCTACAGATTTCCTGTAGTGCTAGGGCTATCTGGGAAGCCTGCTAAGTCTGGATGACCTTTAGTATTGACCTTCAGAAACTGAGGTGAATTAGAGGAGGATCTTTTATGGTTATTGTAAACACTGTACCTCCGGGTTAGAAGTGTTTACACTTCTCATAACTGATCCAAGTCTGAGGATCCTTGTTTTAGAACACCACCTATGAGGGGGTTGGGCTGTTTACAGGTTTGCAGGTACACTTGACCTCAGAATACCCTGTTACTTTGTTTGATTAAGAGTACTCCATGTTGGAACAGTTCTTGTGATTCTAAACCCTGGACATGTGACTCTTTATTTGAGTCCCCCACCTTGGTTACTGGACTTATAGACCTCCATCTGGTTTTCTTGAACACACACAGACTTATATCAGAGCATTTGATCAGATCCAGCTCAGTCGCAAACCCTTGCATATCATTTGCATACATCCTCATTGCATCATTTTAACATGTGTTTATTTGTTTTTCAGGGTATCCATCCTATCATTCTGGCTTGGTTTTGACCCCATCATCAGCTTAGGCCTACCTTCACCAGTATCCACTTCAGCTATCTGCTATCTGCATCATCAGTCTCAGCCTGTCAGAGGCCCATTTTCAGTATCATCATCAGCATCTGTCTCAGCTTTTCTTCATCAACATGGCACCTAAGAAGAGTAACATCTCCTACCACTTCTTTGAACCTGAGCTAGCTAGCATCAGGAGGATTCAGACCCTGATTACTCCAGACCATATACCACTTTTTAGAGAACATTATGGAGGAATCCTTGATGTGGTTATGGATTTGGACCCTTCACAGAGGAGTTTAATTCATACTTGTCTGCAGTTCTATGATCCTCCTCTGAGGTGCTTCACATTTCAGAATTTTCAGTTGGGACCCTTGTTGGAGGAATATTCATCATTGATTGGTTTACCCATCAGGGGTGGAATCCCCTTCAACCCTGAGATGGCTTTCCCAAGTAATGAGGAGATAGCAAGAGCATTACATCTGGAACCAGCTCTGATTGGGCAGAATTTGACATCTAAAGCTGGAATCTCTGGTTTTCATCTGGATTTCCTGACTTCTCAAGCTAGTCTGAAGGCCTCCCTAGGGGAGTGGAAGGCAGTCTGTGCTCTGTTGGCCCTTAGCATATATGGGGTCATACTTTTTGCAGATGAGCCCAGGTTTATTAGCAAGAGTGCAATCCATCTTTTCATCCTGCAAAACCCAGTACCCACCTTACTGGGAGATATTTACTACTCAGCCCACCAGAGGAATGAGAAACAGAGGGGAAGATTAGTGAGATGCTGTGCTCCTTTGTTCCATACTTGGTTGCTCAGGCATTTGCCAAAGACTGATGCATTCTTGAACCTTCATCAGCAGAAGAACTGGGCTAGGAGGCTTGTTGCTCTAACCTCAGATGACATCAGATGGTGTACTCAGAGTACTAAGGGCAGAGATATCATTACAAGTTGTGGGCAATTTCCCAATGTGCCTCTGATTGGAGTGAAAGGGTGAATCAATTATAATCCTCAGCTATTCAAGAGACAGCTGGGCTATGCATTAGTCCATCCTCCTAGGGCACAGGATATGACTGAGACCCTTTATTATGAAATCAAGCCTAACTTGGCTGTTGTCAGGCAAGCAGTTTGGGCCTGGGATAATGTGCAGACTAAGGGGGTAACCATCCTTGGGAAGTGCAACAATGTGGCATCAGCACAGTACTATGAGTGGTCCCATACCAGGGCTCAAATTACAGGAATGCCCTTCACCATGGAAGATATGCCTGGACCATCTTCAGCACCCCCTCCAGCAACTGTCAGCTTAGAGGAGTTTGAGAAATTGAAAGAAAGGAATGAAAAACTGACTCAAGCTTTGCAGAAGACCCTCTATGAGAGGAGTGATGGCAGATTGGATATTGAAAGGTTGGAAAAATTAAAGGTAGAGCATCTGGCCAGAATTGAGAAGTCTGAAGATTACATCAAGAAGTCTAGGGCTGGAGAACAGATCTTGAAGAATGCCTGCAAGGAAGCCCAGTTCCAGAAGGCTAGGACTGATTTGTATCTGAAGGAGAGTCAAGCTAGGTGGGTCAGGATCACCGAAGCTCGTACTCTGGAAGATAAAAGGACTCAGGATAAGATTGAGCAATTGGAAGCTAGTGCAAAAGAGCAACAAGAAGCTCTGGCAGCAGCCCAGAGGGAGGTCTCAGAATTGAAGATCAGAGCTGGAGTGAAGAGGTCAAAGGACCAGAGTCAACACAAGAAGCTAACTGCAGCCGTTACTACCAGGAATCTCCTTATCAGGAATCTTACAGAGCGTCCGGCTGATCCTGTGACTGAAGCACTTCTCAAGGAAGTTCAGGAGGATGAGTTTGGTCTTGGTGTCTGACTTTTGCTTGTTGTTGCTTTCATTCCATGTACTTTTATTTTTCTTATGTTGTATTTTTTTTTGACCCCTCAGAGGGCTTGTACTGTAAAAAGAAACAAACTATGTATCATTTGCTTTTGTAATATATGTATCAGTTTGTTTTATCTGAGTTTCTTTCAAGCAACATCAGCAACATCTTCAAGGGTCTGGAAGGGTCAAAACCAAATGCCAAGCCCGGATACCTTGGAAACAAATAGGCATACTGCATTGCATACTAATCTTGTTGCTTGTTTTGCAGGTTTTATCTTGTTGTTGTTGCTAACTCTGTTGTGATCTCAGGAACTATTGCTCGACGTAGGGTGTTTCCACTCAACCGTCCACATAGATATCCAACCCGCAACAACCTTCCGGGGATACAAATGGACCAGGTACAACAGGACCTTACTGAGGTCAGGAACCAAATGGCCAATGAAAGATTGGAAATGAGGACTCAAATGACACAGTTCATGGAGGTGATGAACAATATGGCTCAGAGCCAAGAAAGATTGAGAGCCATGGTGGAAAGGCAGAATCAGGAAGAACCCCACGTAGGGACTGCTGGAACTAGCAACAATGAGAGGGTCCAACCTCATGTCAATCCCCCTGTATTTGGACCCCACCTCCATCCAGAAATCAACATTCCTGCAAATGTTCAAGGGACTGCCACTGCAGGCAGGGTGCTGCAAGAAGACCCCCAGGAAGATCAGTTCACAGTGATGGGAGCTGGGGAGGAAGCTTATGACAGAAGGTTGGATGAGATAGCTGAGAAATTAAGATCCTTAGAGTCTCAAAACTCTTTGGGTTTTGATGTTATGGACATGGGCTTGGTAGATGGGGTCAGGATTCCCCATAAGTTTAAGCCTCCTTGTTTTGAAAAGTACAACGGGACTTCCTGCCCACGGACCCACTTACAATCCTTTCTGGGGAGGTTGAAGGCGTATACCATGGACGAGAAGCTATGGATGTTTTATTTTGAGGATAGCTTAACTGGAGCGTCAAGGGAATGATACTCCCACCTGACAAGGGCAACCATCAGGTGTTGCAAGGATTTGGCAGAGGCTTTCATTAGACAATATCAGTACAATTTGGATATGGCACCCAACAGGAACCTCCTAATGGGAATGTCACAATCGTCAAGAGAAAGTTTCCGGGAGTATGCCCAGAGATGGAGGCAATTGGCTGCTGCTGTTCAGCCACCTATGTCGGAGAGGGAGATGGCAGATATGTTTATGAACACCCTCCAAGGAACATACATTGACAGGCTAGCCACCTTCTCTTCAACCAGCTTTGCAGATGTTGTCATAGCTGGGGAAAGAATTGAGAGCCTGTTAAAGATGGGCAAAATTTCTAACAACGGTGCCAGCTCATCCAGCAATACAAGGAAGCCTTTTGTGGGCCAAAGAAGAACTGGCGAGACCAATGCTATCCACACCAGCAGGGGCAGGCCCCAATATGTTCAGAGGTCTGTAGCAGCAGTCACCATTCCCGCTCCAGCTCATCCACAACCAGCTTATCAACCACCGCAACAAAATTATCAGCAACAACCCCAGTACCAGCAACAAACTCAGTATCCTTCAAGAAACTACAACAACACCAACAACAACAGCCAACAAAGGCCATTTCAGCAGAGGCCATCTCAGGCCAATAGGGTGATTGATCCAATCCCCATGCCATATGCAACATTACTGCCACAACTCTTGAAACTCAACCTAGTTGAGCTGAGGACGTTGGCACCTCCAGATCCTAATAGTCTACCCCGAAACTACGATTCCAACGCCAGATGTGCTTTTCATTCAAATGCACCTGACCATAGTACAGAGAAGTGCAGAGCCTTGCACATGAAGGTACAAGACTTGGTAGACTCTAAGGCTCTGAATTTTGCACCACCACCAAATGTTAACAAAAATCCTATGCCACACCACAGAGGTCCCAGAATCAATGCTATTGAAGAAGACGAGCCGTCTTATTTAATAACCAGTGTGGGTCAGATTCGGACGCCGTTGGTAGAAATCAAGGCTCAACTCCTCGAATGTCAAATGTTCCCGGGATGTGAGCTAGGGTGTGCTTACTGCAACATTTCAGTGAATGGCTGTGATAATTTAAGAGATGGCATAGATGGCCTCATCCGGAGTGGCCTGCTTCAGATTACAACATCATTTCCTACAAA
The DNA here is from genome assembly GCA_963966055.1 of Lathyrus aphaca. Lineage (NCBI taxonomy): Eukaryota > Viridiplantae > Streptophyta > Magnoliopsida > Fabales > Fabaceae > Lathyrus > Lathyrus aphaca. The sequence goes on from OZ014521.1 coordinate 437,285,257, forward strand.
TCCAGCAATCTCATCAGCAACAGTTCCCGTGTCTTCTACAACTGCAACAACCATTGTTCCCGACAACTTTTCAGCTTCGTCAACAAATGCTTCATCTGTCATTTCAACTGACCAGATATCAACAGGCATTCCTTCTACAACTTCAGCACCACTTCATTCTGAATCTCCTACAAAACAACACCCATCCTTCCAACAATGTCTCCTGCAACATCAGCAGCAAACAATGAAGATGTCTCAACCGTTACAGTTTATTATGATCCTGAAAACAATTCTGCCTACAACTCACAAAGCGCCACTCCCATCAGAGCACCAGTCACAATATATTATGATCCACAGACTATCATGGTCCCTTCTGCAGCTGCCATCAGTCCAGTCACTATCACAGTGCCTGGGCCGGTACCTTATGAAAGCAGTAATGCTATCCCCTGGCATTACGGCTCTGATCTATACTGCGGAGGACAGAAAATCACTCTTGAATCGTCAACACCTGCACCACAAATAGACAATGTGGGAGGAGGCGGAGGCTTCACTCGAAGTGGACGTCTCTTTGCTTCACAAATTCAAAGACCCACTGCCGAAGCAGAAGCTGCTGCCAAGGCAAAAGGGAAGAGCTTGGTGCAGGAAGATCAAGCTGTTAAGGAAGCTCTAAAAACACCATTTGATCAAGAAGTTGATGAGTTCATGAGAATCATCAAGAAGAGTGATTACAAAATAGTGGATCAGCTTCATCAGACGCCTTCCAAGATCTCCATTCTATCATTGCTTATGTGCTCCGAGGCCCATCGGGACGCACTACTCAAAGTATTGCACGCAGCTTACGTGCCTGAAGAGATCACAGTCAATCAGTTGGAAGCAGTGGTTGGAAATGTTACTGCTAGCAATGGGCTAGGGTTCACCAACACTGATTTGACTACGGAAGGCCGCAATCATAACAAGGCCTTGCACATCACCATGGAATGTAAAGGTGCAGTCCTTTCCCATGTGCTGGTAGACACGGGATCATCCCTCAATGTCTTACCTAAAAAGGCCCTTGTAAAGCTGGAGTATGAAGGATTGGCATTGCGTCCCAGTAACCTGGTAGTAAGAGCCTTTGATGGTTCCAAGAGATCGGTTCTGGGAGAAATTGAGCTGCCTATAACGATTGGCCCACAAACTTTCAAAACAACCTTCTACGTGATGGATATACATCCTGCCTACATCTGTCTATTGGGAAGGCCATGGATTCACGCCGCTGGCGCCGTGACCTCAACCCTTCACCAGAAGTTAAAATTCGAGTGGGAGGGTCAAGTCGTTACTATCTGTGGAGAGGAGGATATTTTTGTTAGCCATCTAGCTACTTACAAATATATTGAGATGGATGGGGAGATCCACGAAACGATGAGTCAAGGGTTTGAGGCCCTGAATGTAAATGAAGCATCTGCTATGCCTGGAATCTCCATGGCATCTTATCAACAAGCCCGAAAGGTTGTTGAGGAAGGAACTGCCCAAGGCTGGGGCAAGGTCTTATCTGTGGAGAAGAAGAAAGACAAATCTGGGTTGGGTTACAGACCAACTCAGCAAAATCAAGCAGAGGCTGCAGAGAAGCCCGGTTTTGTCAGTGGGGGATGCTCACCCCTGATGCTATCAACAATTTGGAAGACGAGTTGGAAGAGGAGCGCAATCTGGAGAATTGGATACGTCCAAAGATCCCGGGGAGCAGTATCTCAAACTGGTCTTCCCAGGAAATTATAAGGGTTACTCATGCAGAGTAATTATTATTTCCTGTATTTTTATAGCATGCATCAAAGTCTTGCATCTTGCCCAAGATGACAAGACTCATTTTGTAATAGGGCCATCTGTACTTTTTGTGCAACAAGATTAATCAATGAAATATCAGACATCTTTTTGCAAATGAGTCCTTTTTCCTTTTCCGCTCACTGTTTTTCCATTTTTTCTTTTTGTACAAAAAAATAAATGGCAATGTTTCCAAAATGACGATTTTATTTCACTTTTCTAAAACAAGATTAAAATCAAATCACTAAAATAAACAAACTGAACCCTTGCAGAGAGTGCCTTCCAGACAGCACCGACAACAACACGGCTATGACTTCGTATGACTTTGACAATCCAATCAATCAAGCCGATGAAGGGGTTGAAGAAGAATATGAGCTTCCTGAAGAGTTAGCCAGGTTGTTGAGACAAGAGGAGAAGGTCATCACTCCTCATCAGGAGGAGGTTGAAACAATCAATCTTGGTACAGAAGAAGACGTGAAAGAAGTTAAGATCGGGGCCTGCCTACAAGACTCAGTGAAGAGACAACTGATTGACCTGCTTCAAGAGTATGTGGATGTGTTTGCTTGGTCTTATCAAGATATGCCAGGGTTGGACACCGACATTGTTGTGCACAAGCTGCCTTTAAGAGAAGAATGCCCACCAGTTAAACAGAAACTGCGCCGTACTCGCCCAGACATGGCCATGAAAATCAAAGAAGAGGTACAAAAGCAGTGGGACGCCGGGTTCCTTGCTGTAACTAGCTATCCACCGTGGGTCGCTAACATAGTACCCGTGCCTAAGGAAGACGGCAAAGTAAGAATGTGTGTTGACTACCGGGATCTGAACAGAGCCAGCCCGAAGGATGACTTCCCATTACCTCACATTGATGTATTGGTGGACAACACGGATCAGTTCTCGGTATTCTCCTTCATGGACGGATTTTCAGGATACAACCAGATCAAGATGTCACCTGAAGACATGGAGAAGACAACCTTCATCACACCCTGGGGCACCTTCTGTTACAAGGTGATGCCATTCGGACTGAAGAATGCTGGTGCAACATATCAACGGGCTATGGTGACATTATTCCACGATATGATCCATAAAGAAATAGAATGTTATGTGGATGACATGATTGCCAAGTCCCTTACTGAAGAAGACCACCTGGTGAATCTACTGAAACTGTTCAAGCGTCTGAGGAAGTATCAACTGAAGTTGAACCCCAACAAATGCACATTTGGGGTGCGATCTGGTAAGCTGCTGGGATTTATTGTAAGCGAGAAAGGGATTGAAGTTGACCCTGATAAAGTCAAAGCTATTCAAGAGATGCCTGCACCGAAGACAGAAAAAGAAGTTCGAGGGTTCTTAGGCCGATTGTACTACATTTCACGGTTCATATCTCACCTTACAGCAACCTGTGAACCTTTGTTCAAGCTATTGAGAAAAGAGCAAACGGTCAGGTGGAATGAAGACTGCCAGAAGGCTTTTGACAAGATCAAGGAGTACTTGCAGGAACCTCCAATCCTTATGCCTCCAGTTGAAGGAAGACCTCTGATAATGTACTTGACAGTATTAGAAGAGTCGATGGGGTGTGTGCTGGGCCAGCATGACGAGTCTGGTCGAAAAGAGTATGCAATTTACTACCTAAGCAAAAAGTTTACCGACTGTGAACAACGTTATTCACTGCTCGAGAAAACTTGCTGTGCTTTAGCGTGGGCTGCTCGCCGACTAAGACAGTATATGCTGACCCACACCACTTTGTTAATCTAAAAAATGGACCCAGTCAAGTACATATTTGAGAAGCCAGCACTTACCGGACGGGTTGCAAGATGGCAAATGATTCTCACAGAATATGACATCCAATACACGTCTCAGAAAGCCATCAAGGGCAGTGTATTGTCTGAATATCTTGCTGAGCAACCTATTGATGATTACCAGCCTATGAGATTTGACTTCCCTGATGAAGACATCATGTTCATAAAAGCAAGAGATCATGAAGAGCCTATTCACACTGAAGGGCCTGACCCGAAAGAAGAATGGACTATGATGTTTGATGGGGCTGTTAACATGAATGGTCGTGGTGTTGGTGCAGTACTCATTACGCCTAAGGGAGTTCACATGCCTTTCTCGGCAAAACTCACCTTCAACTGCACTAACAACGAAGCTGAATACGAAGCTTGCATTATGGGCCTTGAGGAGGCCATTGACCTCAGGATCAAGACATTGACTGTATTCGGAGATTCAGCTCTGGTAGTTAATCAGACCAATGGCAAATGGTATACCCACCAGGATCATCTGATACCTTACAGGGATTATACAAGGAGGTTATTGACTTTCTTTACAACAGTCAAGCTTAAGTATATCCCTCGGGACGAGAATCAGTTTGCAGATGCTCTGGCTACCATTTCGTCCATGATCAAAGTTTAGGCTGCCAACTTTGTACCTCAGATCCCAGTGTCCAGACTTGATAGACCGGCATATGTATTCGCAGCAGACATTGGCAAAGATGATAAGCCTTGGTTCCATGACATTAAGTGCTTCTTGGAGGATCAAACATACCCACCTGGGGCATCTTCCAATGATAAGAAAACCTTGAGAAGGCTTGCTGGTAGTTTCTTCCTAAACACTGATGGTTCTTTGTACAAAAGGAACTTTGATATGGTACTCCTCAGATGCGTTGATAGAACAGAAGCGGATTTGTTGATGCATGAAGTGCACGAAGGATCCTTTGGTACCCATGCCGGAGGACATGCAATGGCCAAGAAACTGCTAAGATCAGGATATTACTGGATCACAATGGATGCAGACTGTTGTGCCTACGCCAGAAAATGCCATAAATGCCAGGTCTATGCAGATAAGGTGCATGTACCTCCCAATCCTTTGAACATAATGTCTTCACCATGGCCCTTTGCTATGTGGGGCATTGACATGATTGGCAAGATTGAGCCAACTGCTTCAAATGGCCACAGATTCATCCTGGTCGCCATTGATTATTTCACCAAGTGGGTCGAAGCAGCTTCATATGCAAATGTTACAAGGCAAGTGGTAGCCCGATTCCTGAAAAGAGATATCATTTGTAGATACGGAGTTCCCGAGCGAATCATTACTGATAATGGTTCCAATCTAAACAACAAAATGATGGCTGAGTTATGCCGGGACTTCAAGATCCAACATCACAATTCTTCTCCTTACAGGCCAAAGATGAATGGCGCTGTTGAGGCGGCTAATAAGAATATCAAGAAGATTGTGCAGAAGATGGTAGTCACTTACAAAGACTGGCATGAAATGCTACCGTTTGCCTTGCATGGGTACCGAACGTCAATCAGGACATCCACTGGGGAAACACTGTATCAACTTGTGTATGGTATGGAGGCAGTCCTACCTGTTGAAGTTGAACTACCCTCTCTACGGGTATTAATGGATGTTAAGCTGAACGAAGCAGAATGGGTCAGGTCCCGATACGAACAACTGAGTCTGGTCGAAGAGAAAAGATTGGCTGCAATCTGTCATGGGCAGTTATATCAGAGAAGAATGAAGAAAGCCTTCGATCAGAAAGTCAGGCACCGAGAGTACCAAGTAGGAGATCTTGTTTTGAAAAGAATCCTCCCTCCTCACACAGACCACAGGGGCAAGTGGACTCCGAATTATGAAGGACCATTCGTAGTAAAGAAAGTTTTCTCTGGTGGAGCACTGATGCTCAGCACTATGGATGGCGAAGATTTCCCGTCCCCTGTGAATTCAGATGCAGTTAAAAAATACTTCGCATAAAAATGACCCGCTGGACACGAAAATAGAATGTAAGTCCAGGCAAAAATAGGGCATCCCGGCGAGTCAAAAACAGAATAAAAGACTCGGGCAAAAATAAGGGAAATAAACAAAAAAGGTACACCCGCTGAGTTGAAAAGCCGCATTGGACAACTCAGGCAAAAATGGGTATCCCGATGGATTGAAAACCCGAAAGGGCGATCCATGCAAAATAAGGGAATAAGCGAACAACTGCACTCTGAATTCGTCTGTATCACTTACAAACTTGGTAAGCTTCGGAAGGATCAAGCTTCAATCAGAATCAGCCTTCTTCAGAAAGCAAGACGAGAAGAACGTCAAAAGTCATACAAGTCATAGCAAAAGGGGAAGCTCCTTAAAGCGTCGCCAACATTGCCAGCATTTTGTTTCTCAATTTTTAACAATCTCCTCATTTTAGGAGATATGTTTCTTTGACTGTATCTTGCCAATTCAGGGCATTTGAGTTAATAAAATCAGATTTTTCAGTCATGTCTCGTCTCGTACAGTTTATTGTTATTTGCAAAAATGTCTGATGTCTCTAAAGAATTTGATTGCATAAGTACAGATGTGTACCTTCAAAGAAATAAAAAAATAAATATATACATGCATGCAGGGAATATACTTACTCTCAGAAGTGTCTAAACTCCTATGACGGAATCCAGCAAGGGATCCCTCGGAAGTGTTTGTGCGTTTCCATTTTTGCAGGATTGCAGGTATCCAAAACGCGACTTGGGGCATGTAGGTTTCATCCCAGCGAGCTGGCAAATCAACACTCAATCTTAGCACCCGAAGTGCTCTCTCCCCAGCTGAGTTGCCTCTCATGACTTCCCCCCAACTGAGCAGCCACTTGCTACTGCTCCCAACCGAGTTTGCCAAACATTCTTCCTCAGCGGAATACAAAAGCCAGGGGACCGTCTCCCCACAGAGTTTCAGCCTCTACCTAGAAGAGCAACGCACGAAGGAATCACAACAGAGTGAAGAAAGTTTCTACGAACCCCAGCTGGGCCCCTCATTACAAGGATATGTCTATCAGTGACCATTATCCCCAAGCAAATGCATCTCATCAGATCTATCAATGATCTCATCCCCAGCTGGGATGTCCATTTCAAGCAGATCGACCAGAGATCTTCGCAACAACGGGATCCACATCCCGGTTTGGTGTCTTTGCATAATCATGGCATTCGCATCATATTCACCCACAAAGCGTAGCATTCCGTCTAAAACGGAGCATTATGGCAAAAATCCAACATAGCATAATCATAGGCCTTTGTTTTTGAATCAAACACTTGAGAATATCTGAAACCCATCAGCAATACACAAAACTCCCCCATAGTCCCCAGCAAAAACAGTTGCCTTACATTCACAGAACACCAATATATATTCCTTTGACACTCGTCCGTGTCATACCCCCAGCAGAAGACCAAGACATTCTCTTTGCACTCACAGATATTCCTGTATATACAATCCCTTGACACCCGTCCGTATCATATCCCCAGCGCAGTCGCTTACACTTTTGCAACCCATGTGTATACTATACTTTTCTCCTTTTTTGACACTCGTCCGTGTCACGCTCCCCAGCAGTTAAACACTCATCTATACACTACTCATGTTACTCTTATACAGATACTCGTCCGTACCTTGTATACACCATTTATATATCCCCACAGATTCGACACTCGTCCGTGTTCTCTATTAACCAGTTGGTACTCGTCCGTATCATCATCTTAGAACATGCGTCAAGCGTCTGTTTCTACCAAGATACTCGTCCGTATCTTAGTCTTAAGGATGCTCGTCCACATCTTTAATCCATACACTGTGTCAAACACTATTGTCTTCTTGAATATAAACACTCGTCTGTGTCTACTATTCCCCAGAAGAGTCCCTTCAGATTCGACACTCGTCCGTGTTCTCTGTTAACCAGTTGGTACTCGTCCGTACCATCATCTTAGAACATGCGTCAAGCGTTTGTTTCTACATGATACTCGTCCGTATCATAGTCTTAAGGATGCTCGTCCGCATCTTTAATCTATACACAGCGTTTAAACACTCATACTTTTTTATTTCTTGAATATAAACACTCGTCCGTGTTTACTATTCCCCAGTAAATTACCAACAAAGCAATTTTCTTTTTTATCTGACATTCGTCCTATGTCATGATAAACCCTGAGAGCAGCCGTACCCTGCTAGGTGGTCGTCCTCCACCTCTTGATGGTCGTCCTCCATCACGCTCATCCGATGGCCGTCCCCATCGTTGATATTTAGCAGCCGTGCCCTGCTAGGTGGTCGTCATCCACCTCTTGATGACCGTCCTTCATCATTCTATCCAATGGCCGTCCCCATTGTTGATTTTTGGTTATCTGGCATTCGTCCTATGTCATGATAAACCTCGAGAGCAGTCGTCCCCTGCTAGGTGGTCGTCCTCCACCTCTTGATGGTCGTCCTCCATCATGCTCGTCCGATGGCCGTCCCCATCGTTGACCTTTTATCCGGTATTCGTCCTGTGTCGCGATATTTTCGGCAGCCGTACCCTGCCAGGTGGTCGTCCTCCACCTTAGATGACCGTCCCTCATCTTATACCCGACAGAGCAGCCGTCCCCTGCTAGGTGATCGTCCTTCACCTTTGATGACCGTACCTCATCATCTGTTTATTTCATTTATTCTTTAACCCGATGGCCGTCCCCGTCGTGGTCCCTTTTCCTTTCAGTTTAGCCCGATGGCCGTCCCCGTCGTGGTTTACTTTACTTTATGAACTTGATGGCCGTCCCCATCATAGTACCTTTTATCCCCAGCATGTCGGCCGTCCCCGTCATTGCTTTATGTTTTTCGCACTTTTCCAGCATGTCGGTCGTCCCCGTCATTGCCCTTTACCCAGCAGTCGTCCTCTGCTCGACGGTCGTTCTCCGTCGCCCATTTCACAATATACCTTATTTTCTTTTACAATCTATATCCCTTTTCTTCTTCATTCTGTGAGTGCAAATTTTGGACTGTCTTTGGTATTCAACCACAAGTTATCTTGTTTGCCTGATAAGCCTTTGCTTACATCCTGCACAGCTAACTCATGTTTGAATAGGGGCAGCTGTAAACACCCCAAATTTGCCCTCACCCATTCACACCATGGCTTGTGATCATTTCATATGCATAAACACAATCATAACATCTCATGACTCAATTTTGATTCACTGCATAGATTCAAAGCCATCTGCATCTAGGGTTTGTGATCTGGGCAATCCAAGAGCTTCTTGAGCCACTCCAAAGGTCATCAATCACTTCAAAGAGGCCTATGTGTGTTCAAGTATCATAATCTATCCTCTCAAAGTCAAGAATGCCAAAGAATCACAAGAACTGGGATTGGTAGGGAAGCAGAGCTAGGCTTGACTACACAGATGACCTAAAATTAGGGTTTTGGTTTCAGAGGCCATAACTCCAAAATTTTTGGTCATTCTTGTTTCTATTGGTCTCTATATGGTATAGGAAGTATGCATATCAATTTTCATGAAGAAACTCCTTGAGGAAGTCATCTGATCAAGAGTTGACTTTCTGGACAAGTCAGTGCAAAATCAGGGCATCTGAGGCCCCCAATGACCCAACCAAGGGGTGATCTTCATCATTTTGAGTGCATATGATCTTTATTTGATCATGGAAGAAGTTAGAAGTTCACAAAATTCAAGAATTACAAGTTTTTGCAAAGTTGACTTTTTTGGGCAAGGTTGACTTTTAATGAAATGTCATTTTATGCAACTTTTTCAACCCTTACTTTTTGGTCCAAAAATGCTTCAAATGGAAAAACCTTGGTCATGGAAGTTGTAGATTAGATCTTTCCCTTTTCAAAAAGTACAAGAACATGACCTAATTCATTTTGGATCAAAAGTTATGGTGCATCAAAGTTGGCTAAAATCATTAAATTTCAAGTTGTGCACCAAATGAGAAATTTGCAAAATCTTGTACCAAAGGCATTTGAGACTTCTAGTTGATATCAAACCAATACACAAGCATCACACAAGTTCTAAAATTCAGATTGAACCAAAAAGATCACATGTTTTATGGCTTGTGAGGCAAAATCTTTTCATGAGAACCAAAGGGAACCAACTTGCGAAAACCATCATAACACTTCATCCACTTGCTGCCTATGTTGCTGAACCAGCCCTAGCCTTTCCCCTCACCTTGCTGCGCAGCACACACCCCTTGTACCAAGCTAGAACATGACCCATGCTTTCTCTTACATAAAGTTGACAATTTGCAAAAAGCACCATACCAATCAATAAAGGGCAGGTCACATCATCTGACCAATAAGATTTGTTTATGTGGATCAAATGCTAGCTAAACATAACAAGAGGCAAGGCTGAAACTCACCAGAACTCACCTTTCACAAAAAACTCTCCCTCTTGCAAAAGCTTTCGATTCTCCCAACTCAATCACTCAACCTTCAAACAAACACCACCATTCATCTCTGGATCATCCACTGACCCAAAACCACCCATCAAAACAACCAAGAACCCACCACAAGCCAGATACGATTTCTGACCAGTTTGAGTGCAAACTCCCAAACCAGCCACATTCAAATTTGTCCAAGCACTGCAAACTCATCAGGAAGGCCATTAGAAGCTTTTTGCACCAAGAAAGCAGCCAACAAGCTCAAAGGGTGAAAGCTCCATCTCAGGTAGCCTTTCGAATTAACTTTTCCAGGACCTCTATTTTATGTTACAAAATGATTAAGCATGCTTCACTGATCACATTGAACTTGAAATTATTGAAAATGGTTGAGAAATGAAACTGTATTGCTTGTCTGAAATTTTGGCAGTTTTTGTTCTTAGCTTCGATTCTTGATTATGGCTGGAAATAAATGAGAAATGAGGGTAGGGTTGAGTTTAGGAGAGTGAAAGGAACAAATCTGGAGCTTTAGAGCTCCAGAAATGACCTAGGGAATGATTTGGAGATTCTCAGGGAGGGAGGTCACCGGAGAAGACGACCGGAGCTCGTCTCCGGTGACCTGAAAGTCATTAGCCACTTAATTAGGGTTAGGGCAAACTTTGAACGTGGACCCTTGGATCTGGCTTCCCGCGCGCGTTTGTGTGGTCTGGATCATGTCATTAGTTGATAATTAGGATTAATTTATTTAATTAATTAAAATTAGGAAGTTTGAATGTGATCCATTAGATCTGGCGCGCAGTCAACAGCTTCCTTGCCAGAATCAATCCTGGCCTTCCATCCTGCATACTTCCATTTATTTCATTTTATTTTTCTTTTTATTCCATTTAACTTGTACATTTATAAAAAATAGCAAAAATCATTTAAAAATTATGAAATTTTATGTCAAGAGTTTCATTAATTTTTAAAACACAAAAATATTTTTATTTTTATTTTTAGCATTAAAAAAGTATTTTTAAATATTTAAAAGTTTCTTTTTAATTAATTAATGAAAATTAATTAATTAAAAATACTTTTAGGTATTTAAAAATCACCAAAAAATTCATGAAACCTTTAAAACCATTTAGAAACATTGTCCAACCTTCAAACCAAATTTATTTTTTGATCTTGATGCATTTTGAGAATTTTTCATTGAATTAAAATCATTTTGATGCATTATTTTGATCCAAACTTCCAAAAATCATTTCTGCCTAACCATGAAGATTTGGACCTTGATTATTTTTTCATTGCATTGTGTTTAGCATGTATTTTTTGAGATTAAATGGCCATGATTTGATCTTTCATTTTCTATTTGTTTGGTAATTTTCTTGTTAAGGAACCCTAAAACCCTAGAAAACTTAGGAAAATCATAACTTGAATTTGGTCAAGAGTTGAAACCTCTCCTTTGGGCAGTGGGTTAGTATAGGATTAGGGGTACTTTGAGTGCATTTTCAATTTTTTATAATGTTGTTTGCTTCTGATTTTGGTTTGTGTTTGATGCTTTGATCATAAACCCTAATTTGGGCTTCCATATGCATTCATCTTGCATTTGCTTGCATAACATGATTTGCCATGACATTTCATACCTCCATTTGATTCATTGAACATCTTAAGACATATTGAAAGCATGTTTGATCATTGCATCTTGCATTTGTCATGTTGTATGCCATATGCATTTCACAACTTTTCATGAATGTCCATGTTTCTTAACTTGCTCCATTTGCATCCATGAGCTTGTATGATCATCTCCATTTGTTTTCTCATGTTTGTAGCATCTCATAGCCTCATTAACATCATGAATGTGCTTCTGGTTGTGGTTTGCATCATGTCATTCCATCCCATCTTGCATTGCATTGCATTTCTTTTCTAACCTTTCAGGTGGTAAGTGACTTTGAGAAGTGAATTTGCCTTCACTTCTCATAACTTCTCTTCATCTCTTTATGCATCCTTGCTGCATTTTTGTATGTGCTTGAGATTGAGCTTGCTCATTCTTCTTCTTCTTGCTTTCTTTCTTCAAGTGACTTGTCTTCTTAATTGAAGCAAGTTGCTTTGCTTCTCCTGATCCTTTCATCTGCTTCCTGGTGGCTCCTTTGAAGACCTTTCTTGTTAAACCTCACAAACCTTAGGAACAACCATGCATGACAATGATTAGGGTTTTGATTAGTCCCCCACTTAGATTTTACCTTTGTGTCTCTTTGAGTCTTCTCTTCTCACCTCATAATCAAGGACTAAACCATAAAGGCTTTAAGGCTTTGTGATTAAGCTTATGCCTGCATCCTTCTATTAGGATGGAGTGTATAACTTTAATCCTAAGTGTTAAACCCTTAATGTGTTTAACTCCTCTGGTCAATCCATCTAATAATCATCAAGACATCAAGCTTGTAACTTGGGCCTTGCATTAGGGTTCTAATTCTTCCTTAATTGGTTAAGAAGGACTAACCCTAGTGTTAATGGACAAGTCCCCCTCAAGTTGTCTTACAAACCCTAAAAATCATTTCATCATCATATCATATAATAAAATCCACTTAATCAAAGGCTTGTTTTGTCATGAGTTTAATCCCTAATCATGGATTAAGTTGAGGAGCTTTCCTCAGCTTAAACATTCTCATCTATTATCCTTCTATTAGGATGGTGTAATGAGCCTGTTTAATCCTTGATTATGGCTTAATCTCATTACTCAACACTAAACAAAAACACCAAAAACATCTAAATAATCACAAGTAGGTTAATGATCTTAATCCTGCATCAAAGGTGATTAAGTGTGAGAAACTGACTTCACACTTAAGGTATTCTCATTACCCCTAATCAGAGGGAAGATGTGATGAGTTTACTAAATCCATTGGTTTAGGCTTAAGCTCATTAACTTATGACAAACTTTCAAAAACAATAAAAGACTGAAAACTCAAAAAAACAAACAATAATCGTCTCCTCCGGGATTCTTTTCTCATCATCTTCACTCACAAACGAGAACTTGCTTCTTCCGTCTAATGCAAGACAGTTTGCACCTGAGCCAGACAGGTCATACACTTGAGCATAGACAAGTAAGCAGTTCACAAGTCAATTCATCTTTCAGTCTCTTTGGGTCGAACTACGGTGTTCTGACTTCCTCATTGCACGAGAGGATACGTAGGCATAACTTAACAGTTATCGAACAAAAGTCTCTGTATATTCCCCCCCTTTCCAGCATCTTTCTCTTAGCCTCATTATCATGAGCAATTCATTCTCATTCTTACACTGACACATCATTTATACACTTCACTTCTTTTACACTGACACCGGTACATCCTTTTCCAGCTCTTTATACACAGATTGCACTGACACTACCCCTTTAAAACACAAATCTTTTAAGCGTGGATCCCGTCGAGTACGACGGACAATCTGGGTGCTAATACCTTCCCAGGTTGTAACCAACCCCCTTTCTCAGTCTCTCTGGTTCGCAACCGTCTTATCCATCTCTTTCCAGGTCTATGCAGCATTACCTTTCCTCCGGGATAAAAATGCCTAGCTGGAGACTCTCTTCATCTCCAGTGAGTCCACTGCTGTGTGTTCTCATTGTCCCTTTTCGCCGACCGTTCGCGTCTGTACCTTTATTTGGGCCAGTCCCACTTATCGGGAGCGAAAAGGGGTTCCAATAAATAGAGACTCCACTAGGGTGATGAAGGACGATCATCAAAAAGGTGAAGGACGATCACCTGGCAGGGTACGGCTGCCGAAATGTATCATGACATAGGACGAATGTCAGATAGAAGAGAAGTTTTGCTGGGGACTTCGCTGGGGAAAAATAGACACAGACGAGTGTCTAATCTCATGAAGACATAAGTGTTTGACACAGTTTATAGATTAAAGATGAGGACGAGCATCCTCAAGACTATGATACGGACGAGTATCAGGTAGAAACAAACGCTTGACGCATGTTCAGAGATGATGATACAGACGAGTACCGACTGGTTAACAACGAACACGGACGAGTGTCGAATCTGAGGGGACTCTTCTGGGGAATAATAGACACAGACGAGTGTCTAAATTCTAGGAAGAGGTAAAAGTATCTGACATTGTGTATGGATTAAAGATGCGGACGAGCATCCTTAAGACTACGATACGGACGAGTATCGGTAGAAACAAACGCTGACGCATGCTCAGAGATGATGATACGGACGAGTATCAACTAGTTAACAAAGAACACGGACGAGTGTCGAATCTGAGGGGATATACAAGATACGGACGAGTATCGGTATGAGTGATGCATGAATGAGACACAGACGAGTGCTCAACTTGCTGGGGAGAGTGTGACACGGATGAGTGTCAGGATAGAAAGTGTATAAATTATGAACTGGAGTGTAATCTGTGGGGATAAGATGACACGGACGGGTATCAATGAGAGTGTATTATAAACAAGTATTTGGTTTACAAAGTGTTTTGAGTATTTATGCTGGGGGAGGTGACACGGACGGGTGCCAGGGAGTTGCATATATATATGTATCTGTGTTGTGAGTGCAAAGGGGACGCTTTGGCTTTCTGCTGGGGGTATGACACAGACGAGTGTCAAGAGGCATCTGTAATGTATAAGTGTTTGTATGCTCGGGCGACTTTACCGGGGAATGATGACACGGACGAGTGCCAAGAGACATGCTTCTGTATTTGTGAGTGTAAAGGAAATGCTTTGATATTCTGCCGGGGAGTTTTGGGGAAGTATTTGTATTCTGCTGATGTGGTACTATTGGTATTTACAAGTGTTTGATTCAAATCATGGCTTATGATTATGCAATATGTTTGATTTTTGCCGTAATGCTCCGTATTAGACGGAATGCTACGCTTTGTGGGGAAAATATGATGCGAATGCTATGATTATGCGAAGATACCGATACGGGATTCAGATCCCGTTGCTGAGGAGATCTCTGGCTGATCTGCTTGAAGTGGATATCCCAGCTGGGGATGGGATCATTGGTAGATCTGACATATCTGACTCTGCATGGGGGAATAGATCTCTGATAGACCTATCTTGATAACGAGGGACCCAGCTGAGGTCTGCAGCAACTTTCTTTACTCTGTTGTGAGATCTTCGAGCGTCGCTCTTCTGGATAGAGGCTGAAACTTTGTGGGGAGATAGTTCCCTGTCTAGCACTCGGCTGGGGAAGAAGAAAGATCACTGAAAGATCTTCTTAGAAATTTCTGTGGGGATCCTGCTGAGGATGATACTTGACAACTCAGCTGGGGAGAAAACACCTCCGGTGCTAATCTGGTAGACGGACTGGGTAGATAATGCTTTGACAGCTTGCTGGGGAGAAGCTTTCATGCCCTCTGCTGCGCTGTGAATACCTGCAATCCTGTAAAGACAGAGAACGCACAAGTACCCCGAGGTATACCTTACTGGATTCCATCATAAGAGTTTAGACGCCCCCAGGAGTAAGTATATTTCCTGCAAGCATGCAATTTTAGGAAAGACGCATCTGTATTTATGCAATCAAAGATCTTAAAGACATCGGACATTTTTGCAAATAAAAGAGTACGAGACAGTGTGTGACTGAAAATCTGATTTAATTAATTTATGTGCCCTGAATTGGCAAAAATACAGTCAAAGAAACGGATCCCCTGAAATGAGGAGATCGTTACAAATTGAGAAACAAAAGATGCTGGCAATGTTGATGACGCTTCAAGGAGCTTCCCCTTTTGCTATGACTCGTATGACATTGACGTTCTTCTCATCTTGCTTTCTGAAGAAGGTTGATCCTGACCGATGCTTTATCCTTTCGAAACTTGCCGGGTTGTAAGTGATACAGACGAATTCAGAATGCAGTTGTTCGCTTATTCCCTTATTTTGCGTGGATCGCCCTTTCGGGTTTTCAATCCACCGGGATACCCATTTTTGCCTGAGCTGTCCAATGCGGCTTTTCAACTCAGCGGGTGTACATCTTTTATTTATTTTCCCTTATTTTTGCCCGAGTCTTTTATTCTGTTTTTGACTCGCCGGGATGCCCTATTTTTGCTTGGACTTACATTCTGTTTTTATGTCCAGCAGGTCATTTTATGCGAAGTATTTTTTAACTGCATCTGAATTCACAGGGGATGGGAAGTCTTCTCCATCCATAGTACTGAGCATCAGTGCTCCACCGGAGAAAACTTTCTTTACTACGAATGGCCCTTCGTAATTCGGAGTCCACTTGCCCATGTGGTCTGTATGAGGAGGGAGGAGTCTTTTCAGCACAAGATCTCCTACTTGGTACTCTCGGAGTCTGACTTTCTGATCGAAGGCTTTCTTCATTCTTTTTTGATACAGCTGCCCATGACAAATTACAGCCAATCCTTCTCTTCAATCAGACTCAGTTGTTCGTATCGGGACCGGACCCATTCTGCTTCATTCAGTTTAACATCCATCAACACCCAAAGGGAGGGTAATTCAACTTCAACAGGTAGGACAGCCTCCATACCATACACAAGTTGATACGGTGTTGCCCCAGTGGACGTTCTGATTGACGTACGGTACCCATGTAAGGCAAATGGTAGCATTCCGTGCCAGTCTTTGTAGGTAACTACCATCTTCTGCACAATCTTCTTGATATTCTTGTTAGCCGCCTCAACAGCGCCATTCATCTTTGGCCTGTAAGGAGAAGAATTGTGGTGTTGGATCTTGAAGTCCCGACATAGTTCTGCCATCACTTTGTTGTTCAAGTTGGAACCATTATCAGTAATGATTCGCTCGGGAACTCCATACCGACAAATGATATCTCTCTTCAGGAATCGGGCTACCACTTGCCTTGTAACGTTTGCATATGAAGCTGCTTCAACCCACTTGGTAAAATAGTCAATAGCAACCAGGATGAATATGTGGCCGTTTGAAGCAGTCAGTTCAATCTTGCCAATCATATCAATGCCCCACATGGCAAAGGGCCAGGGTGAAGACATCACATTCAAAGGATTTGGAGGCACATGTACTTTATCCGCATAAATCTGGCATTTATGACATTTTCTGGCATAAGCACAACAATCTGCATCCATTGTGATCCAGTAATAGCCTGATATGAGCAACTTTTTAGCCATTGCGTGCCCTCCAGCATGGGTACCAAAGGGTCCTTCGTGCACCTCGTGCATTAACAAATATGCTTTTGTCCTATCAACGCATCTGAGGAGTACTATATCAAAGTTTCTCTTATAAAGGGAACCATCAGTATTCAAAAAGAAACTACCAGCAAGCCTTCTCAATGTCTTCTTATCATTGGAAGATGCCCCAGATGGGTATGTTTGATTCTCCAAGAAGCACTTAATGTCGTGGAACCAAGGCTTATCATCCTTAACAACATCTGCTGAGAACACGTATGCTGGTTTGTCAAGCCTTGATACTGCAATTTGAGGCACAAAGTTGGCAGCTTGAACTTTGATCATGGATGAAATGGTAGCCAGGGCATCTGCAAACTGATTTTCATCTCAAGGGATATACTCAAGCTTGACTGTTGTGAAGAAAGTCAATAACCTTCTTGTATAGTCCCTATAAGGTACCAGATGATCTTGGTGGGTGTACCATTTGCCGTTGGTTTGATTTATTACCAAAGCTGAATCTCCGAACACAGTCAATGTTTTGATCCTGAGGTCAATGGCTTCCTCAAGACCCATAATGCAAGCCTCGTATTCAGCTTCGTTGTTAGTGCAGTTAAAGGTGAGTTTTGCCGAGAAAGGCATATGAACTCCTTTAGGTGTAATAAGTACTGCACCAACACCACGACCATTCATATTGACAGCCCCGTCAAACATCATAGTCCATTCTTCTTCTGGGTCAGGCCCTTCAGTGTGAATAGGCTCTTCATGATCTTTTGCTTTTATGAACATGATGTCTTCATCAGGGAAGTCAAATCTCATAGGCTGGTAATCATCAATGGGATGCTCAGCAAGATAATCAGACAATACACTGCCTTTGATGGCCTTTTGAGATGTGTATTGAATGTCATACTCTGTGAGGATCATTTGCCATCTTGCAACCCGTCCGGTAAGCGCTGGCTTCTCAAAAATGTACTTAACTGGATCCATCTTCGAGATCAATAAAGTAGTGTGGGTCAACATATACTGTCTCAGTCGGCGAGCAGCCCACGCTAAAGCACAACAAGTTTTCTCGAGCAGTGAATAACGTTGTTCACAGTCGGTAAACTTTTTGCTTAGGTAGTATATTGCATACTCTTTTCGACCAGACTCGTCATGCTGGCCCATCACACACCCCATTGACTCTTCTAATACTGTCAAGTACATGATTAGAGGTCTTCCTTCAACTGGAGGCATAAGGATTGGAGGCTCTTGTAAGTATTCCTTGATCTTGTCAAAAGCCTTCTGGCAGTCTTCATTCCACCTGACCGTTTGTTCTTTTCTCAACAGCTTGAACAAAGGCTCACAGGTTGCAGTAAGGTGAGATATGAACCTTGAAATGTAGTTCAATCTACCTAGAAACCCCCGAACTTCTTTTTCAGTTTTCGCCGCAGGCATTTCTTGAATGGCTTTAACTTTATCAGGGTCAACTTCAATCCCTTTCTCACTTACAATGAATCCCAGCAGCTTACCGGATCGCACCCCGAATGTGCATTTGTTGGGGTTTAACTTCAGCTGATATTTCCTCAGACGCTTGAATAGCTTCAACAGATTCACCAGGTGGTCTTCTTCTGTGAGGGACTTGGCAATCATGTCATCCACATAACATTCAATTTCCTTGTGGATCATGTCATGGAATAATGTTACCATAGCCCGCTGATAAGTGGCACCCGCATTCTTCAGTCCGAACGGCATCACCTTATAACAGAACATGCCCCAGGGTGTGATGAAAGTTGTCTTCTCCATGTCTTCAGGTGACATTTTGATCTGATTGTATCCTGAAAATCCATCCATGAAGGAGAACACTGAGAACTGAGCCGTATTATCAACCAATACATCAATGTGAGGTAGAGGGAAGTCATCTTTCGGGTTGGCTCTGTTCAGATCCCGATAGTCCACACACATCCTCACCTTGCCATCTTTCTTAGGTACTGGTACAATGTTAGCAACCCACAGAAGATAGCTAGTCACAGCAAGGAACCCGGAGTCCCACTGTTTTTGTACCTCTTCTTTTATCTTCATTGCCATGTCTGGGCGAGTAGGACGCAATTTATGTTTTACCGGTGGGCATTCTTCTCTTAAAGGCAGCTTGTGCATGACAATATCGGTGTCCAACCCTGGCATATCTTGATAAGACCAAGCAAAGACATCCACATACTCCCGAAGCATGTCAATCAATTGCTCTTTCACTGAATCCTGTAAGCAGGCCCCGATCTTAACCTCTTTCACATCTTCTTCCGTACCAAGATTAACCGTTTCAATCTCCTCCTGATGAGGAGTGATAACCTTCTCCTCTTGCCTTAACAACCTGGCTAAATCTTCAGGAAGCTCATAATCTTCTTCAACCTCTTCATCAGCTTGATTGATTGGATTGTCAAAGTCATACGAAGCCATAGCTGTGTTGTTGTCGGTGCAGTCTGAAAGGCACTCTCTGCAAGGGTTTAGATTGTTCATTTTAGTGATTGATTTTAACCTTGTTTAGAAAAAGTGAAATGAAGTTATCATTTTGAAAAACATTGCCATTTTATTTTTGTACAAAAAGAAAAAAATGAAAAACAGTGAGCGGAAAAGAAAAAGACTCATTTGCAAAAGATGTCCGATATTCATTGATTGATCTGTTTGCACAAAATTACAAGATGGCCCGATTACAAAATGAGTCTTGACATCTTGGGCAAGATGCAAGACTTGATGCATGCTTAAAAATACAGGAAATAATAATTACTCTGCAGGAGTAACCCTTATAATTTCCTGGGAAGACCAGTTTGAGATATGGCTCCCCGGGGTCCTTGGACGTATCCAGCTTTCCAGGTTGCGCTCATCTTCCGACTCATCTTCCAAGTTGTTCATAGCACCCGGGGTGAGCATTCCCCCGCTGACAAAATTGGGCTTCTTGGCAGCCTCTGATTGATCTTGTTGAGTTGGTTTGTAACCCAACCCAAATCTGTCTTCCTTCTTCTCCACAGGTAGCAGCTTGCCCCAGCCTTGGGCAGTACCCTCTTCAACAACCTTCCTGGCTTGCTGATAAGATGTCATGGAAGTTCCTAGTACAGCAGATGCCTCATTAATGTTCAGGGCCTCAAACCCATGGCACATAGTTTCATGGATTTCTCCATCCATTTCAATGTATTTGTACGTAGCCAGATGGCTAACAAAGATGTCTTCCTCCCCACAGATGGTGATGATTTGGCCTTCCCACTCGAATTTCAGCTTCTGGTGAAGGGTAGACATAACAGCGCCAGCGGCATGGATCCAGAGTCTACCCAACAAACAGCTGTAGGCCGGATGAATGTCCATCACATAGAAGGTAATCTTAAAAGTCTGCGGGCCAATCATCACAGGCAGATCAATCTCCCCAAGCACTGATCTCTTAGAGCCATCAAATGCTCTTACTACCAAATTACTTGGACGCAGTGCCAAGCCATCATATTCCAGCTTCACTAAGGCTTTCTTTGGTAGAACATTGAGTGACGACCCAATGTCCACCAGTACATGAGATAAAACAGCACCCTTGCATTCCAGGGTAATATGCAAAGCCTTGTTGTGGTTACGTCCCTCAGTTGTTAAGTCAGCATTGGTAAAGCCCAGCCCATGACTGGTGTTGACATTCGCCACCACAGTTTCCAGCTGATTAACAGTGATCTCCTCCGGCACGTATGCTGCGTGCAGGACTTTCAGTAATGCATTCCTATGAGCTTCAGAACACATTAACAGGGATAATATGGAGATCTTTGAGGGAGTTTGGTGAAGATGATCCACCACCTTGTAATCACTTCTCTTTATGATTCTCATAAACTCGTCTACATCTTGTTCAAAAGACGTCTTCTGAGTTTCTTTGACAGCCGGCTCTTCGAATACCACACTCTTTCCTTTTGCCTTGGCAGCAGCTTCTGCTTCGGTTTAGGTCTTTGAGTTTGCGAGGCAAAAAGGCGTCCGCTTCTGGTGAAGCCTCCGCCTCCCCCAACATTATCAATTTGTGGAGAAGAGGTTGAAGAATCCAAATTGATTTTCTCTCCGTTGCAGTAGAGGTCAGAGCCATAATGCCAGGGTATGGCATTACTGCTTTCATATGGAACGGGTCCAGGCACCGTGATGGTAACTAGACTGACTGCAGCAGAGGAGGGTACTGAAATGGTGTGCAGATCGTAGTAAATGGTGACTGGTGATCTGGCAGGAGATGCTACTGTTTGTTGTTGAAAGTTGTTGTTTGGAGGAACATTTGATGGATCATAGTAGATGGTGACTGCTGAGATATCTTCATTAATTTCTGTTGATGTTGTAGAAGATTCTGCTGAATAAATGGGTGCTGATGTTGTAGAAGGAATGATTGTTGACTTTTGTTTTGTTGAAGTGATGGGTGGAGCCATTGTTGATGATATCGATGAATTGGTCGGAATGATTGTTGTTGCAGTTGTAGAAGAGTCAGGAATTGTTGTCAAAGGGATTGCTGGATTTGTAGGCGCCGTTGTTGAGATCTGAAGTATACCACTTTTGATAAGACCATCTATGCCGCTTCTCAAGTTATCACACCCATTGACTGCAATGTTGCAATACCCACAACCGAGCTCACACCCGGGGAACATCTGGCATTCTAGAAGCTGAGCTTTAATTTCTACCAGAGGTGTCCGAATCTGTCCAACACTGGTTATTAAGAAAGATGGCTTGTCTTCCTCAATGGCATTAATTCTTGGTCCTCCATGATTGGGCATGGGATTCTTGTTGACATTTGGAGGGGGTGCAAAGTTGAGGGCTTTAGAATCCACCAAATCTTGGACTTTCATTTGTAAAGCCCTGCATTTCTCAGTATTGTGGCCAGGTGCATTGGAGTGAAAAGCACACCTGGCGTTGACATCATAATTTCTTGGAAGATTGGAAGGATCTGGCGGTGCCAATGTCCTTAACTCAACCAAGTTGAGCTTCAGGAGTTGTAGCAATAAAGCAGCATATGGCATAGGGATAGGATCAATCACCCTATTTTCCTGTGACGGTCTTTGCTGAAAAGGTCGCTGTTGTGGACTGTTGTTGTTGTTGTTGTTGTAGGCTCTTTGTGGTGGATACTGAACTTGTTGTTGATAATATGGTTGTTGTTGTGGTTGATATGTTAGTTGCTGAGGGATTGGAGCTGGAATAGTGACAGCTGCTACTGATCTGTGGACATACTGAGGTCTGCCCCTGTCGGCATGAATGGCATTTGTCTCACCAGTTCTTCTAGGTCCCACAAAAGGCTTCCTGGGATTACTTGACGAACTTGCACCATTATCAGAAATCTTACCCATCTTCAGAAGGCTTTCAATTCTTTCTCCAGCTATAACTACGTCAGCGAAGCTGGTGGAAGAAAAGGCAGCTAGCCTATCAATATATGTTCCTTGCAGAGTGTTCATGAACATGTCGGCCATTTCTCTTTCCGACATGGGTGGTTGGACAACAGCAGCAAGCTGTCTCCACCTTTGGGCATACTCCCTAAAGCTTTCTCTGGAGAACTGAGACATTCCCATTAGAATGGTTCTGTTAGGAGCCATGTCCAGATTGTATTGGTACTGTCTGATGAAAGCTTCAGCTAGGTCCTTCCAGCACCTGATAGTAGCTCTGGTCAAGTGAGAGTACCATTCTCTTGAAGCTCCAGTCAAGCTGTCTTCAAAATAGAACATCCACAGTTTCTCATCCATGGTGTATGCTTTAAGTCTTCCCAGGAAGGACTGCAAGTGAGTTCGTGGACAGGAAGTTCCATTGTACTTCTCGAAGCACGGGGGTTTAAACTTGTGGGGAATCCTTACCCCATCCACTAACCCCATATCCATAACATTGAAGCCTAAGGAATTTTGAGACTCCAGAGATCTCAACTTTTCAGCAATTTCATCAAACCTCCTATCATAAACTTCATCCCCAGCTCCCATTACAGTAAACTGCTCTTCTTGGGGGTCTTCTTGTAAGATCCTTCCCCCAGTAGTATTTCCTTGCACATTACCCGGGATGTTGACTTCCGGATGTAGATGAGGCCCATATACTGGTGGATTAACATGAGGCTGACCCCTTTCATTGTTACTTGTTCCTCCCGTTCCTAGATGGGGTTCTTCTGGAGTTTGTCTTTCTACCAATGCCCTCAACCTTTCTTGACTTTGGGCCAAGCCATTCATTACTTCCATGAATTGAGTCATTTGGTTTCTCATCTCCAGCCTTTCATTAGCCATCTAAGTTCTGACCTCTGTCAGATCTTGCTGTACTTGATCCATTTGGATACCCGGAAGGTTGTTGCGAGTAGGATACCGGTGCGGACGGTTGAGAGGGAACACCCGGCGGCGAGCAATAATTCCTGAACCACAACAGAGTTAGAAACGAAATAAAGTAATGACAAAACCTACAAAACAAAACAAAAGTCAGTATGCAATGCAGTATGCTTATTTGTTTTCCAAGGTATCCGGCTTGGTTCTTGGTTTTGACATTTCCAGACCCTGAGGAAGATGCTTTGATGTTGTTCGAGAAAGGAAATCTCAAGAATGGAAACAAACTATAATATATTACAAATGCTGAACAATACATAGTTTGTTTTTTACAACACATGCCCCTGAAGGGTCAAAATACAAAAGAAAGAGAAAAGTACATCAAATGAAAACAACAACAATCAAAAGGTCAGACATCAATCCCAAACTCATCCTCCTTAACTTCCTTCAGAAGTGCCTCCGTTACTGGACCAGCTGGATGCTCTGTGATGCTTCTGATGAGGAGGTTTCTGGTGGCAATGGCAGTGGTCAGATTCTTGTGCCTGTCCTGGTCCTTTGATCTTTTCAACCCAGCCCCGAGCTTTAACTCTGAAATCTCCTTCTGGGCTGCCAGCAAAGCTTCCTGTTGTTTCCTTTCATTGGTCTCCATCTGCTCAATCCTGGCATGGGTTTCTTATCCTCTTGAGTGCGAGCTTCAGTGATCCTGACCCACCTAGCTTGACTTTCCTCTAGATAGAGATCAACCCTAACTTTCTGAAACTGGGCCTCTTTATAGGCATTCTTCAATATTTGCTCTCCAGCTCTTGATTTCTTGATGTAGTCCTCTGCTTTCTCAATCTTGGCCAGATGTTCTACCTTAAGCTTCTCCAACCTCTCAATGTCTAGACGACCATCACTCCTCTCCCAGAGGGTCTTCTTCAGAGCTTGAGACAGATTCTCATTCCTTTCCTTCAGTTTCTCAAATTCCTTCAGGCTGACAGTGGCTGGGGGTGGTGTTGTGGATGGTCCAGGTATATCTTCATTGGTGAAGGGCATCCCAGAAATCTGAGCTCTAGCATGAGACCATTCATAATACTGAGTTGAAGCCACATTATTGCATCTCCCAAGAATGGCCATCCCTTTGGTCTGGATGTTGTCCCAAGCCCATGATGCTTGTCTGACAACAGCTAGATTAGGCTTCATCTCACAACACAGGGTTTCAGCCAAGTCTTGCACTCTAGGAGGGTGAACCAAAGCATAGCCCAATTGTCTCTTAAACAACAAAGGATTGTAGTTGATGCAACCCTTCACTCCTACCAGAGGTACATTGGGGTACTGCCCACAGCTAGTAATTATGTCCCTGCCTTTGGTGCTCTGGGTGCACCATCTGATGTCATCTGAAGTCAAAGCAATAAGTCTCTTAGCCCAATTCTTCTGTTGGTGGGGGTTTAGGAAGGCATCAGTCCTGGATAAGTGTTTAAGCAGCTAGGTGTGAAATAGAGGAGCACATCATCTCACTAACTTTCCTCTTTGCTTCTCATTCCTCTGATGAATGGAATAATAGAAATCTCCCAGCAAGGTGGGCACTGGGTTCCTCAGAAGGAAAAGGTGAATGGCATTCTTGCTGATAAACTTGGGCTCATCTGCAAACAGTATAATCCCATATATACTGAGGGCTAACAATGCACAAACTGCCCTCCATTCTCCCAAGGAGGCCTTCAGGATGGCCTGAGAAGTCAGAAAATCTAAGTGCAAACCAGGGATCCCAGCCTTTGTTGTCATGTTCTGCTCAATCAAAATGGGCTCCAAATACAGTGCCTTTGCCACTTCTCCATTGCTGGGAGAAGTCATCTCTAGGTTGAAGGGGACACCACCCCTAACAGGTACTCCAATCAATGATGAGAACTCTTCCAGCAGAGGTCCTAACTGAAAGTTCTGGAAAGTGAAGCATCTCAAAGGAGGGTCATAAAACTGTAGGCAGGTGTGAATCAAACTCCTCTGAGAAGGGTCCAGGTCCATAACCATATCAAGGATGCCTCCATAATGCTCTCTGAATAAAGGGATGTGGTCTGGAGTGATAAGTGCTTGGACTTGCCTGATGCCAGTCAGCACAGGCTCAAAGAAATGATATGAAATGTTGCTCTTCTTGGGTGCCATGACTGCTGATGAAGAGCTGAAAACAAATGTTGATGATGAAGACTGATACTGGAGATGAGCCACTGATAGGCTGATGCTGATGATGATGAAAATAACTGAAGCAGACAACTGATGAAGATAGCTGAAGCAGAAAGCTGATGAACAAAGGTCTAAGAAGATGAAGGGGTCAAAACCAAGCCAGATATAATATGGATACCCTGAAAAACAAATAAACAAATGTTAAATGATGCAATGATGATGTATGCAAATGATATGCAAGGGTTTGTGATCAAGCTGGATCTGATTAACTGTCTTGATATAAAGTCCATGTATGATCAAGAAGTCCAGATGGAGGTCCAGAAATCCAGTAACCAAGGTGGGGGACTCAAATAAAGAGTCACATGTCCAGGGTTAAATCACAAGAACTGTCCAAAATGAGGTACTCTTAATCAAAACAAGTAACAAGGTATGATGTGGCCAAGGGTACATGCAAACCTGTAAACAGCCCAACCCCCTCACAGGTGGTGTTCTAGAACAAGGATCCTCAGACTTGGATCAGTTATGAGAAGTGTAAACACTTCTAACCCGGAGGTACAGTGTTTACAATAACCATAAAAGATCCTCCTCTAATTCACCTCAGTTTCTGAAGGTCAAAAATAAAGGTCATCCAGACTTAGCAGGCTTCCCAGATAGCCCTAGCACTACAGGAAATCTGTAGCACAGAGTTCTCAAGAAGAAACCCACATCTGAACCGTGTTTCATATTCCCGCACCAAACCGAAATGGAATGGGAAAGAACATGAACCACTCTAGCCTAGGTGTCACTCAGGTCCCAGGTATAGGACCTTAACTCTCAATAGAACCCCACCCACCAAAGAAAACCAAATCCAGCAAGATGGCAGTATGACAGTATGATATATAAAATTGTAAAGAAGCAATAAATAACTATACATAAAGCAGTAAATAAAGCAACTATATAAACACAATTAGCACATGACACCCCAATAAAGACAAATCAAACAAGCGCTAGGAGGAACCCACAAAAAGAACCAGAAGCCCTGGTTACAGCATAAGGGTCCCCAACATAGTCGCCAAGCTGTCGCTCCCACCAAATGACACCTGGTCAGAAGGGGTACAGACGCGAGCGGTCGGCGAAAGAAGGATGAGAACACGCAGGAGTGAACTCAGAAAAGAATAGAGTCGCCAGCTAGGCATTTTTATCCCGGAGGAAAGGTAATGCTGCATAGACCTAGAAAGACATGGATAAGACGGTTGCGAACCAGAGAAACTGAGAAAGGGGGTTGGTTACAACCTGGGAAGGTATTAGCACCCAGATTGTCCGTCGTACTCGACGGGATCCATGCTTGAAAGTTTGTGTTTAAAGGGGTAGTGTCAGTGCTATTTTGTGTGCAAAAGCTGGAAAAGAATACAAGTGTCAGTGCAAAAGAAATGTGAAGTGAAATAAAAGAGTGTCAGTGTAAGAAAAGAATGCAATGCTCAAGCCAAAGAGGCTTAAAGAATAATGCTGGAAGAGGGGGGGGACAGAGACTTTTGTTCGATAATTGTTAAGTTATGCCTACTGTCGCTCCCACCAAATGACACCTGGTCAGAAGGGGTACAGACGCGAACGGTCGGCGAAAGAAGGATGAGAACATGCAGGAGTGAACTCAGAAAAGAATAGAGTCGCCAGCTAGGCATTTTTATCCCGGAGGAAAGGTAATGCTGCATAGACCTAGAAAGACATGGATAAGACGGTTGCGAACCAGAGAAACTGAGAAAGGGGGTTGGTTACAACCTGGGAAGGTATTAGCACCCAGATTGTCCGTCGTACTCGATGGGATCCACGCTTAAAAGATTTGTGTTTTAAAGGGGGAGTGTCAGTGCAATATGTGTATCAAAGCTGGAAAGAATGCAAGTGTCAGTGTAAAGAAGTGTGGAGTGTATAAGTGAAGTGTCAGTGTGAGAATAAGAGTGAAATGCTCAATACTATGAGGCTTAAAGAATGATGCTGAAGGGGAGGGGATATACAGAGACTTTTGTTCGATAACTGTTAAGTTATGCCTACGTATCCTCTCATGCAATGAGGAAGTCAAAACACCGTAGTTCGACCCAAAGAGACTGAAAGATAAACTGACTTGTGAACTGCTTGCTTGTCTATGCTCAAGTGTATGACCTGTCTGGCTCAGGTGCAAACTGTCTTGCATTAGACGGAAGAAGCAAGTTCTCGTTTATGAGTGAATGAGATGAGAAAAGAATCCCGGAGGAGACGATTATTGTTTGTTTTTTGATGTTTTCAGTCTTTTATTGCCTTTGAAAGTTTGTCATAAGTTAATGAGCTTAAGTCTAAACCAATGGATTAGTAAACTCACCACATCCTCCCTCTGATTAGGGGTAATGAGAATACCTTAAGTGTGAAGTCAGCATCTAACACTTAATCACCATGATGTAGGATTAAGATCATTAACCTACTTGTGATTATTTAGATGTTTTTGTTGTTTTTGTTTAGTGTTAAGTAATGAGTTTAAGCCATAATCAAGGATTGAATGGACTCATTACACCATCCTAATAGAAGGATAATAGATGAGAACATTTAAGATAAGGAAGGCTCCTCAACTTAATCCATGATTAGGGATTAACCTCATGACAAAACAAAACCTTTACTAAAGTGGATTTTAGTTAATGATAAGATGAAGAAATGAGTTTTATGGTTGGTAAGACAACTTGAGGGGGACTTGTCCATTAACACTAGGGTTAGTCCTTCTTAACCAATTGAGGAAGAATTAGAACCCTAATGCAAAGCCCAAGTTACAAGCTTGATGTCTTAGTGATTATTAAGTGGATTAATTAAAGGATTTAAACACATTAAGGGTTTAACACTTAGGATTAAAGTTATACACTCCATCCTAATAGAAGGATGTAGGCATAAGCTTAATCACAAAGCCTTAAAACCTTTAGGGTTTAGTCCTTGATTATGAGGTGAGAAGAGAAGACTCAAAGAAAACTCAAAGGAAAGAGTCTAATGGGGACTAAACAATCTTAAAATGTTATCATGCTTGGAAGTCCTAGGGTTTGTGAGGCTTAAGAAGAGAAATCTTCAAGGAAGCCACCAAGGAGAAGCAAGATAGAAAATGGATGAGATGAGAAGAGGAAAGGGGGAAGAGAGGCACAAGTGAGCAAGCTCACTCAAAGACAAGTAAAAATGCAGCAAGGATGTAAAATGATGAGGTGAGAAGAGGTAGGAGGTGAAGGCAAATCCACCTCCCAAACAAACTTACCATTAACCTGAAAAGTTAGTACAAGATGCATAAGGGAAGAAATGAGATGAAACAATGCATATGGATGGGCAAAGGCCAAAGTCAGAAACATACACATGATGCAAATGATGTCAAGAGATGGTGCAAACACATGTCAAGAGTTGTGGATGATGATACAAGGATGAGGATGCAAATGAAGCATGCTTGAACCATAAAAGTTCATGAAAGTTTATGAAATGGAATGGACATATAACATGGAAAATGAAAGATGCAATGATCAAACATGATTCTAATATGTCTTAAGATGTATTATGAATCATGTGGATGCACAAAATGTCATGGCAAGTCATGGTATGCAAGCAAATGGAAGATGGATGCAAAGGAAGGCACAAATTAGGGTTTCATGCATCATGCAATACAAAAATCCAAAACCAGAAGCAAATGACATGACAAAAAATTGAAAATGCAATCAAAGATACCCTAAACCTATACAAGCTCACTTCCCAAAGGAGGGTACCTAGATCTAAACCTAATGGGAGTTATGATTTTTCTAAGTTAACTAGGGTTTCAAGGTACCTCACAATGAAAAATGCAAAACAAATTAAAAATGGAATATCAATTCAAACCAAATTTATCCTATAAACTACATGATATGAAGGATGCAATGCAAGAAGAACCATCATCAAACTCTTCATGGTTAGGCAGAATGAAATTTTCCAAGTTTGAACAAAAATATTGCCTTTAAATGAATTTAATTCCAACGAAAATTGTCAAAATGCATCAAGAACCAAAAATAAATTTGTTTTGAGAGTTTGATAATGTTTCTAAATGTTTTGAAATGCAATGTGAATTTTTTTGTGATTTTTAAATACCTAAATGCATTTTTAATTAATTAATTTCCATTAACTAATTAAAAATAAACATTTAAATGATTTAAAAATAATTTTTAATGCAAAAATTAAAAATAAAAATATTTTTGGGTTCTGAAAATTTATGAAATGTTTGACAAAAAAATTCAGAATTTTTTAACATGTTTTGCTATTTTTTAAAATTCGTGCAAATAAAATACAAACAAAATGAATTAAAATTGGTTAACAGAAGAATGAATCGATTCATGTTTGGATGAATCGATTCATGCTGATCAATTTTTGAGAAAACAGAATTAGTTAAACAGCATGAATCGATTCATCAAAGGATGAATCGATTCATTTTGCGAAATCCAGGAACCATTCAACAGCATGAATCGATTCAAGCCAGAATGAATCGATTCATTATGCTGTTTTTTCCAAAAATTCATAATCAAACTCATTCCCTAGGCTGTTTTAAGTGCTCTAACTCTCCAGATTTCATCCTCTACCCACCCCAAACATGAATCAATCACAAGATCACATTTACAATGTATCAACAACAAGATTCGAGCAAAATCAAGAACACTGCAAAAACTTCAGATCATGCATACACACTCATTTCTCAACCGTTTTCAGTGTTTCAAAGCTTAACATGATCAGTGAAACAAACTCTATCATCCTATAACAAGAGATTGCATTTCTGGAAAAAATGTTCTTGATGATACCTGAACTGGAGCTTTGAACTTTGGAGCTTTCTGGCCTCAAACTTGGTGCAATCCCTCTCCTTTGAACACCCTAATGATGAAATGAAGCTTGAAGAGCTTTGAGAATGGCTGGTTATGGCTGTTTTGCTCTGGTGTAGCAGAAATGGAGGTCTTGGTGTGTGATGTTTCAAGCTGTTTCAGGGGGTGGTTTTTGTTCTAAGGGTGATTTGTGACTTGTTGGTGAAAGAAAAAAGTGAAGTTTTATGGTTGTGTGAAGAAATTTTTCAGAGAAGAAGTTTGGGACAGATCTTGTGCAAGTTGGATTGTGTCTTGTTTCAATGCCAAATGAGCTTCTATATCACTCCCATAAAGTTTGAGTAGGCTGTGGAGCAGGTTAGTAGAGGCTGCTGGTCACTATTCCAAAAGCATGGGAGAAAATGCAAAAAGTCAAGGTTTGGTGTACTTGAGGTATGGGCCATGGCAGAGAAGATTTCTGTGTTTGGATTGCCTCAGCTGAGTTCAAGGATGGCTCTTGGATCAGTTGTGGTGAGCTGTAATGGATGAAGGGTGAGATCTCACATGTTTTGCAATTTTGCAACTTGTTACACTTTGTGACTTTTGGTCATGGAAAGGTAACACTCTTTGCTGAATTTTGGTTGTGATAGGTTACATGATGTTATGGTGGTGTCTTGAAATCAGTTAGAGACCATACAAAACCTTGGGGATCAATTTTGCAAGAGTTCCTTTTTTGGACTTCATGGAAAATGGCTTATGATAGCTTGGAATTCAAAGCATGAAAGTGAGAAACTTCTTGGGAAAATCTGAATTTTGGGCCATACATGATGTTTGTGTATTGGTTAGAGGCTGATTTGAAGTCACATAGATGCTTGGCATGAGAATTTGCAAGTTTTCCCTTTTGTGCAAAAGTGAAAATTTAGTGATTTTCCTCAACTTTGGCAAGCCATAACTTTTGATCCAAAATGAATTAGAATGAGTTCTTGTACTTTTTGAAAATGGGAAGATCCATTCTACAACTTTCATGACCAAAGTTTTCTCATTTGGAGCATTTTTGAATCAAAAAGAGGAGGTTGAAAAACTTTCCCAAAATGACAAGTTTTCATTATAAGTCACTTTCCCAAAAAGGCAACTTTGCAAATGACTTGAAAATTTCCAATTTTGTGAACTTCTAACATCTTCTATGACCAAATAAAGATCATACACATTCAAAATGATGGAGAACACCCTTTGGTTGGGTCAATGGGGGCCTCAGATGCCCTGATTTTACACTGACTTGCTCAAGAAGTCATCTTGTGATCAGATGCCTTCCCCATGGAATTTCTTCATGAAAATTGATATGCATGATCCTTATAACATATAGAGACCAATAGAAACAAGAATGACCAAAAACTTTGGAGTTATGGCCTCTGAAACCAAAACCCTAATTTTAGGTCATCTGTGCAGTTAAACTTGGCTCTGCTTCCATGCCTTGCTCAGTTCTTGTGATTCTTTGACTCCTTTGATCTTGGGAGGATATAATATGATGCTAGAACATACATGGACCCCTTTGAAGTGATTGAAGGCCTTTGAAGTGGCTCAAATGGCTCTTGGATTGCTCAGATCACAAACCCTAGATGCATATGACTTAGAACTAATGCAGTGAAGCAAAAAATGCAATATGAGGTGATATGATTGAACTTATGCACATGAAAAGATCACAAGCCATGGTGTGAATGAGTGAGGGAAAATTTGGGGTGTTTACACCTTGGAATCCCAGAATTCTTTAGGCTTTGACGTAATGGATATGGGGTTGGCAGATGGGTTGAGGATTCCCCACAAATTCAAACCCCCATGCTTTGAAAAATATAATGGTACCTCCTGCCCGCGTACTCATCTACAGTCTTTCTTGGGGAGACTCAAGGCTTATACCATGGACGAGAAGTTATGGATGTTCTACTTTGAGGACAGCCTGATAGGAACTTCAAGAAAATGGTATTCGCATCTGACAAGAGCCACTATAAGATGTTGGAAAGACTTGGCCGAAGCCTTCATCCGGCAGTACCAGTACAACCTAGACATGGCCCCCAATAGAACTCTTCTAATGGGCATGTCTCAGTCTTCAAGGGAAAGCTTTCGGGATTATGCTCAGAGGTGGAGACAGCTTGCTGCTGCTGTTCAGCCACCCATGTCTGAAAGAGAGATGGCCGACATGTTTATGAACACCTTGCAGGGAACTTATATTGATAGACTTGCTGCTTTCTCTTCCACTAGTTTTGCCGATGTAGTTATAGCCAGTGAGAGAATTGAGGGTCTTTTGAAGATGGGCAAAATCTCTGACAATGGTGCAAGTTCCTCCAACAACCCCAGAAAACCTTTTGCAGGACCTTATAGGGCGGGTGAAACAAATGCCATCCATGCAGGCAGGGGCAGACCCCAGTATGCTCACAGATTAATAGCAGCCGTTACTATCCCGGCTCAGTTCCACAGCAACCACTTTATCCTCAACAACAACAACATCACTATCAACAATAATCTCATTTTCTGCAACAAAGAACTTACAGCAACAACCACAACAACCAACATCAGCGCCCCTTTCAACAGAGGCCATCTCAAGCAAATAGGGTGATTGACCCCATTCCTATGCCTTACGCTGCTTTACTGCCACAACTCCTGAAACTTAACCTGGTTGAGTTAAGGACGTTGGCTCCACCAGATCCTCTCAACCTCCCAAAGAATTATGATGCCAATGCCAGGTGTGCCTTTCACTCCAACGTGCTTGCACAGATTCAAACACCGTTGGCAGAAGTCAAAGCTCAACTTTTAAGATGCCAAGTGTTCCCGGGCTGTGAAGCTTGCTGCGAATTGTGCAAGACTGCTATTAATGGTTGTGAGAAGCTAAGGCTTGGCATAGATGGCCTTATCAGAGATGGAATTTTGCAAATTACCACAACAACTCCTTCAACAACTCTTGTTTCAGCAACAATGAATTCTCCTACAACATCAACAATCCTTCCTTCAACAACAATATATCCTCCTACAACAGCAACAACTATCATTCCTACTGATTCATCCACAACTCCAGCAATCACTCCATCCATTATTTCAACAGATCAGAGTTCAACAACATTTACTTCTACAACATCAGCACCCATCTTATCAACGGAAACGCCTACAACACCAGCAAACACTAATGAAGATGTCTCAACGGTCACGATCTATTATGACCCGACAAATGTTCATCCCAACAACAATTTCCAACAACAAACTGCAACACCTCCTGTCAGATCTCCAGTCATAATCTATTACGACCCACATACCATCACAGTTCCTTCCGCTGTAGCAATCAGTCCGGTCACCATTACGGTGCCTGGACCTGTTCCTTATGAAAGCAGTAATGCCATACCTTGGCACTACGGCTCTGACCTCTACTGCGACGGAAAGAAAATCACTCTAGATTCATCAGCCTCTTCACCACAAGTAGACAATGTTGGGGGAGGCGGAGGCTTCACCAGAAGCAGACGCCTTTTTGCCTCACAAACACCAAGACCCAATGCTGAAGCAGAAGCTGCTGCTAAGGCAAAAGGGAAGAATGTGGTACTTGAAGAGCCAACTGTTAAAGAAACTCCGAAGACGTCTTTTGAACAAGAGGTGGACGAGTTCATGAGAATAATCAAAAAGAGTGATTACAAAGTGGTGGACCAGCTTCATCAGACACCCTCCAAAATCTCTATATTATCACTGTTAATGTGTTCCGAAGCCCATAGGAATGCATTGTTGAAGGTCCTGCACGCAGCATACATGCCGGAAGAGATTACAGTTAATCAGTTGGAACCAGTGGTTGCAAATGTT
The DNA here is from genome assembly GCA_963966055.1 of Lathyrus aphaca. NCBI lineage: Eukaryota > Viridiplantae > Streptophyta > Magnoliopsida > Fabales > Fabaceae > Lathyrus > Lathyrus aphaca. Next base: position 437,319,242 of record OZ014521.1, read on the forward strand.
AACACCAGTCATGGGCTGGGCTTTAGAAATGCTGACTTAACAATGGAGGGATGCAATCATAACAAGGCTTTACACATCACCTTAGAATGCAAAGGTGTTGTTCTTTATCATGTGTTGATGGACACTGGGTCTTCGCTCAATGTCCTCCCAAAGAAGGCCTTGGTGAAGTTGGAATATGATGGTTTGGCATTGTGTCCAAGTAACTTGGTGGTGAGAGCATTTGATGGCTCTAAGAGATCAGTGCTTGGAGAGATTGATTTACCCGTGTTGATTGGCCCACATACCTTTAAAACTACCTTATTTGTGATGGACATACAGCCAGCCTACAGCTGTTTGTTGGGTAGACCCTGGATTCACGCCGCTGGCGCTGTTACATCTACCCTTCACCAGAAGTTAAAATTTGAGTGGGAAGGCCAGATCATCACAATCTACGGGGAGGAAGACATTTTTGTTAGCCAGCTGGCTACTTACAAGTATATAGAGATGGATGGGGAGATCCATGAGACTATGAGTCAGGGGTTTGAGGCCCTTAACATTAATGAAGCAACTGCTATGTCTGGAACCTCCATCGCTTTGTATCAACAGGCCCGGAAGGTTGTTGAGGAGGGTACCACTCAAGGCTGGGGCAAGTTGCTGCCAGTTGAAAAGAAACAAGACAGATTCGGGTTGGGTTACAGACCAACTCGACAAGATCAACCAAAGGCTGCAACGGAGCCCAAATTTGTCAGCGGGGGAATGCTTACCCCAGATGCTGCGAACAGTTTGGAAGACGAGGAAGAAGACGGACGCAACCTGGAAAGCTAGATACGTCCAAGGATCCCGGGGAACCAAGTCTCAAACTGGTCCTCCCAGGAAATTATAAGAGTTACTCCTGCAGAGTAATTATTATTTCCTGTCTTTAAGCATGCATCAAGTCCTGCATCTTGCCCAAGATGTCAGGGCTCATTTTGTAATCGGGCCATCTTGTATTTTGTGCAAACGATCAATTAATGAATACCAGGACATCTTTTGCAAACAACTCTCTTTTTCGCTCACTGTTTTTCATTTTTCATTTTTTGTACAAAAATAAAATGGCAATGTTTTTCAAAATAATAACTTCATTCTTTCACTTTTTCTAAACAAGATAAAACTGATCACTAAAATGAACCAATCTAAACCCTTGCAGAGAGTATCCTCCAGACTGCACCGACAACGACACTGCTACGAATTCGTATGACTTCGACAATCCGATTAATCAATCCGATGAAGGGGTTGAAGAAGATTATGAGCTACCTGAAGAGCTATCCAGATTGTTAAGACAAGAGGAGAAGGTTATTACTCCTCATCAAGAGGAAGTTGAGACAGTTAATTTTGGTACAGAAGAAGACTTGAAAGAAGTGAAGATCGGGGTCCGTCTGCAAGATTCAGTGAAAGAACAACTTATTGACATGCTTCGGGAGTATGTGGATGTTTTTGCTTGGTCTTATCAAGATATGCCAAGTATGGATACCGACATTGTTATGCACAAGCTGCCACTAAAAGAAGACTGTCCTCTAGTAAAACAGAAGTTGCGTCGTACTCGTCCGGATATGGCTATGAAGATAAAAGAAGAGGTATAAAAACAGTGGAATGCCGGTTTCCTTGCTGTAACTAGTTACCCGCCGTGGGTTGCTTACATTGTACCTGTGCCTAAGAAATATGGCAAAGTATGGATGTGTGTGGATTACTGGGATCTGAACAGAGCTAGCCCGAAAAATGACTTCCCATTACCTCACATTGATGTATTGGTCGGCAATATAGCTCAGTTCTCGGTGTTCTCCTTCATGGATGGATTTTCAGGATATAATCAGATCAAGATGTCACCTGAAGACATGGAGAAGACAACTTTCATCACACCCTGGGGCACATTCTCTTATAAGGTAATGCCGTTCGGACTGAAGAATGCTGGTGCCACTTATGAACGGGCTATGGTAACATTATTCCATGACATGATCCACAAAGAAATTGAATGTTTTGGGGATGACATGATTGCCAAGTCCCTCACAGAAGAAGACCACCTGGTGAATTTATTGAAGCTGTTCAAGCGTCTGAGGAAGTATCAACTGAAGCTAAACCCCAACAAATGCACATTTGGGGTACGATCCGGTAAGCTGCTGGGGTTCATTGTGAGTGAAAAGGGGATTGAAGTTGACCCTGATAAAGTCAAAGCCATTCAGGAGATGCCTGCACCAAAGACTGAAAAGGAAGTTCGGGGTTTCCTAGGTAGATTGAACTACATATCACGGTTCATATCTCATATCACTGCAACCTGTGAACCCTTGTTCAAGTTGTTAAGGAAAGAACAAACGGTCAGGTGGAACGAAGACTGCCAAAAGGCTTTTGACAAAATCAAGGAGTACTTACAAGAACCTCCAATCCTTATGCCTCCAATTGAAGGAAGACCTCTAATAATGTACCTGACAGTATTAGAAGAGTCAATGGGGTGTGTATTGGGCCAGCATGACGAGTCTGGTCGAAAAGAGTATGCAATATACTACCTAAGCAAAAAGTTTACCGACTGTGAACAACGTTATTCACTGCTCGAGAAAACTTGTTGTGCTTTAGCGTGGGCTGCTCGCCGACTAAGGCAGTATATGTTGACCCACACTACTTTGTTGATCTCAAAGATGGACCCAGTCAAGTACATATTCGAGAAGCCAACACTTACCGGACAGGTTGCAAGATGGCAAATGATTCTCACAAAATATGACATTCAGTACACATCTCAAAAGGCCATCAAGGGCAGTGTACTGTCTGACTATCTGGCTGAACAACCCATTGATGATTACCAGCCAATGAGATTTGACTTCCCTGATGAAGACATCATGTTCATAAAAGCAAAAGATCATGAAGAGCCTATTCAAACTGAAGGACCTGACCCAGAAGAAGAATGGATAATGATGTTTGATGGGGCTGTCAATATGAATGGTCGTGGAGTTGGTGCAATACTCATTACACCTAAGGGAGTTCACATGCCTTTCTCGGCAAAACTCACCTTTAACTGCACTAACAACGAAGCTGAATATGAAGCCTGTATCATGGGTCTTGAGGAAGCCATTGACCTCAGGATCAAGACTTTAACTGTATTCGGAGATTCAGCTCTGGTAATCAATCAGACCAATGGCAAATGGTACACCCACCAAGAGCATTTGATTCCATACCGGGATTATACGAGGAGATTATTGACTTTCTTCACCACAGTCAAACTTGAGTATATCCCTCGAGATGAAAATCAGTTTGCAGATGCTCTGGCTACCATTTCCTCCATGATCAAAGTCCAAGTTGCCTATTTTGTACCTCGGATTTCAGTATCCAGACTTGACAGACCAACGTACGTATTCTCAGTAGACATTGCTAAAGACGACAAGCCTTGGTTCTATGACATTAAATGCTTCTTAGAGGATCAAACATACCCACCTGGGGCATCATCCAATGATAAGAATACATTAAGAAGGCTAGGTGGTAGTTTCTTCCTGAATGCTGATGGTTCCCTGTACAAGAGAAACTTTGACATGATACTTCTCAGATGTGTTGATAAGACAGAGGCAGACTTGCTGATGCACGAGGTGCATGAAGGATCTTTTGGTACCCATGCTGGAGGGCATGCAATGGCTAAGAAATTGCTAAGATCAGGTTACTACTGGATCACAATGGATGCAGACTATTATGCCTATGCCAAAAAGTGCCACAAATGCTAGATTTATGCCGATAAAGTGCATGTGCCTCTGAATCCTTTGAATGTGATGTCTTCACCTTGACCCTTTGCCATGTGGGGCATTGACATGATTGGAAAGATCGAACCAACTGCTTTGAATGGCCAAAGATTCATTTTAGTAGTCATTGACTATTTTACCAAGTGGGTTGAAGCAACTTCGTATGCAAATGTCACCAGGCAAGTGGTAGCCCGATTCCTAAAGAGAGACATCATCTGTCGGTATGGAGTGCCCGAGCGAATCATTACTGATAATGGTTCCAACTTGAACAACAAAATGATGGCAGAACTGTGTCGGGACTTCAAAATCCAACACCACAACTCTTCTCCTTACAGGCCAAAGATGAATGGCGCTGTTGAGGCAGCTAACAAGAATATCAAGAAGATTGTGCAAAAGATGATGGTTACATACAAAGACTGGCATGAGATGCTACCATTTGCCTTGCATGGGTACCGTACATCAATCAGAACGTCTACTGAGGCAACACCATATCAACTTGTGTATGTCATAGAGGCAGTCCTACCTGTCGAAGTTGAATTACCCTCTCTACGGGTACTGATGGATGTCAAGTTGAATGAAGCAGAATGGGTCCGATCTCGGTACGATCCACTAAATCTGTTCGAAGAAAAGAGATTAGCTGCAATCTGTCATGGGCAACTATATCAGAAGAGAATGAAGAAAGCCTTCGATCAGAAAGTCAGGCTTCGGGAATACCAAGTAGGAAATCTTGTGCTGAAAAGACTCCTCCCTCCTCATACAGACCACATGGGCAAATGGACTCCGAATTACGATGGTCCATTCATAGTAAAGAAAGTCTTCTCTGGTGGAGCACTGATGCTCACTACTATGGATGGTGAAGATTTCATGTCCCTTGTGAATTCAGATGCAGTTAAAAAATACTTCGCATAAAATGACCCGCTGGACATAAAAACAGAATGTAAGTCCAGGCAAAAATAGGGCATCCCGGCGAGTCAAAAACAGAATAAAAGACTCGGGCAAAAATAAGGGAAAATAAGAAAAAAATGTACACCCGCTGAGTTGAAAAGCCACATCGGACAGCTCAGGCAAAAAAGGGTATCCCGATGGATCGAAAACCCGAAAGGGCGATCCACGCAAAATAAGGGAATAAACGAACAACTGCATTCTGAATTCGTCTGTATCACTTGCAACACGACAATCTTCGAAAGGTTAAATCATCGATCAGAATCAGCCTCCTTCAGAAAGCAAGATGAGAAGAACGTCAATGTCATACGAGTCATAGCAAGAGGAAGCTCACTAAAGCGTCGTCAACATTGCCAGCACCTTCATTTTTCTCAATTTGTAACAATCTCCTAATTTCAGGGGATCTGTTTCTTTGACTGTATTTGCCAATTCAGGGCGCCCGAATTAATAAAACCAGAATTTTCAGTCACACTCCGTCTTGTACATTTTATTTCATTTGCAAAAAATGTCCTATATCCTTGATATAATGGTTGCATGAAAACAAATGTGCCTTTCTATTTACATGCTTGCAGGAAATATATTACTTACTCCCAGGAGTGTCTACACTCCTATGATGGAATCCGGTAAGGGATACCTCGGGGTACTTGTGAGTTTCTTTGTCATAACAGGATTGCAGGTATTCAGGGCGCAACATGGGGCATGAAAGGTTTTCCCCCAGCAAAGTGGCCAAATCATTATTTCCTCAGCACATCTTCCAAACAGCACCAGAGGTGCTTTCTCCCTATCAGAGCTGCCAGGCATCACTTCTCCAGCACATCTTTCAAAGCAACATCAAAAGGTGCTTATATCCCCAGCTGAGTTGTCAGATATTATCATCCTCAGCAAGATCCCCACAGAAATCTCTAGGAAGACCGTTCAATGGTCCTTCCTCTCCCAACAGAGCGTTAGACAGGGAACTATCTCCCCACAGAGCTCCAGCCTCTCCCAGAAGAGCAATGTCTGAAATTCCCACACAACAAAGTGACAGAAGCTTCCACATCCCCAGCTGGGCTCCTCATTACCAAGATAGGTCTATCAGTGACTTATTTCCCCAAGCAGAGTCGTATATTTTATCAGACCAACCAATGATCTCATCCCCAGCTGGGATATTCTTTCAAGCAGATCAGTCAGAGATCCCCACAACAACGGGATCCGAATCCCGGATCGGTATCTTTTGCATGAATCATAACATTCACATCATTTTCCCCAGAGCGTAACATTCCGTCTAATACAGAGCATTACGGCAAAAATCAAACATATTGCATAATCACAAGTCAGGTTCGAATCAGTCACCTGTAAATACCAACATTTCATCAGCAATGTATATAAAGACTCACAGTCCCCGCAGAACGCCAAAGTGTCCCCTTTGCACTCTCAAATACAGATACATGCTCCTTTTGACACTCGTCTGTGTCATCATTCCCCATTAAAGTCGCCAGAACACTTTCTACAAACAGATACTTGTACATAACATGTTCTTCTCGACACTCGTCCGTGTCACCTCATATTTCCCCAGCAGAAAGCCAAAGCGTCCTCTTTGCACTCTCAAACACAAATACATGTTTACATATACTCACTCGACACCCGTCCGTGTCATATCATTCCCCTGCAGATATAACCCACAAATATCCTTTTGAATACGAAAACTTACATACTCTTCTAACATCCGTCCGTGTCACCATTCCCCAACATGGTCGCCTAATCACTTATTGTAAACCAAACACTTATTTATAATACACCCCTTTCGACACTCGTCTGTGTTCTTTGTTAACCAGTTGATACTCGACAGTATCATCATCTCTGAACATGTGTCAGCGTTTGTTTCTACTGATACTCGTTCGTATCATAGTCTTAAGGATGCTTGTCCGCATCCTTAATCTATACACAGTCTCAAACACTTATACCTTTCATTTCTTGGATGTAAACACTCGTCCGTGTTTATTATTCCCCAGCGAAGTCCCCAGCAAAATTTCTTTTATCTGACATTAGTCCTATGTCATGATACTTTCGGCAGCCGTCCCCTGCCAGGTGATCGTCATTCACCTTTGGATGACCGTCCCTCATCCTTCTCCCAGCGGAATCTCCATTATTGGAACCCTTTTCTATCCGACATTCGTCCTATGTCGTGATACTTTCGGCAGCCGCACCCTACCAGGTGATCATCCTTCACCTTCGGATGACCGTCCCTCATCCTTATCCCCAACAGAGCAGCCGTCCCCTACCAGGTGATCGTCCTTCACCTTCTTGATGATCGTCCTTCATCATTTTATCCGATGGCCGTCCCCATCGTTGATCTTGTTATCTGACATTCGTCCTATGTCATGATAAACCCCGAGAGCAGCCGTACCCTGCTAGGTGATCGTCCTTCACCTCTTGATGATTGTCCTTCATCATGCTTATCTGATGGCCGTCCCCATCGTCGACCTTTTCTATCCGACATTCATTCTATGTCGTGATACTTTCGGCAGCCGTATCCTGCCAGGTGATCGTCCTTCACCTTGGATGACCGTCCCTCATCCTTATCCCCAACAGAGCAGCCGTCCCCTGCTAGGTGATCGTCCTTCACCTTTGATGACTGTCCCTCATCATTTATTTCTTTAACCCGATGGCCGTCCCCATCGTTGTTTACCTTACCTTGCAAACCTGATGGTCATCCCTATCATTGACTTTACCTTTAATCCCCAGAGAATCGTGTTTCTTTACCTGATGGCCGTCCCTATCATGATCTCTTTATTCCCCCAGCATGTCGGTCGTCCCCGTCACCGCTTTGTCCCCAACAGTCGTCCTCTGCTCGATGGTCGTCCTCCATCGCCCGCACTTTATATTCATATTATACTTTCCTTTTACAATCTATATCCCTTTTCTTCTTCTCCCCAGTGAGTGCAAATTTTGGACTATCTTTGGTATTCAACCACAAGTTATCTTGTTTGTCTGTTAAGCCCGTCGCTTACATCCTACACAGCTAACTCATGCTTGAATAGGGGCAGCTGTAAACACCCCAAATTTTCCCTCACTAAGTTCACAACATGGCTTGTGATCTTTCACATTTACATTAGTTTAAGCATATCATTTCTTGTTGCATTTTTTGCTTCACTGCATTGGTTCAAGTTCATCTGCATCTAGGGTTTGTGATCTGAGCAATCCAAGATTCATCTGAGCCACTCCAAAGGTCTTCAATCATCTCAAGAGGGTCTATGTATGTTCAATCATCATATTTTATCCTCCAAAGATCACGGAAGTCAAAGAATCACAAGAACTGGCAAAGCATGGAAGCTGAGCTAGGGTTTAACTGCACAGATGACCTGAAATTAGGGTTTTGGTTTCAGAGGCCATAACTCCAATTTTTTTGGTTATTCTTGTTTCTATTGGTCTCAATATGATATAAGGATCATGCATACCAAGTTTGATGAAGAAATTCATTGTGGAAGTCATCTGATCACTGGGTAACTTCCTGAGCAAGTCAGAGCAAAATCAGGGCATCTGAGGCCCCCAACATGGAACCAAAGTGGATTTTTCATCAAAATGAAGTTATATGGTCTTTATTTGATCATTTAAGTGTTTATAAGTTCATAAATTTGAAGAAAAATGAGCTAAACCAAAAGTTGCCAAAAATGGAAATGACTTGTAATGTAAACTTTCCATTTTGGGAAAGTTTTTCAACCTCCTCTTTCTCAACCAAAAATGCTTCAAATGAAATATTATTGGTCATGAAAGTTGTAGATTGGATCATTCCCTTTTCAAAAAGTACAAGAACAAGATCTAATTCATTTTGGAACTCAAGTTATGGCTTGTCAAAGTTGGCAAAAATCACATAATTTTCAAGAATGCACCAAAGAGGGATTTTTGCAAAACCTCTTGCCAAGCTATTTTGTGACTTCAAACACACTTCTAAGCATCATAAAAACATTGTGCAATGTCTAAAACTCAGAATTGCCCAAAGAATCTCAAGTTTTCATGCCTTGCCCATGAAGAAATCTCAAAGGGGCCAAAGTTTCATGAAATTGCAAAATGACCAAGAACCTTTCACAAACATGCTGAATTGCCTCTAAATGAATTCCATGGCCATCCTTGATCCTTGCTGCACCAGACACCCCATTGTACCTAGCCTGCCAATTGCCCATACCTCAAGTACAAGAAATGGTGACTTTTTGCATTTCACACCATACCAATCACACTATGACACAACAACTCCCTGAACCAATTGCATTTGTTTATACTAACCTAAAGCAAGCCAAAACACACAAGAACACAGCCAAGAAACCTCAGATTTCCCAAGTTCACAAAAATCATCCCTCTTGCATTTTCCTTCGAAACACATAGCACACTTGCTCATTCTTCAAACAAACACCACCATTCATTCTTAAATCATTCACTGATCATAAACCACCCATAAAAACAACCAAGAACACACCATAAGCCAAACACGATTTTCTGACCAGTGGAACACAAACTCACAAACCAGCCTTCCTCAAAGCTCTCAAAGCTCTCCAAGCATCAAAGCTTCTTTAGGGAGGTCATTGGAGACATTTTGCACCAAGGAAGCAGCCAGAAAGCTCAAGGGTTGAAAGCTCCATCTCAGGTAGCCATGCGAATTAATTTTTCCAGAACCTTTATTTTATGTTACTAAATGGTTAAGCATGTTCCCCTGAGTACACTGAACTTGTTATTTTTGAAAATGATGAAGAAATGAGAATGTATTGCTTGTCTGAAATTTTTGACATATTTATGTTCTTCTTCAAATCTTGATTTTGGGTGAAAAGAAATGAAGTTTGAGGGTGGATTTAGGTTCAGGGGGATGATGGGAATTGATCTGGAGATTTAGAGCTCCAGAAATGACCTATAAGTGAGGGTTTGGTTTTGCTCAGGGGAGGTGTGGCCGGAGAAGACGACGGAGGTCTTTTCCGGCCACCTGAAAGTAATTAATGGCTAATTAGGGTTAGGGTTTCAATTTAAATTATGGCCTTTGGATCTTGTCTTCCTGCGTGTGATAAAGGGCCAAGATTAGTTCATTAACTTAATTTTAGGATTAAATAATTGGTTAATTAAAATTAGCTGGATTTTGAATCTCAGCCTTTAGATGTGGCGCGCAGTCAACCCACCCAAACCCAATTTCAATCTAGGCCATCCATTCTGCATACTTCTCATTTATTTTGTTTTTAATTCATTTTTCTTATTTAATTTGTACGAATTATTTAAAATACATAGAAAATCCAAAAAAATATTTTCTTTCAGTATTTTAATTCCAAATAATTTTATCAATCCAAAAATATTTTTATTTTTATTTTTTGCATTTAAAAATTATTTTTTAGACATTTAAATGTTTATTTTAATTAATTAATGAAAATTAATTAATTAAAATATCAGTTAGGTTTCTAAAAAATCCCAAAATATTCATGTTGCATCTTTAAACATTTAGAGACATTGTCATACCATCCACACAAATTTATTTTTGGTTTTGAATCATTTTGACATTTTTTCTTTGAATTTAGGGTTCATAAAATCCCATTTTTGAACCCTAACTTCAAGAATTATTTTCTGCCTAACCAAGAATGGTATGATCATGGTTCTTTTTGCATTGATCTTCATTTGAAATGTATTTTCTAGCATATTTTTGTCATGAATTGCTTCTTCCTTTTTGAATTGATTTGCATTTTTCCCCTTTAGGTACCTTAAAACCCTAGAAAGCTTAGAAAAAATCATAACTTTCATTAGGTTAAGAGTTAGGTCTTCTCCTTTGGGGTGTGATATCATATCGGGTTAGGGTTCTTTTGAGTCCATTTTCAATTTTTTATCTTGTCATTTGCTTCTGTTTTTGAGTTTTGTATTTCATGTTGTATGAAAACCCTAATTTCTCATCTTCCTTTGCGTACATCTTGCATATGCTTGCATTCATGAACTTTCCATGACATTTTATGCATTCACATGACATATAAGACATCCTAGGACACATTAGAATCATTTTTGATCATTGCATCATCCATTTGCCATGTTATGCATTCATTTCATTTCATGTGCATTCATGAACTTTCATGCTTCCTTTATGCTTCATTTGCATTCTCATCCTTTGTATGATCATCCATAACATTTGGTATGCCTTTGCATCATCTCTTAGCATCATTTGCATCATGAATATGCTTCTGGTTTTGGTTTGCATCCTTGCATTCATTTCATTTTCATTTCATTTCATTTCCTTTTACTAACTTTTCAGGTGGTAAGTTACTTTGAAAAGTGAATTTGCCTTCACTTCTCACAACCTCTTCTCATCTCTCTTATGCATTCATTGCTGAATTTTGTACTTGTTTTAGAGTGATCTTGGTCATTCATGCTCCTTTTTCACTTTCTTTCTTCAAGCAACTTATCTTCTTAAGTGAAGTAAGTTGACTTGTTTCTTCTGCTTCTCTTCCTTCCATCTGCTTCTTCCTTGGTGGCTTTTCTTGAAGATCTCTTGCAAGCCTCATAAACCCTAGGAATACCCAAGCATGATAACAATTAAGGTTTTATTAGTCCCCCATTAGTTTTACCTTTGTGTCATCTTTTGTGTCTTCTCTTTCTCATCTCATAATCAGGGACTAAACCTTAAAGGTTTTAAGGCTTTGTGATCAAGGTTATGCCTGCATCCTTCTCTTAGGATGGAGTGTATAACTTTAATCCTAAGTGTTAAACCCTTAATGTTGTTTAAATCTCTTAATCAATCCATCTAATAATCACTAAGACAATAAGCTTGTTACTTGGGCCTTGCATTAGGGTTCTAATTCTTCCTTAATTGGTTAAGAAGGACTAACCCTAGTGTTAATGGACAAGTCCCCCTCAAGTTGTCTTACAAACCATAAAATCCATTTCTTAACCTTACCATTAACTAAAATCCACTTTAATAAAGGCTTTGTTTTGTCATGAGGTTAATCCATAATCATGGATTAAGTTGAGGAGCCTTCCTCAACTTAAATGTTCTCATCTATTATCCTTCTATTAGGATGGTGTAATGAGTCCATTAAATCCCTGATTATGGCTTAAACTCATTACTTAAAACTAAACAAAAGCTCCAAAAACATCTAAATAATTGCAAGTAGGATAATGATCTTAATCCTACATCATGGTAATTAAGTGTGAGGTGCTTACTTCATACTTAAGGTATTCTCATTACCCCTAATCAAAGGGAGGATGTGATGAGTTTACTAACCCTTGGTTTAGGCTTAAGCTCATTAACTTATGACAAACCCAAAAAGCAATAAAAGACTGAAAATACCAAAAACAAACAATAATCGTCTCCTCCGGGATTCTTTTCTCACCTGATTCACTCACAAACGAGAACTTGCTTCTTCCGTCTAATGCAAGACAGTTTGCACCTGAGCCAGACATGTGTAACACGGTGGGAGAACTGACTTTAGTTTAAATGTTGCGGATAGCAAGAGTCGCCACCGACTTTTATTTTGTCCAAAAGGAAAGGGCATAAAAGAACAGGAAAGACCTTAAAAGATTTTTGGGTTCGGGGGGTAGGTTATGTAAAGGGAAGGTGTTAGCACCCTTTACATCCATGGTTATCCATGGGCTCTTAGTTACTTAACTCACTTTAAAATGTTTTGAGAAGTGTAGTGTGTGATTAAAAATTTTCTTAAGTACTTTATAATGATCCTTGTACGGATATATATAAAGACTTTGTTTTGAAAATTGTTTGAAAATGTGAAGTGTTATGAAATGTTTTTGAAGGAGTGAGCAAGTACTTAAGAGAAACCTACCCTAATTTGAATCTTTTCTATTCTTAAATGTTCTTTCAATGGTAAGACTATCCCTATTATTAAGGAATAGGTAGTCATTACCTTGGATGTTGTAAGGGACATGTGAATGGTCATCTGTGATTAGGCAACTGTAAGGTGTCTTAGCAATACGAAGGGACTTATCATCTTTTATTCGAAAAGGGACAAGATCATTTACGAAGGCAACATTCAAAGGGACTTGATCTTATAATCGCAAAAGGACTTGATGATATTTTCATGAGAAGGGACTTTGCTTTTAGACACCTTACTTGACATTTTTATTTAGGCAACATGAGGGATATCCTTAAGAAGTGAGATGGCGATCAAAGATCGACTTACGTGTGTGCGTGTATAAATTCAAATATTTATCTTATTATTAGTGATCTAAATTAATTTAAAAGCAAACATGTTATCACTCCCTATTTTACTAACCATAGCAATACATTTATAAATAAATAAACGATAAAATACTACGACTATTACATGGCTTGTACAGTTACATTATAAAAACAATTTAAATAATAATAATAAAATAAAATAATAAACATAAGCAATAAATAAAAGGGTTAGTAATAAAATAATGTCAAAAAAAAGAGGTTAGCACAAAATATAAAATATATATAAGCTAATTAAAATCAAATAAACATTTTTTAGAATTTTTTTTTTTGATATGAAAATAGAATAATAAAGATAATAATAATAAATCATATATTAATTTATTTACAAAATAAACATGATTAATGTTTTAATTATATATATTAGAAATATTTATTAAGTACAAAAATAATTAAAGTGAGAAATTAAAGTTTTAAAAGAAATTAGGGTTTTTAGAAATTAGAAAATAAATTAGGGTTAAGGATAATTAGGGTTTTAATTATACATAAAAAATATTAGGGTTTATAACTTAATTTATATTACTAATTTAATTATTAAATAAATATATACATTTTTTTTAAAATAAAAATTAGGATCTATTTATTTAGAGAATAAATTAGAAATTTTCTTAGAACAATATGATATTATATATATATATATATATATATATATATATATATATATATATATATATATATATATATATATATATATATATATATATATATATATATATATATATATATATATATATATATATATATATATATATATATATATTTACATATAAGGATTTAAACATATGATTAAAATTAATTATAAAATATAAATAGTAAAACAAAATAATTAAAAAAAAATAGAATTCAAAACTTACCTGGGGCAGGGATTGAACCCACGCCCTAGGCTTTGTCACTCTCTGGACGCATGAGGCTACCACTGGGCTGCGTGCGCGCTGTGAATATGAATCAGGCAATGGTTATTATATTTTAAACCTGCGAAAATATTGAAAAATAAAAACAAAACCAAAATGGCCTGGGGAGGTTTTGATCCCAGGACCATTCCTTTGCCAGCCAAACGCGCACACCAACTGAGCCAAGTGTTCTAGTTGAAACATAACATGAATTAATTCAAAAAATATTAAATCAATAATTTGAATTTCTGCAGATGGCGCCAATGGTCTTCATCTTCTTCCTCATACCTGCGAATTTTCATACGTTTTTACCTGCGAATTTTCCTTCGAAGTTCATCATGTACAGAACCTACGAATTTCAAACATCAACAAAACAGTGAAATTTTTCCAAATTGTTTAATGAAACATGATCCTCAGAGCTCATACAATCTTCCTATGTTCTTAAAATTAATTTATTTTAGCCCAATCACAATACCCTAATGGAGGCCGAAAACCCTAACAATGGTGGATTTTGCTATAGTCCATAAAAATCAAATCAAACCATCCAGAAAGCTTCGAAACTTCATAACAAACACAAATCAATAGTTAGTTTCAATTTATAATGCTTGAATATATGAAACCGAAAACAAGTTATATGAGTATGAAAATGCATTCGGTTATGCCATATGAGCAAGCTTTAGGTGTTTTTGAGAGCTGGGATAGGTTTAGTGATGTCCAAAGATCCTTCATGTGTTCTTAAAATACCTTAAAAAGCTTTGTAATGAGAAAACCGAATTTGATTTTGAATGGTTTTTTGTGAAGTTTGAACAATGTGTAAGAGGCTGGAAATTCGTGAATAGTGCTTGGCATCATGTTGTTTATATATGGGTGAATGAATTAGGTCAAAAGATTGCACAAAACTATGGACTTTTGGACTTTTGAAAGATTGAAAAATATTTGATTTTAAAACTTGAAATATCTTGATCTAGCCTTGCTATTTTAGGATGATCCTCATTATTCTTGTATCAATCAAGTCTAAATATAATTTATGACCTTCTAGAAACCAAATCAATTTAAATATCCATTATTTTATATTTTATTTGAATTTAAAATGATTTTTAACATAAAAAATCATAATAAATAAAAATAAAATAAATAAAATAATGAATAAATCAATTTAATTTCGTGCATGATGTCATGAAACTAATTGGATCACAAAAAAGCAAGCCCATTTGGTGAATTATGGTTTTAAGACCCCATTTGCTTCATAAATCTCTCAAAAATTTCCCAACTTTGCAAGGGCACAAATCCTTCAATTTTAATGCTATGAAGGTGTTCTTGGACATTTTGGAAATCTTAAAGAGTCCTCTAACCAACCTATGTGGTCTCATGTCCATATATTTTACCATTCTCAAGTTATGCTCTTTGGAAGTTGTTGACTGTTTGTTGACTTTTAAAAGGACCTATAATGTCTTAGCTCATACCTTCCAAATGAAGCATTTTTGGGCTTGGCTTGTGAGACACAAAGTTGTAGAGAATTCAATTTCCTTAAAAATGAGCTTTGGATGGAAATTTTTTGATGAAGCATGTGAAAGTTATGGCTGGTCAAAGTTCAGTTGACTTTTCCTATGAAAACCCTAATTTAGAAACTCCTGATTCTTGATGATATGAAATCTCTTTGATGAATCATGATCAACCATTGATAAAATGATGTATTTTACCTCATATACTTGATGTTGGAAAAAAATCATGAAGTTTGACTTTGGTTTGACCACAGTTGACCTTAGTTTGACTTTTTAACTACTTTGACTGATTTTAACCTATCTGATCATCTGGCTGAGCAAATCTTTTGGGAAAGTCTTGAAACTTGACATGGGGATTATTGAACACATATAGGATGCTATTAATCTCACTTGAAGTCTTGGAAGTCCACTTAGCCTGATAAAAGTCAAAACCCTAGTTTAAGATGCATTGCTTAGGAGAATGCCTTGTTTGAGGGATTTGTCAAACTTTCTGACTAATTGTGAATCTTGTGAACCTTGTGAACCTCATGAGATGTCTTGTGAACTTTGTGAACCTTGTGAACCTTTTTAGTACACAATGTTTTGTTTTGTGGAGGGAAAATTTTGGGGTGCAACAGCTGCCCCTGTTCAATTTTTTCAAATCTGAGGGGTTAGATTGGTATATGTGCCAGTCGTGACCTGGAAGGTTGAAGGGGATTGAACATAAAAGCCCAAAAATTTGCACTCACCGGTGCGTAAAATAACACTGATGATTAGTTGTATATGCTTGAGTGGGCTTGAAGGTTCCACTTGGAAGAACTGGAGATGGGCTTAGAGATGCCATCTAAAATATCAAGATGTGATGATAGCCTTATGTTGATACTGGATATCTGTACTAGGTCTTCGTATAGGCCGTCTCTGAATCGTTTATGCAACATAGTTTGAATTGTTGAATAGACCAGTAGAAATAAATCTTCGTGACGATTATCTCTTCTGGAAGTATCTTGGATTAGGGAATGGATCTTTGTACAGACCGTTTGCCTACTCTCCAAGGTCAGAAGAACGTCAGGATTAGTTCTTCTGAAAAATATCTTGAACCAGGGAATGGATCTTTGTATAGACCGTTTGCCTGCTATTTAAGGGCCAAAAGAACGTCAAGATTAGTTCTTCTGAAAAATGTCTTGAACCAGGGAATGGATCTTTGTACATATCGTTTGCCTGCTATTCAAGACCAGATAGATGAAATCTTCTGGAAATATCCTGGATTAGGGAATGGATCTTCTTACAGACCGTTTGCCTACTCTCCAAGGTCAAAAGAACGTCAGGATTAGTTCTTCTGAAGAATATCTTGAACCAGGGAATGGATCTTTGTATAGACCGTTTGCCTGCTATTCAAGGGCCAATAGATTAAATCTTCTGAAAATATCTTGGATTAAGGAATGGATCTTCTTACAGACCGTTTGCCTACTCTCCAAGGTCAAAAGAACGTCAGGATTAGTTCTTCTGAAGAATATCTTGAACCAGGGAATGGATCTTTGTATAGACCGTTTGCCTGCTATTCAAGGGCCAATAGATTAAATCTTCTGAAAATATCTTGAACCAGGGAATGGATCTTCTTACAGATCGTTTGCCTGCTATTCAAGGCCAGATAGATGAAATCTTCTGAAAGTATCCTGGATTAGGGAATGGATCTTTGTACAGACCGTTTGCCTACTCTCTGAGGACATCTTGAGTAATGTGTGGATCATTTCTGATCTGTTGTGAATTGTTGATACTGTTTTATCTGCATATAACTATCCTGCAAGGAGAATGTTAGTTTATGCAATATGTATGCATGCATAGTATGATGCACCTAAGTAAATGTATTATGTATTTATGGATATGTATGTTATGATATAAATGATGTATGTATGAATCATGCAGCCTGAAGCGTCCGGATATCTCTGTATAACAACTGCTGGCTAGGGAAAATAAATCCCGATTCGTTGCTGAAGAATATAAGGAACTTGTTCCCATCTTGTTTGATAGTATAGTATTTATATCCTCCCGTCTTCGTTCGTTGTACTTCTATTGAAGGAATAAATTCCTGAGTATACCGACTGAGGATAAAAGAGATGGACATAATGAAGGAAAATTGCGATCTAAACGCAGCAGAAAAACAAAATTTCCTTTAGTGATCCTTACGAATGAGCATGGTCAGTGATAGAATCGTTACCTCTTTGTGGCGATTCAGATCTTTGATGCAGCGATCACAAGCGTTGATGAAGTGCAACGCCTCTACTCAGTCCACACGAACAGCTTCCGGTCACAGTGCTAGCTGCTTACGAACGGAATTATTTGAGTGAGAAAAGAGAATCAAAAACGAAATTGCATCAAGTGAAAGCTTCATCACAAGGGTTCCTTTTATAGACTCTCTTGTGGGCTGCGGGCTAAAAGCCCAATTCACATGATCCATAATAATATTATATATTATTATAATAACTATTATTATAATAAATATATTTATTTTATTATTATTTTATAACCATTATAAAATAACAATAATTATTATTATATTATCCGAAAATCTATTTTCACTTAAGTGCACCGTACCTTACGGTGTTCCTTTGATTTCTCTATCTCTCATCAAACTGTCCTTATGTGTGTGACCCTGTAGGATTTCGTAACGTTGGTAATTATATTAAATTATATATTTAACATAATAAACAGTGAGCGGTATCTAGCAACACATCACTGCTACCCAAGTCACGAAAATGTCATGTGATCTGACAAAACCTTTTTTTTGTGATAATATATGTTTGTACAATTACCCTTTTGCCCCTATGTCTATATTGAACACAAGGCATACACTGTGTCATCCTTGTCCAGTTCAATATTGGGCCCTTAGACATTTCTCCTGTTATGCAGGATTGGCAAATTCCATCTAGGACACTCATGTCCCTCAGCATGCTTCGTGGAGTGCCCATCAACTGTCTTTATGATCATCCAGTTACGGATAATGTTTGATCAGCAATAAAGCACCCGACTCTACATCTAGGGTCCATAGTGGTTTCAGGTCGAAGGGTGGTAATACACCATTATCACCATGAGAATAACTTATGACACTTTGCATAACATACTATGTAGTATTCTCATAGCGGGTCAATCCGGTATAAATATTACTCCTAATATTTATACCTATGTCAAGACTTGATAACTCTTTATCCATGATCCATGAGATGTGATCATCATTCTATCTTCATAATAGTCTCAATGCTTTAATGTTATCCCACTTTGCAATAAAGCTTGACTACGGATATTTTAAGAATAATGTCTTTATGTTTAATGGGATCTCATGATTAAGTCACACTTAACATTTCATTAAACAGACTAACTATTCTAGGGACTTTATTATTCTGAAAGACAAACATAATAAAGAAATGCCTTTTATTATTAAACGAATAATCCGATACAAGTACCAAAAAGTATTGGCCTCTAGGGCTTACACCAACACATAAATTCAAGGGGAGATGTAACTTGAAGCATAAATTTGCTGTACTGGGGATTTGTAGTTTTCTTGTGAGGATGAACCAGCGAAGCTTCGTTGAATTCCTACCTTCGTTCGTCCTTAGTAAATACTATTACTGCATTTTCATGCATTTCTGGTAAACATCAATCATATTCAAAAGCATACATACATTCAAACACAACCAATGGACGTTTCGCTTATGTAAATAGGTTAAAAGTAAATCTGGATAGATGAAATTTTATTTATATCACAAAGTGACCTATACATAAGTAAGTTTGTACAAGGAGACAGAAATCCTAATAAGAGGAATTCATCGTAAAAGTTTTTTTACAAAGAAAATCAGCTATGTGAGAAATAATCCTATTGAGTTTCAATTCTACTATTGCCATTATCTTCAAGTATCTAATCTTCTGCTGTTGAGACGGAAGCGATTGGATTGATCTTTTATCTGTTCGAGCTTGAATTAAGTAGCACAACTGGTTGGAGTTTACATGGGTGATCCAAACGAGACATAGTCATACGCTTTAATCCCTAACTTTTGCCTGGATTGCCCTTTCAGGTTTTCAATCCATCGGGATACCCTTTTTTGCCCAAGCCGCCTTTTCAGGTTTTCGACTTGCCGGGTGTACATTTTTTTATATATATATATCCCTAACTTTTGCCCGAACCTTTTTGGTTCGCCGGGATGCCCTTATTTTTTCCTAGGCCAGTCAACCTAGCGGGTCCTTTTTTATGCGTAGTATTTTTTAACTATGTCTGCGTTTACAGGCTGTGGGAAGTCTTCACCATCCATAGTAGTAAGCATCATGGCACCTCCTGAGAATACTGTTTTGACCACAAATGGTCCTTCATATGTAGGAGTGTATTTGCCCCTAGGATCACCATGTGGTAGTATGATACGTTTGATTACCAAGTCACCAGCCTGATATACCTTTGGCTTAACCTTCTTATTAAAAGCTTTGATCATCCGTTTCTGGTACATCTGGCCATGACAGACTGCTGCTAACCTCTTCTCATCAATCAAATTTATCTGGTCAAGTCGAGTCTGAATCCACTCATCTTCATCCAAGCCTGCATCCTTCATGATTCTTAAGGAGGGTATCTGAACTTCAATGGGCAGAACTGCTTCCATACCATAGACTAAGGAGAATGGGGTTGCCCCTGTTGAAGTACATATTGTAGTGCGATAACCATGAAGAGCAAATGGTAACATCTCATGCCAATCCTTGTAAGTAACATTCATCTTCTGTAGAATCTTCTTAATGTTCTTATTAGCAGCTTCTACTGCCCCATTCATCTTTGGACGATACGGAGAAGAGTTGTGATGCTTAATCTTGAACTGCATGCAGAGATCAGTAATCATAGTGTTATTCAGATTAGAGCCATTGTCAGTAATAATCCTCTCAGGGATACCATACCTACATATGAGATTATTCTTAATGAATCGAGCCACCACATTCTTAGTAACAGATGCATATGAAGCTGCCTCCACCCATTTAGTAAAGTAATCAATAGCAACCAAGATGAAACGATGTCCATTAGAAGCAGTAGGCTTGATCTCACCAATCATATCAATGCCCCACATGGCAAAAGGCCAAGGAGCAGTCAACACATTCAATGGTGATGGAGGTATATGTACTTTATCAGCATAAATTTGACACTTGTGACTTGTTCTGGAATGTTGATAGCAGTCAGCTTCCATGGTAGACCAATAGTAGCCTGCTCTCAATATCTTCTTTGCCATAGTATGACCACTAGAATGAGTGCCAAAGATCCCATCATGCATATCTTCCATAATCTCAGTTGCTTCCTTCTTATCCACACAGCAAAGCAAAGTTGAATCATGATTGCGCTTGTACAAAATTCCATTACTCAAGAAGAACTTGGCTGAAAACCTCCTCAGAAACTTCTTATCTTTGACAGATGCCCCTTCAGGGAACTCCTGAGCTTCAAGATACCTTTTCACTTCATAGAACCAAGGCTTCTCCTCTGCTTCTTCAGTGTCAATCTCATTGCAGTATGCAGGCTTCTCAAATCTATTAATAGTAATCTTGTGAGCTTCATCATCCCAGCTATTCTCAAACATAGATGCCATGGTGGCTAATGCATCTGCCAACTGATTTTCTCTTCGTGGAATATGTCCAAAGGTAATCTCCTCAAAGTATGGGATCAAGGACAACACATGCTCTCTGTAAGGAATGAGATTATCATGCTTGGTATCCCATTTCCCTTTGATCTGACTTACTACTAGGGCTGAATCTCCATACACGTCCAGAAACTGAATCTTCATATCAATGGCAGCTTTGATGCCTAGGATACATGCCTCATACTCAGCCATGTTATTGGTACAATAGAAATAAAGTCTTGCAGTAATCGGGGTATGACAACCTTCAGGGGAACTGATCACAACACCAACACCATTACCAAGTGCATTAGAAGCTCCATAAAAAACCATAGTCCATCGGGATCCTTATTCAGGTCTGTTATATTGTCCAGGTTCTTTGGTAATAATCATAATGTCTTCATCAGGGAACTCAAAACTCATTGACTGATAATCATCCACTGCTTGATGAGCCAAATGATAAGCTACCACACTACCCTTAATGGCCTTCTGAGTAGTATACTGTATGTCATATTCTGTTAAGATCATTTGCCATCTTGCTATTCGTCCGGAGAGAGCAGGTCTCTCGAATATGTATTTGATTGGATCCATCTTCGAAATCAATAAGGTAGTATGAGTCAACATATACTGTCTTAGTCGGCGAGCAGCCCATGCCAAAGCTCAGCAAGTTTTCTCGAGCAGTGAGTATCTTGTTTCACAGTCGGTAAACTTTTTGCTAAGGTAGTATATTGCTTGCTCTTTTCGACCAGACTCGTCATGTTGCCCCAATACACACCCCATTGAGTTGTCTAACACTGTTAAGTACATAATCAAGGGTGTTCCATCAACTGGTGGCATCAAAATTGGAGGTTCTAGAAGATATTTCTTGATTTCATCAAAGGCAGTCTGGCACTCATCATTCCACTCCATTACCTGATCTTTCTTCAACAACTTGAAGATTGGCTCACAGGTAGCAGTTACTTGGGAAATAAATCTTGCGATGTAATTCAGTTGTCCCAAGAAACCTCTAACTTCTTTCTCAGTACGGGGAGCTGGCATCTCTTGTATAGCTTTCACTTTTGCAGGATCCACTTCAATACCTTTTCCACTGACGATGAAACCCAGGAGTTTACCAGACCTAACTCCAAAAGTACATTTGTTTGGTTTCAATCTCATTTTGTATTTCTTCAACCTTTCAAACAACTTATGAATATGATCAAGATGTTGCTCTTCATTCTGGGACCTGGCTATCATATCATCCACATATACCTCTATCTCATGATGAATCATATCGTGAAACAAAGCCACCATAGCACGCTGATATGTTGCCCCGACATTCTTCAAACCAAATGGCATCACATTATAGCAAAAGGTGCCCCACTGTGTAACAAATGTAGTCTTCTCCATATTGTCAGGTGCCATCTTGATTTGATTGTAACCAGAGAAACCATCCATGAAAGAGAATACCTTATTCTGAGCAGTGTTGTCTACCAAAACATCAATATGGGGAAGTGGAAAGTCATCTTTGGGGTTGGCCTTGTTCAAATCCATGTAATCTACACACATACGTACCTTACCATCTTTCTTAGGTACCGGTACCACATTTGCAACCCATTGAGGATAAGAAGTCACAGCTAAGAACCCTGCATCAAACTGTTTCATTACTTCTGCTTTAATCTTCTCTGACATTTCAGGACGCATGCGACGAACCTTCTGCTTCTTTGGACGACAATCTTCTTTTACCGGTAAACGGTGAACCACAATGTCTGTATCCAACCCTGGCATATCTTCATAGGACCAAGCAAAGATCTCCACATAATCATGTAACATTTGAATTAATTTGCTCTTGACACCATCCTCTAATTCAGCCCCTATCTTGACCTCTTTCCTATTTTCTTTAGTTCCCAGATTCACAACTTCGATTGGCTCTTCATGTGGCTGTATAACTTTCTCTTCTTGTTATAACAACCTAGCAAGCTCTACAGGTACTTCACAATCTTCCTCCTTTCCATCTTCAGCTTGATAGATCAGATTCTCGAAATTATAATTGGCAATAGTAGAACTATTATCAACAGGATCCAGAGTGGATGAGGATCTGCATTTTAATGATGTGGGTGTGTGTAAGAACACATAGCTGATAAAACAAAAATAAAATAAAAGAAAGACAAGGAACACAATATTTACGAAAACGAAACGTCCACTGATTTTTATTGAATGAAGTATGCAAATGAAATGACATCCCGAAACAAGCATACCATTGTGCCCCGGGTAAGGCACAAGGCTTAAGAATTCAATTGTTCAAAAATTACAAACTTAAAAGTAACAACGCAGTAATAGTATTTACTCCTGACTAAAGGATATAGGAATAACATCTTCAACCTTCCAATTATTGAGCCCATCACCCACAGTAGGAAAAATCCAAGCATCCAGGTTGTAGTCTTCATCATAGTCACCCACAACATTGATCTGATATTTCATAATCCCTTGATTGGTGAAACGAACAGCACGAGCACGACAAACAACCTTCTTGCACTCTGCAGTGAAACCCAAACCAAACTTGTCAGACTTGTAAGGAATGTCAGGAAGTTGACCCCAAATAGTACAACCACCTTCTTCAACCACAGCTCTAGCATCTTTAAGGGAGGCCATTGTAGGAGGTACTCTGGTAACCATAGGAATCCTTTTAACAACTGGAGGAGCTTTAGCAGCAGGAACAACCCAAGGAACTACTTCAAATGTCTGGCAAGGAGTTTAAACATATTCACCTTCCACTTCAAGATACTTAAATGTATTCACATGACTGATTATATATTCTTCTTCTCCGTAAACAGTGACAACCTTTCCCTTCACTGGATATCTCAACTTATGATGTAAAGTGGAGGTCACAGCACCTTCCCCATGGATCCAGGGACGCCCAAGCAAACAAGAGTACGAAGGACGAATATCCATTACATAGAAGGTTGAATTAAAGACATGAGAACCTACTTTGATTGGGAGATCTATTTCTCCATGCACCACTCTTCTTGAGCCATCAAAGGCCTTCACCACTATATTACTTGGTCTCAACACAGCATCTTCAGGACTAAGCTTGTTCAGAACCTCTTTAGGCAGCACATTCAGTGAAGAACCATTGTCTATCAACACATGAGACAGGGTAGTGCCCCTACACTCAATAGAGACATGTAAAGCCCTGTTATGATCCCTCTTGGCAGGAGTCAAATCAGCATCAGAAAAGCCTAACCCATTATCATAGGTCAGGTGTGCAACACAATTCTCGAATTGATCTACAGAAATTTCATTTGGTACGTGAGCAGTCTTCAAGAACTTAATCAAGGCTTTAGCATGAGCCTCAGAACACAGCAACAAGGATAACATGGAAATCTTGGAGGGAGTATGCCCCAATTGATCAATAATATCATAATCACTCTTGCGAATGATCTTCAGTACTTCTTCCATCTGCTTAGAAAGATCATCAGTAGTTGGTGTCTTAGTTGGCACAAGTTCAATAACAGGACCCTTGTCCCTAGCATCATCAGCGGAGGTAGTAGTCGGAGTAACTGTATTCTTGGAGGTAGCCGGAGGAGAGAAAATTCTTCCACTTCTTGTGATCTTACTAGATCCAGCAATATTATCAACATCCAGATTTTCATCAGTAACATCAGCTAAAGGTTCCTGCTTAACACCATGAATATAAACTTCAGAACCGTAGTTCTAGGGTATATCTTTATCAGAAGTATACGAAATAGGACCAGGAGTGGTAATAATCATAGGAGCCACTCTAGCTTCAGCAACAGTTCTCACAGGGCCTTCAGTAGTAATCTTAATTGGGCCCTTATGAGTGATTTTGACAGGGCCCTTGGAAGTAATCCTCACTGGCGCTTTATCAACCATATCCACCTCTTCAACCTTCGCACCTTGAGTTATATGTTCAACCATGCTCTCTACAGAAGGTGTCCTCTCAAACAATATGGTGTAATTGTCCATGAGGCGTTGAATACCGTCTTTCAACTTCCAGCAACTATCCGATTTATAAGCACAATAGAAACAATCTTCATTACAACCTGGAAAGAACCCAGCTTGTACCAACTTCTTCTTGATAACAGATAATGGTGTAGTCACATCTGCAACTGAGGAAATATGTGAAACTTCATCAATGGCATTAACAGTCTTCTCATGATTTGGCATAGGAGCAGTAATCACATTTGGAGTACCCGGAGGGTCAAACTCAATCTCTCCAGCATCAATCATATCCTGAATCTTGTTCTTCAATATCCAAAAATTGTTGGTATCATGTCCCTGACAATTAGAATGATATGCACATCGTGCATTAGGATTGTACCTAGGAGAGGTAACATTAGGATTCTGAGGAGGGTCCTTCAAAGTAATGAGTTCTCCTTTCAACAAGTGTTGCAAGGCTTGGGCTAGTGACATGTTGATCTTGGTGAACTGTCTTTTAGGCCTCTGCTGATTACCCTGTGGTGGCTCTGGTGCTGCAGGAGTAGGATTGGAGATGTGAACTGCACTCACAGATTGGTGACTCCTACTACGACCAGGTTGACCATAAACAACATTTGACTCCTTCTTCCCACTAGGGGGCTTCTTTGCAGTACCTGATGAAGAAGCACCCATCTGTATTTTGCCACTTCTTATGCCACTTTCTACACACTCTCCCGTCATTATCAGCTCAGTGAAGCCAGATGATGAGCTTCCAATGAGAAGACTATAAAAAGGACTATTCAGCGTACTCATAAACATATCCACTAACTCCCTGTCAGTCAGAGGAGGTTGAACTCTACCATCCAAGTCTCTCCACTTCTGGGCATACTCCTTGAAATTCTCTTTAGCACCCATTGACATGCTTTGTAGTTGCATGCGGGTTGGGGCTAAATCAGCATTGTATTGATATTGCCTATAGAAGGCCTCAGCAAGATCATTCCAATCACAGATGTTGACACTCTCCAATTGATAGTACCATTCCAATTGAGCTCCAGACAATCTTTCTTGGAAAAAATGAATCCACAGCTTCTTATCAGCAGTATGAGGTTGAATCCTCCGGACATAGGACCTTAGATGCAGCCTGGGACACGAGACACCATCATATACTACAAAAGCAGGGACCTTGAAACCAATGGGTATAACCCCTTCAGATATCAAACTCAGATCTTCAAAATCACGCCCAGAAGACTTTTGCAATTCCATATCATCCATTCTATCCACCAGCATCTTGAACTTATCTTCATTAGGATCATGATAGTAATTTGCTTCAGAATCAGAATCCCCCATTGTATTATGGAGACTGCCTCCCTCTTTCTCAGACTCTTCAGACTCATAATCTTCAACCTGTTCCTTGGTCTTGACAGGACCTTTGAACCTTCTTCCCATATTGATAAGGCCTCCTGACCTTCTAGCCTTCTTAGTCTTCTTAGCCAGCAGTGTCTTCAATTCATCATGTCCCTTGGACAAGTTCAGGATCAGCTCTTGGAATTGTGCATTATGTGCCTGGAGATCTTTGAGTGTTTGTTCAAGAGCCATTTCTGCTGAAATAAACAGCGAGAAGATAAGATACCTGTACATAAGAAACCTGTGATGCAATGATATGGTGTATAAATGCATATGCAATGTTTTCAAGGACCGTAGGATTTAAATTTGTTTAAACAACCAAAAAGTAAACTTTTATTAGTAATAAATTTGTTTGCCCCTTGGGCTTACAATAAAAAAGAAATGAATACAAAAAGATGGGGTTTTAAGTCTCCCATGGACGTTTCCTCTTTGTGTTGAGGTATGAGTTGAGATTCCGCTCCTCGTGAAGTTGCTTTGTTAGCTCCAGGATTCTTTCTTGACTTGCTTTGTAATGAGTCTCAAAAGTATCCCTTTGCTCCTTCAACTGGATCCAGGACCTCTGTAAGTCTTCCATGTCAATGGGCATGTTTGGGTGAAGGATGGTATAAGAAGTATCTCCTTCAGCAACAGGCTCCATAGTAACTGGCAGGATGGCAGGGTATGGCATCATAAGAGTCTGAGCAAGAGATCGCACCCATCTGAGATAAGCTTCCATAGGAATAGTGTACTTGGGCTCCAAAGTCTTGCTGTCAACCTTGTTCACTTTCCCCCATGCTCGTATAAACCTTTGACGGTAACCTTGCAGATCGTTGTCGTAGTCAAACACAATACCCTGAATCAACATGTCATGAGGACCATCACTCCGAGCGTAACCAAACTGACGTAGAGCTAAAGAAGGATTATAAGTAATGCCCCCTCTTATGCCTAGAAGTGGCACATTAGGGAACTCCCCACAACGGTCAATGATAGTAACATTCTCCATAGATCTAGAGCACCAATGAATATCTGAATGAGAAAGTGACATAATCCTCTTGGACCACCTGAACCCTTGTTCATTCTTCATCACTGATCGAGGAAGGTGAGAAATAAACCACCTAGATAGAAAAGGTATGCAGCTCATCAGAATTCCTCGTACCTTCGTAGTACGAGTATGAAGAGAATGCAGAATGTCCCCAAGTAATGTAGGCACTGGATTGTGAGTTAGAAATATGTTGATGGCATGAATGTCTATGAACTGATCTGGGTGGGGGAATAACACTAAGCCATAAATCAATAAGGATAAGATCTCCTCAAAAGCATCATAGCTCATAGCCTTCAAGAACACTTGAGCCTTCTCTATCAACACCTTAGCAAGAATACCCTTAACTCCACTCCTCGTTTCTAAGACAATGTCTGATTTCTTCAAATGTAAGGCTGCAACAATGACTTCAGGTTTAGGCTCTTTCTCTATGCCTGTGAAGGGTTTCTGATCAAGAATAGGTATACCCAGAAGCTTGGAGAACTCTTCCATTGTAGGAACCAGCTGATAGTCGAGAAATGTGAAGCAATGGTGTTTAAGATCAAAGAACTGAAACAGAACACTCATCATGTCTTCATTGAACCCTGAAGTGACTAGATCCAGTAGGTGACCATGTCTCTTGATGAACTGGGAGTTTTCAGAAACCTGTGAGACCAATTCCTTAAGCTTAGGAGGTATTCCTACAAAGTTGATCCTGATAGTATTCCTACGAGTAGAAGCCATGACCTGCAACAAAGAACAAAGATAAATCCTTTGGTACTTGAAATGGTTAGTGAAAATGCTATGCTTATGATGCATGATGATGCTATGATGTCATGCTCAATCACAAACATGTGGCACACACAAACAAGTCACACAATAGCCCTAGGTTTGAAGGCTTGCATGAGGTTTAAAGGTAAGTACCCTCCCCTGAAGTTTAGATGGTTCATCCTGTCCTATAAAAGTAACCAGGTTCTAAGGGATCTCAATATCATTGATCCTTCACAAGGGTGGTTGTTCAGTAGGCAACTTACTTGCCAACCAAAACCCTCCAAGTTTAGAATCTCAATGAGCGTAGTATCGAGTATCAACCAACTTCAGTCTTCACCAAAGCCGGTTATCTCACTACTTTTCTAAAGGCCAAGATGGGATAACCAGGGTTCTAAAAGTTAGTTAGTGCATTGATAACATATGGCAACCTCATATTATCCTCAACTTGACTTAAGAAACATAAGCACCAACCAAGAAGTCACACTAACTATGGCCACCAGATCAACCATATCGGTATACGCCATACAGTTTCCTTGGTCTATTGCCCTTTACCTAAGGTACACTAGATCCAGGTTAGGATCTTTCACACATAAGACCCCCAACAAGTAAAGTAAAGCAAACAAAGCAAACAAATTTAAAGTGATCTAATTCCTAAGGGTACCCCTCTTTTATTAAGTCCCCAGCAGAGTCGCCAGTTCTGTAATACGGTGGGAGAACTGACTTTAGTTTAAATGTTGCGGATAACAAGAGTTGCCACCGACTTTTATTTTATCCAAAAGAAAAAGGCATAAAAGAACAGGAAAGACCTTAAAAGATTTTTGGGTTCGGGGGGTAGGTTATGTAAAGGGAAGGTGTTATCACCCTTTACATCCATGGTTATCCAGGGGCTCTTAGTTACTTAGCTCACTTTAAAATGTTTTGAGAAGTGTAGTGTGTGATTAAAAATTTTCTTAAGTACTTTATAATGATCCTTGTACGGATATATATAAAGACTTTGTTTTGAAAATTGCTTGAAAATGTGAAGTGTTATGAAATGTTTTTGAAGGAGTGAGCAAGTACTTAAGAGAAACCTACCCTAATTTGAATATTTTCTGTTCTTAAATGTTCTTTCAATGGTAAGACTATCCCTATTATTAAGGAATAGGTAGTCATTACCTTGGATGTTGTAAAGGACATGTGAAGGGTCATCTGTGATTAGGCAACTGTAAGGTGTCTTAGCAATACGAAGGGACTTATCATCTTTTATTCGAAAAGGGACAAGATCATTTACGAAGGCAACATTCGAAGGGACTTGATCTTATAATCGCAAAGGGACTTGATGATATTTTCATGAGAAGGGACTTTGCTTTTAGACACCTTACTTGACCTTTTTATTTAGGCAACATGAGGGATATCCTTAAGAAGTGAGATGGCGATCAAAGATCGACTTACGTGTGTGCGTGTATAAATTCAAATATTTATCTTATTATTAGTGATCTAAATTAATTTAAAAGTAAACATGTTATCACTCCCTATTTTACTAACCATAGCAATACATTTATAAATAAATAAACGATAAATACTACGACTATTACATGGCTTGTACAGTTACATTATAAAAACAATTTAAATAATAATAATAAAATAAAATAATAAACATAAGCAATAAATAAAAGGGTTAGTAATAAAATAATGTAAAAAAAAAGAGGTTAGCACAAAATATAAAATATATATAAGCTAATTAAAATCAAATAAACATTTTTTAGAATTTTTTTTTGATATGAAAATAGAATAATAAAGATAATAATAATAAATCATATATTAATTTATTTACAAAATAAACATGATTAATGTTTTAATTATATATATTAGAAATATTTATTAAGTACAAAAATAATTAAAGTGAGAAATTAATGTTTTAAAAGAAATTATGGTTTTTAGAAATTAGAAAATAAATTAGGGTTAAGGATAATTAGGGTTTTAATTATACATAAAAAATATTAGGGTTTATAACTTAATTTACATTACTAATTTAATTATTAAATAAATATATACATATATATTTTTTAAAATAAAAATTAGGATCAATTTATTTAGAGAATAAATTAGAAATTTTCTTAGAACAATATGATATTATATATATATATATATATATATATATATATATATATATATATATATATATATATTACATATAAGGATTTAAACATATGATTAAAATTAATTATAAAATATAAATAGTAAAACAAAATAATTAAAAAAAATAGAATTCAAAATTTACCTGGGGCAGGGATTGAACCCACGCCTTAGGCTTTGTCACTCTCTGGACGCATGAGGCTACCACTGGGCTGCGTGCGTGCTGTGAATATGAATCAGGCAATGGTTATTATATTTTAAACCTGCGAAAATATTGAAAAATAAAAACAAAACCAAAATGGCCTGGGGAGGTTTTGATCCCAGGACCATTCCTTTGTCAGCCAAACGCGCACACCAACTGAGCCAAGTGTTCTAGTTGAAACATAACATGAATTAATTCAAAAAATATTAAATAAATAATTTGAATTTCTACAGATGGCGCCAATGTCTTCATCTTCTTCCTCATACCTGCGAATTTTTATACGTTTTTACCTGCGAATTTTCCTTCGAAGTTCATCATGTACAGAACCTACGAATTTCAAACATCAACAAAACAGTGAAATTTTTCCAAATTGTTTAATGAAACATGATCCTTAGAGCTCATACAATCTTCCTATGTTCTTAGAATTAATTTATTTTAGCCCAATCACAAAACCCTAATGGAGGCCGAAAACCCTAACAATGGTGGATTTTGCTATAGTCCATAAAAATCAAATCAAACCATCCAGAAAGCTTCGAAACTTCATAACAAACACAAATCAATAGTTAGTTTCAATTTATAATTCTTGAATATATGAAATCGAAAACAAGTTATATGAGTATGAAAATGCATTCGGTTATGCCATATGAGCAAGCTTCAGGTGTTTTTGAGAGCTGGGATAGGTTTAGTGATGTCCAAAGATCCTTCATGTGTTCTTAAAATACCTTAAAAAGCTTTGTAATGAGAAAACTGAATTTGATTTTGAATGGTTTTTTGTGAAGTTTGAACAATGTGTAAGAGGCTGGAAATTCGTGAATAGTGCTTGGCATCATGTTGTTTATATATGGGTGAATGAATTGAATTTTTTTTAATATAACACACTTTATAAAATTATTTTCCAAAATAACATATATTTGAAAAAAATTACCAAACTAACATAGTTTGGTAACATGTTCGCCAAATGAAATGAAGAACATATGGATTTTAGGAGCAATTCGCCAAATGGATTGGCTAGCCCTAAAAAATTTGGCCTAATTCGCCATACCATTTGGCGAATGAGTGTACTTGCCCTAACCAATTCGCCAAATGGTTTGAAGCATGTGCATGTGATTTTGTTTTAATTTTTGGATTTAAGTTTTTTTATATTTTTGTGTTATTCATATATATATATATATATATATATATATATATATATATATATATATATATATATATATATATATATATATATATATATATATATAAATATGTATATATATATATATATATATGTATATTTATATATATATATATATATATATATATATATATATATATATATATATATATATAAATATGTATATATATATGTATATTTATGTATATATATAAGTAAAAAAAATTGCAAACCCTAGGTATATATATATATATATATATATATATATATATATATATATTTATATATATATATTTATATATATATATATATATATATATATATATATATATATATATATATATATATATATATATATATATATATACACGTATACATATATATATATATATGTATATATATATACTTATACATATATATATATATATATATATACCTAGGGTTTGCAAATTTTTTTACTATATATATGCCTCACTCATAAACATAAGATTCATCTCACTCCATCCTTACAAACCCTCTCTCATTCAGTCCTTTCAGTCTCCCTCTCTCACAATATGGCTTCTCCCCGTCCATCTAACTATGCATCGGCACCGTCTTCCTCATCATCAGAAGAACCGCTTCCAAAATTTGATATCTTGAAGAAAAATGCTTTAGTGTTTTTCTCGGCAACAAAGCCTCCTCTGAAGATGCTGTTATGGACGAAATGGAGAAAAATTGTCAATGATGCAGGTGTTTTGTCGATGATGCTAGGTGGAGGTGAAGTTGTCCTGATGGTTCTGATAGGCTAGATCTGTTGAATCTTGCAGTTGTTTTATTTATGTATGGTCATTTTCTGAATCGTGTATTTCCTGGTTTTATTTATGTATGTTCGTGTTTGTGGTTGTGGTTTTATTTATGTATTTTTCCGTTTTATTTATGTACGGTCATTTTCTGAATCATGTATTTCCTTGTGGTTGTATGATGTTACTTATATGAATCAAACGAACCAGGATTCCATATAAAATAAATACGGTTACAATGACCTAATTTACGATGTTGAGCTTGGTCCAACGTTGGGACATTTTTTTCGATTGTGACCGGGCTGACGACATGAACTACACAGTCTCACCATCTTGTTCGCCGTATCCATTTCGGTGTGAATACGCATGCTGTTAGGACGGCCTTTTTTCTTTCTTCGCATGTTCTCGTTGTGCCAGACTATTTCCCCGTTGTAGGAGGGCCAGTAGTCCTCATTTGCAACAACCGGAAAGCTTTTGTTGTAGACGTTGCAAAGGTTGTGCACTTGGTAAATAGGGGATAGTAAGCCTGAAGGGTCCATCCGAACCTTCGAACATGCCGCTATGACATGGGAGCAAGGCATGCGGAAGGCTTGAAATTTACCACAGTCGCACCAATTGTTATCAAGTTCCACCCGATAGGATCCCCTCGGTCTCCCTTCGTTGTGATCCATGATCTCATCAACATTGAAATGTCCCTGACTGCGGTTAAACACGGTGACCACATGTGTGTTAGACTTGGATGCTTCGTCTTTGATGAATGTCATAGAACTATCGCTGAACACTTGACCAGACTGTAGGATTGAACTCCACTTTGAACGCCTGGTGTCAAAAAGTGCTCCGAGCCTAAAGTAGGTTGACCTCACCAAAGCGGTTATCGGTAGGTTGCGGATTCCTTTGAAAACAGAGTTCATGGATTCAACGAGGTTTGTTGTCATGTGACCCCAGCGTTGTCCTTTGTCGTAGGCCCTGGTCCACTTATCTAAAGGAATCTGGTTTATCCATCTGAATGCATCTTCATTCGCCATTCTGATTTCGTCACGATAATGTTTGAATGACGGTTCGGTTAATGAGTACCCTGCATTCACGACCTTCTTCCGCAGTGTCTTATCTTTGATCTCTCTCATGAAGTTTTGCGCTATGTGTCTAATACAATAGACATGTGTTGAGGGCGGTTCCTGCCAGCCGTTATCAACATTCTTCCATGCACTCTCAATTGATGCATGTCTGTCCGAAATCAAACATAAGTGAGACTGGGGAGCCACATGGCTGCGAAGATTTTTTAGGAAAAAACTCCATCCCTCGGCAGTCTCTCCCTCGACGATAGCGAATGCAATTGGAAAGATATTGCTGTTGCCGTCCTGTGCCACTGCCATCAATAGAGTTCCTTTGTATTTCCCGTAGAGCCATGTTCCATCAATTTGGATTATAGGCTTGCAGAAGGAAAAACCCTTTATACATGGGTCAAAAGCCCAAAAGAGCCGGTGGAATATGCCATTTCCACTGACACATTGACTTTCCGAAGTATACGCCGGCAAGGTCTCTAGGATGACAACGGTCCCAGGTGCATAGTGCTTCAGTGCCAGCAAAAACTTTGGGAGTTCTTTGTACGAGTCCTCCCAATTTCCGAACACAACGGCAACAGCCTTAGTTCTAGCAATCCAGGCTTTCCTGTATGATGGAGTATAGTTGTGCTTCTGAACTATGTGCTTAATTATCGTGCTGACCTTGACCGAAGGATCGTCAGCAACGATTGATAGGATATCGTTGCATATTAGCTGAGAGCTCAGTTGCCGATGATCCTGCAGTGTGTTGGTTATGACACATGTATGCTCCGGTCCCATTGAAGCAACCTTCCAATCTTCACTTCTTTTTCTGTATGATGCTGTCAATCGAAACGGGCATGCCACGTTACGACAACGTATCATATATAGTGTAGGATTCGTTCGGTCGACCCTATAATCAGCCGATAAATCCATGTGGTAATATTTTATAGCTCGAACGCATTCTTCTTTTGTTCGAAAATGGTCGCCCTCCTTTAATGAACCCTGCCTTTGTGGATACGGAACATAAAATATGTCTGAAGATGGGTCTTCACTTCCCAAGTTCAAGTTTGTCATGTGTGGAGGAGGATGATATACATGACTGGCCGGAACCTCGTCTTCATTGACCAGTTCATCAACTACTGCCTCCTCTTGTTCCTCGTCCTCATCAACAACATCCACTTCAGCCAAATCATTGTCAGTTAGATCGGGCGGGACATTAGTTTTTGTAATGTCGTTCTTGAATTATTAATAAGAATTTTCTTTTACTTTATATTTCGTTTTCTCATATTCTCTAATTTTCTTTTATATCAATAATTTTCTTTAGATATAATTTTATTTCATATTATAATTTTCCTTTATATATATATTTATAAAAGAAAAAAAAAATATATAAGTATAAGTATATATATATATATATAAGTATATATATATATATATATATATATATATATATATATATATATATATATATATATGTATGTATGTATAAGTAAATATATATATATATATATATATATATATATATATATATATATATATATATATATATATATATATATATATATATATATATATATATATATATAAAACACAAAAATATCAAAAACCTTAAATCTAAAAATTCAAAAATCAACATATACACATGCATCAATCCATTTGGCGAATTGGTACATGAAAGTACACTCATTCGCCAAATGGTATGGCGAATCCATGCAAATCTTCACATGTTCTTCAATCCAATTGGCGAATTGCACCAAAATTACACATCTTCTTCAAATGGATTGGCGAATACATTACCAAACTATGTTAGTTTGGTAATTTTTTTCAAATATATGTTATTTTGGAAAATAATTTTATAAAGTATGTTATATTAAAAAAAAATTCGAATGAATTAGGTCAAAAGATTGCACAAAACTATGGACTTTTGGACTTTTGAAAGATTGAAAAATATTTGATTTTAAAACTTGAAATATCTTGATCTAGCCTTGCTATTTTAGGATGATCCTCATTATTCTTGTATCAATCAAGTCTAAATATAATTTATGACCTTCTAGAAACCAAATCAATTTAAATATCCATTATTTTATATTTTATTTGAATTTAAAATGATTTTTAACATAAAAAATCATAATAAATAAAAATAAAATAAATAAAATAATGAATAAATCAATTTAATTTCGTGCATGATGTCATGGAACTAATTGGATCACAAAAAAGCAAGCCCATTTGGTGAATTATGGTTTTAAGACCCCATTTGCTTCATAAACCTCTCAAAAATTTCCCAACTTTGCAAGGGTACAAATCCTTCAATTTTAATGCTATGAACTTGTTCTTGGAAATTTTGGAAAGCTTAAAGAGTCCTCTAACCAACCTCTTTGGTATCATGTCCATATCTTTTACCATTCTCAAGTTATGCTCTTTGGAAGTTGCTGACTTTTTGTTGACTTTTAAAAGGACCTATAATGTCTTAGCTCATACCTTCCAAATGAAGCATTTTTGGGATTGGCTTATGAGACACAACGTTGTAGAGAATTCAATTTCCTTCAAAATGAGCTTTGGATGGAAATTTTTTGATGAAGCATGTGAAAGTTATGGCTGGTCAAAGTTCAGTTGACTTTTCCTATGAAAACCCTAATTTAGAAACTCCTGATTCTTGATGATCTGAAATCTCCTTGATGAATCATGATCAACCCTTTATCAAATGATGAATATTACCTCATATACTTGATGTTGGCAAAAAATCATGAAGTTTGACTTTGGTTTGACCACAGTTGACCTTAGTTTGACTTTTTAACTACTTTGACTGATTTTAACCTATCTGATCATCTGGCTGAGCAAATCTTTTGGGAAAGTCTTGAAACTTGACATGGGGATTCTTGAACACATATAGGATGCTATGAAGCTAACTTGAAGTCTTGGAAGTCCACTTAGTCTGATAAAAGTCAAAACCCTAGTTTAAGATGCATTGCTTAGGAAAATGCCTTGTCTGAGGGATTTGTCAAACTTTCTAACTAATTGTGAATCTTGTGAACCTTGTGAACCTCATGAGATGTCTTGTGAACTTTGTGAACCTTTTTAGTACACAATGTTTTGTTTTGTGGAGGGCAAATTTTGGGGTGCAACAACAGGTCAAACACTTGAGCATAAACAAGCAAGCAGTTCATCAGTCAATTTATCTTTCAGTCTCTTTGAGTCGAACTACGGTGTTCTGACTTCCTCATTGCACGAGAGGATACGTAGGCATAACTTAATAGTTATCGAACAAAAGTCCCTGTATATTCCCCCCTTCCAGCATTATTCTTTTAAGCCTCATTGTCTTGAGCATTGCACTCTTTCCTTACACTGACACCCCTTTTCTTCACTTCACACTTCTTTGCACTGACACTTGCAATCTTTTCCAGCTTTTGCACACAAAATAGCACTTACACTACCAGTTTAAGCACAAACTTTCAAGCGTGGATCCCGTCGAGTACGACGGACAATCTGGGTGCTAATACCTTCCCAGGTTGTAACCAACCCCCTTTCTCAGTTTCTATGGTTCGTGACCGTCTTATCCATTTCTTTCCTAGGTTTATGCAGCATTACCTTTCCTTCGGGATAAAAATGCCTAGCTGGCGACTCTTTTCAGTTCATCTTCATGTCCTCTCCTTTCGCCGACCGTTCGCGTCTGTACCCCTCTTGGCCCGGGTGTCATTTGGTGGGAGCGACAATATGGAGTAGCATACAAGTCATGTATAGGAGTTCACAATTATTGTAAGAAAGATGAAGAAGAAAGTAAAAGAAGTTGTTTAGGACACAAGTTACATGTACAAACTAAAATGGGATGATAATACATTCAAATCAGAGATGATATGACATTATAATATGCAATTAGAATGTACAAGTTGTCACACTTGATTATTTATAAGTCACTTAGAGGTTAAGAGAAGAAGAGAGAGGCATTTAGGTCAAAAGATGCAAGTTAGAAGGCATATCACCAACCCTAAGATACATACAAGTTAATGAATCTCTAATTGCTCACAATAGACCTATAATATTCTAAATAAACATAGAAAATCCCACACCAAAGATCTATAATGATGGCATAAATGCCCTACTCAAATTAGGGTTAGGAGGAGATGGGAATTGTTCATGAAAAGTGATCTCAATTATAAGCAATCAAACAAATAGTAAAAAATATTCAAAAATTATGAAACGAATGCCTAAGCATCAAAAACATAGGTTAATCAACTATCCAAAGCTCATGCAAAAAATCAAAGGATAAGGATCTCAAATGATCAATCAAAATGCGCTTAGGAGCCATGGATCATTATGCAATATTAAGGGACTAAAATGCAATTTAAGAAGAGTTTAAAAATGATACAAAAATATTTTTAG
Organism: Lathyrus aphaca; assembly: GCA_963966055.1. Taxonomy (NCBI): domain Eukaryota; kingdom Viridiplantae; phylum Streptophyta; class Magnoliopsida; order Fabales; family Fabaceae; genus Lathyrus; species Lathyrus aphaca. Next base: position 437,356,857 of record OZ014521.1, read on the forward strand.
AAGGTTTAGGATGCTATTAATTTAATGCAAAAAGAATGGGACAAAATCATTTATATGCTTTGAGAATCAATTTTTAGAAGTAGATGGATCAAAAAAGAAATCAATTCAAAAAGAAATAAAAAGAAATTTTGTAAATAATATGAAAATTTAAGAAATTCAGAAATAAAAAAAGTGGAAAATTAGTTTAATGTCAAAATGATGTCCATGAATATTTTGAAAAACTTTAGATGCATAGAAACAGTTTTAGAAAAATAAAATGAAAAATGTATTTGACTAAAAAATGAAAAGAAACATACACAAGCCAGGGGGTCCAAACAACACATAATCCACATTTAAATTGCTTTTGGCCTTGAAAGAGGGTGTGCAAATAGTAACAAATGCCCAGGTCCAAGAAGCGTTGAGTTTAGAATTTTATGGTGAACCCTCAGTCAATATGTTGACTCAATCTAAGACTTAGGAATAAGTCAATGCACCCAGAGTCATCAAGTAAACACATCCTACGATCTAGATACAAGGCACATGATAAGTAAAATGGAAGTGCGCACGTGGAAACACTCAGGCTCACTAATTGGTCACGTGAAGTGCACATTTTCATTAATGTGTTGGCACTCTCACAAGCGTTGGATGGAAACGATCAGACGACCATGAATTAAACTGGATAAAGACCTAAGGTTTATATGATCAGATGAAGGTCACCGGCCGGAGAAGACTCTGGTCGTTTTCTCCGGCCTCTCAATTCAGGTCACCAGAAACTATCAAACTTTATATCAAAATGAAACTTAGGTTACGCAGATCACGAATATGACTTCAAAAAGACCAAATCAAGCTCATAGAAAGAGAATCGAAAACAAATAAGTAAGCCCTAGAAATTGAATTTAAGCTTCTAGCAAGCCTATCATCTAGCCAGATCAATCAGAGCTTCTATTAAGCTTCAACAATCATCTAAATGAGTTCAAAACAATGAAAATCGAAGAGTAAAATTTGAATATCAAAAACCTGCAAATGATGAACTTTGTGTTGTAAGAAAGCCAGAGGATCTTTTCTTGATACTTGTACTTGAAGGAAACCCAATAATGGTTTATAGGACTTCAATTCTTACTTGAAAGCTCTGAATTAAGAAATTTGCAGCTTGCAAAAATTCAGTTCCAATGATCAATCTATCACTCCTTTGATGATTGTAGAAGCTTGATGAGCAATGATGTAGAAGAAAAATGGAAGTGATATGTGCAATGTGCAGAGAAAATCAGAGAGGAATGTGATGGTGATAATTGAGATAACGTGAAAATGAGGATTGTTAGCTTCCAATTCTGTTAGAGCCAGCTTTATATGCTTGGCTAAGGGTTAACCAACTTAGGTTAACAGTTAAAAGCTTGGCTAGGTTAATGATGGTGTGAGAAGCAATGCAGGTGTGTGAACTAATGTAATGCAGGGGTAGCTTCGTCGTGTTTAGCGGATGTGATCAACATAATTATGGTGATTGAATGGTGGTGAGCTTGTCTCATTTGAAATAGCAGGTTCCTTGTGGGGGTTTGTCAACATGGAATCATTTCCATTCTCATGCATGGGCAGCATGTCAATGCATTATGCCATATATGTTTGGCCAAATGTAACAAGGGTGATGTATGTGACACTGGGGCTTGTATGCGTGTGAATCATGTTTAATCATTGCCATTTTTTCCTTTAAGAGAAAGATGAAAAATGTGACATTGGAGGATGGAATTCTTGATGGTTGGTTGATGATATGATCTGATTTTTGTTGCAAATGGAAGAGAACATGTTATAGCACGACATTGATGTTTAATTTAAAGTGAAATGAAGCCTTAAAGATGGGGAAAATGACGTGAAAAGTTGATGTAGAAATCTGGCTTGGCAGGCAACTTGGCACGCCCATAGGGCAAGAGCCTTAGGGCATAAAATCAACTTTCACCTCCTTACTTTGAACATTCTTATCTATCAAACCATTGCTCAGATGAAAAAAATTCAAACATCAAAGTTGTAGAGGAGATGCCAATGAACAACTTTGATGTTCAACAAAATTTCATTTGGAGCCAGCCTTCTTGATGGAGTAATTTAGCTTAACATTTTTCACACCACTTGCTTGATGAATTGACAGGCCTCTGGCACGCCTTTGTCTTGCCATGACTTGGTTTTTGCCCTAGTTTTGTCAATCTTGGCAAGATCATATCTCCCTTAATTTTGATGGTATGAAGATGATCCAGCTATGGAATTGCAGCTTAGAATGCCCTCTATCAAAAAGGCCAAGTGGAATTTTTATTTGAATTTTAGATTTTGAAATGACCTCTCTTGAACATGGGCCAAAGTGGTCAAAACTTATTATTTTTGGTAACCCTAATTCTCCCAAAATGGCAACTTTAGGTTTTCTTGATTTTTGATGATTCATCCATCATTCCTTGATCAAATTTTGTCCAATGATCACTTGTAATATGAATTTCATGATTTTGGCCTCAAAAAGTCAGGAGTTGACGTTTTACACTGCATAATTGACTTTTCCCCAATTTCTTGATTTTCAAGTAACTGATCAATTGGAGACCTTCTGAAATGATCCACTGGACCATATTCCATCCTTAGATACTTGACATCAAGTAGAAAACCTTGAAATTTAGTTTGGACCAAAATTTCATTAAGAAGCCCTCTTAATCAGAAACCCTAATTTGGCCCCCCTTTTTTATTAGAAGATGTTGCACTGCTTGAATTCCTTAATTAATCCACTTCTTCTGATAACTTGGGGATTCAATGGGGATCATGTGGACCCTAAGAGACCCTTGTCTCTCATTCTTTAACTTTGAATGACCATAATTATTAAAACCAATTGATCGCACACCTTAGTCTTTAACTAATGAATGTATGCTTTCTTTCTTTTTTATTTTGATGCAATGCAATGTATGAGAATGGTATGAAAAGTGGTATGAAAATGAGAGAGAAAATTTTGAGGTGTTACAACTGCCCCTATTCAATAAACTGTAGACTTGAATGGATGATAGCAATGGCTTTCAGACGTTCAAGGTATGGAGGGATTGAATACCCGAATAAACTGGCAAATTTGTACTCTGTGGGAAATAAAAAATATGATGAAAAATATGTCATTCTTGGATGAAAACTCAAAGGAACGAGACCATCATACTTAGATGGAATCTAAAGAAACAAGATCATCATACTTAGATGAATACTCAACAGAAACAATACTATCGTACTTAGACATAATCGAAAGAAATGAAACCATCGTACTTAGACGGATTCAACACGAATGAGATCATCGTACTTAGATGAAAACTCAATAGAAACGATATTGTCGTACTTAGACAGAGTCGAAAGAAGTGAAACCATCGTACTTAGACGGATTCAACACAAATGAGATCATCATACTTAGATGAAAACTCAATAGAAACGATATTTTCGTACTTAGACAGAGTTGAAAGAAGTGAAACCATCGTACTTAGACGGATTCAACACAAATGAGATCATCGTACTTAGATAAAAACTCAACAGAAACAATATTGTCGTACTTAGACAGAGTCGAAATAATTGAAACCATCATACTTAGACGGATTCAACACATATGAAATCATCGTGCTTAAATGAAATCAAACAACACGAGACCATCATACTTAGACAAAATCGAGGAAATGAAACTATCGTACTTAGAAGGAGTCAAAAGATGAGATCATCATACTTAGATGAAATCTCCAATGGGGACAACAAGTACTGATGGGTGAGAGTAATAGTACTAAAGGATGAACTTGGCATTCTTTATGGGGATACTCCGATCTGATTGAAGAAATAAGGTTTCGGGCTTTAGCATAAGGTACCAAAACTAGCTTATGCTTTGTATGCATATGTTTGAATTTTTCCATGGCGTAATGCTCCATAATGATGGAAATGTTACGCTTTAGAGGATACAAATGTAATGATGATTACTAAATTCTAATGCAAAGGGGATCTCCTGATGAGGAGGTAACAAGTATCCCTGGTAGCTTTACTAGGAAGAAATAATCATTGGTCTGATTTTATGAACCCCTGTAGGGAACCACATCTCTAATGGTGAGGATGTTAATGTCATGAAAGAGAGTCACCATTGCCCGTTGATAAGTTGTCCCAACATTCTTCAAACCGAACGTCATCATTTTATAGTAGAAAATTCCCCAAGGGGTGATGAATGTAGTTTTCTCCATATCATCTGGTGACATTTTGATTTGGTTGTAGCCCGAAAAGCCATCCGTGAAGGAAAACATCGAAAATTGAGTTGTATTGTCGACCAACACATCAATGTGAGGCAACGGGAAATCGTCCTTAGGACTAACTCTATTCAAATATCGGTAGTAAACATGTAACATCCCAAAGTCAATTTTAATTTAATCAATGTGTTTTCTTGTGAATTTTGATGTTTATGATGTTATTTGGTGTTTTGTGAAGTTTTGAGGGTAGCTTAATATTGTGTTAAAATTAGAATATTAAGTATAATGGGTTTGATGTATTATTGGGGATTAAATTAAATAAAATAAGAGAAATTGGAGGGTAAAGGTATTGTGGTCTTTTGGCTGAGAATAAGTGGGGGTTTTATGGGGAAAGACTAAAGAGGCCCTAGGGTCAAGAGTGACAAAAGAAGGAAAGTTGGAGAGTACGATCATTTTTTTTAGAATGGTCGCACTTTTGGGAGAAGAGCTCTGAAGAAGGGGAGAAGCTAGGGCTTGAAGGTTTGAGAGGTTTACGAGGAAATCATTGGAAAGATTACGGAACTTAAGGTATGGGGAGTATTTTCCTTTCGGTATTATAATGTGTGAATAGAATTAGGGGTTTTGTAGGGTAGTTTTAGGGTATAGGGTTTTGATTGATGATTTTGTGTTTTGATGATGATTACATGATAATTGATGAGTATAATGATGTTAGATGATGTATTTAATGTTATGGTAAAGAATGTTGATGTTAAATGTGATTACGCTACTATGCTGATGTTAAAAGTGGGTTTTTGTTGAGTTTATCGCAGAAGAGGAATTCTGGAAATCGCAGAGAAAATCTATAGAATTCGCGAAGCTTGCTTAGCGAGCACAAATAGGGAGTTTGGCGCTTAGCGAGCAAGACGCCTCACTTAGCGAGCTCTGGAAAGTTTGAAAAATGATTTTTGTGTATTCTGAAAACAGTTTTCTTGAGGTAGTTTAGGTCTTAGGCTGCTATGATGTTATAGAGTTTTTGTATGATGTGTTTTGGGGATTTATGAGGTGAATTAGTGATTATGTGATGTATGTGTTTATTTGATTTTCCTTGAGTTATGAAATCTGAGTATATGATGTTGGATGAATGCGTAGTATGATTTTCCATGAGTATGTAATATGATGGTATGAATGAGTATGAGGAATGATGATTAATAATGAATGTGAATGTAATGTTATGATGTTTTGAGGATGATGTATGTTTATTGCGTCTTGCATTCATGGCATTGAATTATGAGGGGACTTCAGTCCATTGGTAGCTTCAATCCCATTGTGTGGATTGAAGTGATATAATGTTATGATGTGATCCCTTAGGGGAGGGTTGATGGCCCAGTGTCCATCCATGAGGATGTTTCGGTACCACATGCATTATTAAGAGGTTGCATATCATTCTAAATGACATAACTTGAGTTTCATTAATTTTGTGTAATGATGAAATGTACTCGATGTTTGTGTATAAATGAGTTATGATGAATGATATTATGATGTGATGATAATGATGTTATGTATAATCAAGCTAGTGATGATAAATTGGTATTGTTGTTAAGTTTTTGGATTCTCATTTTCTATATTATTGTATTGAATGTGAATTTACTCACCCTGCCTGCCTTCTGGTGATGGTCTATTATGCCATCCTGTAGATAATCAAGGTTAGCTCGGTGCATGCTTAACTCCGAGGTAGTGAGTTGTCGAGTTAGTTAGAAGTGGAGTCATGCTTTATGTCCAATTACATCGGGATGGGTCCTCACTTGAATTGATTTTGCTTTATTTGGATTAAGATGTTAATTTTGTTTAAGTACTTTGATAAAATGATATTTGGGATAATTTATGAGGTTTATTTTATTAAAGAGGAATTTTATGACGTATTGTTTTTTTCCGCTGCATATTTATTGAGAAAAGATTTAAAGTGTTTTCATGATTTTATTAACCCATGTTACGGGACAGGACTCAATGTGATGTTTATGATTTTTTATTTAAGAAGAAATGTGATGCCTTTTTTCATAGTTTTACTCTGATATTTGATTTAAATTGCTTAACTTGTGATGGGGTAGAAAGGGTGTTACATTAGTGGTATTAGAGCAGGTCGGTCTGTCCGGTCGTGTCGTTGTCAGTCGTGTCGGTTATTGAGTTTGAGTTGAGGTTGAGTTGTTTTCTGATGTTGTTGGTGATTGTAACACCCTAAAATTTGCCCTCTTATTTATAACCTTAACTGGATTTGCTTCATATCACATATGCACCCATTAGGTCATAACATCACAATCACGCACTTTCATTGAGCTTCTAAGACATGAGATTGAGGTTTTTCTTGGGATTCAAACTCTCTTGTTCATAGGTGGTTTATCAAGCCATTTCCCTAAAAATATTAGTGTATGTGCAAAGGCGATAACTTTAGTTTCAAATCAATTGTGGCTATCCAACTGTAATTCAATTCAAACAAAAGTTTGACCTAATCTTGGTCAAATCATTATGAGTTTACTTAAATTACAAGTTGTCTACATCAATGGTCTACTTCTCGGGGTTGTAGTTCATACTTCGCATTCTGATTCTTGGATTTTTAAGGCAGGTTAAATTGTTCATTTGGTTTATGGTGGAGACGCAGATTTATCAATATTCAGACGGCCAGGTTCAAACGGTTATTGATTCAAGGCACCAGTTTATTCCTAGTCCATGATGGAGTTAGGATTAATTCAAGATTTATCTAGGGTTTAAGACCATATTTTTTTCTAATACCAAGATTAGTGTATCTTCAAGTATTAAGATTAATTCAAGATCTTAGGTGTTACAAGCAAAAAATTCAAGAATGGTAGAATTTGATTCATGTGACTTTTGGATCAAAAGATGGACAAGTTTTAAGTGTCATGGTTTCCATATCGAGGATAGTATGGTTTGCTTATGATTTTCTAAGGTGCAAATAATTATTAAAGGCCCATTAAGACCAATTACCATCTACCTTATCATTAAGGCCATGTCTCACTTAAGCCTATGATTTAGTATTGTCAAAAGGATAAAAAAAATACTTGGCTCGGTGTTGCTCCCGGGATTTTCATCCTAGTACAAATGCGAAAGTGGCACAGAAAAGATAGAGTTGTCAACCAGGCATTTTTATCCCGAATGAACGGGAAAGGTAATCCTGCACAAACCCGAGGAAGAAGGAAAGGACAAGGTCCTGCAAACCAAAGATCTGGGTTCGGGAGTCGGTTACGGCCTGGGATGGTATTAGCACCCCAGACCGTCCGCCGTACCCGACGGGATCCACGCTTGTTTGTTTGCTTTAAAGGGTAAGAAAGAATAAACTGTTGCTGAACAAAAGAACTGCTAACTGGAACAGGAATGAGAAAATGAACTGGAAAGAGAATGGAAAGAAAGAGGAAAATAAAGAATGTACTCGAACGGTCCCTACTCCGCTGCCTATGTACCTCATCGGGAAAATGAGGATCAGAGTCGACGTAGTTCGCTTAACTAAAGGCAAAAACTTTGTTTGTATTTTTTATGCGCTGGAACTGCGTATGTCTATGCTCAGGTGTTGCAGGCTCGCCTTCAATGAGTGCGTTTACCATCTTGCATGCGAGATAAGTCGTCGCAAGTTCTTGTTAGGAGTGAGTGAGATGAGAAAAGAAGTTCCCGAAGGAAAAGGCGATTCTTTGTTGTTTTGTCTTTTAGAGAAGTGTTTTTTATTTATTTGTGAACCTTCTCGTACTAATACTTATTCATCATGGTAGATGACTTACACCTCGCTCCGAGACAGGACGTGCATAAGTAACCCATGACAAAGTCTCGTGTCGTACGAGAAGGTCAACCTTTATTAAGTGTTTTTTAGCTTTTCTTCATGAGATGAGAAAGAGAAAGCAAAGCGAAACAAAGGCAAAAAGTCTAAGGGGAAGACTAACATCCTAGTGTTATCATACAGGGATGAACCTAGGTTAGTGCGGTTTCTATCCTAATGAGAAGGAAATGAGAAACAAAAGGGAAATAAAATACAAATTACTTCCTAGAGAAGTTAAGTTGATTCTAACAAGGGATTATCATGCAATTGTGAAACAAAACCTAACAAACACAAGTATGAAAGGTAAGATAAAATGCAAATTAAATGCATAAAGAAGTAAAAGGAATACGTTGTAAATAACTTACCTTAACCTCCCTACAAAACAAAGGTTAGTGTTGCATATTATTTAAAATAATAAAGCAAACAAAGTACCAATTAAATCTAATGCGCCTAGGACCTAAACTAGACGCAATCCTGAGTCTAAAGGGTACTAAAAATGATGTAAAACAAAATCCAGCAGCCTACTACAGCTCCTAAATGCACAACCAGCAATGAAATGCAATGCACACAACTTTTTACAGCTCACAATCAGCATGCAAAACAGGTGAAAAAAGTGTGAAAATGCAACAATCAGCATACATTTTACAGCTACTGTATCAAAGGACAACTATGAAATGCAAAAGTCAGATTTGATTATTTTTATTTTTTTAATGCACAAAATCAATGAGAAATGCACAATTAACATGAATAAATGCAATATGAACATAAACCAACATACATACTTGAATGAACATGATTGCTTTAAATGAGGGATTATGAAAGGATGCACCAAATGATCAATTATGCAACAAGTATGCAAAGTATGACACATAAACATGATGAACATGAACATGTATCAATATGGATCAACAAGAATGACATGTAGCTTGATGCGAAAAACAGAATTTGATTGATATGCAAATGTGATCAAACATGCAACAAAATGCTATAACATGCACATACATATTTATGATTATGTGAAATGCAACATACAATATGCAATGCAACGATGCGTATGAGTTAACGAAACATGCAAGGGATGCAAAAATAGAATGTAACATGATTGCTAAATGATGCATTGAACATAGCAACAATATGCACTAAATTACTTTATGCACAAATGAACAAATAAGCACAAAATGCAAAAAGTGAACGGAAACGTGTCGAAACGACTCAAAATGACGGAATGAGATACCAAAACTAATCTTGAAAATTCCCTAAAATCAATACCTAAACATACATGAACATCAAAGGCACAAGGAAGCAAGATCAAGCAATCAAGTAATCTGAATTTCCAAATTCAAACAGCGTTAACCGGTTAACTCTATAGGTTAACAAGTAAATGGACCTAAAATAGAAGCAATTTGTGGCAAAACGCACGTGTTAACCGGTTAACCAAATGCGTTAACCGGTTAACACTGAACAGAATGTGAAAAATTGTTTAGAAATAAGTGATTTTGGCCACAAACTCATTTCTAATAATCCCTAACACAAACATGAACATGTTAACACGATTCTTCTACTTAAATGAAGTTTTCTAACACCTATTAGGACCTAGATTATGCTATGGATCTAGCTTCTAATAAACGAAATGCACAAATCACAATTGAAACGAAATCGAACGGTAAAACACAAACATAACGATAAACATGTGAAGAATACCATTACAGTGAGATAAAGAGAATAAGTTAAGGAATAAGTGGTTTTAGATCACCAACCTACGAAGTGGAGGATTGCTTCGGTGAGTGTTACGACGAATCAGAATGTAAACGGAGAAGAAAACCAAAGATCCGCGAATGCAAAATAAATGTGATTCATTCTTGATGCTTCTTGATTAATCACTTCCAATGCTCCAAATCACTTCGAAAATAGAAGCAACTCTTCAATTAAGCTCCATTGTTGATGATTGATGAAGTCTTAGCTTTAAGTTCTTCAAATTCCAATGAATAATTTGAAGAACTTCTATGAAGAAGCTCTCAGTGAATTTGGTGAGAAATTGAGAGAATTGAGAGAGAAATGAGAGATTGAAGATGAAAATGGTGAAAATGAAAATGCCAACCCTTTGCTTTGGTGTGGTTAGGGTTTATATAGAGCATACACATGGAGCTGGGTTTGGGAATGGAATTAGGCTTTGGTTTAGAGTTTGGGTTGGAGTTAGTTAGGGTTAGTTGGAGTTCTAGAATATTCCTTGGAATAGTCTAGAAGGTGGTAGAAGATGGTAGAACAATCCAAGGCGAATGAGATGGAAAACCAAAGTGAAAGAAAGGGAAGGAAAATATGGAGGGAAGTGAAGAAATCCAACTAATTTTCAAATATTTTTCCAAAATCCGCACCCATTGACCGGTTAACCAAATGCGTTAAGTGGTTAACGGCCTTAAAATCTCAATTTTCTCTTATTTTAGTTGTTTCTCATGGAGTTGTTTTGAACATAATATTGTAGTAATTTTCCCCCTTGAGCTCCAAGATTGACAAGCCTTGCCCAATCACATGCCTCATACACATGCAAATGCTCATGATTTATTCATTATTTTTATTATTTTTGGATGCTATACGATGGTCGGACGATCATGCAAGAATGATGAAGCATAAACCACTTGAGGTTGGCAATAAATTAATAGGGAAAATTTTAGGGTTTTACAGCTGCCCCTATTCAATCATCTGTAGACCTAAATGAATGATAGCAATGGCTTTCAGACCTTCGAGGTATGGAGTTGTTGAATACCCGAATAAACCGGAAAATTTGTACTCTGTGGGAATGAAAAGGTGATTGGAAAGAATGCCATTCTTGGATGACAAGACATACCGTGAGTGGGTCAGAAAAGAGACCATCGTAACTTGGTTGACGACTCAAGGACGTGATACTGAACATGGTGGATTCAACAAGTATTTATCCCGCGTGGGAGATAAAGACCTAAAAGAGAGACTATCATAATGTGGATGATAACTTAACAAAACGAGACCGATCATGGTGGAATCGACAAAAAATTATCCCGCGTGGGAGATAAAACCCTAAAAAGAGACTATCATAACGTGGATGATAACTCAACAAACGAGATCGATTGTGGCAGAATCGACAAGAATTTATCCCGCGTGTGAGATAGAACCTTGAAAAGATACTATCATAACGTGGATGATAACTCAAAAAATGAGACCGATCGTGGAAGAATCGAAAAGAATTTATCCCGCGTGGGAGATAAAACCCTGAAAAGAGACTATCATAATATGGATGATAACTCAACAAACGAGACTGATCGTGGCGAAATCGACAAGAATTTATCCCGTGTGGGAGATAAAACCCTAAAAAGAGACTATCATAACGTGGATGATAACTCAAGTGGGGATAACAAGCATTAACTTGTAAGAGTAATAGTGAGAAACAATGAACGTGGCACTCTCTGTGGGGATATTTCAATCTGTTTGAAGAAACAGTGTTTCGGGCTTCCGTGCAAGGTACCCAAGAATGGTTTATGCTTCGTATCCATATGTTTGAATTTCCAGGACGTAATGCTCCATAATGATGGAAATGCTACACTTATAGAGGATGAAAATGTAATGATGATTACTAAATGCAAATGCAAAGGGATTTCCTGATGACTTCGCTGGATAAAGGCCCTTTTTTGCATTGATTGTGGTGAATCCCTGTGAGGAAGAGCAACCCTGCGGGGAATAAGCAACTATGTGGGGAGATAGCGGTAATGATCCACCGGCTATGAACTGCTGTCACTGCCAAAAATAAATTGAACTTTGAGATTGGAGAGCCAAGACCCTGTTGAGGATGAACATGACTTGCTGAGAGGCACGCTACCCTCCAAACTCCGTCGGGGAAGTGATATCTTTCTGACTTGGCTGGGGAGAAGGACACGTTGGTGCTCTACTGAGGAAGAGACCTGCTGGGGGAATCCCATAGGTGCACCATTCTGCTTGGGGAAGAGATATGTTGGGGGATCGGTCTGATGCACAATGAGGATTGGACTCTGTTTGGCAAACCCGCTAGGGGAAATGGCAGCCCCTACTGGGTAGAGAAGAGAATTCAAGCTTTTCTATATCTTTGCCTTTGCTAGGGAATGATGAAATTCTCCCGTATTGCTGAAGATAAGAAGACTTTGATAAGGGAATATTCCTTTGTTGAAGTAAGACTCTCTGCTTGGGGAGAATGCTTCTCTTTTTCCAATTCTGACTCTACTGGGAATAATGGCGAGTGCCGCTGGGGGGCCATTTCCTGCCGACGTTGAGAGTCTTGAATTATCTCTGGCTGGGGATAACTTTTTCAATTCCAATGCCTCTAGGAAGAAGAAGACTCAACTGAGGATATTTCCTGTTGGAAATAAGAGTTTGATCACCTCTTTCTGGGAGTGAGAGGTAGAAGTGGAAGACGTCTTTTGTTGGGGATGAGAGATATTGATGTTCCCTTGCTCAAGAATTATCATTCTCTCTGCCGTTGCTTTGCTGGAGAGGCACTGATCTGATGAGACTTGTTGATGGTCATGCTTCAAGATCCGCTGAGGAAGAGGTTTCTCAAAGCTCTTTGTCGGTGATGGCAGCGGTTTGCAACACCTGTACCTGCATGTTAATGAACGTAGTTGATAGTACCTGCGAAATAAAGAGTTAGTTTTGCCTGCATGCCTCAGGGCCTTGGTCTGAATCCATCCTAGTCACTCAACACATCAGATACGTGTCAAATGTCTTTAATCTCCTGCATGAGTTATAAGGCATTTGTGCATTCACAAAGTTATTTATCATAATTTATTGGGTATTTTTGTAATCAATCAGCGGTACATGAAAAACAAAAACTTTTGGAAACAGATTTGACTGAAATTACGCTTTTATTGATTGAAGAATGTCCGTGAATAGGCATTACACAGGAGGCAATCCCTGGAAAGAGGAAATTGCACAAAAGGAAATTAAATCATCCTAATGGCAATGTAAAAACAAGGTCTCATCAAGCTCCGACCCTGCTATGACTTGTATGTCTCCAAAACTCTTCGCTCGATTAGCTTTCGAGGAAAATAATTGAATTGATCTTCAACCCTTGGATTGCCTTTGATTTCAAATGACATATCACAGATCTCGCAGAGCGCAGTGGTTCATTTTAGTCCCTCTTTTGCGTGGACTGCCCTTTCGGGTTTTTGATCCACCCGGATACCCTTTTTTGCCTGAGTTGTCCAGTGTGGCTTTTCAACTCAGCGGGTGTACATCTTTTAGGATATTTCCCTAATTTTTGCCTGAGCCTTTTATTCTGTTTTTGGCTCGCCGGGATGCCTATTTTTTCCTGGACCTTTATTTTATTTTTATCCAACGGGTCTTTTATACGAAGTATTTTCTCACTGCATCTGCGTTGACATGGGATTAGAAGTCTTCGCCATCCATGGTCGTTAGCATCAAGGCTCCACCCAAGAAGACCTTTTTGACCATGAATGGTCCTTCATAGTTGGGTGTCCACTTTCCCCTGTGATCGTTGTTGGGAGGAAGAATCCTTTTCAGCACCAGGTCGCCTGATATGTATCATTGGGGGCACATTTTCATGTCGAAAGCCTGTTTCATTCGCTGCTGATATAACTGTCCATGGCATATAAATGCAAGTGGTTTTTCTTCAATGAGGCTCAGTTGGTTGTACCTGGCTTGGAACCATTCAGCTTCGTCAAGCTTGACGTCCATCATTATTCTCAGTGAGGGGATCTCGACTTCAATTGGTAGGACTACCTCCATACAGTATACAAGTGAGAATGGGGTTGCCCTAATCGAAGTACGCACCGACGTCCGATACCCATGCAATGAAAATGGTATCATCTCATGCCAATCTTTGTATGTCACCACCATCTTCTGAACAATCTTCTTTATGTTCTTATTAGCCGCCTTGACAGCGCCATTCATCTTCGAGCGATATGGTGATGAGTTGTGATGCTCGATCTTGAAATCCCTGCACAAGTCTGCCATCATCTTGTTATTAAGATTGGAACCATTGTCAGTAATGATTCTCTCGGTAGTTCCATACCGGCAAATGATGTCCCTCTTGATGAATCAGGCTACCACTTATCTTGTGACATTGGCATAAGATACCGCTTCAACCCACTTTGTGAAGTAGTCGATAGCCACCAGGATGAAGCGGTGATTGTTGGAAGTTGTTGGCTCGATATTGCCAATTATGTTGATTTCCCACATGGAGAAGGGCCATGGCGAAGACATGATACTCAGTGGATTTGGAGGTACATGGACCTTGTCAGCATAGATTTGGCACTTGTGGCACCCGCAAGAGTATTTACAACAATCGAATTCCATGGTGATCCAATATTACCCTGACCTAAGGAGTTTCTTTGCCATAACATGCCCTCCAGTATGGGTACTGAAGGAGACTTCCTGAACTTCTTGCATTAACAGGTCTGCTTCGTATCTATCCACGCATCTGAGCAGGACCATGTCGAAGTTCCATTTGTAGAGCACATCGTCTTGGTTTAAGAAGAACCCGCATGCCGGCCTCCTAAGTTTTTTTTTAATCTTTGCTTGATGCCCCTACCGGGTATTCCTGAGACTTCAGAAATTGCTTGATATCATGATAACAAGGTTTTCTATCATCAACGCGGTTAATTGCGAATACATATACCGGTCTTTCGAGATGAGAGACATCGATTCGAGGCACGTAATTCTCTTGATGCACCTTGATCATCGAGGATAAGGTTTCCAGAGCATCAACAAATTGATTCTCATCTCGAGGTATGTAATGCAACTTGACTTTGGTGAAGAAGGTCAGCAACCTCCTGGTATAGTCAATGTATGGAGTCAAATGAGGTTGAAGAACCAACCATTTGTCGTTGACTTGGTTTATGACCAGAGCAGAATCTCCGAAGATCTCGAGGTTCTTGATTCTCGAGTTGATTGCTGCCTCGATTCTCATTATGCAGGCTTCGTACTCAGCTTCGTTGTTAGTGCACTCGAATGTCAGCCGAGCAGTGAAGGGCATATGGATCCCTTCCGGCGAGACAATAACAACACCAACTCCACTGCCGTTCATGTTCACAGCTTCATCAAAAATCAGACTCCATTTGGATTCAGGGTCTAGCCCCTCCTCCGAGAGTGGTTCTTCGCAGTTTTTCGACTTGAGGAACATGATGTCCTCATCTGGAAACTCGAACTTCATCGGTTGGTAATCATCAATTGGCTATTGGGCCAGATAATCCGACAATACACTTCCTTTGATTGCTTTTTGTGAAGTGTACTGGATATCATATTCCGTCAGAATCATTTGCCACCGGGCTACTCTTCCGGTTAGAGCTGGCTTTTCAAAGATGTACTTTATAGGGTCCATCTTGGAAATCAATAGCGTGGTATGAGTCATCATGTACTGTCTTAGTCGGCGATCAGCCCATGCCAAAGCGCAACAAGTTTTCTAGAGCAGTGAGTAGCGGGTCTCACAGTCGGTAAACGTTTTGCTAAGGTAATAGATTGCATGCTCTTTTCGACCAGACTCGTCCTGCTGACCCAACACACAGCCCATGATCCTTCGAGTACCGTGAGGTACATGATTAAAGGTCTCCCTTGCACCTGAGGCATGAGAATCAGAGGTTCTTATAAGTACTCCTTGATTCTATCGAAGGCTTGTTGGCAGTCATCATTCTATTTGATGGCCTGATTCTTCCTCAAAAGCTTGAAAATAGGCTCGCATGTGGCTGTTAGGTGTGAGATGAACCTTGCAATGTAGTTCAACCTCCCTAAGAAACCGCATACCTCTTTCTCGGTTTTCGGCTCAGGCATCTCCTGAACTGCCTTTACCTTTGCAGGGTCAACCTCGATTCCCCTTTCGCTGACAATAAAGCCCAGCAGCTTAACGGAATGCACCCCGAATATGCATTTGTTCGGATTCAACCTCAATCTGAATTTCTGAAGCCTGTAAAAAATCTTAGATAAGTTGACTAGATGCTCTTCTTCTGTTTGTGACTTTGCTATCATGTCATCAACGTAGACCTCAATCTCGTGATGAATCATGTCATGGAATAGAGTAACCATTGCACGTTGGTATGTAGCTCCAACATTTTTCAAACCAAACGACATGACCTTGTAATAGAAGGTGCCCCATGGGGTAATGAATGTAGTGTTCTCCATGTCCTCTGGCAACATTTTTATTTGGTTGTAACCTGAGAAGCCATCCATGAAGGAAAATACAGAAAACTGGGCAGTGTTGTCAACTAGCACATCGATGTATGGCAACGGGAAGTCGTCTTTGGGGCTTGCCCGATTCAAATCCCTGTAGTCCACGCACATTCTGACCCTACCATCCTTTTTGGGGACTGGCACAATATTTGCAACCCACGGTGGATAGCTGGTCACGGCCAAGAATCCGACATCAAACTGCTCTTGAACCTCTTCTTTAATTTTGATGGCTATATCAGGACTCGTCCGTCTCAATTTCTGCTTGACCGGCGGGCAGTCTTCTCTGAGTGGTAGCTTGTGCACCACAATGTCGGTATCCAACCATGCATGTCTTGGTAGGAACAAGCGAATACATCGACGTACTCTCGAAGCAAGGAGATCAAGCGGCTCTTGACAGTTTATTCCAATGAGGCCCCGGTCTTAACCTCCTTTCGGTCTTCCTCAGTACCCAGGTTTACCACCTCAATGGCTTCCTCATGCGGCCGAATCATCTTCTCCTCTTGTTTAAGCAATCTGGCTAGCTCTTCGGGGAGTTCACAATCTTCCTCCCCTTCCTCGTCAATTAGGTAAATCATATTGTCGAAGTCATACCAAGCCATAGCAAGGTCGTCACTGATGAGACCCGATGAAGAGCATCTGCATGAATGTTGATTCATGCTAGATTTTAGAATGGTGTGAGACACGGAAAACATTGCCATTTATTTTTTAAAACAAAATAAAAATGAAAATGAAAGACAAGGAACAACATGATTGAATACAAAAACGTCCACTTTATTGATGATTATGATATTGCAATATGAATAATGAGCCCTTAGAATGAGCTGCTATGCCTCGGGAAAGGCATAGAGCTTATATATAGGAGAGTAAAAACATAAAGCCATTACTCTTCAGGCTGAGTGACGAAGATGAATGTTTCGGCCGACCAGTTGTTGAGTTGCGTCACCGGAGCACAAGGCCGTATCCACTTCTCCAATTCGCAGTCACTATCGACTGTTTCTTCCTGCATGACACATACATTGCTGGGATCAAACCATCCCGCATTGTTGAAGTTAATCGGGCTTTTTCGACCTCTAGCACTTTGTCTGGATGTTGGCTGACCAGGCTGATAACCAATTCTGAACATGTCCTTCTTTTTTGGGACTTCTATTATCTTGCCTCAGCCCTTCTTTGCACCTGATTCTACCACCTCTAGGGCTTGTTTATAGGAGGCCATGGAAGCTCCTACCTTGGCATCTTCTAATACAGCAGCTGACGATGACACGTCCTCAAATTTGATGGGCTCAAACGCCTGGCAGGGAGTCTCGACGATTTCCCCATCCATTTCCACGTATTTGAATGAGGCTAGGTGGCTGGTGATAATGTCTTCTTCTCTGCATATGGTCATAATCTGTCCTTCCTAGACAAGAGCTTTTGATGGAGGGTAGAAGATACTGCTTCTGCTGAATGTATCCATGACCGCCCCAACAAGCAGCTATAGGCAGGCTGGATATCTATCACGTAAAAAGTGGCGTTGAAGACTTGTGGTCCCACCTTGATCGGTAGTTTCACCTCTCCGAACACTAACCTCCTTGAGCCATCAAATGCTCGTACGACTAAGTCGCTTGGCCTAAGCACGACCCCATTATAATTCAGCTTCATGAGGGCCTTCTTGGGAATCACATTTAATGACGACCCTGTGTCAACCAACTCATGAGAGAGCACAGCCCCATTGCATTCCATGGAAATGTGAAAGGCGCGGTTATGACTGCGTCCCTCAAATGTTAAGTCCATATCTGTGAGACCCAAGCCATGGCTAGAGTTTACACTTGACACCACTGTTTCCAGCTGATTTACAGATATATCCTGCGGTACATAAGCGTTGTTCAGGATCTTCAATAGGGCTTTCCTATGAGAATCCAAACACATCAATAAGGATAAGATCAAGATCTTAGAGGGAGTCTGCTATAAGTGATCCACAATCTTGTAATCACTTTTCTTGATAATCCTCAAGAACTCTTCCGCATCCTTATCGAAAGTAAATTCAGGATCCGTCACCGGCGCAGGCGCGTCATTGGTCATGGGCTGTTTGCCCCTGGCTTTAGCTTGAGCCTCAGCACCGTCCTTCGGCGGTATTACACTATTTCTCAGTGTATCTGGAGCAAACACTCTTCCACTTCTGGTGAACCCTCTGACCCCTACATTCTCGATCTGGTGCAGAGATGAGTTAGATGCAACAAGATTTTGCTTCTGGCCATTGTAATAAACCTTTTCCCCGTAGTTCCAAGGGATCGCTTTATCACTTTGGTATGAGACGGGTGCCAAAGTTGTAATGGTTATTGGAGACACCCGTGCCAGTGCGGGAACTTGTTCCGGATTGTAGAAAATTGTCACAGTTGACACCTCGTCTT
The DNA here is from genome assembly GCA_963966055.1 of Lathyrus aphaca. Taxonomy (NCBI): domain Eukaryota; kingdom Viridiplantae; phylum Streptophyta; class Magnoliopsida; order Fabales; family Fabaceae; genus Lathyrus; species Lathyrus aphaca. The sequence continues at coordinate 437,375,414 of OZ014521.1, forward strand.
CTCTGGCAATCCCATCAAACTATATGCTTCCTTCATCCATCATATTTTGTATACTCGACCTCAATCGAGCACAACCATCAATGGAGTTACCACAGTCCGAAAAATTCTTTTCACAACCCGAAAATATGCTCTTCTCAGCCAAGCAATCTTTTATAGCCAATAAAGAAGTTTTCAAGTCCCTGACATCGGATACCAAGTTCATATATTCATCGATATCGACAACCCCAATGATCCTTCCATGATCAGGAATGGAATTTTGTATCACATTAGGAGTTAGAGAGAAGTTAATCGCTTTGGTGTCTATCAGGTCTTAGATGACATGCTTCAAAGCCTTGCAATTCTCGGTACTATGGCCTAGAGCCCTAGAATGGAATTAACAACAAACATTGGCATCATAGCCTTCAGGGATTTTCCCCGACCTCGGAGGCTGCATAGTTCTCAGTTGAATCATCTGAAGTTGGATGAGATTTTGTAGCAACTGGGAGTATGACATCATAGGCTTCTCGAGATGCCTGTCTTTTGCTCTGGGAGGGTAGTAAGGACAAGGAGCCCTTTGTTGTTGATAACCCTCCTGGCGCTGCTGTTGAGGTTGTTGAACCTGTTGCTGGTTAGCAGGGGCAGTAATGGTAATGGAAGCTACATAAGCATTTTGATTCCCTCTATTCTTCTGAGCATAAACAGCCCCAACTTCTTCTTCCCTTCTCTTCATGAAAGGCTTCTTAATTCCGGAGGTTGACGCTTCGCTGCCCTGAATTTTGCCTTGTTTCATCCAGTTTTCTATTCTTTCACCCATCTGAATGATATTAGAAAATCCGCTGGAGGAACAACCAACCAATCTTTACATGAAGTGCCCCGGGAGGGTATCCATAAAGAGATCGGCCATATCCCTTTCCAATAAGGGAGGTTAAACTCTAGCAGCATCCTCGCACCATCTCTCGCGTAGTCCTTGAAACCCTCTGAATTCTTTTGAGACAGGCTCTGAAGCTGAGTTCGGCTGGGAGCCATGTCAATGTTATACTGATACTGCTTGAGAAAGGCTTCCCAGGCTCCTTCTAGTTGCGGACAAAGTTCTTCTCAAACTTCATATACCACTCTAGTGAGCCCCCAGACAAGCTTTCCTGGAAGTAATACATCCACAACTTCCCGTCCTTGGTATGTCCAGCGATTTTGTGGTAGAAGGCCTGCAGATGAGTTTTCGGGTAGGACCCGCCATTGTACTTGTCGAAAATAGGAGGTCTGAACTTTGGAGGGATAACCACTCCTGAAACCAGCCCCATGTCAGCAACGTCAATGCCAAGGGTGTCTCTGCATTCCAGAGCCCTTACATTCTCGGCCAGCATTTGGAAGTCTTAGTTATTGGCCCCAGCACCAAATCCCATATCTTTCATTGAGCAAAGTGAACTGGTCCTCCGGTCGGTCTGTTACTTGAACAGGAATTGGACCACCGCCTTCAGGAGTAGGAGGCCTATTCTCCGTAGGTGGAATGACAATATTGTTGATTGGATTGCCTTGGGCGTCCAAGGTAACTACCAGAGGATCAGTTTTCAGGGGATTAAGCCTCTACATGGCGGTCCTCATTTCTTGCTTCCCCTGCACTATACCCTGCATCACCGCCATGAACTCCCCTATCTGAGTGCGAAGCTCCTTCAGCTTAGTCTGTATTGTATTCATGATTTGCCTTTGATTTCGGCGAGTAGCGTACCGATGCGTATGAAGATCGTGCCTGAGGGGATGAGTCTTGGTGGCTCTTGCAATCCTGCCTGAATAAACAGATAAGTTAAGGACCCTAAAAAACCTGCAAAAGAAAAATGCAAATGATATGCATGCAATGCTGCGTTCATTTCATTCTCAAGGTTTTTTACGTTCCCATTCCGGTATTTGAAAATTCAGATAGCTCTTTCAGATTTAGGGAAGAAGACCCCGCATGATGCAGATAAGATGATAGTCGTGGTGACCTGGTGCCTAATACCCTGTGTCAGTGCAAGAGATAACAACAAAGATTCAAACCAAATCAAGTATATCATAAACTGGAATCTGAATAACAAGAGTCCCCGAAGGGTGCCAATTCATACGTCAAATAGCAAGGAAAAGTAAAGAGGAATCCCACAACAGGCCTATGGGTAATCCAGATACAAGAGTACGGAACTAAGCCCTAAGAAGCTCCATTTCTTGCAACCTCCAGCTAAGGCACTTGATGGCTTGGAACAACTGGGCAATGTCCGGATGACTCGGCTCCTGGATGAGCTTCTGGATGAGAATGTCCCTCAGGTCAAAAGAAGCGTGAAACTCGTTGATCTGTTGTAGGAATACTTCCTCCTTTTCCTTGCTAGGACTCGGTTCAGTCTTGATCTTCTTGACATCGGCCCAAAGCTTTAGCTCTTATAACTCCTTCTGGATGTTGGCCATATGCTAAAAGTGGTCCCTTCGTTGCTCATGGGCTTTCTGGAGTTGTTCTCCTGGCTCAGCCAGAGAATCTTGAAGGCATTTGATCTTGAGCTTGTACTCGATCTCTGCCTCATTCTGCTCTCTCAGATGGTTTTCCCACTTCTCCTGCCAAAGGCTCACTACTTCATTAGCTTCATCCAAGGCTTTCTTATCCTTTTGGCACTGATCTGCCCTGTGGATCTCAGTTAACGCTCTCTTCTTGAAGTAGAGCTCTCGTTCATCGAAGTCTTGCTGATTGAGCCTGACCAACTCCTCAACTTGATAAACTCTCTCTTCTAGCTTCTAGTTCTGAATTTTTAGCTTCTGACAAGAATTATCAGCCTCCTGATTTTCAGCCCTGAGTTGTTTGACCAAAGCTTCTAACTTCCAGTAATCTTCCAAAGGTACAGTTGCAGGAGGTGGAACTGGTGCAGAGAAAGGGATTATTGATACCTGGGCTTTCTCTCTGATCCAAGCCTCGAACTTAGGGAACATCTGGTTGTTGATCCTACCCAAGCATGTTATTCCTTTCCTTATGATCAATTTCCAAGAGCCCGTGACTTTCCTAACCAGCGGGAGATTATCCTTTGTCGAGAAATAGAAAGTCTGGAACAATTCTGATTTGTCGGGGGACCTCTTTGAGAGCATATCCCAACTGTCTTCTTAGGAGAATGAGGTTGTAGTTGATACCCCCTGATACTCCTAATAAAGGCACATTGGGATAGTTTTTGCAGCTAGTGATGAAGCTCTTCCCTTTCAGCCTCAAAGTAAACCATATGATATCTCTGAAAGATAAAATTACTCAGTTTCTGGGCCCAAACAACATTGGGATCAGTGAATACCTCGGTGGTAGGTAGGTGCCTCATAAACCACCTATAAAAGAGAGGGGCACAACACTTAACCAAGTTACCCCGTCTTTTCTCATTCTTGTAATGCACCGAATAATAGAGGTCACCCAAGAGAGTGGGTATCGGATTCTTCAGCACAAACAGATGAATGGCCTTGATATCCACAAACTTGTCCATATCAGCAAACAAGATGATCCGGTATATGGACAATGCCAAGATGGCGCAAACTGAATCCCACTGATTTGTCACAGCAAGCTCTCTATCCCTTCTAACCAGGAACTCTAGATAGAAACCAAGCACTCCAGATTTAGTAACAATCAGATTGTCAGACACTTTAGATGAACTCAAATAAAGAGCTTTGACGATGTCAGAATGAGTTGGTCTGGTCATCTCCAAATTGAAAGGAATCTGATCTCGAATTGGCACCCCTAAAATCTCAGCATACTCTTCAAGGAGAGAGCCTAGCTAGAAGTCGTGAAAGGTGAAGCACCTAAGCCGTGGATCATAGTACTTCAATAAAATATGAATGACGCTCCTTTGCGAACTGTCCAGATTGAACACTAAATCCATAATATCACCATACTTCCCCTTGAAGTATCCCAGCTGACCTGGGGTAGTAAGAGACACCACCTGGTTGATCAAATCTACTTTGGTGTCGAAGAATTTGTAGTGCATGGTTCTTTTCCTGACGTCTTCCATTCTGAAGTAGTAATGATTGGGAATCTGGAGTAGTATGAACCCTGAGAATGAAAAAGAACACAATGATTAATGATGTCATGATGTTTATGCAATGCAAGGCATGTGACTGGTGACATGTCTGTGATGTGCCAGGCATAAAATCATGTGTTTGTGCAAGGTCACGATCATAGTAACAACCCTTCTGAATAAGAATCCTAGATTTCGGAACCAAGGAAAGAGATAACCAGATCACGAGACTGAACAGTACTGGCAAAGTGGGTATGTTGGAAGTTTCAGGGTTCCTACAAACCTATAAACCCCTCCCATCTCACGGGTGTGCTACTCGGGTCAACATCACATACTCTCAAAGCCGAATAGCAATAATACGTTCACAATATCCGAGAAATGGCTCATGACCAAATCAGGGAATCAGTTTGGCATTATGTACTACTCAGGGAGGTCTCAGCTGAGTCCAAGGAAACAAGTATCCCTCATAAGTCCCTAGCTTCAAGCACTGAATCGAGAAATAATGGTACATTCATCCCTTGGGATATAGTACTATCCTCATACGAACAGTTTGCTTTAACTGGGTTCCTATGAGAGAACCAGGCCATCCTATGCGAGTTCCTAGTGGACCCTCGGATGCGAGTGGGTTTGCCAACAAATGTGGTATGCCACTGTTATCACTAGAGAGGGGTGTTTCCACAAAGATCCTCAATGATCGGTCCCCAACTGCACATAATTATCACGGTCGTACCCTTAAGTGAGGCAAAACCCCCACACAGGATAGTTTTGAGATGGTCGAAACCTGGGTGTGGAACACATCGCCACTCATCATGTAACCATGCGAGTACAACATGTCCACGCTAATCCTATGGTGCACTCAAGCCGGGTCTTTGGATTATCTCTTAGTAACTCACATCCCACAGAAAAAATGGAAACCAACACAATCCAGACAGTCCAGTATATATGATGCATGTGAAAATAAATACTGAAAGCAGTAAATAAATGTTGTAAAGTAAAAAACTGTAAATGAAAACAGTAAATAAACATACAACAACACACAGATAAACACCCAAATAAACAAAAAAAATAGGCGCTAGGATTGACTCTACGAGGAAAACCAGAGATTCTGGGTGCGGTCCCCAGCAGAGTCGCCAGCTGTCGCTCCCGGGATTTTCATCCTAGTACAAACAGGAAAGTGGCGCGGAAAAGGTAGAGTCGCCAACCAAGCATTTTTATCCCAAAGGAACGGGAAAGGTAATGCTGCACAAACCTGAGGAAGAAGGAAATGACAAGGTCCTGCGAACCAAAGATCTGGGTTTGGGAGTCGGTTACGACCTAGGAAGGTATTAGCACCCCAAACCATCCGTCGTACCCGACGGGATCCACGCTTGTTTGTTTGCTTCAAAGGGTAAGAAAGAATAAACTACTGATGAACAAAAGAAATGCTAACTGGAACTGGAATGAGAAAATGAACTGGAAAAGAGAATGGAAAGAAAGAGGGAAATGTAGGGAAATAAATAATGTGCTCGAACGGGCCCTACCCTGCTTCCTACGTACCTCATCGGGAAAATGAGGATCAGAGTCGACGTAGTTCACCTAACTAAAGGCGAACAATTTATTTGTATTTTTTATGCGCTGAAACTACGTATGTCTATGCTCAGGTGTTGCAAGCTCGCATTGAACGAGTACGTTTACCGTCTTGCATGCGAGACAAGTCGTCGCAAGTTTGCGTTAGGAGTGAGTGAGATGAGAAAAGAAGTTCCCGAAGGAAAAGGCGATTCTTCTTTGTTGTCTTATCTTTCAGAGAAGTGTTTTTGATTTGTTTGTGAACCTTATTATACTAAGACTTATTCATCGTGGTAGATGACTTACACCTCGCCCCGGGATAAGACGTGCATAAGTAACCCATAGCAAAGTCTCGTGCCGTACGTGAAAGTCAACCTTTATTAAGTGTTTTTTAGCTTTTCTTCATGAGATGAGAAAGAGAAAGCAAAGCGAAACAAAGGCAAAATGTCTAAGGGGAAGACTAATATCCTAGTGTTATCATACATGGATGAACCTAGGTTAGTGCGATTTATATCCTAATGAGAAGGAAATGAGAAACAAAGGGGAAATAGAATACAACTTACTTCCTAGAGAAGTTAAGTTAATTCTAACAAGGGATTAGCATGCAATTGTGAAACAAAACCTAACAAACACAAGTATGAAAGGTAAGACAAAATGAAAATTAAATGCATAAAGAAGTAAAAGGAATAAGTTGTAAAGAACTTACCTTAACCTCCCTACAAAACAAAGGTTAGTGTTGCATATTATTTAAAATAATAAAGCAAACAAAGTACCAATTAAACCCTAATGCGCCTAGGACCTAAACTAGACTCAATCCTGAGTCTAAAGGGTACTAAAAATGATGCAAAACAAAATCCAGTAGCCTACTACATCTTCTAAATGCATAACCAGCAATGAAATGCAATGCATAATGCACACAACTTTATTACAGCTCACAATCAGCATGCAAAACAGGTGTAAAAATTGTGAAAATTCAACAATCAACATACATTTTACAGCTACTGTATCAAAGGACAGCTATGAAATGCAAAAGTAAGATTTGATTATTTTCATTTTTTTAATGCACAAAATCAATGAGAAATGCACAATTAACATGAATAACTGCAATATGAACATAGATCAACATACATACTTGAATGAACATGATTGCTTTCAATGAGGGATTATAAAAGGATGCACCAAATGATCAATTATGCAACAAGTATGCAAAGTATGGCACATAAACATGATGAACATGAACATGCATCAACATGGATCAACAAGAATGACATGTAGCTTGATGCGAAAAACAAAAGTTTTATGAAATGCAAATGTGATCAAACATGCAACAAAATTCTACAACATGAACATACATATTTATGATTATGTGAAATGCAACATACAATATGCAATGCAACGATGCGAATGAGTTAACGAAACATGCAAGGGATGCAAAAATAGAATGTAACATGATTGCTAAATGATGCATTGAACATAGCAACAATATCTACTAAATTAATTTATGCACAAATGAACAAATAAGCACAAAATGCAAAAAGAGAACGGAAACGTGTCGAAACGACTCGAAATGACAGAATGAGATACCAAAACTAATCTTGAAAATTCCCTAAAATCAATACCTAAATATACATGAACATCAAAGGCACAAGGAAGCAAGATCAAGCAATCAAGTAAGCTGAATTTCCAAATTCAAACAGTGTTAACCGATTAACGCTATAGGTTAACCGGTTATCGGACCTAAAACAGAAGCAATTTGTGGCAAAACGCACGTGTTAATCGGTTAACCAAATGCGTTAACCGGTTAACACTGAACAGAATGTAAAAAATTATTTAGAAATAAGTGCTTTTGGTCACAAATTCATTTCTAATAATCCCTAACACAAACATGAACATGTTAACACGATTATTCTACTTAAATGAAGTATTCTAACACCTATTAGTACCTAGATTATTGTAAACACCCCAAATTTGCCCTCTGGTTTTTCATCTTTGTCAGCTTTTCGTTTTGCATTCATACGCATTTTACATACCATTTGCATATGCTCCTGAGACATGGGATCAACGTCATCTGAGGAATTAGGGTTTCACGTCCTTATTTGTTCATTATCAAGGAATTCAAGGTTTCAGCTATGCAGTAATCAATGTCATCATCTTCTTATGCTCTTGTCAAAATTAGGGTTTATTTCCCTAAATTAGTGATCTTCAAGGATTTCACGTCTGAAAGGACTATTTGCTATGCATCTGGGCCGTCATCAGTTCAGTGATTGATTTCTCAAACAGTGCATGTTCATGGGTAGGTTGTGTGGTGGAATTCATCAGATTATTAGCTTGTGATTCATAAGAAGTTTTGGTCCAAATCGTCTGTTTATCTGCTCATCATGTTCAGTCGTGATTTTATTTTCCCAAGAAAACAATTCAGACAAATTTGAAGTGATTCAGGGTTCATTTAATCGCAGACCCAGAGGATGATTGATTTTAGATGGTTTGTTTCAGTCACAAATTGTGGTGGCCGCGTTTATTCTTCTCAACCAGTAATTTTTGTGGAAGCAGTGCAAGTTTGTTTTCGAGTTGGAAAGTTGATATTTCATGGTTGTGTTCGTGTTGTTGGTAATCGTTCCAATTTCATTTAGCCAGATTAAACCATTTGTTAATATCCATTTTATGGTTCATTCCATTTTCTATTTTTCAATTCATATCCAAATTTCTCCTTAACCCATTGGTCATTTTTTTTAGTTTGATATAAACCATTTATCATTTACCATTTTATGAATATTTTTCATAAAACCATTTATATCCATCCATTTATCCTTATTTTAATATCCATCTTCCAAATTTGATTTCTTTTCAATTTAACATTAAACCAATTCTAAACCCATTTCAAACTCATTTACCTTTTTTTTATAATTCATTAACCAAAATTGTCATAAAAAATACTTTGCCACCAGGCCCATGCCAAGGCCCATTAAGAAAAACTTGAGTTGACCTAGTAATAAGAGGGAAGGTGCTGGTTCACAAAAAAGGGGAAAAAGGCTCTGAAAGAAGAAAAACACAAAACGGCGCCCATTTCCATCACTCTCAACCCTCGTATTTCTCACCCTCTGCACACAATGCAACGGGCAGAAGAAACTCAGCCAAAACAACACATCAATAAGCCTCATCCTTCAACCTCACAGACCTAGCCCTTCTTCACAACAAACTCAACGACCTTCTTTCAGTAAACCTCAAACCATTTTCAGATCCTTCAACTTTTCCCTCCAACAAATCACAATCCACCTCCAACACTCTTCACAACACTCACAACAAATTTCCAGGCAGCAACTACTCACAATTCTTTTGAAGCAACAACGCACAACAAACCTGCAAAATGCGATTCCTACTTCATCACTCTACAAACACAACCTCCACACCATCGAACCTCCCGTACAACAACAACAAACAACAACAACTCAGAAGATTCTCAAGGAGTTTCAGAACAAGAGGCTTGGTCTGCAGTGCAGGAAAGAGCACTGGTTCAAGCTTTAAAAACCTTTCCAAAGGAAGCTAACCAAGGATGGGAACGAGTTGCTGAAGCTGTACCTAGAAAGACGGTGATTCCTCAACACCAACAACAACACCAAAACCATCAACAACCAACATTTTCTTCATCATCATTCTACCACCATCAACGAGCCGCCTTAAACCTTTTCATCACTCCACTCTTCAATCCTTTAAACCTCCATCTCACCATCAATCATCATCTTCTTTCGTCAAACCACACACCAACGAGCACTAGAACAACCACCCCTATTTCTCTTTTCTTTGCAGCCACCTTCATACACTCTTCGACCCAACAACCTTCTTCATATTACCTCCTTTACTCACCTTTCACCTAACCCTTCAGCAACCATCATCAACCCGCAACTCTCAACCTCCCTTCATCATCGACACAATCTAAACCTCCCTTACACCTTCATCATTTTTCTTTAACCTTCGATAACCTTAAAACTTTCAACATCACCGTGATACCAACACAGTCCGCAACAACATCTTCGAAAACCCTAACAGCACAACACTTAAATCAGAACAAAACAGAAATAGAAAAAAGATGAAGAGAGAGAACTTGAGGCTAGGACGAACGAATTTTCAGTGTAGATCTTGAACGGAGATTCTGAGAGAGAGCGTTGAAGAGCTTGTTTACGCCGGTAATTTCATATTCGTGTCCGCGTGAACGCAAGGAAGAACCTCGGTGGTGACTTGGTTTTCTTTGTACCGACAAGCTTCAATTGAGTGCACCGACAATTTTGAAAGGGAGGATCCGGCAAGATTCTTGCGCTGGCGGCGAATTTGTGTTTTATTTCGCATTCTTGTTTCAGGGGAAGAGAAGAGGAACTTGTGGCTGTTTCGTATCTCACTGAGCTTTTATTATTTTTCTTTATTTTTTTATTTGACTTTTCATGTTGGTTTGGTTTGATACCATGGGCTAAGCCCGATTACATGTCTACACTCTCATTTCAATGCTGGCCCCCTGTTTTGATTGATTTAAATTTGGGTTGAGTTTTTGATAGTTTTTAGTTATTAGTTTCTCATAAGGACCTTGTTAGTTGTTAGATATAATGTTAAATGAGAATTTTGTTAATTAGAATTTCAGTACTTGGTATAAGCCTATTTTTTTTTTATTGTTGTTAGAATTTTGATTATATTCTCAATTAATTTAGGTTTTAATTTTAGTTATTAATATAGTTAAATTTAATTCCTCTCATTTTGTCTTGGTTTAACTAAATAGATTTTTATTTGATTTTTGGTATTAGTTTGACTTGACATTTTGTAGGTTCATTGTTCCATTTCTATAGTGAGGGATGTAGCTCGAGGATGGCCTTGTGACTTACCATTTTCATAATCTTGTTTGGGCTCATGGGACCTCTTGATACAAACTACAGTGAAGCTTTGATTTTGTGCAGACCGACCTCTTGGTCCTAATTTCGCTGGTCATCTTGGATGCGAGTGATTACACTGGATACCCTGATAATTAACAATTGTGCTTGATTGTGTGAATCTTTTTCTTGATACTTATTCTGGATTTCTTTCACGCGTATTGAAGAGGCAACGGACCTTCTCCGTTAGGTACAACTGAGGACCGATTTTTACTTATCGCATGCTGTTGCATCTGGAAGTCCTACTGGTGTAGGCTCTGTTTGTGCATTGTCATCCTGTCTCCATATTGCATTCTCATCTGCTTGTCTTATTTCTTATTCATCCGATTCTTCTTCCTCATCTTCTTTCATTCATTCTCGACTTGAGGTGTGCTTAGGCCACCATGGAGCTTCTCCTTTCTCTTCTTATTTCTTCTCATCCTTTAGGATAGTAGACCACACTAACTTAGGACCATCCGAGCATGTGAATATTGATTAGTCCCCCACTTAGTTTTTTACCTTTGTGTCTCATTGAGTCTTCTCTCCTCACCTCATAATCAGGGACTAAACCCTAAAGGCTTTAAGGCTTTGTGATTAAGCTTATGCCTGCATCCTTCTATTAGGATGGAGTGTATAACTTTAATCTTAAGTGTTAAACCCTTAATGTGTTTAACTCCTTTAATCAATCCATCTTAATAATTATCAAGACATCAAGCTTGTAACTTGGGCCTTGCATTAGGGTTCTAATTCTTCCTTAATTGGTTAAGAAGGACTAACCCTAGTGTTAATGGACAAGTCCCCCTCAAGTTGTCTTACAAACCCTAAAAATCACTTCATCATCTTATCATTAACTAAAATCCACTTAATAAAGGCTTTGTTTTGTCATGAGTTTAATCCCTAATCATGGATTAAGTTGAGGAGCTTTCCTCAGCTTAAACATTCTCATCTATTATCCTTCTATTAGGATGGTGTAATGTGTCTATTTAAATCCTGATTATGGCTTAACCTCATTACTCAACACTAAACAAAAACACCAAAAACATCTAAATAATCACAAGTAGGTTAATGACCTTAATCCTATACCATGGGGATTAAGTGTGAGAAGCTGACTTCACACTTAAGGTATTCTCATTACCCCTAATCAGAGGGAGGATGTGATGAGTTTACTAACCCATTGGTTTAGGCTTGAGCTCATTAACTTATGACAAATTCTCAAAAGCAATAAAATATTGAAAACAAACAAACAAACAATAATCGTCTCCTCCGGGATTCTTTTCTCATCACCTTCACTCACAAACGAGAACTCGCTTCTTCCGTCTAATGCAAGACAGTTTGCACCTGAGCCAGACAGGTCATACACTTGAGCATAGGCAAGCAAGCAGTTCACAAGTCAATTTCCTTTCAGTCTCTTTGGGTCGAACTACGGTGTTCTGACTTCCTCATTGCACGAGAGGATACGTAGGCATAACTTAACAGTTATCGAACAAAAGTCTCTGTATGTCCCCCCTCTTTCCAGCATTATTCTTAGCCTCATTATCATGAGCATTTCACTTTTGTCCTTACACTGACACTGCATATATTACACTTCACACTTCTTTTACACTGACACCTGTACATCCTTTTCCAGCTCTTTATACACAAATTGCACTGACACTACCCCTTTTAAAACACAAATCTTTTAAGCGTGGATCCCGTCGAGTACGGTGGACAATCTGGGTGCTAATACCTTCCCAGGTTGTAACCAACCCCCTTTCTTAGTCTCTCTGGTTCGCAACCGCTTTATCCATATCTTTCTAGGTCTATGCAGCATTGCCTTTCCTCCGGGATAAAAATGCCTAGCTGGCGACTCTATTCATTTCCTGTGAGTTCACTCCTGTGTGTTCTCACACCCTCCTTTCGCCGACCGTTCGCGTCTGTACCTCATTCGAGCCCAGTCTCGTCTTTTGGGAGCGACAATTATGCTACGGGTCTATCTTCTAATAAACGAAATGCACAAATCGCAATTGAAACGAAATCGAATGGTAAAACACAAACATAACGATAAACATGTGAAAAATGTCGATACGGCGAGATGAAGAGAATGAGTTAAGGCATAAGTGGTTTTAGATCACCAACCTATGAAGCAGAAGATTGCTTCGGTGAGTGTTGCAACGAATCAGAATGCAAACAGAGAAGAAAACCGAAGATCCGCGAATGCAAAATAAATGCGATTCGTTCTTGATGCTTTTTGATTAATCACTTCCAATGCTCCAAATCACTTCAAAAGCAGAAGAAACTCTTCAATTAAGCTCCAATGTTGATGATTGATGAAGGCTTAGCTTCAAGTTTTTCAAATTCCAATGAAGAATTTGAAGAACTTCTATGAAGAAGCTCTTAGTGAATTTGGTGAGAAATTGGGAGAATTGAGATAGAAATGAGAGATTGAAGATGAAAATGGTGAAAATGAAAATGTCAACCCTTTGCTTTGGTGTGGTTAGGGTTTATATAAAGCATATACATGGAGCTAGGTTTGGGAATGGAATTAGGCTTTGGTTTGGAGTTTGGGTTGGAGTTAGTTAGGGTTAGTTGGAGTTCTAGAATATTCCTTGGAATAGTCTAGAAGGTGGTAGAAGATGGTAGAACAATCCAAGGTGAATGAGATGGAAAACCAAAGGGAAAGAAAGGGAAGAAAATGTGGAGGGAAGTGAAGAAATCCAACTAAATTTCAAATATTTTTCCAAAATCTGCACCCGTTAACCGGTTAACCAAATGCGTTAACCGGTTAACGGCCTTAAAATCCCAATTTTCTCTTCTTTTGGTTGTTTCTCATGGAGTTTTTTTGAACATATTTTTGTAGTAATTTTCCCCCTTTGAGCTCCAATATTGACAAGCCTTTCCCAATCACATGCCTCATGCACATGCAAATGCTCATGATTTATTCATTATTTTTATTATTTTTGGATGCTATGCGATGCTCAGACGATCATGCAAGAATGATGAAGCATAAATCACTTGAGGTTGGCAATAAATTAAGAGGCAAAATTTTAGGGTATTACACTCGGCTCATCCTCACGACTCATGTCTTTGGTTTTCTTTATGGAAATATTCAATACAGTCAGACTTCATTTAAAGACTTTCAAGAACAAGTTGGTAATACAATTTTTCTTTTTTATTTGAAAAAAAAAACTCATAAGAGTCCAATTAAAGGGATCAGGTGCAACAAAAATTTGGTTACACAAAAAATCTGCAAATTGATATAACAAAAATTGGACAAATTCAGGGAAAAGCTCAGCACAGAAAATCGATACAGGGTCTTTTCTTTACAATTGATAACAGAAAAAATTCGGATGCAACCTTTAACAAAAAAACAGAAAATCAGTTATAATAACTGATAACAGAATCAGTTGGAAAGAGGGAGAAAATGCAGAAACTTGCATTCAACGCTATTCCTCATCTACTCTTCACCATTAAACTTCAATCTCTCAGATTCTCTTGATCCTTCTCAATCAACCTTCACACCATCTTTATCAATCATCGTTACCCAAAAACCTGCAAAACAAAATCAAATATGCAGCAAAGCTCCAACAGATAACAGAAAAGACAATTATAAAAATCTGAGAAGATGATAACGGAAATTGGGCATTTGATAATTTAATAGGAAGATAACAAAAAAACTCAGAAACACACGAATCCTTCAACCTCACTTTTAGACCCTTTTCCTCTCAATCCAATAAGCAACTTCACCAAAACTCATCTCCATTTTCAATTTTCAAACTCAGCTTTAACACCACAAACCTACGAAGGGCAATAACATAAGAAGTTAAGAAGTTGAAAATAAATTACAAACTGTAACAAACCAAAATCCTCCATAGCTATCAAAACATAATTTAACAAATTCATAACAGAATCATAATTGAACTGTAACCGAATTTACCTGAGAATTGACCAAATCACCCTTGATCTTCATTGTATATAAATCAGATTCATCACTCTTCTTAGTTCTTCTTCACCATTCTATCCATTTTTGTTTTCTCATTCTCTCTAATCTTCTTCTTTTAATCCAGAATTTTCAATATCCTCACTCTCCAAACTTCATCTTCCTCATTCTCTGATACTGCAAACACCTTCATCGACCTTGATCCCCTGCAACTTTAACACAACCTCATCAATCTTATCTTGACCTTCTGACCGCAATGATTCACAACATCGACACTTCCATCTCCATCTTCTAAAACCACGTAGCAAAAGAAAATAAGTCTGCAATTGTGCGCAACATTAAAACGACATCAGTATAAACCGTTTGCAATCTACCTCAAACTGCAATTTCAAGAATCTTCAATTACAACAATACAGATTCAAAGACGAAGAGATTAAGAGCAAAGGAGGAGGTGGAATCGAATCGTACCTGATTGGAGCATTGCATTGCAGCAACGTCATCATCTCCGAGAGTCCTCTTCAACGAGTTGAAGAAAGAGATCTGCGCCTTCGTCGTTGGCGACATCACAAGGTACGAATCTCTTCTCCGTTTTTCTTGCGTAATGTTGGACGATCATCATTCTTGCATGGTGTGAGCTATTGCGATTTGTGTAGTTCGATGTAATGGTTTAAGAATCTGAGCTTCGTTTTTGGATTGGAGTTGATAGAAGAAGCTCGGTTAGGTTTAGGATAGAAATCATGGAGAATAGGTCGTGTAGACATTTATCTCTGTCTTCTCCTACGAATGTTCCCGACGGTAGATAAGTTAGGTTTGTTGGTGAGGATCCTCGGTGGAGAGTGAAAGATGTTGGTAAGTTGTTGAGATTGTAGTGGAAAGGTGAGATACTACTATGTTGTTTGTCTTCTCCAATGGTTATTTGCGAGCGGCATATCAAGAATTGGGGAGAAGGTTAGCGGCGGAAAGGGGAATAAGAAGAGAATGTTAGGGTTTTGGTATGATATTCTTCTATTGTGTTTAGTTATAGGGATACATGTGTTTCCTTAGATAATTAAGAGATTATTTAGGTTTTATGGAAAATTAAAACTCATAATTATTAATAATACCGTTAGAATAAACAAGTCATAAAAATCTCTTTGAAAACCTCCACCACCCAAATCCTTGGAGATAAGGTTTGTGCATTTAGGTCCATTTCGGAGGTGACAAGTGTCACCGTTTGGTAGGACCTTATCACCCCAATCCTATGTGTGCTAGTCCGTCGCAATTATGTTGTTCCCCCACTTTGTGGTCCTCTTGATGAGAATACTTAGGGAATACATGGATCCAACGCCCCTTATTCAGTCAACATAAGTTGAATGAGGCTTCACCGAGCACACTCAGGCTCCCAACACAATTAGGCCTTATCAAACCACTTTCTGCACCCCACGATGCAGGCCCATATAACTTTTAACTGGAAGTTCACTATTTTCGCACCCCTTCTCTTATTCCTTTTTTTATTTATTTCTGTTTTACATAGTTTTAGTTTTAATTCACAAAAAATATCAAAACTCCTAATAAAATTCTACAAAAATTACACAAACATATTAACTCATTTTAGATTTGTTTGTATACTTTTACATTCTGAATTTAGTGACCTCAGCATACCCTCATTACCGGTGTAGTCTTATGTTTTGATCTGGTCTCTATGATCCTGGAGTTCTTCAACCTTTGGTTCTCGGTTACTATTTTGGGTTATTATGCAGATATTGTGGTTACAGACACTCGATTCTTGGTCCGGCATTCCAGATTCCAGGCAGTTTCCAGCTGTGATCCCATGTCTTTGCATCTTTTGCATTATCATTTTGCATTTCGCATTTGCATCAGCATTGCATTTCCTTCTTCCAGAGAGCTCATCCGTCCTCTTTTGTCCTTGACCAGCCAGTTGATTTCCCGGTACTCAGTTTGAACAAGTGTTAACTGTTTGAAGACGATAGAGTGTGTGAAGCTAGACTGAACAGTGTCAAGAGTTAAGAAGGGTCAGTTTGAAAGCCGTCAGTAGCTATGTCAGAGAACAACCATCAGAATGTTGATTTTCCACCTGGTTTCACTTTGATGACCAATCCGTTGTATGGTCTTTCTCCTGATGAGGATCTTCCACAAGTGAGCAATCTTGCTCAAGATCAACCTGTACAGACCCCTATCGTGAATCAGAATGTACCTGAACCATCTGCTGTCCGAGGTGGACCTTCATCTTCTTCTGATTCTACAGATTATCAGAGTTTTTCCTTCCCTATGCCAGATTTCCAAGGGGCAATCCCTTGTGCGAAAACCAAGGATCCACAAGTTATTGATCCTGGTGAAAGATTTCGTGTGTTGGAGGAGCAACTCAAAGCCTTATCGGATCCTGTTGCCTTTGGTTTTGATGCTCTAAACATGTGTTTGGTGCCTGGTCTTGTCATTCCTCCAGATTTCAAGACTCTGAAGTTTGAGAAATACACTGGTGTCAGTTGCCCGAAGCGTCATTTGGTGATGTTCTGTAGAAAAATGACTTCTTATGCCTGCAATGATAAGTTGATGATTCACTGTTTTCAGGACAGTTTAAGTGGGGCATCTTTAAGTTGGTACATGGATTTGGAAAGCAATCATATCCGATCTTGGAATGATTTATCCAGAGCTTTCGTAAAGCAATACCAGTACAATATGGGCGTGGCACCCAATCGCACGCACTTGCAGAGCCTATCCCAGAGGAATGGTGAATCTTTCAGAGAATATGCACAGCGGTGGAGAGAATTGGCAGCCCAAGTGCAACCACCACTTTCAGACAGAGAATTAATTGACCTGTTCGTGGGCACCTTGCAGGGTCCATACTTGGAAAGAATGAGTAGCATTGGGATGACAAGCTTCTCTGATTTGATGATAGTTGGAGTACGCATTGAGAGCCTGCTCAAAAGTGGAAAGATCCAGGACTTTTCGAATATCCTAGCTAGTGAAGGTGAGTCTGTTGTTAGCTCCCAAGAGGGAGAATGGAATGACGTCAGTGCAGTCATGGCAAATATCAAATATTCTAGAACAACATCTTCTAAGAGATCATCTTTTCTTGAATCTGATTACTCTTACGGACATTCGGCAATGCTTAGAGCACCGTGTCAGAAACCCTGGGCTCCTCCTCGTCCAAATCTGCAATCTCATGGTCGAAGACCTCAGAATCAACTTCAGAGCCAGCCTAGGCCTCGTAACAATCTGGAAAGAAGGATTGCTCCTCTTCATCCAGTCCCCATGGCATACAGTAAACTCTTGCCACATCTAGTTCAGGGCTCTTTGGTGGTTCCTAAGCCTCTCAAGCCGTTACCAGGGCCGTACCCTCCAGGGTACAATCCTCATGAGCAGTGCGGGTATCATGGTGGATCAATGGGGCATTCGACTGAAGATTGCAAATCTTTTCAAGCCAAAGTACAACAGTTGATCGACAAGGGCTACATCTCCTTTCCAAAAGGAAGCTTGGTTGTGCACGTCAACCTCTCGCCTGATTGAGTTCAAAGACTTCGAAGAAGCGTATCTTGATTTCAGTGGCTCAGACAACAGTATGTCATCAGAGTTGGTGATTGCTGTATCCTTTTATCATTTGCATTGTAGTTTCTTTCCTGTTAGCAGCTACTTGTCTTTTAAGCAATGTTATTTTTGAATGGTAATGTTAATGTAGTGATCTTGCATTTTTGAATCAATTATGTCACATTCGCTCATTTTTTCTTTCCTTGCATCAAAAACGAAAAATAAAAAAATTGCATCCATATACCTCCCATTTATTTCACCGTTGTTTAGCAGGTTTGAGGGAGGATGATGACAACTGAATACTCATAATTGTTGAAGGTATGCTTTCAGGGTAGAACCTGCTGACGATGTACAAGCATTGTTTCAATTCCCAAACACCGGAGATATAAGGGAGATAGACCTTCGTCAACCCCCTTTGAGCCTTTAAGTAGGAGTTTCTTTTCTAAACAAAAAAAAAAACCCTCACATTCAACCCGGGGCAGGGTAGTTATCAGTTAATTTGACCGAGCATTCAAATTTCCAAAGGAGTGTGCATCCGAGGATCCATTACCTTTATTCATTACACCTCAAGAGGTCAAGGGACGTGAAACCACAATGGTTATCCCTCACCAACAAAGGAATGAGGCAGTCAACCCTTTCAGCAAGTCATGACAAGCCAGTGTCACACGATTTGTTCCACAAAAATCAAAGGAGAAAAAAGAGAAGAAATAAAGCCCGCTAAGTCAAAAGAAGAAGTGAAAACAAATGACTTAGGCAAAAGTTAGGGCATCCCGCTGGACTTCAAAATCGAAAAATTAAAAAAAAAAAAGATTCAGTCCAGGCAAAAGTTAGGGAATAAAAAATCTGAAAAAAAATATATTCCATAAGAACAAAGTCGTGTGACCAGACACAAAGTCAGAATGGGTGACTGTTACTCCAAGAAACCTCATTGGTGCGTAAACCATCAACATCATTGGTTCCTCAACCATCACAAAACCCTTCCGAGAGGTGAGCGCTCAGGCCAAATTAGCTGAATATAGGACCGGAGAACATCAAGGAGAATGGGTGGGCACAAATAAACTTTGAGCCATAAATCCTTCTTTCTAAAACCGTGAACCAGACCACGTTATAACCCTTGAAAGTCCTAATTGAATCAGGTTCAATTCTGAAAGCATACTACGACAAGGTTGCGTAAACTGACTCCTAAAGGTTTGCTAATTCAGCACTACGTTTGGACTAATCGTCCATTCGTCACACACTGTCACAACATTTAAATAAAATAGATTTTCAAAACTTGCATGTGCACTACATTAAAATTACCATTTGTGAATGTACAATTTTAATTGCAAGTTAGTTTGTGACACCCGGGAAGTTCCTACAAAGGACAATCAGAGGAAAACTTGATTATTCAACAATGATGACCAGAATCAAGAGCATCTTGTCAGCCTATGAATCAGGGGCATGTTATCCAGTGGCTTTGTCGACCAAGGTATCCATCAGGGTAAAGCAAGTTCCTATGCATCAGTTGACGGAGGGACGTCATTCAAGAATTAGTTGATCAGAGCTGAATCTGCCAAACAGGGGCAGGCCACCCGAAATTTCTGTTGTCCAAGGATGAAATCTGCCAATGCTCAGTCAGAGCGAGTCAAGTCGCTTCCATGCTCATACCGGGGAAGGACACTTCCAGAGATCACTAAGTGCAACTCTCCTCGAGAGAACATCCAAGTTTGCTATTCCAGAAATTGGATAATCAGCAACAGTCTGTTCAGAGACTCGCCCAACAGGGGCAAATTTTAGCTACACAGAGCAATTTGTATCAGTGATCTTCGAGTTCATGACGGGTATCGGGAAATCGTATTACCCACCCTCGCCTTTGTCACCATTCTCAACTAGAAGCCTTGTCACTAAGACCTTTCTTCCCACCTCGGGAGTTTTTCTGGCCTTTCATAATCATGGCATAAATCATTTACATACGTTATTCATGTCGCATATAGAGCATATGCATCATAATTGCATTGGGCATTCCCCACAAAATCAGACTCACATCTAGAGGGCCTCGTCTGGCAAACCATTCAAAGTCCAGTTCTCGTCTGGCAAAACTTTTCAAAGTCTAGTCCTCGTCTGGCAGACAAACCCAAAGTCCAGTTCTCGTCTGGAAATCCAATTTCAAATACCAGTTCTCGTCTGGTAGGCGAATCTTTTAACCAGTTCTCGTCTGGTCACCTTTTCATTTAGTCTGTTAAACGCCGGTTCCCGTCTGGTAGTCATTCTTTTTCAGAGTCAATTCTCGTTTGACAATGAA
The DNA here is from genome assembly GCA_963966055.1 of Lathyrus aphaca. Classification (NCBI taxonomy): domain Eukaryota; kingdom Viridiplantae; phylum Streptophyta; class Magnoliopsida; order Fabales; family Fabaceae; genus Lathyrus; species Lathyrus aphaca. The sequence goes on from OZ014521.1 coordinate 437,395,547, forward strand.
CCTAAGGAGTCAGTTCTCGTCTGACGACTTATTCTTTGCCCATCAGTTCTCGTCTGTTGGCCTACCTTTAATAAACCAGTTCTCGTCTGGTAATTCACCTTCAAAAGTCCAATTGCTTGGCAACCAAAAAAAAAATATCTATATCTATCAACCTGGCCCTAGCGCCCAACCATCCTTGTTTCATATCTTTGGTTATGAGCATACGTCTGCATTGTACATCATTTGCATTGCATCTTCATACCGCATGGTTCTTGTTTTAGCTCTGATGTGGTGCAAGAATCGTTTCAAGACGTAATCTGGGGCAGTCATCTCAAGACTTGTTGAATTTCTGCGAGAGTTTGAAGACACTGGGGCAATTCTGGATGCCATGTCTTCTGTAAAATCCTCTGAAGACAATCTTTTTCATAAACGATGCAATCTGAGACAATTTGAAGAGTAAAGGGATGCTTGGTCACCCTGGATGATCAGTATGCAGTGGTTGAGCTCAGAAGTTTGAAACACTGTGTTAATTCTCAGGGAATGTCTGGTATTTATTTTACCAGCAGGGCATTGGAAGTTTATTTCTTCCCCGAGCATAAAGATCTTCTTTCAGTCGACAAGATTCCCTCATGAGGAGTTGGTTATTCGCATTCAGTCAAAGCCAATTTTCATTGGCACATCTTCCCAGCACAGTCGTCATGCTATACATGGGGCTTAATTTGGCTTATTTCGATCTCTAATTCTCCACCAAAGTCTCTCCTCAGCAGAGCATTGCCAAATCTTTTCTCAACCATGAAGGTTGACATCCCCAGCTGAGTTAGAGCAGACGATATCCCCAACAGAACTTCAAGGCTAATTGAATCGTTCTCGTCCCCAAGCGGACTTATCTTTCCACAGCAAAGTTTTCCCAATAGGAAGCTGAAGGCCTTGCTTCCCCACAAAGTTAGAATTATCAGAATTCCCTCCTTAGCAGGATTGTGTGATCAAGAATCTTCCCTAGACAAGTCTAAAGATGATCTTTCCCCATAGAGTCATCGGGATTCTCATTTCCAAGGGATTTCTCCAGCAGAGCAAGAAGAAATTCTCCCCAGTGGAGTCAGAGCAGGATGATCAGATCCTCAGCAGATGTTCAAAGCAGTTAAACAAAGTATACCTCACGCAGAGTCGTCTTTCCTCCAGTGAAAACCTCTCCAACAAGCATCAGGTTGCCAACACTTCGTTCCCATCAGAGTTAAAAGCTTTCAACCCGTCAGCAGTATATAGAATGCTCCCCAGATTCCCCAGCGGAGAGTTAAAGCTAAAACAGTTGCCTCACATTCACAAACATCAGTATATACTCCTTGTGGCACCCGTCCGTGTCATATCCCCAGTAGAAAGCCAAAGCGTCCCCTTTGCACTCACAGATACTTGTATATATATAACTTTCTTGACACTCGTCCGTGTCACCTTTCCCAGCACAGTAACCTAACACTTTGTATATCAGATATTTGTTTATACTATACTTTTCTCCTTTTGACACTCGTCCGTGTCATTCTCCCCAGCAGGTTAAATACCCGTCTATACACTACTCATACTTATTACTTATTTCACTTATACAGATACTCGTTCGTATCTTGTATACACCATTTATATCCCCGCAGATTCGACACTAGTCCTTGTTCTTTGTTAACCAGTTGGTACTCGTCCGTATCATCATCTCAGAACATGCGTCAAGCGTCTGTTTCTACCTGATACTCGTCCGTATCATAGTTTTAAGGATGCTCGTCCGCATCTTTAATCCATACACTGTGTCAAACAACCTTGCCTTCTTGAATATAAATACTCGTCCGCGTCTACTATTCCCCAGAAGAGTCCCCTCAGATTCAACACTCGTCCGTGTTCCTTGTTAGCTAGTTGATACTCGTCCGTATCATCCTCTCTGAACACGTGTCAGTTTTTGTTTCTACCCGATACTCGTCCGTATCATAGTCTTAAGGATGCTCGTCCGCATATTTAATCTGTACACAAACATCTAAACACTTATACCTTTTGTTTCTTGGATGTAAACACTCGTCCGTGTTTACTATTCCCCAGTAAAGTAAAATTTCTTTTCTATCTGACATTCGTCCTATGTCATGATAAACCTTGAGAGCAGCCGTCCCCTGCTAGGTGTTCGTCCTTCACCTCTTGATGGCCGTCCTCCATCATGCTCATCCGATGGCCGTCCCCATCGTTGACCTTTTATCCGGCATTCGTCCTATGTCGTGATATTTAGCAGCCGTCCCCTGCTAGGTGATCGTCCTTCACCTTTTGATGATCGTCCTTCATCATTTTATCCAATGGCCGTCCCCATTGTTGATTCTGGTTATCTGACATTCGTCCTATGTCATGATGAACCTTGAGAGCAGCCGTCCCCTGCTAGGTGATCGTCCTTCACCTCTTGATGGTCGTCCTCCATCATGCTCATCCGATGGCCGTCCCCATCGTTGAACTTTTATCCGGCATTCGTCCTATGTCGCGATACTTTTGGTAGCCGTACCCTGCCAGGTGATCGTCCTTCACCTTTGATGACCGTCCCTCATCATTATTTCATTTATTCTTTAACCCGATGGCCGTCCCCGTCGTGGTCCCTTTTCCTTTTCCTGATGATCGTCCTTCATCAGTTTAGCCCGATGGCCGTCCCCATCGTTTGTTTACTTTACTTTATGAACTTGATGGCCGTCCCCATCATTTTTCATTAATCCCCAGAGAATCTTATAGCTTTACTTGATGGCCGTCCCCATCATAATCCCTTATATCCCCAGCAAGTCGGCCGTCCCCGTCATTGCTTTATTTTCCGCACTTTTCCAGCGTGTCGGCCGTCCCCGTCATTGCTCCTTCCCCAGCAGTCTTCCTCTGCTCGACGGTCGTCCTCCGTCGCCCACACTTTACAATATACTTTATTTTCTTTTACAATCTATATCCATTTTCTTCTTCATTCTGTGAGTGAAAATTTTGGACTGTCTTTGGTATTCAATCACAAGTTATCTTGTTTGCCTGTTAAGCCGTTGCTTACATCCTGCACAGCTAACTCATGTTTGAATAGGGGCAGCTGTAAACACCCCAAATTTGCCCTCTGGTTTTTCATCTTTGTCAGCTTTTCGTTTTGCATTCATACACATTTTACATACCATTTGCATAGGCTCCTGAGACATGGGATCAACGTCATCTGAGGAATTAGGGTTTCACGTCCTTATTTGTTCATTATCAAGGAATTCAAGGTTTCAGCTATGCAGTAATCAATGTCATCATCTTCTTATGCTCTTGTCAAAATTAGGGTTTATTTCCCTAAATTAGTGATCTTCAAGGATTTCACGTCTGAAAGGACTATTTGCTATGCATCTGGGCCGTCATCAGTTCAGTGATTGATTTCTCAAACAGTGCATGTTCATGGGCAGGTTGTGTGGTGGAATTCATCAGATTATTAGCTTGTGATTCATAAGAAGTTTTGGTCCAAATCGTCTGTTTATCTGCTCATCATGTTCAGTCGTGATTTTATTTTCCCAAGAAAACGATTCAGACAAATTTGAAGTGATTCAGGGTTCATTTAATCGCAGACCCAGAGGATGATTGATTTTAGATGGTTTGTTTCAGTCACAAATTGTGGTGGCCGCGTTTATTCTTCTCAACAAGTAATTTTTGTGGAAGTAGTGCAAGTTTGTTTTCGAGTTGGAAAGTTGATATTTCATGGTTGTGTTCGTGTTGTTGGTAATCGTTCCAATTTCATTTAGCCAGATTAAACCATTTGTTAATATCCATTTTATGGTTCATTCCATTTTCTATTTTTCAATTCATATCCAAATTTCTCCTTAACCCATTGGTCATTTTTTTTAGTTTGATATAAACCATTTATCATTTACCATTTTATGAATATTTTTCATAAAACCATTTATATCCATCCATTTATCCTTATTTTAATATCCATCTTCCAAATTTGATTTCTTTTCAATTTAACATTAAACCAATTCTAAACCCATTTCAAACTCATTTACCTTTTTTTTTTATAATTCATTAACCAAAATTGTCATAAAAAATACTTTGCCACCAGGCCCATGCCAAGGCCCATTAAGAAAAACTTGAGTTGACCTAGTAATAAGAGGGAAGGCGCTGGTTCACAAAAAAGGGGAAAAAGGCTCTGAAAGAAGAAAAACACAAAACGGCGCCCATTTCCATCACTCTCAACCCTCGTATTTCTCACCCTCTGCACACAACGCAACGGGCAGAAGAAACTCAGCCAAAACAACACATCAATAAGCCTCATCCTTCAACCTCACAGACCTAGCCCTTCTTCACAACAAACTCAACGACCTTCTTTCAGTAAACCTCAAACCATTTTCAGATCCTTCAACTTTTCCCTCCAACAAATCACAATCCACCTCTAACACTCTTCACAACACTCACAACAAATTTCCAGGCAGCAACTACTCACAATTCTTTTGAAGCAACAATGCACAACAAACCTGCAAAACGCGATTCCTACTTCATCACTCTACAAACACAACCTCCACACCATCGAACCTCCCGCACAACAACAACAAACAACAACAACTCAGAAGATTCTCAAGGAGTTTCAGAACAAGAGGCTTGGTCTGCAGTGCAGGAAAGAGCACTGGTTCAAGCTTTAAAAACCTTTCCAAAGGAAGCTAACCAAGGATGGGAACGAGTTGCTGAAGCTGTACCTGGAAAGACGGTGATTCCTCAACACCAACAGCAACACCAAAACCATCAACAACCAACATTTTCTTCATCATCATTCTACCACCATCAACGAGCCGCCTTAAACCTTTTCATCACTCCACTCTTCAATCCTTTAAACCTCCATCTCACCATCAATCATCATCTTCTTTCGTCAAACCACACACCAACGAGCACTAGAACAGCCACCCCTGTTTCTCTTTTCATCGCAGCCACCTTCATACACTCTTCGACCCAACAACCTTCTTCATATTACCTCCTTCACTCACCTTTCACCTAACCCTTCAGCAACCATCATCAACCCGCAACTCTCAATCTCCCTTCATCATCGACACAATCCAAACCTCCCTTACACCTTCATCATTTTTCTTTAACCTTCGATAACCTTAAAACTTTCAACATCACCGTGATACCAACACAGTCCACAACAACATCTTCAAAAACCCTAACAGCACAACACTTAAATCAGAACAAAACAGAAATAGAAAAAAGATGAAGAGAGAGAACTTGAGGCTAGGACGAACGAATTTTCAGTGTAGATCTTGAACGGAGATTCTGAGAGAGAGCGTTGAAGAGCTTGTTTACGCCGGTAATTTCATATTCGTGTCCGCGTGAACGCAAGGAAGAACCTCGGTGGTGACTTGGTTTTCTTTGTACCGACAAGCTTCAATTGAGTGCACCGACAATTTTGAAAGGGAGGATCCGGCGAGATGCTTGCGCTGGTGGCGAATTTGTGTTTTATTTCGCATTCTTGTTTCAGGGGAAGAGAAGAGGAACCTGTGGCTGTTTCGTATCTCACTGAGCTTTTATTATTTTTCTTTATTTTTTTATTTGACTTTTCATGTTGGTTTGGTTTGATACCATGGGCTAAGCCCGATTACATGTCTACACTCTCATTTCAATGCTGGCCCCCTGTTTTGATTGATTTAAATTTGGGTTGAGTTTTTGATAGTTTTTAGTTATTAGTTTCTCATAAGGACCTTGTTAGTTGTTAGATATAATGTTAAATGAGAATTTTGTTAATTAGAATTTCAGTACTTGGTATAAGCCTATTTTTTTTATAGTTGTTAGAATTTTGATTATATTCTCAATTAATTTAGGTTTTAATTTTAGTTATTAATATAGTTAAATTTAATTCCTCTCATTTTGTCTTGGTTTAACTAAATAGATTTTTATTTGATTTTTGGTATTAGTTTGACTTGACATTTTGTAGGTTCATTGTTCCATTTCTATAGTGAGGGATGTAGCTCGAGGATGGCCTTGTGACTTACCATTTTCATAATCTTGTTTGGGCTCATGGGACCTCTTGATACAAACTACAGTGAAGCTTTGATTTTGTGCAGACCGACCTCTTGGTCCTAATTTCGCTGGTCATCTTGGATGCGAGTGATTACACTGGATACCCTGATAATTAACAATTGTGCTTGATTGTGTGAATCTTTTTCTTGATACTTATTCTGGATTTCTTTCGCGCGTATTGAAGAGGCAACAAACCTTCTCCGTTAGGTACAACTGAGGACCGATTTTTACTTATCGCATGCTGTTGCATCTGGAAGTCCTACTGGTGTAGGCTCTGTTTGTGCATTGTCATCCTGTCTCCATATCGCATTCTCATCTTCTTGTCTTATTTCTTATTCATCCGATTCTTCTTCCTCATCTTCTTTCATTCATTCTCGACTTGAGGTGTGCTTAGGCCACCATGGAGCTTCTCCTTTCTCTTCTTATTTCTTCTCATCCTTTAGGATAGTAGACCACACTAACTTAGGACCATCCGAGCATGTGAATATTGATTAGTCCCCCACTTAGTTTTTTACCTTTGTGTCTCATTGAGTCTTCTCTCCTCACCTCATAATCAGGGACTAAACCCTAAAGGCATTAAGGCTTTGTGATTAAGCTTATGCCTGCATCCTTCTATTAGGATGGAGTGTATAACTTTAATCCTAAGTGTTAAACCCTTAATGTGTTTAACTCCTTTAATCAATCCATCTTAATAATTATCAAGACATCAAGCTTGTAACTTGGGCCTTGCATTAGGGTTCTAATTCTTCCTTAATTGGTTAAGAAGGACTAACCCTAGTGTTAATGGACAAGTCCCCCTCAAGTTGTCTTACAAACCCTAAAAATCACTTCATCATCTTATCATTAACTAAAATCCACTTAATAAAGGCTCTGTTTTGTCATGAGTTTAATCCCTAATCATGGATTAAGTTGAGGAGCTTTCCTCAGCTTAAACATTCTCATCTATTATCCTTCTATTAGGATGGTGTAATGAGTCTGTTTAAATCCTGATTATGGCTTAACCTCATTACTCAACACTAAACAAAAACACCAAAAACATCTAAATAATCACAAGTAGGTTAATGACCTTAATCCTATACCATGGTGATTAAGTGTGAGAAGCTGACTTCACACTTAAGGTATTCTCATTACCCCTAATCAGAGAGAGGATGTGATGAGTTTACTAACCCATTGGTTTAGGCTTAAGCTCATTAACTTATGACAAATTCTCAAAAGCAATAAAAGATTGAAAACAAACAAACAAACAATAATCGTCTCCTCCGGGATTCTTTTCTCATCACCTTCACTCACAAACGAGAACTCGCTTCTTCCGTCTAATGCAAGACAGTTTGCACCTGATCCAGACAGGTCATACACTTGAGCATAGGCAAGCAAGCAGTTCACAAGTCAATTTCCTTTCAGTCTCTTTGGGTCGAACTACGGTGTTCTGACTTCCTCATTGCACGAGAGGATACGTAGGCATAACTTAACAGTTATCGAACAAAAGTCTCTGTATGTCCCCCCTCTTTCCAGCATTATTCTTAGCCTCATTATCATGAGCATTTCACTTTTGTCCTTACACTGACACTGCATATATTACACTTCACACTTCTTTTACACTGACACCTGTACATCCTTTTCCAGCTCTTTATACACAAATTGCACTGACACTACCCCTTTTAAAACACAAATCTTTTAAGCGTGGATCCCGTCGAGTACGGTGGACAATCTGGGTGCTAATACCTTCCCAGGCTGTAACCAACCCCCTTTCTTAGTCTCTCTGGTTCGCAACCGCTTTATCCATATCTTTCTAGGTCTATGCAGCATTGCCTTTCCTCCGGGATAAAAATGCCTAGCTGGAGACTCTATTCATTTCCTGTCTATGCAGCATTATTTTTATTATTTTTGGATGCTATGCGATGCTCAGACGATCATGCAAGAATGATGAAGCATAAATCACTTGAGGTTGGCAATAAATTAAGAGGGAAAATTTTAGGGTATTACACTCGGCTCATCCTCACGACTCATGTCTTTGGTTTTATTTATGGAAATATTCAATACAGTCAGACTTCATTTAAAGACTTTCAAGAACAAGTTGGTAATACAATTTTTCTTTTTTATTTGAAAAAAAACTCATAAGAGTCCAATTAAAGGGATCAGGTGCAACAAAAATTTGGTTACACAAAAAATCTGCAAATTGATATAACAAAAATTGGACAAATTCAGGGAAAAGCTCAGCACAGAAAATCGATACAGGGTCTTTTCTTTACAATTGATAACAGAAAAAATTCGGATGCAACCTTTAACAAAAAAACAGAAAATCAGTTATAATAACTGATAACAGAATCAGTTGGAAAGAGGGAGAAAATGCAGAAACTTGCATTCAACGCTATTCCTCATCTACTCTTCACCATTAAACTTCAATCTCTCAGATTCTCTTGATCCTTCTCAATCAACCTTCACACCATCTTTATCAATCATCGTTACCCAAAAACCTGCAAAACAAAATCAAATCTGCAGCAAAGCTCCAACAGATAACAGAAAAGACAATTATAAAAATCTGAGAAGATGATAACGGAAATTGGGCATTTGATAATTTAATAGGAAGATAACAAAAAAACTCAGAAACACACGAATCCTTCAACCTCACTTTTAGACCCTTTTCCTCTCAATCCAATAAGCAACTTCACCAAAACTCATCTCCATTTTCAATTTTCAAACTCAGCTTTAACACCACAAACCTACGAAGGGCAATAACATAAGAAGTTAAGAAGTTGAAAATAAATTACAAACTGTAACAAACCAAAATCCTCCATAGCTATCAAAACAGAATTTAACAAATTCATAACAGAATCATAATTGAACTGTAACCGAATTTACCTGAGAATTGACCAAATCACCCTTGATCTTCATTGTATATAAATCAGATTCATCACTCTTCTTAGTTCTTCTTCACCATTCTATCCATTTTTGTTTTCTCATTCTCTCTAATCTTCTTCTTTTAATCCAGAATTTTCAATATCCTCACTCTCCAAACTTCATCTTCCTCATTCTCTGATACTGCAAACACCTTCATCGACCTTGATCCCCTGCAACTTTAACACAACCTCATCAATCTTATCTTGACCTTCTGACCGCAATGATTCACAACATCGACACTTCCATCTCCATCTTCTAAAACCACGTAGCAAAAGCAAATAAGTCTGCAATTGTGTGCAACATTAAAACGACATCAGTATAAACCGTTTGCAATCTACCTCAAACTGCAATTTCAAGAATCTTCAATTACAACAATACAGATTCAAAGACGAAGAGATTAAGAGCAAAGGAGGAGGTGGAATCGAATCGTACCTGATTGGAGCATTGCATCGCAGCAACGTCATCATCTCCGAGAGTCCTCTTCAACGAGTTGAAGAAAGAGATATGCGCCTTCGTCGTTGGCGACATCACAAGGTACGAATCTCTTCTCCGTTTTTCTTGCGTAATGTTGGACGATCATCATTCTTGCATGGTGTGAGCTATTGCGATTTGTGTAGTTCGATGTAATGGTTTAAGAATCTGAGCTTCGTTTTTGGATTGGAGTTGATAGAAGAAGCTCGGTTAGGTTTAGGATAGAAATCATGGAGAATAGGTCGTGTAGACATTTATCTCTGTCTTCTCCTACGAATGTTCCCGACGGTAGATAAGTTAGGTTTGTTGGTGAGGATCCTCGGTGGAGAGTGAAAGATGTTAGTAAGTTGTTGAGATTGTAGTGGAAAGGTGAGATACTACTATGTTGTTTGTCTTCTCCAATGGTTATTTGCGAGCGGCATATCAAGAATTGGGGAGAAGGTTAGCGGCGGAAAGGGGAATAAGAAGAGAATGTTAGGGTTTTGGTATGATATTCTTCTATTGTGTTTAGTTATAGGGATACATGTGTTTCCTTAGATAATTAAGAGATTATTTAGGTTTTATGGAAAATTAAAACTCATAATTATTAATAATACCGTTAGAATAAACAAGTCATAAAAATCTCTTTGAAAACCTCCACCACCCAAATCCTTGGAGATAAGGTTTGTGCATTTAGGTCCATTTCGGAGGTGACAAGTGTCACCGTTTGGTAGGACCTTATCACCCCAATCCTATGTGTGCTAGTCCGTCACAATTATGTTGTTCCCCCGCTTTGTGGTCCTCTTGATGAGAATACTTAGGGAATACATGGATCCAACGCCCCTTATTCAGTCAACATAAGTTGAATGAGGCTTCACCGAGCACACTCAGGCTCCCAACACAATTAGGCCTTATCAAACCACTTTCTGCACCCCACGATGCAGGCCCATATAACTTTTAACTGGAAGTTCACTATTTTCGCACCCCTTCTCTTATTCCTTTTTTTATTTATTTCTGTTTTACATAGTTTTAGTTTTAATTCACAAAAAATATCAAAACTCCTAATAAAATTCTACAAAAATTACACAAACATATTAACTCATTTTAGATTTGTTTGTATACTTTTACATTCTGAATTTAGTGATTTTTCAATTTTATTTTGATTTTTCATTTGATTTCTTTTTCATTGAATTCCCACATTAACACTTCAGCTTGTCCAATTTATTTCTTCCACCTCAAGCAACATTTTCACCCCATTATTTTTGCATCTTTTAGAAGAATCATAAAGGAACATAAAAATATATTTTTTATATTTTTAAACTCATTTTGTCCATTGTTTTAGAAGCTTTGTTTGTGCAAGTTTGTAAATAATCCTTAGGTAATTTTGAGTGATCATTTGATAGGGTTAAATTGTAAATTTTCAGGAGATATTATAACACAATATTAGCTTCTGGTTGATGAATTTAGGGAATTAATTTCACATTTTTTCCATGACCATTGCTTTTTTTTAGTGCCTTGCTTTCATTCAAACTTTTCCATATAATTTCACCTTGAACTTTAGGGTTTTGTTGTCTCCTTAGTACATAGTTTGTAAATGTTTGGTCTTAGAACCTTAGAGTGTTTTAATTTGGTTTAGCTACTGACTTTAGAAGCTTGTTATCATTTAAGATCCTTTAGTTTTAAGTTTTAACCTTAGGGAATCTTTAGTACCTTTACTTAGCTAGTTTGAACTTTGCTAGGATTTTTACCATGCTTTATGTGCTCAAATGTGCATTATGAAACTGATCATTATTTTGTAGGGAGGTTGAGGGAAGCCCTTGTTTATATACTTCTTCCTTATCCTTTGTGATTTCTAATTGTATTTTCCTTAGCATTTTGTGCTTTGATTGTATAGGTTTCCCCCTTTTAGAAACAACTTAACTTCCTTAGGAAGTAGGTTGAGTTCTAATTCTCTTTTCTTCTTTTCCTTTTCTCATTAGGATTAGAAAGCCACATAAACCATTAGGATCTCCTTTTGCATGTAATAAACAACTTAGGGTTGTGTCTTAATCCCCTTAGTTTTTCCCTTTCTCGATTTGAGTCTCTCTTTCTCAACTTCAAAGAAAAGTTAAAAAACACTTTAATAAAGGTTGAAGTAGTCTTATGTGCAGAGTCTTATTCCATGAAGCACTTATATTCATCCCATCTTGGGATAGTTCAAGCTTGCCTCTCATGATGTACAAGTCTAATAACAAACAAAAGAAAAATACTTCTTTAAAAGACAGTAAACAAACAACACACGTCTTTCTTGTGGGAACTTTATTTTCTCATCTCATTCACTTATAACGAAAGAACTCGCTTCAACATGTCTCTTTGCAAGACGGTAAACGCATTCGTACCAGATGAGCCTTCAACACCTGAGTATAGACATAAGAAGTTCACTCTAAAAAACACAAACAAATTCCCGCCTTAGTTAGGCGAACTACATCGACTCTGATCCTCATTTTCCCGATGAGGTACGTAGGCAGCGGGGTAGGGCCCGTTCGAGCACACCCTTTTCGATCTCTTTTCCAGTTTCCTTTCTCACTTCCATTCCAGTTAGCAGTTTTATTCAGCAAAAACTTTATTCCAAACCCTTTGAAACAGACTAACAAGCATGGATCCCGTCGGGTACGACAGACGGTCTGGGGTGCTAATACCTTCCCAATTTGTAACCGACTCCCGAACCCAGATCTTTGGTTCGCATGACCTTGTCCTTTCCTTTTCTCTTAGGTTTGTGCAACGTTAGCTTTCCCATTCATACGAGATAAAAATGCCTGGCTGGCTACTCTACCTTTTCCGCGCCACTTTCGCATTTTTACTAGGATGAAAGTCCCGGGAGCGACAGCTGGCGACTCTGCTGGGTATGAGCGACCCAGAATCTCTGGTTTCCCCTTTGAGAGTCAATCCTAGCGCTTGTTTGTTTTTGTTTCTTTTGGTGTTTGATGTTTGTTGTGTGCTTTAGTATAACTTTACTGCTTTCATTTACATCTTTACTTTACAACATTTATTTACCGCTTTCAGTATTTATTTTCACATGCATCATATATACAGTCTGTGCTGGTTTGGTTTTTTCTGTGGGATGGGGATTGTTACTGTGTGTTGCTCCCCAAGATTTGCATCCCGGTAAGAGCGCGAACGGTCGGCGAAAGGAGATGAAGAAATGAAGTGAAAAGAGTCGCCAGCTAGGCATTTTTATCCCGAAGGAAAGGTAATACTGCATAAACCTGGAAAGATATGGATAAGACGGTCGCGAACCAGAGAAACTGAGAAAGGGGGTTGGTTACAACCTGGGAAGGTATTAACACCCAGATTGTCCGTCGTACTCGACGGGATCCACGCTTGAAAGTTTGTGTTTAAAGGGGTAGTGTCAGTGCTATTATGTGTGCAAAAGCTGGAAAAGAATACAAGTGTCAGTGTTGGAAAGAAGTGTGAAGTGAAGAAAAGGAGTGTCAGTGTAAGAAAAGAGTGCAATGCTCAAGACAACGAGGCTTAAAAAGAAAAATGCTGGAAGTGGGGGGAATATACAGAGACTTTTTGTTCGATAACTGTTAAGTTATGCCTACGTATCCACTTGTGCAATGAGGAAGTCAGAACACCGCAGTTCAACTCAAAGAGACTGAAAGATAAATTGACTGATGAACTGCTTGCTTGTCTATGCTCAAGTGTATGACCTGTCTGGCTCAGGTGCAAACTGTCTTGCATTAGACGGAAGAAGCAAGTTCTCGTTTATGAGTGAATGAGGTGAGAAAAGAATCCCGGAGGAGACGATTATTGTTTTTTTTTTGTGTTTTCAGTCTTTTATTGCTTTTTGTGTTTGTCATAAGAAAATGAGCTTAAGCCTAAACCAAGGGTTAGTAAACTCATCACATTCTCCCTCTGATTAGGGGTAATGAGAATACATTAAGTATGAAGTAAGCACCTCACACTTAATCACCATGATGTAGGATTAATATCATTAACCTACTTGCAATTATTTAGATGTTTTTTTTGGTGTTTTTGTTTAGTGTTAAGTAATGAGTTTAAGCCATAATCAAGGATTTAATGGACCCATTACACCATCCTAATAGAAGGATAATAGATGAGAACATTTAAGCTGAGGAAGATACCTCAACTTAATCCATGATTAGAGATTAACCTCATGACAAAACAAAACCTTTATTAGAGTGGATTTTAGTTAATGATAAGATTAATAAGTGAATTTTATGATTTGTAAGACAACTTGAGGGGGACTTGTCCATTAACACTAGGGTTAGTCCTTCTTAACCAATTAAGGAAGAATTAGAACCCTAATGCAAGGCCCAAGTTACAAGCTTGATGTCTTAGTGATTATTAGATGAATTTATTAAGAGATTTAAACACATCATGGGTTTAGCACTTAGGATTAAAGTTATACACTCCATTCTAAGAGAAGGATGCAGGCATAACCTTAATCACAAAGCCTTAAAACCTTGAAGGTTTAGTCTCTAATTGTGAGATGAGAAAAGAGACACAAAAGATGACACAAGGGTAAAACTAATGGGGGGACTAATCAAACCCTAATTGTGATCATGCTTGGGTGTTCCTAGGGTTTATGAGGCTTGCAAGAGATCTTCAAGAAGAGCCACCAAGGAAGAAGCAGATGAAAGGAGGAGAAGCAGAAGAAGCAAGTCAACTTACTTCACTTAAGAAGATAAGTTGCTTGAAGAAAGAAAGTGAAGAAGGAACATGAATGAGCAAGCTCACTCTAAGACAAAAACAAAATGCAGCAAAGATGCATAAAAGAAGATATGAGAAGAGAAGTGAGAAGTGAAGGCAAATTCACTTCTCAAAGTACTTACCACCTGAAAAGTTAGCATAAAGAAATGAAATGAAATGAATGCAAGGATGCAAACCAAAACCAGAAGCATGTTCATGGTGTAAATGATACTAAGAGATGATGCAAATGTATATCAAGAGTTGTGAATGATCATACAAGTGATGAGAATGCAAATGAAGCATGGAAGAAGCATGAAAGTTCATGAATGCTCATGGAATGTAATGAATGCATAACATGGCAAATGGATGAGGAAATGATCAAGCATGAGTCTAATGTGTCCTAGAATGTCTTATATGTCATGTGAATGCATTAAATGTCACGGCAAGTTCATGAATGCAAGCATATGTAATATGTATGCAAGAGAAGATGAGAAATTAGGGTCTTCATGCAATATGAGATGCAAAACTCTAAAACAGAAGCAAATGAAAAGATACAAAATTGAAAATGCAATCAAAAGAACCCTAACCCCATATTATTTCATACCCCAAAGGAGAAGACCTAACTCTTAACCCTAAGGAAGTTATGATTTTTTCTAAGTTTTCTATGTTAGAAACTACATGTCAAGTGAAGATCAATGAAAAAAGAACCATTGTCATACCATTCTTGGTTAGGCAGAAAATAATTCTTGAAGTTAGGGTTCTAAAATGTGAATTTTATGAACCCTAAATTCAAGAAAATTATCAAAGATGGTTCAAAACCAAAAAGAAATTTGTGTGGATGGTATGACAATGTCTCTAAATGTTTAAAGATGCAATATGAATTTTTTGGGATTTTTTAGAAACCTAAATGATATTTTAATTAATTAATTTTCATTAATTAATTAAAATAAACATTTAAATGTTTAAAAAATGATTTTGTAATGGGAAAAATAAAAATAAAAATATTTTTGAGTTAAGAAAATTATTTGAAGTAAAAATGCAGAATAAGAAATATTTTTGGAAATTTCTAACTATTTTAAATAAATGATGCAAAATAAATGATAAAAAATGAATTAAAAACTGAATTTATGGGCTGGTCAACTGATCCTGTGGCTCACATTCAAATCTGGAGATGGAGGGAAGACTTGGCGCGTGATCTAACGGCTGGAATTCAAATCAGGCTAATTAATTAACTAAACCTAATTAATTAAATTAAATGGAAATTATAAGTTAATGAGGTGATCTGGTCCATTGACTCACACGCGGGAAACCTAATATAAGGGCTCACATTCAAAATCTCACTAATCACTCAGCTAACCCTAATTAGGGCAAACAAACCTCAGACGGCCGAAACAGTGGTTCCGGTCGTCTTCTCCGGCCAACCCTCAAGAACAAAATCCTCCCTAGGTCATTTTAAGAGATGTAAAGCTCCAGATCAAACCCCCAAACCTTCCTAACCACGAATCTACTCCCAAAACAAATTTATGTTGCCTCAAGAACAAGATACGAATCAAAACTTAAAAATGGCAAAACTTTCAGAGATGCGATACAGGCTCAATAATCAATTATTTTCAAAAAAAGAAGTGCAGAGTGATCAGTGGAGCATGTAAATCATTTCTATAACTTAAAAAAAGGATTCTGGAAAAAAGTTTGAAGAGGTCACCTGAGCTTGAGCTTCCTCAGTTTGGAGCTTTTGGGCCTCCTCTCCTGTGCAAAAAATTTCCAATGGTCCCTCTGATGAAGCTTTGATGCTTGGATGGAGTTTATTATGGCTGAAATGAGAGCTTGGACTCCTGTTGGCCAGAAATCGTGTTTGAGCCTTGGGAGCTTTTTGGTTATTTTAAGGGTTGGGAAATGTTCTTTAGGTTATGGTGAGTTAATCTATGTAATTTGTTTGAAGTTTGAGTGTCTGAGTTGTGCAAATCGAAAGCTTGAAGGTTGAGGTCATTTTTTGTGAATGCTGAGTTTTTGGAGAGTTAGGCTTGTGTGTGTTATGAAAAATGACCCTTGAGGCATGCTTGTAGTGTCTTGATTGGGCAGAGAGTGGGTGGTGGACTGTTGTGATTGGTATGGGTGAATTTGCATAAAGTCAACATTTCTTGTACTTGAGGTATGGACAAGAATGCAGCTGGCCTTTGGGCATGTCCATGCGCAACTGACTTCAAGGATGTCCACAAAACCAATCTTGAGGCAATTCAGCATGTGGGAGTAAAGTTATGGGGTGTTTTGCAATTATGTGAAGTTTTGGACCTCTTGAGAAATCTTGATGTTCAAGGCATGTAATCTTGCAATTCCTTGGGCAATTCTGATCTAGAGGAAATGTACTATGATGTTATGATGTATTGAAGTGTGTTTGAAGTCACAAAAAGCCTTGGCAAGTGGTTTTGCAAAGAATCCCTTTTGGTGCATTCTTAAAATTTATGGGATTTGTGCCAACTTTGACAAACCATAACTTGAGTTCCATAATGAATTAGAACTTGTTCTTGTACTTTTTGAAAAGGGAATGATCCAATCTAAAACTTTCATGACCAACAATTTTTCATTTGAAGCATTTTTGGTTGAGAAAGAGGAGGTTGAAAAACTTTCCCAAAATGGAAAGTTTACATTACAAGTCATTTCCATTTTTGGCAACTTTTGGTTTAGCTCACTTTTCTTCAATTTTGTGAACTTCTAAGCACTTCAATGATCAAATAAAGACCATATAACCTAAATTTGATGAAAAATCCATTTTGGTTCCATGTTGGGGGGCCTCAGATGCCCTGATTTTGCTCTGACTTGCCCAAGAAGTTACCCAGTGATCAGATGACTTCCACAATGAATTTCTTCATCAAACTTGGTATGCATGATCCTTATAACATATTGAGACCAATAGAAACAAGAATGACCAAAATTTTTGGAGTTATGGCCTCTGAAACCAAAACCCTAATTTCAGGTCACTTGTGCAGTTAAACCCTAGCTCTGCTTCCATGCTTTGCCAGTTCTTGTGATTCTTTGACTTCCTTGATCTTTGGAGGATAAAATATGATGATTGAACATACATGGACCCTCTTGAAATGATTGATTGCCTTTGGAGTGGCTCAGATGGATCTTGGATGGCTCAAGTCACAAACCCTAGATGCAGATGAACTTGAACTAATGCAGTGAAGCAAAAATGCACCATGAAATGGTATGATTAAATTTATGCAAATATGAAAGATCACAAGCCATGGTGTGAACGTAGTGAGGGAAAATTTGGGGTGTTTACAGCTGCCCCTATTTAAACATGAGTTAGCTGTGCGAGATGTAAGCGCCTGGCTTAACAGACAAACAAGATAACTTGTGGTTGAATACCAAAGACAGTCCAAAATTTGCACTCACTGGGGAGAAGAAGAAAAGGGATATAGATTGTAAAAGGGAAGTATAACATGATTATAAAGTGCGGGCGATGGAGGACGACCATCGAGCAGAGGACGACTGCTGGGGATAAAGCAATGACGGGGAAACCGACATGCTGGGGAAATAAAGGGATCATGATGAGGACGACCATCTAGTAAAGAAACAAGACTCTCTAGGGATTAAAATAAAGGAAATGATGGGGACGACCATCATGTTCAGAGAATAAATGAAGTAATGATGAGGGACGGTCATCAATGGTGAAGGACGATCACCTAGCAGGGGACGACTGCTCTTTACCACGACATAGGACGAATGTCGGATAGAAAACGTCAACGATGGGGACGGCCATCGGATAAGCATGATGAAGGAAGATCATCAAGAGGTGAAGGACGATCACCTAGCAGGGTACGACTGCTTTCGGGGTTTATCATGCCATAGGATGAATGTCAGATAACAGGATCAACGATGGGGACGAACATCAGGTAAAATGATGAAGGACGATCATCAAAAGGTGAAGGACGATCACCTAGCAGGGGACGGTTGCTAAATATCACGACATAGGACGAATTCCGGATAGAAAGAGGTTCCAGTAATGGAGACTCCACTGAGGGAAAGGGATGAGGGACGGTCATCCAAAGGTGAAGGACGATCACCTGGCAGGGTATGACTGCCGAAAGTATCACGACATAGGACGAATGTCGGATAACAAAAAGATTGCTTTATTGGGGAATAGTGAACACGGACGAGTGCTCACGCTTTTAAGAAGCAAAGGTATAAGTGTTTGACACTGTGTATAGATTAAAAATGTGGACGAACATCCTTAAGACTACGATACGGACGAGTATCAATAGAAACAACACTGACACATGTTCAGAGATGATGATACAGACAAGTATCAACTGGTTAACAAAGAACATGGACGAGTGTTGACTCTGAGGGGAAATGAGCGTGCATACAAGATACAGACGAGTATCTATATGAATGTGAAGTATGAGCAATGCACGGACGAGTGTCAATAGAGAAAGCGTATAAGTTATGAACTTATAAGTGTAAAAGGAGTTCAGGAAATTTGTGGGGATAGGATGACACGGACGGGGTGTCAATGAGAGTGTATTATAAAAAGTGTTTGGGTAACCTTGCCGGGGAGTGGGGACACGGATGGGTGTCAAAAAGAGTATGTAAAGTTCTGTATTCAAAAAGGATATTTGTGGCTTATATCTGCAGGGGGATGATATGACACGGACGAGCGTCAAATGGGTATATATAAACATGTATTTGTGTTGGGGAGTGCAAAGGGGACGCTTTGGCTTTCTGTGGGGGAATATTGAGTAGTATTTTGTATATTGCTGATGAAGTGCTGTTGGTATCTACAGGTGACGGGTTCGAACCTGACTTGTGATTATGCAATATGTTTGATTTTTGTCGTATTGCTCCGTATTATACGGAATGCTACGCTTTTGTGGTGATTTATGATGCGAATGCCATGATTATGCAAAAGATACCGATCCGGGACTCGGATCCCGCCGCTTGTGGAGATCTCTGACTGATCTTCTTGAAAGGATATCCCAGCTGGGGATGAGACCATTGGTAGATCTGATAAAATATATGACTCTGCTTGGGGAATTAGATCACTGATAGATCTATTCGGTAATGAGATGACCCAGCTGGGGATGAGGAAGCTTTCGTCACTTTGTTATGTGGGAAATTCAGACATTGCTCTTCTGGGAAGAGGCTGGAGCTCTGTGGGGAAATGGTTTCCTGTCTAGTACTGTTGGGGGAGGAAAGACCACTGAACGATCTTCCTAGAGATTTCTGTGGGGATCCTGCTGAGGATGAGGAGACTTGACAACTCAGCTGGGGAAATGAGCATTTACTGATGCTGCTTGAGGAAGATGTGCCGGAGAAGTGATGCCTTGGCAACTTCGCTGGGGAAAAACAATCCAGATACTGTTAGGGGAGGAAGTATGATTGGCATGCCCCATGTCGCGAACTGAATACCTGCAATCCTGTTAAGACAAAGAAATGCACAAGTGCCCCGAGGTATCCCTTACCGGATTCCATCATAGGTGTTTAGATACTCCTGGGAGTAAAATACATTTCCTGCAAGCATTTATTAGAAAGGCACATCTTGTTTTATGCAAGTATCATATCATGAATATTGGACATTTTGCAAACGAAACAAAAATGTACAAGACGAAATGTGATTGAAAATTCTGGTTTTATTAATTTGTGTGCCCTGAATTGGCAAGTACAGTCAAAGAAACAAATCCCCTGAAATGAGGAGATTGTTACAAATTGAGAAAAATGAAGGTGCTGGCAATGTTGATGAGGCTTCAGTGAGCTTCCCTTTTCTATGACCCGTATGACCTTGACGTTCTTCTCATCTTGCTTTCTGAAAAAAGTTGATTCTGACCGATGCTTTAACCTTTCGCAGTTTGCCATGTTGTGAGTGCTACAGACGAATTCAGAATACAGTTGTTCGCTTATTCCCTTATTTTGCGTGGATTTCCCTTTCGGGTTTTCAATCCACCGGGATACCCATTTTTGCCTGAGCTTTCCAATGCGGCTTTTCAACTCAGCGGGTGTACATATTTTTTTATTTTCCCTTATTTTTGCCCGAGTCTTTTATTTTGTTTTTGACTCGCCGGGATGCCCTATTTTTGCCTGGACTTACATTCTGTTTTTATGTTCAACGGGTCATTTTATGCGAAGTATTTTTTAACTACATCTGAATTCACAGGGGACAGGAAATCTTCACCATCCATAGTAGTGAGCATCAATGCTCCGCCATAGAAAACTTTCTTTACTATGAATGAACCATCGTAGTTTGGAGTCCATTTGCCCATGTGGTCTGTATGAGGAGGAAGGAGTCTTTTCAGCACAAGATCTCCTACTTGGTATTCCCGAAGCCTGACTTTCTAATCGAAGGCTTTCTTCATTCTCTTCTGATACAGCTGCCCATGACAGATTGCAGCTAATCTCTTTTCTTCGATCAGATTCAGTTGGTTGTACCGAGAACGGACCCATTCTGCTTCGTTCAACTTGACATCCATCACTACCCGTAAAGAGGGTAATTCAACTTCAACAGGTAGGACTGCCTCCATACCATACACAAGCTGATACGGTGTTGCCCCAGTGGATGTTCGGATTGAAGTACGGTACCCATGCAAGGAAATTGGTAGCATCTCATGCCAGTCTTTGTAGGTGACCGCCATCTTTTGCACAATCTTCTTGATATTCTTGTTAGCTGCCTCAACAACGCCATTCATCTTTGGCCTGTAAGGAGAAGAGTTGTGGTGTTGGATTTTGAAATCCCAACATAGTTCTGCCATCATTTTGTTGTTCAAGTTGGAACCATTATCAGTAATGATTCGCTTGGGTACTCCATACCGACTGATGATGTCTCTCTTCAGGAATCTGGCTACCACTTGTCTGGTGACATTTGATACGAAGCTGCTTAAACCCATTTGGTGAAGTAATCAATGGCTACCAGGATGAATCTGTGGCCATTTGAAGCAGTCGGCTCGATCTTTCCAATCATATCAATGCCCCACATGGAAAAGGGCCAAGGTGAAGACATTACATTCAAAGGATTCGGAGGCACATGCACTTTATCTGCATAAATCTGGCATTTGTGGCACTTTCTGGTATAGGCACAACAGTCTGCATCCATTGTGATCCAGTAGTAACCTGACCTTAGCTATTTCTTAGCCATTGCATGTCCTCCAGCATGGGTACCGAAAGATCCTTCATGCACCTCGTGCATCAGCAAGTATGCTTCTGCCTTATCAACACATCTGAGAAGTACCATGTCAAAGTTTCTCTTGTACAAGGAACCATCAGTATTCAGGAAGAAACTACCAACCAGCCTTCTTAATGTGTTCTTATCATTGGATGATGCCCCAGATGGGTATGTTTGATCCTCTAAGAAGCTTTTGATATCATGGAACCAAGGCTTGTCATCTTTAGCAATGTCTACAGAGAATACGTATGCTGGCCTGTCAAGTCTGGACACTGAAATCCAAGGCACAAAGTTGGCAGCTTGAACTTTGATCATGGAGGCAATGGTAGCCAGAGCATCTGCAAACTGATTTTCATCTCGAGGGGTATACTCAAGTTTGACTGTAGTGAAGAAAGTCAGTAATCTCCTCGTGTAGTCTCGGTATGGAATCAAATGCTCTTGGTGGGTGTACCATTTGCCGTTGGTCTGATTGATTACCAGAGCTGAATCTCCGAATACCGTTAAAGTCTTGATCTTAAGGTCAATGGCTTCCTTAAGACCCATGATACAGGCTTCGTATTCAGCTTCGTTGTTAGTGCAGTTAAAGGTGAGTTTTGCCGAGAAAGGCATGTGAACTCCATTAGGTGTGATAAGCACTGCACCAACTCCACGACCATTCATATTGACAGCCCCGTCAAACATCATAGTCCACTCTTCTTCTGGGTTAGGCCCTTCAGTGTGAACAGGCTCTTCATGATCTTTTGCTTTCAGGAACATGATGTCTTCATCAGGGAAGTCAAATCTCATTGGCTAGTAATCATCAATGGGTTGCTCAGCCAGATAGTCAGACAGTACACTGCCTTTGATGGCCTTTTGAGATGTGTACTGAATGTCATACTCTGTTAAAATCATTTGCCATCTTGCAACCCTTCTGGTGAGTGCTGGCTTCTCAAATATTTACTTGACTGGATCCATCTTTGAGATTAACAAGTTAGTGTGGGTCAACATATAATGTCTTAGTCGGCGAGCAGCCCACGCTAAAGTACAACAAGTTTTCTCGACCAGACTCGTCATGTTGGCCCAGCACACACCCCATTGATCCTTCTAATACTGTCAGGTACATTATTAGAGGTCTTCCTTCAACTGGAGGCATAAGGATTGGAGGTTCTTGTAAGTACTCCTTGATTTTGTCAAAAGCCTTCTGGCAGTCTTCATTCCACCTGACCGTTTGCTCTTTTCTTAACAATTTGAACAGGGGCTCACAGGTTGTTGTAAGATGAGATATGAACCTTGATATGTAGTTCAATCTACCTAAGAACCCCCGAACCTCTTTTTCAGTCCTAGGTGCAGGCATTTCCTGAATGGCTTTGACTTTGTCAGGGTCAACTTCAATTCCTTTTTCACATACAATGAACCCAACAGTTTATCGGAACGTACCCGGAATGTGCATTTGTTGGGGTTTAGCTTCAGCTGGTACTTCCTCAGACTCTTGAACACTTTTAACAGATTTACCAGATGGTCTTCTTCAGTGAGGGACTTGGATATCATGTCATCCACATAACATTCAATTTCTTTGTGGATCATGTCGTGGAATAATGTTACCATAGCCCGTTGATAAGTGGAACCAGCATTCTTCAGTCCAAATGGCATTACCTTATAACAGAATATGCCCCAGGGTGTGATTAAAGTTGTCTTCTCCATGTCTTCAGGTGACATCTTGATCTGATTATATCCTGAAAATCCATCCATGAAGGAGAATACCGAGAACTGAGCCGTATTGTCGACCAATACATCAATGTGAGGTAGTGGGAAATCATCCTTCGGGCTAGCTCTGTTCTGATCCCGGTAATCCACACACATCCGTACCTTACCATCCTTCTTAGGCACTGGTACAATGTTAGCAACCCAAGGCATGTAACTAGTTACAGCAAGGAAACCGGCGTCCCACTGTTTTTGTACCTCTTCTTTTATCTTCATGGCCATATCCGGACGAGTACGGCGCAACTTCTGTTTTACTGGAGGACAGTCTTCTTTTAGTGGTAGCTTATGCATAACAATGTCGGTATCCAGACCTGGAATGTCTTGATAGGACCAAGCAAAGACATCAACATATTCTCGAAGCATGTCAATAAGTTGTTCCTTCACTGAATCTTGCAGACGGGCCCCGATCTTCACTTCTTTCAAGTCTTCTTCGATACCAAGATTAACTGTCTTAACTTCCTCCTGATGAGGAGTGATAACCTTTTCCTCTTGCCTTAACAATCTGGCTAGCTCTCCAGGTAGCTCATAATCTTTTTCAACCCCTTCATCGGCTTGATTAATCGGTTTGTCGAAGTCATACGAAGTCATAACAATGTCGTTGTCGGTGCATTCTGGAGGGCACTCTCTGCAAGGGTTTAGATTGGTTCATTTTAGTGATCAATTTTATCTTGTTTAGAAAAAGTGAAAATGAAGTCATTATTGCCATTTTATTGTTTTGTACAAAAAATGAAAAATGAAAAACAGTGAGCGAAAAAGAGACTTGTTTGCAAAAGATGTCCTGATATTCATTAATTGATCGTTTGCACAAAATACAAGATGACCCAATTACAAAATGAGTCCTGACATCTTGGGCAAGATGCAGGACTTGATGCATGCTCAAAAGACAGGAAATAATAATTACTCTGCAGGAGTAACTCTTATAATTTCCTGGGAAGACCAGTTAGAGACTTGGTTCCCTGGGATCCTTGGACGTATCCAGCTTTCCAAGTTGCGTTCGTCTTCTTCCTCGTCTTCCAGACTGTTCATAGCATCTGGGGTAAGCATTCCCCAACTGACAAATTTGGGCTCCGTTGCAGCCTCCGGTTGATCTTGTCGAGTTGGTCTGTAACCCAACCTGAATCTGTCTTCTTTCTTTTCTACTGGCAGCAGCTTGCCCCAGCCTTGAGCGGTACCCTCCTCAACAACCTTTTGGGCTTGTCGATATGAAATGATGGAAGTTCCAGACACAAAAGTTGCTTCATTGATGTTGAGGGCCTCAAACCCCTGACTCATAGTCTCATGGATCTCCCCATCCATCTCTATATACTTGTAAGCCAGTTGGCTAACAAAAATGTCTTCCTCCCCGCAGATTGTGATGATCTGGCCTTCCCACTCAATTTTTAATTTATGGTGAAGGGTAGATGTAACACGCCAACACCGTGAATCCAGGGTCTACCCAACAAACAGTTGTAGGCCGGCTGTATGTCCATCACGAAGAAAGTAGTTTTAAAGGTTTGTGGGCCAATCATCACAGGTAAATCAATCTCTCCAAGCACTGATCTCTTAGA
Organism: Lathyrus aphaca; assembly: GCA_963966055.1. NCBI lineage: Eukaryota > Viridiplantae > Streptophyta > Magnoliopsida > Fabales > Fabaceae > Lathyrus > Lathyrus aphaca. Next base: position 437,420,024 of record OZ014521.1, read on the forward strand.
GCCATCAACTGCTCTCACCACCAAGTTACTTGGACGCAATGCCAAACCATCATATTCCAACTTCACCAAGGCCTTCTTTGGCAGGACATTGAGCGAGGACCCAGTGTCTACCAGCACATGAGAAAGAACAACACCTTTGCATTCTAAGGTGATATGTAAAGCCTTGTTATGATTGCGTCCCTCCGCCGTTAAGTCAGCATTTGTGAAGCCCAGTCCATGACTGGTGTTAACATTTTCTACCACCGTTTCCAACTGATTAACCGTAATCTCTTCCGGCACGTATGCTGCGTGCAGGACTCTGAACAGTGCATTCCTATGGGCTTCGGAACACATTAACAATGATAATATAGAGATTTTGGAGGGTGTCTGATGAAGCTTGTCCACCACTTTGTAATCACTCTTTTTGATTATTCTCATGAACTCGTCCACTTCTTGTTCAAAAGACGTCTTCGGAGTTTCTTTGACAGTTGGCTCTTCAAGTACCACATTCTTCCCTTTTGCCTTAGCAGCAACTTCTGCTTCAGCATTGGGTCTTGGTGTTTGTGAGGCAAAAAGGCGTCCGCTTTTGGTGAAGCCTCTGCCTCCCCCAACATTGTCAACTTGTGATGAAGAGGTTGCTGAATCTAGAGTGATCTTCTTTCCGTCGCAGTAGAGATCAGAGCCGTAGTGCCAAGGTATGGCATTACTGCTTTCATAAGGAACGAGTCCTGGCACCATAATGGTGACTGGACTGATTGCTGCAGCGGAAGGAACTGTGATGGTATGCGGGTCATAATAGATTGTGACTGGTGATCTGACAGGAGGTGTTGCAGTTTGTTGTTGGAAATTGTTGTTGGGATGAACATTTGCCAGGTCATAATAGATCGTGACTGTTGAGACATCTTCGTTAATGTTTGCTGGTGTTATAGGTGTTTCCCTTGATAAAATGGATGCTGATGTTGTAGAAGTAAATGTTGCTGAACTCTGATCTGTTGAAATAATGGATGGAGTGATTGCTGGAGTTGTGGATGAATCAGTGGGTATGATAGTTGTTGCTGTTGTAGGAGGATCTATTGTTGCTGAGGAAAGAATTGTTGATGTTGTAGAAGAATCCATTGTTGTTGAAGAAAGAGTTATTGACATTGTAGGAGCCGTTGTGGTAATTTGCAAAATTCCATCTCTGATAAGGCCATCTATGCCTAACCTTAGCCTCTCACAACCATTAATAGCAATCTTACATGATTCGCAGCAGGCCTCACAGCCCGGGAACACTTAGCATCTTAGGAGTTGAGCCTTGACTTCTGCCAGTGGTGTTTGAATCTGTGCAACATTGTCAATACGTGTAGATGGTTGATCTTCCTCTATGGCATTAATCCTGGGCCCACCATGATTAGGCATAGGATTCCTGTTAACATTCGGTGGAGGTGCAAAATTGAGAGCTTTGGAATCGACGAAATCCTGAACCTTCATTTGCAAGGCTCTACATTTCTCAGTATTGTGACTCGGTGCGTTGGAGTGAAAGGCACACCTAGAATTGGCATCATAATTCTTCGGGAGGTTGAGAGGATCTGATGGAGCCAACGTCCTTAACTCAACCAGGTTAAGCTTCAGGAGTTGTAGCAGTAAAGCGGCATAAGGCATAGGAATGGGGTCAATCACCCTATTTGCCTGAGATGGCCTCTGCTGAAATGGGTGCTGCTGTTGGTTGTTGTTGTTATTGTTGTACGTTCTTTGTTGCGGAAAGTGTGGTTGTTGCTGATAGTGATGTTGTTGTTGTTGTTGAGGAAAAAGTGGTTGTTGTGGAACTGGAGCCGGGATAGTAACAGCTGCTATTGATCTGTGAGAATACTGGGGTCTGCCCCTGCTTGCATGGATATCATTTGTTTCACCTGCCCTTCGGGGTCCTAAAAAAGGTTTTCTGGGGTTGTTGGAGGAACTTGCACCATTGTCAGAGATTTTGCCCATCTTTAAAAGACTTTCAATTCTCTCACCAGCTATAACTACATCGGCAAAACTGGTGGAAGAGAAAGCAACAAGCCTGTCAATATAAGTTCCCTACAAGGTGTTCATAAACATGTCAGCCATTTCTCTTTCAGACATGGGTGGTTGGACAGCAGCAGCAAGCTGTCTCCACCTCTGAGCATAATCCCGAAAGCTTTCCCTTGAAGACTGAGATATGCCCATTAGAAGAGTTCTATTGGGAGCCATGTCTAGGTTGTACTGGTATTGCCGGATGAAGGCTTCGGCCAAGTCTTTCCAACATCTTATAGTGGCCCTCGTTAGATGCGAATACCATTCTCTTGATGCCCCAGTCAGGCTATCCTCAAAATAGAACATCCATAACTTATCGTCCATGGTATAAGCCTTGAGTCTCCCTAAGAAGGATTGCAAATGAGTACGCGGGCAGGAGGTACCATTATATTTTTAAAAGCATGGGGGTTTGAATTTGTGGGGAATCCTCACCCCATCTACCAGCCCCATATCCATTACGTCAAAGCCTAAAGAATTATGGGATTCCAAAGACCTTAGCTTTTCAGCAATCTCATCCAGCCTTCTGTCATACACCTCATCCCCAGCCCCAATAACTATGAACTGCTCCTCCCGAGGATCTTCTTGCAAGATCCTGCTTGCAGCAGTGTTTCCTGGGATATTCCTTGGGATATTAACATCTGTATTCTAATGGGTCCCAAACTCTGGTGGGTCGATACGAGGCTACCCTCGTTCATTATTGCTGGTTCCTCCTGTTCCAGGGTGGGGCTCTTCAGGTGTCTGTCTTTCCACCAGCTCTCTCAGCCTTTCCTGGCTCTGAGCTAAGCCAGTCATCACAGCCATAAACTGGGACATTTGGTTTCTCATTTCAACCCTTTCGTTTGCCATTTGATTTCTTACTTCATTCAGGTCCTGCTGTACCTGATCCATATGAATGTCTGGAAGGTTGTTTCGTGTTGGGTACCGGTGCGTTCGGTTGACAGGGAACACTCTGCGACGAGCAATGTTTCCTGAAACCACAACAAAGTGAGAAACAAAATAACAAACAAAAACCTACAAAACAAAGAAAATGTTAGTATGCAATGCAATATGCTTATTTGTCTTCCAAGGTATTCGGTTTGGTTCTTTAGTTTTTACCTTTCCAGACCTCGTGGAAATGCTTGATGATGTTGAGAGAAAGCCCACCAAAAATAAAACAAACTGATATATTACAAATAATGGAAATACATAGTCTGTTTACAATACATGCCCATGGTGGGTCAAAAATACAACAGTAAAAAAGAAAAAGTACATCAAAAGAAAGAAATACAAGCAAAAGGATCAGACATCTAATCCAAAGTCATCCTCCCTGACTTCCTTCAGGAGGGCCTCCGTCACTGGACCAGCTGGGTGCTCTGTAATAGTCCTAATGAGGAGGTTCCTGGTAGCAATGGCATTAGTCAGCTTCTTATGCCTGTCCTGATCCTTTGATCTCTTTAACCCTGCTCAGAGCTTCAATTCTGATATCTCCTTCTGAGCTGCCAACAAAGCTTCCTACCGCTTCTTCTCATTGGCCTCCAGCTGCTCAATCTTGGCCTGAGTCCTCTGGTCTTCTTGTGCACGGGCCTCGGTGATCCTGATCTACCTAGCCTGGCTTTCCTCCAAGTAATGCTCAGCCCTAGCTTTCTGAATCCTGGCCTCCTTGCAGGCATTCTTCAAAACCAGCTCCCCTGCTCTTGCTTTCCTTATGTAGTCATCTGTCTTCTCAATCTTGGTCAGATGCTCAGTCTTGAGCCTTTCCAATCTTTTAATGTCCAGATGACTGTCATTTCTCTCCTAGAGAGTCTTCTTCAGGGCTTCAAATAGCTGATTATTCCTCTCTTTCAACTTTTCAAATTCCTCCAGGCTAACAGTTGCTGCAGGCTGTACTGTAGAAGGTCCAGATGTGTCTTCCAAGGTGAAAGGCATCCTGGTGATCTGAGCTCTAGTACGGGACCAGTCAGAATACTGGGCTGACGCAATATTGTTGCACCTTCCAAGGATGGCTGTCCCTTTGGTCTGAATGTTGTCCCAAGCCCAGGCAGCTTGCCTGACAACAGCAGAGCCAGATTGGATCTCACAGTATAGGGTCTCAGCCAAATCCTGCCCTCTGGGAGGGTGAACCAAGGCATATCCCAATTGTCTCTTAAACAATAGAGGGTTGTAGTTGATGCAACCTTTTACTCCTATTAGAGGCACATTAGGGTATTACCCACAACTGGTAATAATATCCTTGCCTTTGGTGCTCTGGGTGCACCATCTGATATCATCTGATGTTAAGGCAATGAATCTTTTAGCCCAATTCTTCTGCTGATGTGGGTTCAAGAAGGAATCTGATTTAGGCAAGTGTTTGAGCAGCCAAGAGTAGAACAATGGAGCACAACATCTGACTAGCATCCCCTTTTTCTTTTCATTTCTCTGATGAATGGAGTAGTAAAAATCCCCTAGCAATGTAGGCACTGGGTTCCTCAGCAAGAACAAGTGGATGGCATTCTTACTCACAAATTTGGGCTCATCTGCAAACAATATAACCCCATATATGCTGAGGGCTAAAAGTGCACAGACTGCCTTCCACTCTCCCACTGCAGCCTTCAGGGTGGCCTGAGTAATTAAGAAGTCCAGATGTAAACCAGGAATCCCAACTTTGGTTGTCATGATTTGCTCAATGAGGGCAGGCTCCAAATACAATGCCCTTGCTATCTCTTCACTTCTGGGAGCAGTCATCTCTGGGTTGAAAGGGATTCCCCTCCTGATAGGAACTCCAATCAACAAGGAAAACTCTTCCAACAGAGGCCCCATCTGGAAATCAGGAAAGGTGAAGCATCTGAGTGGAGGGTCATAAAACTGCAAGCATGTGTGGATCATGCTCCTCTGAGATGAATCAAGATCCATGACCATCTCTAAAATACCCCCATAGTGCTCTCTAAACAGTGGGATGTGGTCAGGTGTGATAAGGGATTGAACCTGCCTGATACCAGTCAGAGAGGGCTCAAAGAAGTGATAAGATATGTTGCTTTTCCTTGGAACATCCATGAGTGCTGATGAAGAATCTGAATATAAATGCTGATGAAGATCACAGACTGAAAAGTTGGAGGTAAGTCTCTGACAGACTGATGCAGGTGAGTCTCTGACAGACTGATGCAGGTGCTGAAGGAGATAGCTGAAGCAAATGCTGAAGAAGATAATTGAAGCATAGGTCTAAGCAGTAGAAGGGGTCAAAACCAAACCAAATATAATGAGGTGGATACCCTGAAAAACAAATAAACAAATGTTAAATAATGCAATGATGATATATGCAAATGATATGCAAGGGTTTGTGATCAAGAGCTGGATCTGATTATCTGTCTTGATATAAGGCCCATGTATGTTCAAAGGTCGGGATGGAGGCTCAGAAATCTAGTAACCAAGGTGGGGGACTCAAATAAAGAGTCAAATATCTAGGGTTAATCACAACCCCCTCACATGTAATGTTCTAGAACAAGGATCCTCAGACTTGGATCAGTTATGAGAAGTGTAAATACTTCTAACCCGGAGGTACAATGTTTACAATAACCATAAAAGATCCTCCTCTAATTCACCCCAGATTCTGAAGGTCATAATAAAGGTCATCCAGACTTAGCAGGCTTCCCAGATAGCCCTAGCACTACAGGAAATCGGGAGCACAGAGTTCTCAAGAAGAAACCCACATCTGAACCGTGTTTCATATTCCCGCACCAGACCGAAATGGAATGGGAAAGAACATGAACCACTCTAGCCTAGGTGTCACTCAGGTCCTAGGTATAGGACCTTAATCACTCAGTGGAACCCCACCTACCAAAACAGAAACCAGATCCAGCAATGATAATGACAATATGATGTATAAAAAACTGTAAAGAAAGCAGTAAATAAAACTGTACATAAAGCAATAAATAAATCAAATAAATAAACACAATTAGCACATAACACCCCCGTAAACACAAATCAAACAAGCGCTAGGAGGAACCCACAAAAAGAACCAGGCGCCCTGGTTACAATACATCCTTCCCCAGTAGAGTCGCCAAGCTGTCGCTCCCCAAGATTTGCAACCCGGTACAAGCGCGAACGGTCGGAGAAAGGAGATGAAGAAATGAAGTGAAAAGAGTCGCCAGCTAGGCATTTTTATCCCGAAGGAAAGGTAATGTTGCATAAACCTGGAAAGATATGGATAAGACGGTCGTGAACCAGAGAAACTGAAAAAGGGGGTTGGTTACAACCTGGGAAGGTATTAGCACCCAGATTGTCCGTCGTACTCGACGAGATCCACGCTTGAAAGTTTGTGTTTAAAGGGGTAGTGTCAGTGCTATTATGTGTGCAAAAGCTGGAAAAGAATACAAGTGTCAGTGTTGGAAAGAAGTGTGAAGTGAAGAAAAGGAGTGTCAGTGTAAGAAAAGAATGCAATGCTCAAGAGAATGAGGCTTAAAAAGAACGATGCTGGAAGAGGGGGGAATATACAGAGACTTTTTGTTCGATAACTGTTAAGTTATGCCTACGTATCCTCTCGTGCAATGAGGAAGTCAGAACACCGTAGTTCGAATCAAAGAGACTGAAAGATAAATTGACTGATGAACTGCTTGCTTGTCTATGCTCAAGTGTATGACCTGTCTGGCTCAGGCGCAAACTGTCTTGCATTAGACGAAAGAAGCAAGTTCTCGTTTATGAGTGAATGAGGTGAGAAAAGAATCTCGGAGGAGACGATTATTGTTTTTTTTTTTTTTGTGTTTTTAGTCTTTTATTGCTTTTTGTGTTTGTCATAAGAAAATGAGCTTAAGCCTAAACCAAGGGTTAGTAAACTCATAACATCCTCCCTCTGATTAGGGGTAATGAGAATACCTTAAGTATGAAGTAAGCACCTAACACTTAATCACCATGATGTAGGATTAAGATCATTAACCTACTTGCAATTATTTAGATGTTTTTTTTGGTGTTTTTGTTTAGTGTTAAGTAATGAGTTTAAGCAATAATCAAGGATTTAATGGACCCATTACACCATCCTAATAGAAGGATAATAGATGAGAACATTTAAGCTGAGGAAGATACCTCAACTTAATACATGATTAGGGATTAACCTCATGACAAAATAAAACCTTTATTAGAGTGGATTTTAGTTAATGGTAAGATTAAGAAGTGAATTTTATGATTTGTAAGACAACTTGAGGGGGACTTGTCCATTAACACTAGGGTTAGTCCTTCTTAACCAATTAAGGAAGAATTAGAACCCTAATGCAAGGCCCAAGTTACAAGCTTGATGTCTTAGTGATTATTATATGAATTTATTAAGAGATTTAAACACATCAAGGGTTTAGCACTTAGGATTAAATTTATACACTCCATCCTAAGAGAAGGATGCAAGCATAACCTTAATCACAAAGCCTTAAAACCTTGAAGGTTTAGTCTTTGATTATGAGATGAGAAAAGAGACACAAAAGATGACACAAAGGTAAAACTAATGGGGGGACTAATCAAACCCTAATTTTGATCATGCTTGGGTGTTCCTAGGGTTTATGAGGCTTGCAAGAGATCTTCTAGAAGAGCCACCAAGGAAGAAGCAGATGAAAGGAGGAGAAGCAGAAGAAGCAAGTCAACTTACTTCACTTAAGAAGATAAGTTGCTTGAAGAAAGAAAGTGAAGAAGGAACATGAATGAGCAATCTCACTCTAAGACAAACACAAAATGCAGCAAAGATGCATAGAAGAAGAGATGAGAAGAGAAGTGAGAAGTGAAGGCAAATTCACTTCTCAAAGTTCTTACCACCTGAAAAGTTAGCATAAAGAAATGAAATGAAATGAATGCAAGGATGCAAACCAAAACTAGAAGCATGTTCATGGTGTAAATGATGCTAAGAGATGATGCAAATGTATATCAAGAGTTGTGAATGATCATACAAGTGATGAGAATACAAATGAAGCATGGAAGAAACATGAAAGTTCATGAATGCTCATGGAATGTAATGAATGCATAACAAGGAAAATGGATGAGGAAATGATCAAGAGTGAGTCTAATGTGTCCTAGGATGTCTTATATGTCATGTGAATGCATAAAATGTCATGGCAAGTTCATGAATGCAAGCATATGTAATATGTATGCAAGAGAAGATGAGAAATTAGGGTTTTCATGCAACATGAGATGCAAAACTCTAAAACAGAAGCAAATGACAAGATACAAAATTGAAAATGCAATCAAAAGAACCCTAACCCTATATGATTTCATACCCCAAAGGAGAAGACCTAACTCTTAACCCTAAGGAAGTTATGATTTTTTCTAAGTTTTCTAGGGTTTTAAGGTACTTGAAGGGAAAAAAAGCAAATCAATTCAAAAAGGCAGAAGCAATTTATGACAAAATTATGTTAGAAACTACATGTCAAGTGAAGATCAATGCAAAAAGAACCATTGTCATACCATTCTTGGTTAGGCAGAAAATAATTCTTGAAGTTAAGGTTCTAAAATGTGAATTTTATGAACCCTAAATTCAAGAAAATTATCAAAGATGGTTCAAAACCAAAAAGAAATTTGTGTGGATGGTATGACAATGTCTCTAAATGTTTAAAGATGCAATATGATTTTTTTGGGATTTTTTAGAAATCTAAATGATATTTTAATTAATTAATTTTCATTAATTAATTAAAATAAACATTTAAATGTTTAAAAAATGATTTTTTAATGTGAAAAATAAAATAAAAATATTTTTGGGTTAAGAAAATTATTTGAAGTAAAAATGCAGAATAAGAAATATTTTTGGAAATTTCTAACTATTTTAAATAAATGATGCAAAATAAATGTAAAAAATGAATTAAAAACTGAATTTATGGGCTGGTCAACTAATCCTGTGGCTCACATTCAAATCTGGAGATGGAGGGAAGACTTGGCGCGTGATCTAACGACTGGAATTCAAATCAGGCTAATTAATTAAATAAACCTAATTAATTAAATTAAATGGAAATTATAAGTTAATGAGGTGATCTGGTCCATTGACTCACACGCGGGAAACCTAATCTAAGGGCTCACATTCAAAATCTCACTAATCACTCAGCTAACCCTAATTAGGGCAAACAAATCTCAGACGGCCGGAACAGTGGTTCCGGTCGTCTTCTCCGGCCAACCCTCAAGAACAAAATCCTCCCTAGGTCATTTTAAGAGCTGTAAAGCTCCAAATCAAACCCCCAAACCTTCCTAACCACGAATCTACTCCCAAAACAAATTTATGTTGCCTCAAGAACAAGATACGAATCAAAACTTAAAAATGGCAAAACTTTCAGAGATGCGATACAGGTTCAATAATCAATCATTTTCAAAAATAAGAAGTACAAAGTGATCAGTGGAGCATGTAGATCATTTCTATAACTTAAAAAAAGGATTCTGGAAAAAAGTTTGAAGAGGTTACCTGAGCTTGAGCTTCCTCAGTTTGAAGCTTTTGGGCCTCCTCTCCTGTGCAAAAACACTCCAATGGTCCCTCTGATGAAGCTTTGATGCTTGGATGGAGTTTATTATGGCTGAAATGAGAGCTTGACTCCTACTGGCCAGAAATCGTGTTTGAGCCTTGGGAGCTTTTTGGCTGTTTTAAGGGTTGGGAAATGTTCTTTAGGTTATGGTGAGTTAATCTATGTAATTTGTTTGAAGTTTGAGTGGCTGAGTTGTGCAAATCGAAAGCTTGAAGGTTGAGGTAAGTTTTTGTGAATGTTGAGTTCTTGGAGAGTTAGGCTTGTGTGTGTTATGAAAAATGACCCTTGAGGCATGCTTGTAGTGTCTGGATTGGGAAGAGAGTGGGTGGTGGACTGTTGTGATTGGTATGGGTGAATTTGCATAAAGTCAACATTTCTTGTACTTGAGGTATGGGCAAGAATGCAGCTGGCCTTTGGGAAGGTCCATGCGCAGCTGACTTCAAGAATGTCCACAAAACCAACCTTGAGGCAATTCAGCATGTGGGAGTAAAGTTATGAGGTGTTTTGCAATTATGTGAAGTTTTGGCCCTCTTGAGAAATCTTGATGTTCAAGGCATGTAATCTTGCAATTCCTTGGGCAATTCTGATCTAGAGGCAATGCACTATGATGTTATGATGTATTGAAGTGTGTTTGAAGTCACAAAAAGCCTTGACAAGTGGTTTTGCAAAGAATCCCTTTTGGTGCATTCTTAAAATTTATGGGATTTTTGCCAACTTTGACAAACCATAACTTGAGTTCCATAATGAATTAGAACTTGTTCTTGTACTTTTTGAAAAGGGAATGATCCAATCTACAACTTTCATGACCAACAATTTTTCATTTGAAGCATTTTTGGTTGAGAAAGAGGAGGTTGAAAAACTTTCCCAAAATGGAAAGTTTACATTACAAGTCATTTCCATTTTTGGCAACTTTTGGTTTAGCTCACTTTTCTTCAATTTTGTGAACTTCTAAGCACTTCAATGATCAAATAAAGACCATATAAACTCAATTTGATGAAAAATCCATTTTGGTTCCATGTTGGGGGGCCTCAGATGCCCAAGAAGTTACCCAGTGATCAGATGACTTCCACAATGAATTTCTTCATCAAACTTGGTATGAATGATCCGCATAACATATTAAGACCAATAGAAACAAGAATGACCAAAATATTTGGAGTTATGGCCTCTGAAACCAAAACCCTAATTTCAGGTCACCTGTGTAGTTAAACCCTAGCTCTGCTTCCATGTTTTGCCAGTTCTTGTGATTCTTTGACTTCCTTGATCTTTGGAGGATAAAATATGATGATTGAACATACATGGACCCTCTTGAAATGATTTATTGCCTTTGGAGTGGCTCATATGGATCTTGGATGGCTCAAGTCACAAACCCTAGATGCAGATGAACTTGAACTAATGCGGTGAAGCAAAAATGCAACATGAAATGGTATGATTAAACTTATGCAAATATGAAAGATCACAAGCCATGGTGTGAACTTAGTGAGGGAAAATTTGGGGTGTTTACACTGTGAGATAAGCCAAGTACCCGACTTGAGTGCACCCTAGGACTTAGACTGGTTCCACTTTGGCTTCATGGCATTTTGCTATGTTGGTATTAGTGAGTTCCACACCTAGACTTACGACCGTCTTGGAAATGTTTTGATACAAGAATCTTTCTTGATCATTACACGACCTCGATAGATATATGCAGCTGGGGACCGATCATTAAGGACCTTTGTGGAAACATCTCTCTCAAGTGATGACAGTGGCAGACCACATTTGTTGGAAAACCCACTCGCATCCAAGGGCCCACTGGGAACTCGCATAGGATGGCCTGGTTCTCTCATAGGAATCCAGTCAAGGAAAACTGTTCATATGACAATAGTACTTTATCCCAAGGGCTAAATGTACTATTGTTTCTCGAATCAGTTCTTGAAGCTGGGGACTTATGAGGGATGATATTTTCCCGGACTCACGCTGAGACCTCCCTGAATAGTATATAATGCTAAACTGATTCCCTGATTTGGTCATGAGTCATTTCTCAGAAATGGTGAATGTATTATTGCTATTCGGCTTTGAGAGTCCGTGATGTTTGACCCGAAGCACACCCATGAGATGGGAGGGATGTCTACAGGTTTGCAGGAACCCTAAAACTTCCAACATACCCACTTTGCCAGTATTGTTCAATGTTATGATCTGGTTCTATGGTTCTTCAGTTCTGAGATCCGAGATTTCTATTCAGAGAAATTGTTACTGTGATTGCTACTATGACCCTGCACAGACACTTAATTATCTGATCTGCACTACACAAACACGTCACTGATCATATACCTTGCCTTGCCTAATATCATCACATCATTAATCATTTGTGTTAATTTTCATTCTCAGGGTTCATATTATTCCCAGTTCCCGATCGAACTTCTGCTACAGAAATGAAAACTCCTAGAAAGAAGAATGTGCAATACACCTTCCCGCAACCAGACACCGAGAGTATTCATAAACTGATCAGTTTGATGAATGACAAAGTTCTAGATGACTTTAGGAAAGAATATGGGAAGATTCTGGAATATGTGAATAAGCCTATAATTGATCAGAGGGACAACCTTCATTCCTTGCTACAGTTCTACGATCCTCAGCTGCGAGTCTTTGTGTTTCCAGATTACATCTTGGCTCCTACCTTAAAAGAAGTTTCCAGCATCCTAAGGGTTCCTATCAGAGATAGTATTCCTTATTACAGATTAAAGAAGATTCCTTCGAGCGAAGACATAACTGGTGTTTTCCATTTGGGTATGTCTAAAGTCAAGAGAGGGATAGAAGCCAACGAAGGTAAAGGTATTTCCTTGGATTTTCTTGCCACAAAAGCTCAAAATCCGGCAGTAGGAAACAAGTGGGTAGAGTTCAGTGCATTGCTAGCCTTGATGATATATGGGATAAGTCTATTTCTAGGAGAGAAAGGTTTGATTAGCATGGAAGCCATTGTCATCTGCATCCAGAGAAACCCAATGCCTACGTTGTTAGGAGATTTCTATTACAACATTCATTACATGAGCGAGAAAAGGAAGGGGTATGTGAATTGTTGTGCTCCCTTATTTGCTAATTGGTTTGTTAGGCAACTTCCAAAGTTAGGACCTTTCCAAGATTTGAAGCGAGATTGGAAGTGGTCTATAAGATTGATGGGCTTAACTTCGGATGATATAGTTAGGGGATGCAATAGAAATCCGGTGGGGAAGGAGATTATTACTAGTTGTGGTGGTTTTCCCAATGTGCCTTTGCTCGGAAGGAAAGGTGGGATAAATTACAATCATGTGCTGGCCAGGAAGAAATTTGGCTACCCTTTGAAGGATCCACCATCCATTAAGGAGATATCTGAATCATTGTATTTTCCGGCAGAAGGAAACATTGAGTTGTGTATTCATACAGCCCAGGCTTGGGAAGTCAGGATGATGAAAGGAAAGAAAGATTTTGGGAAAGTGGACCCAAAGACGTATGATCCTTTTGCTACGTGGTTGAGAAACCGTGTAGAAGTCATACTCCTCCCATTCTCCATGGAGTCCCCTTTGTATATGAAAGAAGTGTTACCCCAAAATTCTGTTCCTCTTGAGGATTATCAGAAGTTTGAAGATTTGGTCCGACAATTTAGAGCTGAAAGTCTGGAGGCCAACAACTCTTTCAGAAATTGATGATCCACAACAAGAAGTTAGAGGAAAGAGCTCATAAAGCTGAAGAGATAGTCAAGCTCAAGCAAAAGGACTTTGAAGAAAGGGAGCTCTATTTCAAAAATAAGGGTTTAGATGAGATCCACAAGGCGAGTCAACACCGGAAGGAGAAGAAGTCTTTAGATGAAGCCAACGAATTTGTGACGCTCTGGTTAGAGAAATGGAAGAGTAATCTGAAAAAGCAAAAGGAGGTAGAGTTGGAGTACCAGCTAAAGATCAAAAACCTCCAAGAGCTCCTGGATGAACATGAAAGGCTACTTCAGAAAGCCCATGAGCAACATAGAGACTACCTTCAGAAGCTAGCCCAAGGTCAACAAGTAATGGAAGATATCCAAAAAGTGGTAGAAGAGATGAAACTCTGCGCTGAAGTCAAGAAAGCTAAGCCCGAATCAAGTCTTAATAAGGAGAATGAAGAGGTGTTCCTGCAACAAATTAGTGAGTTGCATACTTCTAGTGACCATAAGGATCTCTTTATTCAAAAGTTGATTGAGGATCCATGTCATCCAGACATATCTCCGTTATTCCAGGTGGTCAAGCGTCTCAGCTAGAGGCTGAAGGACATGGAGCTTCCTTGGGCTTAGTTTCATTTTCTTGTACTTGGATTACCCACAGTCCTGTTGTGGGATTCCCTTTATGCTTTGTTATTTCCCATTATTGTATGAATTGGAACCCTTCGGGGAATTTGTTATCTTCAGATTTCAGTTTATGATATTTGGCTTGGTTGGAATCTTTATTTGTTATCATTGCACTGACACGGGGTTCTAAGCCCCAATTCTCCACAATTATTTGATCTGAGCTTCATGTGGGGTTTTCTTCCCCAAGATCTGAATTTTCAAAGGCTATCTGAACTCTCTAAATATTAGAACGGGAATGTAAAATAACCTTGAGAATGAAAAGAACACAACATTGCATGCTTTCATATCATTTGCATTCTTTCTTTTGCAGGTTATCCAGATTTCTTAACTTATTTGTTTATACAGGAAATATTGCGAGAGCCGCAAAGAGCTGTCTTCTTCAGCACGACCCTCCTCTACACCGGTACGCTACTCGCCGCAACCAGAGAAACATCATGGACTCCGTACAGACTGAACTTACTGAACTCTACACCAGGATGGCTGAATTTTGACTATGATGCATGGCATGGCCCAGGGTCAGCAAGAATTAAGGGCTGCTATACAAAGACTTGACCCCCCACAGGTTAACCCTCCAGTTATCACTTTAGATGCTCATGGCAATTCAATCAACATAACTGTTATTCCACCTAGGGGTAACAGGCCTCCAAATCCAGATGGTGGCGGCCCTATTCCTGTTCATGTGGAAGATCGTCAAGAATATCAGTTCACCTTGGTCAATAAAGATATGGGATTTGGTACCGGAGCTAATAATCGGGACTTCTAAATGCTGGTTGAGAAAGTTAGGGCTTTGGAATGCAAGGATACTCTAAGCATTGATGTTTCTGACATGGGCCTGGTCCAAGGGGTGATCATTCCTCCAAAGTTCAAGCCTCCAGGCTTCAACAAATACAACGACATTCTTGCCCAAAAACTCATCTACAAGCTTTTTACCGCAAGATTGTTGCGCACACCAAAGATGAAAAGCTTTGGATGTACTATTTCTAGGACAACCTGTTCGGAGGCTCACTGGAATGGTACATGAAATTGGAGAGGGCCGCTATTCGCAATTGGAAAGAGTTTGGGGAAGCGTTCCTCAAGCAATACCAATATAATATTGACATGGCTCCAAGTCGGACTCAACAGCAAAGCTTGTCTCAAAAGAATTCTGAAAGCTTCAAGGAATATGCATAGAGGTGGTGCAAAGTCGCAGCTAGAGTTCAACCACCGTTGCTGGAGAGAGAAATGGTTGAACTTTTCATGGATACTCTCCTTGGGCACTTTATGGAAAGGTTAGAAGGTTGTTCATCTAGTGGCTTTTCTGACATCATCCTAACTGGTGAGAGAATTGAAAGTTGGATGAAGCAAGGGAAAATTCAGAGTAACGGAGCTTCAACCTCTGGGGTCAAGAAACATTTCGTGAAAAGAAGAGAAGGTGAGGCCCAGGCTGTGTACACCCAAAGGAAGAGGGGAAATCAGAACTCCTATTATCAGGCAGCTCCTGTTAACATTTCTGCTCCCGCAAATCAGCAGTAGGTTCTGCAACCGCAACAACAGCGTCAGCAGAACTACCAACAACAGAGAGCTCCTCGTCAATATTATCCTCCCAGACCAAGGTATAGACAGTTCGAGATGCCTTCGATGTCTTATTCCTAGCTATTGCAAAACCTTATTCAGCTTCAAATGATTCAGTTGAGAACCTTGCAGGCTCAGAGACCAGGGCAGATTCCTGAGGGCTACGATGCTAATGCCCATTGCGAGTTCCACTCCGGAGCTATGGGCCATAGTATTGAAAACTTCAAGGCTTTGAAATATGTCATTCAGACCATGATAGGCTCCAAAGCAATCAATTTCTCTCCAACACCGAACGTGTTGCAAAACCCCCATACCTCTACATGGAAAGACCATGGGAGCTATTTATAATGGTGAATGCTTGAATATGATATATGACGTCAATACCTTGAAGACTTCATTGTTAGCCATGAAGGCCTGGCTAGGAAGAATGTATTTCCAGGTTGTGATAATTTCGTTGATGGTTGTGACCGATTGAGATCAGGGATACAAAGAATGATTGACGAGGGCAATATTCAGTTTGACAGAATCGTGAAAGAAGATGAAGTGTCAACGGTTAGCATCTACTATGATCCAGTTCAGATTCCAACACCAGCAAAAGTGGCCCCTGTAACATTCACCGCTCCTAGACCAATTTCGTATCAAAGCGAAAGAGTCGTCCCATGGTCCTATGGGGTAGAGATTTACTGTAATGGTCAGAAGCAAGATTTCACCTCTTCCAACTCAACTCAGCACTAAGTTGAAAATGTTGGAGTTGGAGGTTCACAAGGAGTGAGAGACTATTTGCACCTGAAACGTTAAGAAACATTATGGTACCACCAAGGGACAATACAGAGGCCCAAGCTAAAGCCAGGGGCAAGAAGCCTGTGACCAGTGATGCTCATGCGCCAATGCTGGATCCTGATATCACCTTCGACAAAGAAGCGGAAGAGTTCATGAGAATCATTAAAAAGAGTGATTACAAGATAGTTGATCACTTGCTGCAAACTCCCTCCAAGATTTCAATCTTGTCCTTGTTGATGTATTCAGACTCACACAGAAAATCCCTGTTGAATATCTTGAACCATTCCTACGTGCCACAGGACATATCAGTAAATTATCTTGAGATGGTGATGTCAAGTATGAACGCCAACCATGGTTTAGGGTTTACGGATATGGATTTGACCACTGAGGGACGCAGCCACAATCGAGCTCTACACATTTATATGGAATGTAAAGGAGCTGTCCTCTCTCATGTACTTATGGACACATGATCATCCTTGAACGTACTTCCTAAGAAAGCACTAATTAAGTTGGACTATGACGGGGTCGTGCTTAGACCAAGCGACTTGGTAGTTCATGCATTCTACGGCTCCAAAAGGTCTGTATTTGGAGAAGTGGAGTTACCTATCAAGATAGGTCCACAGATTTTCAACACAACCTTCTATGTGATGGATATCCAACCGGTATACAACTGTTTGCTAGAACGCCCATGGATACATGCAATAGGGGCTGTGTCTTCAACCCTCCACCAAAAGCTCTAATTTGCCTGGGAAGGAAATATCATTACCATGTGTGGCGAAGAAGACATCTTCATCAGTCACTTGTCCTCATTCAAATATGTAGAGATGGAAAGGGAGATTGTTGAAACTCCTTGTCAAGCCTTCAAACCAGTCAGAATCGAGGGTACATCGTCATCAGCTACCTTGTCAGAGGATAAGAAGAAGGGTGTGTCAATCTCATCCTACAAACAGGCCTTGAAGGTTGTGAACTCAGGTACGAATGAGGGCTAGGGCAAAATGATTGAAGTCTTGAAGAAAGAAGACATGTTTGGGGTTGGATATAACCCTGGCCACTCAATGCCAAGTCAGAGTGCAAGAGGTCGGAAAGGCCCAATTACCTTTTGTCGCTCCCGGGATTTTCATCCTAGTACAAACGCGAAAGTGGCGCATAAAAGGTAGAGTCGCCAACCAGGTTTTTTTATCCCGAAGGAACGGGAAAGGTAATGCTTCACAAACCTGAGAAAGAAGGAAAGGACAAGGTCCTGCGAACCAAAGATCTGGGTTCGGGAGTCAGTTATAACCTGGGAAGGTATTAGCACCCCAGAACGTCCGTCGTACCCGATGGGATCCGCGCTTGTTTGTTTGCTTGTTTCAAAGGGTGAGAAAATAAAGCTGCTGAACAAAACTGCTACTGGAACTGGAATGAAAGAAAGGGAACTGGAAAAGAGAACGAAAGGAAAGAATGGGGAAAATGTAGGGAAAATAAAGAATATGCTCGAACGGGCCCTACCCCGCTGCCTACGTACCTCATCGGGAAAAAGAGGATCAGAGTCGACATAGTTCGCCTAACTAAGGCGGGAACTTGTTTGTGTTTTTTAGGATGACGTTGCCATAGCTCTAGCTCAGGTGTTACCGGCTCTGACTCGAGGGTGTTTACTGTATCGCTGTTAGAACTGTCGAGGCAAGTCGCATTCGTCCGCAAAGAGTATGAGATGAGAAGGAAATACGTGATGTCTTTGTTCGTTGTCTTTGATGAGAAGTGTTTTGAGTTTATTGCTTGTGAACATCCTTATACTAAGACTTATCCATCGTGGTAGATAACTTACACCTCACCCCGAAACGGGACATGTATAAGTACTCCATAACAAAGTCTCATGTCGTATGAGAACATTCAACCTTTATTAAGTATTTTATTATTTTCTTTATGAGATGAGAAAGAAAGACTCAAGTGGGAAAAAAAGGGAAAAACTAAGGGGAACTAAGACACAATCCTAAGTTAGTTATCATATACAAAAGGGAGATCTTAATGGTTTGTGAGGTTTTCTAAACCTAATAATAAGAAAAAAGAGTTAGAAACTAACTTACTTCCTAAGGAAGTTAAGTTGTTTCTAAGGAGAGCAAAAGGGCAAGCCTAAGATCAAAGCACAAGGTGCTAAGAAAAACACAACTAAAATGCATAAGAGATGAGAATGAAGTGTTACTTACCTCAATCTTCCCCCCTACAAAACAAATGTTAGCATGGTAAACATGACAAAAAATAAGGTAAACAAATACCAAATTAATTCCTAAGGGAAATAGGACCTAAATTAGACTCAATCTACGGTTTAGTGAACCTAAAGGCAATGCAATGCAAAATTCAGCAGCCTATAACAACTACCAAATGCAAAAACAGCAATGAAATGCCATGTAACACACAATCAGCTTATTACAGTCCACAATCAGCATGCAAAGTAGGTGTAAGAAGTCACAAACAGCATGAACTACATAGCAAACAACATACATTTTTCATCTCCTATATACAAAGACAACTATGAAATGTAAAATGCAGCTTTGATTATTTTTATTTTTAATGCACAACTCAATCATGAAATGCTCAATTAACATGAATATGCAATATGAATATGGATCAAGCACATAATTGAATGTCATGATTATTTTTTGAGGGATTATGCAAGAATGCACCACATGATTTGTTTTGCAACAAGTATGCAAAATATGGCACATGAACATGGCATATGAACATAATGAACATTGATCATGAATATTCAACATGATACATCAACAAGAATGCCAAACTTAATGCAAAATTCAGAATTGAATTAATGTGAATGATGTGATCAAACATGCAACCAAATGCACATACATACATGGTTATGTGAAATGCAACATATATATTGATACAATAAAATGCAAATGAGTTAACAAAACATGCGAAAGATCCATAAACAGAATGCAACATAATTATTTACATGACAAAAGGTGCATGGACATAGCAACAATATGCAATAAGTCAATTCATGCACAAACTAACACATAAACACAAAATATGAGAAATGGACGGAAGCGTGTCGAAACGACTCGAAATGGAGGAATGAGATGTCGAAACTAATTTTGAAAATTCCCTAAAATCAGGACATATCAATCTATGGTGGTAAAGGGAGAAGTAATGCCCAAGAAAAAGGGAAAAAGCACTTCTTGCAATCGACTTATTTCCTTAAGCTCCTAATACAACTATTATCTAGCGAGCACAAATTTTACACCTAAAAGCCATAATCCAAACCTTAATGGCACCTAGAATAAGCTATAATTCTAGCTACGAACAAACAAAGTGATTAAATCGTAATCAAGACGAAATTAAACGGTCAAGTGCATACACAATGATAAACACACGAAGAATGCCGTCATGGCGAGATGAAGAGAATAAGTTAAATCAAGAAGTGGATTTAGATCACCAACTTACGAAGCGGAGGATTGCTTCAATGAGTGTTGCGATGTAGATCAGAATGCAAATGGAGAAGAAAGCCGGAGAGTCGAAGCTTCGATTCGCGAACGCGCAAAATAAATGCGGTTGATGATGCTTCTTTATGAACACTTGATCAATAACCTCCAATAAGCTCAAAACTCTTCCAAAATAAGAATTGATTCTTCAAATAAGCTTCACAATAAGATGATTAATGGAGGTTTTAGCTTCAAGTTCTTCAAATTCCAATGAAGAATTTGAAGAACTTCTAGGAAGAAGCTTTGGTGAGAGGTTGAAAATGGTGGAAAGGTTTGAGAGAAGAATGAAAAAGATGAAGTGAAAATGATGAAGAATAGTGAAAAAATGAGAGAGTGCTTTGCTTTGGGATGAAATGGGTTTATATAATGTGTAGGCTTGGCATGAGGTTTGGGTTTGGAGGTTGCTTAGAAGTTAGGTTAGGTTTGTAGTTAGTTAGGGCTCTAGAAAGTTCTAGAGTATTCTTTGGAATACTCCTTAGAAATTCCTTGGAAGGTTGTAGAAGACTCTAGAATATGGTAGAGTAATATAAGAGAGGAAAGGAAAAAATGGAGGAGAAGAAACTGAAAAAATAGCAAAAACAACTTATGTATCGATACGAAACTCCTATGTATCGACACATGTTAGTTTTATAACTGATATGTATCGATATGAAAATGTATGCATCGATACATATTGTTGCTTTGGTTTTTTTCATCAAATTAACTCACTTATGCATCGATACGAAACTCGTATGTATCAATACATACAGGCTTATATATCGATACGAAATTCGTATGTATCGATACGAAATGAGCAATTTATTTATTTATTCATTTCATTTCCCCACCATTTCTTGATCAAAATGAGAGGGTAAATTTTGGGGTGTTACAGCTTCCCTTATTCAATCACTATAGACTTGAATGGATGATAGCATTTGCTTTCAGACGTTTGAAGTATACAGGGATTGAATACTAAAAACAACCGGAAAATTTGCACTCGGTGGAAGAAGAAAAAGGAAATAAACCCAACCATCTGAACTCTGCTTGGGGAGACCTCTGATGTGAAGAATAATGAACCGGTGAATATTTTGGAATAACACTGGGAGCTTGCCGATTTGCCACGTTACGGGTGGACTTTTGCTGGGTTATTAATGACGTGCCACACAATGGGTGGTCTACTAAATGCTTTGCCACACTACGGGGGACTTAAATATCTTGCCACTCCACAGGGGCCACTGCTTGCTACGGGAGACTTTTGATACCTTACCACCCTGAGGATGGACTTTTGCTCACTCTGCGGGGATACTCTACCCGCTACGGGGGACTTCTGGTCGCTACGGGAGACTTCTAGAAAATTTTCCACACTACGGGGGCACATTGCTCAGCTACAGGAGACTTTCAGAAAATTTGTCACACTACGGGGGAACATTGCTCAGCTACGGGAGACTTCTGCTCACTACGGGAGACTTCAATATTTTGCCACACTACGGGGGCAGTTGCTCACTATGGGGACTTCAATTTATTGCCACACCACAGGGGCTGTTGCTCGCTACTGGAGACTTTTGCCACACTACGGGGGACTTCGATTTCTTGCCACACCACGGGGGCTGCTGCTCGCTACTGGAGATTTGCTCACTACATGAGACTTTTGCTCACTACGGGAGACTTTTTCCACACTACGGGGGAATGCAATATTTTGTCAAACTACAGAGACTTTTGCTCACTACAGGAGACTTTTGCTCACTACGGGAGACTTTTTCCACACTACGGGGGACTTTAAGAATTCGCCACCCAGAGGATGGACTTTGGCCAGTCTACGACTGAACTTTAAGAATTTGCCACCCAGAGGATGAACTTTGGCCAATCTATGGTTGGACTTTGGATAAGTTGCCATGCAACGGGTGGACTTTGGATATCAACCTTGGATTGAGCATGCATATGTTGAACTGCATGACATGATTCCCCATGACACTGGGGCATAAATACAAAAGGAATTCCTGACGCGGAAATAACAAATCCTTGATGACTGTGGGGAATACAAATGATTGCCGATATTTCTGTTGGAGAAGAGTGTGACTAGTTTGTCTCGACTTATCACCTTTGCCAAAAATAAATTGGACTTTAGATTTGAAGGCCCTGCTATCGGATGCCTCAACTGCTGGGGATTGAATCTCACTCATAAGATTTCGCTGGTGATCTGCAATTTTTCGACTTAGCTGGGGAAAGACCTGTCAAGGCTCTGCTGAGGAGAACTTTATGTCTATCTGCATTTTACAAACCTAAGTGGGGAGGGAAACCGTTGAGTTGACTGCCGAGGATTCCTAGATTCTTGTAAGAAGTGCTTCACTACGGGAAGATGACTCTTGCTAGGGATAATCCTTATTGCTCTGCTGGGGAAGAGAAGGATTTGGTTTGAGATCTGATGGGAAATAAGATCAAGTAAACCCACTGAAGAAAAGTTTGACGACTTTACTGGGGATAACTTCCATGCGCCTGTTGGGGATAACGAAGCTGAACCGCGTCCTGCTGAGGAGGAAAGACTTCTCGTCGTTTCGTGCTAGGGATCATTTGCTCTTATCCGGATTTTACCTTAAGAGGATTTTACAAAAGACTTGGTGTCTTTAAGCTCTTCAAGAGTATAATTGCCTCGGTATTCTGAACTTCCGATTATCTATCTTCGGGAAAGAATGAATCCTCGTACGATTGGGGTGGCCTGCCCAAGGATGAGTCTTTGACCAATTGCTCTGGGAGAGATTTGAATTTCGAGGTGATTGCCCCAGGTTGGTTGATTCTTATCATGACTGGTTGGGAAAGTCGTTACTCAATGGAGCTTTCTCGGAAAAGTGCACCTCGACGTGACTGTATTTCAGAAGTTTTAGACTTCTCAACTTGGCAAGCCTAAGCTTCTGGACTGAATTTCCATACGTGAGCTTTTTATGATGTCAAACAAATGTATGCAGGTAAAAAATGTTTATTCTGAGAATGGAAATTCTAATGCAACACACATGTTAATCCCGAAGTTTTGAAAAGGTGTCACAAACGTTTGTGAGCGAATCACTGGTTAAGATACGACATTATTTTTTGAATGAAAGTATGTACATGCAATACCAACAAGGATCTTTTAGCACAACTTATAGGAGTCAGGAACGCGGTCTCATGGTAGTACACTCTCAAAATAACCCTGTTTCAGTTAGGACTTTTAAGGGTTGTATCGTGGCCTAGTTCATGGTTATATAAATAAAAGATATAGGCTCGAAGTTTATTGTGCCCACCCCTCTTCGTGATGTCCTCCATTCCTATGTTCAGTTAATTTTCACAAACGCTCACCTTTCATAAGGGTTTTGTGTTGGTTGAAGAACCATTGTTGCTATCGGTTCAAACACCAATCAGGTTGTCGTTTGGAGTCAGTCACCCCTTTGTCTTTCGTGTCTGTGCCACACGACTTTGTTCTTGTTTGAGGATCTTTCTTGCATAATCCTTTTCGTCTTTCGCTTTTGCGTTATTTTGCTTATCCCAAACTTTTGCCTGGACTGATTCTTGTGAATCTTTGATTGTGAAGTCCAGCGGGATGCCCTAACATTTGCCTAAGTCGATTGTTTTCAAGTTTCGACTTAGCGGGCTTTTCATTTCTTTTCTTTTTTGAACAAGTCGTGTGACACTGTTTGCCTTGATCCCTATGCGAGGGTTGAGACTGCCTCATTCTTTGGTCGATGAAGGATAACCATTGTGGCTTCCAGTTTTTGGACCTCTTGATTTGGATAACCATTGTGGTTTCTGGTATTTGGACCTCTTGATTAGCATAATGTAATGTAATGGATCCTCAAATACACTCCTTTATGAAAGCCTGAACGCTTGGTCCGACTAGTTGACATCTACCCTGCCCCTGGGTTAAATGTACGGGTTTTTTCATGCGAAAAGAAACTACTACTTTAAGACTCAAAGGGATTAGAGAGGGTCTATCTCCCTTATATCTCTGGTGTTTAGGGATTTGAAACAAAGCCTGTACATCGTCAACAGGGTCTTATTCAAGAGCAAACAATTAGAGATTCTTGTGTTTTATTTCGCCATTCTCCTTCATAGAGTTTAAGCACGACAATTGGTATTGTGATGTACACATGCAAAATTAGAAGTAAATGCGAATGATTTACTTCAAGAAAAACATGTGCGTTTTATTATTGATAACATTCAAAAGCAAACAACTTTCGTACAAGTATACAATTTTTTTGCAAATAACAGAAACTACAAATGGAAATGCAGTAAAGAAGCTGAACATTGCCGTTGTTGAGGAGTCTTAACTCCGTCTGGACCTGTCAGTCTTGGATACTTTCAGTGATCAATAGCTCTTTCACAAAGTTGTAATCTTCAAGTTGCAGTCGTATACCCAACCATGGCAATCATACCTTTTCTTCTATTTATTCTGACTCTGACACGAGACGTCTGAAGGAAGGAGTAAAAGATGGGGAGTAAAGTTGTCTTATAAGGTTGCTCGGAATGACCTGACGATCTTCTGCCTATGTATCTCCATTGACTAATGACCAATGAAGAATCAAAGTGACGTAGTTCCCCTCAATAGGGAAGACAATGCATTGAAGAAAAACAAACAAACAGTTGCCATTGTGAGAGTATCTGAATCCTGATGGCTTTATTTGCTTCTTGAAGATTCCAACTTAATGTGGACCATCTGGTAAAACAACCGTGACACCGGCTCCGTTGTGATTAGGCATTGGGTTTTGGAATACGTTTGGGCGAGGAGAAAAATTGACTACTTTGGAGTCAATTAAGTCATGTACCTTGTTCTGAAAAGCCCAACATTTCTCAATATTGTGCCCCTGGGCACCCAAATGGAATTCACATCTGGAATTTGCATCAAAATTCGGAGGTAGATTATCAGGAGAAGGAGCTCTCATGGTACGAAGCTCTACCATGTTCAACTTTTGCAGCTCTAGAAGTAATATAACATATGGGCATGGGATGGGATCAAGTCTGCGGTTCCTCGCTCTTGTTCTTTCCTGATTTGGTCTTTGTGCTTGATGTTGCTGACCTTGAGGTTGTTGAACCTATGGCGTAATAGTTACTACAACTATTTGGTAGTAACCTTGAGAACGACCTCTGTCTCGGCCCCTATACACAAAATTGGTTTCGCCTTCTCTTCGTCTTTGGCCATTGCCAAAAGGCTTTTTCACACCAGAAGAACCAACACTATTTACATCTTGGATCTTTCCCAATTTCAGGAAATTTTCTATCATTTCTCCAACGATGACAATATCAGCAAAACCGATGGACGAGAAAGCGGCCAGATGATCCAAGTATGCACCTTTCAAGGTGCCCATAAACATGTCTGCCATTTACCGATCGAGCAATGAAGGTTGAATCTGTGCAGCCAATTCACGCCACCTCTGGGCGTACTCCTTAAAGCTTTCCTTAGGTCCTTGAGACAAGTTCTGCAATTGAGTGTGGTTTGTAGCCATATCAATATTATATTGATATTGCTTGAGAAAAGCTTCAGCTAAATCTTTCCAGCATCGGATGGAGACCCTGCTCAGTTTCATGTACCAGCTCAATGAAGCTCCAGATAGACTATCTTGGAAGAAATGCATCCAAAGTTTCTCGTCATCAGTGTGAGCCGAGATCCTTCCAAAATATGCGTGAATGTGAGTTCTAGGGCACGTGCTGCCGTTGTACTTGTCAAATGATGGCACCTTGAACTTATGAGGGATTTTGACTCCTGGAACTAACCCAAGACTAGTTACATCGATGCCCAAGGAATTTTGACATTCCATGGCCTTAATCTTCTCTGTCAGCTCTTCATACCCGCGACCATTGATCTTATTCATATTACCAATATCAGTATCTAGTAGAGTGAACTGGTCTTCCTGTGTGTCTTCTAAAACCACATTACGGGCTGCAGTCCTGTTGGGATTTGGCTCTCCATTACGGGCAGCGTTAGGATCCACATTCTTAGTCGGTGTTCCGATATTAACATTCACCTGGGGTTGCTCAACCATCAACCTGAGACGCTCCTGGTTCTGGGCCACTTTAGTCATCATTTCCATGAACTGATCCATCCTCTGTCAGAGCTCATTGAGACCGTTCTGCATTCGTTCAACCATTCTTACTCGGTTTCTTTTTGTTGGATACCGATGAACGCGTTGACTAGCTATATTGCCTGAAGTTGAATAAGTTAGGAAGTCCGAATAACCTGTAAAATGAAAAATATGCAAATCATGCAGTAAATGCGTATGATATGTTCATGAGGATGCGACATGCGACCCTGTAAATGAGTAAGCATGTGTTAGTAATGCAAGCATGCAAATGGTGTTATGCAATGCACTGACATGTGATCAAAGGTCTGTCGATCACTGGTCTGGAGTTGGTGTTGAGAAGACAGTTATGTGCTATTGAAGAGTCATAACAGCAGTACCGCCGAAATCCCGGATCTCAGGACCAAAGGACCATGTAAAACCTGATCATAATACTGAACAATGATGACAAAGCGGGTATGTTGGAAGTTTCAAGGTTCCTGCAAACCTGTAAGCCCCTCCCCTCTCACGGGTATGCTACTCCGAGTCAACATCACAAACTCTCAAAGCCGGATAGCAATAATACGTTCACCATTTCCGAGAAATGGCTCATGACCAAATCAAGGAATCGGTTTGGCATTATATACTACCCAGGTAGGTCTCAGCTGAGTACGGGGAGAACAAGCATCCCTCATAAGTCCCCAGCTTCAAGCACTGAATCGAGAAACAATAGTACATTCATCCCGAAGGGTACAATACTATCGTCATACGAACAGTTTTGCTTTAACTAGATTCCTAATAGAGAACCAGACCATCTTATGCGAGTTCCCAGTGGACCCTCGGATGCGAGTGGGTTTGCCAACAAATGTGGTCTGCCACTGTCATCACTGGAGAGGGATGTTTCTGCAAAGGTTCTCAATGATCGGTCTCCTGACTGCACATAACTATCAAGGTTGTGTATTGCCCCAAAAAGATTTCGGCATCAATACATTCCCGAGAAGGTCGTAAGTCAAGGCGTGGAACTCATTAATACCAACATAGCTAAATGCCATGAAGCCAAAGTGGAACCACTCTAAGTCCTAGGTGCACTCAAGCCGGGTATTTGGCTTATCTCATAGTAACAAATCCCATCCAACAGAAAAAATGAAACCAGCACAGCCAGACAGTAATAATGATGCATGATAAATACTGAAAGCTGTAAATAAATGTTGTAAAGTAAAGATATAAAGTAATACTGTAAATGAAAACAATAAAGCTAAACTAAATCACACATCAACAAACAGATAAACACCCAAAGAAACAAAAACAGACAAGCGCTAGGATTGACACTACGAGGGAAACCAGAGATTTTGGGTTCGATCTCCAGTAGAGTCGCCAGCTGTCGCTCCCGGGATTTTCATCCTAGTACAAACGCAAAATTGGCATGGAAAAGGTAGAGTCTCCAGCCAGGCATTTTTATCCCGAAGGAACGGGAAATGTAATGCTGCACAAACCTGAGGAAGAAGGAAAGGACAAGGTCCTGGGAACCAAAGATCTGGGTTCGGGAGTCGGTTACAACATGTGAAGGTATTAGCACCCCAGATCGTCCTCCGTACCCGACGGGATCCGCGCTTGTTTGTTTGTTTGTTTGTTTCAAAGGGTGAGAAAATAAAGCTGCTGAACAAAACTACTACTGGAACTGGAATGAAAGAAAGGGAATTGGAAAAGAGAACGAAAGGAAAGAATGGGGGAAAATGTAGGGAAAATAAAGAATGTGCTCGAACGGGCCCTACCCAGCTGCCCACGTAACTCATCGGGAAAATGAGGATCAAAGTCGACGTAGTTCGCCTAACTAAGGAAATAACTGGTTTGTGTTTTTTAGGATGACGTTGCCATAGCTCAAGCTCAGGTGTTACCGGCTCTGACTCGAGGGTGTTTACCGTATCGCTATTTGAACTGTCGAGGCAAGTCGCATTCGTCCGCAAAGAGTATGAGATGAGAAGGGAAGACGTGATGTCTTTTTTCATTGTCTTTTATAAGAAGTGTTTTGAGTTTATTGTTTGTGAACATCCTCATACTAAGACTTATCCATCGTGGTAGATAACTTACACCTCGCCCCGAAACGGGACATGTATAAGTACTCCGTAACAAAGTCTCATGTCGTATGAGATCATTCAACCTTTATTATGTATTTTATTATTTTCTTTATGAGGTGAGAAAGAAGGAATCAAGTGGAAAAAAGGGAAAAACTAAGGGGGACTACGACACAACCCTAATTTAGTTATCATATACAAAAGGGAGATCTTAATGGTTTGTGAGGTTTTCTAAACCTAATAATAAGAAAAAAGAGTTAGAAACTAACTTACTTCCTAAGGAAGTTAAGTTGTTTCTAAGGAGAGCAAAGAGGAAAGCCTATGATCAAAGCACAAGGTGCTAAGGAAAACACAACTAAAATGCATAAGAGATGAGAATGAAGTGATACTTACCTCAATCTTCCCCCCTACAAAACAAATGTTGGCATGGTAAACCTGACAAAAAATAAGGTAAACAAATACCAAATTAATTCCTAAGGTAACTAGGACCTAAATTAGACTCAATCTACGGTTTAGTGAACCTAAAGGCAATGCAATGCAAAATTCAACAGCCTATAACAACTACCAAATGCAAAAACAGCAATGAAATGCCATGTAACACACAATCAGCTTTTTACAGCCCACAATCAGCATGCAAAGTAGGTGTAAAAAGTCACAAACAACATGAACTACATAGCAAACAACATACATTTTACAACTCCTATATGCAAAGACAACTATGAAATGTAAAATGCAGCTTTGATTATTTTTCATTTTTAATGCACAACTCAATCATGAAATGCTCAATTAACATGAATATATAATATGAATATGGATCAAGCACATATTTGAATGTCATGACTATTTTTTGAGGGATTATGCAAGAATGCACCACATGATTTGTTATGCAACAAGTATGCAAAATATGGCACATGAACATAGCATATGAACATAATGAACATTGATCATGAATATGCAACATGATACATCAACAAGAATGTCAAGCTTAATGAAAAATTCAGAATTAAATTGATGTGAATGATGTGATCAAACATGCAACCAAATGCACATACATACATGGTTATGTGAAATGCAACATATATATTGACACAATGAAATCCAAATGAGTTAAAGAAACATACGAAAGATGCAAAAACAGAATACAACATGATTATTTACATGACAAAAGGTGCATGGACATAACAACAATATGCAATAATTCAATTCATGCACAAACTAACACATAAACACAAATATGCGAAATAGACGCAAGCGTGTCGAAACGACTCGAAATGGAGGAATGAGATGTCGAAACTAATCTTGAAAATTCCCTAAAATCATGACATATCAATCTATGGTGGTAAAGGGAGAAGTAATGCCCAAGAAAAATGGAAAAACACTTCTTGCAATCGACTTATTTCCTAAAGCTCCTAATGAAACTATTATCTAGTGAGCTCAAATTTTACACCTAAAAGCCATAATCCAAACCTTAATGGCACCTAGAATAAGCTATAATTCTACCTACGAACAAACAAAGTGATCAAATTGTAATCAAGACGAAATTAAACGGTCAAGCACATACACAACGATAAACACACGAAGAATGTCATCATGGCGAGATGAAGAGAATAAGTTAAATTAAGAAGCGGATTTAGATCACCAACCTACGAAGCGGAGGATTGCTTCGGTGAGTGTTACGATGTAGATCGGAATGCAAATGGAGAAGAAAACCGGAGAGTCGAAGCTTCGATCCACGAACGCGCAAAATAAATGCGGTTAATGATGCTTCTTGATGAACACTTGATCAATAACCTCAAATAAGCTCAAAACTCTTCCAAAATCAGAATTGATTCTTCAAATAAGCTTCACAATGAGATGATTAATGGAGGTTTTAGCTTCAAGTTCTTCAAATTCCAATGAAGAATTTGAAGAACTTCTAGGAAGAAGCTTTGGTGAGAGGTTGAAAATGGTGAAAAAGTTTGAGAGAAGAATGAAAAAGATGAAGTGAAAATGATGAAGAATAGTGAAAAAAATGAGAGAGAGCTTTGTTTTGGGATGAAGTGGGTTTATATAATGTTTAGGCTTGGTATGAGGTTTGGGTTTGGAGGTTGCTTAGGAGTTAGGTTAGGTTTGGAGTTAGTTAGGGCTCTAGAGAGTTCTAAAGTATTCTTTTGAATATTCCTTAGAATATTCCTTGGAATATTCCTTGGAAGGTTGTAGAAGATTCTAGAATATGGTAGAGTAATCCAAGAGAAGAGTGTGGAACAAATGTGAAGAGTGTGGAACAAGGCAAAGGAAAGGAGAGGAAAAAGTGGAGGAGAAGAAACTGAAAAAACATCAAAAATAGCTTATGTATCGATACGAAACTCCTATGTATCGATACATGTTAGTTTTATAATTGATATGTATTGATATGAAAATGTATGCATCAATACATACTATTGCTTTGGTTATTTTCAGCAAATTTAATCACTTATGCATCAATACGAAATTCGTATGTATCGATACATACAGGCTTATGTATCGATACGAAATTCGTATGTATCGATACAAAATGAGTAAATTTGTTTTTTTTATTCCCCCACCATTTCTTGATCAAAATGAGAGGGCAAATTTTGGGGTGTTACACCTTTACGAGTGTAGGATGGGTTGACCATGGCAGCATCTGTGTAGTGCAAGATGAAACGGTTGATAGTTAGTGTGAAATGGACAAGTGGATAAAGCCTTGTGTCCCGGGTGTGCAACTCAGCAACTGGTCATCCGAAGCAATCGTTTATGTCACTCAACTAGAAGAGTAATAGTTTTATGTTTCTATTCTTTTGTATGAAAGCTCTATGTCTTGCCCGGGGCATAGTAGCTCATTGTAAGGGTTCATTTGTTCCATAAAGCAATAACAATCATTAATAAAGTGGACGTTTTTGGCATTCATTCATGTTGTTCCTTGTCTTTCATTTTATTTTTGTTTTAAAATAAATGGAAATGTTTTCCATATCTCTCACTCTTTCTAAAATCTAGCACGAATCATCATTCATGCGGATGTACCCCATCGGGTCTCATCAGTGGCGATCTTGCTATGGCTCAATATGACTTCGATAATCCAATTTACCTAGCCAACGAGGAAGGTGAAGAAGATTGTGAATTACCCAAAGAATTAGCCAGATTGCTCAAGCAAGAGGATATGGTGATTCAGCCACATGAAGAGACCATTGAGGTGATCAACCTGGGTACTGAAGAGGACAAAAAAGAAGTCAAGATCGGGGCTGCTTTGGAAGAATCTGTAAAAAGTCGGTTGATTTCTATGCTCCAAGAATATGTTGACATCTTTTCTTGGTCTTACCAGGACATGCCAGGGTTTGACACCGATATCGTAGTGCACAAGCTTCCACTCAGAGAAGATTGCCCGCCGGTAAAGCAGAAACTGAGAAGAACTCGACCCGACATGGCTATAAAAATCAAGGAAGAGGTTCAAAAGTAGTTTGATGCCAGATTTTTTGCCGTGACAAGTTATCCTCCATGAGTTGCAAATATTGTACCAGTTCCTAAAAAGGATAGTAAAGTCAGAATGTGTGTAGATTATCGAGACCTGAATCGGGCGAGCCCCAAAGATGACTTCCCATTGCCACATATTGACGTGCTAGTTGACAACACTGCCCAATTCTCTGTTTTCCTTCATGGATGGTTTCTCAGGCTACAATCAAATCAAGATGTCGCCAGATGACATGGAAAAGACCACTTTCATCATCCCATGGGGCACCTTCTGTTACAAAGTGACGCCATTTGGTTTGAAAAATGCTGGAGCAACATACCAACAGGAAATGGTGACTCTATTCCATGACATGATTCATCATGAGATCAAGGTCTACGTCAATGACATGATCGCAAAGTCACAGACGGAAGAAGAACATTTAGTCAACCTAGCCAAGCTGTTTGACAGTCTTCGGAAGTTCAGATTGAGACTGAACCCGAATAAGTGCATATTTGAGGTGCGTTCCAGAAAGCTGTTGGGCTTTATTGTTAGTGAAAATGGGATTGAGGTCGACCCTGCGAAAGTAAAAGCAATTCAGGAGATACCTGAGCCGAGAACCGAGAAGGAAGTACATGGCTTATAAGGGAGGTTGAACTACATTGCATGGTCCATCTCTCACCTAACAACCACGTGTGAGCCTATTTTCAAGCTTCTGAGAAAGAATCAGGCCATCAGGTGGAATGAGGATTACCAAATAGATTTCGGCCGAATCAAGGAGTATTTGCAAGAACCTCCAATTCTCATACCTCTAGTTCTAGGGAGTCCTTTGATCATGTACCTCACAGTGCTTGAGGGATCGATGGGATGTGTACTGGATCAGTAGGACGAGTCTCGTCGAAAAGAGCATGCAATCTATTACCTTAGCAAAAAAATTACCGATTGTGAGACACGATACTCACTGCTCGAGAAAACTTGTTATGCTTTGGCATGAACTACTCGCCGACTAAGACAATACATGTTGACTCATACCACTCTATTGATTTCCAATATGTACCCCGTTAAATACATATTTGAAAAGCCATCTCTAACTGGAAGAGTAGCTCGATGGCAGATGATTCTGACAAAATACAACATCCAGTATACTTCGCAAAAGGTTATCAAGGGAAGTGTATTGTCGGATTTTTTGGCCCAACAACCAATTGAGGATTACCAGCCAATAAGGTTCGAGTTTCCAGATGAGTACATCACGTTCCTTAAGTCGAAAGACTGCGAAGAACCACTCCCAAAGGAGGGGCCAGACCCCGAATCCAAATGGAGTCTGATGTTTAACGGGGCCGTTAACATGAATGGTAGTGGAGTTGTGTTGTTATAATCTCACTAGAAGGGATCCATATTCCATTCACTGCCCAGTTGACATTCGAGTGCACCAACAATGAAGCAGAGTATGAAGCATGTACAATTGGGATCAAGGAAGCAGTTAATTTGAGAATCAAGAACCTCGAGATCTTCGGTGATTCGGCTTTAGTTATCAATCAGGTTAACGAAAAATGGCTGCTTCATCAACCTCATCTAACTCCTTACATGGACTATACCAGAAGGTTGCTAACTTTCTTCACAAAGGTCAAGTTGCACTACATATCTCGGGACGATAACCAATTTGCTGATGCTTTGGCAACCTTGTCCTCCATGATCAAGGTTCACCAAGAGAACTATGTGCCCAAAATCAACGTGTCTCATCTTGATAGACCGACATACGTGTTTGCAGTTAATGGGGCTAATGATGACAAACCTTGGTACTACGATATCAAGTGCTTTCTGAAATCTCAGGAATACCCGACAGGGGCATCCAGTAAAGACAAGAAGACCCTTAGAAGGTTGGCATGTGGGTTCTTCTTAAACCAGGATGATGTGCTCTATAAACGGAACTTCAACATGGTCTTGCTCAGATGCATGGATAGACACAAACCAGACATGTTGATGCAAGAAGTTCACGAAGGCTCCTTCGGTACCCATGCTGGATGATATGCTATGGCAAAGAAACTTCTCAGGTCGGGGTATTATTGGATCACCATGGAATCCGATTGTTGTAAATACTCCCGCAAATGCCACAAGTGCCAAATTTACGCTGACAAGGTGCATGTGCCTCCAAATCCGTTGAGTTTAATGTCATCACTGCGGCTCTTCTCCATGTGGGGCATTGATATGATTGGCAAGATTGAGCCAACTGCTTTTAACGGTCACCGCTTCATCCTAGTTGCCATAGACTATTTCACGAAGTGGGTCGAAGTGGCATCTTATGCCAATGTCACCAAACAGGTGGCAACCCGATTCATCAAGAGGAATATCATCTATCGATATGGAATTTCCGAAAGAATCATTACTGATAATGGTTCTAATCTCAACAATAAGATGATGGCAAATTTGTGTCGGGATTTCAAGATAGAGCATCACAACTCTTCACCGTATCGCCCGAAGATGAATGGCGTTGTCGAGGAGGCCAACAAGAACTTTAAAAATATCGTACATAAGATGGTTGTGACGTACAAAGATTGGCATGAGATGTTGCCGTTTGCATTGCATGGGTACCAAACATCTGTGCACACCTCAACCAAGGCAACCCCATTCTTGCTTGTGTACGGTATGGAGGCAGTCCTACCGGTGGAAGTAGAGATCCCTTCGTTGAGAATAATGATGGATGTTAAGCTTGCCAAAGCTGAGTGGCTGAGATCCATGTACAATCAGTTGAGCCTCATTGAAGACAAACACATAGCAGCTGTATGCCATGGATAGTTGTATCAACAACGAATGAAATGGGCTTTCGACCAGAAGGTACATCCTCAACGCTACATACTCGACGACTTAGTGCTGAAAAGGATCCCTCCTCCTCTAACATATCATAGGGGCAAGTGGACGCCTAACTATGAAGGTCCATTCTTGGTTAAAAAGGTCTTCTCGGGCGGAGCCTTAATGTTAACAACCATGGATGGCAAATACTTCTCTTCCCCTGTCAATGCAAACACAATTAGAAAATACTTCGTATAAAAAGACCAGCTGGACAAAAACAAAATAAGAGTCCAGGCATAAAAGGGCATCCCGGTGAGCCAAAAACATAATAAAAGGCTCGGTCAAAAATTAGGGAAATATTTAAAAAAATGTACACCCGCTGAGTTGAAAAGCCACATCAGACAGCTCAGGAAAAAAAGGGTATCCCAGTGGATTGAAAATCCGAAAGGGCAATCCACGTGAAATAGGGACTAAAACGAACAACTGCAGTCTGCGAGATCTGTGTTTCGTCATTGGAAATCAAGGATACTCAGAGGGTTAAGGATCTATTCAATCGTCTTCTTCAAAAGCGAAGCATGCAGAGAGTATTGAGGACATACAAGTCACAGCCGAATCGGAGCTTGATGAGATCTGATTTTCATATTGCCATTAGGATAATTTATTTTTCTTTTGTGCAATTTCCTCTTTCTAGGGATTGCTTCCCGGTGTAATGCCTATTCATGGCCATTTTCAATCAATAAAGTGCAATTTCATTCAATTTGCTCCCATATGTTTTTGTTTTTCATCCACTGGCGATTGATTGCAAAAACGTCCAACAAATTATAATAGATATTGCATTGTTAATACGTGAATGCTTTATAATACATGCATGGGAATAAAACATTTGACATATATCTGATGTGTTAAGTAACAAGGATGGTGATTCAGACCATGAAACTGGGGCATGCATGCCAAACTAACGCTCTATTTTGCAGGCATTATCAGTTGTGTTCATTATCATACATGTACAGGTGTTGCAAGCAAAGCCATTGCCAGCACATGACTTCAGGAAGCCTTTCCTCAGCAGATCATTGAGCGAGATTCCTCAGCAGGTTTCATTGGACTATCTTTTCTCCAACATGGCAACAAGAAAATTGTTAGTACTTCATTGGTAGAGGGTATCATTAGCAATAGAGGATCTACATCTCTCATCCCCAGCATGGGACGCCTTACATCTCTCATCCCCAGCAAGAGGCGACTTAAAAATCTTGTCTTCAGCAGGAAGCCTTCTCATTGACATTCTCCATCATCCCAAGTAGAGATGGAAATTGAAAGCTTACTCAGCATAACAACTAAAGGCTGATGTTCTCCCCAAGCAGAGAGATTTCCTTCAACGAAGGAGTATTCCCCACCAGAGTCTTCATTATCCCCAACAATATAGGAAGATTCATTATCCCCTAGCTGTGGTGAAGATAACAAGAAGTCAGATGGTTTTCCTTCTTGCACAACATTGTTTGTAGTTTTCCCAGTGAAGTTAACCAAAGCAAAAATCCTCATTGGCATCTCTCCCCTAGGAAGAAGATGATGTATCTGAGGGATTCCCTAGAAGATTTCTTCCTCAGTAGAATGCCAATGCATTTGTTTCCTCAACCGAGTCAGAAGGACATCACTTCCCCAATGGAGTTCAACGGGTAGCATACCTCTCAAATCAAGTTCATCCCAACAGGGTCTTGGCTCTCCAATCTTAAAGTCCAATTTACTTTTGGCAGTGGCGGCAGTTCAGAGCTGGTGTATCATTAACACTATTCCCCGCAAAGTTACTTTTCCCCACAGGGGTTCATCAAATCAATGCAGTGATTATTTCTTCCATAATAAAACGGTCATGAATACCTGCCATCTCCTCATTAGGAGATCCCCGTGCATTTGCATTTAGTAATCATCATTACATTTGCATCCTCAAAGAAAAAACGTAGCATTTCCATCATTATAGAGCATTAAGCCATGGAAATTCAAAGATATGCATATGAAGCATAAGCCAATTTTGGTACCTTGCAAAAAAGCCCGAAACAATATTTCTTCAATCAGACTGAAGTATCCCCACAAAGAATGTCAAATTCATTCCTCAATATGGTTGCTCATACCAATCCACACTCGTTTTCCCCAGTTGAGTCTCCATTCCACCAATGGTCTCATCTCTCCGAGTCTCCGTTTAAGTACAACAACTTCACTTTTCTCGTTTCCTTTTCAGTACAACGGTCACGTGTCGGGTTATCATTTAAGCATAATGATCATGTTTCTTTTGACTCCATTACAGTACAATGGTTCCATCTTTCTGATTCCATCTAAGTATGATGGTCTCGTTTCCTTTGAGTTATCCTCTAAGTACGATGAGCTCGTTTCTTTTGATTCTGTCTGAGGTCAGTTTCATGTTTTGAGTTGTCATTCGAGGATGACATTCTCTTCTTCAAGTCCTTTTGAGGTTGGTCTTATTATTCTGGCTATCATTTGAGGATGATAGACCATTTTAAGTCTATTGATTGAGGTTAGTATGTCTCTTTTGCAAAGTCTGTCCGAGGTCAGTGTTTGTTTCTGGTTATCGACTGAGGCTGGTATACCACTATGTCTCCATTCGAGGATGGTTTCGTGTTAGATTCGAGGATCTTTTGTGAGTTGTCATTCGAGGATGGCATTCTCTTCTTCAAGTCCTTCTAAGATTGGTGTAACACGGTGGAAGAACTGACTTTCTATAAATGTTGCGGATAGCAAGAGTCGCCACCGACTTTTATTTTATCCATAAGGAAGGGACATAAAAGAATAGGAAAGACCGTTTTGAAAAGACTTGGGTTCGGGGGGTAGGTTATATAAAGGGAAGGTGTTAGCACCCTTTATATCCATGGTTATCCATGGGCTCTTAGTTACTTAGCTCACTT
The DNA here is from genome assembly GCA_963966055.1 of Lathyrus aphaca. Taxonomy (NCBI): domain Eukaryota; kingdom Viridiplantae; phylum Streptophyta; class Magnoliopsida; order Fabales; family Fabaceae; genus Lathyrus; species Lathyrus aphaca. The sequence continues at coordinate 437,456,807 of OZ014521.1, forward strand.
AATTATTTTTGAAAAGGTGAAGTGTGTGAGTAGAATTTTTTCTAAGTACTTTGTAATGATCCTCGTATGGATGTATACAAAGCCTTATTTGAAAATGTTTGAAAATAGTGAGGTGTGAAAAGTATTTCTTTTTTTTGAAGCGTGAGCAAGTAACTATGTCATTCATAAACTAAGTCATTCATGTTCTTATATGTCCTTTCAAGGGTAAGACTATCCCTATTATTAAGGAATATGTAGTCATTACCTTGGATTTTAAGGGACAGGCGTAAGGTCATCGTACGGTCAATGAAGGCAACTGGGGGTGTCTTTAGCAACTGGGAGGGGCTATCATCTTTTTTAAACAAAGGGACAAGATCATTCTAGGTAACATCGTAGGCAACATTGTAGTGACTTGAACTTTTAACCGAGGGAGGGACAAGATGATTTCTTATTATTAGGGTTTTGCTTAAGACACCCTCACTTTCGAGGGACTTGACCGTTGTATTGAAGGCAACCAAGAGGGATGTCCTAGGAGATGCAGATAGCGATCATAGATCGACTTACGTGTGTGAGTGATTATTTTAAATATTTATTCTTTTAATTAATTCTCTAAGTCCGTATTAATTACAATTAATTCTTTCCACTCCCTATTTACTAACCACACAATTTATATTTACGAAAATAAAAATAAAGATAAAATCCTAACTATTACATGGCTTAGGGGCAGATACAAGATAATCGGATGACAAAAATAAATTACAATAAATAATACCTATACAATTTTTCTAATAAGATAAATAAAGCAAAATTTAAACAAAGAAAAAATTAATAGTAAAGCAAAAATAAAATAAAGAAAATAAAAATTAAGATTTAAGGTTAAGGTTTAAGAAAAATATTTTAAGGGTTTAAAAAAGAAAAAATTAGGTTTATTACATAATTAGGGTTTAAAAATCTAATATCTATAACTATTATTAATTTATAGTTTTAATAGTAAAAAATAACAATATAATTTAATAAAAAAATAAGTATGTGTTATTTAGAAATTATTTTATAATTAAGAAAATAGTCAAAAGTAATTAACATAAATAATAATTATTTAATTAATATAACATATAATATAATAAATTAAAAAGAAAAGAAAAGAAAGAAAAAGCATAAAAAATAAATGGGGGAGGCCTGGTTTTGAACCCATGACCTCCCCATTACCATACTAATGCACTGACCAGCTGGGCTACGTGCGCGTCCAATCATTGGAATAAATCACGTGTATTATATATAAAAAACCTGTAAAATAAAACAAATTAAAAAAAAAGAATGGAGGACCTGGGAATCGAACCCAGGTCTTTTGGTTCCCACGCGTACTTCTCCACCACCACGCCATCTGCACCATTTGAGAATTATAACAGAAACAAATATATATAAAATAAAACGTTTTTTTAAATTCATGGTTTTGGCGCCTTCAGACTTTGTCTTCCTTCTTTTTCCTGCAAAAACACCTGTGAAAATTGATATGAATTTTCCTGCGAATTTATTTTTGTAGGTATACCTAGGTCTTCACATATAACACATATAGGTACGATTTGTCCAAATTATTTGTGCCAATTGATTGCTCATAACCTGCAAAGACTTAATCCAGCATCAAATATAATTTATATTGCATAAATCGAAAGACCCTAATTTGAAGGTTTGAACCCTAACTAAGGCGAATCATCAATCATGTACCTAAAACAAAATTAAAACATCCAGAAAGCTTTCAATCATTATCACAATCAATAATATGGCATTAGATTCAATGTATAATGTATGCATAATAGAAATCGAAAATTTAAAATGTGGATGGAAATATGAATTTGGTTGCCATGATTTCGTGATGTTTCGATGATGTTGAAGCTGGAAATACGATCTATGAGGTCTTAGGAATATGTAGGAACCTTTGAAATCTTTGAAAACACCCTGGAATATGTAAATTGAAAATTGTATTTTATTGAAATTTTTTAGTTTTGAATATGCCTCCCCTCTGCAATCTTCGTCCCCTTTGTGTTTGTGTATGTTGTAGTATATGAGGTGAGTCCAATTAGGTTAAAAAATTGATGAATTGTATGGGCTTTTGGATAACTTGATGGTGAAGATTTCCAAGTTTCAAATATTTGAAATTTCCATCAATTCTTGCTATATTTGATTCAATCTGATTTCATATAGTTTCTAAACCTTCTAAATGTGATTTCCATGATCTCCAATCAAATATTTCACACATTATTTGATTTTTTTTTATATTTTATATACATTTAAATTGAATTTTAATGATTAAAATTCAAATAAATAATAAATAAATTATAAAAACCAGAAATAATTGGAATTGGGTCCTGCTTGATGTTATTGTGAATATTGGATTGCAATTTCATGAGCCCATTTAGAGAAAATTGGATTTGAGACCCTTTTTGCTCAATGCACCCTTTGAAATTTTTCCAACTTTGACAAAGCACAACTCCCTCAATTTTAAGGCTATGAGAGTGATATTGGACTTTTTAGAAAGCTTAGAGAGTCCTCTAACAAACCTCTTTGGTCTCATGTCCATATCGTTTACCATTTTCAAATTATGCTCCTTGGAAAAAGTTTACTTGTTGACTTTTGAAAGGACCTATAATGTCTTAGCTTATACCGTCCAAATGAAGCATTTTTAGGATTGGATTGTGAGACACAAAGTTGTAGAGAATTCAATTTCCTTCAAAATTAGCTTTGGATGGGAAATGTTTGATTAAGTATGTGAAAGTTAAGGCTGGTCAAAGTTCAGTTGACTTTTTCTATGAAAACCCTAATTTAGAAACTCCTGATTCTTGATGATCTGGAATTTCCTTGATGAATCATGATCAACCCTTGACAAAATGATGAATTTTACTTCATAACCTTGATGTTGGCAAAAAATTTGAAGTTTTACTTTAATTTGATCACAATTGGCCTTAGTTTGACTTGTTAATCAACTTGACTGATTTTTGCATATCTGATCATCTAACTAGTCAAACTTATTGGGAAAGCTCTGAAACTTGACATAGAGATTCTTGAAGTCATGTGAGATTATATGAAGCTCACTTGAGGCCTTGTAAGTCCATTTAGCTTAGATAAACTCAAAACCCTAGTTTTGGATCCATTGTTCAGGAGAAGGCTTTGTCTGATGAAACCTTCAATCCATTTGACCCATTGTGAACCTTGTGAACCTTGGGACACATTTATTTGTTTGTAGGAGGGAAAATTTTAGGGTACAACAATTGAGCCTGTTCAATTTTTTGAAACCCGAGGAGTTAGATTGGCATGCACGCCATTTGTGACTGGAAGGTTGAAGGGGATTGAACACAAAAGCCTAAAAATTTGCACTCGCCAGTGCGTAGAATGATATTGTTGGTTGGTTGTATTGCTTGAATGAGCTTGAAGATTCCATTCGAAGAAAAGATTGTATTTCTTGAATGGGTTTAATGACGCCACTCGGAGAAAAGTTCTTCAAATATACTTCTTGGAGAATAAAGTAATCCAAAATATGAAGATATAGCTTTTGGGAAGATAAAACAATCCAAGGTTTGATGATATAGATTTTGGGAAGATAAAATAACCCAAGGTTAGATGATATTATAGCTTTTGGGAAGCCAAAACAACCCAAGGTTTGATGATATAGCTTTTGGGAAGACGAAACAACCCAAGGTAAGATGATATAGCTTTTGGGAAGACAAAACAACCCAAGGTAAGATGATGTAGCTTTTAGGAAGACGAAACAACCTAAGGTAAGATAATATAGCTTTTGGGAAGACGAAACAACCCAAGGTAAGATAATATAGCTTTTGGGAAGATAAAACAACCCAAGGTAAGATGATATCGCTTTTGGGAAGATAAACATCGTCCCAAGGTAATGAGATAGATTTCGGGAAGATAAAGCAGCCCGAGGTGTAAGTTATTAATGACGTTTGTCTCCTGGAGAATTAACCTGAAAAACAGGGTTAGTTCTATGCAAATATCATGATGTATATAACACTTTGCAAGATAATATTTCATGATAATGTTTTATGCGTATGATATGATATGATATGATGTGATGTATGTAAGAATTATGAATTATGTAGTTTAAAGTGTATAAGTAGCTTCGTAGAACAACTGCTGGCTGGGAAAAATAAATCCCGATTCGCTATGGAGGAATATGAAGACTTTGTTTCCGTCTTGTTTTAAGAATATCATACTCAAAACCTCCTGTTTTTGTTCGTCGTACTTTTTATTGAAGGATTAAATTCCTGAATATCCTGACTGAGGATAAAAGAGATGGACATAGATCCGAGAGACCTATTCGGTTAAGTATCAATTCTTCGGAGGATATGGAATTTCTTGAAGACTTCGTAGAGTTGGAGGTACAAAATATTACTTAAAGTATTCCGTAAGAATATCCGTAAAGATTACTCTATGGGGATGAACCGGCAAAGATTCGTTGAATTTCTATCTCCGATCGTCCTTGGTAAATACTATTATTGTATTTTATGCATTTATGCTAAACATCAATCATATTCAAAAGCATATATACATTCAAACATAATCAACGAACATTTTTCGTTTTAGTAAAAGGGGAAAAGTAAAACTGAATAAAGAGGGAAAAGTAAACCTGAATACGAAAAATGGAATTTTATTTATTTTAGAAAGTGGCCTATAAACAGGCGAGTTTTAACACGGAGACGAAAATCCTAGTAAGAGGAATTCGTCGAAGAAATTTTTACAAAGACAAAGAAAAATAACTATGTGTAAATAATCCTATTGAGTTTCAACTCCGCTATTGCCATTATCTTCAAGTATCTCATCTTCAGTTGTTGGAAAAGAAACGATTTGACTGATTTGTATCTGTTGAATTTGACATAGATAACACAACTAGTAGAGGTTACATGGGTGATCCAACGAGACATAGTCATACACTTTAATCCCTAACTTTTGCCTGGATTGCCTTTTCATGTTTTCAATCCACCGGTATACCCTTTTTTGCTCAAGCCTCATTTTCAGGTTTTCGACTTGTCGGGTGTACATTATATATATATATACCTAATTTTTGCCCGAACCCTTTTGGTTCACCGGGATGCCCTTATTTTTGGCTAGGCCAGTCAACCTAGCTGGTCTCTTTTTATGCGTAGTACTTTTTAACTATGTCTGCGTTCACGGGCTGTGGGAAATCTTCACCATCCATAGTGGTAAGCATCATGGAACCTCTAGAAAATACTCTCTTAACAACAAATGGCCCTTCATAGGTGGGGGTCCATTTGCCTCTGGGATCACCATGTGGTAATATAATACGCTTGATCACCAAATCACCAGCCTGATATACTTGTTGTTTAACTTTCTTATTGAAGGTTTTGATCATATGTTTCTGATACATCTGACCATGACAAATAACTGCTAACCTTTTCTCATCAATCAAGTTTATCTGGTCAAGTCGAGTCTGAATCCATTCATCTTCATCTAAGCCTGCATCCTTCATAATTCTCAAGGAAGGAATCTGAACTTCAATGGGTAAAACTGCCTCCATACCATAGACAAGGGAGAAAAGGGTTGCCCCTGTTGAAGTACGTATTGTGGTACGGTAACCATGAAGAGAAAATGGTAACATCTCATTCCAATCCTTATATGTAACTGTCATCTTCTGTAAGATCTTCTTAATATTCTTGTTGGTAGCTTCCACTGCGTCATTCATATTTAGACGATATGGAGAAGAATTGTGATGCTTAATCTTGAACTGCATGCAGAGATCAGTAATCATAGTATAGTTCAAATTAGTACCATTATATGTGATAATCCTTTCAGGGATGCCATACATACATATAAGATTATACTTGATGAATCGAGCCACAACATTCTTTGTAACAAAAGCAAATGAAGCTGCCTCTACCCACTTTGTGAAGTAATCAATAACAACAAGGATGAAACGATGTCCATTGGAAGCAATAGGTTTGATCTCGCCAATCATATCAATGCCCCACATGGCAAAAGGCCAAAGAGCAGTCAGAACATTCAACGGAACTGGAGGCACATGAACTTTATCAGCATATATCTGGCATTTGTGACAAGTTTTGGAATGCTGATAACAATCAACTTCCATGGTAAACCAATAGTAACCTGCTCTCAATATTATCTTAGCCTTGGTATGCCCACTAGAATGAGTACCAAATATCCCATCATGCATTTCCTCTATAATCTCTGCTGCTTCTTTCTTATCCACACATCGAAGCAAAATTGAATCATGATTGCGCTTGTACAAAATTCCATTACTCAGGAAAAACTTAGTAGAAAATCTCCTCAGAAACTTCTTATCACTGATAGATGCCCCTTCTGGGAACTCTTGAGCTTCAAGATACCTTTTCACTTCATAGAACCAAGGATTTTCTTTTACTCCTTCAGTATCAACCTCATTGCAGTATGCAGGTTCATCAAATCAATCAATAGTAATTCTGGGAGCTTCATCATCCCAACTGATTTCAAACATAGATGCCATGGTGGCTAATGCATCTGCCAACTGATTTTCTTCTCGTGGAATATGTCCAAAGGTGATCTCTTCAAAGTACAGGATCAAAGACAACACATGCTCTCTGTAAGGGATGAGATTAGGATGCTTGGTCTCCCAATCTCCTTTAACTTGACTAACTACCAGGGCTAAATCTCCATACACATTCAAAAACTGAATCTTCATCTCAATGGCAGCCTTGATACCCATTATGCACGCTTCATACTCAGCTATATTATTGGTACAATTAAAACAAAGTCTTGTAGTAATTGGTGTATAACAAACTTTAGGAGAGATAATGACAACACAAACACCATTACCAAGCGCATTAGAAGCTCCATCAAAAACCATAGTCCATCGGGATCCTTGTCCAGGTCCTTCATATTGTCTAGGTTCTTTAGTAAAAATCATAATATCCTCATCTGGAAACTCAAAATTCATAGACTGATAATCATCCACTACTTAATGAGCCAAATGATCAGCTAATACACTTCCTTTAATTGCTTTCTGAGTAGTATACTGTATGTCATATTCTGTCAAGATCATTTGCCATCTTGCTATTCGTCCGGAGAGAGCAGGTTTCTCAAATATGTACTTGATTGGATCCATTTTTGAAATCAATAAAGTGGTATGAGTCAACATATACTGTCTTAGTCGGCGAGCAACCCATGCCAAAGCGCATCAAGTTTTCTCGAGCAGTGAGTATCTTGTTTCACAGTTGGTAAACTTTTTGCTAAGGTAGTATATTGCTTGCTCTTTTCGACCAGACTCGTCATGTTGCCCCAACACACACCCTATTGAGTTATCCAATACTGTCAGGTACATAATCAAGAGTCTTCCTTCAACTGGTGGCATCAATATTGGAGGTTCCTGTAGGTACTTCTTGATCTCATCAAAAGCTACCTGGCATTCTTCATTCTATTCCATTATTTGATCTTTCTTCAACAACTTGAAGATTGGCTCACAAGTAGCAGTTAACTGGAAAATAAATCTTGCAATGTAATTCACTCGTCCCAAGAAACCTCTATCTTCTTTCTCAATACAGGGAGCAAACATCTCTTGTATAGCTTTTACCTTTGCAGGATCAACTTCAATACCCTTACCACTGACAATAAAACCCAAAAGTTTACCAGATCTAACTCCAAAGGTACACTTGTTTAGATTTAATCTCAACTTATACTTCTTTAACCTCTCAAACACCTTGTGCAGATTATCAAGATGTTCTCTTCAGTCTGAGATCTGGCTATCATATCATCCACATATACCTCTATCTCATGGAAAATCATATCATGGAACAAAGCTACCATAACACACTGATATGTTGCCCCAACATTCTTCAAACCAAATGGCATCACCTTATAACAGAAAATGTCCCATTGTGTAACAAATGTAGTGTTCTCCATATCTTCAGGTGCCATCTTAATCTGATTGTAACCAGAGAAACCATCCATAAAAGATAATACCTTATGTTGAGAAGTGTTGTCTACCAGAACATCAATATGTGGAAGTGGAAAGTCATCCTTGGGGTTGGCTTTGTTCAAATCCCTGTAATCTACACACATGCGTACTTTACCATCTTTCTTAGGCACCGATACTACATTTGCAACCCACTGAGGATAAGAAGTAACAGCTAGGAACCCTGCATTGAATTGTTTCATCACCTTTGCCTTAATATTTTCTGACATTTCAGGATGCATACGACGGACTTTCTATTTTATTGGGCGACAATCCTCTTTCACTGGTAGACGGTGAACCACAATATCAGTATCTAGCACTGGTATATCTTCATAAGACCAAGCAAAAATTTCCATATAATCATGTAACATCTGAATCAACCTGTTCTTAACACCATCTTCTAATTTAGCATCTATCTTGACCTCTTTCCTGTTCTCCTCAGTTCCCAGATTCACAACTTCAATTGGTTCCTCATGTGGATGTATAACTTTCTTTTCTTGCTGTAGCAATCTAGCCAACTCTACAGGCACTTCACAATCTTCCTCCTTTCCATCTTCAGCTTGATAGATCGGATTCTCGAAGTCATAATTGGCAATAGCAGAACTGTTATCGACATGATCCAAAGTGGACGAGGATCTGCATTTTAGTGACGTGGGTGTGTGTAAGAACACATAGCTTTTTGATAAAAGGAAAAAGTAAAAGAAAGACAAAGAGCATAATATTTACGAAAGCGAGAAACATCCATTGATTTTATTGAATGAAAATATGCAAATGAAATGACAACCCTAACAAGCACACCTTTGTGCCCCTGGCAAGGCACAAGGCTCAAAGTATTTAATTGTTCAAAATTACAAAATTGAAATTAGAAAAACAAAATAGCATTTACTCCTGACTAGAGGAGATAGGAATAACGTCTTCAGCCTTCCAGTTGTTGAGCCCATCACCAATGGTAGGAAAGATCCAATTATCCAGGTTGTATTCTTCATCATAATCTCCCACAACATTGATTTGGTCCTTTATGATTCCTTTATTAGTGATATGAACAACACGAGCACGACGAACAACCTTCTGAGATTCTGCAGTAAAACCCAAACCAAACTTGTCAGACTTGTAAGGAATGTCAGGAAGTTGACCTCAAATAGTACAACCACCTTCTTCAACCACAACTTTAGCATCCTTGAGAGAGGCCATTGTAGGAGGTACTCTGGTAACAACAGACACTAGTTTAGCAGCATGGATGGATTCAGTAGCAGGAAAAACTTGAGGAACCACTTCAAATGTATGGCAAGGAGTCTCAACAAATTCACCCTCCATCTCAACATATTTAAAAGCATTCACATGACTGACCATGTATTCTTCCTCACTATAAACAGTGAAAATCTTTCCTTTCACTGGATACTTCAATTTCTGATGTAAAATGGAAGTTACAACACCTGCCCCATGGATCCATGGGTGCCCAAGCAAACAGGAGTACATATGACGAATATCCATCACATAGAAAGTGGAATCGAAGACTTGAGAGCCTACTTTGATTGGGAGATCCACCTCTCCATGCACCATTCTTCTTGAACCATCAAAGGCCCTCACCACCATATTACTTGGCCTTAACACCACATCCTCAAGGTTGAGTTTGTCCAGAACCTCCTTGGGTAACACATTTAATGAAGAACCATTATCCACCAACACATGAGACAGAGTAGTGCCCCTACACTCAATGGAGACGTGCATAGCCCTATTATGGTTTCTTTTAGCAGGAGTCAGATCAGCGTCAGAAAAACTCAAACTATTATCACTAGTCAGATGAGCAACACAATTCTCAAATTGGTCCACAGAGATTTCATGTGGCACATGAGCATTTTTCAGGAATTTGATTAAAGCCTTGGCATGGACTTCAGAACATAATAACAAAGATAACATAGAGATTTTAGAGGGAGTATGCCCCAACTGGTCAACAATATCATAATCACTCTTGCAGATGATCTTTAGTACTTCTTCCATCTGCTTAGAGAGATCTTCGCTAATTGGTGCCTCTGCTTGAACAGGTTCAATCATTGGTCATTTGCCCCGAGCTTCAGTACTTGGTCAAGAGTTTGAGACATGGACTAGAGTAGGAGTAGTCTTGGAGGTGTCTTATGGAGAGAAAATTCTTCCACTCCTGGTAACCTTACTGGACCCAACAATATTGTCAACATCAAGATTAACATCAGTAGCAGGTGTATTAGTCAAAGGCTTTTGCTTGATGTAACGCCCTGATTCGATTTTCCCAAATTTTGTTAGAGTCTTTTATTTTAATTGAGTAATAATTATTTGGTTTGTGAAATTAATATGATAATTATTTTATATTGTGAAATTATCATGGTGATATTTGATGTTGATGAATTAATGTGATATATTGGTGTGATACATGATTTTACCGTTTTATGAATTTTCGGGTAAAAATTGGATAAAAGAGTATTTTAGGTAATTGTTAATTAATGATAAGTTAGAAATTAGTAGAAGTGGTATTTTGTGAGAAAATAATATTTGGTTGGAGAGAGTAGAAAATAGAAAGAAAATATAAGAGAGTGAGGAAGAGTATAAGTTGGTAAGAAGAGAAAGAAAAGATAGAAAGAAAAAGAGAAGAAAGAAAAGGGAGAGAAGAGAAAAGAGGGAAAGTTGGAAAAGCTTCAAGATTGCTCCAAGAAATCAAAATAATCGGGTAAGGGTGATAAGCATTGTTATCTTAATATTGTGTATGATTATGTATGTCTTTGATTGGTTGAGTTTGGGTTGTGATGAAAGTTAGAGAAGATGGATAGTTAGGGTTTGAGAGAAAATGTGAGAAATTGGTAGATTAATCGGTTGGAAATCGTTATAATCGAAGTATGATGTTAGAAATATGTGATTGATCATGTTTGTATGAGTTTATAGGAGTTTTGGAGTGGTTAGAGTTGACTGTTCATAGCTGGTATGTTGTTGAAATCGCAGCGGTCGCTCAGCAAGCTACCCCTCGCTCAACGAAAGTTCCAGGGTGATTTTCGCTCAGCGAGCTGTTCGTCGCTTAGCGAGCCTGGGAGGATTTTTGGGTTTTTATGTTTTGTTTCGTCACTTGAGTTTCGGGTATCCGTTTTTAGTGATCCTTATATCGATTCGAAGCTAAAAACATGTAGAATCTAATGATACTAAAATACGTAATGTTTAGCCGACTTTTCCCCGACTTTTCCGATAAAATGTAATTATGTTAATTACGGAATTGTGGGTCTGATTGTTGTGTTGTGGCCGTTTGGAAAGTAGATAAAATGCTTGAATTAAATGCGAATGTATGCTAATTGTATGAGATGAATGCATAACTATATTGTGAATATGTATGCATTTTCAAGAATGTTGTGTGTCATTTTGCATGTAATCATAATGTATGCATTCTTGTGCTGTGGGATTCTTTGTGAATCCGTTGTAGCATCGTGTGCTCATGTGGAGTGTGAGTGATGACTACAACAAGATCGTGTTCCCATGTGGGGTGTGAGCGATCGGATTATGTACCCGTGTGGGGTGTGATCAATCCAGAAACATCATGTGCCCGTGTGGGGTGTGAGCGATGGGTGATTTATTCACATTGATTGTGTGCCCGTGTGGGGTGTGAGCAATCGGATTGTGTGCCCGTGTGGGGTGTGAGCAATCCATAAAAATTGTGTGCCCATGTGGGGTGTGAGCAATGGAGAACATCGTATGCCCGACGGGAAGTTACTTTAGGTAACAAGTGATGATTCCATTTGGTTCCTGTGAGAACTTGCTGAAATGTTGAGTCGGTACCGCATTTGCATCTGCATAGAGTCGTGTGTCGGTCTCTATGAGTTGCATTTTTATCATTTTAATTATGATATGCAGAAATAAACATGAATGTGTAAATGTTTATTTGGAGTGTTATGGAGATGATAATATGTGTGATGAAACATACTTGATTGTATATATGCATGTTTGATATGTATATGTTTGTGGTATATACATTTGTAATGTATATATGTGATTAAACATAGCTAGACGTATGTTTATGAGGAATGAATAGAATCGAGGAATAAACATAAATAATATGAGTTTATGTGAATTAATGAATTGGTGCATGACGAACATGCTTGATTTGTGTATGTACACGTTTCGATGTGTATAGGTGATGAGGAATGAATGTGTGGTGAGAATATGTTTTATGTGCATTTTTATATGTTGAGATATATAATTATATGAAATGTTATTATGATAATGTTTCTCACCCTTCTGCTGTTTTATGATGCTCTATGAGGTATTACAGAGTAGGTTGCTGGATGATATTTTTGTGAAGTTCATCTTCATCTTTTTGGTCGGTCGGCTCTGATATTTAGCACCGGGTAGCTAGGGTTGGCTTGATGCCTTTTGTGAATACATTTGTATATGTATTTTGATCTGAAATGTTTTATGTAAACATGGGAGTATTTTGGTGAATCAAACTTGCCGATATATTTATGACAAGTATATAAGTTTGAAAGTGTTATGTTTTGTTTCTGCTGTTTAATGCATTGATGAATACATATGTAAGGATGAAATCCTTATGTATGTAAGTTACCTCGTTTGCTGTATATCTTTATCGAGCAGGTGTTGTATGTTTTCAATTTCAAGTATAATGTGGCATTTCTCTTTTATACCGTTTTTCAAATATACTCTGATGAAAATTTTGTTATGTGCCTAAATGATTTAATTGATTATTTTAGGGTATAGAAAGGGGGTGTTACATTAAGTGGTATCAGAGCCAGTGTTAGAGTCAGTTGTGTCTATCTTGATGTTGTTGTGATTGAAATTTTATTTAATCTTGTTGTTGTCTATGGGAATAATCAGAATGTGGCTGGTAGAAACGACAATGCTATGGCTGCTGCTTTGGAAGCAATAGCTAGGGCGGTGCTGGGAGCGCCGAATGTGAATGCGAATGATGAGTTCAGGAAGAATCAACCGCCGGTCTTCAAAGGGAGATTTGATCCTGATGGTGCTCAGAATTGGTTGAAGGAGATTGAAAGAATCTTCATAGTCATGGATTGTGCTGAAGGGAGTAAGGTGAGACTTGGTTCTCACATGCTGAAGGAAGAAGCCGATGATTGGTGGGTCGGTAGAAGTCAAACTCTTGAGGAGGATGATGAAGAGATAACTTGGGAAGTTTTTCGTACTGAATACTTAGGGAAGTACTACCCTGAGAGTGTGAAGGGAAAGAAGGAGATGGAATTCCTTGAGCTGAAGCAAGGTAGTATGTCAGTGGTTGACTATACTGCTAAGTTTGTGGAATTGGTTCAATTTCATCCTCATTATGCTGTTGCTACTGCTGAGTTTTCTAAGTGCATTAAGTATGAGAATGGTTTGCGTCCTGAGATTAAGCAAGCTGTGGGATATCAGAGAATCAGAAGGTTTTCAGATTTGACTGAATGTTGTAGAATCTTTGAAGAAGATAGCAGAGCTCGTTCTACACATTACAAGAGTGTGAATGAGAAGAAAGGGAAGCAACAAGCAAGAAGTGGACCTTATGTGACACCCACTGATAAGGGAAAACATAGGGGAAACTTTGATAGGAGATCTGGTGGAGGGAGTTCTGGTCCCGTTAAGTGTTACAAGTGTGGCGATATAGGCCACAAGTCTTTTGAGTGTGGGAAGAATATTGTGAAATGTTCAAACTGTGGAGGTCTTGGACATGCTACTACCGAGTGTAGGAGGAATGTTGTGAAGTGCTTCAATTGTGGAGAAGTTGGTCACATTAATACTAAGTGTACTAAGCCGAAGCAAGCTCAGGCGGGCGGAAAGGTGTTTGCATTAGCAGGGCAGGATACTACTAGTGCAGACCGTTTGATAAAAGGTACATGATTTATTAATAGTACTCCTTTAGTTACTATTATTGATATGGGAGCGACTCATTCGTTCATTTCTCTTGAGTGCGCTAAGCGTTTGAATTTGTTTATGTCTTCTTGGGGTGGTGAGATGGTTATCGAGACTCCTGCTTCAGGGTCGATAACTACTTATTTGGTGTGTGTAAGTTGTTCTTTGACCATGTGTGGTAAAGATTTTGTTATGGATTTATTTTGTTTGCCGTTTGAGGGTTTGGACATGATTTTGGGTATGAACTGGTTGCAATTTAATCGAGTTCATATTGATTGCTATCATAAGTTAGTAAGGTTTCCTTTTTTGGATGATGGTGAAGAAGAGAGTTTCCTATCCATGAAAGAGTTGAAGAAACTTTTAGTGGACGAAGCTCAATTGTTTGGTTTGTTTGCATCGTGGTCAGTGGAAGGCGAAGTGGAGATAAGTAGGTTTCCAGTGGTGTGTAATTTTCCAGAAGTGTTTCCGGATGATATTATGGATGTACCTCCGGAAAGAGAAGTTGAGTTTTCTATTGATCTAGTTCCGGGTACTAGACCGATTTCGGTGGCACCGTATCGTATGTCAGCTTCAGAGTTGGTAGAATTGAAAAAGAAATTGAATGACTTATTGGACAAGAGGTTTGTTAGACCGAGTATTTCTCCTTGGGGTGTGCCGGTATTGTTGGTAAAGAAGAAGGACGGAAGCATGCAGTTATGTATTGATTATCGACAGTTGAATAAGGTGACAATTAAGAACAAGTATCCGCTTCCGAGGATCGATGATTTGATGGATCAATTGGTTGGTGCACGTGTTTTTAGTAAGATTGATTTGAGATCAGGATATCACCATATTCGTGTGAAAGAGGAGGATATTCAAAAGACGACTTTTAGGACACGATATGGTCATTACGAGTATTCTGTGATGCCATTCTGAGTTTCTAATGCGCCGGGTGTGTTTATGGAATACATGAATCGTATTTTTCATGAACAGTTGGATCGTTTTGTGGTTGTGTTCATCGACGATATTTTGATTTATTCTAAGTCTCAAGAAGAGCATGAAGAGCATTTAAGGATTGTGTTACAGATTTTGAAAGAGAAGCAATTGTATGCTAAGTTGTCAAAGTGCGAGTTTTCGTTGTCGAAGGTAAGTTTTCTTGGGCATGTGATTTCCGATGGTAGAATTAGTATGGATCCATCCAAGATTGATGCGGTAATGTAATGGGAGGTTCCTAGATCGGTTACGGAGATTCAAAGATTTTTAGGCTTGACGGGTTATTACCAGAGGTTTATTGAAGGATTTTCAAAGTTGGCACTTCCATTAACGCAGTTGACTTGTAAAGGAAAAACTTTCATTTGGGATATTCATTGCGAAGAGAGTTTCATGGAACTTAAGAGAAGGTTAACAACGGCTATGATCTTGATTTTGCCGAATCCGACGAAACCATTTGTGGTGTTTTGTGATGCTTCATTGTTTGGGTTAGGTGGTGTTTTGATGCAAGATGGAAAAGTTGTAGCTTATGCTTTAAGACAATTGAGAGTGCATGAAAAGAATTATCCTACGCATGATTTGGAATTAGCGGTTATGGTTTTTGCTCTAAAAATTTGGAGGCATTATCTTTATGGTGCAAGATTCAAAGTTTTTAGTGATCAAAAAAGTTTAAAGTATTTATTTGATCAAAAGGAATTGAACATAAGACAAAGGAGATGGTTAGAACTTTTGAAGGATTATGATTTTGGTTTGAATTACCATTCGGGTAAGGCGAATGTGGTGGCCGATGCCTTGAGTCGTAAGTTGCTACATATGTCCGCATTGATGATAAGAGAATGGGAACTTTTGGAGAACTTTAGAGACTTGAGATTGGTTTGCGAGATGACGCCGAGAAGTGTGAGACTTGGTATGCTTCGTGTTACGAATGATTTTCTTGCAACCGTTTGTGAAAAGAAAAAGTTGGATTTGAAATTTGTTGATTTGATGATGAATGAGAATGAGGATTTCAAGGTTGATAATTTTGGAGTTTTGAGATTCCGTGGTCGTATTTGTATTCCCGGTGATGAGGAGTTGAAAAAGTTGATATTGGAAGAGGGACACCGAAGTAATTTAAGTATTCATCCGGGAGCGAATAAGATGTATCAAGATTTGAATAAGATCTTTTGGTGGTCCGGATTGAAGAGAGATGTAGCTCATTTTGTGTATGCGTGTTTGACTTGTCAGAAGTCTAAGGTCGAACATCAGAAGCCTAGTGGTTTGATGCAACCGTTGGATATTCCGGAATGGAAATGGGATAGTATATCGATGGATTTTGTTACGGGTTTGCCGAGTACGCAAAGAGGTCATAATGGTATTTGGATGATTGTCGATAGGCTTACTAAATCTACTCACTTTATTCCAATGGATATTAGTTATTCTTTGGAGAAGCTAACCGAGATTTATGTTTCTGTGATTGTGAAGTTACATGGAGATCCTAAGAGTATTGTATAGGATAGAGATCCTAGATTTACATCGAGATTTTGGGAAAGTTTGCAAAAGGCTTTGGGTTCTAAGCTAAGATTGAGTTCGGCTTACCATCCGCAAACGGACAGTCAAACCGAGAGGACGATTCAATCGTTAGAGGATTTGTTGCATGTTTGTGTGCTAGAACAAGGTGGTATTTGGGATAGTTATTTAGCATTGATTGAGTTCACCTATAATAACAGTTTTCATTCGAGTATTGGTATGGCACCATTTGAGGCCTTGTATGGTCGGAGATGTCGAAAAACTTTGTGTTGGTATGAAACCGGGGAAAGAACGATAGTTGGACCGGAGATGGTACAACAAACTACAGAAAAGGTGAAGTTTATTCGGGAGAAAATGAAAGCTTCTCAAAGTAGACAAAAGAGTTATCATGACAAGAGAAGGAAGGATATTGAGTTTCAGGAAGGCGACCATGTGTTTTTGAGATGATAATATGTGTTTTTGTGATTTCCATGATCTCCAAACAAATATTTCACACATTATTTGATTTTTTATATTTTATATACATTTAAATTGAATTTTAATGATTAAAATTAAAATAAATAATAAATAAATTATAAAAATCAGAAATATTTGGAATTGGGCCGTGCTTGATGTTATTGTGAAGATTGGGTTGCAATTTCATGAGCCCATTTGGAGAAAATTGGATTTGAGACACTTTTTGCTCAATGCACCCTTTGAAATTTTCCCAACTTTGACAAGACACAACTCCCTCAATTTTAAGGATATGAGAGTGATCTTAGACTTTTTAGAAATCTTAGAGAGTCCTCTAACAAACCTCTTTGGTCTCATGTCCATATCCTTTACCATTTTCAAATTATGCTCCTTGGAAAAAGTTGACTTTTTGTTGACTTTTGAAAGGACCTATAATGTCTTAGCTTATACCTTCCAAATGAAGAATTTTTAGGCTTGGCTTGTGAGACACAAAGTTGTAGAGAATTTAATTTCCTTAAAAATGAGCTTTGGATGGGAAAATTTTGATGAAGTATGTGAAAGTTATGGCTGGTCAAAGTTTAGATTACTTTTCCTATGAAAACCCTAATTTAGAAACTCCTAATTCTTGATGATCTGGAATTTCCTTGATGAATCATGATCAACCCTTTATCAAATGATGAATTTTACTTCATAAAATCGATGTTGGAAAAAAATCTTGAAGTTTGACTTTAATTTGACCACATTTGACCTCAGTTTGACTTTTTAATCAACTTGACTAATTTTTGCATATCTGATCATCTGATTGGTCAAACTTATTGGGAAAGCTCTGAAACTTGACATAGGGATTATTGAAGTAACGTGGGATGTTATGAAGCTCACTTGAGGCCTTGGAAGTCCATTTATCTTAGATAAACTCAAAACCCTAGTTTTGGATCCATTGTTCAGGAGGAGGCTTTGTCTGATGAAACCTTCAATCCATTTGACCCATTATGAACTTTGTGAACCTTGTGAACCTTGGGACACATTTCTTTGATTGTAGGAAGGAACATTTTGGGGTAAAACAGTTGTTCTTGTTGTTTTGGCTATCATTTGAGGATGATAGACCATTTTGAGCTTATTGATCGAGGTCAGTATGTCTCTTTTGCAAAGTCTGTCTGAGGTCAGTCTTTGTGTTTCGGGTTATCGACCGAGGCTGGTATACCATTGCGTTTCCATTCAAGGATGGTTTTGTGTTAGATCCGAGGATATTTTGTGAGTTTCCATTCGAGAATGACATTCTCTTATTCAAGTCGTTATGAGGTTGGTCTTTTTGTTTTGGCTATCAATCGAGGATGATAGACCATTTTGAGCTTATTGATTGAGGTCAGTATGTCTCTTTTGCAAAGTCTGTCTGAGGTCAGTCTTTGTGTTTCTGGTTATCGACCTAGGCCGTTATACCATTGCGTTTCCATTCGAGGATGGTTTCGTGTTAGATCCGAGGATATTTTGTGAGTTGTCATTCGAGGATGGCATTCTTTTCTTCAAGTCCTTATGAGGTTGGTCTTGTTGTTTTGGCTATCATTAGAGGATGGTAGACCATTTTGAGTCTATTGATTGAGCTCAGTATGTCTCTTTCGCAAAGTCTATCTGAGGTCAGTCTTTGTGTTTATGGTTATCGACCGAGGCTGGTATACCATTGCGTTTCCATTCAAGGATGGTTTTGTGCTAGATCCGATGACCTTTTGTGAGTTGTCATTCGAGGAATGACATTCTTCCCAACCTATTTTATTTCCCACAGAGTTCAAATTTTCCGGTTTATTCGGGTATTCAATCCCTCTATACCTTGAACGTCTAAAAGTCGTTGCTATCATCCATTTAGGTTTACAGTTGATTGAATAGGGGCAACTGTAACACCCTAATATTTTCCCTCTTATTTATAACCTTTACTAGCTTTGCTTCACATCACATCTGCACCTATTAGGTTATAACATCACAATCACAAATTTTCATTGAGCTCCTAAGACATGAGATTGAGGCTTTTCTTGGGATTCGAACTCTCCTATTCATAGGTGGTTTATCAATTTCCCCAAAAATATAAGTGTGTCCAAAGGCGGTAACTTTAGTTTCAAATCAATTATGGCTATCCAACTGTAATTCAATTCAAAAAGAAGTTTGACCTAATCTTGGTCAAATTATTATGAGTTTACTTAAATTACAAGTTGTCTACATCAATGGTGTACTTCTCGGGGTTGCAGTTCATACTTCACATTCTGATTCTTGGATTTTCAAGGCAGGTTAAATTGTTCATTTGGTTTATGGTGGAGACGCAAATTTATCAATATTCAGACGGTCAGGTTCAAATGGTTATTGATTCAAGGCACCAGTCTATTCCCAGTCCATGATGGAGTTAGGATTAATTCAATATTTATGTAGGTTTAAGACCATATTTTATTCTAAGACCAAGATTAGTGTATCTTCGAGTATTAAGATTAATTCGAGATCTTAGGTCTTACAAGCGAAATATTCAAGAATGGTAGAATTTGATTCATGTGACTTTTGGATCAAAAGATGGACAAGTTTTAAGTGTCATGGTTTCCATATCGAGGATTAGTATGGTTTGCTTATGATTTTCAAAGGTGCAAATAATTATTGAAGGCCCATTAAGCCCAATTACCATCTACCTCATCATTAAGGCCATGTCTCACTTAAGCCTATGATTTAGTATTATCAAAAGGATAAAAAAAATACTTGGCCCGGCTCATCCTCACAATTCATGTCTTTGGTTTTCTTTATGGCAATATTCAATACAATCAAACTTCATCTAGAGACTTTCAAGAACAAGTTGGTAATACAATCTGTCTTTTTTATTTGAAAAAAAAAACTCATAAAAGTCCAATTAAAGGGATCAAGTGCAACAAAAATTTGGTTACACAAAAAATCTGCAAATTGATATAACAGAAATTGGACAAATTCAGGGAAAAACTTAGCACATAAAATTGATACAGGGTATTTTCTTTACAATTCATAACAGAAAATATTCGGTTACAACCTTTAACAAAAAAACAGAAAATCAGTTATAATAATTGATAACAGAATCAGTTGGAAAGAGGGAGAAAACGCAGAAACTTGCATTCGACATTATTCCTCATCAACTCTTCACCATTAAACTTCAATCTCTCGGATTCTCTTGATCCCTCTCAACGTACCTGATCGGAGCGTTGCATCGCGGCGGCGTCATCATCTCCAGGAGTCCTCTTCAACAAGCTGAAGAAAGCGATCCGCGCATTCGTCGTCAGCGACATCGCAAGGTATGAATCTCTTCTCCATTTTTCTTGCGTAATGTTGGACGATCGTTGTTCTTGCATAGTGTGAGCTGTTGCGATTTGTGTAGTTCGATGTAATGGTTTAAGAATCTGAGCTTCGTTTTCAGATTGGAGTTGATAGAAAAAGCTCGGTTAGTTTTAGGATAGAAATCGCGAAGAAGAGGTCGTGTCTCCGTTTATCTTTGTCTTCTCTGATGAACGTTCTCGGCGGTGGATAGGTTAGGTTTGTTGGTGAGGATCCACGACGGAGAGTGAAAGATGTTGTTAAGTTGTTGAGATTGTAGTGGAAATGTGAGATACTACTGTGTTGTTTGTCTTCTCCAATGGTTAGTTGTGGCGGCAGATCAAGAAGAAGAAGAGAATGCTAGGGTTTTTGTATGATATTCTTCTATTGTGTTTAGTTATAGGGATACATGTGTTTCCTTAGATGATTAAGAGATTAATCAGGTTTTAGAGAAAATTAAAACTCATAATTATTAATAATACTGTTAGAATAAACAAGTCATAAAATCTCCTTGAAAACCTCCACCGCCAAGTTCTTGGCGATAAGGTTTGTGCATTTCTGTACATTCTGGTGGTGACAGGTGTCACCGTCCGATAGGACCTTATCATCCCAATCATGTGTGTGCTAGCCCATCACAGTTATGTTGTTCCCTCACTTTGTGGTCCTCTTGATGAGAATACTTAGGGAATACATGGATCTAACGCCCCTTATTCAGTCAACATATGTTGACTGAGGCTTCACCGTGCACACCCAGGCTCCTAACGCAGTTGGGCCTTATCAAACCACTTTTCGCACCCCACGATGCAAGCTCATGTAGCTCTTAACTGGAAATTCACTATTTTCGCACACCCTCGCTTATTCCTTTTTTTTTAAATTTCTATTTTACATAGTTTTAGTTTTAATTCAGAAAAATTATCAAAACTCCTAATAAAATTCTACAAAAATTACAAAAACATATTAACTCATTTTAGAATTTTTTTATACTTTTACATTCTTATTTCAGTGAATTTTCAATTTTATTTTGAGTTTTCATTTGATTTTTTTTCATTGAATTCCCACATTAACACTTTAGCTTGTCCAATTTATTTCTTCCACCTCAAGCAACACTTTCACCCCATTATTTTTTCATCTTTTAGAAGACTAATAAAGGAACCTAAAAATATTTTTTTTATATTTTTAAACTCATTTTTTCCATTTTTTTGGAAGCTTTGTTTTGGAAAGTTTGTAAATAATCCTTAGGTAAATTTGAGTGATCATTTGGTAGGGTTAAATTGTGAATTTTTAGGAGATATTTTAACACAATATTAGCTTCTGGTTGATGACTTTAGGGAATTAATTTCACATTTTTTCCATGACCATTTTTTTAGTGCCTTGCTTTCATTCAAATTTTTCCATATAATTTCACCTTGAACTTTAGGGTTTTGTTGTCTCCTTAGGACATAGTTTGTAAATGTTTGATCATAGAACTTTAGAGTGTTTTAATTTGGTTTAGCCACTGACTTTAGAAGCTTGTTATCGTTTAAGATCCTTTAGTTTTAAGTTTTAACCTTAGGGAAGCTTTAGTACCTTTACTTAGCTAGTTTGAACTTTACTATGATTTTTGCCATGCTTTATGTGTTCAAATGTGCATTATGAAACTGATCTTTGTTTTGTAGGGAGGTTGGGGTAAGCCCTTGGTTATATACTTCTTCCTCATTCCTTTGTGCTTTCTAATTGTATTTTCCTTAGCATTTTGTGCTTTAATTTTATAAGTTTCCCCCTTTTAGAAACAACTTAACTTCCTTAGGAAGTAAGTTGAGTTCTAATTCTCTTTTCTTCTTTTCCTTTTCTCATTAGAATTAGAAATCCACATACACCATTAGGTTCTCCTTTTGCATGTAATAAACAACTTAGGGTTGTGTCTTAATCCCCTTAGTTTTTCCCTTTTCTCGATTTGAGTCTCACTTTCTCAATTTTAAAGAAAAGTTAAAAAACACTTTAATAAAGGTTGAAGTAGTCTTAGGTGCAAAGACTTATTCCATGGAGCACTTGTATTCATCCCATCTTGGGATAGTGCAAGCTTGCCTCTCATGATGTACAAGTCTAATCATGAGACTATTTTCACAAACAAAATCAAAACACTTCTTTAAATGATAGTAAACAAATAACACACGTCTTTCCCGCAAGAACTTTCTTTTCTCATCTCATTCACTCATAACGAAAGAACTCGCTTCGACATGTCTCTTTGCAAGACGATAAACATACTCGTATCAGACGAGCCTGCAACACATGAGCATAGACATAAGCAGTTCACTCTAAAAAATACAAACAAATTCCCGCCTTACTTAGGCGAACTACGTCGACTCTAATCCTCATTTTCCCGATGAGGTACGTAGGCAACGGGGTAGGGCCCATTCGAGCACACTCTTTTCCCCCCCTACATTTTCCCCCTTTTCGATCTCTTTTCCAATTCCCTTTCTCACTTCCATTCCAGTTAGCGGTTTTATTCAGCAACAACTTTATTCCTCACCCTTTGAAACAAACAAACAAGCGTGGATCCCGTCGGGTACGGCGGACGGTCTGGGGTGCTATTACCTTCCAAATTCGTAACCGACTCCCGAACCTAGATCTTTGGTTCGTAGGACCTTGTCCTTTCCTTTTCTCTTTGGTTTGTACAACATTACTTTTCCCATTCATTCGGGATAAAAATGCCTGGCTGGAGACTCTACCTTTTCCGGCCACTTTCGCGTTTGTACTAGGATGGAAATCCCAGGAGCGACAGTTGGCGACTCTGCTGGGGATGAGTGACCCAGAATCTCTTGTTTCCCCTTCGAGAGTCAATCATAGTGCTTGTCTGTTTTTTTTCTTTAGGTGTTTGATGTTTATTGTGTGCTTTACTATAACGTTACTGCTTTCATTTACAACTTTACTTTACAGTATTTATTTACCGCTTTCAGTATTTATTTTCACATGCATCATATATATTGTTTGTGCTGGTTTGGTTTTTTTCTGTGGGATTGGGATTGTTACTGTGAGATAATCCAAGTACCCGACTTGAGTGCACCCTAGGACTTAGAATGGTTCCACTTTGGATTCATGGCATTTTACTATGTTGGTATTAGTGAGTTCCACACCCAGACTTGCGACCGTCTTGGAAATGTTTTGATACATGAATCTTTCTTGATCATTACATGGCCTAGATAGTTACGTGCAGCCGGGGAACGATCATTGAGGACCTTTATGGAAACATCTCTCTCCAGAGATGACAGTGGCAAACCATGTAACACCCCCTTTCTATACCCCCAAATAATCAATTAAATCATTTAGGCACATGTTAAAAATTACATCAGAGTATAATTAAACATGGTATAAAAGAGGCATGCCACATTATGCTTGAAATCAAAAACATACAACACCTGCTCATTTAAAGATATGCGGCGATGGGTTAGTTTTCAACATAGGGAATTTAATCCTTACACCCATATCTCCCAAGAATATAATTACACAGCGGAAACCAAATCAACAACATTAAACATATTCATGTTTATTCAAAACACCCATCCAACAAATACATATACACAATGCATCACAAAAATGGCAACAACAATATGCATGTTTATTCAAAACACCCATCCAACAGATACATATACACAATGCATCACAAAAATGGCACTAAGCCAACCTAACTACCCGGTGCTACATATCAGAGCCGACCGACCAAAAGATGAAGACGAGCTTCACAAAAATATGCCATCCAACAACCTACTCTGCAATGCCTCATAGAGCATCATAAAACAGCAGAAGGGTGAGAAACATTATCATAATAACATTGCATATAATTATATATCTCAACATATAAAAATGCACATAAAACATATTCTCACCACAATTCATACCTCATCACCCATACACATCGCAACGTGTACATACACAAGTCAAACATGTTCATCATGCACCAATTCACTATTTACATAAACTCATATTATTTATGTTTATTCCTCAATTCTATTCATTCCGCATAAACATACGTCTAGCTATGTTTAATCACACATATACATTACAAATGTATAAATCACATACATATACACATATCAAACATGCATATATACAAACAAGTATGTTTCATCACACATACTATCATCTCCATAATACTCCAAATAAACATATGCACATTCATGTTTATTTCAGCATATCATAATTAAAATGATAAAATGCAACTCATAGAGACCGACACACGACTCTATGCAGATGCAAATGCGGTACCGACTCAACATTTCAGCAGGTTCACTCAGGAACCAAATGGAATCATCACATGTTACCTAAAGTAACTCCTCGTCGGGCACACGATGTTCCCCATTGCTCACACCCCACATGGGTACACAATGTTTATGGATTGCTCACACCCCACACGGGAACACAATCCGATTGCTCACACCCCACACGGGCACACAATCAATGTGAATAAATCACCCATCGCTCACACTCCACACGGGCACACGATGTTTCTGGATTGCTCACACCCCACACGGGCACACAATCCGATCGCTCACACCCCACATGGGCACACGATCTTGTTGTAGTCATCTCTCACACTCCACATGAGAACACGATGCTACAACGGATTCACAAAGAATCCCACAACACAAGAATTCATACATTATGCTTACATGCAAAATGACACACAACATTCTTGAAAATGCATACATATTCACAATATAGCTATGCATTTATCTCATACAATTAGCATACATTCGCATTTAATTCAAGCAATTTATTTAGTTGCCAAACGGCCGCAACACAACAATCAAACCCACAATTCCATAATTAACATAATTACGTTTTATCGGAAAAGTCGGGTAAAAGTCGGCTAAAAATTACTTTTCTTAGCATCATTGGTTTCTACACGCTTCTAGCTTCGAATCGATATAAGGATCACTAAAAACGGATACCTGAAACTCAAGTTACGAAACAAAACGTAAAAACCCAAAACTCTTCCCAGGCTCGCTGAGCGACGAACAACTCGCTGAGCGAAAATCACCCTGGAACTTTCGCTGAGCAAGGGGTAGCTCGCTGAGCGACCACTGCGATTTCCAGAATTTCCAGCAGCGTAACAGTCCATCAAGATGCCCCCAAAACTCCTCTAAGCTCATACAAATATGATCAATAACATATTCTAGCTATCATACATCGGCTATAACGATTTCCAACCGATTAATCCATAAATTTTTCACATTTTCTCTCAAACGCTAACTATTCATCTTCTCTAACTTCTACCAAATCAAAAACCCACAAAATCTAACATATACATAATCATATACAAGATTAAGATAAGAATGTTTATCACCCTTACCCGATTATTTCGATTCTTAGGAGCAATCTTGAAGCTTTTCCAACTTTCCCTCTTTTCTCTTCTTTTTCTCTTCTCCCCTTTTCTTTCTTCTCTTTTTCTTTCTCTTCTTACCAACTTTTCTATTTCACTCTTTCTCACTCTCTTATATTTTCTTTCTCCTATTTCTATTTTCTACTCTTTCCAACCAAATATCAATTCTCTCACAAAAATACCAATTTTACTAATTCTAACTTATCACTAATTAACAAAAGTCTAAAATAACCTCTTATCCAATTTTACCCGGAAATTCATAAAACGGTAAAAATCACATATCACACCAATATATCACATTAATTCATCAACATATCATATCATCACGATAATTTCACAAATAAAACAATTATCATACAAATAAAATAAACGACTCCACAAAAATTGGGAAAATCGAACCGGGGCATTACAAACCACATTTGTTGGCAAACCGACTCGCATCCGAGGGCCCACTAGGAACTCACATAGGATGGCCTGGTTCTCTCATAGGAATCCAGTCAAGGCAAACTATTCGTATGACGATAGTAATGTATCCCAAGGGCTGAATGTACTATTGTTTCTCGATTCAGTGCTTTAAGATGGGGACTTATGAGGGATGCTTTTTTCTCGGACTCACGCTGAGACCTCCCTGAATAGTATATAATGCTAAACCGATTCCCTGATTTATTCATGAGCCATTTTTTAGAAATGGTGAATGTATTATTGCTATTCGACTTTGAGAGTCGGTGATGTTTGACCCAGAGCACACCCATGAGATGGGAGGGATGTTTATTGGTTTGCAGGAACCCTGAAACTTCCAACATACTCACTTTGCCAGTATTGTTCAGTGTTATGATCTGGTTCTATGGTTCTTCGGTTCTGAGATCCAGGATTTCTGTTCAGAGAAATTGTTATTGTGATTGCTATTGTGACCCTGCACAGTCACTTGATTATTTGATCTACACTACACAGACACATCACTGATCACATGCCTTGCCTTGCATAATATCATCACATCATTAATCATTTGTGTTCTTTTTCATTCTTAGGGTTCATATTATTCCCAGTTCCCGGTCGCACTTCTGCTTCAGAAATGGAAACTCCTAGAAAGAAGAATGTGCACTACACCTTCCCGCAACCAGACACCGAGAGGTCAAGTTCTTAGAACTGAAGTAGGGGAACATGACGGTGGCAGAGTATGCTGCCAAATTTGAGAGGTTGGTGAAGTTCTGTCCTCACTACAACCGTGATGATGCTAAGATGTCTAGGTGTTTGTAGTTTGAGAATGGGCTGAGACCAGAAATCAAGCAAGTGATTGGGTGTCAGCAGATCCACAGGTATGTTGAGCTTGTGGATAAAAGTAGAATATATGATGAAGATAGTCGAGCTCGATATGCTCACTATAAGCAGGTGAGTGAGAAGAAGGACAAGGGTCAGTTTTGGGGGAACCCTTACACGACTCCAACAGACAAGGGGAAGCCAAGTGGGGGAGCGGGTTCTACTCCTCTCAAGTGCTATAAGTGTGGCTAAGCAGGTCACAGATCTGATGTGTGCACTGCTACTATGATAAGATGATATAGGTATGGTAAGAAGGGCCATATGAAGAATGAGTGTACGAATGCTGAACCAAATTGTTTCAATTGTGGTGAAGAGGGACATACCAGTACTCAGTTCCAGAAACCGAAGAAGGTTACTACTGCGGCTCAGATTACTGCTACAGTGTTCGCCTTGAGTGGCTCAGATGCTCAGAAGAAAGACAACTTGATTAGAGGTGCCTGTTTTATTAATGATGTTGAATTTGTTGCTATAATTGATACTGGTGCTACTCATTCGTTTAATTCGATTGAGTGTGGGACCATGTTGAATTTGCCTTTGACTGTTATGAATGATAATATGTTGATTGAGATGCCTGCTGATGGTTTGGTTACAACTAACCGTGTGTGTTTGAAATGTCCTCTAACCATTTATGGTAAGGATTTCTTGATGGATTTAGTGTCTCTGCCTTTGCACCATATGGATGTTGTATTGGGAATGAATTGGTTAGAATTTAACTTCGTGCATATCAACTGCTATGCAAAGATGATAGAGTTTCCAGAGTTTGGCGATGGTGGGGAAATGATGTTTCTTTCTGCGAAGCAAATTGATGAACTTCTAGCAGATGAAGCACAAATGTTTTCTTTGTTTTCGGCGTTACAAGTGGATTGTGAACAAGTGGGTGTTGAGTTACCTATTGTACGAGAATTTCTTGATGTGTTTCCGGACGACATTAGTGATTTACCACCGGAGCGTGAAGTAGAGTTTGCTGTGGATTTATTATCGGTTACTAGTCCAGTGTCGATGGATCTTTATCGGATGTCAGCTTCAGAGTCGAGTGAGTTGAAGAAACAACTTGAAGAACTTCTTGAGAATAAATTTGTCTGTCCAAGTGTTTCTCCGTAGGGTGCTCCTGTGTTTTTGGTTAAGAAAAAGGATGGTAGCATGCGGTTGTGTGTCGATTATCGAAAATTGAATAAGGTGACTATTAAGAATAAATATCCACTTACGAGGATTGATGATTTGATGGATCATTTAGTGGGATCTTGTGTTTTTATCAAGATTTATTTGAGGTCGGGTTATCATCAGACTCGAGTTAAAGCGGATGATATTCCGAAGACAGCGTTCAGAACAAGGTATGGTCACTATGAGTATACTGTGATACCTTTTGGTGTGTCCAATGCACCTGGTGTATTCATGGAATATATGAATCATACTTTTCATGAGTATTTGGATAAGTTCATGGTGGTTTTTGACGATGATATCCTAATCTATTCGAAGTCAGAAGAAGAACATGAGGGACATCTGAGGATTGTATTAAAGGTGTTGAGAGAGAAAAAGCTTTATGCTAAATTGTCAAAGTGCGAGTTCTGGTTGAAGGAAGTGAGTTTCCTTGGCCATGTGATTTCTAGTGGTGGAATTTTTGTGGATCCTTCGAAGATTGATTCCGTATTGAAGGGATACTCCAAAGTCTCCTACGGAGATAAGAAGTTTTCTTGGGTTGGTCGGTTACTACCGTAAGTTTATAGAGGGTTTTTCTAAGTTGGCATTGCCTTTGACTCAGTTGACTCAGAAGGTCAGGCTTATGTATGGGATGTTGCTTGCAAGAAGAGTTTTGTTGAATTGAAGAAGAGGTTGACTACTACTCCAATTTTGATTTTGCTGGATCCGAATGAATCTTTTGTGGTGTATTGTGATGCTTAAAAGATGAGTCTTGGTGGTGTTTTAATGCAGAATGGTCAAGTAGTTGTGTTTTACCCCAAAATTTTCCCTCCCACAATCAAGGCAATGTCTCTCAAGATTTCTCAATGATCATAAGGTTCTCAAGGTCCCTAATTGGTCAGAAAGTTTGAGAGTTTCCCCAGACAAAGCGTCATCCTAAGCAAAGGATCCAGAACTAGGGTTTTGGTTTTCTCCAAGCAAAATGGACTTCCAAGGCCTCAAGTGAGCTTCATAAAATTCCATGTGACTTCAAGAATCCCTATATCAATTTTTAGAGCTTTTCCAATAAGTTTGACCAGTTAGATGATCAGATATGCAAAAATCAGTCAAAGTGGTTAAAAAGTCAAACTGAGGTTAACTATGGTCAAACTAAAGTCAAACTTCAAGATTTTTTGCCAATATCAAGATTATGAAATAAAATTCATCATTTGATGAGGGTTTATCATGATTCATCAAAGAGATCTCAGATCATCAAGAATCAGGAAGTTTCTAAATTAGGGTTTCCTAGGAAAAGTCAACTGAACTTTGACCAGCCATAACTTTCACATACTTCATCATGAATGACCCATCCAAAGATCATTTTGAAGGAAATTGAATTCTCTACAACTTTGTGTCTCACAAGCCAAGCCTAAAAATGCTTCATTTGGAAGGTATCAGCTAAGACATTATAGGTCCTTTAAAAAGTCAACAAAATGTCAACTTTTTCCAAAGCTCATAATTTGAAAATGGTAAAATATATGGACATGGGACAAAAAAGGTTGGTTAAAGGGCTCTTTAAGCTTTCCAAAAAGTCCAAGAACATCTTCATAACCCAAAAATTGAGAGAGTTATGCCTTGTCAAAGTTGGGAAATTTTCAAAGGGTGCATTGAGCAAAAAGGGTCTCAAATCCAATTTTTTCCAAATGGGCTTATGAAATTGCAATCCAATCTTCACAATAACATCAAGCATGACCCAATTCCAATTATTTATGATTTTTATAATTTATTTATTATTTATTTGGATTTTATTTATTAAATTTCATTTTAAATCAAAATAAAATATAAAATTCAATACTTGGATGTGATTCTTGTTCTAGAAGCTCTTAAAAAACATTTAAGACTGATTGAAAATCTCCAGATTCGTGCACAACAAAATTGGTAAGGATTGGTGTGATTTTTTGAACTTTTATGATTGTTGATTTCTTCCACATCAAGCAATCAGATTTTGTGATCCACAATCCCATTCTTTCACCCTAATTCATTCAACTATAAGTATATGACATAACCAATACAAGAGACACGCTTTTTTGCAGTCAAGAACAAAGAAGCAATTCCAAATTTTTTCAAGAAAAGTGAAAATCAGATTCTGGTATTCAAGCAATTTCAAAGGCTTTTTAAGGTCTCAATACGCTCCTGGGGGATTACTTAATGTTTTTGGATCATAAGAACATCCATTCATACATCCAAACATCATAACCGAATCTCTTTTATGCACTTTTATATATTTTTTCCGATTCCTCATATTCATGCTTGATAATTGATATTTGATTAACAATTTATGTTTGTGATGCTCTAAGGAAGCTTTCTGGGTTGTTAAACTGAAGTTTCGATGTCGGACATGATAAACGCCATTATTAGGGTTTATGGTTCGATTTGGGGTCTCCTTCATTAGGCCGTTTAAATACCTTTTAAAGTTGTGTTTGGATTGTTTGCGCAATGGGAAATTGTTTTATGTCACGAATTTGATCCAATTTTGCGTGTTTCAAAGGTTTCACAAAATGCAGATTAATTAGCTACGAACTTTTTCGTAGCTAATTGGTGGCTATTTCGTAGCAAAATCATACCAGCTGGAGGAAGAAGATGAAGTTCGCGCGCCATTCAGAATTCAAAAATTAAGTTTCCTTTTTTATTTTCTTATTTCCATAATATTTCACCAAAGGCTGAATAGCCTGGTGGTAAGCGCGCGTGTTTAAGACTTTCAAGACCTGGGTTCGATCCCCAGGTTCTTATATTTTTGCTAATTTTTCCTTTTATGTTTCAGGTTTAATATTTATTGATTATTGTTCAATGAAATATCCAAGCGCGCTGATAGCTCAGTTGGGAGGATGATGCTCCTTTGAGGTATATGGTCTGGGTTCAAATCCCAGGTCCCTTTATTTTGCTCAATTTTTTTTTCTCTTTTCCCATTTTTCTTTGTTTATATTATTTTATTTTATTTTTAAAATAAACAATTAATTAAAATTAACCAATAATTAACTATTAGATTAATCTTTATTAAATATTTTCTAAAAGAAGAATTATCTCACTAATTGTGTTTTTTTTATTTAACTTTTCTTTTTTCTTAAAATCTTAAATTTTTAAATTTCACTAATTTTTTTTTTACATTTGATATTTCTTTTATATATAATAATAATAATAATTTCATTGATTTTCCCTTTAATTTAAAATGTTACTTTTTTTAATTAACTTGTAAATTAATTAATTGCTTAATCACTTTAATTTTTTTTTAAATTTCTTTTTAAAAAAGGTCATTCTTTTAATCAACATAAATGATTTTTGACTAATTTGTAAATAAAAACCAATTAATTAGATTTTCTTAATTAACCATAATTTACCTTTTTCTAACCCTAATAATTTTTCATTTAATTATTTATTTTGAATAATATTCTTTTTTTATTTATTTATTTTTGCCTTATTTATCAGAAAAATGTATAGGTTGTTTATATTGTAATTTATTTTTTCCGCTTATTATTTTGTATCTGCCCCAAAGCCTTGTAATAGCGTAGATTTATTTTTCCGTATTTTAATTATGTTATTTAATTTTCATGGTTAGTAAATAAGGAGTGAAATAAATAATTATAATTAATTGAATTTAGATAACTGATTAAAAAAATAAAAATATCTGAAAATAAACACTCACACACGTAAGTCGATCTATGATCGTTGTCTACACCTCCTAGGGTATCCCTCTTGGTTGCCTTATTAAACGGTCAAGTCCCTCGAAAGTAGGGTGTCTTAAGCAAAGTCCCTCCAGGAAAATAAATCATCTAGTCCCTCCCAGATTCTAAAAAGATCAAGTCCCTACGAGGTTGCCTAAGATAAATGCTCTTGTCCCTTCGGTTTAAAAGATGATAGTCCCTCCCAATTGCTAAAGACATCCTACAGTTGCCTTCATTGACCGTACGATGACCCTATGCTCGTCCCTTAAATCCAAGGTAATGACTATCTATTCCTTAATAATAGGGACAGTCTTACCCTTGAAAGAACATACAAGAACATGAATGACTTAGTCTAGGGTAGGTACCTCATAATTACTTTCTCACACCTTTAAAAATACTTTTCACACTTGATGCGTGTTTTTCGCAAGTGTGTGAACACGTCAGAGTAATATAAAAGATTGTCGAATCCACAGAGACCAAGTATCAATCTATCGTACCTGTTGTTATAGTGTGTATCTAAGGCAACTGAATATAAGGGTTTTAAGTAGTGCGTAATGGTAAATAAAATGGTAATTTTAAACAATTAATAAAAGACAGGCTCGAATGTAATTCACGTAATCAATTGATAATCCGGTACTTGTTAATAGAACTACTTATGGGCATTGTTTTCTCCTTTGAAAAAAACTAATTTAACAGGAACTGTCGCTTTCGCGTATTTAGAACTGAGTCGTACTCTCTAATCAACCCCTCCTATTGTCACGAATAAAAAGGTGCGCACTGCGTTAGAGTAGTAAACCTATTTTTAAGAAATATAGTATCTTAACTAAGTTGAAAACTATTTTAACCTGGATTTCTTAGCAAAAAGAGGTTCTCATGAATCAGACTCTAAACTTCACAACGCGTCCGAAAATCGTTTTAAAATCCAGGAGCAGAACCTGCAACAAGGTTAGAGGAAGATGGTGCGGTGTGTGACTGTGAAGGACGATAAGGGGACATGTGAGGTATGGGAGACTGCTCTCTCTGATCATACTCTTCATCAGTGTCATGTGCCTCCCCATCTGGAATATTAGGAGGAAGTGGACCCAAAATAGGTGGAGCATTCAGATCATAGGTCCAGTTCCTTTCATTACGTACATCAGTACGTCTACTGCAAGGTAAAGCAACAGATGGGATAGCTACCCCATGAACCATCAACTCATAACCACCTTCTCTCTGATGGGCTAAAGACGTATATAATTATGTGTCTAGCGGTATCTTAACTACAAGTGCACAACCTATCGAAGTAATATTTAAGATTATTGATCCACAGGGACTTTATGATTACTTAGTGCTGGAAGATTTACTAGTTTAGCTAAGGTGAAAGGTTGTCACGATTTTTTGGTTGTTTTTAAAGATTAAAGGCGGGAATTAAATTTAAGTTTAATTAAATAATACTAAGGCGGTCGGTATGTAATTATGCTAACTTAGGCGGGTCAATCTAACCTAGGCTTATAAAGATGGTTCGCTTAATCTTATTCTGTAGAGGTTACCAGTTTAAATATCCTTAACTCACACTCTCGTGGTCTTATCTCAGATCTTACCCCTAAAGCCCTATGCCTGCTCTCGCTAGCCCATAAGTGTTTAGAGATAATTTTTGGAAACTTAGTAATTCTAATTTATTTTAAAGCGCTCTCGCCGTGTTTAATTTAAATGCCTAACATTAGCTATCTGGTTAGAATCTCACACTCTCGTGGTCTTGACCTAACCTAATACACTTTCCTTACTCTCGTAACAAAAAGGTTGATTTTATAATAAAAAGTATCAGCCAGAATATTAAGCTCTTAATTATTTTAAGCCTATAGTTGATTTTATCGATTTAGTTTGTTTTAATTACATACCGCCCTAAGGTATTTAGCTACTCATTATTGTTGAACCAGACAGAGGCAGAGAAACATAAAACGAAATATTCATGGCAGAAAAATAAATATCCAACATAAATATAAAATTGCAAATTAATATAAACCTGGTTAATAATAAAAATGGCAGACTCCTTCTTCCACAGGCTGGAAAGCTCGGAGTATTTGTCGGAATCGGAAATAAATTCTAAAAATTCTAAAGGCCTTGAAACAAATAAAATTTATAACAATTTCCTGATGTTGGAAATTGTTATAGGGTTGGTTGGGATACAAGAAAAATAAAGCAATGAAAATAATGCTGAAAAATATAAAGGGTGTAAAATAATTCGGCAGAGCTTCCGCAAGAAATTAATAAAACTAAACTCTGTCTCCTTGTTCATTTCAATTTAAGCTATTTATAGAAGACTAAGTGGGCTTGGTAGTTGGTTTGTTGCTTGGGCCTCGTAGGAGCATTGAGAGAATCCAGGGACGTGTGGATACAGGGTCAGCTGGAAAATAGGCCCTTCATATGCAGCGTAACGTTATGACCAAGTCTTCAGTCAAATAACCTATTTTTCCCTTGTCACGGTCGTGACAAGGGCATCACGTTCGTATTCCTTGTATAATAAGTGTCACGGTCATGAGGGATATGTCACGGTCGTGAGTGCTCCTTTTGGGGTGTCACGGTCGTGACACCTAGGTGACGACCGTGAGTGTAACAAAAAATGCAGGTTTTGCAAAATTCTTCATTTCTTCATCTTTTAATGGTTGTTTTTGCTCCTTTTGCTTGTGGCTCATGATTTAGCTCTGTATATGATGTACCTACAAAATGGCAAGGAAAACTCGAGGAATCGGGTGTTAAAACGACAATTATGCGATAAAACG
This sequence comes from Lathyrus aphaca, assembly GCA_963966055.1. Classification (NCBI taxonomy): domain Eukaryota; kingdom Viridiplantae; phylum Streptophyta; class Magnoliopsida; order Fabales; family Fabaceae; genus Lathyrus; species Lathyrus aphaca. The sequence continues at coordinate 437,491,121 of OZ014521.1, forward strand.
GTATTGAAACATAGCAATATAATCGATACATTTTCTCGTTATCAAACTTCCCCAAACTTAAACCTTTGCTTGTCCTCAAGCAAATAGTCGGTTGAAAATTGTCGGACAAGTTTTTATCGACACACACACATAACAAACCGTACGAGGGATCGTTTTGTCGGACAAACCGGTACTTTGATAAAACACTAACGATACACTAATGACACAAGCAACAAGCTAAGTCGTCGACTTCCCGTTAAACGAAACATTCGGCAATTTCTTTACGATTTCACCTATAGTTTTTCGATCTTATTTCGCCCGGTTTCATTCTAGCGCAATCACATTAAGATCTTTGCCTTAGCACGCACGTAGTGGAGTAGCCGGTTAGCGAATTTGATCCTTTAAAAGCACGGGGTCCGGTACACGAATGTGGTAACCCTACATACATTATCCGATTTGGAGGTTGTGGGGGATCGAGCCGTAGCACGCCCTACCAAGTTCAGAACCAGTACCTCTGAACCAACCCGCAATGGACTCCTTCTCATATTTCTCGTTTCTTATATGCGACCGTGTACTTTGGTGCAATTTCTTTTCATTTGCATCGAGATATGAAGGATCATTATAGATTAGGCATCAAACGCTTATATTCATTGGCTCCCCACGTGGTTTGTGTTCTGACTGCTAGTATAAACTACTAGGGGTTACTTTTGAACTGAAACTTAAGGTGTAGTCGTAACAATCATCGGAACGGGATTGCTTAAGTGGGAAGTCTAAGGTGTCAAGACTGTATTGATCTTGTTGAATCGTTCTCAGCTTCCTAATTATGATTTCGTAGGTAAGTCGGGTAATGCGAAGAATTAATTAAAGATTTTTTTTCGGTATGGCTGAATAAACGGTGATAGTTCGAAACTAAAGAAAATAGCACAAAAATTGCTCGTTTCATTAACTTACAAAAAGGAAATACAACGGAATGGAAATACAAGAATTGAAATACAACGGAATGGAAAAAATGCGAAAAGGGAAAAATGCGGAAAATGAAAGGTACCTCTCCCCCACTATATCAGACATTGTCCTCAATGTTGTGATATAATAGAGGTAAAGTACAATACAAACAACGAAAACGGAAAAACATAAACATAAGCAAAAACTAAAACTAAGGCTGCTGATGATCGCGGCCTCGGCTTCTGGTGCGGGAGCGTCTGGTCAGAGTCGCTTCAAGATTAGAACCGGTACCGGTGATAGCAGTGATGTCAATGCGTAAAGCCTCTAGCTCGCTAAAAATCTCGCCGAGCTTCTCATCAGTAGTCGTCTGGTTGGTTGCAATAGTGCGGAGTAATGCATCATGCTGCTCCTTCTGCCTTCGCTCCAGTGCTGCATTCATCTGGTTCTGCTGATGAATCGCACGGAGGACGTCCTCAAGTGTGTATTCCTGTGCAGGAGGCTGTCGGGTGGATGTCTCGGGAATGTCCTGGACAGGCTCATCTGCATCCATGGCATATTGCATCTCGTCCGCTGGTGGATCGGCCTGATCATCATGAATGGGGGCGTGGCCGACAGCATCCGGTAAAGCAAAGAGCCAGTTGGCTCGGCTAGACGGATCGATGCGGTCACGGGACGGCAGAATGATGTGGTGATAAACAGTGCCGTGGATAACAGGGCTAAACCTGTCATCCTCTCTCTGCGCAATCAAATGAGCGGACCTGCAATAATTCTTCGTTAGGAACTTGGCGGCTCTGCTAGGCAAATTTACGACCAAGTCACCAAGCTCTAACTGAATGGCGAGGGTGGTGACAATGCCGCCTATGTAAAATGGGGTTGCGCCTCTTTGCGCAATGGCCTGGATATGAGATAGCATGAACGGGGCAGCGTTGATAGGCTCGTCATTTAGAGCGCAGTGCAAGAACAGAAGCTCCTTGGAGTTGAGCTTGTGGTTACTCTCTCGTGCAAAGATGGTGTTGCAAATGATGCGGTGAAAATATCTGATTGCCGGGTTGTGGATATGTGTAGCATTAAGGCTCTGAAAGGCTGAGGCACGGGTGTTGGTTATGTCGTGCCATAGGGTGAAAGCGGTTTCACTGAAATTGTTCGGAACGCGGAGGTGAGCTTCATTCCCGTGATCGAAACCTAGCAACTCGGCTATCCTGTTTTGCGAAAGTTCGAACTCCCGGCCAAGCAATCTGAACTTAGCGACGCCGGTAAGTTAACTCTGAGAACCGGTAGGAGTGATGTAATGGAATGAGCTTAGGAATTCCAATGTCAGAAGCTCGAATGTGGGCTGGGGCTGACTGCAAAGATCCCACAGACCGACTTTTTGAAGCAGGCTCTTGACACTGTTAAGCATTCCCAGTTCTCTCAAACAGACAGTTCGACATATCGCGTGGGTTGCACACCACGGTTCTGGAATCGGATGAACCTCTCTCTCTGGTTTTCTCCATTCTCACCATCTCTAAATTGAATAGCTTCCATTGCATGCAAGAACAAGAGTGGGAGATGAGGAGTTTTGATTTTTGTGAAAAAGTGATAAAATGAGAGAAATAATGGTTCGGATAAATATTGCAAGGTGAGAATGTGATAGGTGTGGTGATAATGGAGATGTTAATGGGGTTTAATTTGGTAATGGGAGGTTACGGAAGTTGGTGGAGATAATGGGTGGTTTTGAAAGTTATGGAAGAAGAAATATGAAGAGGTTTCGAAGAAGAAACAGTTCTGTTTCTCACGAATCCTATAATTAGGGTTGTCACGGCCGTGACAAGGGGATGACGGTCGTGACGCGCTAATTAGCTTGTCACGATCGTTAGGGGGTTGTGACGACCGTGAGGGCTTAATTCCTTGAATAATTTCCAGAAAGCATATTATCTCTCTCACGCTTCATATTTATATAATATTTGTTTGTATCACTTCTCACTCAATATTAAATATAAACACCAAATAATAAATAATATCAACATGGTACTTGTAAGTTGCATCACACGAGAGATTGAATAAAATATGAATCAATTCAAGCATTACAGTATATAGATTGAAAACATATAAATTGATTAAAATGGAAAAATTTGTAAACTAGAAGTGCTTTGCATTTGATAATTGAAATGAAAATACAATAATGAAAATACAGTATGAAAATGTTTGCGAAAAGTAAAATTGACTAGAAATGAAAACAATAATTAAAATAAGCTAGATCACTATAGCATTTTCAAAAGTGCTTCTTCAAATCTTCGATTGCGGAGTTCAGGTGGTAGAATTGCTCACATGTTATGTCAGTTAGACCTATAATGTCCAATCGCATGCTCTTAATCTCATCCTTAACGGTATTTATGTCGGTTTGGTAAGCTTCAAGAGTGTTCATGATATTCTTTAAGTTGTTAGCATAATCTACTTGATTCACTTCAGGGGTTTCAATCACTTCGTCAGTGTGGTCAATGTCATGGTAACCAGGAGGCGTCTCAGGGTCACTTTCTACATCGGTCATTATATCATCTTTTATCTCGTAAGACTGAGGTGTTTCAGGAGTAGATGGATAGTCAGGTGGGGTTAACTCATAAAGCCAGTTATCCTTATTGTGAACACTTACTCTAGCATGGTTTGGTAGTGTGAACAGGGTTACTACCTCATTCCTGATTAGGTACTCGAAAGGTGGATGTCCTAAATTCCTTATGATATGGCGATTAAAGCAAAAGTTAAGATTCATAGGACGGATGGTACCTAAACGGTTGCACCTGTGCAATTGGTATCTAAGTCCTAAGGCATCAGCAATCATGGTTACAAGACCTCCTACTAATATAGGTAATTCAGGTTCTTCTTGGATTCGGGTGAAGGTTTGCATCATGAAAGGCACACCATTGACTGGTTGTCCATTAGTGAAACATGACATAATGAATATTTCATCTTTAGATACTCCAGTAAGGTTTTCTTCTTTTCCAAAGAAGGTGTGGGCAAGGATCTTATGGAAGTAACGGATAACAGGGTTATGTATCTCATCATTGTTCATGTTATTTGGTTCAGGATGGTAGTTTCCGGTTAAAGTTCCCCAAAAGAAATCCAGCTCAATGTCCATCAATTCTACCTATGTGGTAGTAAAAGCAAAGGGTCCACTAGGGAATCCTAATAAGTCAGCTAGTTCTTTATGGTTAAAGTCATATTCTATTCCAAATAGGCGGAAACTGATAAATCCTTTCCTGAATCCAAAACCGCGCTCGGGTAGGTAAACTAAGGAGCTAAGGAACTCAAGGGTGAGCTCGTGGTAAGTCACAAACTTATGTTGAATCAGTGCATTCTCCCATCCAAGTCGGTTAAACAAGTACAGGATGCTATCATGTATACCTAAGGTTTCCATAGTCAGATCATCCGGGTACAGAGTCAAATCCATTGGTCTCTGTGATAACTCTTCAAATTTCATTCTTTGGTTCCTACCTCTAAATTTGGTTTCCATAAGGTTTATCGGTTGGTTAGCCATGGTTAGTGCAAATACGGAGGAAACAAATCAGGGGAAGAAGGAAAGTGGAAAAGACTTTAGAAAATCTGTAAAAGTGATTTAAGATTAAAATAAGGAAAAATAAAAATAAGAAAATGAAATGCATAAATTAAAAGCAATAATAGTAATAATGAAATAAAACTATAAAATGACAAAACAAATAAATGAATAATAAAATGATAAATGACAAAATAATAAAATGATACAATTGATTTAGATAATTAAATGATTAAATGGGTAAATGGGTTGCCTCCGACTAAGCGCTGTTTTTATCGTCTAAAGCCTGACGTAATGCTTAGGTGTAGATTAATCAGGGGAATTAGTGGACAACTCTAAAAGCCTTAGACTATTCGCATAATATCTATTTTCAACTTTATGATAATGTTTTAAACGTTGTCCGTTTACCGTGAATGGTTCACTATTCCTACCCTTAATTTCTATCGCTCCGCTCGGGAACACTCGAGTTATTTCAAAGGGTCCTGACCATCTAGATTTTAATTTTCCAGGAAAGAGCCTAAGTCTTGAATTAAAGAGGAGTACAACGTCTCGCACACTAAATTCTTTCCTAGATAGGCGTTTATCATGCCATCGCTTAGTTCTTTCTTTATATATCTTAGCATTCTCATAAGCTTTTATTTCAAGATCAAACTCTTGTAAGAGTAAAATCCATCTCAAGAGTCTTGGTTTAGCATCTTTCTTAGTTAATAGATATCGGATAGCAGCATGGTCTGTGTAAACTATTATTTTCGCTCCCACTAGGTAAGAACGGAATTTGTCCAGCGCAAAGACAACTGCTAACAATTCTTTTTCAGTAGTGGCGTAGTTCATCTGAGCAGAATCTAAGGTTCTACTGGCATAGTAAATTGCATGAAGTTTCTTTTCCTTCCTCTGGCCTAGAACTGCGCCTACATCATAGTCACTCGCATCGCACATGATTTCGAAACGTAATCTCCAGTCAGGGGGTTGCATGATTGGTGCGGTGATGAGGGCTGTTTTTAGAGTTTCGAATGCTTTAAGACAATCTTCATTGAATATGAACTCAGTGCCTTTCATTAATAAACCAGTAAGGTTTAGTGATTTTCGAGAAATCTTTGATGAATCGTCGGTAGAAACCGGCGTTTCCTAAAAAGCTTCGTATTTCTCGAACGGTTTTAGGGGGTTAAAGATCTTTTATGACTTATATCTTAGCTTTATCAACTTCAATTCCCTTGTCGGATATGACGTGGCCTAATACGATTCCTTCTCTGACCATAAAATGACATTTCTCCCAGTTAAGCACGGGGTTTACTTTTACACATCTTTCTAACACCATTTCTAAATTTGATAGGCATCCTTCAAAACTTTGCCCGCATACAGAGAAGTCGTCCATGAACACTTCCATGATGTTGTCTATAAAATCTGCGAAGATTGACATCATACATCTTTGAAAGGTTGCAGGAGCGTTGCATAACCCAAAGGGCATTCGTCTATAAGCGAACGTTCCATAGGGGCATGTGAATGTAGTCTTCTCTTGATCATCTGGATTGATAGGGATTTGGAAAAATCCTGAGTAACCATCAAGATAACAGAAATAAGAATGCTTGGCTAATCGTTCTAACATTTGATCTATAAAGGGTAGTGGGAAATGATCTTTTCGAGTGGCTTTGTTTAGTTTACGATAATCGATGCACACTCTATGTCCTGTCACTACTCTTTGCGATATCGATTCGCCTTTAGCGTTTTTCACAACAGTGATACCTCCTTTCTTTGGCACTACATGTACCGGACTAACCCATTTACTATCAGAGATTGGATATATTATTCTGGCATCTAGTAGTTTCTTAACTTCTTCTTTTACTACAGTGCTAAGGATTGGGTTAATTCTTCTTTGAGATTCTCTGGAGGTTTTGCAATCTTCTTCTAGCAGAATACGATGCATACAGATTGAAGGGCATATTCCTTTGAGATCAGATATGTTATATCCTAATGCAGTTGGATATTTCTTTAAGACATCTAAAAGTTTCTTTGTTTCGATTGTTCCTAAACTGGAATTTATTATAACTGGTCTTTTACATTCAATGTCTAAGAATTCGTATCTTAGGTTATTAGGTAAAGTTTTTAATCCTAATGTAGGTTTATCTTTACTTGGCATGGGATCCGGTGTAAGTGCTAAACTCTCGCTTAGACTATCGTCCTGATATGGTGCACGCCAATTATCATCTTCGAAAATCGGAGGGATTTGAATTTTCATAATTTCAGAATAGGTAGTTTCTTTCATTTCCATTTCTCTTACACATTCGTCAATTATGTCCAATAGATAGCATGTATCCTCTATAGCTGGTGATTGTAAGAATTGTGTTAAACTAAATTCAACTTTCTCTTCACCTACTTCAAAGGTTAGCTTTCCTCTCTTTACGTCTATTATAGCTCCGGCGGTAGCTAAGAATGGTCTTCCTAGTATGATAGGTGTAGTGGAGTCTTCAGAGATGTCCATGATTATGAAATCAGTAGGGATGTAGAATTGTCTTATACGTACTGGGACGTTTTCTAGTATGCCTACAGGATATTTAACAGAGCGATCGGCTAGTTGAACAAACATTTTAGTTGGTCTTAGGTCTCCCATGTCTAGCCTTTTGCAAATCGTTAAGGGCATAACACTGATATTGGCTCCTAAATCGCATAGAGCTTTGTCAATGACGAATTTTCCTATTACACAGGGTATAGAGAAACTTCCTGGATCTTTTAGCTTAGGAGGCATATTATTCTGAATTATGGCGCTACACTCAGCAGTAAGTGTAACTGTTCCGTTATCCTCTATCTTTTTCTTATTGGATAAGATTTCTTTTAAAAACTTAGCATACGAGGGCATTTGAGTGATAGCTTCTGTAAACGGAATAGTAATATTCAACTGTTTCAGAAGTTCGACAAATTTCTTAAACTGGCCCATCGTCTTGGAATTGGTTAATCTCTGAGGGTACGGAATTTGTGGTTTATAGGGTGGTGGAGGCACATAAGGCTTTTCTTTCTCCACTGCCTCTTGATTATCATCTTCCTTTTCTTCTGGATCGTTCACCTTTTCAGTCGATTTATCTGGTTTTTGGTACATGGCTGGATTATCAAGTCTTGGATCGGTAGGTCCGTCAAGTTCCTTGCCACTTCTTAATATCACAACATTGGCTTGTCCTTTCGGATTAGGTTGAGGTTGTCCAGGAAATACTCCAGCAGGTGCAGCGGTAGGTGCTTGTTGTTGAGCTACTTGTGAAATTTGAGTTTCAAGCATTTTGTTATGTGTAGCTAATGCATCTACTTTGCTTACTAATTGCTCAATCTGCTCTCTAGTGTGAATGTTTTGGTTTAAGAAGTCCTTGTTTGTTTGAGATTGGTTAGCTATAAAGTTCTCCATCATCAATTCAAGGTTCGATTTTCTAGGGATATTAGGAGCAGTCTTTTGATATCCTGGTGGTGTAGCTGGTGCTTGACCTGGTGCGTATAAAGCATTGTTATTCTTATAGGAGAAGTTCAGATGATTCTTCCAACCTGGATTGTATGTGTTTGAGTATGGGTTTCTTTGAGCATAATTCACTTGATCTGTGGGAATTCCTGTTAATAATTGACAATCAGGAACTTCATGTCCTGGAACTCCACATAACTCACAGTTAGGTGTTACTGCAGCCACGGTGGCTGTTGGTGTTATGGCCAAGTTGTCGATCTTTTGGTTTAGTTGGTCAAACTTTGCATTGACTTGGTCCATACTACTCACTTCGTACATACCTCCTTTTGTTGGTTTCTCAGTTGCGACTCTCTCGCTTCCCCATTGGTAATGGTTTTGAGCCATACTTTCGATAAGTGCATAAGCATCATTATATTCTTTGTCCATCAGTGCACCGCCTGCGGAAGCGTCAATTGTCATTCTTGTATTGTACAAGAGTCCATTATAGAAGGTATGGATGACCATCCATTCTACTAATCCGTGATGTGGACAAAGTCTCAGCATATGCTTATAGCGTTCCCAAGCTTCGAATAGTGATTCGTTTTCCCTTTGCTTAAATTTGTTGTTCTAAGCTCTCAGCATAGCTGTCTTGCTAGGTGGGAAATATCTGGTCAAGAAAACTCTCTTTAGTTCCTCCCACATAGTTACTGAGTTCGAAGGCAGAGATTGAAGCCAGGCTCTCGCTCTGTCTCGAAGTGAAAAAGGAAACAAACGTAGTCTAATAGCTTCTTGGATACTCCATTGGCTTTTACGGTATCTGCGTATTGCACAAAGATCGAAAGATGAAGGTTCGGATCCTCAGTAGGATTTCCGGCGAATTGATTTTGTTGCACGGCTGATATCAACGAAGGTTTTAGTTCGAAATCGTTTCGGTTGATAGCCGGTGCGGCAATGCTAGAATGTGGTTCAGCTTGCGAAGGACTAGCGTAATATTTGAGTGGGTGATTCTGTTCTTCAGCCATCTCTGCGTCCTTTGATGTTACGACTGGTTTAGGTGGATCTAATTGAAGATCTGGAATACTGTAATTTTGTTCGTAATCGAATATCCGTCTTCTTACGTGTAAGAAGTGTTCCGATTCCGGGATTAGAGGTTGCAAGTCTTCGCCATGGGAGCGAGTACTTGGCATACACTCGGGAATTTAGATTAAGAAAAGAAAATAGTTGTTACCTTAGTCTAGACAATGCTACCTAAAGTGCACTAGTAACTAAATTAAGGTCCCCGGCAACGGCGCCAAAAACTTGATGGGCTAAAGACGTATCTAATTATGTGTCTAGCGGTATCTTAACTGCAAGTGCACAGCCTATCGAAGTAATATTTAAGATTATCGATCCACAGGGACTTTATGATTACTTAGTGCTGGAAGATTTACTAGTTTAGCTAAGGTGAAAGGTTGTCACGATTTTTTGGTTTGTTTTAAAGATTAAAGGCGGGAATTAAATTTAAGTTTAATTAAATAATACTAAGGTGGTCGGTATGTAATTATGCTAAATTAGGCGGGTCAATCTAACCTAGGCTTATAAAGATGGTTCGCTTAATCTTATTCTGTAGAGGTTACCAGTTTAAATATCCTTAACTCACACTCTCGTGGTCTTATCTCAGATCTTACCCCTAAAGCCCTATGCCTGCTCTCGCTAGCCCATAAGTGTTTAGAGATAATTTTTGGAAACTTAGTAATTCTAATTTATTTTAAAGCGCTCTCGCTGTGTTTAATTTAAATGCCTAACTTTAGCTATCTGGTTAGAATCTCACACTCTCGTGGTCTTGACCTAAGCTAATACACTTTCCTTACTCTCGTAACAAAAAGGTTGATTTTATAATAAAAAGTATCAGCCAGAATATTAAGCTCTTAATTATTTTAAGCCTATAGTTGATTTTACCGATTTAGTTTGTTTTAATTACATACCGCCCTAAGGTATTTAGCTACTCATTATTGTTGAACCAGACAGAGGCAGAGAAACATAAAACGAAATATTCATGGCAGCAAAATAAATATCCAACATAAATATAAAATTGAAAATTAATATAAACCTGGTTAACAATAAAAATGGCAGACTCCTTCTTCCACAGGCTGGAAAGCTCGGAGTATTTGTCGGAATCGGAAATAAATTCTAAAAATTCTGAAGGCCTTGAAACAAATAAAATTTATAACAATTTCCTGATGTTGGAAATTGTTATAGGGTTGGTTGGGATACAAGAAAAATAAAGCAATGAAAATAATGCTGAAAAATATAAAGGGTGTAAAATAATTCGGCAGAGCTTCCGCAAGAAATTAATAAAACTAAACTCTATCTCCTTGTTCATTTCAATTTAAGCTATTTATAGAAGACTAAGCGGGCTTTGTAGTTGGTTTGTTGCTTGGGCCTCGTAGGAGCATTGAGAGAATCCAGGGACGTGTGGATACAGGGTCAGCTGGAAAATAGGCACTTTATATGCAGCGTAACGTTATGACCAAGTCTTCAGTCAAATAACCTATTTTTCCCTTGTCACGGTCGTGACAAGGGCATCACGTTCGTGTTCCTTGTATAATAAGTGTCACGGTCGTGAGGGATATGTCACGGTCGTGAGTGCTCCTTTTGGGGTGTCACGGTCGTGACACCTAGGTGACGACCGTGAGTGTAACAAAAAATGCAGGTTTTGCAGAATTCTTCATTTCTTCATCTTTTAATGGTTGTTTTTGCTCCTTTTGCTTGTGGCTCATGATTTAGCTCTGTATATGATGTACCTGCAAAATGGCAAGGAAAACTCGAGGAATCGGGTGTTAAAACGACAATTATGCGATAAAACGGTATTGAAACATAGCAATATAATCGATACATTTTCTCGTTATCAAACTTCCCCAAACTTAAACCTTTGCTTGTCCTCAAGCAAATAGTCGGACAAGTTTTTATCGACACACACACATAACAAACCGTACGAGGGATCGTTTTGTCGGACAAACCGGTACTTTGATAAAACACTAACGATACACTAATGACACAAGCAACAAGCTAAGTCGTCGACTTCCCGTTAAACGAAACATTCGGCAATTGCTTTACGATTTCACCTAGAGTTTTTCGATCTTATTTCGCCCGGTTTCATTCTAGCGCAATCACATTAAGCCCTTTGCCTTAGCACGCACGTAGTGGAGTAGCCGGTTAGAGAATTTGATCCTTTAAAAGCACGGACCAATGTGGTAACCCTACATACATTATCCGATTTGGAGGTTGTGGGGGATCGAGCCGTAGCACGCCCTACCAAGTTTAGAACCAGTACCTCTGAACCAACCCGCAATGGACTCCTTCTCATATTTTTCGTTTCTTATATGCGACCGTGTACTTTGGTGCAATTTCTTTTCATTTGCATCGAGATATGAAGGATCATTATAGATTAGGCATCAAACGCTTATATTCATCGGCTCCCCACGTGGTTTGTGTTCAGACGGTGCTGACTGCTAGTATAAACTACTAGGGGTTACTTTTGAACTGAAACTTAAGGTGTAGTCGTAACAATCATCGGAACGGGATTGCTTAAGTGGGAAGTCTAAGGTGTCAAGACTGTATTGATCTTGTTGAATCATTCTCAGCTTCCTAATTATGATTTCGTAGGTAAGTCGGGTAATGCGAAGAGGTAGTGGTTCAAGTGTAGCTATCTCATTGTTCAGGCCAAGATCCCGAGCAATAGACGTAACAAGCGCTCCAAAAACAATCGGTCCTGTTTTATTAGTAAGTAAAGCCATGTGTGCAAGCATAAACGGGACCGGATTGATATGGGTACTAGTGAGGCATCCTTGCAAAAATAGGAGTTCTCTAGCATTTACCTTGTTTGGACTCTCCCGACCAAAAATAGTACATGCCAAAAGATATCTGAAAACTCTTATGGTCGGGTTATGAATGGTCGACGCAAGTATTCCTTCAAAAGAATTTATTGAAGTACTTGAAAGCCTTTGCCAGAAGGAAAATACCTCGGTCGACCATTCCGCATCCAAAAGTGCCTCACAAATCGCACCTTCCCTATGAGGGATTCCTAACAAGTCTGCTAGCTCGTTGGTACTGAATTCATATTCAATTCCAAACAGTCTAAAATTAACAGTACCGACTGTGCTAGTAGTGTTAGGACTGACAGTGTATATCAATGAACTTAAAAACTCAACTGTCAGCCTCTCATAGGTAGGTTCCTGATTAATGAAAATATTATGCAAGCCTAAAAAATCTAATAAATTAAAAACACTATGATAAAGACCCAAAGCATACAGACAGTTATCATCGACGTACCTAGTCGAGAGAATTTCTCGACTCTGAAGCCTCTGAATAATTTTCCTTTCCCTATCACCCGGTCTTCCATCACGAAGAAGAAATCCATTGAACTCCATTGTTGTTGCTCCTTAGGAAGTGAAAAATGGTAGAAAATGGTTTATGAGAGAAATGATAAAGGTTTGATTTTTATGGTTTGTGGTGGATGAAAATGAAAATGGATTTTGGATAGGTTTTATGGATGGTGGGTATTTTGGAAATGGGGGAGTTTTAATGGGGTTCAATGGGGTTTTTGAAACTTATAAAAATGGGTTTTTAAAGATGGAAGGTATGAAAATGGTTAAAATGAATGTTCATCCCCGAAATAGGGGAGAACGTCATGGCGCCCGCCATGGGCCTGTGGTGCCCGCCACAAGGCTAAATCCTGATGGGCCTTGGATTTTTAATCCTCCTTTGGGCCCTCTTTGTACCTTCGGTCTTCGGGGGGTCTGGATAGTGTTTTCTTCTCTTTTCCAAGGCATGAGGCTTGCATATTTTTTTATGAAGACAAAAATGAAAATATTTTTTGTCTTATATTTTTTTTTCTTTGCTTGACAAAAATAAAATAATTAAAAATCAAAAAGAAAAGAGAAAAAATCGACATTAGTGTATGAAATAATATGTATATATAAGATAAATTCAAAGTACATGAAAAAAGAAAATATAATAGATGCAATAATGTAAGATATGTCTGGAGATGCGAGAAATAAAATAAAGCATGAAAAAAAGAAATTAAATACTAGGGTAATATCGTCAGTGTAGAACGAATCATGTGGTAGGCTTCTCCTCCTGGTTTGATCCACGAATCTCAACAATCTCCCTCTGAAGCTCTTCAATCTCCTGATATAGAGCATCGGCCTCTGAGGCATGAGTGAGATCAGAAACCTGAATCTGTAATTCCAAGTCCGCTACTTCCTGCTTGAGCAGGGCAGTCTCCTTACGGAGCTCATAAATCTGAGTTTGTAGATCAGGCGGCTGCAGAGACATATTGTTAGACATAATAATGATTCGGGGAGTAAGAGGTGTAGGAGTGTACTCAGCGGCGGGAGGTGATTTCGGCTCTTCGACAGTCTCTCCATAACCCTCTAGAGCATAACTCCAATTGGCAGGATCATGGACACTGGTCATCAGCGGGTCTGGTAATGTAAAGTAATGTATCACTTCTCCGTCGATCAGTAATCTAAAAGTGTTGAGCTCAAAAGAAGCCCTCCTCATCAGTCCTCTGTCAAGACAAAAGTCAACATCCAGGGTAGTGTAGCAGCAGAAGGTCCTGAGGTGCAATAATTTGCGAGACAAACCCAATGCAGTAGCTATCTGTGTAACAATCCCACCGACATGTATGATGCCTACAGATGATCTGGCAACACTAGTAAGTCCCATCAACAGAAAGTTGCCACAAGCAACTAGGCGAGACTGAGTCGCACAAAACAGTAGGAAAATCTCCTCTTCACTCAGCAGAGTCTCTGTATCTGGCAAACCTTGGAAAGAATGCGCCAGAATCATCTGGAAGTACCTTAACGCAGGGTTGTGGATTACCTGAGAAAACTGAGTGGAAGGATCTTGGCTCCCTCCACTTGAGATGTTAGACCAAAACTTTTCCACTTCTCTGCTCATAAAATACCCCATCGATGTCTCTGGAATAGCATCATGAGTAGTCTAAAAACCTAGTAAATCACCAAACTCTTTGTGAGAGAAGGTGTAGTCAATCCCGAACAACCTGAAAACAGCATATCCATCGGGTCCAGCCCAAGGGTCATAATGAAACGAGCTGAGGAACTCTAGAGTCAAGTTCCTGTAAGTGTTGTTCCTATCGTCAAACTGGTCCCACTGGAGTTGATGGCATAAGAATCTGACGCTTGGCTCTATCCCCAAGGCATCCATGCAGTCATGGTCAGGGTACCTGGTAGGAGCCATAGGGAGTCTCATGTGGACATAGTAACGCTCTCTCTGTGCGTCGTCTCTAAAGGCCACGTGCATATCATCGGGGTTCGGCATTCTGTACAAGGTTAGCAAACAAGTCCTGAAAGCATATAAAACATTCAATCGTTAGTCCTGACATAATAATAAAATAAACAAATTAAAATAAAGTAAAAATAAATAAATAAAAAGTACGTAAATAAGAAAACCATGGGTTGCCTCCCATGCAGCGCTTGTTTAAAGTCATTAGCTCGACGACCGATTTTTATGCATCATTGGAAGGATATGGTGGATCACTCAGAGTATGGTAGGTGTATGTTGTTAGGATGTCACCTCCTTCGTAGGGCTTCATCCTCTGTCCATTGACGATGAACAGTTTACATGTTTGGTTCTTGATTTCAATAGCACCAGATCTTAGGATCTTAGATACTTCGAAAGGGCCAGTCCATCTCGAACGAAGCTTTCCTGGAAAAAGTCGTAACCTAGAATCGAACAAGAGAACAGGATCGCCTATTTTGAAGTTTCTTCTTATTATTCTTTTTTCATGCCAAGCTTTTGTTCTTTCTTTGTATATGATGGCATTTTCGTAGGCGGATTGTCTGAGCTCTTCTAATTTGTGGATGTCAAGGATACATTTCTCACCAGCAGTTAAGTAATCTAAATTCAAAGTTTTGATGGCCCAATAGGCCTTATGCTCCAATTCAAAAGGTAAGTGACATGATTTTACATAGACCAGTTGATAAGGGGTTGTTCCTATAGGGGTTTTGAAAGCGGTTCTATAGGCCCATAATGCTTCTTGAAGTTTTTGCGACCAATCTTTTCTAGATATAGAGGCAATCTTCTCAAGAATTTGTTTGATCTCCCAATTAGATACTTCCACTTGTCCATTGGTCTGTGGGTGGTATGGTGTTGCTACTCAATGCTTAACTCCATACTTGCTTAAAAGTTTATCAAATATTCTCGATATGAAGTGTGATCCTCCATCACTTATGACTAAACGGGGTGTTCCAAACCTGGGAAATATATAGTTTTTGAATAATTTGATGACCACTCTAGTGTCATTTGTGGGTGCGGCGATAGCTTCAATCCATTTAGACACGTAGTCAACAACTACTAAGATGTACTGATTTCCAAAAGATGGTGGGAACGGTCCCATAAAGTCTATACCCCATACGTCGAAGAGTTCTACTTCTTGGATATTTCTCAGAGGAATTTCATTACGTCTTGAAATATTTCTTGTGCGTTGGCATCTGTCACACTTGACAATGAAAGCATGGACATCACGCCACATAGTAGGCCAGAATAGGCCAGCTTGAAGAATCTTGGCGTAGGTCTTGGATGTGCTCGCATGTCCACCATAAGGTGCAGAGTGACAATGCTCAATTATATTATGTACCTCTTCTTCTGGAACACAACAGCGGAAAATGCCATCTTTACCTCTCTTGAAAAGAAATGGTTCGTCCCAATAGGAGTTTCTCACATCACTATAGAACTTCTTCTTCCGGTGGTAGTTTAGATCAGTGGGTATGATGTCAGCGGCTAGGTAATTAACAAAGTCTGCATACCAAGGTATATTACTTATATCTAAGGATTTATGAGAATGCTCATGTAGGTCTGGGTTATCATCTTCGATAGTTTCTAGTTGGGCTATCAGTCTATCATAGGCAAAGTCGTCATTTACGGGTACTGAGTCAGGTATCAGGTATTCTAGCCTAGAAAGGTGATCAACCATTACATTATCAGTGTCTTTCTTATCATGGATATCCAAATCAAACTCTTGCAATAATAGAATCCATCGAAGTAACCTAGGTTTGGCATCCTTTTTACTTAGTAAGTAACGAATGGCAGCATGGTCAGTGTAAACTATAATTTTGGCTCCTACTAGATAAGATCTAAATTTGTCTATGGAAAAAACTACAGCTAGGAGCTCTTTTTCGGTTGTTGCGTAGTTGAGTTGTGCAGCGTCTAGAGTTCTATTGGCATAATAAATTACGTGTAACTTCTTATCTTTTCTCAGGCCTAGAACGACTCCAACAGCATAGTCACTAGCGTCACACATTATCTCAAATGGTTCTGACCAATCAGGGGGTTTCATTATAGGTGCTGAAATCAGAGCTTGCTTCAGAAGATTAAATGCTTCAGTACATTTTTCATCGAAGATGAATTCAACATCTTTCATTAAAAGACCAGTTAAGGGTTTTGCTATTTTGGAGAAGTCCTTGATAAAACGTCGGTAAAATCCGGCATGTCCAAGAAAACTTCTTATCTCCCTGATAGTCTTCGGCGGTTTTAGATTCTCTATTACTTCTATTTTAGCTTTATCTACCTCTATACCTTTTTCGGAAACTATATGTCCTAAAACAATCCCTTCGGTGACCATGAAATGACATTTTTCCCAATTTAGCACAAGGTTTACCTCCACACATCTTTCCAGGATTTTCTCAAGGTTGATAAGACAAATTTTGAAATCAGATCCACAAACTGAGAAATCGTCCATAAATACTTCCATGATCCCATCTAAATAGTCTGTAAAGATAGACATCATGCAACGTTGGAAAGTGGCAGGAGCATTACAGAGTCCAAAAGGCATTCTTCTATAGGCAAAAGTTCCAACTGGGCATGTAAAGGTAGTTTTTTCTTGATCTTCGGGGTGACTAGGTATTTGGAAGAATCCTGAATATCCATCTAGGTAACAAAAGTAAGAGTGTCTGGCTAGGCGCTCCAACATTTGGTCTATGAATGGTAATGGGAAATGGTCCTTCCTAGTTGCTTTATTTAATTTTCTATAATCTATGCACATACGCCAACCTCCATCGGTTCTTTTTGCTACAGGTTCGCCTTTCTCGTTTTGCACGACTGTGATGCCTCCCTTTTTAGGTACTACATGCAACAGACTCACCCATTTACTGTCCGAGATCTGATATATTATACCTGCCTCTAGTAACTTAAGAACTTCAGTCTTAACTACAGTACTCATTATAGGATTTATTCTTCATTGGTGTTCTCTGGAGGGTTTTGAATCTTCTTCAAGCAAAATCCGATGCATGCATATGGATGGGCTTATTCCTTTTAGATCAGAGATCTTATATCCTAAGGCCGAGGGGTACCTTCGTAAAACATCTAACAATTGGTTGGTTTCCTCTTGGTTTAAGGTAGCATTGACTATAACTGGACGGTTCATTTCTTCATCAAGAAATTCATATCTCAGGTTTTTAGGCAGTTCCTTAAGTTTTACGGTTGGTTTCATAGGGCAAGGCATAGGATCTGGTGTAAGAGATAAACATTCATGAAGGTTATCATCAATGTAGGGTTTTTTATAATTGTCATCTTCCAAAATGAGGGTTGATGGCAATTTTATAGATTCAGTTTCTTCTTCTTGTTCTAATTCCCTAATGCATTCTTGATATCTAAGGCATAACAAGTGTCTCCTATCACAGGTGCCATAAGAAATTTTGAAAGTATAAATTCTATCTTCTCGTCACCTACCTCAAAAGTTAGTTTCCCTTTTTTAACATCTATTACAGCTCCAGCAGTCGATAAAAACGATCTACCTAGGAGGATTGGTATGTCGTCATCTTCTTTAATGTCCATGACAACAAAATCAGTAGGTATAAACAACTGACCTATCCTAACAGGGACGTCTTCAAGTATGCTTATAGGGTATTTAACGGATCTATAGGCTAATTGAAGTGACAACTTAGTAGGTTGTAATTCTCCTAAGTTTAATCTCTCACAAACTGCTAAAGGCATTAAGCTCACACTAGCTCCTAAGTCTAGCAAAGCTTTTTCGATGACCTGATTCCCCAAAACACAAGGAATGGAAAAATTTCCGGGAT
Organism: Lathyrus aphaca; assembly: GCA_963966055.1. Taxonomy (NCBI): domain Eukaryota; kingdom Viridiplantae; phylum Streptophyta; class Magnoliopsida; order Fabales; family Fabaceae; genus Lathyrus; species Lathyrus aphaca. The sequence goes on from OZ014521.1 coordinate 437,509,062, forward strand.
CTTTATCTTTCTTTGCTAACCTATTCTCGGAAATAGAATTACATTCCACGGGTTTCGGATCTTCAAGTCTACGTTTATTTGTAAGTATGTCTTTGAGAAACTTAGCGTAAGAAGGTATTTGGGTGATGGCTTCTGTAAAGGGGATTTCTACGTGAAGTTTTTCTATAACCTTAACGAATTTTTGATATTGATTATCGATTTGGGTTTTCTTTAATCTTTGAGGGTATGGTATAGGTGGTTTGTATGGCGGTGGTGGTATATAGGTTTTATTTTTAGGTTCTTCTCCTTTTTCTTGACTTTCCGGGGTTTCAGACTCCTCTGGTTCCTTCTCCTCATTCCTCTCAGAAGTTTCGGGCTCACTTAATCTAGGGTTTAAAGGTTCCTTATAAGCGGTTCCACTTCATAGAGTAATGGCATTTGCTTGCCCTTTCGGGTTTTGTTGAGGTTGTCCAGGGAACTGTCCTCCAGGTGTAGTCTGAGGGGCTTGGTTTAAAGCTACCTGAGAGATCTGGGTTTCAAGCATCTTATTATGAGTAATAATTTGATCAACCTTGGTTCCTAACTGGGTAATTAGTTCGTTAACATGGACATTTTGGTTCATGAACTCTTTGTTTTGTTGTGTTTGAGCGGTGATAAAATTTTCCATAATTTTCTCAAGGCTCGGTTTTGGTGGTACAGGTTGCATAGGTTGATTTGTTCTTGGGGCTTGGTAACCTTGTTGTCTTAGAGGTGCGGTATTTTGAATAGGGTTATTATTTTTGTAGGAGAAGTTTGGGTGATTCCTCCATCCAGGGTTATATGTGTTTGAAAATGGGTTCCCTTGGGTGTAGTTCACTTGCTCAGTGTTGGTCTCATTCAACAGATTGCATTCGGCGGATTGGTGTCCTTGCGTCCCACATATCTCACAATTCGGCGAAACTGCAGCTACAGTATTCGGGGTTGTGCACATATGTTCGACTCTAAGGGCCAACGCGTCCATTTTAGCCTGCATCATGTCCATAGAGCTTAGCTCATGTATTCCTCCTTGGGCTTCCTTCTTTTCCACTGTCGCTCGTTCTACTCCCCATGATTGATGGTTTTGGGCCATATCCTCAATAAGGGCACTAGCTTCAGGGTAAGGTTTGATCATCAGTGCGCCACCAGCGGCAGCGTCGATGGTCATCTTAGTGTTATAATGAAGTCTATTATAGAAGGTTTGAATGATTAGCCAATTCTCTAAGCCATGATGTGGGCATGCTCTTAATAGTTCTTTATATCTCTCCCAGGCTTCGAACAACGACTCTCCTTGGTGTTGGGTAAATTTTGTTATTAGGTTTCGAAGAAGAGCAGTCTTACTTGGGGGAAAATATCTTGCAAGGAAAACTTTCCTAAGGTCGTCCCAAGTTGTTATTGAATTGGGTGGAAGGGAATCTAACAATGATAAAGCTTTATCTCTGAGGGAAAAGGGAAATAATCTTAAGCGTATCGCTTCAGGAGAAGCTCCATTGGTTTTAAAGGTGTCTGCTAACTGAAGAAAGTTTTTTAAATGTTGGTTTGGGTTCTCAGTAGCAAGACCTGCGAATTGTCTCTGTTGCACTAATTGCAGCAAGGATGGTTTAAGTTCAAAATTATTGGCTGGGATAGTGGGGTTTACTATACTAGAACTATGTTCCTCGTTTGATGGTTGGGCGAAGTCCTTAAGAGGTCTTCGGTTTTGATCTTCGGCCATAGCTCTCCTATTCATATGGAAAAACAAACGTGCGCGAGCGTAACATTCAGGTTCAGCTAGAGAGTCTACTAAACTTCCGGCATTGCGAGTCTTTCGCATTGACCGGTGGGTAACAACCTTAGTCTAAACGGTATAACTACAGGGTATGAAATTTGACGGAATTGGTCCCCGGCAACGGCGCCAAAAACTTGATGCGTGTTTTTTGCAAGTGTACGAACACGTCAGAGTAATATAAAAGATTGTCGAATCCACAGAGACCAAGTGTCAATCTATCGTACCTGTTGTTATGGTGTGTATCTAAGGCAACTAAATATAAGGGTTTTAAAAAGTGCGCAATGGTAAATAAAATGGTAATTTTAAACAATTAATAAAAGACAGGCTCGAATGTAATTCACGTAATCAATTGATAATCCGGTACTTGTTAATAGAACTACTTATGGGCAATGTTTTCTCCTTTGAAAAGAACTAATTTAACAGGAACTGTCGCTTTCGCGTATTCAGAACCGAGTCGTACTCTCTAATCAACTCCTCCTATTGTCACGGATAAAAAGGTGCGCACTGCGTTAGAGTAGTAAACCTATTTTTAAGAAATATAGTATCTTAACTAAGTTGAAAAGTATTTTAACCTGGATTTCTTAGCAAAAAGAGGTTCTCACGAACCAGACTCTAAACTTCATAACGCGTCCGAAAATCGTTTTAAAATCTCTTCTCTTTTTAATCCAAAAACTCCTAATAAACTAGACAAAGCGCTTTTGGCTGTTTTTGAAATAGTTAAAAACAATTACTTAAATTGAAAGATAAAATAGCCCTTAAGTGTTTCCACGAACAATTGTACGGATTACTGGTTTAATTACGATCCTTACATTCTAACCTTTATGGATTTAGTTAGACATAGTAAAGTAAAAGTTCTTTTTATAATTTTTCATAAAAGTAATTTAGTGCGAGTGCGGAAAGTAAATAAAAGTAGTGCGAGTGCGGAAAGTAAATAAAAGTAAAGCGAGTGCGAGAAATAAAGTAATTTAAAGCGAGTGCGAGAAATAAACGAAAGTAAAGCGGGTGCAGGAAATAAATAAAATAAAGTGCGAGTGCGGATAATAAATAAAAGTAAAGCAATGCGGAAAAATAAAATACGAACTGGAATTAAAATGGCGGCAGGATTAACTTCCTCCCAGAGTGCTCCAAAACTCGATCACACAGACGTATACAGACTCGATCACTCGATTGCAGTAACACCCCGATGTGGAATGATAACTGCTTTAAAACTGATTTATGCCTAAGAGATTCTAAGTTTGGATGAAGAAAAACGAAAATCTAAGGTCCTATTTATAGGAAAACTAAATGCAGGAAAAGACCAGGATGCCCCCTCCACTAAAAAGTGGAGGGAACTGTTTTTGCCTTGTGGCGCCCGCCACAAGGTCATGGCGCCGCCATGAGGCCAATGGAGAATGAAAGAGTGGGGATCGTGGGTCTTGGAAGTTGAGGAGTGGTCTTGAGACGTGGCCACGTCATGGCAGACCCCATGGCGCCCGCCACTGTGGATGCCGTAAGTGTAAAATACTGAATTTCTAGGTTTTCGTCCGTTTCCACTCCTTTTTCGCTCCTTTTCTCGATTTAAGCCCGGATTACATAAAAAACCTGAAAACAAAGAAAAACAAAGTAATAACATAACAAAATAACAATAAAATCTAAGAATGCATGCGAAATCGGAGTCAGAAATACGGTGAATTTTAGTGTGATCAACACTTTACTATTTTCAAACATTTTCAAAACAAAGGCTTTGTATACATCTATACGAGGATCATTACAAAGTACTTAGAAAATTTCTAATCACACACTACACTTTTAAAAAACAATTAAAGTGAGCTAAGTAACTAAGAGTCCATGGATAACCATGGATATAAAGGGTGTTAACACCTTCCCTTTATATAACTTACCCCCCGAACCTAAGTCTTTTCAAAACGGTCTTTCCTGTTCTTTTATGTCCCTTCCATATGGATAAAATAAAAGTCGGTGGCGAATCTTGCTATCCGCAACATTTATAGAAAGTCAGTTCTCCCACCGTGTTACAGAACTGGCGACTCTGCTGGGGAGTTACTAAGTAAAAGTCGGGTACCCTTAGGAATTAGATCACTTAAATTGTTTGTTTTGTTTGCTTTACATTACTTGTTGGGCTTTTGTATGAAAGATCTTATCCCGGATCTAGTGTACCCTAGGTAAATGGAAATAGACCAAGGAAACTGTACGACGTATACCGATATGGTTGATCTGGTGGCCATAGTTAGTGTGACTTCTTAGTTGGTGCTTATGTTCCTTAAGTAAGTTAAGGATAATATGGGGCTGCTATATGTTGTCAATACACTAATTAACCTTTAGAACCCTAGTCATCCCATCTTGGCCTTTAGAAAGTAGTGAGATAGACGGCTTTGGAGAAGTCTAAAGTTGGTTGATACTCGATGCTACGCTCATTGAGATCCTAAACTTGGAGGTTTTGGTTGGCAAGTAAGTTGCCTACTGAACAACCACCCTTGGGAAGGATCAGTGATATTGAGATCCCTTAGAACCTGGTTATTTTGTAGGAAAGGATGTACCAACTAAACTTCAGGGGAGGGTACTTACCTTTAAACCTCATGCAAGCCTCTAAACCTAGGACTATTGTGTGACTTGTTTATGTGTGCCACATGTTTGTGATTGAGCATAACATCATGACATCATAAGCATAGCATTTTCACTAACTATTTCAAGGACCAAGGGATTTATCTTTGTTCTTTGTTATAGGTCATGGCTTCTGCTCGTAGGAATACTAACCGGATCAACTTTGTAGGGATACCTTCTAAGCTTAAGGAATTGGTCTCTAGAGTTTCTGAAAGCTCCCAATTCATCAAGAGACATGGGAATCTGCTGGATCTAGTTACTTCAGGATTCAATGAAGGCATGATGAGTGTCCTATTCCAGTTCTTTGATCCTAAACATCATTGCTTCACATTTCCCGACTATCAGCTGGTTCCTATAATGGAGGAGTTCTCCAAACTACTGGGTATACCTATCCTTGATCAGAGACCCTTCACAGGCTTAGAGAAGGAGCCTAAACCTGAAGTCATTGATGAAGCCCTACACTTGAAGAAATCAGACATTGTCCTAGAAACGAGAAGCAGAGTTAATGGTATTCTTGCTAAGGTATTGATGGAGAAAGCTCAAGTGTTCTTGAATTCTATGAGCTATGATGCTTTTGAGGAGATCCTAGCCCTATTGGTCTATGGCTTAGTGTTGTTCCCTAATCCAGACCAGTTCATAGACGTACACGCCATCAACAAATTTCTGACTCGCAATACAGTGCCTACATTACTTGGAGATATCTTACATTCTCTTCACACGCGTACTATGAAGGCGAGGGGAACTCTGATGTGTTGCATACCTAACTGGCTATGTGGTTTATTTCTCACCTTCCTCGATCAGTGATGTAGAATGAACAAGGGTTAAGGTGGTCTAACAGGATCATGTCACTTTGTCATTCAGACATTCATTGGTGCTCTCGATCTATGGAGAATGTTACTAGCATTGACCGTTGTGGGGAGTTCCTTAATGTGCCACTCCTTGGCATAAGAGGGGGAATTACCTACAATCCTTATTTAGCTATACATCAGTTTGGTTATGCTCGGAGTAATGGTCCTCATGACATGCTTATTCAGGGTATTATGTTCGACTACGACAACGATCTTCAGGGTTACCGTCAAAGGTTTATACGAGCTTGGAGCAAGGTGAATAAAGTTGAGAGCAAGACTTTGGAACCAAAGTACTCCATTCCTATGGAACCTTATCTCATATGGGTGCGATGTCGTGCTCAGACTCTTATGATGCCATATCTTGCTGTTCTACTAGTTACTATGGAGCCTGTTGCTGAAGGAGATGTTCTTTATACCATCCTTCATCCAGAAATGCCCACTGATTTGGAAGAGTTGCAGAAGTCCTGGATTCAGTTGAAGGAGCAAAGGGATACTTTTGAGAGTCATTTCAGAGCTAGTCAAGAAAGAATTTTGGAGCTGACAAGTCAACTTCACGAGGAGCGGAACCTCAACACATACCTCAACCCTAAGAGGAAGCGTCCATGGGGACCCATATATTTATCCCTTTGTATTTTATTCTTATTTCCTTTCATTGTAAGCCCAAGGGGCAATTTATATTAAACATTTACTAATAAAAAATTTTGTTTTTATTTTTCTTTAAACAAATTTAAATCCTGCGATCCTTGAAAACATTACATATGCATCTACATGCCATATCATTGCATCATAGGTTTCTTAATAAACAGGTATCTTATCTTCTCGCTGTTTATTTCAGCAGAAATGGCTCTCGAACAAACTGTCAAAGATCTCCAGACTCATAATGCCCAATTTCAAGAGATGATTCTGAATTTGTCCAGGGGACAAGATGAGCTGAAGGCACTTCTGACCAAGAAAAGAAGAAGACCAGAAAACCAGTGGGCTTCATCAACCTGGGTAGATAATTCAGAGGTTCAGTCAAGACAGATGAAGAAGTTGAGAATCTTGGGTCTGAAAATTCTGAGAAAAAAGAAGGCAGTTCTCCCACCGTGTTACAAGTTTCCTATGCTTCTAGACAACTATGTGTTCCTGAGAGAAACTATCCTACCCATGACTTAAAATTAGCACCTGTGGTTTTTGTGTTAAATTTTTGGAGGCACTATCTATTTGGATCGAGATTTGAGGTCTTTAGTGATCATAAGAGTTTGAAATACTTGTTTGATCAGAAGGAACTGGACATGAGGTAAATGAGATGGTTAGAGATGTTGAAGGACTTTGATTTTAATTTGAGTTACCACCCTGGTAAGGCTAATGTGGTTGCTGATGCTTTGAGTAGAAAGACTTTGCATATGTCAATGTTAATGGTAAAATAACTTGAGATGATTGAGCAATTTAAAGACATGAGTTTGTTATGTGAGGCTACATCTAAGAGTGTGAAGCTAGGTATGCTAAAATTGATGAATCATATTGTGGAGTAGATCTGTTTAGGACAACAATTAGATTTGAAGTTGGTTGATCAAATGACTTTGATTAACCAGGGCAACGGAGGAGAATTCCAAATAGATGAAAATGGTATGATGAGGTATCGCGATCACGCGTGTATTCCTTATATTCCAGAGTTGAAGAAAAGTATTCTTGAAGAAGGACACCGAAGTAGATTGAGTCTTCACCCTGGTGCTACTAAGATGTATCATGACTTGCATAAACTGTTTTGGTGGCCGGGTACGAAAAAAGATGTTGCAGAGTTTGTGTATACTTGTTTTGTTTGCCAGAAATAGAAGGTTGAACATCAAAAGCCTTTAGGTATAATGCAACCGTTGAGTATTCTGGAATGGAAATGGGATAGCATTTTTATGGATTTTGTGACATGTTTTCCGAAGACGGTGAAGGGGAATGATTCCATTTGGGTGATTGTTGACCGATTAACTAAGTCGGCACATTTATTGTCGATGAAGATTAATCATTCTATATCTAAGCTAGCAGAGATATATTGATGAGATTTTGAAGTTGCATGGGATACCGTCGAGATTGTGAAGTTATGTCGGATAGAGATTTGCGGTTTACATCGAGATTTTGGAAGAGTTTACAAGATGATTTGGGAACCAAGTTGAGGATGAGTTCTTCTTATCATCCATAAATGGAAGGTCAGGCAGAATGGACTATCCAATCTTTAGAGGATTTACTGAGAGCTTGTGTGTTGGATTATGGAGGTGTGTGGGATAGTCATTTGTCGTTGATTGAGTTTACTTATAACAATAGTTTTCATGCGAGCATTGGTATGGCTCCGTATGAAGCATTGTATGGGAGGCGGTGTAGGACTCCATTATTAGTGTCGAGCCCTGGTATGTCTTGTTAAGACCAAGCAAAGATATCAACATATTCACAGAGCATGTTAATCAATCGGTTCTTCACGGATTCTTCTAAAGCAGCCCTGATCTTGATCTCTTTCTTTGCCTCTTCAGTACCCAGATTTACAGTTTCAATAACCTCTTCATGTGGTTGGATCATCCTTTCCTCATGCTTTAACAATCTGGCTAACTCCTCGGGTAATTCATAATCTTCTTCACCTTCCTTGTTGGCTTGGTAAATCAGATTGTCGAAGTCATAGTGAGCCATATCAAGATTGTCATTGATGAGACCGGATGGGGTACATCTGCATGAATGAGGATTCATGCTTGAATTAGAACGAGTGTGAGAAAAATGAACATGAAAAACGTACATTGCCATTAAAAAATGAAAGACATGGAACACCATGAATGAATGTAATAACATCCATTTTATTAATGATTTGATATTGCAAATTGAAACAAATAAGCTCTTATAATGAGCTATTATGCCTTGGGCGAGACATAGAGCTTTCATACAAGAATAAAACACAAAGCAATTGTCGCTCCCAAAGATTTGCATCCCGGTACAAGCGCGAACGGTCGGCGAAAAGAACAATGAGAACACACAGCAGTGAACTCACAGGAAAAAGAAAAGAGTCGCCAGCTAGGCATTTTTATCCCGGAGGAAAGGCAATGCTGCATAGACCTAGAAAAAGATGGATAAGACGGTTGCGAACCAGAGAGACTGAGAAAGGGGGTTGGTTACAACCTGGGAAGGTATTAGCACCCAGATTGTCCGCCGTACTCGACGGGATCCACGCTTAAAAGATTTGTGTTTTAAAGGGGTAGTGTCAGTGCAATTTGTGTATAAAATAGCTGGAAAAGAGAATACAGGTGTCAGTGTAAAAGAAGTGTAAAGTGTATAAATGATGTGTCAGTGTGGGAACAGGAGTGAAATGCTCAAGACTATGAGGCTAAAAGAATAAAGCTGAAAGAGGGGGAATATACAGAGACTTTTGTTCGATAACTGTTAAGTTATGCCTACGTATCCTCTCGTGCAATGAGGAAGTCAGAACACCGTAGTTCGACCCAAAGAGACTGAAAGATGAATTGACTTGTGAACTGCTTACTTGTCTATGCTCAAGTGTATGATCTGTCTGGCACAGATGCAAACTGTCTTGCATTAGACGGAAGAAGAAAGTTCTCGTTTGTGAGTGAGTGTGATGAGAAAAGAATCTCGGAGGAGACGACTATTGTTTGTTTTTTGTGTTTTCAGTCTTTTATTGCTTTTTGAAGTTTGTCATAAGTTAATGAGCTTAAGCCTAAACCAATGGGTTAGTAAACTCATCACATCTTCCCTCTGATTAGGGGTAATGAGAATACCTTAAGTGTGAGGTCAGCTTCTCACACTTAATTACCTTTGGTGTAGGATTAAGATCATTAACCTACTTGTGATTAATTAGGTGTTTTTGGTGTTTTTGTTTAGTGTTAAGTAATGAGATTAAGCCATAATCAGGGATTAAACAGACTCATTACACCATCCTAATAGAAGGATAATAGATGAGAATGTTTAAGCTGAGGAAAGCTCCTCAACTTAATCCATGATTAGGGATTAAACTCATGACAAAAAAAAGCCTTTATTAGATGGATTTTAGTTAATGATAAGATGAAGAAGTGAGTTTTAGGGTTTGTAAGACAACTTGAGGGGGACTTGTCCATTAACACTAGGGTTAGTCCTTCTTAACCAATTAAGGAAGAATTAGAACCCTAATGCAAGGCCCAAGTTACAAGTTTGATGTCTTGATGATTATGAGATGAATTGATTAAAGTATTTAAACACATTAAGGGTTTAACACTTAGGATTAAAGTTCTACACTCCATCCTAATAGAAGGATGCAGGCATAAGCTTAATCACAAAGCCTTAAAACCTTTAGGGTTTAGTCCCTGATTATGAGATGAGAAGAGAAGACTCAATGAGACACAAAGGTAAAACTAAGAGGGGAGACTAATCAAAACCCTAATCATTGTCATGCTTGGTTGTTCCTAAGGTTTGTGAGGTTAACAAGAGAAATCTTCAATGGAACCACCAGGAAGCAGATGAAAGGATCAGGAGAAGCAAAGTGACTTGCTTCATTCAAGAAGTCAAGTCACTTGAAGAAAGAAAGTGAGAAGAAGAAGAATGAGCAAGCTCAAACTCAAACACATACAAAAATGCAGCAAGGATGCAAGAGAGAGATGAGAAGAAAGTATGAGAAGTGAAGGCCAATTCACTTCCCAAAGTTGCTTACCACCTGAAAAGTTAGTGAGAAAGATGCAATGCAATGTCAAATGGAATGCAATGACATGATGAGAAACAAAACCAGAAGCACATACATGATGCTACTGATTCTATGAGATGCTACAAACATGAAACAACACATGGGGATGATCATACAAGCTTATGAATGCAAGTGAAGCAAGCTAAGAAGCATGAACATACATGAAAAGTTATGGAATGCATATGGCATACAATATGACAAATGCAAGATGCAATGATCAAACATGCTTTCAATATGTCTTATGATGTTAAATGAATCACATGGAGGCATGGAATGTCATGGCAAGTCATGTTATGCAAGTAAATGCAAGGTGGATGCATATGGAAGCCCAAATTAGGGTTTATGATCAAAGCATCAAACACAAACCAAAATCAGAAGCAAACAACATTATAAAAAATTGAAAAGCACTCAAAGGACCCCTAATCCTATACTAACCCACTGCCCAAAGGAGAGGTTTCAACTCCTAACCAAATTCAAGTTATGATTTTTCTAAGTTTTCTAGGGTTTTAGGGTTCCTTAACAAGAAAATTATCAAACAAATGGAAAATGAGAGATCAAATCATGGCCATTTAATCTCAAAAACTACATGCTAGACACAATGCAATGCAAGAAGAATCAAGGTCCAACTCTTTAGGGTTAGGCAGAAATGATTTTTGGAAGTTTGGATCAAAATAATGCATAAAAATGATTTTAATTCAATGAAAAATTCTCAAAATGCATCAAGATCAAAAACGAAATTTGGTTTGAGGGTTGGACAATGTTTCTAAATGTTTTTAAAGGTTTCATGAATTTTTTGGTGATTTTTAAATACCTAAAAGTATTTTTAATTAATTAATTCTCATTAATTAATTAAAAAGAAACTTTTAAATATTTAAAAATACTTTTTTAATGCTAAAAATAAAAATAAAAATATTTTTGTGTTTTGAAATTAAATAATAACTTGTACAAAAAATTTCAGATTTTTTTATGTATTTTTGCTATTTTAAATAAATTGTGGAAGTTAAATGAAATAATATGAAAATAAAATGAAATTTAAACTGAAAAAGGAAAAGTCAAACAATCCAAGGGCCCTCATTTAAACTCACAAGCGCACGCTTTGACTTGGCGCCAGATCCCACGGTCAGCATTCAAACTGGCTTAATTAATGATTATGCCATAATGACACCCCTAATCACTTTCAGGCGACCGGAACAGTGTTCCGGTCGTCTTCTCCGATCACCCAAAATTCCAATCTCCCTCCCTAGGCCATTTCAAGGGCTCTAACTCTCCAGAAATCATCTTCCACTCACCCTAAACACGAATCCAGCATCAAATCACATTTAAATTCAAACACAAACAAGAATCGAATCCAAGAAGTTTTTAGGTCAAACTTTCAGAACACCATAACATACTTATTTCTTGCTCATTTTCAAAAGTAAATAGATCCCCATGATCAGTGCAACATACCAAACAATATTCTAACAAGAAATTAGAGTTCTGGAAAAAAAGTTCATGAAGCTACCTGAGGTTGAGCTTTCGAATCAGGTGCTTTCTGGCTGGTTCTTTGGCTCAAACAAGTCCCAATGATCCTCCTTGGAAGCTTTTGATGCTTGGTTGGAGTTTAAACAGCCTCTCGAGTGAGTTTGCAGAATCTCAGTTCATGAAGTGCGAAAATCGTGTTTTTGATTGTGGAGGTGTTAGGGCAAAATGAGAGCAGGGAAATGATCAGCAAGGCTTGTGGAGTTGAATGGTGAAGAAAGTTTGGAGGTTTGATGGCTGAGTCCAGAGATTCGAAGGCTTTTGCTTGAGGGAGTGAAAATGAGAATGTGAGGCTATGGCTTGTTTCAGGCTTGTGTCTTGTTGGTTTGGGTTCAGTGAAGCATGGTGAGAAGGTTGGTGAAACTTGTTTGAATGTTTGTGGCTTGTGGAATCAGATTCGAAGGAAAATGCAAGTTGGAGGGAGTTTGTGGATGCTGAGTTCTGGTGAGTTTCAGCCTTGCCTCTTGTGATGTTTTTGCTAGCATTTGATCCACATAAACAAATCTTATTGGTCAGATGATGTGACCTGCCCTTTATTGATTGGCATGGTGCTTTTTGCAAAATGTCCACTCTTGTGTAAGAGAAAGCATGGGTCATGTTCTAGCTTGGTACAAGGGTGTGGGCTGCGCAGCAAGGTGAGGGGAAAGGCTAGGGCTGGTTCAGCAACATAGGCAGCAAGTGGATGAAGTGTGATGATGGTTTTTGCAACTTGCTTGCTTTTGCTTTCCATGAAAATATCTTGCTCCAAAGGCCAAACAAATGAGAAACTCTTGGCCCATTCTGATTTTTTAGGTCACATGTGATGTTTGTGTAATGGTTTGACATCAATTAGAAGTCACAAATGCCTTTGGTACAAGATTTTGCAATTTTCTCATTTGGTGCATAACTTGAATTTTAGTGATTTTAGCCAACTTTGATGCACCATAACTTTTGATCCAAAATGAATTAGGTCGTGTTCTTGTACTTTTTGAAAAGGGAAAGATCTAACCTACAACTTTCATGACCAAAGTTTTTCCATTTGAAGCATTTTTGGATCAAAAAGTAAGGGTTGAAAAAGTTGCATAAAATGACATTTCCTTAAAAGTCAACCATGCCCAAAAAAGTCAACTTTGCAAAAACTTCAAATTCTTGAATTTTGTGAACTTCTAACTTCTTCCATGATCAAATAAAGATCATATACACTCAAAATGATGAAGACCACCCCTTGGTTGGGTCATTGGGAGCCTCAGATGCCCTGATTTTGCACTGACTTGTCTGAAAAGTCAACTCTTGATCAGATGACTTCCCCATGGAATTTCTTCATGAAAATTGATATGCATACTCCCTATACCATATAGAGACCAATAGAAACAAGAATGACCAAAAAATTTGGAGTTATGGCCTCTGAAACCAAAACCCTAATTTTAGGTCAACTGTGCAGTCAAGCCTGGCTCTGCCTTCACACCAATCCCAGTTCTTGTGATTCTTTGGCATTATTGACTTTGAGAAGATGTAATATGATGCTTGAACTCACATAGGCCCCTTTGAAGTGATTGTTGGCTTTTGGAGTGGCTCAAGAAGCTCTTGGATTGCTCAGATCACAAACCCTAGATGCAGATGACTTTGAATCTATGCAGAGACTCAAAATTGTGGTATGAGATGTTATGATTGTGTTTATGCATATGAAATGATCACAAGCCATGGTGTGAATGGGTGAGGGCAAATTTGGGGTGTTTACATCTGCCCCTATTCAAACATGAGTTAGCTGTGCAGGTTGTAAGCGACGGCTTAACAGGCAAACAAGATAACTTGTGGTTGAATACCAAAGACAGTCCAAAATTTGCACTCACGGAATGAAGAAGAAAAGGGATATAGATTGCAAAAGAAAATAAAGTATATTGTAAAGTGTGGGCGACGGAGGACGACCGTCGAGTAGAGGACGACTGCTGGGTAAAGAGCAATGACGGGGACGGCCGGCATGCTGGGAAAAGTGCGGAAAATAAAGCAATGACGGGGACGGCCGACATGCTGGGGATAAAAGAATTATGATGGGGATGGCCACCAAGATAAAGCTGTAAAGTTCTCTGGGGATTAATGAAACATGACGGGGACGGCCATCAAGTTCATAAAGTAACCAACGATGGGGACGGCCATCGGGCTAAACTGATGAAGGACGATCATCAGGAAAAGGAAAAAAGGGACCACGACGGGGACGGCCATCGGGTTAAAGAATAAATGAAATAAACAGATGATGAGGTACGGTCATCAAAGGTGAAGGACGATCACCTAGCAGGGGACGGCTGCTCTGTTGGGGGTGAGATGGGGGACGGTCATCTAAGGTGGAGGACGACCACCTGGCAGGGTACGGCTGCCGAAAGTATCGCGACATAGGACGAATGCCGGATAAAAGGTCAACGATGGGGACGGCCATCGGGCGAGCATGATGAAGGACGATCATCAAGAGGTGGAGGACTACCACCTAGCAGGGGACGGCTGCTCTCAAGGTTTATCATGACATAGGACGAATGTCAGATAACCAAAAATCAACAATGGGGACGGCCATTGGATAGAATGATGAAGGACGATCATCAAAAAGGTGAAGGACGATCACCTAGCAGGGGACGGCTGCTAAATATCACGACATAGGACGAATGTCGGATAGAAAAGGTCAACGATGGGGACGGCCATCGGACGAGCATGATGAAGGACGATCATCAAGAGGTGGAGGACGACCACCTAGCAGGGTACGGCTGCTCTCAGGGTTTATCATGACACAGGACGAATGTCAAATAAAAAGAAATTTGCTTTGTTGGCGATCTACTGGGGAATAGTAAACACGGACGAGTGTTTACATCCAAGAAACAAAAGGTATAAGTGTTTAGATGTTGTGTATAGATTAAAGATGCGGACGAGCATCCCTAAGACTACGATACGGACGAGTATCGGGTAGAAACAAATACTGACACGTGTTCAGAGATGATGATACGGACGAGTATCAACTAGTTAACAAAGAACACGGACGAGATGTTGAATCTGAAGGGACTTTTCTGGGGAATAGTAGACACAGGCGAGTATCTATATTCAAGGAGACAAAAGTGTTTGACACAGTGTATGGATTAAAGACGCGGAAGAGCATCCTTAAGACTATGATACGGACGAGTATCATGTAGAAACAAACTCTCGACGCATGTTCTGAGATGATGGTACGGACGAGCACCAACTGGTTAACAAAGAACAAGGACCAGTGTCGAATCTGTGGGGATATAAATGGTATATAAGATACGGACGAGTATCTGTATAAGAGTGAGTGGTGTATATATGAGTGTTTAACTGCTGGGGAGAGTGACACGGACGAGTGTCAAAGGGAGCATATATATGAGTGTAGTATAAACAAGTATCTGATATACAAAATGTAAGCGACTGTGCTGGGGATATGACACGGACGGGTGTCAAGGAAACGTATATATATAAGTATATGTGAGTGCAAAGAGGACGTCTTTGGCTTTCTGCTGGGGTTATGACACAGACGGGTGTCAAAAAGTATCTGTAATACGAGTGTTATTGTTTGCACAGAGTGTTCAGGAGACTTTACTGGGGAGTATTGACACGGACGGGTGCCAAAGAGAGTATATATACTGGTGTTTGTGAATGTGAGGCAACTGATTTTGCTGGGGGATCTCCGCTGGGGATTTTGGGGAAAGTATTCTGCATATTGACGGATTGTCATTATTCACAAGTGTTGATTCAAAACATGGCTTATGATTATGCTATATGTTTGATTTTTTTGCCGTAATGCTCCGTATTAGACGGAATGCTACGCTTTGTGGGTGAATATGATGCGAATGCTATGATTATGAAAATACCAAACCGGGACTCGGATCCCGTTGCTGCGAAGATCTCTGGCCGATCTGTTTGAAGTGGACATCCCAGCTGGGGATGAGATCATTGGTAGATGAGATGATATCTGCTTGGGGATTCAGGTCACTGATAGACCTATCCTTGTAATGCGGGACCCAGCTGGGGTTTGTAGAAGCTTTCTTCACTCTGTTGTGATTCCTTCGTGCGCTGCTCTTCTGGATAGAGGCTGAAACTCTGTGGGGAGATGGTTCCCTGACTTTCCTACTCGGCTGAGGATGAAATGGCAACTCGGCTGGGGAGAAAGAGAGATCACTGAAAGATCTTCTTAGAGATTCTGTCGAGGAGGATTTTTGACTCAGCCGGGGACATGGGCGTCTTCTGGCACTGCCCTGTTGGAGAAGTGATGCCTGGCAACTCTGATGGGGAGAAGTGATAAGTGGCAACTCGGCTGGGGAGAAAACACTTCGGGTGCTAAAGCTGAGTGTTGATTTGTCAGCTTGCTGGGATGAAGCTTTCATGCCCCGAGTTGCGTTCTGGATTCCTATAATCCTGAAAAGATAGAGAAACGCACAAGTAATCCCGAGGTATCCTTTACTGGATTCCGTCATAGGAGTTTAGACACTTCTGAGAGTAAGTATATTTCCTGCAAGCACACATTCTTATTTTTGAAGATAAACATCTGTATTTATGCAACCAGTTTTTCTTTAAGACATCAGACATTTTTTGCAAATAAATAAAATGTACAAGACGAGACATGACTGAAAATTTGATTTTATTAATTCATATGCCCTGAATTGGCGAGATACAGTCGAAGAAACATATCCCCTGGAATGAGGAGATTGTTACAAATTGAGAAACAAAATGCTGACAATGTTGATGACGCTTTAAGGAGCTTCCTCTTCACTATGACTCGTATGACTTTTGACGTTCTTCTCATCTTGCTTTCTGAAGAATGTTGGTTCTGACTGAAGCTTGATCCTTTCGAAGCTTACCAAGTTGTAAAACGATACAGACGAATTCAGAATGCAGTTGTTCGCTTATTCCCTTATTTTGCATGGATCGCCCTTTCGGGTTTTCAATCCATCGGGATACCCATTTTTGCCTGAGCTGTCCAATGCGGCTTTTCAACTCAGCGGGTGTACATTTTTTGTTTATTTTCCCTTATTTTTGCCCGAGTCTTTTATTCTGTTTTTGACTCGCCGGGATGCCCTATTTTTGCCTGGACTTACATTCTGTTTTTATGTCCAGCGGGTCATTTTTATGCGAAGTATTTTTTAACTGCATCTGAATTCACAGGGGACGGGAAGTCTTCACCATCCATGGTGCTGAGCATCAACGCTCCACCAGAAAAAAATTTCTTTACTACAAATGGTCCTTCATAATTTGGAGTCCATTTGCCCCTGTGGTCTGTATGAGGAGGGAGGATTCTCTTCAGCACAAGATCTCCTACTTGGTACTCTCGGTGCCTGACTTTCTGATCGAAGGCTTTCTTCATTCTTTTCTGATATAACTGCCCATGACAGATTGCAACCAATCTCTTCTCTTCGACCAGACTCAGTTGTTCGTATCGGGACCGGACCCATTCTGCTTCGTTCAGCTTAACATCCATCAACACCCGTAGGGAGGGTAATTCAACTTCAACAGGTAGGACTGCTTCCATACCATACACAAGTTGATACGGTGTTGCCCCAGTGGATGTTCTGATTGACGTGCGGTACCCATGCAAGGCAAACGGTAGCATTTCATGCCAGTCCTTATAGGTGACTACCATCTTTTGCACAATCTTCTTGATATTTTTATTAGCTGCCTCAACAGCGCCATTCATCTTTGGCCTGTAAGGAGAAGAATTGTGGTGTTGGATCTTGAAGTCCCGACATAACTCCGCCATCATTTTGTTATTCAAGTTGGAACCATTATCAGTAATGATTCGCTCGGGAACTCCGTACCGACAGATGATATCTCTCTTCAGAAATCTGGCTACCACTTGCCTGGTAACGTTTGCATAGGAAGCTGCTTCGACCCACTTGGTGAAATAGTCAATGGCAACCAAGATGAATCTATGGCCGTTTGAAGCAGTTAGCTCAATCTTGCCAATCATGTCAATGCCCCACATGGCAAAGGGCCAGGGTGAAGACATTATATTCAAAGGATTGGGAGGCACATGCACCTTATCTGCATAAATCTGGCATTTATGGCATTTTCTGGCGTAGGCACAACAGTCTGCATCCATTGTGATCCAGTAATAACCTGATCTTAGTAATTTCTTGGCCATTGCATGCCCTCCATCATGGGTACCAAAGGATCCTTCATGTACTTCGTGCATTAACAAGTCTGCCTCCGTTCTATCAACGCATCTGAGGAGTACCATATCAAAGTTTCTCTTATACAGGGAGCCATCAGTGTTCAGGAAGAAACTACCAGCAAGCCTTCTCAAAGTCTTCTTATCATTGGAAGATGCCCCAGGTGGGTATGTTTGATCCTCCAAGAAGCATTTAATGTCATGGAACCAAGGCTTATCATCTTTGACAATGTCTGCTGCAAATACATATGCTGGTCTGTCAAGTCTGGACACTGAAATTTGAGGTACAAAGTTGGTAGCTTGAACTTTGATCATGGATGAAATGGTAGCCAGAGCATCCGCAAACTGATTCTCGTCCCGAGGGATATACTCAAGCTTGACTGTTGTAAAGAAAGTCAATAACCTCCTTGTATAATCCCTGTAAGGTATCAGATGATCTTGGTGGGTGTACCATTTGCCATTAGTTTGATTGATTACCAAAGCTGAATCTCCGAACACGGTCAATGTCTTGATCCTGAGGTCAATGGCTTCCTCAAGACCCATAATGCAAGCTTCGTATTCAGCTTCGTTGTTAGTGCAGTTGAAAGTGAGCTTTGCCGAGAAAGGCATGTGAACTCCTTCAGGTGTAATGAGTACTGCACCAACACCACGACCATTCATGTTAACAGCCCCATCAAACATCATAGTCCATTCTTCTTCCGGGTCAGGCCCTTCAGTGTGAATAGGCTCTTCATGATCTCTTGCTTTTATGAACATGATGTCTTCATCAGGGAAGTCAAACCTCATAGGCTGGTAGTCATCAATGGGTTGCTCAGCAAGATATTCAGACAATACACTGCCCTTGATGGCTTTCTGAGATGTGTACTGAATGTCATACTCTGTAAGAATCATCTGCCATCTTGCAACCCGTCCGGTAAGTGCTGGCTTCTCAAATACGTACTTGACTGGATCCATTTTTGAAATCAATAAGGTAGTGTGGGTCAACATATACTGTCTCAGTCGGCGAGCAGCCCACGCTAAAGCATAACAAGTTTTCTCGAGCAGTGAATAACGTTGTTCACAGTCGGTAAACTTTTTGCTTAGGTAGTATATTGCATACTCTTTTCGACCAGACTCGTCATGCTGGCCCAGCACACACCCCATTGACTCTTCTAATACTGTCAAGTACATTATCAGAGGTCTTCCTTCGACTGGCGGCATAAGGATTGGAGGTTCTTGTAGGTATTACTTGATCTTGTCAAAAGCCTTCTGGCAGTCTTCATTCCACCTGACCGTTTGTTCCTTTCTTAGCAGCTTGAACAAAGGTTCACAAGTTGCTGTAAGGTGAGATATGAACCGTGAAATGTAGTTCAATCGACCTAAGAACCCTCGAACTTCTTTTTCTGTCTTCGGTGCAGGCATCTCTTGAATAGCTTTGACTTTATCAGGGTCAACTTCGATCCCTTTCTCGCTTACAATAAATCCCAGCAGCTTACCAGATCGCACCCCGAATGTGCACTTGTTGGGGTTCAACTTCAGTTGGTACTTCCTCAGACGCCTGAATAGCTTCAACAAATTTACCAGGTGATCTTCTTCAGTAAGGGACTTGGCAATCATGTCATCCACGTAACATTCTATTTCTTCATGGATCATATCGTGGAATAATGTCACCATAGCCCGTTGATATGTTGCACCAGCGTTCTTCAATCCGAATGGCATCACCTTGTAACAAAACGTGCCCCAGGGTGTGATGAAGGTTGTCTTCTCCATGTCTTCAGGTGACATTTTAATCTGATTGTATCCTGAAAATCCGTCCATGAAGGAGAATACCGAAAACTGAGCCGTGTTATCCACCAATACATCGATGTGAGGTAATGGGAAGTCATCTTTCGGGCTGGCTCTGTTCAGATCCCGGTAGTCAACACACATTCTTACTTTGCCGTCTTTCTTAGGCACAGGCACAATATTAGCAACCCACGGTGGATAGCTAGTTACGGCAAGGAACCCGGCGTCCCATTGCTTTTGTACCTCCTCCTTGATTTTCATAGCCATGTCCGGGCGAGTGCGGCGCAACTTCTGTTTAACCGGCGGGCATTCTTCTCTCAAAGGCAGCTTGTGCACAACAATGTCGGTATCCAACCCTGGCATATCTTGTTAAGACCAAGCAAACACATCCACATACTCTTGAAGCAGGTCAATCAGTTGTCTCTTCACTGAGTCTTGTAAGCAGGCCCCGATTTTAACTTCTTTCACGTCTTCATCTGAACCAAGATTGATCGTTTCAACCTCCTCCTGGTGGGGGGTAATAACCTTTTCCTCTTGTCTTAACAACCTGGCTAGCTCTTCAGGAAGCTCATACTCTTCTTCAACCCCTTCATCAGCTTGATTGATTGGATTGTCAAAGTCATACGGAGTCATAGCCGTGCTGTTGTCGGTGCTGTCTGGAAGGCACACTCTGCAAGGGTTCAGTTTGTTCATTTTAGTGATTTGATTTTAATCTTGTTTAGAAAAGTGAAATAAAGTTGTCATTTTGAAAACACTGCCATTTATTTTTTTGTACAAAAAGAAAAATGGAAAAACAGTGAACGAAAAAGAGAAAAGACTCATTTGCAAAAAGATGTCTGATATTTCATTGATTAATCTTGTTGCACAAAAAGTACAGATGGCCCGATTACAAAATGAGTCTTGTCATCTTGGGCAAGATGCAAGACTTTGATGCATGCTATAAAAATACAGGAAATAATAATTACTCTGCATGAATAACTCTTATAATTTCCTGGGAAGACCAGTTAGAGATACTGCTCCCCGGGATCTTTGGACGGATCCAACTCTCCAGGTCGCGGTCGCCTTCATCCCCGTCTTCCACATTGTTGACAGCATCAGGGGTGAGCATCCCCCCACTAACAAAGTTGGGCTCCTTTGCAGCCTCTGCTTGATCTTGTTGAGTTGGTTTGTAACCCAACCCAAATCTATCCTCTTTCTTTTCCACCGGTAACAGTTTGCCCCAGCCTTGGGCCGTTCCTTCTTCAACAACCTTCCGAGCTTGTTGGTATGATGTCATTGAGGTTCCAGGTACAGCAGATGTTTCATTTATGTTCAAGGCCTCAAACCCTTGACTCATTGTTTCGTGGATCTCCCCATCCATCTCAATGTATTTGTAGGTAGCCAGATGACTAACAAAAATATCCTCCTCTCCACAGATAGTAACGACTTGACCCTCCCACTCGAATTTTAACTTCTGGTGAAGGGTTGAGGTCACGGCGCCAGCGGCGTGAATCCATGGCCTACCCAATAGACAGCTGTAGGCAGGCTATATATCCATCACGTAGAAGGTCGTTTTGAAAGTTTGTGGGCCAATCGTTATAGGCAACTCAATTTCCCCCAGAACTGATCTCTTAGAACCGTCGAAGGCTCTTACTACCAAGTTACTGGGACGTAATGCCAATCCGTCATACTCTAGCTTCACAAGGGCTTTTTTAGGTAAGACATTGAGGGATGACCCTGTGTCTACCAGCACATGGGAAAGAACTGCACCTTTACATTCCATGGTAATGTGCAAAGACTTGTTGTGATTGCGGCCTTCCGTAGTCAAATCAGTGTTGGTGAACCCTAGTCCATGACTAGCATTAACATTTCCAACCACAGCTTCCAACTGATTGACTGTGATCTCTTCTGGCACATAAGCTGCGTGCAAGACTTTTAGCAGTGCGTTCCGATGAGCTTCGGAGCACATAAGCAATGATAGGATTGAGATCTTGGAAGGCGTCTGGTGAAGCTGATCCACTATTTTGTAATCACTTTTCTTGATGATTCTCATGAACTCATCAACCTCTTGATCAAAGGGTGTTTTCAAAGCTTCTTTAACAATCTGCTCTTCCTGCACCAAGCTTTTCCCTTTTGCCTTGGCAGCAGCTTCTGCTTCGGCAGTGGGTCTTTGAATTTGTGGAGCAAAGAGACGTCCGCTTCGAGTGAAGCCTCCGCCTCCTCCCACATTGTCTACTTGTGGCGCAGGGGTCGATGATTCAAAAGTGATTTTTTGTCCTTCGCAGTATAGGTCGGAGCCGTAATGTCAGGGGATGGCATTACTGCTTTCATAAGGTACTGGCCCAGGCACCGTGATAGTGACTGGACTGATTGCAGCTGCGGAAGGGACTGTGATAGTCTGTGGATCATAATATATTGTGACTGGTGCTCTGATGGGAGTAGCACTCTGCGAGTTGTAGGCAGAATCATTTTCAGGATCATAATAAATCGTAACTGTTGAGACATCTTCATGGTTTGTTGCTGATGTTGTAGGAGACATTGTTGGAAGGATGGGTGTTGTTGTTGTAGGAGATTCTGAATGAAGGGGTGCTGAAGTTGTAGAAGGGAGGTTTGTTGATATCTGGTCAGCTGAAGTGACAGATGATGCATTTGTTGATGAAGCTGAAGAGTGGTCGGGAACAATGGTTGTTGCAGTTGTAGGAGATACTGGAATTGTTGCTGATGAGATTGCTGGGTTAGTAGGAAATGATGTGGTGATTTGAAGCAGGCCGCTCTGGATGAGACCATCTATGCCATCCCTCAAGTTATCACAACCATTCACTGAAATGTTACAGTAAGCACACCCTAACTCACACCCCGGGAACATTTGACATTCGAGGAGTTGAGCCTTAATCTCTACCAACGGTGTCCGGATCTGACCCACACTGGTTATTAAATAAGACGGCTTGTCTTCTTCAATAGCATTGATTCTGGGACCACCATGGTTTGGCATAGGGTTCTTGTTAACATTGGGTGGTGGTGCGAAGTTTAGAGCCTTAGAATCTACCAAGTCTTGTACCTTCATGTGCAAAGCTCTGCACTTTTCTGTACTATGGCCAGGTGCATTTGAATGAAAAGCACATCTGGCGTTGGAGTCATAATTTCTGGGTAGACTATTAGGATCTGGAGGTGCAAACGTCCTTAGCTCAACCAGGTTGAGTTTCAGGAGTTGTGGCAATAGTGTTGCATAGGGCATAGGGATCGGATCGATCACCCTATTGGCCTGAGAAGGTCTCTGTTGGAATGGTCTTTGCTGATTGTTGTTGTTGGTGTTGTTGTAGTTTCTCGGAGGATACTGAGTTTGTTGCTGGTACTGAGGTTGTTGCTGATAATTTTGTTGCGTTGGTTGATAAGCAGGTTGTGGATGAGCTGGAGCGGGAATGGTGACTGCTGCCACAAACCTATGAACATATTGGGGTCTGCCCCTGTTGGCATGGATAGCATTGGTCTCACCAGTTCTTCTTGGGACCACAAAAGGCTTCCTTGTGTTGCTGGATGAGCTGGCACCATTGTCAGAAATCTTGCCTATCTTTAACAGGCTCTCAATTCTTTCCCCAGCTATGACAACATCTGCAAAGCTAGTGGAAGAGAAAGCAGCTAGCCTGTCAATGTATGTTCCCTGGAGGGTATTCATAAACATATCTGCCATCTCCCTCTCTGACATAGGTGGCTGAACAGCAGCAGCCAATTGCCTCCATCTCTGGGCATACTCTCGGAAACTTTCTCTTGATGACTGTGACATTCCCATTAGGAGGGTCCTGTTGGGTGCCATATCCAAATTGTATTGGTATTGTCTGATGAAGGCCTCTGCCAAGTCCTTCCAACACCTGATGGTCTCTCTTGTCAGATGGGAGTACCATTCCCTTGACGCTCCTGTTAGGTTATCCTCAAAATAAAACATCCATAGCTTCTCGTCCATGGTATAGGCTTTCAACCTCCCCAGAAAGGATTGTAAGTGGGTCCGTGGGCAGGAAGTCCCGTTGTACTTTTCAAAACAAGGAGGCTTAAACTTATGGGGAATCCTGACCCCGTCTACGAAGCCCATGTCCATGACGTCGAAACCCAAGGAGTTTTGAGACTCCAAGGATCTAAATTTTTCAGCTATCTCATCCAGCCTTCTGTCATAGGCCTCCTCCCCAGCTCCCATCACTGTGAACTGATCTTCCTGGGGGTCTTCTTGCAGCACTCTGCCAGCAGTGGCAGTCCCTTGAACATTTGCAGGAATGTTGATTTCTGGATGGAGGTGGGGTCCAAATACAGGGGGATTGACATGAGGTTGGACCCTCTCATTGTTGCTAGTCCCAGCAGTCCCTACGTGGGGTTCTTCCTGATTCTGCCTTTCTACCATGGCTCTCAATCTCTCTTGGCTCTGAGCCATATTGTTCATCACTTCCATGAACTGTGTCATCTGAGTCCTCATTTCTAGCCTTTCATTGGCCATTTGGTTCCTGACCTCTGCAAGGTCCTGCTGTACCTGGTCCATTTGTATGCCCGGAAGATTGTTACGGGTTGGATATCTGTGTGGACGATTGAGTGGAAAAACCCTACGTCGAGCAATAGTTCCTGAGATCACAACAGAGTTAGCAATAGACAAAACAAACCTACAAAACAAACAAAAGGTTAGTATGCAATGCAGTATGCCTATTTGTTTCCAAGGTATCCGGGCTTGGCATTTGGTTTTGACCCTTCCAGACCCTTGAAGATGTTGCTGATGTTGCTTGAAAGAAATTCAGATAAAACAAACTGATACATATATTACAAAAGCAAATGATACATAATCTGTTTCTCTTTACAGTCCAAGCCCTCTGAGGGGTCAAAATACAACATGAGAAAACAAAAGTACATGAAATGAAAACAGCAACAAGCAAAAGTCAAACACCAAGACCAAACTCATCCTCCTGAACTTCCTTGAGAAGTGCTTCAGTCACAGGATCAGCCGGACGCTCTGTAAGATTCCTGATAAGGAGATTCCTGGTAGTAACAGCTGTAGTTAGCTTCTTGTGTTGACTTTGGTCCTTTGACCTCTTCACACCAGCTCTAATTTTCAGTTCTGAGATCTCCCTCTGGGCTGCTGCCAGGGCTTCTTGTTGCTCTTTTGCACCCGCTTCCAGTTGTTCGATCTTATCCTGAGTCCTTTTATCTTCCAGAGTACGAGCTTCGGTGATTCTGACCCACCTAGCTTGACTCTCCTTCAGATACAAATCAGTCCTGGCTTTCTGGAACTGAGCTTCCTTGCAGGCATTTTTCAAAATTTGTTCTCCAGCCCTAGACTTCTTGATGTAATCTTCAGACTTCTCTATTCTGGCCAGATGCTCTATCTTCAACTTCTCCAACCTTTCAATATCCAATCTACCATCACTCCTCTCATAGAGGGTCTTCTGAAAAGCTTGAGTCAGCTTCTCATTTCTCTCTTTTAATTTCTCAAACTCCTCTAAACTGATAGTGGCTGGAGGGGGTGCTGATGATGGTACAGGCATATCTTCAACAGTGAAGGGCATTCCTGTAATTTGAGCTCTGGTATGGGACCACTCATAGTACTGTGCTGATGCCACATTGTTGCACTTCCCCAGGATGGTTACTCCCTTAGTTTGAACATTTTCCCAGGCCCAGGCTACCTGCCTGACAATGGCTAGATTGGGCTTGTTCTCACAGTAAAGAGTCTCAGCCAAGTCTTGTGCCTTGGGAGTGTGGACCAGTGCATAGCCCAGTTGCCTTTTGAGCAGCAGAGGATTGTAATTAATGCTACCCTTAACTCCTATCAGGGGTACATTGGGAAAATGCCCACAACTGGTGATGATATCCCTGCCCTTTGTGCTTTGAGTGCACCACCTGATATCAGCTGAAGTCAGAGCAGTGAGTCTTCTAGCCCAGTTTCTCTACTGATGAGGATTCAAAAATGCATCTGTCTTGGGCAGATGCCTGAGAAGCCAAGTATGGAACAAAGGAGCACAACACCTCACTAACCTTCCCCTCTGCTTTTCATTCCTCTGGTGCACTGAGTAGTAAAAATCCCCCAACAAAGTGGGCACTGGGTTCCTCAGGATGAAAAGGTGGATTGCGTTCTTGCTAATGAATCTAGGCTCATCTGCAAATAATATGACCCCATATATGCTCAGGGCCAATAAAGCACAGACTGCTTTCCACTCTCCCAAAGAAGCTTTCAGGGTAGCTTGAGAGATTAAGAAGTCCAGATGCAGGCCAGGGATTCCAGCCTTAGCAGTCATATGCTGCCCAATCAGAACTGGTTCCAGATGCAATGCCTTTGCTACTTCTTCATTACCAGGAAAGACCATCTCAGGGTTGAAAGGGACTCCACCCCTGATAGGTATACCAACCAATGATGAGTACTCTTCCAATAAAGGGCCCAGCTGAAAGTCCTGAAAAGTGAAACACCTCAGTGGGGGATCATAAAACTGAAGGCAAGTATGAATCAGGCTCCTCTGTGAAGGGTCCAAATCCATAACCACATCAAGTATATCTCCATAGTGTTCCCTGAACAGTGGTATATGGTCTGGAGTAATCAGGGTCTGAATCCTCCTGATGTCAGCTAGCTCAGGCTGAAAGAAGTGGTAGGAGATGTTACTCTTCTTAGGTGCCATGATGTTGAGGATGAGTTGAGACAGGTGCTGATGATGATATTGAAAGATGGGCCACTGATTGGCTGATGCAGGTGACTGAAGCAGGTAGCTGATAGCTGAAGCAGATGCTGATGAAGATAGGTCTATACTGATGATGGGGTCAAAACCAAGCCAAAAAATGAAAATGGATACCCTGAAAAACAAATAAACAAATGTCAAAATGATGTAATGAGGATGTATGCAGATGATATGCAAGGGTTTGTGACTGAGCTAGATCTGATCAAGTGCTCTGATATAAACCCAGGTATGTTCAAGAAATCCAGCTGGAGGTCTATAGGTCCAGTAACCAAGGTGGGGGACTCAAATAAAGAGTCACATGTCCAGGGTTTAGAATCACAAGAACTGTTCCAACATGGAGTATTCTTAATCAAATCAAAGTAACAGGGTATGCTGAGGCCAAGGGTACCTGCAAACCTGTAAACAGCCCAACCCCCTCACAGGTGGTGTTCTAAAACAAGGATCCTCAGACTTGGATCAGTTATGAGAAGTGTAAACACTTCTAACCCGGAGGTACAGTGTTTACAATAACCATAAAAGTTCCTCCTCTAATTCACCTCAGTTTCTGAAGGTCAATACTAAAAGGTCATCCAGACTTAGCAGGCTTCCCAGATAGCCCTAGCATTGCAGGAAATCTGCAACACAGAGTTCTCAAGAAGAAACCCATATCTGAACCGTGTTTCATATTCCCGCACCAGACCGAGATGGAATGGGAAATAATATGAACCACTCTAGCCTAGGTGTCACCCAGGTCCCAGGTATAGGACCTTAACTCTCAGCAGAACCCCACCCACCAAAACAAACAAACAGATCCAGCCAGACAGCATGACAGTATGATATATGTAAAGCAGTAAAGAAAGCAGTAAAGCAACTGTACATAAAGCAAAAAATAAATACAAATACACAAACACAAATAAACACATAACACCCCAGTAAACACAAATCAAACAAGCGCTAGGAGGAACCCACAAAAAGGACCAGAAGCCCTGGTTGCAGTATAAGGGTCCCCAGCAGAGTCGCCAAGCTGTCGCTCCCAAATATTTGCATCCCGGTACAAGCGCGAACGGTCGGTGAAAAGAACAATGAGAACACACAGCAGTGAACTCACTGGAAAAAGATAAGAGTCGCCAGCTAGGAATTTTTATCCCGGAGGAAAGGCAATGCTGCATAGACCTAGAAAAAGATGGATAAGACGATTGCGAACCAGAGAGACTGAGAAAGGGGGTTGGTTACAACCTGGGAAGGTATTAGCACCCAGATTGTCCGCCGTACTCGACGGGATCCACTCTTAAAAGATTTGTGTTTTAAAGGGGTAGTGTCAGTACAATTTGTGTATAAAATAGCTGGAAAAGAGAATACAGGTGTCAGTGTAAAAGAAGTGTAAAGTGTATAAATGATGTGTCAGTGTGGGAACAGGAGTGAAATGCTCAAGACTATGAGGCTAAAAGAATAAAGCTGAAAGAGGGGGAATATACAGAGACTTTTGTTCGATAACTGTTAAGTTATGCCTACGTATCCTCTCGTGCAATGAGGAAGTCAGAACACCGTAGTTCGACCCAAAGAGACTGAAAGATGAATTGACTTGTGAACTGCTTACTTGTCTATGCTCAAGTGTATGATCTGTCTGGCACAGATGCAAACTGTCTTGCATTAGACGGAAGAAGCAAGTTCTCGTTTGTGAGTGAGTGTGATGAGAAAAGAATCCCGGAGGAGACGATTATTGTTTGTTTTTTGTGTTTTCAGTATTTTATTGCTTTTTGAAGTTTGTCATAAGTTAATGAGCTTAAGCCTAAACCAATGGGTTAGTAAACTCATCACATCTTCCCTCTGATTAGGGGTAATGAGAATACCTTAAGTGTGAAGTCAGCTTCTCACACTTAATTACCTTTGGTGTAGGATTAAGATCATTAACCTACTTGTGATTAATTAGGTGTTTTTGGTGTTTTTGTTTAGTGTTAAGTAATGAGATTAAGCCATAATCAGGGATTAAACAGACTCATTACACCATCCTAATAGAAGGATAATAGATCAGAATGTTTAAGCTGAGGAAAGCTCCTCAACTTAATCCATGATTAGGGATTAAACTCATGACAAAACAAAGCCTTTATTAGATGGATTTTAGTTAATGATAAGATGAAGAAGTGAGTTTTAGGGTTTGTAAGACAACTTGAGGGGGACTTGTCCATTAACACTAGGGTTAGTCCTTCTTAACCAATTAAGGAAGAATTAGAACCCTAATGCAAGGCCCAAGTTACAAGTTTTATGTCTTGATGATTATGAGATGAATTGATTAAAGGATTTAAACACATTAAGGGTTTAACACTTAGGATTAAAGTTATACACTCCATCCTAATAGAAGGATGCAGGCATAAGCTTAATCACAAAGCCTTAAAACCTTTAGGGTTTAGTCCCTGATTATGAGATGAGAAGAGAAGACTCAATGAGACACAAAGGTAAAACTAAGAGGGGAGACTAATCAAATCCCTAATCATTGTCATGCTTGGTTGTTCCTAAGGTTTGTGAGGTTAACAAGAGAAATCTTCAATGGAACCACCAGGAAGCAGATGAAAGGATCAGGAGAAGCAAAGTGACTTGCTTCATTCAAGAAGTCAAGTCACTTGAAGAAAGAAAGTGAGAAGAAGAAGAATGAGCAAGCTCAAACTCAAACACATACAAAAATGTAGCAAGGATGCAAGAGAGAGATGAGAAGAAAGTATGAGAAGTGAAGGCCAATTCACTTCCCAAAGTTGCTTACCACCTGAAAAGTTAGTGAGAAAGATGCAATGCAATGTCAAATGGAATGCAATGACATGATGAGAAACAAAACCAGAAGCACATACATGATGCTAATGATGCTATGAGATGCTACAAACATGAAACAACACATGGGGATGATCATACAAGCTTATGAATGCAAGTGAAGCAAGCTAAGAAGCATGAACATACATGAAAAGTTATGGAATGCATATGGCATACAATATGACAAATGCAAGATGCAATGATCAAACATGCTTTCAATATGTCTTATGATGTTAAATGAATCACATGGAGGCATGGAATGTCATGGCAAGTCATGTTATGCAAGTAAATGCAAGGTGGATGCATATGGAAGCCCAAATTAGGGTTTATGATCAAAGCATCAAACACAAACCAAAATCAGAAGCAAACAACATTATAAAAAATTGAAAATGCACTCAAAGGACCCCTAATCCTATACTAACCCACTGCCCAAAGGAGAGGTTTCAACTCCTAACCAAATTCAAGTTATGATTTTTCTAAGTTTTCTAGGGTTTTAGGGTTCCTTAACAAGAAAATTATCAAACAAATGGAAAATGAGAGATCAAATCATGGCCATTTAATCTCAAAAACTACATGCTAGACAAAATACAATGCAAGAAGAATCAAGGTCCGACTCTTTAGGGTTAGGCAGAAATGATTTTTGGAAGTTTGGATCAAAATAATGCATAAAAATGATTTTAATTCAATGAAAAATTCTCAAAATGCATCAAGATCAAAAAAGAAATTTGGTTTGAGGGTTGGACAATGTTTCTAAAGGTTTTTAAAGGTTTCATGAATTTTTTGGTGATTTTTAAATACCTAAAAGTATTTTTAATTAATTAATTCTCATTGATTAATTAAAAAGAAACTTTTAAATATTTAAAAATAATTTTTTAATGCTAAAAATAAAAATAAAAATATTTTTGTGTTTTGAAATTAAATAATAACTTGTACAAAAAATTTCAGATTTTTTTATGTATTTTTGCTATTTTAAATAAATTGTGGAAGTTAAATGAAATAATATGAAAATAAAATGAAATTTAAACTGAAAAAGGAAAAGTCAAACAATCCAAGGGCCCTCATTTAAACTCACAAGCGCGCGCTTTGACTTGGCGCCAGATCCCACGGTCAGCATTCAAACTGGCTTAATTAATGATTATGCCCTAATGACACCCCTAATCACTTTCAGGCGACCGGAACAGTGTTCCGGTCGTCTTCTCCGATCACCCAAAATTCCAATCTCCCTCCCTAGGCCATTTCAAGGGCTCTAACTCTCCAGAAATCATCTTCCACTCACCCTAAACACGAATCCAGCATCAAATCACATTTAAATTCAAACACAAACAAGATCGAATCCAAGAAGTTTTTAGGTCAAACTTTCAGAACACCATAACATACTTATTTCTTGCTCATTTTCAAAAGTAAATAGATCCCCATGATCAGTGCAACATACCAAACAATATTCTAACAAGAAATTAGAGTTCTGGAAAAAAAGTTCATGAAGCTACCTGAGGTTGAGCTTTCGAATCAGGTGCTTTCTGGCTGGTTCTTTGGCTCAAACAAGTCCCAATGATCCTCCTTGGAAGCTTTTGATGCTTGGTTGGAGTTTAAACAGCCTCTCGAGTGAGTTTGCAGAATCTCAGTTCATGAAGTGCGAAAATCGTGTTTTTGATTGTGGAGGTGTTAGGGCAAAATGAGAGCAGGGAAATGATCAGCAAGGCTTGTGGAGTTGAATGGTGAAGAAAGTTTGGAGGTTTGATGGCTGAGTCCAGAGATTCGAAGGCTTTTGCTTGAGGGAGTGAAAATGAGAATGTGAGGCTATGGCTTGTTTCAGGCTTGTGTCTTGTTGGTTTGGGTTCAGTGAAGCATGGTGAGAAGGTTGGTGAAACTTGTTTGAATGTTTGTGGCTTGTGGAATCAGATTCGAAGGAAAATGCAAGTTGGAGGGAGTTTGTGGATGCTGAGTTCTGGTGAGTTTCAGCCTTGCCTCTTGTGATGTTTTTGCTAGCATTTGATCCACATAAACAAATCTTATTGGTCAGATGATGTGACCTGCCCTTTATTGATTGGCATGGTGCTTTTTGCAAAATGTCCACTCTTGTGTAAGAGAAAGCATGGGTCATGTTCTAGCTTGGTACAAGGGTGTGGGCTGCGCAGCAAGGTGAGGGGAAAGGCTAGGGCTGGTTCAGCAACATAGGCAGCAAGTGGATGAAGTGTGATGATGGTTTTTGCAACTTGCTTGCTTTTGCTTTCCATGAAAATATCTTGCTCCAAAGGCCAAACAAATGAGAAACTCTTGGCCCATTCTGATTTTTTAGGTCACATGTGATGTTTGTGTAATGGTTTGACATCAATTAGAAGTCACAAATGCCTTTGGTACAAGATTTTGCAATTTTCTCATTTGGTGCATAACTTGAATTTTAGTGATTTTAGCCAACTTTGATGCACCATAACTTTTGATCCAAAATGAATTAGGTCGTGTTCTTGTACTTTTTGAAAAGGGAAAGATCTAACCTACAACTTTCATGACCAAAGTTTTTCCATTTGAAGCATTTTTGGATCAAAAAGTAAGGGTTGAAAAAGTTGCATAAAATGACATTTCCTTAAAAGTCAACCATGCCCAAAAAAGTCAACTTTGCAAAAACTTCAAATTCTTGAATTTTGTGAACTTCTAACTTCTTCCATGATCAAATAAAGATCATATACACTCAAAATGATGAAGAACACCCCTTGGTTGGGTCATTGGGAGCCTCAGATGCCCTGATTTTGCACTGACTTGTCTGAAAAGTCAACTCTTGATCAGATGACTTCCCCATGGAATTTCTTCATGAAAATTTATATGCATACTCCCTATACCATATAGAGACCAATAGAAACAAGAATGACCAAAAAATTTGGAGTTATGGCCTCTGAAACCAAAACCCTAATTTTAGGTCAACTGTGCAGTCAAGCCTGGCTCTGCCTTCACACCAATCCCAGTTCTTGTGATTCTTTGGCATTCTTGACTTTGAGAAGATGTAATATGATGCTTGAACTCACAATGGCCCCTTTGAAGTGATTGTTGGCTTTTGGAGTGGCTCAAGAAGCTCTTGGATTGCTCAGATCACAAACCCTAGATGCAGATGACTTTGAATCTATGCAGAGACTCAAAATTGTGGTATGAGATGTTATGATTGTGTTTATGCATATGAAATGATCACAAGCCATGGTGTGAATGGGTGAGGGCAAATTTGGGGTGTTTACAGCAATTACTCTTAATGTTGGGTAACAATGATAATTTCTTTAGACGACCAATTATTGAGCTCCTCTCCTGGGACACTCATTTTGATCCACTCGTCAATTTCACAGTCACTATCAATTACGTCCTCTTGAATATCACATACGTGGTTGTGATCCACCAATCCAACACTAGAGAAAGTGATTGGGCCTTTACGACCTCTGGCATGTTGTGTTGATGTTGCTTGAGCATGATTGTAACCAATTCTGAACATGTCTTCCTTTTTGGGGACCTCTATCATCTTGCCTCAGCCTTCATTAACTCATGATTACACCACCTTCAAAGCTTGTTTATAGGATGCAATGGATACACCCTTCTTCTTTTCCCTCATAGATGGATGCTACTGATGATGTTTCTTCGGTCTTGACCAGCTCAAATGCTTGGCACGGGGTCTCGTATATCTCACCATACATCTCCACATACTTGAAGGAAGATATATGGCTTATAAAGATGTCCTCCTTTCCACATACGGTAACAATTTGCCCTTCCCATACAAACTTTAACTTCTGATGTAGAGTAGAGGATACTGCCCAATCGAGTGAATCCAGGGACGTCCGAGCAAGCAACTGTATACAGGATGAATATCCATGATATAGAAGGTTGTGTTGAACACTTGTGGGCCTACCTTGATTGGTAATTCCACCTCTCCAAAAACCGACCTCTTAGATCCATCAAACTCCCTGACTACTAGGTCACTTGGCCTGAGCACCACTCCGTCATAATCCATCTTAATAAAGGCCTTCTTCAGAAGCACATTTAAAGAGGATAATGTATCAAATAGTACATGGGAAAGCATAACCCCTTTGCATTCTATTGAAATGTGTAGAGCCCTGTTATGATTGTGCCCTTCTGTAGTCAGATCAAGATCTGTAAACCCTAACCCGTGATTGGCATTCACGCTAGCAACGACCGTCTCGAGTTGATTCACAGATATTTCTTGTGGAACGTAGGCATTATTAAAAATTCTCAACAAAGCCTTTATGTGGGATTCCAAGCACATCAGTAAAGATAGGATGGAGATCTTGGAAGGAGTCTGTTGAAGATGGTCAACTATCTTGTAGTTGCTTTTCTTGACGGTCCTTAAAAACTCCTCAGCTTCTTTCTCAAAGATAATGTCGGAATCAGGAACATGGGTATAATTTGTCACCGCTTGCTTTCCCTGGCCTTAGCCTGGGCTTTAGCATTATCATCTGAGGGCACCCCACCATTCCTTAGTGTTTGAGGTGCAAACAACCTCCCACTCTTGTGAATCCTCCGACCCCTACATTTTCAACCTAATGTTGAGCTGTTCCGGAGGTGGTTACATCTTGTCTTTGTCCATTGTAATAAACTTCTACCCCATAATTCCATGGGACGACTCTTTCACTTTGATATGGTACGATCCCTAGAGTAGTAAATGTAACTGGTGCTGGTCTTGCTAGCACCGAAATTTCAATTGGGGTATAATAGATAGTAACCGTAGAAATTTCGTCTTCTTCATTGGCAATTCGGTCAAACTGGATACTTCCATCATCAATCATTTTCTGAATTCCTGATTTCAACCTGTCACATCCATTGATAGATTCTTCGCATTCTTGGAAATCATCTCCACAGCCTGAGAATATGCCCTTCTTTACCAAACACCTCTTCACTGCCAGTAATGGAGTCTTTAGATAGTTAACATTATAAACCAAATTCAAACTGTCACCGTCATCTATGGCACCCACAATTCTTCCATGTGGAGGCATGGGATTTTGCAAAACATTTGGTGTGAGAGCAAAGTTGATGGCCTTAGAGTCCAGCATATCCTGAATAAGGTGCTTAAGAGCTTTGTAGTTTTATGCAGTATGTCCCGGAGCTCCCGAATGAAACTCACAGTGAGCATTGGCATCATACCCATTTGGAATTTGTCTTGGCTTTGAGGGTTGTAGAGTTCTAAGCTGGATCATTTGCAGTTGAAGGAGATTCTATAAGAGCTGGGAGTATGATATGGGCAATTTTTCAATGTGTCTATCCTTTGGTCTTGGCGGATAGTACTGTCTAGGAGTTCTTTGTTATTGGTAATTTTGTTGTGGTTGTTGCGATGGTCGCAGCTGTTGATTAGTGGCAGCAAGGATGGTGACGGTCGCCGCTTGGTAGTAAGGATTCTGATTCCGTCTTCTTCCCTGGGCATATACTGCCCCAACTTCCCCATCTCTTCTCTTTTGTCTGTTCGCGAATGAATTCTTGGTTCCAGAAGTAGAAGCACCACTGTTTTGTATTTTACCCTACTTCATCCAGTTTTCAACCCTTTCAGCGGTCAGTATGTGGTAAACACCCCAAATTTTCCCTCACTAAGTTTTCACCATGGCTTGTGATTCTTTTCATGTGCATAAGTTCAATCATAGCATCTCATATTGCATTTTTGCTTCACTGCATTGGTTCTAAGTCATCTGCATCTAAGGTTTGTGATCTGAGCAATCCCTGAGCCATTTGAGCCACTCCAAAGGTATTCAATAATCACAAGAGGGTCCATTTATGTTCAATCATCATACCATATCCTCACAAGATCAAGAAATTCAAAAAATCACAAGAACTGGGAAAGGCATGGAAGCAGAGCCAGGCTTGACTGCACAGTTGACCTAAAATTAGGGTTTTGGTTTCAAAGGCCATAAATCCAAATTTTTTGGTCATTCTTGTTTCTAAAGGTGCCTATATGTTATAAGGATCCTACACACCAATTTTCATGAAGAAATTCAATGGGGAAGGCATCTGATCAATAGATGACTTCTTGAGCAAGTCAGTGCAAAATCAGGGCATCTGAGGCCCCCAATCCTCCAACCAAAGGGTCTTCTCCATCATTTTTGGTGTATGTGATCTTTATTTGATCTTAAAATAGGTTAGAAGTTCACAAAATTGAAGAATTTCAAGCCATTTGCAAAGTTGCCATTTTGGGAAAGTGACTTGTAATGCAAAATTGCCATTTTGGGAAAGTTTTTCAACCTCCTCTTTTTGATTAAAAAATGCTCCAAATGAAAAATTCTTGGTCATGAAAGTTGTAGAGTGGATCATTCCCTTTTCAAAAAGTACAATAACTTGATCTAATTCATCATAGAACTCAAGTTATGGCCTTGCAAAGTTGGGAAAAATCACAAAATTTCACTTATGTGCCAAAGAGGGAAACTTGCAAAACCACTTGCCAAAGCATTTTGTAACTTCAAACACACTTCTAACCATTACACAAACATAGTACATGACATAAAATTCAGAATTTCCCAAAGATTTCTCAAGTTTCATGCCTTGATCATTGAGATTTCTCAAAGGGGCCAAAACCTTCATAATTTGCAAAACACCCCATAACTTTCTTCTCTCTTGCTCCCTTGCCTCAAAACTGATCCCATGGACCTCCCTAAAGCCAGCTGCGTAGGACACCCCATTGTCCTTGGCCTGCCATGTGCCCATACCTCAAGTACACCAACTCTTGACTTTATGCATTTTGCCCCATACCAATCAACATAGGCCACCACCCACCCTCTGACCTATCACAGCTTATCATGTGGATCAAAACCAAGCCAAAGCACACAACATTACAACCTAACAATTGAGATTTCTCAGCATACACAAAATCCCTAAAACTTGCAAGAGCCTTCGAAACTCAACACACAAGCTTCAAACCTCAAAACAAATTCCATAGAACAACTCCACAATCATCACTGACCCTTTCCCACCCCTCATTATGCCTTGAAACACCTTGTATCAAAAACACGATTTTGACATTTCTTGAACTGAAGTTCTGCCAACTTCATTTAGAGACCATTTAAACTCCAACCAAGCATCACAAACTCTTCAGGAGGATCATTGGAGCTGATTTGAAGCAAAGAAGCAACCATCCAGTGCCATTTTCGAAAGCTTCAGTTCAGGTGAGCTCAAGAACTTTTTTTCCAGAACCTTCATTTTATGTTCTTAATTGATTCTATGTGCTCTCCTGATGATCATGATGTCTTTACTTTTGAAAATGATTGAGAAATAAGCATTTCATAAGCTTCTGAAATTTCTAATATGTTTTCCGTTTTGCTTTGATTCATGTTCTTGATGATGAATAAATGAATTTTGTTGTGTGATTCTTGTTGGGGTTGATGTGAGGATCATTTATGGAGAGTTTAAGGGCTCGGGGTTGCGTATTGAGGGATATTGGGTGAGAGGCTAGCCGGAGAAGATGACCGGAACACTGTTCCGGTCACCTGAAAGTGATTAGGGTTCAGATTAGGGTTTAATTGTGTAATTAGCGTAGTTTGAATTCTGGCCCTTGGATAGCGCGCGAAGTCAATTCCCTCCCTTTTCCATTTGAATCTGGACCACTGGATCAACATACTTCCATTAATTCACAATTTATTTTCATTTTAATTGCATTTCTTTGTACATTTTATTAAAAATAGCAAAACACCTTCAAAAAATTTTATCTTTTGCATTTCCCTTTCAAATATTTTTCTCATTCTGAAAATAATTTTTATTTTATTTTTTGCATAAAATTCGTATTTTTAAAATATTTAAATGTTTATTTTAATTAATTAATGGGAATTAATTAATTAAAATAGCATTTAAGTTTCTAAAAATCACCAAAAAAATCACATTGCATCTTGATACATTTAGAAACATTATCAAACCCTTCACACAAATTTCTTTTTGGTTCTTGACCTATTTTGACATTTTTCTTTGGATTTAGGGTCTTTAGAAATCAATATTTTTACCCTAACTTAGAAAAATTCTTTCTGCCAAACCATGAAGAGTTTGATGATGGTTCTTTTTGCATTGCATTCCTCTTGTCATGTAGTTTCTAGGATAAAATTGGCATGAATTTATCTTCCCTTTCCAATTTGTTTTGCATTTTTCCTTTTTGAAGTGCCTTAAAACCCTAGCAAACTTAGGAAAATCATAACTTCCATTAGGTTAAGATTTAAGTCTCCTCCTTTGGGCAGTGAACTAGTATAGGTTTAAGGTACCTTTGATCCCATTTTCAATTTTTTATCATGTCATTTGCTTATGATTTTGAATTTTGCATTGCATAGTGTATGAAAACCCTAATTTTTGCCTCCATTTGCACCC
The DNA here is from genome assembly GCA_963966055.1 of Lathyrus aphaca. Taxonomy (NCBI): domain Eukaryota; kingdom Viridiplantae; phylum Streptophyta; class Magnoliopsida; order Fabales; family Fabaceae; genus Lathyrus; species Lathyrus aphaca. Next base: position 437,546,137 of record OZ014521.1, read on the forward strand.
ATCTTGCATAAGCTTGCATACATGAACTTACCATGACACTTTGTGCATCCACATGACACATAAGGCACCCTAAGACATATTGGAATCATGCTTGATCATTGCATCATCCATTTGTCATGATTTTGCTTTCATTTCATGTCATATGCATTCATGTACTTTCATGGTTCTTACATGTTTCATTTGCATCCTCCTTGCTTGTATAATCATCCACATCACATGACATGCTTTCATACCATCCCATATCATCATTTTCCTCATGATATGCTTCTGATCTTGGTTGGAATCCTTGCATCTCATCTCATTTTCATTTCACTTCATTCTTTGTTGCTAGCTTTTCAGGTGGTAAGTGTTTGAGAAGTGAATTTGCCTTCACTTCTCATAATCTCTTCTCATATCTCTTATGCATTCATTGATGCATTTTATTTGTGGATTAGAGTGAGCTTGATCATTCATTCTCCCTCCTCTCTCTCTTTCTTCAAGCAACTTATCTTCTTAAGTGAAGTAAGTTGTCTGGCTTCTTCTGTTTCTTCCTCCTTTCATCTGCTTCTTCCTTGGTGGCTTTTCTCTTGAAGATCTTTTGCAAGCCTCATAAACCCTAGGAACAACCAAGCATGATCACAATTAGGGTTTGATTAGTCCCCCCATTAGTTTTTTCCTTTGTGTCATCTTTGTGTCTTCTCTTCTCACCTCTTAATCAGGGAATAAACCTTAAAGGTTTTAAGGCTTTGTGATTAAGCTTATGCCTGCATCCTTCTATTAGGATGGAGTGTATAACTTTAATCCTAAGTGTTAAACCCTTAATATGTTTAAATCCTTTAATAAATCCATCTAATAATCACTAAGACAATAGCTTGTAACTTGGGCCTTGCATTAGGGTTCTAATTCTTCCTTAATTGGTTAAGAAGGACTAACCCTAGTGTTAATGGACAAGTCCCCCTCAAGTTGTCTTACAAACCATAAAATTCACTTCTTAATCTTACGTTAACTAAAATCCATTTAATAAAGGTTTTTTTTTTGTCATGAGGTTAATCCTTAATCATGGATTAAGTTGAGGAGCCTTCCTCAGCTTAAATGTTCTCATCTATTATCCTTCTATTAGGATAGTGTAATGGGTCCATTAAATCTCTGATTATGGCTTAAACTCATTACCTAACACCGAACAAAAACTCCAAAAAACATCTAAATAATTACTAGTAGGTTAATGATCTTAATCCTATATCATGGTGATTAAGTGTGAGGTGTTTACTTCATACTTAAGGTATTCTCATCACCCCTAATCAGAGGGAAGATGTGATGAGTTTACTAACCCTTGGTTTAGGCTTAAGCTCATTTTCTTATGACAAACACAAAAAGCAATAAAAGATTGAAAAAAACAAAAAAAAACAATAATCGTCTCCTCCGGGGTTCTTTTCTCATCTCATTCACTCACAAACGAGAACTTGCTTCTCCCGTCTAATGCAAGACAGTTTGCACCTGAGCCAGACAGGTCATACACTTGAGCATAGACAAGTAAGCAGTTCACAAGTCAATTTATCTTTCAGTTTCTTTGAGTCGAACTACGGTGTTATGACTTCCTCATTGCACAAGAGGATACGTAGGCATAACTTAACTGTTATCGAACAAAAGTCTCTGTATATTCCCCCTCCTTCCAGCATTTCTTTAAGCCTCATAGTCTTGAGCTTCACATTCTCTCCTTACACTGACACTCTTACATCTCACTTCACATTCCTTTTAGCACTGACACTTGCATTCTTTTCCAGCTTTTTGCACACAGAATAGCACTGACACTACCCCTTTTAAACACAAATCTTTTAAGCGTGGATCCCGTCGAGTACGACGGACAATCTGGGTGCTAATACCTTCCCAAGTTGTAACCAACCCCCTTTCTCAGCTTCTCTGGTTCGCGACCGTCTTATCCATCTTTCCTTAGGTTTATGCATCATTACCTTTCCTTCGGGATAAAAATTCCTAGCTGGCGACTCTTTCCTTTTCAGTTCACCCTTGTGTGTTCTCTCTTCTTGTCGACCGTTCGCGTCTGTACCCTATCTGACCCGATGTCATTTGGTGGGAGCGGCAGTATGATGTCAGAAAAACCACTTGATAAACATTCGGCCAAACGTTCCATGAAATGCCTCAGAGGGTATCCATGAATAAATGAACCATCTCTCTCTCTCTCTCTCTATCTATCTCTCTCTCTCTCTCTCTCGAGCAAGGGTGGTTGGACTCTTACAACCAACTTGCGCCACCTTTGCGCATATTCCTCGAAGCTCTCAGAGTTTTTCTGTGACAGACTTTACAACTGAGTCCTGCTAGGGGCCATATCAATATTGTACTGGTATTTTTTGAGGAACTCCTCTCCGAGTTCCTTCTAGTTACGAATAACAGTTCGTTCCAACTTCATGTACCACTCGAGGGAGCCTCCGGACAAGCTATCATGGAAGAAGTACATCCATAGCTTTTCATCCTTAGTGTAAGAAGCAATCTTACGATATTAAACTTGATGGTGAGTCTTAGGACATGAATTCTCGTTGTACTTGTCAAACCCAGGATCCTTGAACTTCGGTGGGATGATCAAACCCTACACCAATCCCATGTCTGAGACTTCGATTCCCAAGGTATCCATGCACTCGAGAGTTCTAACCTTTTTAGCCAACACTTGGAAATCACGAAGATTTCCCATAACACCAAATCCCAAGTCCTCATTCAGCAGATAAAACTGGTCAGCTTGATTGTCTTCTAGATGATGAACTAGAATAGGAATACCTGCAAAAGTAGGAGGCCTTTCCGCTCCTGTTGGTGCACTCGTGGCATTTACAGTATTCCCTTATGCATTTGCATTGGCTCCAATGACTGGAGTCTCCACATTTGGCGTATCAAGCCTCTGAACCACAACCCGTAACTATTGTTGCTCCATAGAAACCCCTTGCATCATGTTCATGAAATTAGCCATACGTGCGCGAAGCTCAGCCAATTGAGTTTGAACAACATCCATGACGTTTTGTTGATTTCGACGAGTGGCGTACCTGTGAAGATGGTGGGTCGCAATCCTTCCTGTAAAAAGATAAGTTAGGAAATCCAGATAACTTACAAAGAAAAATGCAAAGATGATATGAATGTATGCAAATGCTATGTTCTTTCATTCTCAAGGTCATTTACGTTCCCATTCCGGTGCTAAAAAATATGAGAATCCAGATGGCTTTTAGAACTTTGACTTTTGAAAAGAGAACAATCTCACAGAGCTCAGAAGAAATAGTCATGAAGAACCAATGTCTTGGACGCGTGTCGGTGTATAGATAACAGTCAAGAACATGAACCATATCAGATAAAATAGGACCATAAGAGTAGCAAAAGATCTCCCCAAAGGGTACAAGTTTTTACGGTAAGCAAAACCACAAGAATAAAAAGATTCCCACAATAAGTTTGTGGGTAATCTAGCACAAACAAAATAAACTAGGCCCTATGAAACTTGACATCCTTTAGCCTCCAACTAAGACATTTAACATCCTCGAACAATTGGGCAGCGTCCAGATGACTTGGGTCTTCGATGAGCTTTTGGATGAGCAAATCCCTCTGGTCAAAAGAAGCATGGAGTTCACTAATCTGTTGTAAGAAAACCTCTTCATTTTCCATGTTGGGACTTGGATCAGGCTTGGTCTTCTTAATTTCTGCATGGACTTTGAGTTCTTATACTTCTTTATGAACATCCCCCATTTCTTTCTATCCCTGTGTTATCTTCTGGATGTAGTCTCTACGTTGCTCGTGGGCTAACTGGAGTTGCTCTTTCTGGTCACTCATTTGCTCCTGAAGGTCTTCAATATTTTGCTTGTATTTGGCTTCAGCTTCCTTCTGCCTCTTCTGATTGGTCTCCCACTTTTCTTACCAGAGGGTGATAATTTTGTTGCCTTCAGTCAAAGACTTCTTAGCGTGCCTCCATGCATTGGCCTTACCGGTTTCTGCCAAACCCTTCTTCCTGAAGTAAAGCTCTCTATCAGTAAAGTCTTTCTCTTTGTCTTCCATAGTCTTCTAAAGATGCTGGACCATTTCCTAAGGCTTTGTTGACATAGACTGAATGCTGGTAGAGAATATTAACCTCAAAATATTCACCTTTTACTTTGTGCAATTCGACTTCTAACTTTTGATAAGCTTCCATGGACACCGTGGTTTGTGGCATAACCACCTTTGGGTATAAGGGAGGTTCCATTGAAAAAGGGTGGAGTAGGACTTCTACACAATCTTTCAACCATGCAACATAAGGTTCATAGGTCTTCAGGTCTACCCTCCCAAACTCTTTCTTTCCCTTCTTGACTTTCACCTCCCAAGCCTGAGAGACTTGTATGGCTAGCCTTTCATTTCCATCATTGGGGAAATGTAAAGATTCCGCCACCTCTTCGTCAGCCGATGGAGTCTTCAATGGATACCCAAATTGTTTCTTCGCTAACACAGGGTTGTAGTTAATTACTCCCTTCCTCCTAAGTAAAGGCACATTAGGGAAATCGCCATAATTGGTGATTATTTCTTTTCCGATCAGATCCCTATTATAGCACCAAGTAATATCCTCAAACGTCAGGCCCATCAACCTTCTGGACCATTTCATATCACCTTTTAGATCCATAAAAGATCCTGACTTTGGTAGATTTGAGCCAACCAAGTAGCAAATAAGGGTGCACAACAGTTCACAAAACCACCCATTTTCCTCTCATTCTTGTAATGCACCAAGTAGAAAAAATCTCCCAATAAAGTGGGAACAAGGTTCCTTTTGATGAAGATGGATACGACATCCATACTTACAAATCCCTTCTCTCCTGGGAATATATTAGTCCCATACACCATCAGTGCTACCAAGGCAATGAAGTCCATCCACCTTTTCTCCAAAGCACATGTCTTAGCCTCAGCAAGCAGAAAATCCAGATAAAACCCTTTGTGGTCTTTGGTAGCCTTGATATTCCCTTTAACTTGAGCCAAAATCAGATGAGTACCCATAGCAACGTCTTCCTTTGGGGGATCTCTCTCTGAACCATAAAAGGGAAGACTGTCTCGAATTAGAATCTTCAGCATGCTAGAAATCCCTTCCAAAGTAGGAACCAAGATGTAATCAGGAAACACAAAACAACGCAGCTATGAATCATAAAACTGTAGCAGAGTATGAAGACTATTTTTTTCTCTGTGGAAGGCTTGTCCATGTAACTTAGAATCAACTCATACTTCTTTCTGAAAGCTTTTAAAACCTGGTCATTCATCAACCCAACCAAATCTTGAACTTCCTCAGCTTTTGGTCTAGGAAAGGTGTAATGTACATTTTTATTCTTTCTTGGAATATTTCTGACTTCAACCATCTGGATAATGAGAATACATGAAACTACCAGAACAGGGAATATAGACCCGACATGAGAAATAAGAAAACACAACGTGTTAATGATTATACGATGCAATGAAATGCAAGGTATGTGATCAGTGATGTGTATATGTTGGTGGTGATCAGAAAACCAAGTGTCTGTGAAGAGTCATAATAATATTATCTCTGTGTAGAATCCCAGAATAAAGAACCGAGAACTATAATCTCAGGAATCAGATTAGAACATAGGAAAAACATTGATAACATGGGTATGTAGAGGCCAGGGCTCCTGCAAACCTGTAAATAACCCCCAATTTCACTGGTATGCTCCGGGTCAACATCACGGACTCTTAAGTTGAGCAGCGATAATACGTTCACCATCTCCGAGAAACGGCTTAATATTACCATCTCCGGGAAACAATTTAGTATTATGCACTACAAGAGGAGGCCACAGATGAGTCCGGAAAAAACAAGCATCCCCCATAGGTTCCCAACTTCAAGCACTGAAATTGAGAAACAATAGTACATTCATCCCGAAGGGTACAATACTATCGTCATACGACCGATTGCTTTAGCTGAGTTCCTACGAGAGAACCAAGTCATCCTATGCGAGTTCCCAGTGGACCCTCGGGTGCAAATGGGTTTGCCACAGAATGTAGTTTGCCACTGTCACCACTGGAGAGGGATGTTTCCACAAAGGTTCTCAATGATCGGTACCCAAATGCACATAACTATCAAGGTCGTGTAATGAAGTAAGGAAGACCCATATATCAGAACATTTCCAAGACGGTCGCAGTCTGGGTATGGAACTCACTACTACCCGCATGACAAGATATCATGAAACCAAAGTGATTGTCCATGCTAAAAAATCTAGGGTGCACTCGAGCCTTGGAAATGGGCTCATCTCACAGTAACCCCCATCCCACCAAATAAAGCTAGGCAGTCCAGACATTAATATGATGCATGCTAAAATAAATACTGAAAGCAATAAATAAAGTTGTAATGAAAAATTATAAATAAACCAGTCAACTAAAAACACAACAGCAAACAGGTAAACACCCAAAGAAACAGAAACAAACAAGCGCTATGAATGATTCTCATAGGGGAAACTAGAGATTCTGGGTTCGGTCCCCAACAGAGTCCCCAGCTGTCGCTCCCTGGATTTCCATCCTGGTACAGACGTGAAAGTGGTGCGGAAAAGGTAGAGTCGCCAGCCAGACATTTTTATCCTGAAGGAATGCTAATGCTACACAAATCGAAGAAAAAGGAAAGAACAAGGTCTTGCAAACCAAAAAGACTAGGTTCAGGAGTCGGTTACGAACTAGGAAGGTATTAGCACCCCATATCGTCCGTTGTACCCGACGGGATCCACGCTTGCTTGAATTGTTTCAAAGGGTAAAGAATAAACTGCTGCTAAACCGAAACAAATACTAGAACTGTAAAGGAAAAGGGATATGGAAAAAAGAAAGGGAAGGTAAGGGAAAAATGTAAGGAAAATAAAGAGTGTGCTCAAATGGGCCTTACCCCACTGCCTACGTATCTCATGGGAAATGAGAATCAGAGTCGCCGTAGTTCCCCTAACTAGGGATGGAACTTTGTTTGTTCGTGTTTTTTTATGATTGAACTGCTTATGCCTATGCTCAGGTGTTGTAGGCTCTTCTAGTATGAGTGTGTTTACCGTCTTTCAAAGAGGCAAGTTGAAGCGAGTTCTTGTGCTATAAGTGAATGAGGTGAGAAGAGAATTCCCGAAGGAAAGACGCTTGTTAGTTGTTTAGTGTTTTTTAGAAGACTTCTCTCTGAGATTAACACAAGAAAGTGTATTCAAGTCCTATTCCTCAGAGTTCCAAGTAAAGAGAAGATCCCCAAGACTCGCTCCAAAGATTAGGGCTCAAATTCACTTCCCCATATGCCTTTATTAAGTGTTTTGCCTTTTGGAGTGAAGAAGAGTTTTTTAGTTTTTTCTTTGTGAATGTGACTTCATGATTAGACTTGTACATCATGTTAGACAAGTTTACATTACCCCAAGATGGGATGGATGAGAATGACTCATGACATAAGTCCATACACACTGTAACACGGTGGGAGAACTGACTTGGTCGTTTTTGTTTACAAAAACTATGTTGCGGATAGCAAGAGTCGCCACTGACTTTTATTTTATCCAATAAAGAAAGGCATAAAAGAGCAGGAAAGACCTTTGAAAAAGATTTGAGTTCGGGGGGTAAGTTATACAAAGGGAAGGTGTTAGCACCCTTTGTATCAATGGTTATCCATGGGCTCTTAACTTCTTAGCTCACTTTACTTTGTTTAAACGAAAATAGTGTAGTGTGTTATTAGAAAATATTTTCATAAAGATTTTAACTTTGTAATGATTCTCGTATGAATGTATACAAAGTGTTTAGTTTGAAAGTATTTGAAAAGGTGAGGTGTAAAAAGTATTTTGAAAATTTCTGAGCAAGAACTTAAGAACTACTTACCCTAAATTGTAAGGTCTTTCTTGTTATTTTGTTTCTTTAGGGATAAAACTGTCCTTACTATTAATTAGTAAGTAGTCTTATCCTTGGATTTGAAGGGACGGGCGTATGGTCATCGTATGGTCATAGAAGGCAACATGCAAGGGTATCTTAGCAATTCGAATGGACTATCATCATTTTTTCGTAGGGTCATCAAGGGACGAGATCATTTATTCGTAGGCAACTCGAAGGGACTAAGACGGACTAAGACGGACTATGATTTTTATTCGTAGGCAACCTTGCTAAGATACCCCTATATTCAAGGGACTTGACCATTTTGTAAGACAACAAGAGGAGAAACCCTAGGGGTGTATGTGTGAGAAGTGTGTTGTATTCAATTATTTTAGTCTTAGAAATTAGGGTTATCTAAGTCTGTTTATTTTTTTCACATACATTCTTTTCACACCCTACTATTACTAACCACACAATTAATAATTTACGGAATTAAAAAACGGAAAATAAACCCTAGACTATTATATCATGGGGAGGGGGATACATGTTTGAAATTGGGGGAGTGCGGAAAATAAAAGTGCGGAAATTTAAACCCTAATTAAGTTATTACAATCCAGGAGCAGATACATAATCGAAAAATGCAAGAAAATAAATCTACACTATTACATAAGTCGCATATCCTATACAATTTTCTAAGGAATAATAAAAATAAAGAAAAGATTATGAAAATGTTTTTTTCTTTATTTTTTTAAGTTCTAAAACCATAATTAATTAATGTCGCTCCCGGGATTTTCATCCAGGTACAAACGTGAAAGTGGCGCGGAAAAGGTAGAGTCGTCAGCCAGACATTTTTATCCCGAACGAAGGGGAAAGGTAATATTGCACAAACCTGAGGAAGAAGGAAAGGACAAGGTCCTGCGAACCAAAGATCTGGGTTTGGGAGTCGGTTACGAAATGGGAAGGTATTAGCACCCCAGATCGTCCGCCGTACCCGACGGGATCCATGCTTGCTTGTTTGTTTCAAAGGGTGAGAAAGAATATAACTGCTGCTAAATAAAACTGCTGACTGGAATGGAATGAAAGGAGAATGGAAACTGGAAAAGAGAACAAAATGAAAGAATGGGGAAAATGTAGGAAAAAAATAATGTGCTCGAACGGGCCCTACCCCGCTGCCTACGTACCTCATCAAGAAAATGAGGATCAGAGTCGACGTAGTTCGCCTAACTAAGGCGAGAACTATTTGTTTGTGTTTTTTACATATGGAACTGCGTATGTCTATGCTCAGGTGTGCAGGCTCGTCTGGTACGAGGGCGTTTACCGTCTTGCATGTGAGACAAGTCGTCACGAGTTTGCATTCAGAATGAATGAGATGAGAAAGAGAAGTTCCCGTAGGAAAGTCGCTTATTGCTTGTTTTTGTCTTTTATGAGAAATTTTTTGAATTTGTTTGTGAACATTCTCATACTAAGACCTATCCATCGCGGTAAATACTTACACCTCTCCCCGAAACAGGACGCGTATAAGTATTTCGCAACAAAGTCTCGTGTCGTACAAGAAAGTTCGATTTTTATTAAATATTTTTATTGCTTTTCTTTATAAGGTGAGAAAGAATGACTCAAGGGCAAAAGGAGAAACTAAGGGGGACTAAGACACAACCCTAAGTTAGTTATCATATGATGATCCTATGGTTTATGAGGTTTTTCTAATCCTAAAGAGAAAAGAAAAGAAAAGAGGAAAAAGGATGCAACTTACTTCCTAAGGAAGATAAATTGGTCCTAACAATGGGGAATCCTAACAATCACAAATATGGAAGGAAAGAAGGAATTAAATGCATAAAGAAAATGCATAAAAAATACAGGATAAGGTGAAGGAAACTTACCTCAATCTTCCCCTCTACAAAACAAAGGTTAATGTGCATTTTTTATTTAAAAATAATAAAGCAAACATACCCTAATTAAATCCTAATGACTTTAGGACCCTATCTAAATTCTATTTAAATTCCAAAGAACTAAAATAATGCTAGGACAACAATATAACACCTATTACAACCCCTAATACACAAACAGCTATGAAAACAAAGCATAATTCAAAGCAGCTTTTTACAGCCAGCATGCATCATGAAAAAAATAGGTGTAAAAGGTTACAAACAACATGCAAGCAAAACAAACAACATACATTTTACAGCATCTATATGTAAAAACAGCTATGAAATGCAAAATCCATAATTGATTATTTTCATTTTCTAATGCACAAACTCAATGAAAAATGCACCAATCTCACCTTGAACATGCATTTGAACATGGATCAACATACATAAATGGAAAATCATGAACATTTAGAAGGATTTGCATCACATGGTTGATTATGCAACAAGTATGCAAAAATGTAGCACATGAATATGGTATATGGACATGAAGATTATTGATTATGAGCATGCAATATGATAGCTCAACAAGAATCCCAAACTCAATGCAAAATTCAGAATTGAATTGATGTAAATGCTATGATCAAGCATGCAACCAAATGCAATCAAATATACATACATACATGATTATGTGAAATGCAACATGCATTGATACAATGAAATGCAAAATGGTTTAATGCAATGCAAACATGTAAAAATAGAATGCAACATGATTATTTACATACCTAATGATGCATAAACATGGCAAAATGCAAGAAACCAAGATATGCACAAAGAAACACTAAAATGCATAATATGCGACATGAACGGAATCGTGTCGAAACGACTCGAAATGGGGGAATGAGCTACTGGAAATGGACCCAAAAATTCCCTAAAATAAATACCTAAACATGTATGAACATTAGAGGCACTTGAAAGCAAGAATGAGCAATCAAATAAACTAAAAATCCAAAAATCAACAGCGTTAACCGGTTAACCATATGCGTTAACCGGTTAACGGACCTAAAACAACAGCAATTTGTGGCTGAAACGCACGCGTTAACCGGTTAACCAAATGCGTTAACCGGTTAACACTGAACAGAAAGTGAAAAAAAACTTTTGAAATAAGTGCTTTTGGCCACAAACTCACTTCTAATGATCCCTAACATATCTAGGAACATGCTAACACTAATTTCTACTTAATTGGACTTATTTACACATGATAGAACCTATAACTATCAACACCTTAAATCCTAATCCATTAACAATCACAAATCACAAGCAACACATAACGAAAACGGAAACGATCTCAAGAAAAGCAAAATAAGCAATTAAAGAATGCCGAAATGGCGAGATGAAGAGAATAAATTAAAGGATAAGTGATTTAGATTACCAACCTACGAAGCGGAGAAGTGCTTAGGTGTATGTTGCAAGAATCGGAGCTTGATCGAAGAGAAAACCGAGAAACCGCAAAATAAACGCGTTCTTGATGCTTGGACCTTCGTGCACTTCCGATAAGTCGAAACCTTCACCAAAATTCAGTAGCTTCTTCTTCCACAATCCACAAAATCAATGGAGGTTGAGGCTAAGCTTCAAGATCTTCAAGTTTCAATGTGAAACTTGAAGAGCTTATTCAAAAATGCTTTAGTGAAAGGAGGGAAAAGGGAGGAAAAGTGAGAGAGAAAAAGTGATTGTGAAAGAGTGAAAAAGTTGGAAAATTGTGTCCACCCCTCTCAATGAAGTGATTAATGGTTATATAGAGGCTAGGCTTGGAGCTAGGTTTGGGAATGGAATTAGGTTTAGGGCCCAAAAATTAGGCTTGGGATCCAAAATTGTGGTTTGGTAGTTAGTTAGGGTTAGGGTTGGAAAAGGGAATATTCCTTGGAATACTCTAGAAGATGGTAGAACATGGTAGAAGTTTCCAAGGTAAATGGAGTGGAATTGAAATGGAAAAACAAGAGGGAAAGAATGAAAGGAAGTGTTGAAAGAAAGTGGAAGGAAAAGTGGAGGGAAATGCAAAACCAACCACTTTTCAAATGATTTTTCTTTGATTTTTTATGATTCCTCCATCATATCTTGACCAAGTTTAAACCATAGGATCATTGTAACCCTAATTTCATGATCTCGGTCTTAAAAGTCCGGAGTCGACCTTTTTTACCTAGCTCGGTTGCCCTTTCCCCGATTCCTCGATTTTCAGTCGTCTGGCCAGTCGAACCCCTTCCAAAATGAATTTGTGGACGAGATTTGAACCCTAGGAACTTGACATCCTATATGAGACAAAGGAATCCTCTTGGAATCACAACTTCATGAAGAAGCCTCAGAGAAGTGAAACCCTAATTTGGCCCTTTTCATCAGGAGATGCTGCATTGCTTGCTTCCTATGATCAACTCCAAATCTTTCCATGGCTTGCGGCTTCCAATGAAGACTTGTGGAATATTGTGAACCCTTTGCACAAGATTGAGAAGCTTTATGGCTCTTCGGTTGCCTTTGTAATGCCTTCAGTTGCTCCAACCATTTACCACATGCCTATGCCTCAACTATGCAATGCATGATGCAATATTTTTGGTTATTTTATGAATTTATGAATGCAAAATGCTATGCAAAATGTTGAGGAAATGAGAGGGAAAATTTTGAGGTATTACAATTAAAAGAAATTTAAATTTGATTAAGAATTGATTAATTGGATTATTTTGTAAAACAAAAAACTTCTATGATTAAAAAAGGGTTAAATATTTACAAGAAAATGAACAAAATATATATATATATATATATATATATATATATATATATATATATATATATATATTTTTTTGGATTTTTTATTATTAATTAATTTAATTAAAATTTATTATTCTTATTTACAAAGTAAAACAAAATGGTTATAAATTATTATTGGTTTTTATTTTTATTTTTAAAAGGAGTTAATTGGTTATTTATTTGATTAATGGAAATAAGGGTTAAAAGAAAAAAATAAAATAAGAAAAAGAAAAAGAAATAGGAAAATAGAAAGGAAAAACAGTCAAAAAATATGGGAGAGGGTCGTTGGGTTTCGAACCAGCTCCCCTAAGGTCAAACGCGTAACATCCTTGCATATTGATCCATCCACATGTGCGTGATAATAGAGGAAAACAATTGATTAAATAAACAAATTAAATGAATCGCTGAATCCAGCCAACCAACGTGTGACACCTCATCATCTTCAACCTTGCGCCTTTGTCTTTTGCTACGATTTTGCTTTTGTTCTGCTGCGAATTTGCTAAGAAAATTTAGTAGCTAATTAACCTGCAATTTTGAACAACAACAAAAAATGAATTTTAACACGTTAAAATCATCCATTCCTACTAAATTCAGTCTCAGGAATTCAATGGTGCAATTGGTTTGGCCTAAAAGTGGCTGGATTGAGAGTTTTGATCAATAGACGTTTTATGCCCTAGCCATGGTGTCTCTTATATCCTGCATTATACCTCGCAAATAAGTGGTCAAAAAGCATCAACACATGATCAAGAATAGTATGACAAGAAAATACATTAAAACATCATGGAATAAAATATTTGAAATCAAGAAAAGAATGAAGGACGACATGTTCGTGGGGACATGTTTCACGCATTCTCAACCTCCAATAATGCTTGGGATGGCCTCCTGGAAGTTCCTTGCTGATGATTGGATAAAAAGGGAGGATGGAAACTTGCTAAAAATGTTTTTTGAGATTCGCCTAGTTTGACTTTTTTTTGAAAAAATTCATTTAGGTTTTTTGTGTAAGATTTTCTTCCCCTGTGCATATGGCATTGTTGTACACTTATAGGAGAGAAAATTAGGTAAATTTTTTGGGCTTGGGTGTTGGATTTGAGATTACTTCGGAATGAAGAAAGGCACTTTCTAATTTTAGTGAAAATTTGATATTATGGCCTTTCCTTTGATATGCATGAATTTGGGATCCATATAATGATCATAAACACCAAAATCTCATCCTAAAATGATCCTAAGAATAAATATTTGATTTTCTAATATTTATTCTAATTAAAATTGAATTTAAATAAATTAAATCCAATAAAATATAAAATAAATATTAAAAATAAGAATATATAACTTATGGGTCGTGGATTATCTCATGATTAAGTTTGATTTAGAAAAATATGGGCCCATCTGGTAAAAATTTAAGTTTTGGTCATTATTTGCCTTATACACCTCCTTAAATTTGCCCAACTTCAACAATGCATAACTCTCTCAATTTTTATCTCATGGATGTGTTCTTGGACTTTATGGAAATCTTAGAGTGTCCTCTAACTACTCCTTTTGGTCCCATGTCCACTTGATCTTCCATTTTCAAGTTATGAGCTTTTGAAAAAGTTGACTTTTTGTTGACTTTAAAAGGGACCTGTAATGTCTTGGCTCATATCTCTCAAATGAAGCATTTCTGGCCTTGTGTTGTGAGACACAAAGTTGTATGGAATTGAATTTCCTTCAAAATGAGCTTTGTATGGGAAATTTTTGATGAAGCATGTGAAAGTTATGGCTGGTCAAAGTACATTTGACTTTTCCTACAAAAACCCTAATTTAGTAACTTCTGGTTCTTGATGAATTTGAGGTTTCCTTAATGAATCGTGATCAACCCTTGATCAAATGATGGATTTCACCATATAATCTTGATTTTGACCAAAAATATTGAAGTTTGACTGTATGTTGACCATAATTGACATTTTGACCAAGTTAACTGACTTTTGATCTTCTGAGAATCTGATTGACCAAACTTGTAGGGTAAGTCTTGAAACTTGACATGAGGATCATTTGAAGTATATGGGATATCATGAAGTCCACTTGAGGCTTTGGAAGTCCAATTTACTTTGTGAAACTCAAAACCCTAATTTAAGACCCATTGCTTTTGAGGAGGCTTTGTTTGATGAAACCTTGAGTTCCTTTGAGCAATTGAGAATCTTATGACTATTGGGAGACCTCTTGAGGCATATTGCCTTGAATATATAGGGGAAAATTTTGGGGCACAACATCTGCCCATGTTCAATTTTCTAAAACCTTAGGAGTTAGATTGACATGTACGACATTCGTGACCTGAAGGTGGAAGAGGATTGAACACTTAAGCCCAAAAATTTGCACTCGCCGGTGCACAAAGTATTATTGTTGGTTTATTGTATTGCTTGAATGGGATTAAGGATGCCATTCAGAGTAATTAGAGATAGGCTTATAGATGTCATCCAAAGTATCTATTGATAGGAGCATCTGAATATATCTATGTTTGACTTTATCTGAATGTTGTTACTGACCTAAGTATCAGAACTAGATCTTCGTCTCGACCGTCTCTGAACTGTCTCTGTAACATATCTAGAACTAAGTATCAGAACTAGATCTTCGTTTTGATCGTCTTTGTATTGTCTCTGGAGAATAACCTGCAATGTATCATAACTAGATCTTCATTTCGACCGTATCTGTACTGTCTCTGGGAAAATGTCTTGGACTAAGCATCAGAACTATATCTTCGTCTCGATTGTCTCTAGACTGATTCTGGAAAATATCCTGAACTAAGTATCAGAAGTAGATCTTCGTATTGATCGTCTCTGAACTGTCTCTAGGAGTTGATAATGTTTATCTAACCGTGAACTATCCTGAAAAAGAAAGGCTAGTTTTATGCGAGGTCATTTGATGTATGCATGCATGACTTTCTTAGTATAAATGAGAATGTCGTATGCATTATGGGTGCGTATGCCATGATGTGATGTAAATGATGTATGAATGGATTATGTAATTGAAGCATATTAGTAGCTTCGTGTAACAATTGCTAGCTGGGGAAAATAAATCTTGATTTGTTGCTGAGGAATATGAAGACATCGTTCCCGTCTCGTTTCAGAATAATGTACTTAGGATCTTCCATTTTCGTTCGTCGCACTTCTTATTGAAAGATTAAATTCCTAAATACCCTGACTGGGGATAAAAGAGACGAACATTCCCCCGAGAGACTTATCCGACCAAGTTTCAATTCTTCTAGGGATATCTGGCTTTGAGAGAAATCTTTCTGGGACTTTGTAAAGTTGGAAGTACCAGAGGCTACTTGGAACACTTCTCTAAACTAAATCCGTAAAGATCACTCTGTGGGGATGAGCCTACGAAGATCTATTGGATATGAATTTTGTTGGGAATTCCTACCTCCAAGAGTCCTTGGTAAATGCTATTATTGTATTTATATATATATATATATATATATATATATATATATATATTGGTAAACATCAATCATATTCAAAAGCATATATACATTCAAACATAATCAATAGACGTTTATGCTTAAGTAAAACGGGAAAAGTAAAATTGAGTTTGAAATATAATTGTATTGATCTTGAAAGTGGACTATAAATAGGCAAGTTTAAACAAAGAGACATAAATCCTAGTAAGAGGAATTCGTCGTAGAAAATTTAAAAGAGTACAGAAAAAAGGAAAAACAACTATTTGTAAATAATCCCATCAAGTTTCAACACTGCTATTGCCATTATCTTCAAGTATCTCATCTTTCGCTGTCGGAAGAGAAATGATTGGACTGATCTGCACAATTTGAACTTGATATTGGTAGCACAACTAGTTGAGGTTACATGGGTGATCCAACGAGACTTAGTCGTACGCTTTAATCCCTAAATTTTTCCTGGACTGCCTTTTTAGGTTTTCAGTCCACCGGGATACCCATTTTTCCCAAGCCGCCTTTTCAGGTTTTCGACTTGCCAGGTGTACAATTATATATATATATATATATATATATATATATATATATATATATATATCCCTAATTTTTGCCCGAACCCTTTTGGTTCGCCGGGATGCCCTTATTTTTGCCTAGGCCAGTCAACCTAGCTCTAAACACCCCAAATTTGCCCTCTCTTTTTCTCACACCTTGGCTTGTGATCCTTCATATTGCATTACATAAGCATATCATCTCACACTGCATAGTTATTTCATTGCATAAGCTGCATAGCTAGGTTTTATGGTCAGATGAGTCTTATAGGAGGTTTGAGCTATCTCAGAGGCCATGAAGCATGCCAAGAGGGTTCATGAGTGTTCTATGATCATATTATACCTCCAAGGTTGCTTTGAAGTCACAAAATCTCAGAAGATTGCACAGTTGCCCAGGCAGGGTCATGGCTCCTACATAGATGACCAGAAATTAGGGTTTTGGGTTTGTGGCCCTTACACTCAAATTGTTTGGCCATTCTTTATTCTATTGGTCTATATATGTTATAAGGAGCATGTGTATAAAATTTGAAGCAAACATTCCTTGTGGAAGTCATCTGATCAAATAGTAACTTGTTGTGCAAGAAAAGTCAGAATCAGGGCATCTGAGGCCATCAACAAGGGTTACAAAAGGTCATCTTCATCAATTTGAGGTCCTATGATCTTTATTTGATCTTAGGAATGCTTATAAGTTCACAAGATTGAAGAATTATGAGCCATTGCAAAAGTTTCTATTTTTGGGCATGACTTGTAATGAAAACTTTCCATTTTGGGAAAGATCTTCAACCTCCTCTTTCTTGATCAAAAAGGCTTCAAATGAATTTTCCTCAAACATGAAAGTTGTAGATTTGATCTTCCCATTTTCAAAAAGTACGAGAACTCCTTTTGATTCATCCTAGAACTCAAGATATGACAAGTCAAAGTTGGAAAAAATCTTGTAATTTTCAAGTTCATGCCAAAGAGGGAAATGTGCAATTTTGATTTCCAAGCCTTCTCATGACCTCTAATGCATTGCTACACATCATAGAAACATAATGCAACATGTCTTGACCAAAATTATGCTTTGAACCACAAGATTTTAATACTTGCATCTCAAGAATCCTTAAAGTTGTCAAAATGTAAAAACCATACAAACTCATGAATCAAGCCATACAACTCGCCATTTTTGTTCCAAAGGCTCTCCTTGAACTCAACTGAGGCAACCCAAGACTTCAAATCACTTCAGCCATGGCCCATGCTTCAAGTACACCATTTTTGACTTTTTGGCCAATGGAGCCATACCATTCCCACAGTGCCCAACCACTCTTCTGACTCATTCTAATATTTTATGCATATCCTAAGGATCACAACACACAACACAAAAGAG
This sequence comes from Lathyrus aphaca, assembly GCA_963966055.1. NCBI lineage: Eukaryota > Viridiplantae > Streptophyta > Magnoliopsida > Fabales > Fabaceae > Lathyrus > Lathyrus aphaca. Next base: position 437,563,924 of record OZ014521.1, read on the forward strand.
CTCATAACAAGCCAATACTCAGATTGCACAAAATTTGTCAAAAACTTCCTCTCTTTGATTCTCTCAAACCAGCCATCAAACCTCAAAAATTCTTTCACCATTCAATCACACATAATCTAAGGATCATTTCCCACCCCTCACCATGGCCTGAATCACCCTGAAACAAAAACACAATTTCTGCTTCATCGGAACGGAAACTTCCAAACCAGCCACTATAAGCCTCATCCAAGCATTCCATTAGCACAAAGAGGACCAGAGGAGTTGATTTGCACAAGAGGGAGACCCAGAAAGCTCCATTTTGAAGAAGCTCAGTTCAAGTAACCTTCAAGAACATTTTTTCCAGAACCTCTCTTTCTTGTTATAAAATGATTCTATATGCTTAGCTGATCACTCTGATATGTTTGGAATTGAAAATGGTTGAGAAATGAGTATATATGGGTGTTTTGAAACTTTGCCCGTGAAAGTGTTTTTGCTTTGATTCATCATGTATGCATGTTATAAATGCTATTTGATGGTTGATTTGTATTCTATGATGCTTGGGGTTTGATTCTGGGCAGGATTGATGAGTTTTAGAAGCTTGTAGGTGGAGTTAGGGTTGAGAGTTGGCCAGAGAAGATGACCGGAGCTCATCTTCGGTCATCTGAAAGTGATTAGGGCTAATCACAATTAGTTACCCAGTTTGAATGCTGACCTTCAGATCTTGATTAGATTAAGTGTGTGGAGGGCTTAGATTAGGTCATTAAACCCAAATTCTATTTAATTAATTAAAACAAAATTAAAAAGCTCAGAAAAACGATGGCCCTTGGATCACGCGCGAAACTTAAGTTTGAACTACAACCTTAGATCTCTCATACCTTTGGTCAAGAAGACTTCTCATCCTGGCCCTTGATCTCTCTCCTGCGCAATCTCATCCATCCATCCAACATACTTTGCATTTTATTTTATTTTTATTTCATTTTATTTTCTTTATTTATTTAAAATAGTAAAACATTTTATAAAATTCCAATTTTTTGCATTCTTACGTTAAATAATTTTCATAAACCAAAAACATTTTATTTTTATTTTTTGCATTAAAAATATATTTTTAAATCATTTAATTGTATTATTTAATTAATTCATTTTAATTAATTAAAAATACTTTTAGGTATTTAAAAATCACAAATAAAAAATCATGAAGCATTCTTACATGTTTAGAACAATTTACAAACTCATTTTACAAATTTCTTTTAGGGTTTGATCATATTTTGACAATTAACCATGAATTAGGGTTTCTAAATTACTTATTTTTCTAACCTAACTTCAAAAATTCATTCCTGATCAACCAAAATGAGTTTGCACTTGGTTCTTTTTGCATTATTTTACATGTTGCACCTAGTATCTAGGACATTTAACTTATAATTTTTCATTGCATTTTCCATTTGTTTGGAATTTTTCATGAAGAGGTACCAAAAACCCTAGCCTAACTTAGAAAAACCATAACTTGACTTTGGTTTAGCTTCTGACTTCCATCTTTGGGGTGTGATCTTATGTGTGTTTAGGGTTCATTTGGTTACAATTTCAAATTTTTATCATGGGTTATGCTTCTATTTTGATCATATGCATCTCATACTTTCTTAAAACCCTAATTTGTCATGTTCATGTGCATTCATCTTTGCATACCATCATCATATGAACTTGCCATGACATATCATGCATTTGTATGTCACCTTAGACACCTTAGGGCATGTGTGAATGTTGGTTGATCATTGTTGCATCCATTTGACATGTTTTACATCCATTACATCTTATGTATGTTCATGTGTTCTTAAGCTTCTAACATGCTTGTTTTTGCATCCATCACTTGTATGCTCATATATATGTATTGTAGGTGACTTTGCATCTCTCCATGACACATTTGCATCATGTATTCACTTCTGGTTGGCATCCTTGCATCTTCATCTTTGCATATTTGCATCTTGTTTCATCTTATGCATTCATACTAACCATTTCAGGGGCTTCTGGTAAGTTGATCAGGATGTGGATTTGCCTCCACATCCAACCTTTTCTTATCCATTCATTTGCATTTTTATTTGTCTTTGAAGTGAGTTTTCCTAACTTGTGCTCTCTCTTGCTCCTTTTATTTATCTTGGGTTACTTAACTTCTTCAGGAAGTAAGTAACCTATTCTTCTCTTCTCTTCTCTTTTCATCTGCGTCTTCTTCCTTGGTGGCCATCTGAAGACTTTATGAAGATCTTTCTTTAAGCCTCACAAACCATAGGAATATCCAAGCATGATAACTTTAGGGTTGTACGTAGTCTCCCTTAGTTTTTACCTTTGAGTCTCCTTGAGTCACTGCTTCTCATCTCATGATCATGACTAAACAGTTAAAGTTTTAAGGCTCTTTATTAGGGTTATGCCTGTATCCTTATCTTAGGATGGAGTGTGTAATTTTAATACTTAGTGTTAAACCTTTAAGTTGTTTTCACCTCCTAATAAAAACACCTAATAATCATTAATACTTAAGCTTGTAACTTGGGCCTTATATTAGGGTTACATCTCTGCATGTTGGTTCAGAGGGACTAACACTAGTGTTCAATGGACAAGTCCCCCTCAGGTTTAGTCTTACAAACATAAAATTCACTTCTTAATCTCACCTCTAGTTAAAATTCACTTTAATAAAGGATTGTTATATAATGATTTTAATCCCTAACCATGGATTAAGTTGAGGTACCTTCCTCATCTTAAGTGTTCTCATCTATTATCCTTCTCTTAGGATGGTGTAATGAGTTCACTAATCCCTGATTAGAGATTAAAATCATTACTTAACCCAAAACAAAATCCAAAAACACTTAATAATCACAAGTAGGTTAATGATCTTAATCCTGCATCATTAGGGTAATTAAGTTGAGATTTTCATATCATACTTAAGTGGACTCATTATCCTTAATCAGGGATGATATAATGAGTTTGCAAACCCTTGATTAAGGTTTAAGCTCATTATCTTAAGAAAAACACCAAAAATAATAAAAAACTAAAAACACAAAAACAAACAATAAACGTCTCCTCCAGGATTCTTTTCTCATCACACGCGCTCTGAAAACGAGAGCTCTCTTCTTCCGTCTAATGCAAGACAGTTAGCACTCGATCCAGATGAGCCATACACTTGAGCATAGACAAGTAAGCAGTTCACAACAAAATCATTCTAAGTCTCTTTGAGTCGAACTACGGTTTTTTGACTTCCTCATTGCACGAGAGGATACGTAGGCATAACTTAACGATTATCAAACAAAAGTCTCTTTGTCTCCTCCCTCTCTTCTCTTTCTGTTTCTCTTTCTTTAGCCTCAGTTTTGAGCACTCACTTTCTTCTTGCACTGACACTCTGTACATCTATTCATCCATCTCTTTAATACACAGTTTGGCACATATACCATCCCTATTTTAAACACAATCAAGTAAGCATGGATCTCGTCGAGTACGTCGGACGATGTGGGTGCTAATACCTTCCCAGGTCGTAATCAATCCCCTTTCTCAGTTTCTTTGGTTCACAACCGTCTTATCCATACCCTTCCAGGTTTATGCAGCATTACCTTTCCTTCGGGATAAAAATGCCTAGCTGGCGACTGTCGCTCCCCGAAAAGACTTTCGTCCTGGTGCAGACGCGAACGGTCAACGATGTTGGAGGTTGAGGTTGAATAGAGTCGCCAGCTAGGGATTTTATCCCGAAGGAAAGGTAATGCTATATAAACCTGGAAGAGTATGGATAAGATGGTTGCGAACCAGAGAAACTGAGAAAGGGGGTTGGTTACGACCTGGGAAGGTATTAGCACCCAGATCATCCGTCGTACTCGACGGGATCCACGCTTACAAGATTGTGTTTAAAAGGGGTAAGTGTATATGCTCTCTGTGTATGAAAAGCTATGGAGAAAGTACAGGTGTCAGTGCAAAAGGTGTGAATTGCTCAGGAACTGAGGCTCAAAAAGACGATTGAAAGAGGGGGAAGACACAGAGACTTTTTTTCGATAACCGTTAAGTTATGCCTACGTATCATCTCGTGCAATGAGGAAGTTAGAACACCGTAGTTCAACTCAAAGAGACTGAAAATAAATTGAGTGCGAACTGCTTGTTTGTCTATGCTCAAGTGTATGACTCGTCTGGCTTGAGTGCTAATTGTCTTGCATTAGACGAAAGAAGCGAGTTCTAGTTTGTGAATAAGTGTGATGAGAAAAGAATCCTGGAGGAGACGATTATTGTTTGTTTTTGTGTTTTCAGATTTTTTATTGTTTTTGGTGTTTTGCATTGGATTATGAGCTTAAGCCTAAATCAAGGGTTGTAAACTCATTATATCCTCCCTGATTAGGGATAATGAGCCTACTTAAATATGAGATAAGCATCTCAACTTAATTACCATGATGATGTAGGATTAAGATCATTAACCTACTTGTGATTATTTAGATGTTTTTGGGTTTTTGTTTAATGTTAAGTAATGAGTTTAATCTCTAATCACAGATTAGTGAACTCATTACACCATCCTAATAGAAGGATGATAGATGAAAACACTTAAGCTGAGGAAGATACCTCAACTTAATCCATGGTTAGGGATTAAATTAATTATATAACAAACCTTTATTAAATGGATTTTAATTAAAGGGTGATATTAAGAAGTTAATTTTAAGGTTTGTAAGACAACTTGAGGGGGACTTGTCCATTAAACACTAGGGTTGGCCCCTCTTAACCATATGGAAGAGATAGAACCCTAATGTAAGGCCCAAGTTACAAGATAAAGTCTTAGTGAATATTAATGTGTTTTTATTAAGAGGTGTAAACAAATTAATGGTTTAACACTAAGGATTAAAGTTATACACTCCATCCTAAGATAAGGATACAAGCATAACCCTAATTCCAAAGTCCTAAAGCTTTAAGAGTTTAGCCTCTGATTAAGAGATGAGAAGAGAGACTCAAGGAGACTCAAAGGTAAAAAGATAGGGGAGACTATATACAACCCTAAATATTATCATGCTTGGATATCCTATGGTTTGTGAGGCTTAAGAGAAGAATCTTCAGGAAGGCCACCGTGGAAGAAGTAGATGAAAAGAGAAGGAGGGAAGAATAAGTTACTTACTTCCTGAAGAAGATAAGTAACTTAGGATAGAAGAAAGGAGCAAGAGAAACATAAGTGAAGCATGTTCACTCCAAAGAAAAATGAAGGATGCAAATGCAAAGGAAAGAAGAGGTGGGAGGTGAAGGCAAATCCACCTCCCAAATAACTTACCAAAAGCTCCTAAAATGTTAGTACAAGATGCATAAAACATATAACACAAAGAAATGAGATGAGTAAAGATACAAAGAGAAAAACCAGAAGTGATTATACAATGAAAATGTGTTATGAGATGATACAAAATCATACAAGATGCATATGAATGATCATACAAGGAGGAGATGCAATGGAAGCATGTTTAGAAGCATGAAAACACATAGAAGTTCATGAAACAAAATGAATGCAAAGCATTTTAAAATGATATGAAAATGATCAAGCAATGTTTCAAACATGTCCTAAGATGTCTAAGATGACATACAAAAGAATGGAATGGCATGACAAGTTCACAAGTCATGATATACAAAGAAGAATGCAAATGAAGGGGCAAAATTAGGGTTTTAAGGCAACATGAAATGCATATGACCAAAACAGAAGCATTCACCTTGATAAAAAAATGAAATTTAGCTCAAACAAACCCTAAACCTATACAAGATCACACCCCAAATGAGAAGATCAGAAGCCAATCCTAGTGAAAGTTATGGAATTTCTAAGTTAACTAGGGTTTTTGGGTGATTCTAAAGGAAAAATGCAAATCAAATTGAATATGCTATTCAAAAATATGAGATGAATAACCTAGACACTAGATGCAATATGAAAAATAATGCAAAAATAATCAAGTTCAAACTCATCATGATTAGGCAGAAATGAATTTTTCAAGTTAGGGTTAGAAAAATGTGAAATTTAAGAACCCTAATTCAAAGAAAATTGTGAAAATGTAATCAAACTTAAAAAGAAATTTGTATGGTGAGTTTGAAAATGTTTCTAAATGTTTAAGAATGCTTCATGATTTTTTTGGTGATTTTTAGAAACTTAAATGCATATTTAATTAATTAAAATCAATTAATTAATTAAATAAAATATTTAAATAATTTAAAAATACTTTTTTAATGCAAAAATTAAAATAAAAAATGTTTTTAGGTTAAAAAAATTATTTGAAACTAAAATACAGAAAATTATATTTTTTTAATTGTTTTTGCTATTTTTAAAAATTATGACAAAAGAAATGCAATAAAATGAAAATAATGGAAAGTCAAATGATCTGAAGGCTGGGATTCAAAGGCAGGTTGAATGGCGCGTGTTTGGAGGGCTAAGATTCATTCTGGGATTTTAAATTAAATAATCCTAATTAAAACTAATTAATCAGAAATTAGGGCTAATGAGTCAATCAAGGCCACACACGCGCGCGGGTAAAATCAAATCCAAAGGTCCATATTCAAACTGTCATTAATTACACAGATTAGGGAAAATGACTTTCAGGTGACCGGAACAGTGTCCCGGTCATCTTCTCCGGCGAACTCTTCACCCTATCTCACTCCCTAGGCTACCCCAGACCCCCTAACTCTCCAGAATCACCCCCTAAACAAATCTAAACAAGAATCAGGCCACAAAAATAATTTATATTGCATCAAAATGGAGAATCGAAGAAAAACGTTTTCAGATCAAAAAGTTTCAGAGCATTAATACATCCTGGTTTCTCAACCATTTTCAAAACAAATCATATCACCATGATCAGAGAGACATATAGAATCATATTATAACTTAAAATGAAGGTTCTGGAAAAAAAGTTTGAGATGGCTACCTGAGATGAAGCTTTGTCAATCTGAGCTTTCTGGCCTTTCCTTTGATGCTAATCCACTCCACTTGATCCCCTTGTGCTTCTGAAAGGCTTGAATGAAGTTTATATGGCTTGGTTTTGAAGATTCAATTCTTCTAAGGTAGAAATCGTGTCTTTGGTTCAGGGGCTTTTATGGCAAAATGAAGGGTGGTTTGTGATCCTTAGACCATTTGGAGATGATTGGTGAAGTTTGTTTTGAGGTTTGTGGCTTGTGGGATCAGATTCGAAGAGATTAAGTTCTTGAGTGGTTTTTTGCAATCCTGGGTTGTGGGATGATTCAGGCCAATGTGTCTTATGAAATGAGGTCCTTATGGCTTGCATAAAGAGTGTTGATTGGTCCAGAGAGTTGTTGTGGCTCAGTTTGATTGGTATGGTGTGTTTTGCAAAAAGTCAAGATTGTGTACTATGAGGTATGGGCACGGGTCAGAGCTGGCTTGGGGTCTTGTCCTGCCTCAGCTTGCATCAAGGATGGCCCTTGGATGGTTTGTGATGATCTGCAGCCTTTGATTCAAGTGATAGCATATGTTTTGCAACTTTGCCTCTTTGGAGTTTCTTGAAGTGCAAGGCATAGAAACTTGTAATTTTTTGTGCAATCTTGATCAAAATGTGTTGCATTAGGTTGGTATGATGTTTAGAATTTGATTAGAGATCATGAAATGGCTTGGCAAGTGAAATTGCCAAAATCCCTCTTTGGTGCACACTTTAAAATTATAGGATTTTTGCCAACTTTGAAAGGCCATATCTTGAGTTCTAGGATGAATCAAAACATGTTCTTGTACTTTTTGAAAATGGGAAGACATAATATACAACTTTGATGTCCAAGGATTTTTCATTTGAAGCATTTTTGGTCATGAAAGAATAGGTTGAATATCTTTCCCATAATGGAAAGTTTCCTTTACAAGTCATTTCCAAAAATAGCAAGTTTGCATTTGGCTCAAAATTCTTCAACTTTTTGAACTTCTAACCACTTCAATGATCAAATAAATATCATAGAGACTCAAAATGATGATGATGACCCTTTGGTACCCTTGATGGAGGCCTCAGATGCCCTGATTTTGACTTAATTTCTCAAGAAGTTACCCAATGATTAGATGACTTCCACAATGAATTTCTTCATCAAACTCGGTACACATGATCCTTATAACATATTAAGACCATTAGAAACAAGAATGACCAAAAAATTTGGGATTAAGGCCTCTGAAACCAAAACCCTAATTTTAGGTCATCTGTGTAGGAAACCTTCAGTCTGCCTTTATGCCTTTGCCATGCTTTGTGATCCTTTGACTTTTATGAACTTTGGGGATGTAATAAGATCATAGACCAATCATGGACCCTCTTGACAAGCTTCAAGGCCTTTGGGATAGCTCAAATCACTTATTTGATTCTCCTGATCACAAACCCTAGTTGCAGCTTATGCAGATGAAATAAACTATGCAGTGAGAGATGATATGCTTATGCAATGCTATATGAAAAGATCACAAGCCATGGTGTGAGAAAAAGTGAGGGAAATTTTGGGGTGTTTACAGCTGCCCCTATTCAAGCATGAGTTAGCTATGCAGGATGTAAGCGCCTGGCTTAACAGACAAACAAGATAACTTGTGGTTGAATACCAAAGACAATCTGAAATTTGCACTCATTGGGGAGAAGAAGAAAAGGGATATAAATTGTGAAAGATAGTATAGTATGCTCATCAAGTACAAACGACAGAGGACGACCATCGAGCAGAGGACGACTGCTGGGTAAAACAGTAAGTAAAGCAATGACGGGGACGACCATCATGCTGGGAAATAAAGAAACCGCGACGGGGACGGCCATCGGGTAAGGAAATAAAATTCTCTAGGGATCAAAGGAATGAGGGAAGCACTGATGGGGACGACCATCAGGTTGAATAGAAAATATCAACGATGGGGATGGCCATCGGGTAAAACTGATGAAAGAAGATCATCAGGAAAAGGAAAAGGGACCACGACGGGGATGACCATCGGGTTAAAGAATAAATGAAATATTTGACGAGGGACGTTCATCAAAGGTGAAGGACGATCACCTAGCAGGGGACGACCTGCTCTTTATCACGACATAAGACAAATTCCGGATAGAAAAGATCAATGATGGGGACGACCATCAGATAAGCATGATGAAGGACGATCATCAAGAGGTGAAGGACGATCACCTAGCAGGGTACAACTGCTCTGGGGATTATCGCGACATAGGAAGAATGCCAGATAACAAGATCAACGATGGGGATGGCCATCAGATAAATGATGAGGGATGATCATCATAAGGTGAAGGACGATCACCTGGCAGGGGACGACTGCCAAAAAGATCACGACATAGGACAAATGCCGGATAGAAAGTTCCAACAATAGGGATTCCACTGGGGAAAGGATGAGGGACGGTCATCTGAAGGTGAAGGACGATCACCTGGCAGGGGACGGCTGCCGAAAGTATCGCGACATAGGACGAACGCCAGATAGAAAAAGTTGTTTTTGTTTCTGTGGGGATGTAAACACGGATGAGTGCTTACGCCTTAAAATAAAAGGTATAAGTGTTTGACGGTGTGTATGGACTAAAGATACGGACGAGCATCCTTAGGACCAAGATACGGACGAGTATCGATAAAAGCAAATGTTGACACGTGTTTAAGGGTGATGATACGGACGAGTATCAATCGGTTAAGTAAAGAACACGAACGAGTGTTGAACTGCTGAGGAGGTGATATATACAAGATAAAGACGAGTATCAAAGACTTCTGTATAAGTATGTACAAGTATTGGTCTGCTGAGGAAATATGTGCAAGACACGAACGGGTGTTTTGACTTGCTGGGGACGTATGACACAGACAAGTGTCGAAAAGAGCATGCATAAATATGAACATGCATCCGTATTCGAGAGTGCAAAAGGGATGTTTTACCTTTTATCTGCAGGGGATATGAGTTTTATATATTGCTGATGAAGTGATATTGATATTTGCAGGTGATGGTCTAGAACCTGGCTTATGATCATGCAAATGTTTGATTTTTGACGTAATGCTCCGTATTAGACGGAATGCTACGCTTAGTTTGGGGGAAAATGATGTGAATGCTACGATTATTGAAATGAGACAACCAATCCGAGATCCGGATCCTGCGGGGAGAGAGATCTCTGGTTTATCTGTCCGGAGGGAGAACTCCGCTGGGGATGAGGAAGTTTCAGCAACTCCGCTGGGGCAGTGTCGCTCCCACCAAATGACACAGGGCCAGAAGGGGTACAGACTCGAACAGTCGGCGAAAGGGAGAACTTGAAGATGAACTGAAAAGAATCGCCAGCTAGGCATTTTTATCCCGAAGGAAAGGTAATGCCGCATAAACCTAGAAAGATATGGATAAGACGGTCGCGAACCAGAGAAACTGAGAATGGGGGTTGGTTACAATTTGGGAAGGTATTAGCACCCAGATTGTCCGTCGTACTCGACGGGATCCACGCTTGAAAGTTTGTGTTTAAAGGGGTAGTGTCAGTGCAAGCTGCGTGCAAAAGCTGGAAAAAAGAATGTATAGGTGTCAGTGCTGGAAAGTGAAGTGAAGAAAAGGAGTGTCAGTGTAGGAAAAGAGTGCAATGCCCAAGACAATGAGGCTTAAAAGAATGGTGCTGGAAGAAGGGGAATATACAGAGACTTTTGTTCGATAACAATTAAGTTATGCCTACGTATCCTCTCGTGCAATGAGGAAGTCAGAACACCGTAATTCGAATCAAAGAGACTGAAAGATAAATTAACTGATGAACTGCTTACTTGTCTATGCTCAAGTGTATGACCTGTCTGGCTCAGGTGCAAACTGTCTTGCATTAGACGGAAGAAGCGAGTTCTCGTTTGTGAGTGAAGATGATGAGGAAAGAATCCCGAAGGAGACGATTATTGTTTGTTTTTTTTGGTATTTTCAATCTTTTATTGCTTTTTGTGTTTTTCATAAGATAATGAGCTTAAGCCTAAACCATGGGTTAGTAAACTCACCACATCCTCCCTCTGATTAGGGGTAATGAGAATACCTTAAGTATGAAGTAAGCACCTCACACTTAATCACCATGGTGTAGGATTAAGATCATTAACCTACTTGTGATTATTTAGATGTTTTTGGAGTTTTTGTTTAGTGTTAAGTAATGAGTTTAAGCCATAATCAAAGATTTAATGGACTCATTACACCATCCTAATAGAAGGATAATAGATGAGAGCATTTAAGTTGAGGAAGATACCCCAACTTAATCCATGATTAGGGATTAACCTCATGACAAAACAAAGCCTTTATTAAAGTGGATTTTAGTTAATGATAAGATTAAGAAGTGGATTTTATGGTTTGTAAGACAACTTGAGGGGGACTTGTCCATTAACACTAGGGTTAGTCCTTCTTAACCAATTAAGGAAGAATTATAACCCTAATGCAAGGCCCAAGTTACAAGCTTATTGTCTTAGTGATTATTAAGATGGATTGATTAAGAGATTTAAACACATTAAGGGTTCAACACTTAGGATTAAAGTTATACACTCCATCCTAAGAGAAGGATGCAGGCATAACCTTAATCACAAAGCCTTAAAACCTTTAAGGTTTAGTCCCTGATTAAGTGATGAGAAGAGAGACACAAAAGAAGACACAAAGGTAAAACTAAGGGGGGACTAATCAAAACCCTAATTGTTATCATGCTTGGGTGTTCCTAGGGTTTATGAGGCTTGCAAGAGATCTTCAAGGAAGCCACCAAGGAGAAAGCAAGATGGAAGGAGGAGAAGTAGAAGAAACAAGTTAACTTACTTCACTTAAGAAGATAAGTTACTTGAAGAAAGAAAGTGAATGGAGAACATGAATGAGCAAGCTCACTCTAAGACAAATACAAAATGCATCAAGGATGCATAAAAGAAGATATGAGAAGAGAAGTGAGAAGTGAAGGCAAATTCACTTCTCAAAGTACTTACCACCTGAAAAATTAGCATAAGGAAATGAAATGAAATGAAAATGGAATGTATGCAAGGATGCAAACCAAAACCAGAAGCATATTCATGATGTAAATGATGCTAAGAGGTGATGCAAATGTATGTCAAGTGCAATGGATGATCATACAAGTGATGAGAATGCAAATGAAGTATGAAAGAAGCATGAATGTTCATGGAATGTTCATGGAATGCAATGAATGAATAACATGGCAAATGGATGGAGAAATGATCAAGCATGATTCTAATGTGTCCCAAGATGTCTTATATGTCATGTGAATTCATAAAATGTCATGGCAAGTTTTATATGAATGCTTATGCAAGATGTATGCAAAGGAAGATGGGAAATTAGGGTTTTCATGCAACATGAGATGCAAAACTCAAAAAAAGAAGCAAATGACAAGATAAAAAATTGAAAATGCAATCAAAGGATCCCTAACCCCATATGATAACACACCCCAAAGGAGAAGACCTAACTCTTAACCTAATGAAAGTTATGATTTTTCTAAGTTATCTAGGGTTTTAAGGCACCTAAAGGGGAAAAATACAAATCAAATAAAAAATGCAGAAGAAATTTGTGACAAAATTATGCTAGAAACTAAATGTTAAATTAAGATCAATGCAAAAAGAACCATTGTCCTACCATTCTTGGTTAGGAAGAAAATAATTCTTGAAGTTAGGGTTCTAAAATGTGAATTTTGTGAACCCTAAATTCAAGAAAATTATCAAAGATGGTTCAAAACCAAAAAGAAATTTGTGTGGATGGTATGACAATGTTTCTAAATGTTTAAAGATGCAATGTGAATTTTTTTGGGATTTTTAGAAACCTAAATGATATTTTAATTAATTAATTCTCATTAATTAATTAAAATAAACATTTAAATGTTTTAAAAATGATTTTTTAATGTGAAAAATAAAAAGTAAAAATATTTTTGGGTTAAGAAAATTATTTGAAATAAAAATGCAGAATAAAATTATTTTTTGGAATTTTTTAGCTATTTTAAATAAATGGTACAAAATAAATGAGAAAAATTGAAATAAAAAATGAAATAAACAGAAGTAATCACATCCAATGGTTCAGGCTGGTTCTGGGGATTTCTAGGGTTGACTGCGCGCCAGATCTGATGGCTAGTATTCAAATTTCATTAATCCTAATTAATTGTTTAATAAATCCAGATTAAAGGTTAATGACACAATCCTAGCCACTCATCTCACACGGGAAACTCAAATCAACGACCTACGTTCAAACAAAACCCTAAACCTAATTAAAACATTTAATGACTTTCAGGACCGGAGAAGAGCTTCGGTCGTCTTCTCTGGTGACACCCTCCCCTGAAAACTTCAAACTCTCTCCCTAGGTCATTTCTGGAGCTCTAAAGCACCAGATCAAACCCTCTCACTCTCCTAAGCTCAAATCCACACTCAAATCAAATTTATAATGGCTGAATAACAAGATTCAAAGAGAAACATAAAAATGGCAAACATTTCAGAGGTTCAGTACATACTCAATTCTACACCATTTTCAAAAATTCAAAGCTCAGAGTGATCAGTGAAGCATGCTTTTTCATATTGTAACATAAAAAAGGAGTTTTGGAAAAATGAATTCAGATGACTACCTGAGATGGAGCTTTCCAAACTTGAACTTTCTGGCCACTTCCTTGGTGCAAAAAGCTTCCCTTTGACCTCCTGAGGCTAATGGAATGCTTCAAAGGCTTTGAGAATGACTGGTTTGTGTTGTAGCAACTGAGCTGGCCAAGAATCGTGTTTTGTGTTTGGTGTGTTCTTGGCTGTTTTTGTGGTTGCTTTGTGATCAGTGAGTGATTTTGAGATGAATGGTGGAATTGGTTTTGAGTTTAAGTAAGTGAGCTGAGAGATTCGAAGGAAAATGCAAGAGGGAGAGATTTTTGGAACTTGAGGATTCTGATGTTTCAGCTTGCAATGTTGTGTGTTATGATCTGCATTTGGTCCACATAACAAGTTGTGATAGGTCAGAGAAGTGGTTGTGGCCTATGGTGATTGGTATGGGCTTCTTGCAGAAAGTCACCAACTTGTGTACTTGAGGTATGGACAATGGTGTAGCTGGCTCATTGGCTTGTCCATGCGCATCTGAGTTCAAGGATGTCCACAAAATCAATCTTGAGGGAATTCAGCAAGTGGGAGCAAAGTTATGTGGTGTTTTGCAATTATGTGAAGTTTTGGCCCCTTTGAGAATTCTTGATGTTCAAGGCATGAAATTTTGAAATTCTTTGGGCAATTATGAGTTTTAGGCAATATACAATGATGTTATGATACATAGAAGTGTGTTTGAAGTCACAAAAAATACTTGGCAAGTGGTTTTGCAAAGAATCCCTTTTGGTGCATTCTTGAAAATTATGGGATTTTTGCCAACTTTGACAAGCCATATCTTGAGTTCCAAAATGAATTAGATCTTGTTCTTGTACTTTTTGGAAAGGGAATGATCTAATCTACAACTTTCATGACCAACAATTTTTCATTTGAAGCATTTTTGGTTGAGAAAGAGGAAGTTGAAAAACTTTCCCAAAATGGAAAGTTTACATTACAAGTCATTTCCATTTTTGGCAACTTTTGGTTTAGCTCACTTTTCTTCAATTTTATGAACTTCTAAGCACTTCAATGATCAAATAAAGATCATATAACTTCAATTTGATGAAAAATCCACTTTGGTTCCATGTTGGGGGGCCTCAGATGCCCTGCTTTTGCTCTGACTTGCTCAAAAATTTACCCAATGATCAGATGACTTCCACAATGAATTTCTTCATCAATCTTGGTACACATGATCTTTATAACATATTGAGACCATTAGAAACAAGAATGACAAAAAAATTTGGAGTTATGGCCTATGAAACCAAATCCCTAATTTCAGGTCATCTGTGTAGTTAAACCCTGGCTCTGCTTCCATGCTTTGCAAGTTCTTGTGATTCCTTGACTTCCTTGATCTTTGGAGGATATAATATGATTATTGAACATACATGGACCCTCTTGGAATGATTGATGGTATTTGGAATGGCTCATTTGAATCTTGGATTGCTCAGATCACAAACCCTAGATGCAGATGAACTTTAACTATGCAGATGAAGCAAAAATGCAATGTGAGATGATATGTTTAAACTTATGCCAAGATGAAAGATCACAAGCCATGATGTGAACTTAGTGAAGGAAAATTTGGGGTGTTTATAGTTGCCCCTATTCAAACATGAGTTAGCTGTGCAAATTGTAAGCGACGAGCTTAACAGACGAACAAGATAACTTGTGGTTGAATACCAAAGACAGTCCAAAATTTGCACTCACTGGGGCTAAGAAGAAAAGGGATATAAATTGTAAAAGAAAGTATAGTATGATTATAAAGTGTGGGCGATGGAGGACGACTGCTGGGGGTAAAGCAATGACAGGGACGACTGACATGCTGGGGAAATAAAGAGATCATGATGGGGACGTCCATCAAGTAGCAAGGTAAGATTCTCTGGAGATTAAAGATAAAGGCAATGATGGGGACGGCCATCAGGTTCATAAAGTAAGGTAAACAACGACGGAGACGACCATCGGTTCAAAGAATAAATGAAATAATGATGAGGGACGGTCATCAAAGGTGAAGGACGATCACCTAGCAGGGGATGACTGCTCTTTATCACGACATAGGAGGAATGTCAGATAGAAAAGATCGACGATGGGGACGGCCATCGGATAAGCATGATGAAGGACGATCATCAAGAGGTGTAGGACGATCACCTATCAGGGTATGGCTTCTCTCGGGGTTTATCATGACATAAGACGAATGTCGGATAACAAGATCAACGATGGGGACGGCTATCGGATAAAATGATGAAGGATGATCATCAAGAGGTGAAGGACGATCACCTAGCAGGGGACGACTGCTAAATATCACGACATAGGACGAATTCCGGATAGAAAGGGGTTCCAATAAAGGGGACTCCACTGGGGAAAGGATGAGGGACGGTCATCAAAAGGTGAAGGACGATCACCTGGCAGGGTACGGCTGCTGAAAGTATCATGACATAGGACGAATGTCAGATAGAAGAAAAGTTACTTCACTGGGGAATGGTAAACACGGACGAGTGCTTACGCTTAAGAAATAAAGGTATCAGTGTTTGACAACGTGTATAGATTAAAGATGCGGACGAGCATCCTTAAGATCGTGATACGGACGAGTATCGGTAGAAACAAACGCCAACGCATGTTCAGAGATGATGGTATGGACGAGTACCAACTGGTTAACAAAGAACACGGACAAGTGTCGAATCTGTGGGGAATAAATGTATATACAAGATACAGACGAGTATCTTTATGAGTAAAAACAAGCATTGTGAAGTATGAGCAAGACACAGATGAGTGTTCAACTTGCTAGAAAGGTGACACAGATGAGTTTCAGAAGAGAAAGTGTATAAGTTATGAACTTATGAGTGTAAAAGGTATTCAAGCAATTTGCGGGGACAGGATGACACAGACGGGTGTCAATAAGAGTGTATTATAATAAGTGTTTGGTTTGCAATAAGTGTTTGGGTAACCATGCTGGGGAATGGTGACACGGACGGGTGTCAAAAGAGTATGCAAGTTTCTGTATTAAAAAAGGATATTTGTGGCTTATATCTGCAGGGAGATGATATGACACGGACGAGTGTCAAATGAGTATATATAAACATGTATTTATGTTGGAGAGTGCAAAGGGGACGCTTTGACTTTCTGTTGAGGAAATTGAGAGGTATTTTGTATATTGTTGATGAGGTATTGTTGGTATTTACAGGTGACTGGTTCGAACCTGACTTGTGATCATGCAAATGTTTGATTTTGGCCATAATGCTTCGTATTAGACGGAATGTTGCGCATATTTCGGTGATTTATGATGCAAATGCTATGATTATGCAAAAGAAACCGATCCGGGATTCGAATCCTGCTGCTGTGAAGATCTCTGGCTGATCTGCTTGGAAGAGTATCCCAGCTGGGGATGAGATCACTAGTAGATCTGATAAAACGTATGGCTCTACTTGGAGAAGTGGATCACTGATAGATCTATTTAGCAAGGAGATAATCCAGCCGGGGATGAAGAAGTTTCTGTCACTTTGTTGTGTGAGAATTTCAGGCATTGCTCTTCCGGGTAGAGGCTGGAACTCTGTGGGGAGATGGTTCCCTTATCTTTGGGAGACCTGGTACTCTGTTTGGGGGAAAAGAGATCACCGAACGATCTTCCTAGAGATATCTGTGGGGATCTTGCTAAAGAGGCTGGGCAACTCAGCTGGGAAAAACATTTTCAGATGCTACTTAAAGAAAATGTGCTAGGGAAGTGACGCCTTGGCAACTTCGTTGGGGAAAAGCATTCCAGATACTGCTATCTTGTCAAGAAAAAGAAACATACGAGTATCCCGAGGTATCCCTTACCGGATTCCGTCATAGGAGTTAGATATTCCTGGAAGTAAATACATTTCCTGCAAGCATGCTATTTAGAAAGGCACATCTGTTTTATGCAAGTATTATATCATGGATATTTGGACATTTTGCAAACGAAACACCAAAATGTACAAGATGAAGTGTGACTGAAAACTCTGATTTTATTAATCTGGGCGCCCTGAATCGGCAAAATACAGTCAAAGAAACAAATCACTGAAATGAGGAGATTGTTACAAATTGAGAAAAATAAAGGTGCTGGCAATGTTGACGACGCTTTAGTGAGCTTCCCTTTGCTATGACCCGTATGACCTTGATGTTCTTCTTATCTTGCTTTCTGAGGAAGGTTGATTTTGACCGATGCTTTATCCTTTCGAAGCTTGTCGTGTTGTAAGTTATACAGACGAATTCAGAATGCAGTTGTTCGCTTATTCCCTTATTTTGCGTGGATCGCCCTTTCGGGTTTTCAATCCACCGGGATACCCATTTTTGCCTGAGCCGTCCAATATGGCTTTTCAACTCAGCGGGTATACACACATTTTTTTTTATTTTTCCCTTATTTTTGCCCGAGTCTTTTATTCTGTTTTTGACTCGCCGGGATGCCCTATTTTTGCTTGGACTTACATTCTGTTTTTGTG
This sequence comes from Lathyrus aphaca, assembly GCA_963966055.1. Taxonomy (NCBI): domain Eukaryota; kingdom Viridiplantae; phylum Streptophyta; class Magnoliopsida; order Fabales; family Fabaceae; genus Lathyrus; species Lathyrus aphaca. The sequence goes on from OZ014521.1 coordinate 437,581,839, forward strand.
TCCAGCGGGTCATTTTATGCGAAGCATTTTGTGCTCCACCCGAGAAAACTTTCTTTACTATGAATGGACCATCATAATTCGGAGTCCACTTGCCCCTGTGGTCTGTATGAGGAGGAAGGAGTCTTTTCAACACAAGATCTCCTACTTGGTATTCCCAAAGCCTGACTTTCTGATCAAAGGCTTTCTTCATTCTTCTCTGGTATAACTGCCCATGACAGATTGCAGCTAATCTCTTTTCTTCGATCAGATTCAGTTGATTGTACCGAGATCGGACCCATTCTGCTTCGTTCAACTTGACATCCATTAGTACCCGTAAGGAGGGTAATTCAACTTCAACAGGTAGGAATGCTTTCATACCATACACAAGCTGATACGATGTTGCCCTAGTGGACGTTCTGATTGAGGTACGATACCCATGCAAGGAAAATGGTATCATCTCATGCCAGTCTCTATAAGTAACCACCATCTTTTGCACAATCTTCTTAATGTTTTTGTTAGCTGCCTCAACATCGCCATTCATCTTTGGCCTGTAAGGAGAAGAGTTGTGATGTTGGATCTTGAAGTCCCGACACAGTTCTGCCATCATTTTATTGTTCAAGTTGGAACCATTATCAGTAATGATTCTCTCAGGCACTCCATATCGACATATGATGTCTCTCTTTAGGAATCTGGCTACCACCTGCCTGGTGACGTTAGCATACGAAGCTGCTTCAACCCATTTGGTGAAGTAATCAATGTCTACCAGGATGAATCTGTGGCCATTTGAAGCAGTCAGTTCGATCTTTCCAATCATGTCAATGCCCCACATGGCAAAGGGCTAAGGTTAAGACATCACGTTCAAAGGAAATGGAGGCACATGCACTTTGTCTGCGTAGATCTGGCATTTATGGAACTTTCTGGCATAGGCACAACAGTCTGCATCCATTGTGATCCAGTAGTAACCTGATCTCAGCAATTTCTTAGCCATTGCATGTCCTCCAGCATGGGTACCAAAGGATCCTTCATGCACCTCGTGCATCAACAAGTTTGCCTCTTTCTTAACAACACATCTAAGAAGCACCATGTCAAAGTTTCTCTTGTACAAGAAGCCATCCACATTCAGGAAGAAACTACCAGCCAACCTTCTTAATGTCTTCTTATCATTGGATGATGCCCCAGGTGGGTATGTTTGATCCTCTAAGAAGCATTTGATGTCATGGAACCAAGGCTTGTCATCTTCAACAATGTCCACAGAGAAAACGTATGCTGGTCGGTCAAGTCTGGATACTGCAATCCGAGGCACAAAGTTGGCAGCTTGAACTTTGATCATGGAGGAAATGGTAGCTAGAGCATCTGCAAACTGATTTTTGTCTCGAAGGATGTACTCAAGCTTGACTGTTGTGAAGAAAGTCATTAACCTCCTCGTGTAGTCTCGGTATGGGATCAGATGCTCTTGGTGGGTGTACCATTTGCCATTGGTCTGATTGATTACAAAAGCTGAATCTCCGAATGCAGCTAAAGTCTTGATCCTGAGGTCAATGGCTTCCTCAAGACCCATGATACAAGCTTCATATTCAACTTCATTGTTAGTGCAGTTAAAGGTGAGTTTGCCGAGAAAGGCATGTGAACTCCTTTAGGTGTAATAAGCACTGCACCAACTCCACGACCATTCATGTTGACAGCCCCATCGAACATCATTGTCCATTTTTCTTCTGGATCAGGCCCTTCAGTGTGAACAGGCTCTTCATGATCTTTTTCTTTCAGGAACATGATGTCTTCGTCTGAGAAGTCGAATCTCATTGTTTGGTAATCATCAATGGGTTGCTCAGCTAGATAGTCAGACAATACACTGCCTTTGATGGCTTTTTGAGATGTGTACTGTCGCTCCCTGGATTTCCATCCTGGTACAAACGCGAAAGAGGTAGAGTCACCAGCCAGGCATTTTTATCCCGAAGAAATGGGAATGGTAATGGTGCACAAACCAGAGGAAAGAAAAGGAAGGACACGGGTCCTGCGAACCAAAGAGACTGAGTTCGGGAGTCGGTTACGACCTGGGAAGGTATTAGCACCCTAAATCGTTCGCCGTACCCGAAGGGATCCACGCTTGCAAAGAAACTGTTTCAAAGGGTGAAGAAATGAAAGTTGCTGTAAAAATGAGTCTGGAACTGGAAAAGAAAAGAAAAGAAAGGGGGAAAATGTAGGGAAAATAAAAGAGTGTGCTCGAACGGGACCTACCCCGCTACCTACGTACCTCATCTGGATAATGAGGATCAGAGTCGCCGTAGTTCCCCTAACTAGGGGTGGAAAAGATTTCTTGTGTCTTAAGGCTTGAACTGCCTATGTCAATGCTCAGGTGTTGCAGGCTCGAACGACGAGTGCGTAACCGTCTTGCAAAATGACAAGTAGGAGCAAGTTTGCGTACAAAGTGAAGGAGATGAGAAAAGAATTCCCGAAGGAAAGACGCTTATTGTTTGTTTGCATTTTTTAGAAGCTTTTAGGAGTGTATCACAAGGAAGTGAACTCAAGCTCTTTTCCACGGAATGTGCACTTGTCACTACATTCCAAGATGGAATAACAGAACAAGCACACTCAAGTAAGGAGAAGATCCCCAAAACTTGAATCCAGAGATTAGGGTTTAAGCTCACTAACTCATTAAACTTATTAAGTATTTATTTTTTATTTTTGATGAAGAAGTGTTTTTTATGGTTTTCTTGGTGAAGATGATATCTTGATCAGATTTGTGCATCACAAGACAAGCTTGTACTATCCCAAGATGGGAAGACTACAAGTGTCTCATGGGATAAGGCTATTGCTCAAGATATCACTTCAATCTATACTAAGTGTCTTCTTAGGTTTTTGAGATGAGAAGAGAAGAGAAACAAAAGGATCACAAAGGTAAAAGTCTACTGGGGGACTAAAGAATCCTAATAGTTATCATGCAAAGGTAATCCTAGGTTAGTGAGGTTTACTATCCTAAAGGAGGAGAAGATAAGAAGAAGAGAAGAAAGAAGAGAAGAAGAGGGGGGAAGTAAGGCCTAAGCCCCAACAATCACAATAATAGTATCAATGGAGAAAAGATAAGACTTGGAGATGTGGGAATCACATCCACACCTCTCACTTACCAAATCCCCTGAAATGGTTAGTGACACAAAAGCAAATACATCACAAAATGAACATAATGTCAAACCAAAGTCACACAACTAGAAGTGAAGTCTTAATCACAAATGCCAAATGCAAACTCAAAGCATAAGAATGAGATAAGAACCACACAACTCAACATGAAGCAATATGAATCACTATGACAAAACAAAGTAAACATGATAGAATACAAAGCAAAATAGTCAAAGCAAAACCATAAAGTGCCAAACCAGAACCCTAACATGTTAAGAAAGAGCCTAAGGATCATGTAAGATGAAGAGAAGAAGCATACAAAGTCAAGTACTTACATCATGAGAAGTAAAGAAGCAAAGGAAGTGAAGTGAGCATGCATAAGTGTGAATGAACTTCAAGAGCTATAAAACACAAACTTTTTCAAGGCACAAGCATCAACTCAATACCAGAGGGCATCCAAAACCTAGGAAGGCTCTAAACAACTTAAAGAAGTTGGCACAAGTGCCCTTCTACCCTAAAGATTGAACATATGATCCAAAAGAAACAAAAGGGAACAAGTAAGGAACAAAAATTCGAATCAATTCAAGTATACATCCAAATATTCCACAAACTTGCACAAATGACCTTCAATCATACAATATCAACATGCCAAAAGGAGGGGATCAAAATCAGAAGTTTAGCCATTCAAATAAAAGTTCAAACATGGATTAGGGTTAGTAGGCTTCATGCACAAGTTAGAGACCAAAATCTCTTAAACAAACTTTGAAAAATAAGAACAAAAATCATCAACAAACTACATCTCATCATGAATCCAGAGAGAAAAGAATCATCTCAAAATTCAAAATAATGATCAAGATAGAAAATGAACAAGGAAACATGCTTCAAAATGAAATAAAAACAATTAATTAAAAGAAACAATTAATTTCTACGTGGAAATTAAAAAATAAATGAAAAATAAAAATGTCAAAAATTAAAGAAAACTAAAAGAAACACTCATAAATTTTATTATAATTTTTGAAACCCTAATTCTATTGTTAAAAATTAAAAATCAAACTAGAAATAAAATGAAAATAAAAATAAATAAACGAAAGCAGGAGGTGCAAATAGCAAGCAAAACAGTTCATTTTAATTGGGCTTACAAAGTCAGGGGGTGAATAGCAAGGGAGGCCCACTCAGTCTGCGCAGGCTCATAAGAATTATTATGGATAATCAATAAAAACTGGAAAAACACAGGCCAAAGGAATGATCTCACGCACAGGATGAAGTCAATAAACCAAACAAAGTCAACAGATCAAGAAATGTTAAGGCATGCACATGTTAGTTAATGTGAACTGGCACGCATCTGGCGTTATTATGCAAAATAGAAACACGTGAGAGACACCCTCTCTTTTAATGCGCTGTCACAACCAAGATCGTTCAGATCAAATGATCCAAGGGCAATGCAATTATCTTCTTCATTGAGCTCAGTCCAGAATTCGGTGACCGGAGCCCTAGCTCCGGCACCGGAAAATTCAATCATATGAACAAAACAACACAGAAATACATCAAAACCTCCAGATCAAGTCATTAAGCTACACTGAATCCAAATATGCTCATGAAATTCACAATAGATCAAAGAACAAGCTGGATCGAAGAAAAACAACTCTGATCATCAAATTTCAAATCACCATAAAACACTTAATACTCATCCATTTTTCAAACAAATTAGCACAGAATCATCAGCACAACAAACAGATCACAATGCATTCATTTAATTTAAAGTTTAGATCCACGAATTTCAGAGCATACCTGAACTTGCAACTCCTTCAAATCACCAAGATAATGCTCCTACAGCTGCAGATCTGCTCACTATGACCTCCTCTTGCAAAATAAATGCAAGATGGAGCTTGAGGGTAGCTGGATCTTGGATTCCGAAAGCTCTTGCTCTTGAATGGCACCTCTATGATTCTTCACTTTCAGCTTGAATGAGTATGAGCAAAATGATGCTTAAGGTTCAAGGAAGCAGAATGTGTGAAGAGATTGTGAAGAGAGTGCTTGAGGAGAGAAATTTGAAGAGAAATGCAAGTGAGCAAGAGAAAGTGAATCTGAGAAATGAGAGAGCCTCCACACGAATTTAGGGCATGCGTTTCTTTTATATGCTTTGTATTTTCACCTGGCTAGTGTTTTTGAACCAAGAGTGGCGTGAAGAGTGTGATTGAGGTGTATTTGCCAAATTGCATGAAAAGTGTGACTGCCTCATACACCCGTGCAAGCCTTCCTTCAAGTTTGCATTCTGACTTCAATCCATCCCTTGATTTGTTTTGAATCAATCCTGACCTTTGATTATGAGTGTAACATGCTTTTTGAATGATTATGCAATTTTGCCTCTTGTGTGGTATACTTTATCTCATGCACGAAATTGATGGTATTTTTGGAGCAAAACAAACCTTATGCAATGCATTGTAAGAGTATGATCTTATTTGGTTCATGAAACAACTTGAAAATGAGTTTTACAAGTTCTTGCATTTGGATGAAGCTTGAAATTCATGTCATGCCCTAAAAATCAAGTAACTTTCGAAGGGCCTATCTCCCAATCCATGAGGGCTATGAAAATGTACTTGTACTTTTTAAAAAAGGGAGAACTTAATCTTCAACTTTCATGTTCAATGGCAACTCATTTGAAGCTTTTTTCACCAAGTTATGTGTCTTTGCAAATTAGGGCAAAAAGTTGCTAAACATGGCAAATTCCATGACCAACCACATGCCAAAAATGGAAAACTCCTCAAAACCTTTTGATTCTTGATCTTTGACCTTGCCAAACCTCTTATACAGTTATAAGAACATCCCTTGACTAGAAAAATAGGGTTGGACCCTTTGAATTCCCACAGTTGACTTCTAGAATGCACAGTTGACCAATTTCTTCTTTTACAAGCAATTGAAGAAATACCTGACTTCCACAAGGAGTTTTCTCACCAAATTTCATCCCTAGAATCCTCTTATCATATGAAAGACTTTACCCAGATGAAATGGCCAAAGTCACAAAGTTTTCATGCCTGAAACTCAAACCCTAATTTGGGATCATTTTGTAGGAGCTTGCCCTAGCTTGAATTCCCTGATGATCCTCCAACCTCCTGGGCTCTTGTGAATGATCTTGAGCTTGTGAATGCAATGTAGACCTCTCATAGGACTTGGACAAATCCACTGGGCCTCTTGTTATAGCTTGTGATGCTTCAAATCCCTCCACAGATGATCATATGCCTAATGCTAGGTCATGAGAATGCTATGCCTCATCTTTCCATGCAAAGATGCCAAGGATATGATATGCTTATGACACTACTAACAAAAAGACATTTGGTTAAATGATTTTACATCAGACATTTATTAAAAATGATGTAAAAATAACGCGGTGGCAGTTTCGTAAATAATAACATAAATTGTTATAAGGGATTTTACATCGGGTATAGAAACAAACCGATGTAAAAAGTAATGCGGTGGCAGTTTTGTAAATAACAAAAAAATTCATCTAAAGCCTTTTACATCGGTTTTTCTAAAACCGATGTAAAAAACCATATTAAAAAATAATTCAAAAAAATTCAAAAAAACAAAATACATATTACATCGGGTTTTATAAAAATCGATTTAAAAAGTTTCTTAAAAAAAATTTAAAAAAAATAAAAAAAATAAAACATTTTACATAGGTGGGACTAAAACCCGATGTAAAAAGTTTCTTATTAAAAAAAATTAAAAAAAAATATAACATATTACATCGGTGGGTGTTAGAACCGATGTAAAAGGTTTCTAAAAAAAATTAAAAAAAATAATAACCTATTACATCGGTGGGTGTAAGACCCGATGTAATAAGTGTCTTTAAAAAAAAATACCTATTAAATCGGTGGAACTACCAACCGATGTGAAAAGTGTCTTTAAAAAAATTAAAAAAATTAAAAAAATACCTATTAAATCGGTGGAAATACCAACCGATGTGAAAAGTGTCTTTAAAAAAAAATTTAAAAAAATTATAAAACACCTATTAAATCGGTGGAACTACCAACCGATGTGAAAAGTCCATTTAAAAAATTAAAACCCTAAACCTAAAACATAAAGTTCATTTACTGTTACTTTTCATATCTTCTTCCACCTTTACCCACCGCCGCCGCCGCTCATCTTCTTCTTCCTATCCACCGCTGCCGCTGACGCCGCCCCACCTCCAACCCTCCGCGCGTCTCCCCTTCTCCCTTGTGCAGCTGACGCCGTTCCCCCTCTCCCTCGCGCCGCTGACGCCGCTCCACCTCCACCCTCCGCGCGTCTCCTCCTCTCCCTCCGCAGTAGACGCCGTCTCCCCCTCTCCCTCCGCCGTCCGCCGCCCAAGGTACCATTTTCTGTTCATCTTCTTCTTCCTATTCACTGTTGCTGTTTGAATATATATATATATATATATATATATATATATATATATAGTTTTGTATATATATATATATATATATATATATATATAAATATATATATAGATATATATAGATATAGTTTTGTATATATATATATATATATATATATATATAGTTAGAATATATATATATATATAGTTTTGTATATATATATATATATATATATATATATATATATATATATATATATATATTTATATAAATATATATATAGCCATGTTTATTTTATACATGTTGTGATGATATTGTTTCTTGTAGAAATTGTGTGTCGACGAGAACTTCTGCATCGTTACCCGTGAGTCATCCGGCCGGCCACACCATATTGCAGGTTCTTTTTTAATTATTTATAACTTATCACTTCTTCTTTATGCATGTCATGTGTTTGCATGTAGAGACTTTTGCATTCTTTCTAATGTCCAAGAGAGCGAATATTATAGGTGTCTAAATGATTTATCTGATCTGTATGCATTAATTCCGGAACATAGGTATGAATCGTAGTTAGATAAAAGCTAATCGATTAAGTGTTGAGTACGAACATATAGTGAAGGAATTTCTACAGTTTGCTGAAAGCAATGCTAAAAAAAATCCTCCTCCTCCTAAAAGTAATGGTGAAAAAAATGTTGATGTGATTTTTCTCTGTCCATGTGTTCGTTGCGCAAATCGCGAACCAAAACTTAATAAGAAGGCAATCATGGCTCATCTAATTTGTCATGGGATTTGTCAAAGTTATACACAATGGATATGGAACGGTGAGGTAGTAGAAAAGTCAAATGTGTCCCAAAAATATAATATTGGTGTAGAAATGAATGATGATCGTCTGGAAGACATGATGCGTGATATTGGACAAGATTCGTTTAAAAAGGCACATGCGTATGATACTTTATGCAGTGACAAGGATCAACCTTTGTACCCGGGATGCACTAATTTTACACGTTTGTCAGCCGTGTTAAAATTGTTTAATTTGAAGGCAAATAATGGGTGGACTGGCAAAAGTTTTACCGAATTGCTTGAATTGTTAACACAGATGCTTCCAGAAGGTAACGTATTGCCAAATCATTATTATGAGGCAAAAAAGATATTGTGTCCAATGGGTTTGGAGTATGAAAAGATACATGCATGTCCTAAGGATTGCATATTATACAGAAAATAGTATGTAAACTATAATCATTGTCAGAAGTGCAAGGCATCATGCTACAAAAAGAAAGATGGTGATTCTAGTGATGATGAGGTTGTCAAAAAGGGTCCTCCCGCGAAAGTGGTATGGTACCTACCAATAATTCCAAGGTTCAAGAGACTCTTCGCAAATGCAAATGACGCAAGGAATCTTAGATGGCATGCCGAAGAAAGAAAATGTGATGGACAAATTCGTCATGTAGCTGATTCTTTGCAGTGGAAGAAAATAGATTCTTTGTTTCCAAATTTTGGCAAAGAGTCGAGAAACCTTAGACTTGGAATTTCTACTGATGGAATGAATCTGTTTGGTAATCTAAGTACTAATCATTCTTCTTGGCCTGTTCTCCTGATGATTTACAACATATCTCCTAGGTTATGCATGAAGCGTAAATATATTATGTTATCCATGATGATTTCGGGCCTAAAACAACCGGTAAATGACATAGATGTTTATCTAAGTCCCTTGATTGGTGATTTAAGAGTATTGTGGGATGAAGGGGTGGATGTTTTTTATGCGTATTCTGGTGAACATTTCAATATGCATGCCATGTTGTTTTGCACCATCAACGATTTTCCGGCGTATGGTAATTTGTCTGGTTATAAAGTTAAAGGGCATAATGCATGTCCTATATGTGAAGAAGACACAAGTTACCTCCAACTTGAGAAAGGAAAGAAAACTGTTTATCTTGGACATCAAAAATTTCTAGCTCGTTATCATCCATATCGTAGATTGCGAAAAGCTTTCAATGGGGAACAAGAGCATGGTGAAGCTCCAAAGCCCTTAACTGGAGAGGAAGTTTATCAACGACAACAGGGCATTAATGTTGTGTTTGGAAAATACAAAAAGAAATCAAATACGAAAAATTTATGGAAAAAGAGGTCAGTTTTCTTCGATCTTCCATATTGGTCTAGTCTTGATGTAAGACATTGTATTGATGTGATGCACATGGAGAAAAATGTATCTGATAGTTTACTCGGAACACTTCTGAACATTCATGGAAAAACAAAAGATGGTTATAATGCTCGTGTGGATTTGGGTTTGATGGGTATACGAGAAGAGTTAACTCCACAACATATAGGCAACAAGATATATTTGCCTCCTGCCTGCTACACTTTGTCTAAAAAAGAGAAAACAAGTTTTTGTGAGTGTTTACAAAGTATTAAAGTTCCGCATGGTTACTCATCAAATGTCAAGAGGCTTGTATCTGTTAAAGATATCAAACTAATTGGCTTAAAATCTCATGACTGTCATGTCTTAATGCAACAACTACTACCAGTGGCTATCCGTGGGATATTGCCTAACAATGTTAGGAAGACTATAACCAGGTTGTGCTTATTTTTCAATGCAATTTGTTGTAAATCCATTGATCCATAAAAGTTAGATGTTTTGGAAAATGAGGCTTCAGTTATCTTGTGCCAATTAGAGATGTATTTTCCTCCTTCATTTTTCGACATTATGGTTCACTTGATTGTTCATCTAGTAAGGGAGGTTAGAATTTGTGGCCCAATTTTTTTACGATGGATGTATCCAACAGAACGATACATGAAGATCCTAAAAGGTTATACAAAAAATCCACACCGGCCGGAAGCATCGATTGTTGAGAGGTACATTGCAGAAGAGGTAATTGAGTTTTGTTCAAACTATTTGTCAGAAGTGGATGTTGTAGGGGTTCCTAAGTCTCGTCATGATGGAAGATGTGAGGGTATGGGTACACAAGGTTTAAATGTCAAGAGTTTAAGTATTGATGTGGTTGTTCAAGCTCATTTGTATATTTTGAATAACATGGATGAAGTTCAACCTTACTTATCTGCTCACAAAAGCATCATAAAGAAAAGGCACCCCAAGATGAATGAAAGATGGTTGTTAAAAGAGCACAATAAGAGTTTCTCTGAGTGGTTTAAAGAGAAAATTGCTAATGATGATAGTGCATCTAATACAATTAAGTGGTTGTCCTATGAGCTAAAATGTAACATAATAACTTGGAGTGGATATGATATTAATAAAACTTGCTTTTATACAAAGTCAAAGGATGACCGTAGTACCACACAAAATAGTGGGGTGATGATTGTGGCCGAGTCCATGCACTTCTCTAGTGCTAAAGATAAAAATCCGGTTATGGCATCTACACCCTACTTTGGGATGATTGAAGAGATTTGGGAAGTTGATTATGTTGTGTTTAAAGCTCCCGTATTTAAATGCAAATGGATTGATATCAATAGTGGTGTAAGAATCGATGAATTTGGAGTTACATTGGTTGATCTTAGCAAGTTAGCTTATGCGGACGAACCTTTCATTATGGCGTCTCAAGCAAAACAAGTGTTTTATGTCACATATCCTTCTGATAAAAGGTGGTCGGTGGTTATACAAGGAAAGATGCATGATAGTGATGAAAATCAAGATGCCAACCTTGATATTTCCGAAACTCCTCCTTTCTCAATAAATGTGCCTACCTTCATTGAAGAAAATGAAGAGGATGATGTGCATGATATTCGCACAGATCATGGAGAAGCGATATGGGAGGACTAGTAAGTTATTTATTTATTTATTTTGTGCTTGCTTTGATGTCTAATTGTTTATATTTTTGTGCTTAATTTAATATTTAATTGTTTATATTTTTTGTCTAAGTTGATGTCTAATTGTTTTTATTTTATGTTAACAGATACATGGCTGATTCAACAGACAACCCTTCTTCATCTAGTGACCCTACAAAAAAAGAGTTAGAGATCCCACTTTAATGACACAGATTGACAAAGTTCACCAAACAGGTGAGAAGATAAAGGTGAAGTTTGATCCAAGAACCCATGAATGTACGGGTGTTGGTAAAAATGCTTCAAATTTTAAGAGTTACATAGCATCTCTTGCTCGACGGAGATGTAGTATTTTGAAAGATGAGTGGAAAAACGTAGATAATGACATCAAAGAGGCTATTTAGACTGATGTTCAGGTATTTTTGCTTAATTTGATGTCTAATTATGTTTTATATTCATATGCTAATAACATAGGCTATATATTATATGTGTAGGCTCATTTCACTATTCAAGAACCTCATGATGCAAAAAAGGATCCATTGAAGAAAGAATGGATTAAATATGCTGGAGAGCGATGGAGAGGTTTTAAGACACATCTCACAAGTGAATATATTAGAAAGCCCAAAGATGGTCTCGCTCCTGCATATATCAGATATCCTTATATTAAAGAAGAAGTATGGAAAGAATTTTTGAAGTCTCGAGATTCATCTGAATTTAAGGTTAGTATGAGTTATAACATTTTTATAAATTTTTATTATGTTTATTGTACTTAATAACATTGTTATTATGTTTAGTATGATTAGTAACTTTTTCAGTTTATAATTGGAAAAAAGTCAAAAGGGTGCAAAAAATGTGGCTAAGAATGCATACCCACATGTATTATCTCGTGGAGGGTATCGTTTGCTTGAGGAGAAAATGATAAATGAAAGGAGATTATCGAGAGATGATTCTAACTTAGATGATACGGGTAGCCCATCTCCACCTTCACGCCATGAGTTATGGAAGAGAGCATGACAAAAGAAAGGGGGAGAATACACATCACAGGCTACACAAGTTGTTGCAGAGAAAATTGTAAGTAAAATTCTTCAAGTATCATTATAATTTTGTTTGATAAAAACTATTGACAAAGTTGTGGTGCATTTGTAGGATTCTCTAGTTGAAGAAGTTGAAAAGGGTGCATTTGTTCCGGATGGACGTCACGATATCTTAACAGCAGCCATTGGAACATCTGAGCATGGCGGCCGTGTTCACGGTGTTGGAAAACACCATAAACAAAGCACTTTCTTTGGAAGATCACGTCAAAGACAAGATATCGATGTATCAGAACAATTTGCACAATTGTCATCTCAATTGGAAGCAAAAATTAGAGCGGATTTAGCGCAATAGTGGGTTGAAGAGCGTAAGGAAATGCAACAATCTTTCATGGAGACACTTAAGTCTATGGGTATCTCCCAAAGCACAACAAATAATAATTGCATTGAACAAAGGGAAACTGTGGATGGAAGCGGAAAAGGAAGTTGTTCAGTTGTAAAAGTAAGCAAAATGGAAGAGGAAGACAATGTTGAGAGATTAGTAAAAATGGTTCTGAAAAGGAGTGACACACAAATGGATTACTTTGAATTAGAATTAATTCATTGTGTGAATGTCTCAAATTTTTATATGTCAGCGAAATGTATCAGAGAGTTGTTGATGGGACAACATTGGCTTGACGTTTCTATTTTGCAAGTATGGTCCACGTAAGTATATTTTCTTTTTTACTACTCTCAAATATTTTAATATGTTATAACTCTTGTCACTTTGATTCTAATGTTTATGTTATAATTATTAAGGTATATTCATCATATGTGTATTGATACATCACAATCAGAAGTATATGGGATATTGGACTCTGCTTTGTGTTCATATGTTGATAATGTGGCAAAAACTGAAGCAAAAGATAGAAAATACATACAAGACATGTTACGTGATCACGAAGAGAAAGTGTGTCACTTGCTACTACTTATTCATGGGTATGTGTATGAAATTCTATTTTATAACTTTGTTAATATGAAATTCTGACTTTTGTACTTCAACACGCACATACAGATCTCATTGGCAATTAATAGTCATTTGTCCAAAAGACAATACGGTGGTCGTCTTTTGTTCACTTCATCGGGAACTTAATCAAACCATGACGAAACTTGTTACAAAGTAAGTTTATCTTTTATGTTCACTATATATTATATACATAATTTGTTACAAAATTAATTCCATATTTTATGTGGCTTTATATGGATTTTTTCCCTTCTTTATTAGTGCTTTAGGGGTTCATCAAGCGGCACATGACATTAGAAGAAAGCCTACATGGCTTCGACCCATAGTAAGTGGTGTAAATTATAAGTATAAATTTAATTTTATCATATAAGTATTCACTAATAATGTCATATATTCATTTGTAGACAAGGAAACAAAATAACTCTGATGATTGTGGGTACTATGTGATGAAAAATATGTTGGATATTGTCTCTGCAAAGATAACCGATAATTGGATGACGGTAATAAATATAACTTTACTTTGTTATTTACTTTGCATTTTGCAACTTAATGTGAATTTTCCAAAATAACTCTATATTGTTATTTATGTGTTGTAGGTATTTAATGACCCAACAGAATTAAAAGAATATGATTTGAATGATTTGCGACTCCGTTGGGCAACATGTTTCTTTGAGTTGTATAAACGTTAAGCTTTATCTGGTAAGATATATAGAATTGTCTGATTTGATCCTATTGACTTTGGTGTTGTCTTTTGGTTAATTGGTGTTATTATTTATTTTCAGGAAATTTGATTTCTGTGTTTTCTACTGAAGTTACAACTCATATTCTTGTGGATATTGTAAGTTGATATTCAAGTAGGGGGAATATTGGTTGAATGTGTATTTTTTGTTGTTGTTGTTGTTGTAGTAAATTTTAGTATAAACCTCCTATATATTGAGATGACTATATGTGTATACTAGTACATTTGGAAGAATATATGTGTACTAGATATTTGGTTTATTGAATATTGGTGAGAAATATATGAAAATAGCGACCTAAATATGGTCTATGTGAAGGAAAAGTTAGGTACCAAATTTTTTTACAGGAATTGCTAAATAATTAGATACAAAAAAAATTACAGGAACTGCTAAAAAATAGTCAAATTATATAAAATTTCTACAGTACTTTTTACATCGGGCGAAAGGGGAACCGATGTAAAAAGTACTATATGGCACACTTTTTACATCGGGCGAAAGGGGAACCGATGTAAAAAGTCCCCTGTATGGCACACTTTTTACATCGGGTGAATGGGGAACCGATGTAAAAAGTCCCCTATATGGCACACTTTTTACATCGGGCGAATGGGGAACCGATGTAAAAAGTCCCCTGTATGGCATACTTTTTACATCGGTTATATGAAAGAACCGATGTAAAACCCCACCTATTACATCGGTTTTATCATCCAACCGATGTAAAAAGTACCTTTTACATTAAAAAAAAATATCTTTTTTTTCACATCAGACTTAAAAATTAACTGATGTGGTTGACATATTTTTTACATCGGTCCTAAAACCGATGTAAAATGTCTTTGACTTATTACATCGGTTGCCTTTACATCGGACTCGGAACCGATGTAAAAAGTCATTTTTGCCCGATGTAAAAAGTCATTTCTGCACTACTGTGATGATTATGGTATGATGATGATGCTTAAAAAGAAGAGGGAAAATTTGGGGTGTTACATGTACTGAATGTCATATTCTGTCAGAATCATTTGCCATCTTGTAACCCTTCCGGTAAGCGCTGGCTTCTCAAATATGTACTTGACTGGGTCCATCTTTGAGATCAACAAGGTAGTGTGGGTCAACATATATTGTCTTAGTCAGCGAGCAGCGCACGCTAAAGCACAACAAGTTTTCTCGAGCAGTGAATAACATTGTTCACAGTCGGTAAACTTTTTGCTTAGGTAGTAAATTGCATACTCTTTTCGACCAGACTCGTCATGCTGGCCTAACACACACACCCATTGATTCTTCTAATACTGTCAGGTACATTATTAGAGGTCTTCCTTCAACTGGAGGCATAAGAATAGGAGGTTCTTGTAAGTACTCCTTGATTTTGTCAAAAGCCATATGGCAGTCTTCATTCCACCTGACCGTTTGTTCCTTTCTTAATAGCTTGAACAGGGGCTCACAGGTTGCAGTAAGATGAGATATGAACCTTGATATGTAGTTCAATCTACCTAGAAACCCCCGAACTTCTTTTTCAGTCTTTGGTGCAGGCATCTCTTGAATGGCTTTGACTTTGTCAGGGTCAACTTCAATTCCTTTTTCACTTAAAATAAATCCTAGCAACTTACTGGAACGTACCCCGAATGTGCATTTGTTGGGGTTTAACTTCAGCTGGTACTTCCTCAGACGCTTGAACAACTTCAACAAATTTACCAGATGTTCTTCTTCTGTGAGGGACTTGGAAATCATGTCATCCACATAACATTCAATTTCTGTGTGGATCATGTCGTGGAATAATGTTACCATAGCCTGTTGATAAGTTGCCCCGTCATTCTTCAGTCCAAATGGCATTACCTTATAACAGAATGTGCCCCAGGGCGTAATGAAAGTAGTCTTCTCCATGTCTTCAGGTGACATCTTGATCTGATTATACCCGGAGAATCCGTCCATGAAGGAAAACACCGAGAACTGAGCCGTGTTGTCGACTAATACATCAATGTGAGGTAAAGGGAAATCATCCTTCGGGCTAGCTCTGTTTAGATCCCGGTAATCCACACACATCTGTACATTGCCATCCTTTTTAGGCACTGGTACGATGTTAGAAACCCACGGCGGGTAACTAGTTACAGCAAGGAAACCGGCGTCCCACTATTTTTGTACCTCTTCTTTTATCTTCATGGCCATATCCAGACGAGTGCGGTGTAGCTTCTGTTTCACGGGAGGACAGTCTTCTTTTAGTGGCAGCTTGTGCATAACAATGTCGGTGATGCATTCAAGTCTGTGGAATAGACATGCATAATCAAGGTAGACGAACCCTCCCCATATATTATCCGTGGAGGGTGATGCATTCAAGTCATAGCAATGTCGGTGATGCATTCAAGTTTGTGGGATATACATGCATAATCAAGACAGACGAGCCTTCTTCGAGCGAACCTGTTACGCCAGGTGCAACATTAATAAGTGGTGCTTGAGACAGACGAATCTCCTTCGGATAAACCTGTTATGCCAAGACCGGTAACCATTTGACGTTTAATCCCACCGTCAGGTCTTTAAACCTCTTCAATACAGACGAATATTGGATGATCATCAAGAGAAACACAGACGAGCGCCATAAGTCAATGATACAAACGAATATCAGACGATGATCTAAGAAACACAGACGAGCGCTTCAGGCGATGATACAGACGAATATCAGCCACTGATACAGACGAATACCAGAAATCCAACACAGACGAGCAATTGGAGTAGCAATATAGACGAGTACCAGTAATCATCAAATCATCACATATGGATATAGGCTAACACAGACGAGTGTAAGGGATGATGCAGGTGAGTATTCAAACCATGCAAATGAGCTTCAAACAGATAACGAACACAGACGAGCATCGAGAAATGCAGACGAGCAACAAGCAACCATCAGACCCAGACGAGTGTTGGGAAGTGCAGACGAGCAACAAAAATTACAACCATGGGTAACTGCTGGGGAAGGCAAACGAGCAATACCAAAGTGGGAACACAGACGAGTGTTGAGAAATGCAGACGAGCAATAATAAGGTGTGAACACAGACGAGTGTTGGGAATGCAGACGAGTGAATATCAAACACAGACGAGTGCTGGGGAATATTTTAATGATGGTTGTATCTCAATCATGAAACTCTGCGGGGAATGACAATCTTCCAACATGACCGGGGAGATGCTCCCTCAAATATCTTTTTCTTGGGAAGAGAGTTTTCATAATTATAAATTATATGGGGAATGGGCATCCCACTATCTGTTGAGCATACTCCACTTGTGGGAAAATAGACTGCTTGGGGATCTCACCTGCCCTGACTCAGCTTGGGAAAATTCTGGTTGGGAGAATGTAACGCCATCCTGCAACACCTGCAACACAGAAAACACATATGTGCCCCGGGGACTTGCATGGTATGATCTGTTCATCCATCGTCACCCGACACTCAAAGAAGATTTCAAATGTTTCCCTGCAATGTCATTTTCTGAAAACAAATCACCATGTTTTAAATGTAATGTTATTTTTGCCAAAAATTCAAGACATTTTTCAAACAAAAATAAACACAACACAACTTTTTGACTGAATATTCTTTTATTGAAAGGCCTCTAAATAGGCAAAGTTTTTACATCAGGAAGCAACCACCTGGAAAGAGGTAGCTACCATAAAATTGAGAAAATAAACTATCCTAATGGCAATGGACACGGCATC
Organism: Lathyrus aphaca; assembly: GCA_963966055.1. NCBI lineage: Eukaryota > Viridiplantae > Streptophyta > Magnoliopsida > Fabales > Fabaceae > Lathyrus > Lathyrus aphaca. The sequence goes on from OZ014521.1 coordinate 437,599,514, forward strand.
CCAATGAGTTTCCTTCTTGCTATGACCAACATGTCTTCAAAACTCTCCATTCTTGCCTTTGCTTTCTGAGAAGATGAGGGGACTGATTCCTATCCTTATGATATTTTCAAGATGTACGAAACGATGATTTGGTTCAGATTACTCGGATCGCAGTTGTTCGCTTATTCCCTTGTTTTGTGTGGATCGCCCTTTCGGGTTTTCATTCCACTGGAATACCCTTTTTTGCCTGAGCTGTCCGATATGGCTTTTTAACTCAGCGGGTGTACATTTTTTCCCTAACTTTTGCCCGAGCTTTTTATTCTGTTTTTAGCTCGTCGGGATGCCGTTTTCTTGCCTGGACTTTAATTCTGTTTTTGTGTCCAGCGGGTCTTTATATGCAAAGTATTTTTTAACTGCGTCCGAGTTAATAGGGGATTAGAAATCTTCTCCATCCATAGTGGCGAGGATCAGTGCTCCACCTGAGAAAACTTTCTTCACTATGAACGGTCCTTCGTAGTTTGGGGTCCACTTACCCATGTGATCTGAACCTGGAGGAATGATCCTCTTGAGTACAAGCTCTCCTACTTGATACTCCCGAGTACGTACTTGTTGCTCGAATGCTCTCTTCATTCTCCTCTGATAAAGCTGACCATGACAGATAGCCGTTAATCTCTTTTCCTCAATTAAGCATAGCTGATTGTATCGATCACGTACCCATTCAGCCTCATCAAGCTTCACATCTATCATCACACGCAGTGAAGGAATTTCTACCTCAATAGGCAAGACTGCCTCCATACCATATACCAATGAGAAAGGAGTTGCCCCTGTTGACGTCCTGACTGACGTTCGGTACCCATACAACGCAAATGGTAACATCTCATGCCAATCTTTGTAAGTGACAACCATCTTTTGCACAATTTTCTTGATATTCTTATTTTCCGCCTCTACCGCACCATTCATCTTCGGTCAGTAAGGAGAAGAGTTATGATGCTGAATCTGGAAGTCCCGACACAATTCTTCCATCATCTTGTTGTTCAAATTAGAACCATTGTCAGTAATGATTCTTTCGGGCACTCCGTATCTGCAAATGATGTCCCTTTTCAAAAATCTGGCCACCACTTGATGAGTGACACTGGCATAAGACGCTGCTTCAACCCATTTAGTGAAGTAATCGATCGCTACCAGAATGAAGCGATGACCATTTGAAGCAGTAGGCTCTATTTTCCCGATCATGTCAATGCCCCACATAGAAAAGGGCCAAGGAGATGACATGACGTTGAGCGGGCTAGGAGGAACATGCACCTTGTCTGCATAAATCTGGCACTTGTGGCACTTACGGGCGTATGAACAACAGTCTGCATCCATTGTTATCCAATAATACCTCGATCTCACCAACTTCTTAGCCATAACATGCCCTCCTGCATGAGTACCGAAAGATCCCTCGTGGACTTCCTGCATCAACAGGCTTGCTTCGTGTCTATCCACGCATCTGAGCAAAACCATGTCAAAGTTCCTCTTATACAAAACCTCGTCTGTATTTAAGAAGAAGCTAGAAGCAAGTCGTCTTAAGGTCCTCTTGTCGTTGGATGATGCCCCAGCTGGGTACTCTTTCTTTTCCAGGAAGAGCTTGATATCAAAGTACCAAGGTTTCTCATCAGACACTGCGTCTACAGAGAAAGCATAAGCTGGTGCGTCAAGCCTGGAAATGTCAATCCTGGGTACATAATTCCAACACAAGACTTTGATGGACAAAGAAAGATTAGCCAATGCATCGGCAAATTTATTCTCATCACGTGGTATATACTGAAGCTTAACCTTCGTGAAGAACGTCAACAGTTTTCTGGCATAATCCCTATAAGGAATTAAATGTTCTTGATGTGTATACCACTTACCGGTAACCTGATTGATAACGAGGGCTGAATCTCCGAATATATCGAGGGTCTTAATCCGAAGATTAATAGCCTCCTATATTCCCATTATGCATGCCTCGTATTCCGCTTCATTGTTGGTGCAACCAAAAGTAATTCTGGCAGCGAAGGAAAAGTGAACACCTTCAGGAGTGATAAGAACAACACCAACTCCACGTCCGTTGATATTGACTGCCCCATCAAACATCAACTTCCATTTGGATTCAGGGTCTGGCCCCTCCTCCGGAAGTGGTTCCTCACAATAATTTGCTTTGCGGTACATGATGTCCTCATCAGGGAAATCAAACTTCATTGGCTGATAGTCATCTTCAAGCAGTTGCTGTGCAAGGTAATCTGACAATACACTTCCCTTGATGGCTTTCTGAGAAGTATACTGTATATCGTATTTTGTTAAGATCATTTGCCACCTTGCAACCCTTCCGCTTAACACTGGTTTCTCAAAGATATACTTGACAGGATCCATTTTGGAAATTAGCAGTGTAGTATGGGTCAACATATACTGTCTAAGTCGGCGAGCAGCCCATACCAAAGTGCAACATGTTTTCTCGAGCAGTGAGTAACGGGATTCACAGTCGGTAAACTTTTTGCTAAGGTAATAAATAGCATACTCTTTTCTACCAGACTCGTCATGTTGGCCTAGAACACACCCATTGACCCTTCTAGCACAGTCAAGTACATGATAAGCGGCCGTCCTGGAACTGGAGGCATTAGAATATTCTTTTATCTTTTCAAAGGCTCTTTGACAATCCTCATTCCACCTGACCATTTGCTCTTTCCTTAGCAATTTGAATATTGGCTCACACGTGGCAGTTAGATGAGATATGAACCGTGAAATGTAGTTCAACCTCCCTAAAAACCCGCACACTTCTTTTTCTGTTTTGTAGGATCCACCTCGATTCCTTTCTGACTAACAATAAAATCCAGCAATTTTCCGGAACGCACTCCGAAAGTGCACTTGTTTGGATTCAACCTCAGCTTATATTTTATCAGTCTATCAAACAACTTCTTGAGATTGACCAGATGCTCTTCTTCGTCTCGGGACTTAGCAATCATGTCGTCCACATAGCATTCAATCTCCTTGTGTATCATGTCATGGAACAATGTGACCATAGCCCGTTGATACGTTGCCACGATGTTCTTCAAACCAAAGGACATCACCTTGTAGCAGAATGTACCCCACGGGGTAATGAACGTTGTTTTCTCCATGTCTTCTGGTGCCATCTTGATCTGATTATACCCGGAGAAGCCATCCATGAAGGAAAATACCGAGAATCGAGCGGTGTTATCTACCAGCACATCAATGTGAGGTAATGGAAAGTCATCCTTTGGACTTGCTCTGTTTAGGTCTCGATAATCAACGCACATCCGAACTTTGCCATCTTTCTTTGGTGTAAACACCCCAAATTTGCCCTCACCCATTCACACCATGGCTTGTGATCATTTCATATACATAATCTCAATCATGGCATCTCATACCGCATTTGTTCAAAGTCATTTGCATCTAGGGTTTGTGATCCGAGCAATCCAGAAGCTTCAAGAGCCACTCCAAAGGTCTTCAATGTTCAAGCATCATATTGTATGCCCTCAAAGTCAAAAGAATGCCAAAGAATCACAGGAACCGGAGATGGCATGGAAACGGAGCCAGGTTATGAGGTTCGCGCGTATCAAGTTTCACGAAGAAATTCTATGGGAAGGGTATCTAATCAAGGGATGACTTCTGGAACATGTCAGTACAGAATCAGGATATCTGAGGCTCCCGAGGTCCCGACCAAAGGGTATACTTCGTCATTTTGATTGCATATGATCTTTATTTGATCATATGGGATGCCAGAAGTTCACAAGACTGAGGAGTTTCGAGCCACTTTGCGAAATGGCCTTGAATTGAAGAACTTGCAAATTCTCATGGCAAGCTTTTGTGTAACTCCAGTGCGACTTCCAATCATCACGCAGGCATGAATCAGGGCCTTAAATTTTTTGAATGCACCAAAGAATCTCCAAGTTTCACGACTTAGGCCTCAAGGGATCACAAAGGGGGCAGACTTGTACCAATTTGCGAAGACCCGTGTGACTATGCCTCCATTTGTTGTAATTCCCAAGATTTGGTCCATGGGCCTGTGCCACACCAGCTATCCTTACCTATCAAAGGCCTTACAAGTGCGTTTCCTGCAAATCATTTCAATCAACTGGGGTCTCGTTGATGGTTGAGTGTTACTAAAATTTCAAAGTTGATTTTAAGATATTCCGATTTTATTTCCAATAAATTGATGAGTTATGGGTTAAACTTATTGCATTTTTGAAAAGAAAAATGATAAGTGTGATCTTTTTGATTCATTGGTTTCGGAAAAAGGAAAGGAAAAAAAGATTCATGGTATCATGAGGGGCTTGGATTCAAATGGCATTGCATAGGAATTCCGTGGTATTATGTTGGGTTTGGATTATGTTGGATTTGGACTTAGTTGAATTTGGATGCACATATGTTTGGAGTTATGGTTCATTTGTTGTTGCTATGTGTTACTCAAGGTACATTGTTTTCAAGCGTGTTAATGTCGATATTGTCCAAGTTTTATAAGATGTTGAAGTCTTGATTGGTGTATTGTCAAAATAAATGAAAATGAAAGTCAAAGACGATGAGCTTGAAGAATATAATTGTATAACATTTGGTGTCAATTAGTGAAGGCTCAAGGCCATACTCCAAAAGTCCTAACTACATTTCAAATATCCATTGCTATCCCAAAATAATTGTTTATGTTACAAATTCCAATTCTATCTGTTACAAAATCATGGTAGTACAATTTAAAAGATAATTCCCAAATCAAATCCTGCGAAGAGCAATGGTGATATTTTTGACATTGAGGATGGGAAAGTTCCTGGAGGTGATTATGTTTCTTTGAAGGAGGTTGATGCAGACTGTTCGCCCAGTTCATCTTGGGAGTGGGCGGAGAACAACTCTGGCGTGGACGGCGACTCAGAAAATCCAGGGTCTGATTGGGCTGGGAGTTCTTCGCCAGATGCCTCCATGGCTGACATCATTCCAGTGCTTGATGAGCTCCACCCGCTTTTAGACGTAGAAGCCCCACAGCCTGCTCATTTGTCCCATGTTGGTTCTGCATTTGAGAAATCTCAGAAGAGTAGCAATGATGATGATAATGATGACCACAGTGTTTACATCGAAATGACATACCAAGGCTACAGCAGTAGCAGCCAGGAATTGACGCCGGCAATAACACTCAACAAAGGCCAGCACCTCCCGTAGCTCCGCAATCAAGTTCTCTTGCTCATTCTTGATGACCTGTACAAGACACCAGTTGAAGTTCGAATTCAGCACAGGCATTTTGGTTGCTGCAGTGAAAATATGAAGTTTACTTAGCAACGGAAAATCACGACATAATAAGCGTTGCTTAAACTCAAGCCAAACTCAAAAATGGAAGTTAAGCTACAACCTTATTATCACTACAACTAAGTGATTTAACTCAAAAAAAAAAACTGTGTCACCTCCGCAAGTCTTGTGCTGAACTCGTGAAAATGGTATCACCGTCACCTGAAAGAGAAAAGATCACGAGGTCAAAATTGCAAGAATGTCAAAGCAATGTTTGAAATTAGTTGCAAACCAGTCGCGGCCAAATCAGTTGTCCAAATTGCTGATGAATGGACGGCTTTCCGTGATACAGCTTTTAACACATAACCAATGTTTGAGGCAAATGCCAACAATATCACCCTGTCTTCCCATTGCATCTTCAACAACAGAGGCAGCAATAACCGGCTTCATCTGCTCAACTGCCGTATAGCTCCATGAACCTAAGTCAGCATAAATTGTCCCATTTGATGCAACAGAAGTCCGTGAGCTAGCCTCGGCTTCAACGACAACAATCTCAACAAACAATTTCCAAGAAGGCCTCTGGAACCTACAGAGTTTGCAGGATGTTGAAAAGAGAGATGGAGTTTGGTACTTGTTTTCTCCTCCCATCATTGGCATAGCAACACCTCTCTTTACAGGACTAACATAACTTGGCCTATAAGTTTGACCCAAAACTCCTTCAATAAAATCAGTAGGATTTTTAAACTTGAACTGTGTCTCCAAATGAGCAAAAACATCATCCGATGGCAATTGGTAATTATGCGCTTTGTTTTCTTTTTTTCTCCAATAGGCCTTACCCTTATGTCGATTTCAAGCAAACCGGAAACCGTGACTCTAACACTGTTTTTATCATCTGTTCTCTCCACAACCACTTCCCTTTCATCTCCATTAGTCTTCCATTCCGCGTCATCATCAGTAGGAATGCTTACTAATTCACCGTCCCACTTCACGCTAAGAGAGTCAACATTCTCATTCCATTGAGTTACTCTATTAGCTGCAATAACAAGAGTGTGACTGTCGAACATAACAGAAAGTGCTTGCACCCATGTGTAGTCGCGTGTCCTTCCCTGAGGCCGAGTCCCAATGAAGTGCGCGTTGATTTGGAATTCGTCATCCGAAACAATCGCAAAGTTTCCTCCTGTGGCTCCGTGGAAGTAGAACATCACACCGTCACCACCAACAAAGCGAGGATCATAGCACAATGAACCAAAGCCATCACAGTTTCCTCTTCTAACTGCAAATAAACCAAACAAACTCAACATTAATTCCGTATTCTACTAGCTATGTGTAACTAATTTTATGGAATAGCATGAGATGAAAAAAATAATGTATTTGACATTGTCACGTGGGTCCGGATCATCCGACTAAGATTAGACGGTTCACATAAGTCACATCCAAAATATAAAGGCGGAGCATGAGTCGCCCGATCAGGTTTTTTTACTACTATATATATCTGAGTATATATAGATGTGAACTTACACTTGCAAGTGGCCCCACATTTGCTGCTGCAGTCAAGGAAACAAGCTTTATCCTTCTAGTCTGTTGACATTGAAACAAGACTGTGCATTAGAGGTTTTTCTAGCCAGTTCAAACTCTATCAGTTTAAGATGAAAAATGAATAGCATAAAGTACCTGGCTCATGTTTAATGTTATCCCAAAAGAAATCAACTTCAGCTCTTCATTAGTGTGTAATGGAGAGTACTACCAAAATGGTGAAATCCACATCATTTCGAACCATTGGTAGAGCAGAGAGGATTATCCATGTAGTCATCACAGTTCAACTTATTCACTTTCCTGAAACATCTGCTGCTCAAGATAGGAAGAGTTGGCAGCCTTGGTTCTCTGAGTGGGTCCTGCAAAATTCAAAAAATTATCACATGGTTAGCAGTTAAAAAAAAATTGAGTTTACGGCGGTAAAAAGAATGACTAATTCAATCAAATCACAACCAAATCCAGTTCCATTTCAAAAAAAAACTAGTTCAACCAAGGTGCATACCAAGGCATAAACAGACAAAGAGCCATAGCAGGAGTGTCAGCAGTGGTGCAGAACAAAATTTCACAAAATAGCAAAGACAATTTCTGTTACGGAAAAGAAGAAGAAAACATTGCCAGTTTGAAATTGTTTCAGTTTTAAATCAAAATTCTTGAAAACCCTAACTCTCAATATAAAGGCCAAGGTGAGTTCGTGAATCAGGGGAGCACATAGCCGCAACTGAGGAACTCAGAAGCAAAGTTTACAAAAAAAAAACCCTAGAGGAACCCTAATCACAATACACAGCCGCAATTCAAAAGACTCAGATACGAAAGTTCACCAAAACCTAGCCACCATTCAATTCAGAAAGATCAACATCAACAAGAAGCTGAGAGGTCAAGGAAAAAAGGAGAGAAGAAAGCTATATCGAAAGAACAAGGGAAGCATAATACCTGTCGAAGCATCCCGAATCGGTAGTGATTGCTTTCTTTAATCGAACAATATTTGTTGTTGTCTGTTTCTTGCTCATTCGATTTTGTTCTCGTTGTTGTGCGGATTGATGATTTGTTTACGCTCTAAGTAGGCTTTGGGTTTAGGTTCCCAGTTTTTCTCAGAATGATGTTTCCTATTTTCTAGTGAAGAAACATTTCCGTTTTCACAAACAAATTAGGGCCGGCGTGTATGTTGTCTTTTGGGGTACTTTGAGTTTGCCATTTGCGTTTTAGGGATGAACCGGGTCGGTTTTGACCCCTGGTGGTTGTCCATGTTCATATGTTTTTTTATTGTTATTGTTTAATTTTCCTTTTTTCTATATACATACAAAATGAGTTTTCTTAAAAAAAATCAATGAAACATTTATTTGTTTTTTTTAGAATAAGGTATTTATAGATTTAAGTGTTCAACTAAATAATTCTTTTTTTAAGGAGGAAGAAAATATTTTTATTATATAGGATAAAGTTTTTTTTTTAGGTTAATTTGTCAACCATTTCCTTTAATTAATTTCATTTTAACTTAGCTATTTATCATTCGTTCGTTTTCACTTGCACAATAATTCATATCATCTTGTAACTCTCCTTGTATCATGAACATGTTTCTATTTTCGGTTTGCATCCTAATATCAAGTTCATTTTCACTTTATTTCTTTCTTTCGTGCTAACTTTTCAGGTGGTAAGTATTCCGAGAAGTGAATTTGCCTTCACTTCTCGCATTTCCTCTTCATCTCCTTTGTGCATTATTGTTACATTTTTTTTTGTATTGGAGTGGGCTTGCTCCTCCCTGTTTATTATACCTTCTTTCCTCGAGCAACTTGACTTCTTAAGTGAAGCAAGTTGTTTTGCTCCTCTTTGCTTCTTGATCCTTTCATCTGCTTCCTGGTGGCTCTCTTTGAAGATATCTCTAAAAGACCACACAAACCCTAGGGTTTCCAAGCATGTTAACAATTAGGGTTGATTAGTCCCCCCATTTAGCTTCCACCTTTGTGTCATCTTTGAGTCTCCTTTTCTCACCTCATAATTAGGGACTAAACCCTAAAGGCTTCAAGGCTTTGTGATTAAGCTTATGCCTGCATCCTTCTCTTAGGATGGAGTGTATAACTTTAATCCTAAGTGTTGAATCCTTAATGTGTTTAGATCTCTTAATCAATCCACATAATAATCATCAAGACATTACACTTGTAACTTGGGCCTTGCATTAGGGTTCTAATTCTTCCTTAATTGGTTAAGAAGGACTAACCCTAGTGTTAATGGACAAGTCCCCCTCAAGTTGTCTTACAAATCATAAAATTCACTTCATCATCATACCATTAAATAAAATTCACTTAATCAAAGGCTTGTTTTGTCATGAGTTTAATCCCTAATCATGGATTAAGTTGAGGAGCTTTCCTCAGCTTAAACTTTCTCATCTATTATCCTTCTATTAGGATGGTGTAATGAGTCTGTTTAATCCTTGATTATGGCTTAACCTCATTACTCAACACTAAACAAAAAACACCAAAAACATCTAAGTAATCACAAATAGGTTAATGGTCTTAATCCTACACCAAAGGTAATTAAGTGTGAGAATCTGACTTCACACTTAAGGTACCCTCATTACCCCTAATCAGAGGGAAGATGTGATGAGTTTACTAAATCCATTGGTTTAGACTTAAGCTCATTAACTTATGACAAACTTCAAAAAGCAATAAAAGACTGAAAACACAAAAACAAGCAATAATCGTCTCCTCCGGGATTCTTTTCTCATCTCATTCACTCATAAACGAGAACTCGCTTCTTCCGTCTAATGCAAGACAGTTAGCACCTGAGCCAGACAGGTCATACACTTGAGCATAGACAAGCAAGCGGTTCACAAGTCAATTCATCCTTTCAGTCTCTTTGGGTCGAACTACGGTGTTCTGACTTCCTCATTGCACGAGAGGATACGTAGGCATAACTTAACAGTTATCGAACAAAAGTCTCTGTATATTCCCCCTCCTTCCAGTTTCATTCTTTTAAGCCTCATGGTCATGAGCATTTTATTCTTGATCTCACACTGGCACATCATTTACACACTTCACATTCTTTTACACTGACACCTGTACATCCTTTTCCAGCTTTTATGCACAGATTGCACTGACACTACCCCCTTTAAAACACAAATCTTTCAAGCGTGGATCCCGTCGAGTACGACGGACAATCTGGGTGCTAATACCTTCCCAGGTTGTAACCGACCCCCTTTCTCAGTCTCTCTGGTTCGCAACCGTCTTATCCATATCTTTCTAGGTCTATGCAGCATTGCCTTTCCTCCGGGATAAAAATGCCTAGCTGGCGACTCTATTCATCTCCAGTGAGTTCACGGCTGTGTGTTCTCATTGTCCCTCTCGCCGACCGTTCGCGTCTGTACCTTCATCTGATCCCTTTTCATTTGTCGGGAGCGACAGCTTGGCGACTCTGCTGGGGACCCTTATACTGCAACCAGGGCTTCTGGTTCTTTTTGTGGGTTCTTCCTAGCGCTTGTTTGATTTGTGTTTATTGGGGGTGTTATGTGCTATTTGTGTTTGTATATTTGCTTTATTTACTGCTTTCTGTTTAGCTTTATTTATTGCTTTCTTTACAGTTTTTCATATATCATACTGTCATGCTGCTGGCTGGATCTGTTGTTTGCTTTGGTGGGTGGGTGTTTCATTGAGAGTTAAGGTCCTATACCTGGGACCTGAGTGACACCTAGGCTAGAGTGAATCATATTCTTTCCCATTCCATTTCGGTCTGGTGCGGGAATATGAAACGCGGTTCAGATGTGGGTTTCTTCTTGAGAACTCTGTGTTGCAGAATTCCTGCAATGCTAGGGCTATCTGGGAAGCCTGCTAAGTCTGGATGACCTTTTAGTATTTGACCTTCAGAAACTGAGGTGAATTAGAGGAGGAATTGTTATGGTTATTGTAAACACTGTACCTCCGGGTTAGAGGTGTTTACACTTCTCATAACTGATCCAAGTCTGAGGATCCTTGTTCTAGAACACCACCTGTGAGGGGGTTGGGCTGTTTACAGGTTTGCAGGTACCTTGACCTCAGAATACCCTGTTACTTTGATTTGATTAAGAATAATTCATGTTGGGACAGTTCTTGTGATTCAAAACCCTGGACATATGACTCTTTATTTGAGTCCCCCACCTTGGTTACTGGACTTATAGACCTCCATCTGGATTTCTTGTACGCAAAGAACCTATATCAGAGCATTTGATCAGATCCAGCTCAGTCACGAACCCTTGCATATCATTTGCATACATAATCATTGCATCATATTGACATTTGCTTATTTGTGTTTCAGGGTATCCATCTTCATTTGTTTTTTTTTGGTTTTGACCCCATCTTCAGTATTGACCTATCTTCATCAGCATTTGCTTCAGCTATCAGTTGTCTACTTCAGTCATCAGCACCAGCCAGTCAGTGGCCCACTCCTCAGCATCTTCATCAGCACTTGTTCTACTCAGTCTCAGCATCATGGCTCCAAAGAAAAGCAACATCACTTACCATTTCTTCCAACCAGACTTATCAGACATCAGGAGGATTCAGGCCCTGATCTCTCCAGATCACATGCCTTGGTTCAAGGAGCATTATGGGGATATACTTGACTTGGTTAGGGATCTGGACCCATCACAGAGAAGTTTGATCCACACCTGCATTCAGTTTTATGATCCCCCACTGAGATGTTTCACCTTTCAAGACTTTCAGTTGGGCCCTCTATTAGAAGAATACTCATCATTGGTTGGTTTACCTATCAGGAGAGAAATCCCTTTCAATCCTGAGATGGCTTTCCCAAGCAATGGAGAGGTAGCAAAAGCTTTGCACCTGGAACCTGTTTTAATTGAGCAGCATATGACTTCTAAAGCTGGGATCCCTGGTTTTCATCTGGACTTCCTAATTTCTCAAGCTAGTCTGAAGGCCTCCCTGGGGGATTGGAAAGCTGTTTGTGCTTTGTTGGCCTTAAGTGTATATGGAATTGTGTTGTTTGCAGACGAGCCTCGATTCATTAGCAAGAATGCAATCCATTTGTTCATCCTGAAGAACCCAGTGCCAACTTTGTTAGGAGATCTCTATTACTCAGTGCATCAGAGGAATGAGAAGCAGAGGGGGAGGCTAGTGAGGTGTTGTGCTCCATTATTCCATACTTGGCTTCTCAGGCATCTACCCAGGACAAATGCATTTCTGAACCCTCATCAACAGAAAAACTGGGCTGGAAGGCTTACCACTCTCACTTCAGCTGACATCAGATGGTGCACTCAGAGCACAAAAGGCAGGGATATCATCACCAGCTGTGGGCATTTTCCCAATGTGCCCCTAGTGGGAGTTAAGGGGAGTATTAATTACAACCCTCTACTATTCAAAAGACAATTGGGCTATGCACTGGTCCACACTCCTAAGGCACAGGACTTGGTTGAGACTCTTTACTGTGAGAACAAGATTAGTCTGACTACTGTTAGGCAGGCAGCCTGGGCCTGGGATAATGTTCAAACTAAAGGGGTCACTATCTTGGGAAAATGTAACAATGTGGCATCAGCACAATACTACGATTGGTCTTATGCTAGGGCTCAATTCTCCGGGATGCCCTTTACTATTGAAGATGTGCCTGAACCTTCCACAGCACCACCAGCAACTGTCAGCCTGGAGGAGTTTGAGAAGTTAAAGGAGAGAAATGAGAAGTTGACTCAAGCTTTGCAGAAGACCCTCTATGAGAGGAGTGATGGGAGATTGGATATTGAAAGATTGGAGAAACTGAAGAAAGAGCATCTGGCTAAGATTGAGAGGTCTGAAGATTACATCAAGAAGTCTAGGGCTGGAGAACAAATCCTGAAGAATGCTTGCAAAGAAGCCCAGCACCAGAAAGCTAGGACAGACTTGTATCTGAAGGAGAGTCAGGCTAGGTGGGTCAGGATCACCGAGGCTCGTACTCTGGAGGACAAGAGAGTTCAAGACAAGATGGAACAGATGGAGGAAGCACTGGCAGCAGCCCAGAGGGAGATATCAGAGCTAAAGATCAGAGCTGGAGTAAAGAGGTCAAAGGACCAAAGTCAGCACAAGAAGCTGACTGCAGCTATTGCTACAAGGAACCTTCTCATCAGGAACCTTACGGAGCGTCCGGCTGATCCTGTGACCGAAGCACTTCTCAAGGAAGTTCGTGAGGATGAGTTTGGACTTGGTGTTTGACCATTTGCTTGTTGTTGTTTGCTTTCCATGTACTTTTATCTTTTTGTAATGTATTTTGACCCCTTTAAGGGCTTGTGTTGTAAAATGAACAAGTTGTATTATTTCACCTTCTGTAATATATTTGTATTAGTTTGTTCCATCTGAGTTTCCTTCCAAAGCAACATCAACAACATCTTCAAGGGTCTGGAAGGGTCAAAACTAAATACCAAGCCGGATACCTTGAGAACAAATAAGCATACTGCATTGCATGCTAACCCTTTTGTTTGTTTTGTAGGTTTTGTTTTTGTTGATTGCTAACTCTGTTGTGATGAGCAGGAACTATTGCTCGTCGCCGGGTGTTTCCCCTCAACAGGCCACACAGATACCCTACTAGAAACAACCTTCCGGGAATTCAGATGGATCAGATGCAGCAGGACCTTACGGAGGTTAGAAATCAAATGGCAAACGAAAGATTAGAAATGAGGACGCAGATGACTCAGTTTATGGAAGTAATGAACAACATGGCTCAGAGCCAGGAAAGACTAAGAGCCTGGGTAGAGAGGCAGACTCGGGAAGATGCCCACCTAGGGACTGGCGGAACAAGCAACAATGAGGGGGGTCAGCCTCAGGTCGACCCACCTGTATTCGGCCCTCACCTACATCCAGAGGTCAATATCCCTGCTAATGCACAAGGGAATGCTGCTACGGGAAGGGTACTCCAAGAAGACGCCCAGGAAGACCAGTTCACAGTGATGGGAGCTGGGGATGAGGTCTATGACCGGAGGCTAGATGAAATTGCCGAGAAATTAAGATCCTTGGAGTCTCAAAACTCCTTGGGTTTTGATGTCATGGACATGGGCTTAGTGGACGGGGTCAGGATTCCCCACAAGTTTAAACCTCCGAGCTTTGAGAAATACAACGGAACCTCCTGTCCACGGACCCACTTGCAATCTTTTCTGGGAAGGCTGAAGGCCTATACAATGGATGAGAAGCTCTGGATGTTCTACTTCGAAGATAGCTTGACTGGAGCCTCTAGGGAATGGTATTCCCATTTGACAAGGGCAACAATTAGATGCTGGAAGGACCTGGCAGAGGCCTTCATCAGTCAATATCAGTATAACCTGGACATGGCACCCAATAGGACTCTCCTAATGGGCATGTCACAATCGTCAAAGGAAAGTTTCCGAGAATATGCCCAGAGATGGAGGCAATTGGCTGCTGCCGTTCAACCACCTATGTCTGAGAGAGAAATGGCAGACATGTTTATGAACACTCTTCAGGGAACGTATATTGACAGGTTGGCTGCTTTCTCTTCCACTAGCTTCGCAGATGTTGTCATAGCTGGGGAGAGAATTGAAAGCCTGTTGAAAATGGGTAAGATTTCCGATAATGGTGCCAGCTCGTCCAGTAGTACAAGAAAGCCTTTTGCAGGCCCGAGAAGAACTGGCGAGACCAATGCCATTCACACCAACAGGGGTAGGCCCCAATATGTTCAAGGGTCAATAGCAGCAGTCACCATTCCTGCTCCAGCTCATCCTCAGCCAGTCTATCAACCTCCGCAACAAAACTTCCAACAACAACCTCAGTATCAGCAGAATCAGTATCCTCCAAGAAATTACAACAACAGCAACACCAACAACAACAACCAGCAAAGGCCATTCCAACAGAGGCCATCTCAAGCTAACAGAGTGATCGATCCAATCCCCATGCCATATGCTACATTGCTGCCACAGCTCCTGAAACTCAACCTAGTTGAGTTAAGGACGTTGGCACCTCCAGATCCCAACAGTCTACCCAGGAACTACGACTCCAATGCCAGATGTGCCTTCCACTCAAACGCACCTGGCCACAGTACGGAAAAGTGCAGAGCCTTGCACATGAAAGTACAAGATCTGGTAGACTCGAAAGCTCTGAATTTCGCACCACCACCCAATGTCAATAAGAACCCCATGCCAAATCACGGTGGTCCCCGAATTAACGCTATTGAAGAAGACAAGCCGTCTTATTTAATAACCAGTGTGGGACAGATCAGGACACCATTAGTAGAAATCAAGGCTCAGCTCTTGGAATGTCAGATGTTCCCGGGGTGTGAATTGGGTTGTGCTTACTGCAATATCTCAGTAAATGGGTGCGATAATTTGAGGAATGGCATAGACAGCCTTATTCAGAGTGGCCAGCTTCAGATCACTACATCATTCCCAACAAATCCAGCAATATCATCAGCAACGGTTTCAGAACCTCCTACAACTGCAGCAACTATTGTTCCTGACAATTCTTCGGCAACATCAACAAGTACTCCATCTATCGTCTCGACTGATCAGCTTACAACAAATTTTTCTTCTACAACTTCAGCTTCACTCCACTTCGAGACTCCTACAACGACAACATCCATTCTGCCACCGTTATCTCCTACAACTCCAGCAACAAATCATGAAGACGTCTCTACTGTCACGATATTCTATGATCCGGAAAACAACTCTGCCTACCATTCAGAAGGTGCTGCTCCCACCAGAGCACCAGTTACAATCTTCTATGATCCACAAACAATTACAGTCCCTTCAGCAGCAGCAATCAGTCCAGTCACTGTCACAGTGCCCGGACCAGTACCATATGAAAGCAATAGGGCCATCCCTTGGCACTATGGCTCAGACGTGTACTGCGAGGGAAAAAGAATCACTCTGGAAACATCAACACCTGCACCACAAATTGACAATGTGGGGGGAGGCGGAGGCTTCACTCGAAGCGGACGTCTCTTTGCTCCACCAATGCAAAGACCTACTGCCGAAGCAGAAGCTGCTGCCAAGGCAAAAGGAAAGAGCCCGGTGCAGGAGGATCAAACTGTTAAAGAAGCCTTGAAGACACCGTTCGATCAAGAAGTTGATGAGTTTATGAGAATCATCAAAAAGAGTGATTACAAAATTGTGGATCAACTTCACCAGACGCCATCCAAAATCTCTATCCTCTCACTGCTTATGTGCTCCGAAGCCCATCGGAATGCACTGCTCAAAGTCTTGCACGCAGCTTACGTGCCTGAAGAGATTACTGTCAACCAATTGGAAACCGTGGTTGGAAATGTTACTGCTAGCAATGGGCTAGGGTTTACCAATTCTGACTTGACAACGGATGGCCGCAACCACAACAAAGCCTTGCACATAACCATGGAATGCAAAGGAGCTGTCCTTTCTCATGTGCTGGTAGACACAGGTTCGTCCCTGAATGTCTTACCAAAGAAAGCTCTGGTGAAGTTAGAATATGATGGACTGGCATTGAGACCCAGCAACCTGGTAATAAGAGCCTTCGATGGTTCTAAGAGATCGGTTCTGGGAGAGATTGAGCTACCTGTGACAATTGGCCCACAGACCTTTAAAACTATCTTTTATGTGATGGACATTCAGCCCGCCTACAGCTGTTTGTTGGGTAGACCCTGGATTCACGCCGCCGGCGCAATAACGTCTACCCTTCACCAAAAGTTAAAATTTGAGTGGGAAGGCCAAGTTGTCACAATCTGCGGGGAGGAGGATATATTTGTTAGCCATCTGGCTACTTATAAGTATATCGAAATGGATGGAGAGATCCATGAAACAATGAGCCAAGGTTTCGAAGCCTTGAATGTCAATGAAGCATCTGCCGTATCTGGGATCTCCATGTCATCATACCAATAAGCCCGGAAGGTTGTTGAGGAAGGAACTGCCCTAGGCTGGGGCAAGGTTTTAGCTGTGGAGGAGAAGAAAGACAAATTTGGGTTGGGTTACAGACCAACTCAACATCAAGCAAAGGCTGCTGAAGAGCCCGGTTTTGTCAGTGGGGGGATGCTCACCCCCGATGCTATCAACTGTCTGGAAGACGAGCTGGAAGAGGAGCGCAATCTGGAGAATTGGATTCGTCCGAAGATCCCGGGGAGCAGTATCTCGAACTGGTCTTCCCAGGAAGTTATAAGAGTTACTCGAGCAGAGTAATTATTATTTCCTGTATTTTTATTGCATGCATCAAAGTCTTGCATCTTGCCCAAGATGACAAGACTCATTTTGTAATCGGGCCATCTGTACTTTTTGTGCAAACAAGATTAATTAATGAAATATCAGACATCTTTTTGCAAATGAGTCTTTTTTTTCTTTTCTGCTCACTGTTTTTCCATTTTTCTTTTTGTACAAAAAAAAATAAATGGCGATGTTTTCAAAATGATAACTTTATTTCACTTTTTCTAAGCAAGATTAAAATCAATCACTAAAATGAACAAACTGAACCCTTGCAGAGAGTGCCTTCCTGACAACACCGACAACAGCACGGCTATGACTTCGTATGACTTTGACAATCCAATCAATCAAGCTGATGAAAGGGTTGATGAAGAATATGAGCTTCCTGAAGAGCTAGCCAGGTTGTTAAGACAAGAGGAAAAGGTTATTACTCCTCATCAGGAGGAGATTGAAGTGATTAATCTTGGTACAGACGAAGACGTGAAAGAGGTTAAAATCGGGGCCTGCCTGCAAGACTCAGTGAAGAGACGACTGATTGATCTGCTTCAAGAGTATGTGGACGTGTTTGCTTGGTCGTATCAAGATATGCCAGGGTTGGACACCGACATTGTTATGCACAAGCTGCCTTTGAGGGAAGAATGCCCACCGGTCAAACAGAAGTTGCGCCGCACTCGCCCGGACATGGAAATGAAAATCAAAGAGGAGGTACAAAAGCAGTGGGACGCCGGGTTCCTTGCTGTAACTAGTTACCCGCCGTGGGTTGCCAACATAGTACCTGTGCCTAAGAAGGATGGCAAAGTAAGGATGTGTGTTGACTACCGGGATCTGAACAGAGCCAGCCCGAAAGATGACTTCCCATTACCTCACATTGATGTATTGGTGGATAACACGGCTCAGTTCTCAGTATTCTCCTTCATGGACGGATTTTCAGGATATAACCAGATCAAGATGTCACCTGAAGACATGGAGAAGACAACCTTCATCACACCATGGGGCACGTTCTGTTACAAGGTGATGCCATTCGGACTGAAGAATGCTGGTGCAACATATCAACGGGCTATGGTAACATTATTCCACGATATGATCCATAAGGAAATCGAGTGTTATGTGGATGACATGATTGCCAAGTCCCTCACAGAAGAAGATCACCTGGTAAATCTGCTGAAGCTGTTCAAGCGCCTGAGGAAGTATCAACTAAAGCTGAACCCCAACAAGTGCACATTTGGGGTGCGATCTGGTAAGTTGCTGGGATTTATTGTTAGCGAGAAAGGGATTGAGGTTGACCCTGATAAAGTCAAAGCTATTCAAGAGATGCCTGCACCGAGAACTGAGAAAGAAGTTCGAGGGTTCTTAGGACGATTGAACTACATCTCACGGTTCATATCTCACCTTACGGCAACCTGTGAACCCCTGTTCAAGCTGCTAAGGAAAGAACAGACGGTCAGGTGGAACGAAGACTGCCAAAGGGCTTTCGACAAGATCAAAGAATACCTGCAAGAACCTCCAATCCTTATGCCTCCAGTTGAAGGAAGACCTCTGATAATGTACTTGACAGTATTAGAAGAGTCGATGGGGTGTGTGCTGGGCCAGCATGACGAGTCTGGTCGAAAAGAGTATGCAATATACTACCTAAGCAAAAAGTTTACCGACTGTGAACAACGTTATTCACTGCTCGAGAAAACTTGCTGTGCTTTAGCGTGGGCTGCTCGCCGACTGAGACAGTATATGTTGACCCACACTACCTTATTAATCTCGAAGATGGACCCAGTTAAGTACATTTTCGAGAAGCCAGCTCTTACCAGACGGGTTGCGAGATGGCAAATGATTCTCACGGAATATGACATTCAGTACACATCTCAGAAAGCCATCAAGGGCAGTGTATTGTCTGAATATCTCGCTGAGCAACCCATTGATGATTACCAGCCTATGAGATTTGACTTCCCTGATGAAGACATCATGTTCCTGAAAGCAAAAGATCATGAAGAGCCTGTTCACACTGAAGGGCCCGACCCGGAAGAAGAATGGACTATGATGTTTGACGGGGCTGTTAATATGAATGGTCGTGGTGTTGGTGCGGTACTCATTACACCTAAAGGAGTTCACATGCCTTTCTCGGCAAAACTTACTTTCAACTGCACTAACAACGAAGCTGAATACGAAGCTTGCATTATGGGTCTTGAGGAAGCCATTGACCTCAGGATCAAAACATTAACTGTATTCGGAGATTCAGCGCTAGTAATCAACCAGACCAACGGCAAATGGTATACACACCAGGATCATCTGATACCTTACAGGGATTATACGAGGAGGTTATTGACTTTCTTTACAACAGTCAAGCTTGAGTATATCCCTCGGGACGAGAATCAATTCGCAGATGCCCTTGCTACCATTTCATCCATGATCAAAGTTCAGGCTGCTAACTTCGTACCTCAAATTCCAGTATCCAGACTTGATAGACCAGCATATGTATTTGCGGCAGATGTTGTAAAAGACGATAAGCCTTGGTTCCATGACATCAAAAGCTTCTTGGAGGATCAAACATACCCACCTGGGGCATCTTCCAATGATAAGAAGACTTTGAGAAGGCTTGCTGGTAGTTTCTTTCTGAACACTGACGGGTCTTTATACAAAAGGAACTTTGATATGGTACTCCTCCGATGTGTTGACAAGACGGAAGCAGATTTGTTGATGCATGAAGTGCACGAAGGATCTTTTGGTACCCATGCAGGAGGGCATGCCATGGCTAAGAAATTGCTAAGATCAGGTTATTACTGGATCACAATGGATGCAGACTGTTGTACCTATGCCAGAAAGTGTCACAAATGCCAGATGTACGCAGATAAGGTGCATGTGCCTCCCAACCCTTTGAACATCATGTCTTCACCATGGCCCTTTGCTATGTGGGGCATTGATATGATCGGCAAAATTGAGCCAACCGCTTCAAATGGCCACAGATTCATCTTGGTCGCCATCGATTATTTCACCAAGTGGGTTGAAGCAGCCTCATATGCAAACGTTACAAGACAAGTGGTAGCCAGATTTCTGAAAAGAGATATTATTTGTCGATATGGAGTTCCCGAGCGAATCATTACTGATAATGGTTCCAATTTAAACAACAAAATGATGGCAGAATTATGCCGGGACTTCAAGATCCAACATCACAATTCTTCTCCTTACAGGCCAAAGATGAACGGCGCTGTCGAGGTAGCAAATAAGAATATCAAGAAGATTGTGCAGAAGATGGTAGTCACTTACAAAGACTGGCATGAAATGCTACCGTTTGCCTTGCATGGGTACCGCACTTCAATCAGAACATCCACTGGGGCAACACCGTATCAACTTGTATATGGTATGCAAGCAGTCCTACCTGTTGAAGTTGAATTACCCTCCCTACGGGTACTAATGGATGTTAAACTAAGTGAAACAGAATGGGTTCGGTCCCGGTTCGAACAACTGAGTCTGGTCGAAGAGAAGAGATTGGCTGCAATCTGTCATGGGCAGTTATATCAGAAGAGAATGAAGAAGGCCTTCGATCAGAAAGTCAGGCACCGAGAGTACCAAGTGGGAGATCTTGTGCTGAAAAGAATCCTTCCTCCTCATACAGACCACAGGGGCAAGTGGACTCCAAATTATGAAGGACCATTCGTTGTAAAGAAAGTTTTCTCTGGTGGAGCACTGATGCTCAGCACCATGGATGGTGAAGATTTCCCGTCCCCTGTGAATTCAGACGCAGTTAAAAAATACTTCGCATAAAATGACCCGCTGGACATAAAAACAGAATGTAAGTCCAGGCAAAAACAGGGCATCCCGGCGAGTCAAAAACAGAATAAAAGACTCGGGCAAAAATAAGGGAAATAATTGAAAAATGTACACCCGCTGAGTTGAAAAGCCGCATTGGACAACTCAGGCAAAAATGGGTATCCCGATGGATTGAAAACCTGAAAGGGCGATCCATGCAAAATAAGGGAATAAGCGAGCAACTGCATTCTGAATTCGTCTGTATCACCTACAACTTGGAAAGCTCCAAAAGGATCAAGCTTCGATCAGAATCAGCCTCCTTCAGAAAGCAAGACGAGAAGAACGTCATTGTCATACGAGTCATAGCAGAAGAGGAAGCTCTTTGAAAGCGCCGTCAACATCGCCAGCATTTTGTTTCTCAATTTGTAACAGTCTCTTCATTTTAGGAGATTTGTTTCTTTGACTGTATCTCGCCAATTCAGGGCGTTTGGATTAATAAAATCAGAATTTTCAGTCATGTTTCGTCTTGTACATTTTATTTGCAAAAAATGTCTGATGTCTCTAAAAAAGGAAAATATAATTGCATAAGTACAGATGTTTTTCTCAAAAAAAAAAAAAAAAAAAAAAAATAATAATAATAATAATAATAATAATAATAAAAGCACATGCTTGCAGGGAATGTAATTACTCTCGAAAGTACTTAACTCCTATGACGGAATCCAGTAGAGGATACCTCGGGACCTTTTGTGCGTTTCCTTATCTTTGCAGGATTGCAGGTATCCAGAACGCAACTTGGGGCATGCAAGTTACATTCCAGCAAGTTGGTAAACCAACAAACAGTCTTAGCACTCAAGGTGCTCTCTCCCCAGCTGAGCTACCTATAACTCTCCCCAGCTGTAGTACCAATCATTCTTCCTCAGCAGAATGCAGGAATCAGGGAATCATCTCCCTACAAAATCCTCAGCCTCTATCTAGAAGAGCAACGCATGAAGGAGTCACAACAGAGTACGGAAAGCTTCTACAAACCCCAGCTGGGTCCCATATTACAAGGATATGTCAATCAGCGACCTAGATCACCAAGCAAATACATCTCACCAGATCTATCAATGATCTCATCCCCAGCTGGGAGGTCCATTTCAAGCAGATCGACCAGAGATCTTCACAGCAGCGGGATCCGAATCCCGGATCGTTATCTCTGCATAATCATGGCATTTGCATCATATTCACCCACAAAGCGTAGCATTCCGTCTAATACGGAGCATTACGGCAAAAATCAAACACATAGCATAATCACAAGCCATATCGTGAATCGAGCACTTGTGAATAGTAACCATTCATCAGTGTACAGAATACTTTCCCCAGGGCCCCCAGCAAAAAAAAACAGTTGCCTCACATTCACGAACACCAGTATATACTCTTTTGACACCCGTCCGTGTCATCACTCCCCAGTAAAGTTGCCTGAACACACTTTACAAACAAATCACCCGTATTACGGATACTTCCTGACACCCATCCGTGTCAGATCACCAGCAGAAAGCCAAAGACATCCTCTTTGCACTCACTTGTATATTCATTTTCTTGACACCCGTCCGTGTCATATCCCCAGCGCAGTCGCTTACACTTTTACGACCCATATACTTGTTGATATTATTACACTTTTCTCTTTTGACACTCGTCCGTGTCACTCTCCCCAGCAGATTAAACACTCATCTATACAATACTCATACTCACTACTCATGCTATACACCATCTATATCCCCACAGATTCGACAGTGGTCCTTGTTCTTTGTTAACCAGTTGGTACTCATCCGTACCATCATCTCAGAACATTGCGTCTAGTGTTTGTTTCTACATGATACTCGTCCGTATCATAGTCTTAAGGATGCTCGTCCGCATCTTTAATCCATACACCATGTCAAACGCTTGTATCTTCTTGAATATAGATGCTCGTCCGTGTCTACTATTCCCCCAGAAGAACCATCAGATTCAACACTCGTCCGTGTTCTTTGTTAACCCGTTGATACTCGTCCGTATCATCATCTCTGAACATGTGTCAGTTTGTTTCTACCCGATACTCGTCCGTATCGTAGTCTTAGGGATGCTCGTCCGCATCTTTAATCTATACACAATACCAAACACTCATACCCTTTGTTTCTTGGATGTGAACACTCGTCCGTGTTTACTATTCCCCAGTAGATTGCAAACAAATTTTCCTTTTTATCTGACGCTCGTCCTGTGTCATGATAAACCCGAGAGCAGCCGTACCCTGCTGAGTGGTCGTCCTCCACTTCTTGATGGTCGTCCTCCATCATGCTCATCCGATGGCCGTCCCCATCGTTGATTTTAGCAGCCGTCCCCTGCTAGGTGGTCGTCCTCCACCCCTTTGATGATCGTCTTTCATCATTCTATCCAATGGCCGTCCCCATTGTCGATTTTGGTTATCTGGCATTCGTCCTATGTCATGAGAAACCTCGAGAGCAGCCGTACCCTGCTGAGTGGTCGTCCTCCACTTCTTGATGGTCGTCCTCCATCATGCTCGTCCGATGGCCGTCCCCATCGTTGACCTCTTCTATCCGATGGCCGTCCCCGTCGTTGATATTTTCGGCAGCCGTACCCTGCCAGGTGGTCGTCCTCCACCTTTGATGGCCGTCCCCATCATAATTCCTTTATTACCCAACAGAGCAGCCGTCCCCTGCTAGGTGATCGTCCTTCACCTTTGATGGCCGTACCCCATCATCTGTTTATTTCATTTATTCTTTAACCCGATGGCCGTCCCCGTTGTGGTCCCTTTTCCTTTTCTTTTAGCCCGATGGCCGTCCCCATCGTCGGTTACCTTGCTTTATGAACTTGATGGCCGTCCCCGTCATGCTTCATTAATATCCAGAGATTTTACAACTTTATCTTGATGGCCGTCCCCATCATAATATTTTATTTTCCCCAGCTAGTCGGCCGTCCCCGTCTTAGCTTTACCATTTATCCCCAGCATGTCGGCCGTCCCCGTCATTGCTCTTTACCCAGCAGTCGTCCTCTGCTCGACGGTCGTCCTCCGTCGCCCACACTTTACAATGCACTTTATTTTCCTTTTACAATCTATATCCCTTTTCTTCTTCATTCTGTGAGTGCAAATTTTGGACTGTCTTTGATATTCAACCACAAGTTATCTTGTTTGCCTAACAAGCCGTCGCTCACAGCTAACTCATGTTTGAATAGGGGCAGCTGTAAACACCCCAAATTTGCCCTCACCCATTCACACCATGGCTTGTGATCATTTCATATACATAATCTCAATCATGGCATCTCATACCGCATTTGTTCAAAGTCATTTGCATCTAGGGTTTGTGATCCGAGCAATCCAGAAGCTTCAAGAGCCACTCCAAAGGTCTTCAATGTTCAAGCATCATATTGTATGCCCTCAAAGTCAAAAGAATGCCAAAGAATCACAGGAACCGGAGATGGCATGGAAACGGAGCCAGGTTATGAGGTTCGCGCGTATCAAGTTTCACGAAGAAATTCTATGGGAAGGGTATCTAATCAAGGGATGACTTCTGGAACATGTCAGTACAGAATCAGGATATCTGAGGCTCCCGAGGTCCCGACCAAAGGGTATACTTCGTCATTTTGATTGCATATGATCTTTATTTGATCATATGGGATGCCAGAAGTTCACAAGACTGAGGAGTTTCGAGCCACTTTGCGAAATGGCCTTGAATTGAAGAACTTGCAAATTCTCATGGCAAGCTTTTGTGTAACTCCAGTGCGACTTCCAATCATCACGCAGGCATGAATCAGGGCCTTAAATTTTTTGAATGCACCAAAGAATCTCCAAGTTTCACGACTTAGGCCTCAAGGGATCACAAAGGGGGCAGACTTGTACCAATTTGCGAAGACCCGTGTGACTATGCCTCCATTTGTTGTAATTCCCAAGATTTGGTCCATGGGCCTGTGCCACACCAGCTATCCTTACCTATCAAAGGCCTTACAAGTGCGTTTCCTGCAAATCATTTCAATCAACTGGGGTCTCGTTGATGGTTGAGTGTTACTAAAATTTCAAAGTTGATTTTAAGATATTCCGATTTTATTTCCAATAAATTGATGAGTTATGGGTTAAACTTATTGCATTTTTGAAAAGAAAAATGATAAGTGTGATCTTTTTGATTCATTGGTTTCGGAAAAAGGAAAGGAAAAAAAGATTCATGGTATCATGAGGGGCTTGGATTCAAATGGCATTGCATAGGAATTCCGTGGTATTATGTTGGGTTTGGATTATGTTGGATTTGGACTTAGTTGAATTTGGATGCACATATGTTTGGAGTTATGGTTCATTTGTTGTTGCTATGTGTTACTCAAGGTACATTGTTTTCAAGCGTGTTAATGTCGATATTGTCCAAGTTTTATAAGATGTTGAAGTCTTGATTGGTGTATTGTCAAAATAAATGAAAATGAAAGTCAAAGACGATGAGCTTGAAGAATATAATTGTATAACATTTGGTGTCAATTAGTGAAGGCTCAAGGCCATACTCCAAAAGTCCTAACTACATTTCAAATATCCATTGCTATCCCAAAATAATTGTTTATGTTACAAATTCCAATTCTATCTGTTACAAAATCATGGTAGTACAATTTAAAAGATAATTCCCAAATCAAATCCTGCGAAGAGCAATGGTGATATTTTTGACATTGAGGATGGGAAAGTTCCTGGAGGTGATTATGTTTCTTTGAAGGAGGTTGATGCAGACTGTTCGCCCAGTTCATCTTGGGAGTGGGCGGAGAACAACTCTGGCGTGGACGGCGACTCAGAAAATCCAGGGTCTGATTGGGCTGGGAGTTCTTCGCCAGATGCCTCCATGGCTGACATCATTCCAGTGCTTGATGAGCTCCACCCGCTTTTAGACGTAGAAGCCCCACAGCCTGCTCATTTGTCCCATGTTGGTTCTGCATTTGAGAAATCTCAGAAGAGTAGCAATGATGATGATAATGATGACCACAGTGTTTACATCGAAATGACATACCAAGGCTACAGCAGTAGCAGCCAGGAATTGACGCCGGCAATAACACTCAACAAAGGCCAGCACCTCCCGTAGCTCCGCAATCAAGTTCTCTTGCTCATTCTTGATGACCTGTACAAGACACCAGTTGAAGTTCGAATTCAGCACAGGCATTTTGGTTGCTGCAGTGAAAATATGAAGTTTACTTAGCAACGGAAAATCACGACATAATAAGCGTTGCTTAAACTCAAGCCAAACTCAAAAATGGAAGTTAAGCTACAACCTTATTATCACTACAACTAAGTGATTTAACTAAAAAAAAAAAAACTGTGTCACCTCCGCAAGTCTTGTGCTGAACTCGTGAAAATGGTATCACCGTCACCTGAAAGAGAAAAGATCACGAGGTCAAAATTGCAAGAATGTCAAAGCAATGTTTGAAATTAGTTGCAAACCAGTCGCGGCCAAATCAGTTGTCCAAATTGCTGATGAATGGACGGCTTTCCGTGATACAGCTTTTAACACATAACCAATGTTTGAGGCAAATGCCAACAATATCACCCTGTCTTCCCATTGCATCTTCAACAACAGAGGCAGCAATAACCGGCTTCATCTGCTCAACTGCCGTATAGCTCCATGAACCTAAGTCAGCATAAATTGTCCCATTTGATGCAACAGAAGTCCGTGAGCTAGCCTCGGCTTCAACGACAACAATCTCAACAAACAATTTCCAAGAAGGCCTCTGGAACCTACAGAGTTTGCAGGATGTTGAAAAGAGAGATGGAGTTTGGTACTTGTCTTCTCCTCCCATCATTGGCATAGCAACACCTCTCTTTACAGGACTAACATAACTTGGCCTATAAGTTTGACCCAAAACTCCTTCAATAAAATCAGTAGGATTTTTAAACTTGAACTGTGTCTCCAAATGAGCAAAAACATCATCCGATGGCAATTGGTAATTATGCGCTTTGTTTTCTTTTTTTCTCCAATAGGCCTTACCCTTATGTCGATTTCAAGCAAACCGGAAACCGTGACTCTAACACTGTTTTTATCATCTGTTCTCTCCACAACCACTTCCCTTTCATCTCCATTAGTCTTCCATTCCGCGTCATCATCAGTAGGAATGCTTACTAATTCACCGTCCCACTTCACGCTAAGAGAGTCAACATTCTCATTCCATTGAGTTACTCTATTAGCTGCAATAACAAGAGTGTGACTGTCGAACATAACAGAAAGTGCTTGCACCCATGTGTAGTCGCGTGTCCTTCCCTGAGGCCGAGTCCCAATGAAGTGCGCGTTGATTTGGAATTCGTCATCCGAAACAATCGCAAAGTTTCCTCCTGTGGCTCCGTGGAAGTAGAACATCACACCGTCACCACCAACAAAGCGAGGATCATAGCACAATGAACCAAAGCCATCACAGTTTCCTCTTCTAACTGCAAATAAACCAAACAAACTCAACATTAATTCCGTATTCTACTAGCTATGTGTAACTAATTTTATGGAATAGCATGAGATGAAAAAAATAATGTATTTGACATTGTCACGTGGGTCCGGATCATCCGACTAAGATTAGACGGTTCACATAAGTCACATCCAAAATATAAAGGCGGAGCATGAGTCGCCCGATCAGGTTTTTTTACTACTATATATATCTGAGTATATATAGATGTGAACTTACAATTGCAAGTGGCCCCACATTTGCTGCTGCAGTCAAGGAAACAAGCTTTATCCTTCTAGTCTGTTGACATTGAAACAAGACTGTGCATTAGAGGTTTTTCTAGCCAGTTCAAACTCTATCAGTTTAAGATGAAAAATGAATAGCATAAAGTACCTGGCTCATGTTTAATGTTATCCCAAAAGAAATCAACTTCAGCTCTTCATTAGTGTGTAATGGAGAGTACTACCAAAATGGTGAAATCCACATCATTTCGAACCATTGGTAGAGCAG
The DNA here is from genome assembly GCA_963966055.1 of Lathyrus aphaca. Classification (NCBI taxonomy): domain Eukaryota; kingdom Viridiplantae; phylum Streptophyta; class Magnoliopsida; order Fabales; family Fabaceae; genus Lathyrus; species Lathyrus aphaca. Next base: position 437,627,049 of record OZ014521.1, read on the forward strand.
AGAGGATTATCCATGTAGTCATCACAGTTCGACTTATTCACTTTCCTGAAACATCTGCTGCTCAAGATAGGAAGAGTTGGCAGCCTTGGTTCTCTGAGTGGGTCCTGCAAAATTCAAAAAATTATCACATGGTTAGCAGTTAAAAAAAAATTGAGTTTACGGCGGTAAAAAGAATGACTAATTCAATCAAATCACAACCAAATCCAGTTCCATTTCAAAAAAAAACTAGTTCAACCAAGGTGCATACCAAGGCATAAACAGACAAAGAGCCATAGCAGGAGTGTCAGCAGTGGTGCAGAACAAAATTTCACAAAATAGCAAAGACAATTTCTGTTACGGAAAAGAAGAAGAAAACATTGCCAGTTTGAAATTGTTTCAGTTTTAAATCAAAATTCTTGAAAACCCTAACTCTCAATATAAAGGCCAAGGTGAGTTCGTGAATCAGGGGAGCACATAGCCGCAACTGAGGAACTCAGAAGCAAAGTTTACAAAAAAAAAACCCTAGAGGAACCCTAATCACAATACACAGCCGCAATTCAAAAGACTCAGATACGAAAGTTCACCAAAACCTAGCCACCATTCAATTCAGAAAGATCAACATCAACAAGAAGCTGAGAGGTCAAGGAAGAAAGGAGAGAAGAAAGCTATATCGAAAGAACAAGGGAAGCATAATACCTGTCGAAGCATCCCGAATCGGTAGTGATTGCTTTCTTTAATCGAACAATATTTGTTGTTGTCTGTTTCTTGCTCATTCGATTTTGTTCTCGTTGTTGTGCGGATTGATGATTTGTTTACGCTCTAAGTAGGCTTTGGGTTTAGGTTCCCAGTTTTTCTCAGAATGATGTTTCCTATTTTCTAGTGAAGAAACATTTCCGTTTTCACAAACAAATTAGGGCCGGCGTGTATGTTGTCTTTTGGGGTACTTTGAGTTTGCCATTTGCGTTTTAGGGATGAACCGGGTCGGTTTTGACCCAGCCAGCATCACTTGATCCACATGGGCCCACGCGGATACCTCTGCTGGTTGTCCATGTTCATATGTTTTTTTATTGTTATTGTTTAATTTTCCTTTTTTCTATATACATACAAAATGAGTTTTCTTAAAAAAAATCAATGAAACATTTATTTGTTTTTTTTAGAATAAGGTATTTATAGATTTAAGTGTTCAACTAAATAATTCTTTTTTTAAGGAGGAAGAAAATATTTTTATTATATAGGATAAAGTTTTTTTTTTAGGTTAATTTGTCAACCATTTCCTTTAATTAATTTCATTTTAACTTAGCTATTTATCATTCGTTCGTTTTCACTTGCACAATAATTCATATCATCTTGTAACTCTCCTTGTATCATGAACATGTTTCTATTTTCGGTTTGCATCCTAATATCAAGTTCATTTTCACTTTATTTCTTTCTTTCGTGCTAACTTTTCAGGTGGTAAGTATTCCGAGAAGTGAATTTGCCTTCACTTCTCGCATTTCCTCTTCATCTCCTTTGTGCATTATTGTTACATTTTTTTTTTGTATTGGAGTGGGCTTGCTCCTCCCTGTTTATTATACCTTCTTTCCTCGAGCAACTTGACTTCTTAAGTGAAGCAAGTTGTTTTGCTCCTCTTTGCTTCTTGATCCTTTCATCTGCTTCCTGGTGGCTCTCTTTGAAGATATCTCTAAAAGACCACACAAACCCTAGGGTTTCCAAGCATGTTAACAATTAGGGTTGATTAGTCCCCCCATTTAGCTTCCACCTTTGTGTCATCTTTGAGTCTCCTTTTCTCACCTCATAATTAGGGACTAAACCCTAAAGGCTTCAAGGCTTTGTGATTAAGCTTATGCCTGCATCCTTCTCTTAGGATGGAGTGTATAACTTTAATCCTAAGTGTTGAATCCTTAATGTGTTTAGATCTCTTAATCAATCCACATAATAATCATCAAGACATTACACTTGTAACTTGGGCCTTGCATTAGGGTTCTAATTCTTCCTTAATTGGTTAAGAAGGACTAACCCTAGTGTTAATGGACAAGTCCCCCTCAAGTTGTCTTACAAATCATAAAATTCACTTCATCATCATACCATTAAATAAAATTCACTTAATCAAAGGCTTGTTTTGTCATGAGTTTAATCCCTAATCATGGATTAAGTTGAGGAGCTTTCCTCAGCTTAAACTTTCTCATCTATTATCCTTCTATTAGGATGGTGTAATGAGTCTGTTTAATCCTTGATTATGGCTTAACCTCATTACTCAACACTAAACAAAAAACACCAAAAACATCTAAGTAATCACAAATAGGTTAATGGTCTTAATCCTACACCAAAGGTAATTAAGTGTGAGAATCTGACTTCACACTTAAGGTACCCTCATTACCCCTAATCAGAGGGAAGATGTGATGAGTTTACTAAATCCATTGGTTTAGACTTAAGCTCATTAACTTATGACAAACTTCAAAAAGCAATAAAAGACTGAAAACACAAAAACAAGCAATAATCGTCTCCTCTGGGATTCTTTTCTCATCTCATTCACTCATAAACGAGAACTCGCTTCTTCCATCTAATGCAAGACAGTTAGCACCTGAGCCAGACAGGTCATACACTTGAGCATAGACAAGCAAGCGGTTCACAAGTCAATTCATCCTTTCAGTCTCTTTGGGTCGAACTACGGTGTTCTGACTTCCTCATTGCACGAGAGGATACGTAGGCATAACTTAACAGTTATCGAACAAAAGTCTCTGTATATTCCCCCTCCTTCCAGTTTCATTCTTTTAAGCCTCATGGTCATGAGCATTTTATTCTTGATCTCACACTGGCACATCATTTACACACTTCACATTCTTTTACACTGACACCTGTACATCCTTTTCCAGCTTTTATGCACAGATTGCACTGACACTACCCCCTTTAAAACACAAATCTTTCAAGCGTGGATCCCGTCGAGTACGACGGACAATCTGGGTGCTAATACCTTCCCAGGTTGTAACCGACCCCCTTTCTCAGTCTCTCTGGTTCGCAACCGTCTTATCCATATCTTTCTAGGTCTATGCAGCATTGCCTTTCCTCCGGGATAAAAATGCCTAGCTGGCGACTCTATTCATCTCCAGTGAGTTCACGGCTGTGTGTTCTCATTGTCCCTCTCGCCGACCGTTCGCGTCTGTACCTTCATCTGATCCCTTTTCATTTGTCGGGAGCGACATTTGGTACAGGCACAATGTAGCTACCCAAGGTGGGTAACTAGTTACGGCAAGAAATCCGGCATCCCACTGCTTCTGAACTTCCTCCTTGATCTTCATCGCCATGTCAGGACGAGTTCTTCTCAGCTTTTGTTTCACGGGAGGACAGTCTTCTCTCAATGGTAGCTTATGCACAACAATGTCAGTATCCAACCCTGGCATATCTTGATACGACCAGGCGAAGATATCCACATATTCACGTAGCATACCAATCAACTCTTTCTTTACTTCGGCCTGTAGACTGGCCCCAATCTTTATCTCTTTCTTTGACTCCTCTGTCCCAATATTGATAATCTCTATTTCTTCCTGATGAGGATGAATGACCCTTTCCTCTTGTTTCAACAACCTGACCAATTCTTCGGGGAGTTCATAGTCTTCCTCAACCCCTTCATCAGCTTGGTAGATATGATTGTCGAAGTCATGCGTGGTCATAGAAGGAACGTTATCATTAGAATCCGGATGATCAATACTGCACAGATGATGTGCTTATTTCAGAATCTGTTTTTTTTCAAAAGAGATGCAAACACACAAACAAAAGAAAAACACATTGCCATTTTATTTTTTGTGAAAAATTTAAAACGAAAGAAAGTGAACGCAATTTTCTTGAAAAAATGTCCTTTATTTCATGGTAAAATATAAATGCATTAAAAGAATGGTGGCCCTACAAATGGATCCGTGCACCTTGGGCAGAGTGCAGGATTGACAATGCAACATGATAAAAAAGGAAACAAGTAAATTACTTTGGTTGCCAGGTAACTTGGACGATGTCTTCAGCAGACCAGTTCCTGAGCTCTTCCCCGGGCACACAGGGGTGAATCCAGCTATCCCAGTTGCAGTCAATGTCTCTTTCTTCGCTTGTTGCACAAATATGGTTGCGATCGAGCATCCCGACGCTTGTGAAAGTTATGGCTTTACCACTTTGAGACCAGTTGGACCCATCAGGCTGATAACCAAGCCCAAACTTGTCATCTTTCTTCTCTAATTCCAGCAACTTGCCCCAACCCTGGGCACTTCCAGATTGAACCACTTCTTTGGCCTGCTTGTAGGAGTGAATGGAGGTCCATTCCTTCTCATTGTTCCTTTCTACCGAAGCCAAAATGCTGACATTAACCACTTCGAAGGCCTGACACAGCGTTTCATGGATCTCTCCGTCCATCTCCACATATTTGAAAGTTGATATGTGGCTCACAAAGATATCTTCTTCCCCACACACAGTAATTACTTGGCCATCAACCACATATTTAAGCTTTTGATGCAAAATGGAGGTTACTGCTCTTGTAGCATGAATCCAAGGACGTCCCAGCAAGCAACTGTACGCGGGCTGAATATCCATGACATAAAATGTGCTCTTGAATACTTGAGACCCTATTTTCACAGGTAACTCAACTTCTCCGAACACAGACCTTTTGGACCCATCAAAGGCTTTAATTATCAAATCACTGGGTCGTAAGACGATACCATCGACATTCAACTTCATTAAGGCTTTCTTCGGGAGTACATTAAGAGAAGAGCCCATGTCAACCAGGACATGTGACAAAACAACACCCTTACACTCCATAGTAATATGCAATGCTTTGTTGTGATTACAGCCTTCTGAAGTAAGGTCTCTATCTGTGAAGCCTAACCCATGGCTTGCATTCACACTGCCCACTACAGCCTCCAGCTGATTAACATTTATCTCCTGAGGAACGTATGCCATTTGCAACACTTTCATCAAGGCTTCTCTGTGAGCTGGAGAACACATCAGCAAAGACATAATTGATATCTTGGATGGCGTCTGGTTCAACTGTTCAACTACCTTATAATCACTCTTCTTTATTATCCGCATAAATTCCTCCACTTCTTTCTCAAAGGTGCCTTGTCCAGCAGCATGAGTTGTCGTTTCTTCGGTCGCTACCTGCTTTCCTTTAGCCTTTGCAGCAGCTTCAGCTTCAGGAACTCCTCTCAGAACCTGAGGAGCAAAAAGACGACCCCTTCTTGTAAAACCACCAACCCCTCTGACGTTCACCACAGTCGGGTCAATTGTTACTGACTTACTCTCGATTTTCTGCCCTACCACATACACATCTGAGCCATAATGCCAGGGAATAGCTTTATCATCAGTATAAGGAACAGGCCCGGGAACAGTAATAGTAACAGGACTGACTTCCGGAGCATATATAGTCACAGGCTCCCTCCTGGCAGGTACTTCAGTTGGGTCATAGTAGATGGTTATGGTGGACACACAATCACCTTTATCATCAACCTTGTCAAACTGCAACGACCCCTCATCAATCAGATTTTGCAACCCTACCTTTAGGTCTTCACAGCGTTCACTAAACTCAAACACTTTTCACAATCAGAACCACATCCAGGAAACACTTGTCCTTTTAACAGCCTTTCTTTCACCACCAGCAGTGGAGTCTTCACTTCTTCTATGTTCAGAACCAGGCTTAACTTCTCACCTCTGTCAACAACATTTATTCTCGCCCCTCCATGGTTTGGAATAGGGTTTGAAGTAACATTAGGCGGTGGTGTGAAATTAATCGCTTTTGAGTCGATCAAATATTGAACTTTATGCTGTAGCGCCCTGCATTTCTCAGTTGAGTGCCCGGGTGCCCCTGAATGAAATGCACATCTAGCATTGGCATCATACCCCATTGGAAGCTCTCTAGGTGGAGGTGGTGCTAATGTCCTCAGTTGTATCAAGTTCAGGTTTAGCAACCTCTACAGCAGTGTAGTATATGTCATGGGAATTGCTTCAAGCACCCTATTAGCCGGACGAGCTTGTCTCGGTTGATAAGGTCTTTGTTGATAATTGTTACATTATGGCTGTTGTTGTTGTTGCTGTTGTGGTTGAGTCTGTACCTGCTGCACAAGACTTGAAGGGATAGTGACAACTGCCACTTGCTCATATGATCTTCTATATCCTCGGCCCCGTCCTCGGCCATACACAGCATTGGTTTCACCTTCTCTCCTTCTTGAAGGTCCATTAAAAGTTTTTCTTACACCGCTCGAGCTACTCGCACCGGTGTCCTGAATCTTTCCCATCTTTAACAAAGTTTCGACCCTCTCGCCTGCTATTACTATATCATTGAACTTAGTAGCTGAACAAGACGCCAGTCTCTCGATAAACACCCCTTGCAAGGTTCCCATGAACATATCAGCCATCTCATTCTCCAGCAATGGTGGTTGCACTCTGGCAGCAAGCTGACGCCACCTTTGGGCATACTCCTTAAACCCCTCCTTAGCATTTTGAGACATGGTCTGCAGTTGAGTGCGATTTGGAGCCATGTCCAAATTGTACTGGTATTGCTCCACGAACGCCTCTGCCAAGTCCTTCCAGCTCTTAATGTTAACCCTACTCAGCTTCATATACCACTCCAAGGAAGCCCCCATCAGGCTATCCTGGAAGTAATACATCCATAGCTTCCCGTCGTCAGTATGGGCAACAATTCTTCCTACAAAGGACTGGAGGTGAGTCTTTGGACACGCTGTGCCGTTGTACTTATCGAAAGTAGGAATCTTGAACTTGTAAGGGATTCTAACCCCTGGAACCAAGCCCAAGTTAGTGATATCGAACCCCAGAGAGCTCTGAGATTGAATGGCCCTGATCTGTTCAGCCATCTCTTCAAACTTCCTGTTCATTTCAGCCCCTTGGCCTTCCGCTTCGTCTAGGAAAGTAAACTGTTCGTCTTGACCATCCATCTGTACATTGTTCAGTCCATCATTGATAATGGTGACCCCTGGCTGTGCCACAGGGATTTCAACTTGACGGGTGCCAGCACCGTTGCGATTACCTCCATCAACAACCCCATTGTTTCTGGCTTGATTATTTTCCACCATCTCACGTAAACGTTCTTGATTCTGACCCATCCCTACCATAAGGGTCATGAAATTGTCCATCCTAAATCTCAAGTCAGCTAAATCAGCCTGCATTTGATCCATCACTCTTTCTCTGTAGAGTCTTGTGGGATATCTGTGTACGATCGGCTGTTCTCGAACCTTCCTGGGAGCTATAGTGCCTGAAAGGACATAAATGTTAGAAACTGAAGAACTACCTGCAAAACAAACAAACACGTTATATGCATGCAATGTAACTACTCATGTTTCCAAGTTTAGGCATTTATGTGCCCCAGTTCTGGTATTTGCTCCGGATAACCACTTTGAGTATTAATTTTCAAACTTTCCCTTTGAAGAGTGTTCAGATTTTAGCAGTATCAGACAAACAAGCTTTGCATATTCAAAAATGGTAATTTGCATATTAACACTGCATAACATGGATAACCCACTGCCGGCCAAAAGTTAGAGCACAAACAAATTCCCCGGAGGGTTACAAGTTGATACAAGAACAAAAGACAAAAGATAAAGCAAGACTCCTAAAAAAAGTCTGTAGGTAGTCTGAACAACAATAAATAAAAACTAAACTAAAGACCCAGGTTCTTCTGCAGCTGCCTCTGTCCTGTTCTTCTTCACACCTACTCTCAGCTTGAGCTCTTCAATCTCCTTCAATGCCTCCTCCAGGGCAATCTGGCTTTGTTCCAACTGCTGAGTCTTTTCCCTTCGTATGTTGTGGACTTATTCCACTTCTTCTTTCTTGAAGGCCATTTGTACCTCGGAAAACTCTTCTTTTTCTTTATACTTCTTCTGCTCTTGTTCCCTTTGGCCTTGCAACCAAACAATGGACTGGAGAGCTTCTTTAAGAGTCTTCAAAGTCTTCTTACGCTCCGCTTCTCTTTTAGATTCCATCAGACCCAATCTCTGAAAGTGAGCTTCCCTTCCAGCAAACTCTTTCTCTTTAGTTTCTAATGAGGCTTGCATCTTCTGTAGCTTTCCCTCTGCTTCATTTTTAGCACGGTTAGCAAGATGGTACAAGTTAACCATTTCAGCATTCTCTATCCGGACTTCGTGTAGCTGAGCTTCCAGTTTCTTATATTCTTCAAGAGAGACAGTACTCCGACATGGCACTTCTTTAGGATATAATGGAGCTTCCACTGAGAATGGCATGAGCACTTTTTCTACACGTTTCTGCAACGATGTAGCAAAAGGAGGATATGTCTTGGGATCTATTCTGCCAATGTCCTTCTTACCTTTCCTCACCCTGTGAGCCCAAGCTTGAGATGCTTGTAGGACTAACTCTTTGTTTCCCTCCACAGGAAAGTACAAAGACTCAGCAAATTCTTCCATATTTGGTGGATCTCTCAGAGGATAACCAAATTGCTTCCTGGCTAATGTTGGATGATAACTGATCACACCCTTTTTTCCTAGCAAAGGCACTCCAGCAAATCTTCCACAACTGACCAACAACTCCTTTCCCAGTAGATCTCTGTCATATCCCCAAGCTATATCCTCAGAAGTTAGCCCCATTAGCCTCCTAGACCACCTTCACTCATCTCTCATCTCCTTGAAAGAGCCTGACTTTAGCAATTGCCAAGCAAACCACTCAGCAAATAATGAAGCACAACAGCCCACTGGTCCACCTCTGCCTTTCTCATTCCGGTAATGGACGTTGTAGTAGAAATCTCCCAACAGAGTTGGCACAGATTGCCTTTAGCAAATATGGAGATCACTTCCAAGCTCACAAATTCCTTTTCTCCCGGGAAAAGTCTAGATCCATACACCATCAGAGCTACCACAACACCAAAGTCTCCCCATTTTCTCTCTTTGGAATATTCTTCAGCCTCTGGTATAAGCACATTCCAAGGAAGTCCTTTGCCTTCACTGTCCTTCAGAGCCTTCTTGACCTTAGCAACAGGTAAACGACAGACTCTGGCTATGTCTTCTTCCTTAGGAACCACCTTAGACCCATAGTAAGGCAAAGTATCCCTGACTGGAACACCCAAAATGCTGGAAATCTCCTCCGAGGTAGGAGCCAGGATGTAATCTGGAAATACAAAACACCGCAACAAGGGATCATAAAACTGAAGCAAAGTGTGCAAGCTATCTTTCTGGTCTGCAGTAGGTTTGTCCATGTACTTCAATATCTGACCATACCTCTTTCTGAAATTTCCTAAGACTTGGTCATTCGTCAGCCCTGCTAATTTCTGAACACTTCTGACTTCTGGTTGAAGAAAAGTATAATGAACATTCTTTTTCCTTGTAATTTTCTTAACTTCTGCCATCTGGAGAGCTTACAATTACCAGAACTGGGTGCTAACTGTGAATAATAACCTGAAAAATGGAAACACAAACAGTTAATGCAAGTATGATGCAATGCAAATGTAATGCAGGCATATGATCAATCTGGGACCATCTAGATACTGGACATTGAATATAAGGACCCTCTGAATAACTGAAAACCAAGACCCTCTGAGCCATAACCCTCTGATAGAAACTCTCAGAACTATAACACCAAGAAAACCAGAACCATAAGGACCAAATCTCAACAAGGACCACACTGATAATGAGAGTATGTAGAGGCCGAGGGTTCCTGCAAACCTGTAAACCCTTCCCAATCTCACTGGTATGCTCCGGGTCAAACATCACGGACTCTCAAAGCCGAATAGCAATAATACTTTCACCATTTCCAAGAAATGGCTCATGACCAGATCAGGGAATCGGTTTGGTATTATATTCTACGCAGGGAGGCCTCAGTTATGTCCGGGAAACAAGGTCATCCTATGTAAGTCCCAGGTGGGCCCTCGGATGCGAATGGGTTTTCCACAAAATGTGGTATGCCATTGTCATCACTAGAGAGGGATGTTTCCACAAGGTTCTCAATGATCGGTCCCCAGCTGCACATAACTGTCAAGGTTATGAAATGAAAGAGGAAGATCCCCAAATCAAGACATTTCCAAGACGGTCGCAAATCTGGGCGTGGAACTCACTACTACCCCCATGACAAGATCTCATGAGGCCAAAGTGGAACCACTCTAAGTCCTAAGGTGCACTCGAGCCGTGGTAATGAGCTCATCTCTCAGAAACAGTATCACCCAAGCCCACCAAACAGAAAATCCAGTCTAGACATTCCAGTAATAACATATGATGCATGAAAATAAAATACTGAAAATTGTAAATAAATCTGTAAATAAACTGTAAAATAAACACACAACAACAAACAATCAACACCCCAAAGAAACAGAAACATGCAAGCGCTAGGAGAGATTCTCAAGGGAACCAGAGATTCTGGGTTCGATTCCCAGCAGAGTCGCCAGCTGTCGCTCCCTGGATTTCCATCCTGGTACAAACGCGAAAGTGGCGCGGAAAGAGGTAGAGTCGTCAACCAGGCATTTTTATCCCGAAGAAATGGGAATGGTAATGTTGCACAAACCAGAGGAAAGAAAAGGAAGGACACGAGTCCTGCGAACCAAAGAGACTGAGTTCGGGAGTCGGTTACGACCTGGGAAGGTATTAGCACCTAAAATCGTCCGCCGTACCCGAAGGGATCCACACTTGCAAATAAACTGTTTCAAAGGGTGAAGAAATGAAAGTTGCTGCAAAAATGAGACTGGAACTGGAAAAGAAAAGAAAAGAAAGGGGGAAAATGTAGGGAAAATAAAAGAGTGTACTCGAACGGGCCCTATCCCGCTGCCTACGTACCTCATCTGGACAATGAGGATCAGAGTCGCTGTAGTTCCCCTAACTAGGGGTGGAAAAGATTGCTTGTGTCTTAAGGCTTGAACTGCCTATGTCAATGCTCAGGTGTTGCAGGCTCGGACGACGAGTGCGTAACTGTCTTGCAAAATGACAAGTAGGAGCAAGTTCACGTACGGAGCGAAGGAGATGAGAAAAGAATTCCTGAAGGAAAGACGCTTATTGTTTGTTTGCGTTTTTTAGAAGCTTTTAGGAGTGTGTCATAAGGAAGTGAACTCAAGCTCTTTTCCACGGAATGTGCACTTGTCACTACATTCCAAGATGGAATAACAGAACAAGCACACTCAAGTAAGGAGAAGATCCCCAAAACTTGAATCCAGAGATTAGGGTTTAAGCTCACTAACTCATTAAACTTATTAAGTATTTTTTTTGTATTTTTGATGAAGAAGTGTTTTTTATGGTTTTCTTGGTGAAGATGATATCCTGATCAGACTTGTGCATCACAAGACAAGCTTGTACTATCCCAAGATGGGAAGACTACAAGTGTCTCATGGGATAAGGCTATTGCTTAAGATATCACTTCAATCTTTATTAAGTGTCTTCTTAGGTTTTTGAGATGAGAAGAGAAGAGAAACAAAAGGATCACAAAGGTAAAAGTCTACTGGGGGACTAAAGAATCCTAATTGTTATCATGCAAAGGTAATCCTAGGTTAGTGAGGTTTACTATCCTAAAGGAGGAGAAGATAAGAAGAAGAGAAGAAAGAAGAGAACTTCAAGAGCTATCAAACACAAACTTTATCAAGGCACAAGCATCAACTCAAGACCAGAGGGCATCCACAACCTATGAAGGCTATAAACAACTTAAATAAGTTGGCACAAGTGCCCTTCTACCCTAAATATTGAACATATGATCCAAAAGAAACAAAAGGGAACAAGTAAGGAACAAAAATTCGAATCAATTCAAGTATACATCCAAAAATTCCACAAACTTGCACAAATGACCTTCTATCATACAATATCAACATGCCAAAAGGAGGGGATCAAAATCAGAAGCTTAGCCATTCAAATAAAAGTTCAAACATGGATTAGGGTTAGTAGGCTTCATGCACATGTTAGAGAACAAAATCTCTTAAGCAAACTTCTAAAAATAAGAACAAAATTCACCAAAATACTACATCTCATCATAAATCCAGAGCAAAAATAATCATCTCAAAATTCAAAATAATGATCAAGATAGAAAATGAACAAGGCAGCATGCTTCAAAATGAAATAAAAACAATTAATTAAAAGAAACAATTAATTTCTACGTGGCAATTAAAAAATAAATGAAAAATAAAAATGCCAAAAATTAAAGAAAACTAAAAGAAACACTCATGAATATTTATATAATTTTTGAAACCCTAATTCTATTTTAAAAAATTAAACATCAAACTAGAAATAAAATGAAAATAAAAATAAATAAACGAAAGCAGGAGGTGCAAATAGCAAGAAAAACAGTTCATTTTAATTGGGCTTACAAAGTCAGAGGGTGAATAGTAAGGGAGACCCACTCAGTCTGCGCAGGCTCATAAGAATTATTATGGATAATCAATAAAAACTAGAAAAACACAGGCCAAAGGATTGATCTCACGCACGTGATGGAGTCAATAAACCAAACAAAGTCAACAGATCAAGCAATGTTAAGGCATGCACATGATAGTTAATATGAACTGGCACGCATCTGGCATTATTATGCAAAACAGAAACACATGAGGGACACCCTCTCTTTTAATGCGCTGTCACAACCAAGATCGTTCAGATCAAATGATCCAAGGGCAATGCAATCATCTTCTTCATTGAGCTCAGTCCAGAATCCGGTGACCGGAGCCTTAGCTCCGGCACCGGAAAATTCAATCATATGAACAAAACAACACAGAAATACATCAAAACCTCCAGATCAAGTCATTAAGCTACACTGAATCCAAATATGCTCATGAAATTCACAATAGATCAAAGAACAAGCTGGATCGAAGAAAAACAACTCTGATCATCAAATTTCAAATCACCATAAAACACTTAATACTCATCCATTTTTCAAACAAATTAGCACAGAATCATCAGCACAACCAACAGATCACAATGTATTCATTTAATTTCAAGTTTAGATCCACGAATTTCAGAGCATACCTGAACTTGCAACTCCTTCAAATCACCAAGATAATGCTCCTACAACTGCAGATCTGCTCACTATGACCTCCTCTTGCAAAATAAATGTAAGATGGAGCTTGAGGGAAGCTGGATCTTGGATTCCGAAAGCTCTTGCTCTTGAATGGCACCTCTATGATTCTTCACTTTCAGCTTGAATGAGTATGAGCAAAATGATCCTTAAGGTTCAAGGAAGCAAAATGTGTGAAGAGATTGTGAAGAGAGTGCTTGAGGAGAGAAATTTGAAGAGAAATGCAAGTGAGCAATAGAAAGTGAATATGAGAAATGAAAGAGCCTCCTCACGAATTTAGGGCATGCTTTTCTTTTATATGCTTTGTATTTTCACCTGGCTAGGGTTTTTGAACCAAGAGTGGCATGAAGAGTGTGATTGAGGTGTATTTGCCAAATTGCATGAAAAGTGTGACTGCCTCATACACCCGTGCAAACCTTCCTTCAAGTGTGCATTCTGACTTCAATCCATCCCTTGATTTGTTTTGAATCAGTCCTGACCTTTGATTATGAGTGTAACATGCTTTTTGAATGATTATGCAATTTTGCCTCTTGTGTGGTATACTTCACCTCATGCACGAAATTGATGGTATTTTTGGAGCAAAACAAACCTTATGCAATGCATTGTAAGAGTATGATCTTATTTGGTTCATGAAACAACTTGAAAATGAGTTTTACAAGTTCTTGCATTTGGATGAAGCTTGAAATTCATGTCATGCCCTAAATATCAAGTAACTTTCGAAGGGTCTATATCCCAATCCATGAGGGCTATGAAAATGTACTTGTACTTTTTAAAAATGGCAGAACTTAATCTTCAACTTTCATGTTCAATGGCAACTCATTTGATGCTTTTTTCACCAAGTTATGTGTCTTTGAAAATTAGGGTAAAAAGTTGCTAAAAATCGCAAATTCCATGACCAACCACATGCAAAAAATGGAAAACTCCTCAAAACCTTTTGATTCTTGATCTTTGACCTTGCCAAACCTCTTCTAAGGTTATAAGAACATCCCTTGACTAGAAAAATAGGGTTGGACCCTTTGAATTCCCACAGTTGACTTCTAGAATGCACAGTTGACCAATTTCTTCTTTTACAAGCAACTGAAGAAATACTTGACTTCCACAAGGAGTTTTCTCACCAAATTTCATCCCTAGAATCCTCTTATCATATAAAAGACTTTTCCCATATGAAATGACCAAAGTAACAAAGTTTTCATGCCTGAAACTCAAACCCTAATTTGGGATCATTGTGTAGGAGTTTGCCCTAGCTTGAATTCCCTGATGATCCTCCAACCTCCTGGGCTCTTGTGAATGATCTTGAGCTTGTGAATGCAATGTAGACCTCTCATAGGACTTGGACAAATCCACTTGGCCTCTTGTTATAGCTTGTGATGCTTCAAATCCCTCCACAGATGATCATATGCCTAATGCTAGGTCATGAAATGTTATGCCTCATCTTTCCATGCAAAGATGCCAAGGATATGATATGCTTATGATGATTATGGTATGATTACGATGCTTAAGAAGAAGAGGGAAAATTTGGGGTGTTACATGTACTGAATGTCATATTCTGTCAGAATCATTTGCCATCTTGCAACCCTTCCGGTAAGCGCTGACTTCTCAAATATGTACTTGATTGGGTCCATCTTTGAGATCAACAAGGTAGTATGGGTCAACATATACTATCTTAGTCAGTGAGCAGCGCACATTAAAGCACAACAAGTTTTCTCGAGCAGTGAATAACGTTGTTCACAGTCGGTAAACATTTTGCTTAGATAGTAAATTGCATACTCTTTTCGACCAGACTCATCATGCTGGCCTAACACACACCCCATTGATTCTTCTAATACTGTCAGGTACATTATTAGAGGTCTTCCTTCAACTGGAGGCATAAGAATTGGAGGTTCTTGTAAGTACTCCATGATTTTGTTAAAAGTCTTCTGGCAGTCTTCATTCCACCTGACCATTTGTTCCTTTCTTAATAGCTTGAACAGGGGCTCACAGGTTGCAGTAAGATGAGATATGAACCTTGATATGTAGTTCAATCTACCTAGAAACCCCCAAACTTCTTTTTCAGTCTTTGGTGCAGGCATCTCTTGAATGGCTTTGACTTTGTCAGGGTCAACTTCAATTCCTTTTTCACTTACAATAAATCTCAGCAACTTACCAGAATGTACCCCGAATGTGCATTTGTCGGGGTTTAACTTCAGCTGGTACTTCCATAGACACTTGAACAACTTCAACAAATTTACCAGATGTTCTTCTTCTGTGAGGGACTTGGCAATCATGTCATCCACATAACATTCAATTTCTTTGTGGATCATGTCATGGAATAATGTTACCATAGCCCGTTGATAAGTTGCCCCAGCATTCTTCAGTCCAAATGGCATTACCTTATAACAGAATATGCCCCAGGGCATAATGAAAGTAGTCTTCTCCATGTCTTCAGGTGACATCTTGATCTGATTATACCCGGAGAATCCGTCCATGAAGGAAAACACCGAGAACTGAGCCGTGTTGTCGACCAATACATCAATGTGAGGTAAAGGGAAATCATCCTTCGGGCTAGCTCTGTTTAGATCCCGGTAATCCACACACATCCGTACTTTGCCATCCTTCTTAGGAACTGGTACGATGTTAGCAACCCACGGCGGGTAACTAGTTACAGCAAGGGAACCGGCATCCCACTGTTTTTGTACCTCTTCTTTTATCTTCATGGCCATATCCGGACGAGTGCGGCGTAACTTCTGTTTCACGGGAGGAAAATATTCTTTTAGTGGCAGCTTATGCATAACAATGTCGGTATCCAGATCTGGTATATCTTGATAAGACCAAGCAAAGACCTCAACGTACTCTCGAAGCATGTCAATAAGTTGTTCCTTCACTAAATCTTGCAGACGGGCCCCGATCTTCACTTCTTTCAAGTCTTCTTCGGTACCAAGATTAACTGTCTCAACTTCCTCCTGATAAGGAGTGATAACCTTCTCCTCTTGTCTTAGAAATCTGGCTAGTTCTTTAGGTAGCTCATAATCCTCTTCAACCCCTTCATCGGCTTGATTAATCGGATTGTCAAAGTCATGCGAAGTTATAGTGGTGTTATTGTCGATGCAATCTGGAGGGCACTCTCTGCAAGGGTTTAGATTGGTTTATTTTAGTGATCAGTTTTATCTTGTTTTAGAAAAAGTGAAAATGAAATTGTTATTTTGAAAACATTGCCATTTTATTGTTTTGTACAAAAAATAAAAAATGAAAAACAGTGAGCGAAAAAAAAGAGAGACTCGTTTGCAAAAGATGTCCTGATATTCATTAATTAATCATTTGCACAAAATACAAGATGGACCTATTACAAAATGAGTCCTGACACCTTGGGCAAGATGCAGGACTTGATGCATGCTTAAAAGACAGGAAATAATAATTACTCTGCAGGAGTAACTCTTATAATTTCCTAGGAAGACCAGTTAGAGACTTGGTTCCCCGGGATCCTTGGACGTATCCAGTTTTCCAGGTTGCGTTCGTCTTCTTCCTCGTCTTCCAGACTGTTCACATCATCAGGGGTAAGCAGTCCCCCACTGACAAATTTGGGCTTCGTTGCAGCCTCTGGTTGATCTTGTCGAGTTGGTCTATAACCCAATCCGAATTTGTCTTCTTTCTTTTCTACTGGCAGCAGCTTGCCCCAGCCCTGAGCGGTACCCTCCTCAACAACCTTCCGGGCTTGTTGATATGAAGTGATGGAAGTTCCAGACACAACAGTTGCTTCATTGATGTTAAGGGCCTCAAATCCCTGACTCATAGTCTCATGGATCTCCCCATCCATCTCTATATACTTGTAAGTAGCCAGCTGGCTAACAAAAATGTCTTCCTCCCCGCAGATTGTGGTGATCTGGCCTTCCCACTCAAATTTTAATTTCTGGTGAAGGGTAGATGTAACAGCGCCAGCGGCGTGAATCCAGGGTCTACCCAACAAACAGCTATAGGTCGGCTGTATGTCCATCACGAAGAAAGTAGTTTTAAAGATTTGTGGGCCAATCATCACAGGTAAATCAATCTCTCCAAGCACTGATCTCTTAGAGCCATCAAATGCTCTCACCACCAAGTTACTTGGACGCAATGCCAAACCATCGTATTCCAGCTTCACCAAGGCTTTCTTTGGGAGGACATTGAGCGAGGACCCAATGTCTACCAACACATGAGAAAGAACAACACCTTTGCACTCTAAGGTGATGTGTAAAGCCTTGTTATGATTGCGTCCTTCCGTTGTTAAATCAGCATCTGTGAAGCCTAGTCCATGACTGGTGTTAACATTTGTAACCACTGTTTCCAGCTGATTAACCGTAATCTCTTCCAGCACGTAGGCTGCGTGCAGGACCCTCAACAGTGCATTCCTATGGGCTTCGGAACACATTAACAATGATAATATAGAGATTTTGGAGGGTGTCTGATGAAGCTGGTCCACCACTTTATAATCACTCTTTTTAATTATTCTCATGAACTCGTCCACCACTTGCTCAAAAGACGTCTTCGGAGTTTCTTTAACAGTTGGCTCTTCAAGTACCACATTCTTCCCTTTTGCCTTAGCAGCAGCTTCTGCTTTAGCATTGGGTTTCAGTATTTGTGAGGCAAAAAGGCGTCCGCTTCTGGTGAAGCCTCCGCCTCCCCCAACATTGTCAACTTGTGGTGAAGAGGTTGATGAATCTAGAGTGATTTTCTTCCCGTCGCAGTAGAGATCAGAGCTGTAGTGCCAAGGTATGGCATTACTGCTTTCATAAGGAACAGGTCCAGGCACCGTAATGGTGACCAAACTGATTGCTGCAGTGGAAGGAACTGTGATGGTATGCGGGTCATTGTAGATTGTGACTAGAGATCTGATAGTAGGTGTTGCAGTTTATTGTTGAAAATTGTTGTTGGGATGAATAGTTGTCGGGTCATAATAGATTGTGACTGTTGAGACATCTTCGTTAGTGTTTGCTGGTGTTGTAGGCGTTTCTGTTGATAAGATGGGTGTTGATGTTGTAGAAGTAAGTGTTGCTGAACTTTGGTTTGTTGAAATAATGGATGGAGTGATTGCTGGAGTTGTGGATGAATTAGTGGGAATGATAGTTGTTGCAGTTGTAGGAGGATCTGATATCGCTGAAGAAAGAATTATTGATGGTGTAGGAGGATCTATTGTTGCTGAAGAAAGAGTTGTTGATGTTGTAGACGCCGTTGTGGTAATTTGCAAAATTCCATCTCTAATAAGGCCATCTATGCCAAACCTTAGCCTATCACAACCATTAATAGAAGTTCTGCACGATTCGCAGCAGACCTCACAGCCCGGGAGCATCTGGCATCTTAAGAGTTGAGCCTTGACTTCTGCCAGTGGTGTTTGAATCTGTGCCACATTGTCAATCAGTGCAGATGGTTGGTCTTCTTCTATGGCATTAATCCTGGGCCCACCATGATTAGGAATAGGATTTCGGTTAACATTTGGAGGAGGTGCGAAATTGAGAGCTTTGGAATCGACCAGATCTTGAACCTTCATTTGCAAGGCTCTACATTTCTCGGTATTGTGACCAGGTGCGTTGGAGTGAAAAGCACACCTGGCACTAGCATCATAATTCTTCGGGAGGTTGGGAGGATCTGGTGGAGCCAACATCCTTAACTCAACCAGGTTGAGCTTCAAGAGTTGTGGCAGTAGAGCGGCATAAGGCATAGGAATGGGGTCAATCACCCTATTTGCCTAAGATGGCCTCTGTTGAAAGGGGCGCTGCTGTTGGTTGTTGTTGTTATTGTTGTATGTTCTTTGTTGCGGAAAATGAGATTGTTGTTGATAGTGATGTTGTTGTTGTTGTTGAGGAAAAAGTGGTTGTTGTGGAACTGAAGCTGGGATAGTAACGACTGCTATTGATCTGTGAGAGTACTGAGGCCTGCCCCTGCCTGCATGAATAGCATTTGTTTCACCTACCCTTCGGGGTCCTGAAAAAGGTTTTCTGGGGTTGTTGGAGGAACTTGCACCATTGTCAGAGATTTTGCCCATCTTCAAAAGACTCTCAATTCTTTCACCGGCTATAACTACATCAGCGAAACTGGTGGAAGAGAATGCAGCAAGTCGGTCAATATAAGTTCCCTGCAAGGTGTTCATAAACATGTCAGCCATTTCTCTTTCAGACATGGATGGTTGGACAGCAGTAGCAAGCTGTCTCCACCTCTGAGCATAATCCCGAAAGCTTTCCCGTGAAGAATGAGACATGCCCATTAGAAGGGTTCTATTGGGAGCCATGTCTAGGTTGTACTGGTATTGCCGGATGAAGGCTTCGACCAAGTCTTTCCAACATCTTATAGTGGCCCTGGTCAGGTGCGAATACCATTCTCTTGATGCTCCAGTCAGGCTGTCCTCAAAATAGAACATCCATAATTTCTCGTCCATGGTATAAGCTTTGAGTCTCCCTAAGAAAGATTGCAGATGAGTACGTGGGCAGGAGGTACCATTATATTTTTCAAAGCACGGGGGTTTGAATTTGTGGGGAATCCTCACCCCATCTACCAGACCCATATCCATTACGTCAAAGCCTAGAGAATTCAGGGATTCCAAAGACCTCAACTTTTCAGCAATCTCATCCAACCTTCGGTCATACACCTCATCCCCAACCCCAATAACTGTGAACTGCTCTTCCTGAGGATCTTCTTGCAAGATCCTGCCTCCTACAGTGTTTCCTTGAATATTCCTTGGGACATTAACATCAGGGTTCAAATGGGGCCTAAACTCTGGTTGGTCGATGCGAGGCTGCCCGCGTTCATTATTGCTGGTTCCTCCTGTTCCAGGGTGGGGCTCTTCAGGAGTCTGCCTTTCCACCAGCTCTCTCAGCCTTTCCTGGCTCTGAGCTAAGTCAGTCATCACAGCCATAAACTGGGTCATTTGATTTCTCATCTCAACCCTTTCGTTTGCCATTTGATTTCTTACTTCATTCAGGTCCTGTTGTACCTGATCCATCTGAATGCCTAGAAGGTTGTTTCACGTTGGGTACCGGTGTGTTCGGTTGACAGGAAACACTCTGCGACGAGCAATGTTTCCTGAAATCACAACAAAGTGAGAAACAAATAACAAACAAAAACCTACAAAACAAAGAAAATGTTAGTATGCAATGCAATATGCTTATTTGTCTTCCAAGGTATCCAGTTTGGTTCTTTGGTTTTGACCTTTCCAGACCTCGAGGAAATGCTTGATGATGTTGAGAGATAAAGCCCGCCAATAAATAAGACAAACTGATATATTACAAATAATGAAAATACATAGTTTGTTTACAATACATGCCCATGGTGGGTCAAAAATACATCAATCAAAAGCAAATACAAGCAAAAAGGGATCAGACATCCAATCAAAAGTATTCCTCCCTGACTTCCTTCAAGAGGGCCTCCGTCACTGGACCAGCTGGGTGCTATGTAATAGTCCTAATGAGGAGGTTCCTGGTAGCAATGGCATTAGTCAGCTTTTTATGCCTGTCCTGATCCTTTGATCTCTTTAACCCCGCCCGGAGCTTCAGTTCTGATATCTCCTTCTGAGCTGCCAACAAAGTTTCCTGCTGCTTCTTCTCATTGGCCTCTAGCTGCTCAATCTTGGCTTGAGTCCTCTGGTCTTCTTGTGCATGAGCCTCGGTGATCCTGATCCACATAGCCTGGCTTTCCTCCAGATAATGCTCAGCCCTAGCCTTCTGAATCTTGGCCTCCTTGCAGGCATTCTTCAAAACCAACTCTCTTGCTCTTGCTTTCCTTATGTAGTCATCTATCTTTTCAATCTTGGTCAGATGCTCAGTCTTGAGTCTTTCCAATCTCTCAATGTCCAGACGACTGTCATTTCTCTCCCAGAGAGTCTTCTTCAGGGATTCAACCAACTGATTATTCCTCTCTCTTAGCTTTTCAAATTCCTCCAGGCTAACAGTTGCTGAAGGCTGTACTGTAGAAGGTCCAAGTGTGTCTTCCAAGGTGAAAGGCATCCTAGTGATCTAAGCTCTAGTACAGGACCAATCAGAGTACTGGGCTGAGGCAATATTGTTGCAGCTTCCAAGGATGGTTGTCCCTTTGGTCTGGATGTTGTCCCAAACCCAGGCAGCCTGTCTGACAATAGCAGAGTTAGGTTGAACTTCACAGTATAGGGTCTCAGCTAAATCCTGTCCTCTGGGAGGATGAACCAAAGCATACCCCAATTGTCTCTTAAATAGTAAAGGATTGTAATTGATGCAGCCTTTTACTCCTATTAGAGGCACATTAGGGTATTGCCCACAGCTGGTAATAATATCCTTGCCTTTGGTGCTCTGGGTGCACCATCTGATATCATCTGATGTTAAGGAAATGAACCTCTTGGCCCAATTTTTCTGCTGATGGGGATTCAAGAAGGCATCTGATTTAGGCAAGTGTTTGAGCAGCCAAGAGTAGAACAGAGGGGCACAACATCTAACCAACTTCCCCCTTTGCTTTTCATTTCTCTGATGGATGGAGTAGTAAAAATCCCCTAGCAATGTAGGCACTGGGTTCCTCAGCAGGAACAAGTGGATGGCATTCTTACTCACAAATTTGGGCTCATATGCAAACAATATAACCCCATATATGCTTAGGGATAATAGTGCACATACCGCCTTCCATTCTCCCACTACATCCTTCAGGGTGGCCTGAGAAATCAAAAAGTCCAGATGTAAGCCAGGAATCCCAGCTTTTTTTGTCATGTTTTGCTCAATGAGGGAAGTCTCCAAATGCAATGCCCTTGCTATCTCTTCATTTCTGGGAGCAGTCATCCCTGGGTTGAAGGGGATCCCTCCTCTGATAGGCACTCCAATCAACAAGGAAAACTCTTCCAACAGAGGCCCCATCTGGAAATCAGGAAAGGTGAAGCATCTGAGTGGAGGGTCATAAAACTGCAAGCATGTGTGGATCATACTCCTCTGAGATGAATCAAGATCCATAACCATGTCCAAAATACCCCCATAGTGCTCTCTAAATAGTGGGATATGGTCAGGTGTGATAAGGGACTGGACCTGTCTGATACCAGTCAAGGTGGGCTCAAAGAAGTGGTAAGATATGTTGCTCTTCCTTGGAGTATCCATGAGTGCTGATGAAGAAACTGAGAATAAGCTGATGAAGATCACAGATTGAGAAGCTGAAGGTAAGTCTCTGACAGACTGATACAGGTGCTGAGGGAGATAACTAAAGCAGAGGTCTAAGCAATAGAAGGGGTCAAAACCAAACCAAAAATGATATGATGGATACCCTAAAAAACAAATAAACAAATGTTAAATGATGCAATGATGATATATGCAAATGATATGCAAAGGTTTGTGATCAAGAGCTGGATCTGATTATCTGTCTTGGTATAAGGTCCATGTATGTTCAAAGGTCCGGATGGAGGTTCAGAAATCCAATAACCAGGGTGGGGGACTCAAATGAAGATCCACATGTCCAGGGTTAATCATAAGAACTGTCCAAAGTGATGCTTTCTTAAACAAAACAGTAACAGGGTATGATGTGGCCAAAGGGTTCCTGCAAACCTGCAAATATCCCAACCCCCTCACAGGTAATGTTCTAGAACAAAGATCCTCAGACTTGGATCAGTTATGAGAAGTGTAAACACTTCTAACCCGGAGGTACAGTGTTTACAATAACCATAAAAGATCCTCCTCTAATTCTCCCCAGGTTCTGAAGGTCATAATAAAGGTCATCCAGACTTAGCAGACTTCCCAGATAGCCCTAGCACTACAGGAAATTTGTAGCACAGAGTTCTCAAGAAGAAACCCACATCTGAACCGTGTTTCATATTCCCGCACCAGACCGAAATGGAATGGGAAAGAATATGAAGCCACTCTAGCCTAGGTGTCACTCAGGTCCAAGGTATAGGACCTTAATCTCTCAATGAGACCCCACCCATCAAAACAGAAGCCAGATCCAGCAATGATAATGACAGTATGATGTATATAAAAAATGTAAAGAAAGCAATAAATAAAGCTGTACATAAAGCAATACATAAAGCAAATAAATAAACACAATTAACACATAACACCCCCGCAAACACAAATCAAACAAGCGCTAGGAGGAATCCACAAAAAGAACCAGAAGCTCTGGTTGCAGTATAAGGGTCCCCAGTAGAGTCGCCAAGCTGTCGCTCCCACCAAATGACACAGGGCCAGAAGGGGTACAGACGCGAACGGTCGGCGAAAGGGAGAACATGAAGATGAACTAAAAAGAGTTGCCAGCTAGGAATTTTTATCCCGAAGGAAAGGTAATGCCGCATAAACCTAGAAAGATATGGATAAGATAGTCGCGAACCAGAGAAACTGAGAAAGGGGGTTGGTTACAATCTGGGTAGGTATTAGCACCCAAATTGTCCGTCGTACTCGACGGGATCCATGCTTGAAAGTTTGTGTTTAAAGGGGTAGTGTCAGTGCAAGCTGCGTGCAAAAGCTGGAAAAAAGAATGTATAGGTGTCAGTGCTGGAAAGTGAATTGAAGAAAAGGAGTGTTAGTGTAGGAAAAGAGTTCAATGCCCAAGACAATGAGGCTTAAAAGAATGGTGTTGGAAGAAGGGGAATATACAGAGACTTTTGTTCAATAACAATTAAGTTATGCCTACGTATCCTCTCGTGCAATGAGGAAGTCAAAACACCGTAGTTCGACTCAAAGAGACTGAAAGATAAATTCACTGATGTACTTCTTACTTGTCTATGCTCAAGTGTATGACCTGTCTGGCTCAGGTGCAAACTGTCTTGCATTAGACGGAAGAAGCGAGTTCTCGTTTGTGAGTGAAGATGATGAGGAAAGAATCCCGAAGGAGACGATTATTGTTTGTTTTTTTTGGTATTTTCAATCTTTTATTGCTTTTTGTGTTTGTCATAAGATAATGAGCTTAAGCCTAAACTATGGGTTAGTAAACTCACCACATCCTCCCTCTGATTAGGGGTAATGAGAATACCTTAAGTATGAAGTAAACACCTCACACTTAATCACCAAGGTGTAGGATTAAGATCATTAACCTACTTGTGATTATTTAGATGTTTTTGGAGTTTATGTTTAGTGTTAAGTAATGAGTTTAAGCCATAATCAAATATTTAATGGACTCATTACACCATACTAATAGAAGGATAATAGATGAGAGCATTTAAGCTGAGAAAGATACCCCAACTTAATCCATGATTAGGGATTAACCTAATGACAAAACAAAGCCTTTATTAAAGTGGATTTTAGTTAATGATAAGATTAAGAAGTGGATTTTATGGTTTTTAAGACAACTTGAGGGGGACTTGTCCATTAACACTAGGGTTAGTCCTTCTTAACCAATTAAGGAAGAATTAGAACCCTAATGCAAGACCCAAGTTACAAGCTTATTGTCTTAGTGATTATTAAGATGGATTGATTAAGAGATTTAAACACATTAAGGGTTCAACACTTAGGATTAAAGTTATACACTCCATCCTAAGAGAAGGATGCAGGCATAACCTTAATCACAAAGCCTTAAAACCTTTAAGATTTAGTCCCTGATTAAGTGATGAGAAGAGAGACACAAAAGAAGACACAAAGGTAAAACTAAGGGGGGACTAATCAAAACCCTAATTTTATCATGCTTGGGTGTTCCTAGGGTTTATGAGGCTTGCAAGAGATCTTCAAGGAAGCCACCAAGGAGAAAGCAAGATGGAAGGAGGAGAAGCAGAAGAAGCAAGTTAACTTACTTCACATAAGAATATAAGTTACTTGAAGAAAGAAAGTGAATGGAGAACATGAATGAGCAAGCTCACTCTAAGACAAATACAAAATGAAGCAAGGATGCATAAAAGAAGAGATGAGAAGAGAAGTGAGAAGTGAAGGCAAATTCACTTCTCAAAGTACTTTCCACCTGAAAAGTTAGCATAAGGAAATGAAATGAAATGAAAATGGAATGTATGCAAGGATGCAAACCAAAACCATAAGCATATTCATGATGTAAATGATGCTAAGAGGTGATGAAAATGTATGTCAAGTGCAATGGATGATCATAAAAGTGATGAGAATGCAAATGAAGCATGAAAGAAGCATGAATGTTCATGGAATGTTCATGGAATGTTCATGGAATGTTCATGGAATGTTCATGGAATGTAATGAATGCATAACATGGCAAATGGATGGAAAAATGATCAAGCATGATTTTAATGTGTCCCAAGATGTCTTATATGTCATGTGAATTCATAAAATGTCATGGAAAGTTTTTATATGAATGCTTATGCAAGATGTATGCAAAGGAAGATGGGAAATTAGGGTTTTCATGCAACATGAGATGAAAAACTCAAAAACAGAAGCAAATGACAAGATAAAAAAATGAAAATGCAATCAAAGGATCCCTAACCCCATATGATACCACACCCCAAAGGAGAAGACCTAACTCTTAACCTAATGAAACTTATGATTTTTCTAAGTTATCTACGGTTTTAAGGCACCTAAAGGGAAAAATTACAAATCAAATAAAAAATGCAGAAGAAATTTGTGACAAAATTATGCTAGAAACTACATGTTAAATGAAGATCAATGCAAAAAGAACCATTGTCATACCATTCTTGGTTAGGCAGAAAATAATTCTTGAAGTTAGGGTTCTAAAATGTGAATTTTATGAACCCTAAATTCAAGAAAATTATCAAAGATGGTTCAAAACCAAAAAGAAATTTCTATGGATGGTATGATAATGTTTCTAAATGTTTAAAGATGCAATGTGAATTGTTTTGGGATTTTTAGAAACCTAAATGATATTTTAATTAATTAATTCTCATTAATTAATTAAAATAAACATTTAAATGTTTTAAAAATGATTTTTTAATGTGAAAAATAAAAAATAAAAATATTTTTGGGTTAAGAAAATTATTTGAAATAAAAATGCAGAATAAAATAATTTTTTGGAATTTTTTAGCTATTTTAAATAAATGGTACAAAATAAATGAGAAAAATTGAAATAAAAAATGAAATAAACAGAAGTAATCACATCCAATGGTTCAGGCTGGTTCTGGGGATTTCTAGAGTTGACTGCGCGGCAGATCTGATGGCCAGTATTCAAATTTCATTAATCCTAATTAATTATTTAATAAATCCAGATTAAAGGTTAATGACACAATCCTAGCCACTCATCTCACGCGGGAAACTCAAATCAACGGCCTACGTTCAAACAAAACCCTAAACCTAATTAAAACATTTAATGACTTTCAGGTCACCGGAGAAGAGCTCCGGTCGTTTTCTCCGATGACACCCTCCCCTGAAAACTTCAAACTCTCTCCATAGGTCATTTCTGGAGCTCTAAAGCTCCAGATCAAACCCTCTCACTCTCCTAAGCTCAAATCCACACTCAAATCAAATTTATAATGGCTGAACAACAAGATTCGAAGAGAAACATAAAAATGGCAAAAATTTCAGAGGTTCAGTACATACTCAATTCTACACCATTTTCGAAAATTCAAAGCTCAGAGTGATCAGTGGAGCATGCTTTTTCATATTGTAACATGAAAAAGGAATTCTGGAAAAATGAATTCAGATGACTACCTGAGATGGAGCTTTCCAAACTTGAACTTTCTGGCCACTTCCTTGGTGCAAAAAGCTTCCATTTGACCTCCTGAGGCTAATGGAATGCTTCAAAGGCTTTGAGAATGGCTGGTTTGTGTTGTAGCAACTGAACTGACCAAGAATCGTGTTTTGTATATGGTGTGTTCTTGGCTATTTTTGTGGTTGCTTTGGGATCAGTGAGTGATTTTGAGATGAATGGTGGAATTGGTTTTGAGTTTGAGTAAGTGAGCTGAGAGATTCGAAGGAAAATGCAAGAGTGAGAGATTTTTGGAACTTGAGGATTCTGATGTTTCAGCTTGCAATGTTGTATGTTATGATCTACATTTGGTCCACATAACAAGTTGTGATAGGTCAGAGAAGTGGTTGTGGCCTATGGTGATTGGTATGGGCTTCTTGCAAAAAGTCACCAACTTGTGTACTTGAGGTATGGGCAATGGTGTAGCTGGATCATTGGCTTGTCCATGCGCAGCTGAGTTCAAGGATGTCCACAAAATCAATCTTGAGGCAATTCAGCAAGTGGGAGCAAAGTTATGTGGTGTTTTGCAATTATGTGAAGTTTTGGCCCCTTTGAGAATTCTTGATGTTCAAGGCATGGAATATTGAAATTCTTTGGGCAATTCTGAGTTTTAGGCAATGTACAATGATGTTATGATACATAGAAGTGTGTTTGAAGTCACAAAAAAGCCTTGGAAAGTGGTTTTGCAAAGAATCCCTTTTGGTGCATTCTTGAAAATTATGGGATTTTTGCCAACTTTTACAAGCCATATCTTGAGTTCCAAAATGAATTAGATCTTGTTCTTGTACTTTTTGGAAAGGGAATGATCCAATCTACAACTTTCATGACCAACAATTTTTCATTTGAAGCATTTTTGGGTGAGAAAGAGGAGGTTGAAAAACTTTCCCAAAATGGAAAGTTTACATTACAAGTCATTTCCATTTTTGGCAACTTTTGGTTTAGCTCACTTTTCTTCAATTTTATGAACTTCTAAGCACTTCAATGATCAAATAAAGATCATATAACTTCAATTTGATGAAAATTCCACTTTGGTTCCATGTTGGGGGGCCTCAGATGCCCTGATTTTGCTCTGACTTGCTCAAAAAGTTACCCAATGATCAGATGAGTTCCACAATGAATTTCTTCATCAAACTTGGTACACATGATCTTTATAACATATTGAGACCATTAGAAACAAGAATGACCAAAAAATTTGGAGTTATGGCCTCTGAAACCAAAACCCTAATTCCAGGTCATCTATGTAGTTAAACCCTGGCTCTGCTTCCATGCTTTGCAAGTTCTTGTGATTCCTTGACTTCCTTGATCTTTGGAGGATATAATATGATGATTGAACATACATGGACCCTCTTGGAATTATTTATGGCCTTTGGAATGGCTCAGATGAATCTTGGATTGCTCAGATCACAAACCCTAGATGCAGATGAACTTGAATTATGCAGATGAAGCAAAAATGCAATGAGAGATGATATGTTTAAACTTATGCAAAGATGAAAGATCACAAGCCATGATGTGTACTTAGTGAGGGAAAATTTGGGGTGTTTACAGGCAGTATTTCAGGCATTGCTTTACCGGGGAGAAAATGGCAACTCTGACGGGGAATAGAAAGTTCCTGACCACTTTGCTGGGGAAAAAGCCGTCAGGCAATGCTCGGGAGATCCTGCCTGGGGATTGATGAATTCCTCGAGGGATCCTCTGGTGGGATAAAAATTTCGCGAGTAAATACTTCTTGTCAAGGAGTCCTGCTGATGATGCGATTGTTGGCTTGGTTGGGGAAAATGCCTGATATGCCCCATCCTGTATAAGATTGTCTTCCTTGAGCACCTGCAACCTGTTAAGACAAAGGAAACACACAAGTGTCTCGAGGCATCCTCAGCCGAATTCCATCATAGGAGTTAGATTTACTTAAGAATTCATATTTCCTGCAAGCATTTATTAAGAATGTCCTATATGTTTTCATGCAAATGTTGTATTACAAACTCTGGACATTTTGCAAACAAAAACAAGAGGTAAAAACAAAGTGTGACTGAATATTCTGATTTTATTGATTTGTGTGCCCTGAATAGGCAAGTACAGTCAAAGAAGCAAATCCCCTGAAAGGAGGAGATTGCTGTAAATTGAGAAAATAAAAGTGTTGGCAATGTTGAAGATGACGCTCCAGTGAGCTTCCTTTGCTATGACCCGTATGACCTTGACGTTCTTCTTATCTTGCTTTCTGAAGAAGGTTGATTTTGACCGACGCTTTATCCTTTCGAAGCTTGCCATGTTGTGAGTGATATAGATGAATTCAGAACACAATTGTTTGCTTATTCCCTGACTTTGCATGGATCGCCCTTTCGGGTTTTCAATCCACCGGGATTCCCATTTTTGCCTGAGCTATCCGATGTGGCTTTTTAACTCAGCGGGTGTACACATTTTCTTTTAATTTTTCCCTTATTTTTGCCCGAGTCTTTTATTCTGTTTTTGACTCACCGGGATGCCCTATTTTTGCATGGACTTACATTCTGTTTTTATGTCCAGCGGGTCATTTTATGCGAAGTATATTTTAACTGCATCTGAATTCACAGAAGATAAGAAATCCTCGCCATCCATAGTAGTGAACATCAGCGCTCCACCAGAGAAAACTTTCTTTACTATGAATGGGCCTTCGTAGTTTGGCGTCCATTTGCCCCTGTGGTCCGTATGAGGAGGAATAAGTCTTTTCAAAACAAGCTCTCCCACCTGGTATTCCCGAGGTATGACTTTCTGATCAAATGCTTTCTTCATTCGCTTATGATATAACTGCCCATGACAGATGGCTGCCAATCTCTTTTCTTCAATCAGATTCAGTTGATTGTATCGAGACCGGACCCATTCTGCTTCATCCAGTTTCACATCCATCATTACCCATAAGGAGGGTAGTTCAACTTCAACAGGTAGGACAACTTCCACACCATACACAAGCTGATAAGGTGTTGCCATGGTAGATGTTTTTATAGAGGTTCGGTACCCATGCAAGGCAAATGGTAGTATTTTGTGCCAGTCTTTTTAGGTGACTACCATCTTCTGCACAATCTTCTTGATGTTCTTGTTAGCGGCCTCAACAACACCATTCATCTTTGGCCTGTAAGGAGAAGAGTTGTGATGTTGAATTTTGAAGTTCCGGCATAACTCAGCCATCATCTTGTTGTTCAAATTGGAACCATTGTCAGTAATAATTCGCTCGGGAACTCCGTATCGACAGATGATATTTCTTTTCAGAAATCTAGCTACCACTTGTTTGGTGACGTTTGCATATGAAGCTGCTTCAACCCATTTGGTGAAGTAATCAATGGCTACCAGGATGAATCTGTGACCATTTGAAGCAATCGGTTTAATCTTCCCAATCATATTAATGCCCCACATGGCGAAGAGCCAAGGTGAAGACATTACATTCAAAGGATTCAGAGGCACATGCACTCTATCTGCGTAGATCTGACACTTGTGGAATTTTCTGGCATAACCTGATCCAGTAGTAACCTGATCATAATAATTTCGTTGCCATTGTATGTCCTCCAGCATGGGCACCGAAAGAACCTTCATGTACTTCGTGCATTAGTAGGCTTGCTTCCTTCTTGTCAACACATCTGAGCAGGACCATGTCAAAGTTTCGCTTGTACAAATAACCATCAGTATTGAGGAAGAAACTTCCGGCTAGCCTTCTTAATGTCTTCTTATTGTTTGACGATGCCCCAGGTGGGTATGTTTGAGTTTCCAAGAAACATTTGATGTCATGGTACCAAGGTTTATTATCAGTGACAGTGTCCACATAGAATACATATGTTGGTCTGTCTAGTCTGGATACAAAAATCTGAGGTAAATAATTGGCAGCCAAAGCGTCTACAAACTGATTCTCATCTCGAGGGAAGTATTCAAGCTTAACTATTGTGAAGAAGGTCAACAAACTCCTCGTATAGTCACGGTAGGGAATCAGATGCTCCTGATGAGTGTACCACTTGTCGTTGGTCTGGTTGATTACCAAAGCTGAATCTCCGAATACATTCAAGGTTTTGATCCTGAGGTCAATGGCTTCCTCAAGACCCATGATACAAGCTTCGTATTCTGCTTCGTTGTTAGTGCAAGCAAAGGAGATTTGCAGTAATCCCCACGACCGTTGCAATTAACTGCCCCATCAAACATCATAGTCCATGCTTCTTCTGGGTCAGGCCCTTCAGTGTGAATAGGCTCTTCACAATCTTTTGCTTTCAAGAACATGATGTATTCATCGGGGATGTCAAATCTCATAGGCTGGTAATCATCAATGGGTTGCTCAGCCAGATAGTCAGACAATACACTGCACTTGATGGCTTTCTGAGAGGTGTACTGAATGTCATATTCTGTTAGAATCATTTTCCATATTGCAACCCTTTCGGTAAGTGTTGGCTTCTCAAATATGTACTTGATTGGATCCATCTTTGAGATCAATAAAGTAGTATGAGTCAACATATACTGTCTTAGTCGGCGAGCAGCCCACGCTAAAGCACATCAAGTTTTCTCGAGTAGTGAATAACGTTGTTCACAGTCGGTAAACTTTTTGCTTAGGTAGTATCTTGCATACTCTTTTCGACCAGACTCGTCATGCTGGCCCAACACACACCCCATTGATTCTTCTAATACTGTCCGATACATAATTAAAGGTCTTCCTTCGATTGGAGGCATGAGAATTGGAGGTTCTTGCAGATATTCCTTGATCCTGTCAAAAGCTCTCTGGCAGTCATCGTTCCACCTGACTATTTGCTCTTTTCTTAGTAGTTTGAACAAGGGATCGCAGGTTGCAGTGAGATGAGATATGAACCTTGAGATGTAGTTCAATCTATCTAAGAACCCTCGAACTTCTTTCTCAGTCTTAGGTGCGGGCATTTCCTGAATAGCTTTGACTTTGTCGGGATCAACCTCAATTCCTTTTTCACTTACTATAAAACCCAGCAGCTTACCAGAACGTATCTCGAATGTGCATTTGTTGGGGTTCAACTTCAACTGATACTTCCTCAGGCGCTTGAACAGTTTTAGCAAATTTACCAAATGATCTTCTTTTATAAGGGACTTGGCAATCATATCATCCACATAGAACTCGATTTCTTTATGGATCATATCATGGAATAATGTTACCATAGCCTGTTGATATGTTGCACCGGCGTTCTTTAGACCGAACGACATTACTTTGTAGCAGAATGTGCCCCAAGGTGTGATGAAAGTTGTCTTCTCCATGTCTTCAGGTGACATCTTAATCTAATTGTATCCAGAAAATCCATCCATGAAAGAAAATACCGAGAACTGAGTTGTGTTATCCACCAATACATCAATGTGAGGTAATGGGAAATCATCTTTCGGGCTAGCTCTGTTCAAATCCCGGTAATCGACACACATACGCACCTTGCCATCCTTCTTAGGCACAAGTACAATGTTAGCAACCCATGGCGGGTAACTAGTTACAGCGAGAAAATCGGCGTCCCACTGCTTTTGTACTTCTTCTTTGATTTTCATGGCCATATCTGGGCGAGTACGGTGCAACTTATGTTTAACCGGCATACAATCTTCTTTCAATGGCAACATGTGCATGACAATATCCGTATCCAGACCTGGCATATCTTGATAAGACCAAGCGAACACATCGACATATTCCCGAAGCATACTAATGAGTTGTTCTTTCACTGGAGCTTGCAGACTGGCCCCGATCTTCACCTCTTTTACATTTTCCTCGGTACCAAGATTAACAGTTTCAACCTCCTCCTGATGAGGAGCAATCACTTTTTCCTCTTATCTTAACAACCTGGCCAGTTCCTCAGGCAAATCATAGTCTTCATCAACCCCTTCATCTACTCTATTAATCGGATTGTCGAAGTCATACGAGGTCATAGCAGTGTCGTTGTCGGTGCAATCTGGAGGATTATCTCTGCAAGGGTTGAGAGTTGTTCATTTTAGTGATTGATTTTATCTTATTTAGAAAAAGTGAATGAAGTTTATTTAAGAAAAAACATTGCCATTTATTGTTTTGTGCAAAAATAACAAAAATGAAAGACAGTGAGTGAAAAGAGATTGTTTGCAAAAGATGTCCATTTGTTCATTAATCATTCATTTGCACAAAATACATATATGTCCCTATTACAAAATGAGTCCTAACACCTTAGGCAAGAGGCAGGACTTGATGCATGCTTAAATAGGAAATACTAATTACTCTGCAGCAGTAATCCTTATAATTTCCTGGGAAGACTAGTTGAGGACTTGCTGGCCTGAGACTCTTGGACGAATCCAACTTTCGAGGTTGGAGTCGCTTTCAGCCTCGTCTTCCACATTGTTGATTGCATCTGGGGTCATCATACCCCCTCTGATAAACTTGGGAGCTTCAACAGCCTCCTCTTGGACCTGTCGGGATGGTTTGTAACCCAACCCTAACTTATCTTCTTTGATCTGAACTTGCAGCAGCTTGCCCCAGCCTTGGGCATTCCCATCTTCACAACCTTCCGAGCTTGCTTGTAAGAAGAGATTGAAGTTCCAGATACTTCAGTTGTTGCTTCATTGACATTGAGGGCCTCAAACCCTTGGCTCATTGTCTCATGGATCTCTCTGTCCATCTCAATATACTTGTAAGTAGCTAGATGACTGACGGAGATGTCCTCCTCCCTACAAATTGTGATAACTTCGCCCTCCCATTCGTATTTTAACTTCTGGTGAAGGGTCGACGTTATGGCGCCAACGACATGAATCCATGGCCGACCCAACAAACAACTATAGGAAGGCCGAATGTCCATCACGTAGAAGATAGTTTTGAAGATCTGTGGGCCAATCACCACAGGCAGTTCAATTTCCCCAAGAACCAATCTTTTAGAATCGTCAAAGGCTCTCACAACCAGGTTACTTGGACGCAGTGCAAGACCATCATATTCCATCTTGACCAAGGATTTCTTTGGAAGAACATTGAGTGAGGACCTAGTGTCAACCAAAACATGAGAAAGAATAACACCATTACACTCCAAGGTGATTTTCAAAGCCTTATTATGGTTACGGCCCTCCGTAGTTAGATCAACATCGGTGAACCTTAGTCCATGACTAGTATTGACATTAGAAACGACCGTTTCTAGCTGATTGACTATAATCTTTCTGGCACGTATGCTGCGTGCAGGACTTTGAGAAGTGTATTCCTGTGAGCTTCGGAACACATTAGCAGTGATAAAATAGAGATTTTTGAGGGTGTCTGATGGAGCCGGTCCATAACTTTATAGTCACTCTTCTTGATTATTCTCATGAACTCGTCCACATCCTGGTCAAAGGATGTCTTCTGAGCTTCCTTGGCTATAGGTTCTTCAGGCACCACACTCATGCCTTTAGCCTTGGCAGCAGCTTCTACTTCAACATTAGTCCTTGGGAATTATGAGGCAAAGAGACGTCCGCTTCGGGCGAAGCCTCCGCCTCCCCCTAGATTATCAATCTTTGGTGTAGAAGTGACAAGAGTGACTTTCTTTCTGTTACAATATAAATCTGAGCCGTAGTGCCAAGGCACGGCACTGCTGCTGTCATATGGAACTGGTCTAGGCACTGTGATAGTAATCGGACTGATTGCTGCGGAAGAAGGAGTTGAGACAGTCTGGGGTTCATAATAAATTGTAACAGGAGGTCTGACCAGAGATGGTGCAGGTGATGAAGGTTGCTGGTGTTGATGGAGATGTTGATGTGAGTTTTTGAAAGAATTTGGAACATGGATTGTTGCCGGATCATAGTAAATGGTAATTGTGGAAATGTCTTCATTGATGGCAGCTGTTGTTGTAGAAGGATGTGTTGAACTGATGTCTGTTGAATTTGAAGAAGGGATGGCTGTTAATGTTGTAGAAGAATCTATTGGAATGGTTGTTGTTGAAGTTGTAGGAGTGATATCTTTCATATCTGATGAAATGATGTGTGCTGGTGTTGTAGGAAGAATGGTTATTGATGTTGTAGGAGCTAGAACTTTTGAAGTGATCTGTAAAGTGCCTTCTTTGATAAGATTGTTGATACCAGTCTTCAAATTTTCACAATCGTTGATAGAAATCTTGCAAGCTTCGCAACGGGCCTCACAACCCGGGAACACTTGGCATTTCAAAAACTGGGCTTTAACCTTGGCCAGAGGTGTTTGAATACTTGCAACACTGTCAATTTGGTTCATTGGTTGATCCTTCTCAATTGCATTTATCCTAGGCCCACCATGGCTAGGCATAGGATTCTTGGTAACACTTGGAGGGGGTGCAAAGTTGACTGCCTTAGAATCAATCAAATCTTGAACCTTCATGTGTAAGGCTCTGCACTTCTCTGTTATATGGCCAGGTAAATTAGAGTGGAAGGCGCATCGGGCGTTGATATCATAGTTTCTTGGGAGATTCTGGGGATCTGGTGGGGCCAGAGTCCTCAATTTGATTTGATTGAGCTTTAATAACTGTGGAAGTAAGGCAACATAGGGCTTCGGAATGTGATCGATAACCCTGTTGATTTGTGAAGGCCTTTGTTGAAACGGACGCTGTTGTTGGTTGTTATTGTTGTTATAGGACCTCTGTTGTGGGGGAAAATGTTGTTGCTGTGGGAAGTGATGTTGTTAAGGATATTGTTGTTGAGGTGCTGGAGCTGGAATGGTGACAGCAGCCACTGATCTTGGCATGTATTGAGGTCTAACTCTTCCTATGTGTACTGAGTTGGTCTCACCTGTCCTTCGAGGTCCTGAGAAGGGTTTCCTTGTATTACTAGAACTTGGCATGTATTGAGGCCTACCTCTTCCCATGTGTACTAAGTTGGTCTCACCCATCTTCAACAGACTCTCAATTCTCTCTCCAACTATAACGACATCCGCAAAGCTGGTGGACGACAAAGCAACAACTCTGTCAATGTAAGTTCCTTTCAATGTGTTCATAAATATGTCGGCCATTTCTCTTTCCGACATTGGAGGCTAGACAACAGCAGCAAGTTGTCTCCACCTCTGGGCATATTCCCTGAAGCTTTCTCTTGAAGACTGAGACATACCCATTATGAGAGTCCTGTTGGGAGCCATGTCCAAGTTATATTGATATTGGCGTATGAATGCTTCGGCCAAATCCTTCCAGTTTCTGACTGTTGCTCTGGATAGGTGAGAATACCATTCACGGGATGCCCCGGTCAGATTGTCTTCGAAGTAGAACATCCACAACTTTTCGTCCATGCTATAAGCTTTCAGTCTCCCAGAAAGGACCGTAGGTGAGTACGTGGACAAGAGGTACCATTATATTTCTCAAAGCAAGGAGGCTTGAATTTGTGAGGAATCCTGACTCCCTCAAAGAGTTTTGGGACTCCAAACATCTCAGCTTCTCCGCTATTTCGTCCAGACGATGATCATAGGCTTCATCCCCAACACCAATTACTGTAAACTGTTCCTCTTGAGGGTCTTCTTGCAAGGCACGACCTCCAGTGTTTCCTTGAGTATTTCTAATAACATTGACTTCAGGATTGAGGTGAGGCCCAAACTCTAGCGGATCTGTTCGTGGTTGTCCGTGATCATTGTTACTAGAACCTCCTGTACCTGGATGATTCTCTTCTGGAGTTTGCCGCTCGACTAACTCTCTTAATCTTTCTTGGCTCTGAGCCAACCCAATCATCACTGCCATGAACTGGTTCATTTGAGCCCTCATCTCAGTTTTCTCATTAGCCATCTGAGTTCTTACGCCAGTCAAATATTGTTGAACTTGGTCCATCTGTAAGCTCGGAAGGTTGTTTCTGGTTGGATATCGGTGAACTATGTTGATGGGGAAAACCCTCCTATGAGCAATGTTTCCTGAAACACACAGAAAAGTGAGAAAACAACAACAAAAACACCTGCAAATCAAATAATGAGGTTAGTATGCAATGCAATATGTCTATTTGTCTTCCAAGGGTATCCAGTTTGGTTTTGACCTTCCAGACCACTGGGAATGAAGTAGTTGAAGAGAAATGAAGTCTAAGAGAAAATCCAGGTAATACATAAACCATACATTACAAATGCAAAAGATACATAGTTTATGATTACAACAAGTTCCCATGGTGGGTCAAGATACAATTAAGTCGAGAAATATAACAAAATCACCATGAGAAATAAAGTACAACCAAAATAAAATACATGTACAAAGAAATCAAACATCCAGCCCAAAGTCTCCTCCTTGACTTCCTTCAGAAGAGCATCAGTCACTGGTCCAACTGGATGCTCTATGATGGTCCTGATAAGAAGGTTCCTGGTGGCAATGGAACTTGTCAACTTCTGTTTGTTGTCTTGGTCTTTTGATCTCTTCAACCCCGCTCAAAGTTTCAACTCGGAGATTTCCTTATGTGCTGCTAATAAGGCTTCCTGACTTTTCTTCTCATTAGCTTCCAACTGCTCAATCTTAGCCTGTGTCTTCTGATCTTCTCACAAACGAGCTTCAGTGATCCTGATCCACCTAGCCTGACTCTCTTCCAAGTAGTGCTCAGCTCTGGATTTCTGAATCTTAGCTTCTTTGCAAGCATTCTTCAATACCAACTCCCCTGCTCGGGCTTTTCTGATGAAGTCCTCTGTTTTCTCTATCTTAGTCACATGCTCGATGCAGAGCTTCTCTAACCTTTCATTGTCCAGACGACTGTCATTCTTTTCCCAAAGGGTCTTCTTCAAAGCTTCAGCAAGTTGGGCATTCCTATCTTTTAGCTTCTCAAATTCCTCCAGAATCACTGTGGCTACAGGCTCTACTGCTGATGGCCATGGTACATCCTCTAGGGTGAATGGCATGCGAGTGATCTGTCCTCTGATGCGCGACCATTCAATGTACTGAGCAGAATCTATGTTGTTACACTTACCCAGAATAGCAGTCCCTTTTGTCTGTATGTGGTCCCAAGCCCAGGCTGCTTGTCGAACGGTGGCATGATTGTTCAGAATGGCACAGTAAAGAGATTCTGCTAAGTCCTGCTCTCGAGGTGGATATACCAATGCATGTCCCAACTGTCTTCTAAAAAGCAAAGGATTGTAATTGATGCAACCCTTTACACCAATAAGAGGTACATTAGGATATTGTCCACAACTTGTAACTATGTCTCTGCCCTTGGTGTTCTGAGTACACCACCTGATGTCTTCTGAAGTAAGGGCAATCATCCTCTTAGCCCAATTCCTTGTCTGGTGAGGATTCAAGAAAGCTTCTGGCTTCGGCATTTGTCTCATCAACCAACTATAGAAAAAAGGTGCACAACATCTGACTAGTGTCCCTATCTACTTCTCATTCCTCTGATGCACTGGGTAGTAGAAATCTCCTAACAAGGTAGGTACTGGATTCTTGAGCATAAAGATATGTATGGCATTCCTTCTTACAAACTTAGGCTCGTCTGCAAACAAGATGATACCATAGATACTGAGGGCCAGGAGAGCACAAACAGATTCCCAATTCCTTGTTGCAGCTTGTTTGGTGGTCTGAGTGATCAAGAAGTCCAAATGGAGGCCTGAGATTCCAGCCTTGGTGGTCATATGCTGATCAATGATGGTGTTTTCCAAATGTAAAGCCTTAGTTATGTCTTCATTCCTAGGAGCAGTCATCTCAGGGTTGAAAGGGATTCCTCTTCTGATGGGGACACCCACAACATGGAAAATTCTTCCAACAAAGGACCCATCTGAAAGTCTGGGAAAGTGAAACATCTGAGAGGAGGGTCATAAAACTGAAGGCAAGTGTGAATCATGCTCCTCTGTGATGCATCCAAGTCTATGATCATGTCCATAATACCACCATAATGTTCCCTGAATAAAGGGACATGATCAGTAGTGATAAGTGCCTGAATATGTCAATTGCCTGCTAGAGAGGGCTCAAAGAAATGGTAAGTGATGTTGCTCTTCCTGGATGAATCCATACTGATAATGGGTGCTGATGAAGATAACTGATGAAGACAACTGGAGGAGATATCAGCTGAAGAAGATCTCTGATGAAGATAACTGATGAAGATGGTTGAGCAGAAGAACAGTCAAAACAAACCAAATAAGATGTGGATATCCTATAAAACAAATAGACAAATGTTAAATGATGCAAAATGATATATGCAAAATGATGTGCAAGGGTTTGTGATCAGGTGCTGGATTTTTCATTTGCTTTGATAGGGTCCATGAGTGTTTAGAAATCCAGATGAAGGTTAAAGAACCAGTAACTAGGTGTGGGACTCAAATAAAGAGTCACAAGTCCAGGGTTTCATAAGATCATTCCAAATTAGTGTGACCTTAAAATAATATCAGTAACAGGGTATGTTGAGGCCAATGGTTCCTGCAAACCTGTAATCATCCCAACCCACTCACAGGTATTGTTCCAGAACAAGGATCCTCAGATTTAGATCTATTATGAGAAGTGAAAATACTTCTAACCCGGAGGTACAATGTTTACATTAATCATAAAGGACCCTCCTCTAATTCACCTCAGATGCTGAAGGTCATCTAAAAGGTCATCCATACATAGTAGGCTTCCCAGATAGCCCTAGTACTATAGGAAATCCATAGCACATAGTTCTCAAGAAGAAACCCATGTCTGAACTGTGTTTCATATTCCCGCACCAGACCAAAATGGAATGGGAAAGAATGTGAAGCCACTCTAATCCTATGTGTCACTCAGGCTCCCGGTGTGGAACCTTGCTCACTGAGATACCCCTCCCACCAAGGTAAACCAACAAATCCAGCACATATATGATATGACAATAATATGAAATGCATAAAACAATAAATGAAAGCGATAAATAAATGCAGTAAATAAAGCTGTACAGAAAGCAATAAATAAAGCAAAAATGAAAGCACACACAAAACATAACACCCCCATAAATACAAATCAAACAAGCGCTAGGAGAAACCCACAAAAAGAACCAGAAGCCCTAGTTGCAAAGGAATCCTTTCCCCAGCAGAGTCGTTAAGCTGTCGCTCCCCGAAAAGACTTTCGTCCCGGTGCAGATGCGAACGGTCGGTGATGTTGGAGGTTGAGGTTGAATAGAGTCGCCAGCTAGGCATTTTTATCCCGAAGGAAAGGTAATGATGCTTAAACCTGAAAGGGTATGGATAAGACGGTTGCGAACCATAGAAACTGAGAAAGGGGGTTGGTTACGACCTGGGAAGGTATTAGCACTCAGATCATCCGTCGTACTTGACGGGATCCACGCTTACAAGATTGTGTTTAAAAGGGGTAAGTGTATGTGCTATATGTGAATGAAAATCTAGGGAGAAAGTACAGGTGTCAGTGCAAAAGGTGTGAATTGCTCAGGAACTGAGGCTTAAAAAGAAGGCTGAAAGAGGGGGAAGACACATAGACTTTTGTTCGATAACCATTAAGTTATGCCTACATATCCTCTCGTGCAATGAGGAAGTCAGAACACCGTAGTTCAACTCAAAGAGACTGAAAATAAATTGACTGTGAACTGCTTGCTTGTCTATGCTCAAGTGTATGATTCGTTTGGCTTGAGTGCTAACTGTCTTGTATTAGACGGAAGAAGCGAGTTCTCGTTTGTGAATGAGTGTGATGAGAAAAGAATCCTGGAGGAGACAATTATTGTTTGTTTTTGTGTTTTTCAGTTTTTTATTGTTTTTGGTGTTTTGCATAGGATTATGAGCTTAAGCCTAAATCAAGGGTTGTAAACTCATTATATCCTTCCTGATTAGGGATAATGACCCTACTTAAGTATGAGATAAGCATCTCAACTTAATTACCATGATGATGTAGGATTAAGATCATTAACCTACTTGTGATTATTTAGATGTTTTTGGGTTTTTGTTTAGTGTTAAGTAATAAGTTTAATCTCTAATCACAGATTAGTGAACTCATTACACCATCCTAATAGAAGGATGATAGATGAGAACACTTAAGTTGAGGAAGATACCTCAACTTAATCCATGGTTAGGGATTAAATTCATTATATAATAAACCTTTATTAAATGGATTTTAATTAAAGGGTGAGATTAAGAAGTGGATTTTAAGGTTTGTAAGACAACTTGAGGGGGAATTGTCCATTAAACACTAGGGTTAGTCCCTCTTAACCATATGGAAGAGATAAAACCCTAATGTAAGGCCCAAGTTACAAGATAAAGTCTTAGTGATTATTAATATGTTTTGATTAAGAGGTGTAAAAAAATTAAAGGTTTAACACTAAGGATTAAAGTTATACACTCCATCCTAAGATAAGGATACAAGCATAACCCTAATTCCAAAGTCCTAAAGCTTTAAGAGTTTAGCCTCTGATTAAGAGATGAGAAGAGAGACTCAAGGAGACTCAAAGGTAAAAAGATAGGGGAGACTATATACAACCCTAAATATTATCATGCTTGGATATCCTATGGTTTGTGAGGCTTAAGAGAAGAATCTTCAGGAAGGCCACCATGGAAGAAGCAGATGAAAAGAGAAGGAGGGAAGAATAAGTTACTTACATCCTGAAGAAGATAAGTAACTTAGGAGATAAGAAAGGAGCAAGAGAAACACAAGTGAAGCATGTTCACTCCAAAGACAAATGAAGGATGCAAATGCAAAGGAAATAAGAGGTGGGAGGTGAAGGCAAATCCACCTCCCAAATAACTTACAAAAAGCTCCTGAAATGTTAGTACAAGATGCATAAAACATAAAGCACAAAGAAATAAGATAAGTAAAGATACAAAGAGCAAAACCAGAAGTTATTATACAATGAAAATGTGTTATGAGATGATACAAAATCATACAAGATGCATATTAATGATCATACTAGGATGAGATGCAATGGAAGCATGTTTAGAAGCATGAAAACACATAGAAGTTCATGAAACAAAATGAATGCAAAGCATGGAAAAATGATACAACAATATTCAAGCAATGTTTAAAACATGTCCTAAGATTTCTAAGATGACATACAAAAGAATGGAATGGCATGACAAGTTCACAAGTTCATGATATGCAAAGAAGAATGCAAATGAAGGTGCAAAATTAGGGTTTTAAGGCAACATGAAATGCATATGACCAAAACAGAAGCATTCACCATGATAAAAAATTGAAATTGAGCTCAAACAAACCCTAAACCTATACAATATCACACCCCAAAGGAGAAGGTCAGAAGCCAACCCTAGTGAAAGTTATGGAATTTCTAAGTTAACTAGGGTTTTTGGGTGATTCTAAAGGAAAAATGCAAATCAAATTGAAAATGCAATGAAAAAATATGAGATAAATAACCTAGAAACTAGATGCAATATGAAAAACAATGCAAAAATAATCAAGTTCAAACTCATTATGATTAGGTAGAAATGAATTTTTCAAGTTATGGTTAGAAAAATGTGAAATTTAAGAACCCTAATTCAAAGTAAATTGTGAAAATGTAATCAAACCTAAAAAGAAATGTGTATGGTGAGTTTGAAAATGTTTCTAAATGCTTAAGAATGCTTCATGATTTTTTTGGTGATTTTTAGAAACTTAAATGCATATTTAATTAATTAAAATCAATTAATTAATTAAATAAAACATTTAAATAATTTAGAAATACTTTTTTTATGCAAAAATTAAAATAAAAAATGTTTTTAGGTTAAGAAAATTATTTGAAACTAAAATGCAGAAAATTATCTTTTTTAATTGTTTTTGCTATTTTTAAAAATTATGATAAAAGAAATGCAATAAAATGAAAATAAAATAAAAATAATGGAAAATCAAATGATCTGAAGGCTGGTTGACTGGCGCGTGTTTGGAGGGCTAAGATTCATTATGGGATTTTAAATTAATTAATCCTAATTAAAACTAATTAATCAGAAATTAGGGCCAATGAGTCAATCTGGGCCACACACGTGCGCGGGTAAAATAAAATCCAAAGGTCCATATTCAAAATGACATTAATTACACAGATTAGGGCAAATGACTTTCAGGTGACCGGAACAGTGTCCCGGTCATCTTCTCTGGCGAACTCTTCACCCTATCTCACTCCTAGGCTACCCCCAGTCCCCCTAACTCTCCAGAACCACCCCCCAAACAAATCTAAACAAGAATCAAGCCACAAAAATCATTTATATTTCATCAAAATGGAGAATCGAAGAAAAACGTTTTCAGATCAAAAAGTCTCAGAGCATTAATACATCCTAGTTTCTCAACCATTTTCAAAACAAATCATATCACCATGATCAGAGAGACATATATAATCATATTATAACTTAAAATGAAGGTTCTGGAAAAAAAGTTTGAGATGGCTACCTGAGATGAAGCTTTGTCAATCTGAGCTTTCTGGCCTTTCCTTTGATGCTAATCCATTCCACTTGATCCCCTTGTGCTTCTGATAGGCTTGAATGAAGTTTATATGGCTTGGTTTTGAAGATTCAATTCTTCTAAGGCAGAAATCGTGTCTTTGGTTCAAGGGATTTTAGGGCAAAATGAAGGGTGGTTTGTGATCCTTAGACCATTTGGAGATGATTGGTGAAGTTTGCTTTGAGATTTGTGGCTTGTAGGATCAGATTCGAAGAGATGAAGTTCTTGAGTGGTTTTTTGCAATCCTGAGTTGTAGGATGATTCAGGCCAATGTGTCTTATGAAATGATGTCCTTATGGCTTGCATAAAGAGTGCTTATTGGTCCAGAGAGTTGTTCTGGCTCAGCTTGATTGGTATGGTGTGTTTTTCAAAAAGTCAAGATTGTGTACTATGAGGTATGGGCACATGTCAGAGCTGGCTTGGGGGCTTGTCCTTCCTTAGCTTACATCAAGGATGGCCCTTGGATGGTTTGTGATGATCTGCAGCCTTTGATTCAAGTGATAGCATATGTTTTGCAACTTTGCCTCTTTGGAGTTTCTTGAAGTGCAAGGCATAGAAACTTGTGATTTTTTGTGCAATCTTGATCAAAATGTGTTGCATTAGGTTGGTATGATGTTTAGAAGTTGATTAGAGGTCATGAAATGGCTTGGCAAGGGAAATTGCAAAAATCCCTCTTTGGTGCACACTTGAAAATTATAGGATATTTGCCAACTTTGAAAGGCCATATCTTGAGTTCTAGGATGAATCAAAACATGTTCTTGTATGTTTTGAAAATGGGAAGACATAATCTACAACTTTCATGTCCAAGGATTTTTCATTTGAAGCATTTTTGGTCATGAAAGAATAGGTTGAATATCTTTCCCAAAATGGAAAGTTTCCAGTACAAGTCATTTCCAAAAATAACAAGTTTGCATTTGGCTCAAAATTCTTCAACTTTGTGAACTTCTAACCACTTAAATGATCAAATAAAGATCATAGAGACTCAAAATGATGATGATGACCCTTTGGTATCCTTGATGGAGGCCTCAGATGCCCTGATTTTGACTTTACTTGCTCAAGAAGTTACCCAATGATCAGATGACTTCCACAGTGAATTTCTTCATAAAACTTGGTACACATGATCCTTATAACATATTAAGACCATTATAAACAAGAATGACCAAAAAAATTTGGATTAAGGTCTCTGAAACCAAAACCCTAATTTTAGGTCATCTGTGTAGGAAACCTTCAGTCTGCCTCTGAAACCAAAACCCTAATTTTAGGTCATCTGTGCAGGAAACCTTCAGTCTGCCTCTTTGTGATCCCTTGACTTTTATGAACTTTGGGGATGTAATAAGATCATAGACCACTCATGGACCCTCTTGACAAGCTTCAAGGCCTTTGGGATAGCTCAGATCACTTCTTGGATTCTCCTGATCACAAACCCTAGTTGCAGCTTATGCAGATGAAATAAACTATGCAGTGAGAGATGATATGCTTATGCAATGCTATATGAAAATATCACAAGCCATGGTGTGAGAAAAAGTGAGGTTAAATTTGGGGTGTTTACATCGACTTTATTCAACCTCGACCTCCAACATCGCTGACGGTTCGCGTTTACACCGGGATGAAAATCCGGGGAGCGACAGCTTGGCGACTCTGCTGGGGGGGATCTTTGAAACCATGGCTTCTGGTTCTTTTGTGCGTTTCTCCTAGCGCTTGTTTGTTTATGTTTATTGGGGGTGTTATGTGCTATTTGTGTTTATGTTTTTTGCTTTGTTTATTGCTTCTTGTACAACTTTATTTATTGAATTTACTTTATCGCTTTCATTTACTGCTTTCTGCATTTCATTATTATTATTGTATCACTGTGCTGGATTTTGGTTTACCTTGGTGGGAGGGTTATTCTAGTGAGAAAGGCTCAACACAAAGGCCTGAGTGACACATAGGATTAGAGTGGTTTTATATTCTTTCTCATTCCATTTCGGTCTGGTGCGGGAATATGAAAACAGGATTCAGACTTGGGTTTCCTTTTGAGAACTCTTTGTTATGGATTTCCTGTAGTGCTAAGGCTATCTGAGAAGCCTGCTAAGTCTGGATGACCTTTTTAGATGACCTTCAGCATCTGAGGTGAATTAGAGGAGGATTCTTTATGATTAGGGTAAACACTTACCTCCGGGTTAGAAGTGTTTACATTTCTCATAATAGATCCGAATATGAGGATCCTTGTTCTAGAACAATACC
This sequence comes from Lathyrus aphaca, assembly GCA_963966055.1. Classification (NCBI taxonomy): domain Eukaryota; kingdom Viridiplantae; phylum Streptophyta; class Magnoliopsida; order Fabales; family Fabaceae; genus Lathyrus; species Lathyrus aphaca. Next base: position 437,671,943 of record OZ014521.1, read on the forward strand.
TGTGAGTGGGTTGGGTTGTTTACAGGTTTGCAGGAACCTTTGACCTCAACATACCTTGTGTAATACCTCAAAATTTTCCCTCTCATTTCCTCAACATTTTGAATAGCATTTTACATTCATAAATTCATAAAATAATATTAAAAAAAACATTGCATCGTGTATAGCATAGCTGAGGCATAGGTATGTGATCAATGATTTGAGTAATTGAAGGCATTACAAAGGCAATAAAAGGGTCACAAAGCTTCTCAACCTTGTGCAAAGGGTTCACAACATCCCACAAGTCTTCACTTGAAGCCACAAGCCATGGAAAGATTTGATTTGATCGAAGGAGGCGAGCGTGCAATATTTCCAGATGAAAAGGCCAAATTAGGGTTTCACTTCTACGGGGCTTTTGCGTGAAGTTATGATTCAAGGAGGGTTCCATTGTTTTATATATGATGTCAAGTGCCTAGGGTTCAAATCTCGTCCACAAATTCATTTTGGAAGGGGTTCAATTGGCCAGACGACTGAAAATCGAGGAATCGGAGAAAAGGCAACTGAGCTAGGTAAAAAGGTCGACTCTTGACTTTTAAGATCGATATCATGAAAGTAGGGTTAAAATGATCCTATGGTTCAAATTTGGTTAAGAAATGATGGAGGAATCATAAAAAAAAAATCAAAGAAAAATTATTTGAAAAGTGGTTGGTTTTACATTTCCCTCCATTTTTCCTTCCACTTTCCATCCACACTTCCTTTCATTCTTCCCCTATTGTTTTTCCATTTCAATTCCACTCCATTTCCCTTGGAAACTTCTACCATGTTCTACCATCTTCTAGAATGTTCCTTCTCCTAACCTAGCTCCATTGCTAAATCCTAACCTCATTACCAAACCATAATTTTGGATCCCAAGCCTAATTTTTGGGCCCCAAACCTAAGCCATATTTAATCCATTTTCATCCAAACCAAAGGGGATGACACACACAATTTTCATTTCCAAATTTCTCATTCTCTCACAATAATTTTCTCTCTCTCACTTTTCCTCCATTTTCCCTTTTTCACTAATGCTTTTTGAATAAGCTCTTCAAGTTTCACATTGAAACTTGAAGATCTTGAAGCTTAGCCCCAACCTCCATTGATTTTGTGGATTGTGGAAGAAGAAGATACTGAATTTTGTGAGGATTTCGGATTATCGGAAGCGCATGAAGGTTCAAGCATCAAGAACGCATTTATTTTGCGGTTTTGCGGTTTTCTTGGTTTCTCTTCGATCAAGCTCCGATTATCACAACATTCACCGAAGCACTTCTCCGCTTCGTAGGTTGGTGATCTAAATCACTTTTCCTTTAAGTTATTCTCGTCATCTCGCCATTTCGGCATTCTTTAAGTGCTTTTTATATTGCTTATGTTTGATTACGTTTTCGTTATGTTTTGCTTGCGATTTGTGGTTTTTGATGAATTAGAAGTTAGGTTGTAGCTTGTTATAGATTCTAGCATGTGTTAATAAGCCCTAATTGAGTAGAAATTTGTGTTAACATGATTAGGTGGGGGTTAGGGTTGTTTAGAAGGAAGATTGTGGCCAAAATCACTCATTTCAAAAGCTTTTTTTCACTTTCTGTTCAGCGTTAACCGGTTAACGGTTTGGTTAACCGGTTAACGCATGCATTTTTGGCCATTTTTAGTGCTGTCCAGGGTCCGTTAACGGGTTAACCGTTTGGTTAACCGGTTAAAGCTGTTCATTTTTGGATTTTTAGCTTATTTTCTTGCTCAATCTTTCTTCCTAGCATTTCTAAGGTTCATGTATGTTTAGGTATTGATTTTAGGGAATTTTTGGGTCTATTTCCAGTAGCCAATTCATTTGTTTCGAGTCGTTTCGACATGATTCCGTTCACTTTTCCATGTTTTATGTTAAATGTGCAAATGTGATATAATTGATTCTTGATGTGTTTTGCTACACTTTAATCATTTGTTTCACATGTTAATTGCTTGCTTAAATTCAACATATGCTTCATGATTATTGTCATTGCTTGCTTGATTGATAAATTGATTAAATACCATGTTGATTTTTGCCAAAAGTGATTAAATGCTTCACATGTTCATGCAAGTTTCTTGTGCTTAATTGATCATATCTTAACATGAGTTCAATTCTGATTTTAATGCCATGCATGTGTAACAATTGATGCTTATAGTGATACTTGTTCAATCTCATGATAAAATGCTCATTTGTGCAACATGAAAAAGTATGTTTGTTCTTGATTGATCATTGTCATTTTTAATCAAATAAATGATGTAAATAAATTCACATGTTTGAGTTCATTTTGTGATGCATGTAGATTCATGTTAAGTGACATTAATGTGTTGTTTATCATTCACTTTGTGCACATAAATAAAAATGATCAAATCTGTCCCATGTTTGCGTAGCTGTTTGTTAATATAGGTGCTTTAAAATACATGTGGTTTACTATGTTTGTATGTTGTATGTGACTTTCTACACCTATCTTTTCATGCTGCATGCTGGCTGTAAAAAGCTGCTTGGTATCATGCATTGTTTTCATGGCTGTTTGTGTATTAGGGGCTGTAGTAGGTGCTGAATTTTTGTTTTAGCATTTTTTTAGTTATTTTAGAATTAAGATAGAGTCTAGAAGTTAGGTCATAGAATTATTAGGATTTAATTAGGGTATGTTTTCCTTGTTATTTTAAATAAAAAAATGCACACTAACCTTTGTTTTGTAGAGGGGAAGATTGAGGTAAGTTTCCTTCAACTTATTCTTTTACTTCCTTTATGCATTTAATTTGCATTTAATTTCCTTTACTTTTCATACTTGTGTTTGGTAGGATTTTCCCCTCTTTTGTAGAATCAAATTAACTTCTCTAGGAAGTAAGTTGCATTCTATTCTTTTCTCTTTAGGTTTAGAAAACCCCACAAACCATTAGGACCACTTTTGAATAAATAAACAAAATTAGGATTGAGTCTTAGTCCCTTAGATTTTGTCCTTTTGCTACTTGAGTCATTCTTTCTCATCTCATAGAGAAATAATAAAACACTTAATAAAAATCGAACTTTCTTGTACGACACGAGACTTTGTTGTGGAGTGTTTATACGCGTCTTGTTTCAGGGCGAGGTGTAAATAATTGCCGCGATGGACGGGTCTTAGTATGAGAATGTTCACAAACAAATTCAAAATATTTCTCACAAAAGACAAAAACAAATAACAAGCGACTTTCCTGCTGGAACTTCTCTTCTCATCTCATTCACTCATAACGCGAACTCGCGACGACTTGTCTCGCATGCAAGACAGTAAACGCACTCGTACCAGACGAGCCTGCAACACCTGAGCATAGACATACGCAGTTCAAGCCATAAAAAACACAAACAAATCGTTCCCGCTTGGTTAGGCGAACTACGTCGACTCTGATCCTCATTATCCTGATGAGGTACGTAGGCAGCGGGGTAGGGCCCGTTCGAGCACATTCTTTATTTTCCCTACTGTAAACACCCCAAATTTGCCCTCACCCATTCACACCATGGCTTGTGATCATTTCATATCCATAAACTCAAACATAGCATCTCATATTGTACTTTTGATTCACTGCATTGGTTCAAAGTCATCTGCATCTAGGGTTTGTGATCTGAGCAATCCAAGAGCTTCTTGAGCCACTCCAAAGGTCACCAATCACTTCAAAGAGGTCCATGTATGTTCAAGCATCATATTATATCCTCTCAAAGTCAATAATGTCAAAGAATCACAAGAACTGAGAATGGCATGGAAGCAGAGCCAGGTTTAACTGCACAGATGACCTAGAATTAGGGTTTTGGTTTCAGAGGCCATAACTCCAAATTTTTTGGTCATTCTTGTTTCTATTTGTCTCTATATGGTATAGGGAGTATGCATATCAATTTTCATGAAGAAATTCCATGGGGAAGTCATCTGATCAAGAGTTGACTTTTCAAGCAAGTCAGTGCAAAATCAGGGATTCTGAGGCCCCCAATGACCCAACCAAAGGGTGTTCTTCATCATTTTGATTGTATATGATCTTTATTTGATCATATAAGAAGTTGGAAGTTCACAAAATTGAAGAATTTCAAGTCTTTTGCAAAGTTGACTTTTTGGGAAAGTTTGACTTTTAATGAAATTGCCATTTTAGGAAACTTTTTCAACCCTTGCTTTTTGATTCAAAAATGCTTCAAATGAAAAAACTTTGGTCATGAAAGTTGTAGAATGGATCATTCTCTTTTCAAAAAGTACAAGAACATGACCTAATTCATTTTGGATCAAAAGTTATGGCTTGTCAAAGTTGGCTAAAATCACAAAATTTCAAAGTTTCTACCAAAGAGGCATTTTGCAAAATGACTTGATCAAGTGTTCTAAAGTTATCGAATGGACTTCTAAACTTCACAACATGATCATAAAAGACCTAAAAGTCAGATTGGGCCAAAGAATTACACATTTTTATGGCTTATGGAACAAGATTTTTCATAAGAAGCAAAAGTGAACCAACTTGCAAAACTCATCATAAGTTACCATCCACTTGCTTGCTGACTTGCTGAACCATCCTAGGGTTCTCCCCACATCATGCTGCGCAGGACATACCTTTTGTCCTTGGCTAGCAAGTAGCCCATGCCCTTCTTACACAACTTTGACATTTTGGCAACTTGAGCCATACCTATCAATAAAGCACACATCACCTCATCTGACCAATCACAATTGTTTATACAAATCAAAAGCAAGCCAAAGCATACACAACACAAGCCTGAAGCACTCTCTAACTCAGCATTCTCATTTTCCACCCCTTGTGCAAAACTCTTCGAAACTGATTGCACAAGCCTCAAACACAAAAACTAACTTCACAAATCAACTAAACACACTTCACTGATCACAAAGCACCCTTCACCATGGCCTGAAACTAAAAGAATCAAAAACACGATCACCACCTGCCATTGAACAGAACTTCTGCCATCTCTCAAACCATCCATTATAAACTTCAAACAATCATTGAAAGCTTCTCAGGAGGTTCAGTGGAGCTGATTGCAAGAAAGAAACCAGCCAGAAAGTACTAGAAACCAAAGCTTCAGTTCAGGTAGCCATCTCAAACTTTTTTTCCAGAAACATGTTTTTAAGTTCTTAAAAGCTTCTATGCACTCCCCTGATCATGAATATGTGTTTACTTTTGAAAATGGTTGAGAAACCAGCATGTATGAACTGTCTGAAATTTTTTGACCTAGAAACATTTTGCTTCGATTAGGCTGATTGATGAATGAAAAATGATGTTTGAATGGGGGTTTTGATTTAGTTTGGCATGGGGATGATTTCTGGGTAGTTAGTTTTCGTTTTCATGAAGTTTTGAAGATTTTGGCAACTTTCAGGTGAGGGTCTTGCCGGAGAAGACGACCGGAAGTCTTCTCCGGCCACCTGAAAGTAATTAGGGCTAAGCAGCGTAATTAATGAGAGTTTGAATTCTGAGCGTAGGATTGGTTGACTTTGTTTGACTGGCGCGTGTTTGGAGGGTCCAAATCCACTCACTTAACCCTAATCCACGTCATTATTTTAATTAATTGAGTTTTATAATTAATCTGGCCAGTTTGAATTTCCACCCTTGGATATGGCGCCAGTCAACGCGCGCGTTCTCTGTTTAAACCACAGCCTTAGGATCAGCATACTTTCCCATTAATTCATTTTATTTTCCATTTAATTTGATTTGTTTTCTCCATTTAATTTAAAATAGTAAAACAATTTTAAAAATTCTGAAAATTTTTATATAAACTTTCATTAATTTTCAGAAACCAAAAACATTTTCATTTTTATTTTTTGCATTAAAAAATATTTTTAAATCATTTAAAAGTTTATTTTTAATTAATTAATGAGAATTAATTAATTAAAAATACTTTTAGGTATTTAAAAATCACCAAAAAATTCATGAAACCTTTAAAATCATTTAGAAACATTGTCCAACCCTCAAACCAAATTTCTTTTTTTATCTTGATGCATTTTGACAATTTTTCATGGAATTAATTTCATTTCAAAGCATTATTTTGATCCAAACTTCAAAAAATCATTTCTGTCTATCCATTGAGAGTTGGACTTTGATTCTTTTTACATTGTGTCTTGCATATCATGTAGTTTGTGAGATTAAATTGGCATGATTTGATCTTGCATTTTCATTTTGTTTGACATTTTTCTTGTCAAGGTACCCTAAAACCCTAGAAATCTTAGGAAATTCATAACCCTAATTAGGTTAAGATTTAGAACCCCACCTTTGGGCAGTGGCTTTGCATAGGTTTAGGGTTCCCTTTGATGCATTTTCATATTTTTATCATGATGTTTGCTTCTGGTTTTGAATTTTGTTTTGTGCATTGATCATAAACCCTAATTTGGGCTTCCTTTTGCATCCATCTTGCATTTGCTTGCATACCATGACTTGCCATGACATTTTGTGCATCCATTTGATCCATAAGACATCTTAAGACATATTAGAAGCATGTTTGATCATTGCATCTTTCATTTTCCATGTTGTATGTCATTTGCATTCCATAACTTTTCATGTATGATCATGGTTCTAAGCATGCTTCCTTTGTATCCATGTGTTCATATGATCATTCTCATGCCTTGATTCATGTTTGTAGCATCTCATAACATCATTATCATCACATACATGCTTCTGGTTTTGGTTTGTATCATGCCATTTCATCTCATTTTGCATTGCATTGCATTTCTTTCACTAACTTTTCAGGTGGTAAGTTCTTTGAGAAGTGAATTTGCCTTCACTTCTCACAACTTCTTCTCATCTCCTCTTATGCATCCTTGCTGCATTTTGTTTTGTGTTTGAGATTGAGCTTGCTCTTTCTTCTTCATCTTACTTTCTTTCCTCAAGTGACTTGTCTTCTTAAATGAAGCAAGTTACTTTGCTTCTCTTTGCTCCTTTCATCTGCTTCCTGGTGGTTCCTCTGAAGACTTCTTTTGTAAACCTCACAAACCTTAGGAACAACCAAGCATGACAATGATTAGGGTTTTGATTAGTCCCCCACTTAGTTTTACCTTTGTGTCTCATTGGGTCTTCTCTTCTCACCTCATAATCAGGGACTAAACCATAAAGGCTTTAAGGCTTTGTCATTAAGCTTATGCCTGCATCCTTCTATTAGGATGGAGTGTATAACTTTAATCCTAAGTGTTGAACCCTTAATGTGTTTAACTCCTTTAATCAATCCATCTAATAATCATCAAGACATCAAGCTTGTAACTTGGGCCTTGCATTAGGGTTCTATTTCTTCCTTAATTGGTTAAGAAGGACTAACCCTAGTGTTAATGGACAAGTCCTCCTCAAGTTGTATTACAAATCATAAAATCCATTTCTTAATCATATCATTATCTAAAATCCACTTAATAAAGGCTTTGTTTTGTCATGAGGTTAATCCCTAATCACAGATTAAGTTGAGGAGTCTTCCTCAGCTTAAATTCTCTCATCTATTATCCTTCTATTAGGATGGTGTAATGAGTCCATTAAATCCTTGATTATGGCTTAAACTCATTACTTAACACTAAACAAAAACACCAAAAACATCTAAATAATCACAAGTAGGTTAATGATCTTAATCCTGCATCAAAGGTGATTAAGTGTGAGAAGCTGACTTCACACTTAAGGTATTCTCATTACCCCTAATCAGAGGGAAGATGTGATGAGTTTACTAAATCCATTGGTTTAGGCTTAAGCTCATTAACTTACGACAAACTTCAAAAAGCAATAAAAGACTGAAAATACAAAAACAAACAATAATCGTCTCCTTCGGGATTCTTTTCTCATCTCATTCACTCACAAACGAGAACTCGCTTTTTCCGTCTAATGCAAGACAGTTTGCACCTGAGCCAGACATGTCATATACTTGAGCATAGACAAACAAGCAGTTCACAGTCAATTTATCTTTCAGTCTCTTTGGGTCGAACTACGGTGTTCTGACTTCCTCATTGCACGAGAGGATACGTAGGCATAACTTAACAATTATCGAACAAAAGTTTCTGTACATTCCCCCTCTTTCTAGTCTTATCCTTTTAGCCTCATTATCTTGAGCATTTCACCCTTGTCCTTACACTGACACTGTATATTACACTTTACACTTCTTTTACAATGACACCTGTACATCCTTTTCCAGCTCTTTTATACACAAATTGCACTGACACTACCCCTTTAAAACACAAATCTTTTAAGCGTGGATCCCGTCGAGTACGACGGACAATCTGGGTGCTAATACCTTCCCAGGTTGTAACCAACCCCCTTTCTCAGTCTCTCTGGTTCGCAACCGTCTTATCCATCTCTTTCTAGGTCTATGCAGCATTGCCTTTCCTCCGGGATAAAAATGCCTAGCTGGCGACTCTTTTCATTTCCTGTGAGTTCACTCCTGTGTGTTCTCACATCTCCTCTCACCGACCGTTCGCGTCTGTACCCCTTCTGACCCGGTGTCATTTGGTGGGAGCGACAGCTTGGCGACTCTGCTGGGGACACTTATATTGTAACCAGGGCTTCTGGTTCTTTTTGTGGGTTCCTCCTAGCGCTTGTTTGATTTGTGTTTACTGGGGTGTTATGTGCTATCTGTGTTTGTAAATTTGTTTTGTTTATTGCTTTATGTACAGTTTTGTTTATTGCTTTCTTTACAGCTTTACATATATCATATTGTCATACTGTGCTGGCTGGATCTGGTTTTGTTGTTTTGGTGGGTGGGTGTTCTATTGAGAGTTAAGGTCCTATACCTGGGACCTAAGTGACACCTAGGCTAGAGTGGTTCATGTTCTTTCCCATTCCATTTCGGTCTGGTGCGGGAATATGAAACACGGTTCAGATATGGGTTTCTTCTTGAGAACTCTGTGCTACAGATTTCCTGTAGTGCTAGGGCTATCTGGGAAGCCTGCTAAGTCTGGATGACCTTTAGTATTGACCTTCAGAAACTGAGGTGAATTAGAGGAGGATCTTTTATGGTTATTGTAAACACTGTACCTCCGGGTTAGAAGTGTTTACACTTCTCATAACTGATCCGAGTCTGAGGATCTTTGTTCTAGAACACCACCTGTGAGGGGGTTGGGCTGTTTACAGGTTTGCAGGTACCTTTGACCTCAGCATACCCTGTTACTTTGTTTTGATTAAGAGTACTCCATTTTGGAACAGTTCTTGTGATTTTAACCCTGGACGTGTGACTCTTTATTTGAGGCCCCCACCTTGGTTACTGGACTTTTGAACCTCCATCTGGATTTCTTAGACATACATGGACTTATATCAAGGCAGTTAATCAGATCCAGCCTGATCACAAACCCTTTGCATATCATTTGCATACATCATCATTGCATCATTTAACATTTGCTTATTTGTTTTTCAGGGTATCCATACTATATTTTGGCTTGGTTTTGACCCCTTCATCTGCATAGACCTACCTGCTTCAGCTACTGTTATCACCAGCATCTGCCTGTCAGTGTCCCATCTTCAGTGTTATTCTCCATCATCAGCATCTGTCTCAGTTCTTCTTCAGCGGTATGGCACCTAAGAAGAGCAATATCTCCTACCATTTCTTTGAGCCTGAGTTAGCTGGCATCAGGAAGATCCAGGCCCTGATTACTCCAGACCATATACCACTATTCATAGAACATTATGGAGGCATCCTTGATGTGATTATGGATTTGGACCCTTCCCAGAGGAGCTTGATTCATACTTGCCTGCAGTTCTATGATCCCCCTATGAGGTGCTTCACCTTTCAGGATTTTCAGTTGGGGCCTTTGTTAGAGGAGTATTCATCATTGGTTGGTGTACCTATCAGGGGTGGAGTCCCCTTCAACCCTGAGATGGCCTTTCCTAGTAATGAAGAGTTGGCAAGAGCATTGTACTTGGAACCCTCTCTGATTGGACAGAACATGACTACAAAAGCTGGAATTCCTGGCCTACACTTGGATTTCTTGACTTCTCAGGCTATCCTGAAGGCCTCCTCAGGAGAATGGAAGGCAGTCTGTGCTTTGTTAGCCCTCAGCATATATGGGGTTATACTTTTTGCAGATGAGCCTAAGTTTGTTAGCAAGAGTGCCATTCACCTTTTCATTCTGAGGAACCCAGTGCCCACCTTACTGGGAGACTTCTACTACTCTGTTCACCAAAGGAATGAAAAGCAAAGGGGAAGATTGGTGAGGTGTTGTGCTCCCCTGTTCCATACCTGGCTGCTCAAGCACTTGCCCAAGACTGATACATTCTTGAATCCTCATCAGCAAAAGAATTGGGCTAGGAGACTCATTGCTCTGACCTCAGCTGACATCAGGTGGTGCACTCAGAGCACCAAGGGTAGGGACATCATTACTAGTTGTGGGCAGTTCCCCAATGTACCCCTGATAGGAGTGAAGGGTTGCATCAACTACAACCCTCTGCTTTTCAAAAGACAATTGGGCTATGCATTGGTCCACCCTCCTAAAGCACAAGATTTAGCTGAGACACTCTATTGTGAGATTAAGCCTAATCTGGCCATTGTCAGGCAAGCATCCTGGGCTTGGGACAATGTCCAGACCAAGGGAATGGCTGTTCTTGGAAGATGCAACAATGTGGCCTCAGCTCAGTACTATGAGTGGTCTCATGCCAGGGCTCAAATTTCTGGGATGCCCTTTACCATTGAGGATGCACCAGGGCCATCCACAACACCACCTCCAGCTACTGTCAGCTTAGAGGAATTTGAGAAACTGAAAGAGAGGAATGAGAATCTGACTCAGGCTCTACAGAAGACCCTCTGGGAGAGGAGTGACGGTCGTCTGGACATTGAGAGGTTAGAAAAGCTTAAGGTGGAGCATCTAGCCAAGATTGAAAAGTCAGAGGATTACATCAAGAAGTCAAGGGCTGGAGAACAAATTTTGAAAAATTCCTGTAAAGAGGCTCAGTTTCAGAAGGCCAGGACTGATTTGTATCTGAAAGAGAGTCAAGCTAGGTGGGTCAGGATCACCGAAGCTCGTACTCTGGAAGATAAGAGGACTCAGGACAAGATTGAGCAGTTGGAGGCTAGTGCAAAAGAGCAACAGGAAGCCCTGCTAGCAGCCCAGAGAGAGATCTCAGAGCTGAAGATTAGAGCTGGTGTGAAGAGGTCAAAGGACCAGAGCAAACTCAAGAAGCTGACTGCAGCTGTTACTACCAGGAATCTTCTCATTAGAGCTGGTGTGAAGATGTACAGGTGTCAGTGTAAAAGAAGTGCAAAGTGTGATATATAGTGTCAGTGTAAGGACAAAGGATGAGATGCTCAAGACCATGAGGCTAAAAGAATAATGCTGGAAAGAGGGGGAATATACAGAGACTTTTGTTCGATAACTGTTGAGTTATGCCTACGTATCCTCTCGTGCAATGAGGAAGTCAGAACACCGTAGTTCGACCCAAAGAGACTGAAAGATGAATTGACTTGTGAACTGCTTACTTGTCTATGCTCAAGTGTATGACCTGTCTGGCTCAGGTGCAAACTGTCTTGCATTAGACGGAAGAAGCAAGTTCGCGTTTATGAGTGAATGAGATGAGAAAAGAATCCCGGAGGAGACGATTATTGTTTGTTTTTGTATTTTCAGTCTTTTATTGCTTTTTGAAGTTTGTCATAAGTTAATGAGCTTAAGCCTAAACCAATGGGTTAGTAAACTCATCACATCTTCCCTCTGATTAGGGGTAATGAGAATACCTTAAGTGTGAAGTCAGCTTCTCACACTTAATCACCATGGAGTAGGATTAAGATCATTAACCTACTTGTTGATTATTTAGATGTTTTTGTTGTTTTTGTTTAGTGTTAAGGAATGAGATTAAGCCATAATCAGGGATTAAACAGACTCATTACACTATCCTAATAGAAGGATAATAGATGAGAATGTTTAAGCTGAGGAAGACTCCTCAACTTAATCCATGATTAGGGATTAACCTCATGACAAAACAAAGCCTTTATTAGATGGATTTTAATTAATGATAAGATGAAGAAGTGAGTTTTATGGTTTGTGAGACAACTTGAGGGGGACTTGTCCATTAACACTAGGGTTAGTCCTTCTTAACCAATTAAGGAAGAATTAGAACCCTAATGCAAGGCCCAAGTTACAAGCTTGATGTCTTGATAATTATTAAGTGATTTGATTAAAGGAGTTAAACACATTAAGGGTTTAACACTTAGGATTAAAGTTATACACTCCATCCTAATAGAAGGATGCAGGCATAAACTTAATCACAATGCCTTAAAGCCTTTATGGTTTAGTCCTTGATTATGAGGTGAGAAGAGAAGACTCAAAGAGACACAAAGGTAGAATCTAAATGGGGGACTAATCAAAACCCTAATTATTATCATGCTTGGTTGTTCCTAAGGTTTGTGAGGTTTACAAGAAAGATCTTCAGAGGAACCACCAGGAAGCAGATGAAAGGAACAAAGAGAAGCAAAGTAACTTGCTTCATTTAAGAAGACAAGTCACTTGAAGAAAGAAAGTAAGAAGGAGAAGAAAGAGAAAGCTCAATCTTAAACACAAAACAAAATGCAGCAAGGATGCATAAGAGAGATGAAAAGAAATTGTGAGAAGTGAAGGCAAATTCACTTCTCAAAGTGACTTACCACCTGAAAAGTTAGTGAAAGGAATGCAATGTAATGCAAAATGAGATGAAATGGAATGATGCAAATCAAAACCAGAAGCATATATGAGATGATAATGATGCTATGAGATGATGCAAACATGAAACAAGGCATGAGGATGATCACATGAACATATGGATGCAAATGGAGCATGCTTAGAACCATGAACATACATGAAAAGTTATGAAATGCAAATGACATACAAAATGGAAAATGAAAGATGCAATGATCAAACATGCTTCTAATATGTCCTAAGATGTGTTATGAATCAAATGGATGCACAAGATGTCATGGCAAGTCATGGTATGCAAGCAAATGCAAGATGAATGCAAAAGAAAGCCCAAATTAGGGTTTATTACAACATGCAAAGCAAAAACTCAAAACCAGCAGCAAATGACATGATAAAAATTGAAAATGCAATAAAGGATACCCTAAACCTATACAAGTTCACTGCCCAAAGGAGGGGATCTAACTCTTAACCTAGTGAAAGTTATGAATTTCCTAAGATTGCTAGGGTTTTGGGGTGCCTCACAAAGAAAAATACCAAACAAATTGAAAATGCAATATCAAATCAAACCAATTTTATCCTATAAACTACATGCTATGTAGGATGCAATGCAAGAAGAACCATCATCAAACTCTCAATGGTTAGGCAGAATGGATTTTTCCAAGTTTGAATCAAAATATTGCTTTTAAACAAATTTAATTCCAATGAAAATTGTCAAAATAGGTCAAGAACCAAAAATAAATTTGTTTTGAGAGTTTGATAATGTTTTTAAATGTTTTAAAATGCAATGTGAATTTTTTTGTAATTTTTAAATACCTAAATGTATTTTTAATTAATTAATTTTCATTAATTAATTAAAAATAAACATTTAAATTATTTAAAAATAAATTTTAATGCAAAAAATAAAAATAAAAATATTTTTGGGTTCTGAAAATTAATGAAATGTTTGACAAAAAATTTCAGAATTTTTCAAAGTGTTTTGCTATTTTTAAAAATTCATGCAAATAAAATACAAACAAAATGCATTAATTTTGGTTAACAGGAGAATGAATCGATTCATAATGGGATGAATCGATTCATTATGCGAAATCCAGGAACTTTTCAACAGGATGAATCGATTCATAATGGGATGAATCGATTCATTATGCTGTTTTGAATTGATTCATGCTGGAATGAATCGATTCATTATGCTGTTTTGAATTGATTCATGCTGGAATGAATCGATTCATCCTGCTGTTTTTTTCAAAAATTCAGAAGCAAACTCATTCCTTAGGCTGTGTTAAGTGCTCTAAGTCTCCATATTTCATCCTTTACCCACCCCAAACATGAATCAATCATAAGATCACATTTACAATGCATCAACAACAAGATTTGAGCAAAATCAAAAACACTGCAAAAAACTTCAAAACATGCATAAACACTCATTTCTCAACCATTTTCAGTATTTCAAAGCTTAACATGATGAGTGAAACAAACTCTATCATTCTATAACAAGAGATTACATTTCTATAAAAAATGTTCTTGATGATACCTGAACTGGAGCTTTGAACTGTGGAACTTTCTGGCCCCAAACTTGGTGCAATCCCTCTCCTTTGAGCACCTTGATGATGAAATGAAGCTTGGATAGCTTTGAGAATGACTGGTTATGGTTGTTTTGCTCTGGTGTAGCAGAAATGGAGGGCCTTTTGTGAGATGTTTCAAGTTGTTTCAGGGGATGATTCTTGTTCTAAGGGTGATTTGTGACTTGTTGGTGAAAGGAAAAGTTGAGGTTTCTTGGCTGTGTGAAGAAAAACTCAGAGAAGCAGTTTGGGACAGAACTTGTGCAAGTTGGATTGTGTGTTTTCTGGCCTCTTTCTATGCTGAATGAGCTGCTATATCACTCCCATAAAGTATGAGTAGGCTGTGGAGCAGGTTAGTAGAGGCTGCTGGTCACTATTCCAAAAGCATGGGAGAAAATGCAAAAAGTCATGGTTAGGTGTACTTGAGGCATGGGCTGTGGCAGAGCTGATTTTCTGGCTTGGATTGCCTCAGCTGAGTTCAAGGATGGCTCTTGGATCAGTTGAGGTGAGCTGTAATGGATGAAGGGTGAGATCTCACATATTTTGCAACTTTGCAACTTGTGACATTTTGTGACTTTTGGCCATGAATATGTGACACCTCTTAAGAAATATGCAGCAAAATGCATCACATAATGTTGTTATGATACTTTGATAATGGTTAGAGACCAAACAAAACCAAAATAACCCTTCTTGCAAGATTTCCCTCTTTGTGATTTTCATGAAAAATGGTTTATGATACTTGGATATCAAGGCATGAAAATGAGAAATTTCTTGGGCCAATCTGAGTTTTAGGCATTGCATTGTGTTTGTATGAAAATTAGAAGTCACTTTGAAGTCATCTTTGGCCTTGGCATGAGGTTTTGCAATTTTTCCATCTTGTGCAAAAGTGAAAATTTAGTGATTTTCCTCAACTTTGCAAAGCCATAACTTTTGATCCAAAATGAATTAGGTCATGTTCTTGTACTTTTTGAAAAGGGAAAGATCCATTATACAACTTTCATGACCAAAGTTTTTCCATTTGAAGCATTTTCGGATCAAAAAGTAAAGGTTGAAAAAGTTGCCTAACATGGCAATTTCATTAAAAGTCAAACTTTCCCAAAAAGTCAACTTTGCAAAAGACTTGAAATTCTTCAATTTTGTGAACTTCCAACTTCTTCTATGATCAAATAAAGATCATATACAATCAAAATGATGAAGAACACCCTTTGGTTGGGTCATTGGGGGCCTCAGATGCCCTGATTTTGCACTGACTTGCTTGAAAAGTCAACTCTTGATCAGATGACTTCTCCATGGAATTTCTTCATGAAAATTGATATGCATACTCCCTATACCATATAGAGACCAATAGAAACAAGAATGACCAAAAAATTTGGAGTTATGGCCTCTGAAACCAAAACCCTAATTCTAGGTCAATTGTGCAGTCAAACCTGGCTCTGCTTCCATGCCATTCCCAGTTCTTGTGATTTTTTGACATTCTTAACTTTGAGAGGATATAATATGATGTTTGAACATACATGTACCCCTTTGAAGTGATTGATGACCTTTGGAGTGGCTCAAGAGGCTCTTGGATTGCTCAGATCACAAACCCTAGATGCAGATGACTTTGAACCAATGCAGTGAATCAAAAATGTGGTATGAGATGGTATGATTGAGTTTATGCATATGAGGAGATCACAAGCCATGGTGTGAATGGGTGAGGGCAAATTTGGGGTGTTTACACCATGTCGTAACCGACTCCCGAACTCAGTTTCTTTGGTTCGCGGGACTTGTGTCCTTCCTCTTCTTTCTTCTGGTTGTGCAGCATTACCATTCCTGTTCCTTCGGGATAAAAATGTCTGGCTGGTGTCGCTCCCACCAAATGAAGCCGAGTCAGATAGGGTACAGACGCGAATGGTCGGCGAAAGGAACAATGAGAACACACAGCCGTGAACTCACTGGAGATGAATAGAGTCGCCAGCTAGGCATTTTTATCCCGGAGGAAAGGCAATGCTGCATAGACCTATAAAGACATGGATAAGACGGTTGCGAACCAGAGAGACTGAGAAAGGGGGTTGGTTACAACCTGGGAAGGTATTAGCACCCAGATTGTCCGTCGTACTCGACGGGATCCACGCTTAAAAGATTTGTGTTTTAAAGGGGTAGTGTCAGTGCAATTTGTGTATAAAATAGCTGGAAAACAAAATGTACAGGTGTCAGTGTAAAGGAAGTGTAAAGTGTAATGTATATACAGTGTCAGTGTAAGAACAGGAATAAGATGCTCAAGATCATGAGGCTAAAGAATGAAGCTGGAAAGAGGGGGAATGTACAGATACTTTTGTTCGATAACTGTTAAGTTATGCCTACGTATCCTCTCGTGCAATGAGGAAGTCAGAACACCGTAGTTCGACCCAAAGAGACTGAAAGGTGAATTGACTTGTGAACTGCTTGCTTGTCAATGCTCAAGTGTATGATCTGTCTGGCACAGATGCAAACTGTCTTGCATTAGACGGAAGAAGCAAGTTCTCGCTTGTGAGTGAAGATGATGAGAAAAGAATCCCGAAGGAGACGATTATTGTTTGTTTTTGAGTTTTCAGTCTTTTATTGCTTTTGAAAGTTTGTCATAAGTTAATGAGCTTAAGCCTAAACCAGTGGGTTAGTAAACTCATCACATCTTCCCTCTGATTAGGGGTAATGAGAATACCTTAAGTGTGAAGTCAGATTCTCACACTTAATCACCTTTGGTGTAGGATTAAGATCATTAACCTACTTGTGATTAATTAGATGTTTTTGTGATTTTTGTTTAGTGTTAAGTAATGAGGTTAAGCCATAATCAAGGATTAAACAGACTCATTACACCATCCTAATAGAAGGATAATAGATGAGAATGTTTAAGCTGAGAAAAGCTCCTCAACTTAATCCATGATTAGGGATTAAACTCATGACAAAACAATCCTTTGATTAAGTGGATTTTATTAAATGGTGAGATGAAGAAGTGAATTTTATGATTTGTAAGACAACTTGAGGGGGACTTGTCCATTAACACTAGGGTTAGTCCTTCTTAACCAATTTAAGGAAGAATTAGAACCCTAATGCAAGGCCCAAGTTACAAGTGTGATGTCTTGATGATTATTAAGTGAATTGATTAAAGGATTTAAACACATTAAGGGTTTAACACTTAGGATTAAAGTTATACACTCCATCCTAAGAGAAGGATGCAGGCATAAGCTTAATCACAAAGCCTTAAAGCCTTTAGGGTTTAGTCCCTGATTATGAGATAAGAAGAGAGGACTCAAAAGAGACACAAAGGTAAAACTAAGGGGGGAGACTAATCAAGGCCCTAGTAATTGTCATGCTTGGTTGTTCCTAAGGTTTGTGAGGTTTGCAAAAGAAGATCTTCAATGGAACCAATAGGAAGCAGATGAAAGGATCAAGAGAAGCAAAGCAACTTGCTTCATTCAAGAAGTCAAGTCACTTGAAGAAAGAAAGTGGGAAGAGGAAGAATGAGCAAGCTCAAACTCAAACACAAACAAAAATGCAGCAATGGATGCAAGATAATGATGAAGAGAAAGTTATGAGAAGTGAAGGCAAATTCACTTCTCAAAGTCACTTACCACCTGAAAGGTTAGAAAAGGAATGCAATGCAATGCAAAATGGGATGAGATGACATGATGAGAAACAAAACCAGAAGGACATATGTGATGCTAATGATGTTATGAGATGCTACAAACATGAGGCAGCATATGGAAATGATCATACAAGTTCATGAATGCAAATGAAGCAAGTTAGGAACCATGAACATACATGAAAAGTTATGAAGTGCACATGGCATACAACATGGCCAAAACATGATGCAATGATCAAACATGCTTTCAATATGTCTTATGATGTCAAATGAATCAAATGGATGCTTGAAATGTCATGGCAAGTCATGTTATGCAAGAGAATGCAAGATGGATGCATATGAAAGCCCAAATTAGGGTTTATGAACAATACATCAAACAAAAACCAAAACCAGAAGCAAACAACATTACAAAAAATTGAAAATGCACTCAAAGGACCCCTAATCCTATACTAACCCAATTCCCAAAGGAGAGGTCTCAACTCTTAACCAAATTCAAGTTATGAATTTTACAAGTTTTTTAGGGTTTTAGGGTTTCCAAACAAAAGAAATGTCAAACAAATTGAAAATGAAAGATCAAATCATGGCCATTTAATCTCACAAACTACATGCTAAACACAATGCAATTCAAAAAGAATCAATGTCCAACTCTTCATGGATAGGCAGAAATGATTTTTTGAACTTTGGATCAAATTAATGCATAAAAATGATTTTAATTCAATGAGAAATTCTTAAAATGCATCAAGATCAAAAAATAAATTTGGTTTGAAGGTTGGACAATGTTTCTAAATGTCTTTAAAGGTTTCATGAATTTTTTGGTGATTTTTAAATACCTAAAAGTATTTTTAATTAATTAATTTTCATTAATTAATTAAAAATAATCTTTTAAATATTTAAAAATATTTTTTAAATGCTAAAAATAAAATAAAAATATTTTTTGTGTCATAAAAATTAATGAAACTCTTGAGAAAAAGTTTCATAATTTTTAGACAATTTTTACTATTTTAAATAAAATATGTAAAACAAATGATATAAATGAAAATAAAAATGAATTTAAACTGAATTAATGAGAAGTCAGCAAATCCTAGGGACCAGATTCAAACTAAAACGCGCGCGTGTTGACTTGGCGCCAGATCTCACGGCCCTCATTCAAACTCAGTTAATCAATGCTTATGCCCTAATTACGCCGTTAAACACTTTCAGATGACCGGAACAGTGTTCCGGTCATCTTCTCCGTTCACCCCAAACCTCAAACTCACTCCATACGTTACGAAAATGAAATCTAATTGAACAGAAACGTTTCCCACTCACTCACGAATCATAACCCTCAATCAAAACAAATTTATTCTTCCTACAAAGGCTGAATCGAAGCAAACAAGAACTAGGGCAAAAAGGTTTTAGAGACTAATTAAACTCTCATCTCTCCACCATTTTCAAAACTAAAAGCATCAGAACAATCAGTGAAGCATATAGAACAACTTAAGAACTTAAAAAATGATTTCTGGAAAAAATGTTCTTGAGCTACCTGAGTTTCGAAGCTTTCACTCTGGTAACTTTCAGACCTCCTCTCCTTGTGAAATCCACTCCTTATGACCCCTTGATGATGCTTGAATGCTTGGAAGAAATTTATGCTGGCTAGTTGAAGAGTTTGAACAGCTTCTGCTCAAGCTCAGTTGAAAATGGTGATGGTGATTCAGGCTGTTTCAGGCATGGGTGAATGGTTCTTTGTGGTCAGGGTGATGTTTTGAGAAGGTTTGTGGAGTTTGTTTGGGTGTTTGTGAGCTGTGGAAGATGTTTCGAAGGAAACTGCAGATTGGGGTGAAAATGGAGAAACAATGTTCTTGCTGGATTCAGGCTTGGTTCTTTGTTGGTTTGGGCTCAATGAAGTATGGTGAGATGATTAGTGAAACTTGTTTGAATGTTTGTGAGCTGGGCAGAGAGATTCGAAGAGAGATGCAAATGGGGTGAGTTTTGTGTATGTGAGGTTGTGATCTGTTTCAGCCTTGCCTCTTGGGTGTTATGGCCAGCATTTTCCTTGCATAAACAAATGGGATTGGTCAGAAGATGTGACCTGTGCTTTAGTGATAGGTGTAGCTACTTTTGCCAAAATGTCAACTTCTTGTAAGAGAGGCATGGGTCATGTTTCAGCCAAGTACAAGAGGTGTGGGTTGCGCAGCAAGGTGAGGGAGAAAGGCTAGGAGTGGTCAGCAACATAGGCAGCAAGTGGATGGAAGTGATCATGAGCTTTTGCAACTTGCTTGCTTTTGAATCTTCATGAAAATATCTTGCTCCAAAGGCCAAACCAATGAGGAACCCTTGGCACATTCTGATTTTTTAGGTCACATGTGATGTTTGTGTAATGGTTTGATAACAATTAGAAGTCACAAATGCCTTTGGTACATGATTTTGCAAGTTTTCCTTTTAGTGCATAATCTTGAAAATTAGTGATTTTTGCCAACTTTAACACACCATAACTTTTGATCCAAAATGAATTAGGTCATGTTATTGTACTTTTTGAAAAGGGAAAAATGTGATTTACAACTTTCATGACCAAAGTTTTTCCATTTGAAGCATTTTTGGATCAAAAAGTAAGGTTTGAAAAGTGACCTAAAATGACACATTCTTTAAAAGTCAACTATGCCCTAAAAAGTCAACTTTGCAAAAACTTCAAATTCTTGATTTTTGTGAACTTCAACATTCTTCCATGATCAAATAAAGATCATATACACTCAAAATGATGAAGATCACCCCTTGGTTGGGTCACTGGGGGCCTCAGATGCCCTGATTTTGCACTGACTTGTCTGAAAAGTCAACTCTTGATCAGATGACTTCCCCATGGAATTTCTTCATGAAAATTGATATGCATACTCCCTATACCATATAGAGACCAATGGAAACAATAATGACCAAAAAATTTTGAGTTATGGCCTCTGAAACCAAAACCCTAATTTTAGGTCAACTGTGCAATCAAACTTGGCTCTGCATCCACACCAATCCCAGTTCTTGTGATTCTTTGGAATTCTTGACTTTGAGAGGATATAATATGATGCTTGAACACACGTGGACCCCTTTTAAGTGATTGGTGACCCTTGGAATGGCTCAAGAAGCTCTTGGATTGCTCAGATCACAAACCCTAGATGCAGATGACTTAGAACCAATGCAGTGAACCAAAAATGTAATATGAGATGGTATGATTGTGTTTATGCATATGAGAAGATAACAAGACATGGTGTGAATGGGTGAGGGCAAATTTGGGGTGTTTACAGCTGGCGACTCTACCTCTTTCCGCGCCACTTTCGCATTTGTACCAGGATGGAAATCCGGGGAGCGACAGCTAGCGACTCTACTGGAGACTTCCTAACCAGAGTATCTCTGGTTCCCTTGAGAGTCTCTCCTAGCGCTTGCATGTTTCTGTTTCTTTGGGTGTTGATTGTTTGATGTTGTGTGTTGTATTTTACTGTTGTTTTATTTACAGTCTTATTTACAACTTTATTTACAGTTTTCAGTATTTATTTTCTGCATCATATATTATACTGGACTGTCTGGACTGGATTTTCTGTTTGGTGGGCTTGGGTGATACTTTTTCTGAGAGATGAGCTCATTACCACAGCTTGAGTGCACCTTAGGACTTAGAGTGGTTCCACTTTGGCCTCATGAGATCTTGTCATGGGGGTAGTAGTGAGTTCCACGCCCAGATTTGCGACCGTCTTGGAAATGTCTTGATTTGGGGATCTTCCTCTTTCATTTCATAACCTTGACAGTTATGTGCAGCAGGGGACCGATCATTGAGAACCTTGTGGAAACATCCCTCTTTAGTGATGACAGTGGCAGACCACATTTTGTGGCAGACCCATTCGCATCCGAGGGCCCACCTGGGACTTACATAGGATGACCTTGTTTTCCCGGACTCAGTTGAGGCCTCCCTGCGTAGTATATAATACCAAACCGATTCCCTGATCTGGTCATGAGCCATTTCTCAGAAATGGTGAAAATATTATTGCTATTCGGCTTTGAGAGTCCGTGATGTTTGACCCGGAGCATACCAGTGAGATTGGGAGGGGTTTACAGGTCTGCAGGAACCCTCGGCCTCTACATACCCTCATTATCAGTGTGGTCCTTGTGATGATTTGGTCCTTTTGGTTCTGGATTTCTTGTTCTCTTGGTTCTAAGAGTTTCTATCAGAGGGTTGTGGCTCAGAGGATCTTGTTTTTCAGTTGTTCAGGGGGTTCTTATATTCAATGTCCAGTATCCAGATGGTCCCAGATTGATCATATGCTTGCATTGCATTTGCATTGCATCATACTTGCATTAACTGCTTGCGTTTCCATTTTTCAGGTTGTTGTTCACAGTTATCACCCAGTTCTGGTAATTATAAGCTCTCCAGATGGCAGAAATTAAGAGAATCACAAGGAAAAAGAATGTTCATTATACTTTTCTTCTACCAGAAGTCAAGAGTGTTCAGAAATTAGCAGGGCTGATGAATGACCAAGTCTTAGGAAATTTCAGAAAGAGGTATGGTCAGATATTGAAGTACATGGACAAACCTACTACAGACCAGAAGGATAGCTTGCACACTTTACTTCAGTTTTATGATCCCTTGCCGCGGTGTTTTGTATTTCTAGATTACATCTTGGCTCCTACCTTGGAGGAGATTTCCAGCATTTTGGGTGTTCCAGTCAGAGATACGTTGCCTTACTATGGCTCTGAGGTGGTTCTCAAGGAAGAAGACATAGCCAGAGTTTGTCGGTTACCAGTTGCTAAGGTCAAGAAGGCTTTGAAGGATAGTGAAGGCAGAGGACTCCCTTGGAATGTGCTTATACCAGAGGTTGAAGAATATGCCAAAGAATGGGGAGATTTTGGTGTTGTGCTGGCTTTGATGGTGTATGGGTCTAGTCTTTTCCCGGGGGAAAAAGAGTTTGTAAGCTTGGAAGTGATCTCCATATTTGCTAAAGGAAATCCTATGCCAACTCTGTTGGGAGATTTCTATTACAACGTTCATTACCGGAATGAAAAAGGTAGAGGTGGACCAGTGGGCTGTTGTGCTTCATTATTTGCTGAGTGGTTTGCTAGGCAATTACCAAAGTCATGCTCTTTCAAGGAGATGAGAGATGAATGGAGGTGGTCTAGGAGGCTAATGGGACTAACTTCTGAGGATATAGCTTGGGGATATGACAGAGATCTGCTGGGAAAGGAGTTGCTGGTCAGTTGTGGAAGATTTGCTGGAGTGCCTTTGCTAGGAAGAAAGGGTGTGATCAGTTATCATCCAACATTTTCCAGGAAGCAATTTGGTTATCCTCTGAGAGATCCACCAAATATGGAAGAATTTTCTGAGTCTTTGTACTTTCCTGTGGAGGGAAACAAAGAGTTAGTCCTACAAGCATCTCAAGCTTGGGCTCACAGGGTGAGGAAAGGTAAGAAGGACTTTGGCAGAATAGATCGCAAGACATATCCTCCTTTTGCTACATGGTTGCAGAAACGTGTAGAGGAGGTGCTCATGCCATTCTCAATGGAAGCTCCATTATATCCTAAAGAAGTGCCATGTTAGGGTACCATCTCCCTTGAAGAATATAAGAAACTGGAAGCTCAGCTGCACGAAGTCCGGGTAGAGAATGTTGAAATGGTCAACTTGTACCATCTTGCCAATCGTGCCAAAAATAAAGCGGAGGGAAAGCTACAGAAGATGCAAGCCTCATGGGAAACTAAAGAGAAAGAGTTTGCTGGAAGGGAAGCTCACTTTCAGAGATTGGGTCTGATGGAATCTAAAAGAGAAGCGGAGCATAAGAAGACTTTGAAGACTCTTAAAGAAGCTCGCCAGTCCATTGTTTGGTTGCAAGGCCAAAGGGAACAGGAGTAGAAGAAGTATAAAGAAAAATAAGAGTTTTTCGAGGTACAGATGGCCTTCAAGAAAGAAGAAGTGGAACAAGTCCACAACATACGAAGGGAAAAGACTCAACAGTTGGCACAAAGCCAAATTGCCTTGGAGGAGTCATTGAAGGAGATTGAAGAGCTCAAGCTGAGAGCAGGTGTGAAGAAGAACAGGACAGAGGCAGCTGTAGAAGAACCTGGGTCTTTAGTTTAGATTTTCTTTCTGTTGTTCAAACTACCTACAGACTTGTTGTAGGAGTCCTGCTTTATCTCTTGTCTTTTGTTCATGTATTGACTTGTAACCCTTCGGGGAATTTGTTTGTGCTCTAACTTTTGGCCGGCAGTGGGTTATCCATGTTATGCAGTGTTAATATGCAAATTACCGTTTCTGAATATGCAAAGCTTGTTTGTCTGATACTGCTAAGATCTGAACACTCTTCAAAGGGAAAGTTTGAAAATTAATACTCAAAGTGGATATCTGGAGCAAATACCAGAACTGGGGAACATAAATGCCTAAACTTGGAAACATGAGTAGTTACATTGCATGCATATAACGTGTTTGTTTTTTTGCTGGTAGTTCTTCAGTTTCTAACGTTTATGTCCTTTCAGGCACTATAGCTCCCAGGAAAGTTCAAGAACAGCCGATCGTACACAGATATCCCACAAGAGTCAACAGAGAAAGAGTGATGGATCAAATGCAGGCTGATTTAGCTGACTTGAGATTGAGGATGGATAATTTCATGACCCTTATGGCAGGGATGGGTCAGAACCAGGAACGTTTACGTGAGATGGTGGAAAATAGTCAGGCCAGGAACAATGGGGCTGTTGATGGAGGTAATCGCAACGGTGCTGACGCCCGTCAAGTTGAGATCCCTGTGGCACAACCGGGGGTCACCATTATCAATGATGGACTGAACAATGTACAGATGGATGGTCAAGACGAACAGTTTACTTTGCTGGACGAACGGAAGGCCAAGGGGCTGAAATGAACAGAAAGTTCGAAGAGATGGCTGAGCAGACCAGGGCCATTCAATCTCAGAACTCCCTGGGGTTCGATATTACTGACTTGGGCTTGGTTCCAGGGGTTAGAATCCCTTACAAGTTCAAGGTTCCTACTTTCAAGAAGTACAACGGCACAACTTGTCCAAAGACTCACCTCCAGTCCTTTGTAGGAAGAATTGCTGCCCATACTGATGACGAGAAGCTATGGATATACTACTTCCAGGATAGCCTGGTGGGGGCCTCCATGGAGTGGTATATGAAGCTGAGTAGGGTTAACATTAAGAGCTGGAAGGACTTGGCAGAGGAGTTCGTGAAGCAATACCAGTACAATTTGGACATGGCTCCAAATCGCACTCAACTGCAAACCATGTCTCAAAATGCTAAGGAGGGATTTAAGGAGTATGCTCAAAGGTGGCGTCAGCTTGCTGCCAGAGTACAACCACCTTTGCTGGAGAATGAGATGGCTGATATGTTCATGGGAACATTGTAAGGGGTGTTTATCGAAAGGTTGGCGTCTTGTTCAGCTACCAAGTTCAATGATATAGTAATAGCAGGTGAGAGGGTCGAAACTTTGTTAAAGATGGGGAAGATTCAGGACACCGGTGCGAGTAGCTTGAGCGATGTAAGAAAAACTTTTAATGGACCTCCAAGAAGGAGAGAAGGTGAAACCAATGCTGTGTACGGCCGAGGACGGGGCCGAGGATATAAAAGATCATATGAGCAAGTGGCAGCCGTAATTATCCCTTCTAGTCCTGTGCAGCAGGTACAAACTCAACAACAACAACAATAACCACCACGTAACAATTATCAACAAAGACCTTATCAACCGAGACAAGCTTGTCCGACTAATAGGGTGCTTGAAGCAATTCCCATGACATATACTGCACTGCTACAGAGGTTGCTAGACCTGAACTTGATACAACTGAGGACATTAGCACCACCTCCACCGGGATATCTTCCAGTGGGGTACGATGCCAATGCTAGATGCGCATTCCATTCAGGGGCACCCGGGCACTCAACTGAGAAGTGCAGGGCGCTACAACATAAAGTTCAAGATTTGATCGACTCAAAGGAGATTAATTTTGCACCACCGCCTAATGTTACTTCAAACCCAATTCCAAACCATGGAGGGGCTAGAATAAATGTTGTTGACGGAAGTGAGAAGTTAAGTTTGATTCTGAACGTAGAAGAAGTGAAGACTCCACTGCTGGTGGTGAAAGAAAGGCTGTTAAAAGGACAAGTGTTTCCGGGATGTGGTTCTGATTGTGAAAAGTGTTTGAGTTCAGTGAACGACTGTGAAGACCTGAAGGTAGGGTTGCAGAATCTGATTGATGAGGGGTCGTTGCAGTTCGACAAGGTTGATGATAAAGGTGATTGTGTGTCCACCATAACCATATACTATGACCCAGCTGAAGTGCCTTCCAGGAGGGAGCCTGTGACTATATATGCTCTGGAAGTCAGTCCTGTTAATATTACTGTTCCCGGGCCTGTTCCTTATACTGATGATAAAGCCATTCCGTGGCATTACAGCTCAGATGTGTACGTGGAAGGACAAAAGGTGGAGAGTAAGTCAGTAACAATTGACCCGACTGTGGTGAACGTCGGAGGTGTTGGCGGTTTTACAAGTAGTGTCGTCTTTTTGCTCCTCAAGCTCTGAAAGGAGATCCTGAAGCTGAAGTTGCTGTAAAGGCTAAAGGAAAACAAATAGCGACCGAAGAAACGACAACTCCTGTTGCTGAACAAGGTACCTTTGAGAAAGAAGTGGAGGAATTTATGCGGATAATAAAGAAGAGTGACTACAAGGTAGTTGAGCAGTTGAA
The DNA here is from genome assembly GCA_963966055.1 of Lathyrus aphaca. Classification (NCBI taxonomy): domain Eukaryota; kingdom Viridiplantae; phylum Streptophyta; class Magnoliopsida; order Fabales; family Fabaceae; genus Lathyrus; species Lathyrus aphaca. Next base: position 437,698,356 of record OZ014521.1, read on the forward strand.
CCAGACACCGTCCAAGATATCAATTCTGTCTTTGTTGATGTGTTCTCCAGCTCACAGAGAAGCCTTGCTGAAAGTGTTGTAGATTGCATGCGTTCCTCAGGAGATAACTGTTAATCAGCTAGAGGCTGTAGTGGGCAGTGTGAATGCAAGCCATGGATTGGGCTTCACAGATAGAGACCTTACTTTAGAAGGCCGTAATCACAACAAAGCACTACATATTAATATGGAGTGTAAGGGTGTTGTTTTGTCACATGTCCTGGTTGACACAGACTCTTCTCTTAATGTACTCCCGAAGAAAGCCTTAATGAAGTTGAACATCGATGGTATCGTCTTGCGACCCAGTGATTTGATAGTTAAAGCTTTTGATGGGTCCAGAAGGTCTGTGTTCGGAGAAGTTGAGTTACCTGTGAAAATAGGGTCTCAAGTATTCAAGAGCACGTTCTATGTCATGGACATTCAACCTGCGTATAGTTGCTTGCTGGGACGTCCTTGGATTCACGCTGCAGGAGCAGTAACATCCATTTTGCATCAAAAGCTAAAGTACGTGGTTGATGGTCAAGTAATCACTGTGTGTGGGGAAGAAGATATCTTTGTGAGCCACCAATCAACTTTCAAATATGTGGAGATAGACAGAGAGATCCATGAAACGCTGTGTCAGGCCTGCGAAGCGGTTAATGTCAGCATTTTGGCTCCGGTAGAAAGGAACAATGAGAAAGAAGGTACCTCCATTCACTCCTACAAGCAGGCCAAATAAGTGATTCAATCGGGAAGCGCCCAGGGCTGGGGCAAGTTGCTGGAATTAGAGAAGAAAGATGACAAGTTTGGGCTTGGTTATTAGCCTGGTGGGTCCAACTGGCCTCAAAGTGGTAAAGCTATAACTTTCACAAGCGCCAGGATGCTCGATTGCAATCACATCTGTGCAACAAGTGAGGAAGGGGACAATGACTGCAATTGGGATAGCTGGATTCACCCGTGTGCACCCGGAGAGGAGCTCAAGAACTGGTCTGCTGAAGACATCATCCAAGTTACCTGGCAACCAAAGTAATTTACTTGTTTCCTTTTTATCATGCTGCATTGTCAATCCTGCACTCTGCCCAAGGTGCACGGATCCATTTGTAGGGCCACCATGCTTTTAATGCATTTATATTTTACCATGAAATAAAGGACATTTTTTAAGCAAACTGCGTTCTCTTTCTTTCGTTTTAAATTTTTCACAAAAAAATAAAATGGCAATGTTTTTCCTTTTTCTTTTGTTTGTGTGTTTGCGTCTCTTTTGAAGAAAAAAAAGATTCTGAAATAAGCACATCATCTGTGCAGTGTTGATCATCCGGATTCTAGTGATAACGTTCCTGCTATGACCACGCATTTCTTCGACAAACCTATCTACCAAGCTAATGAAGGGGTTGAGGAAGACTGTGAACTCCCCGAAGAATTGGTCAGGTTGTTGAAACAAGAGGAAAGGATCATTTAGCCTCATCAGGAAGAAGTAGAGATCATCAATATTGGGACAGAAGATGCGAAGAAAGAGATAAAGATTGGGGCCAGTCTGCAGGTCGAGGTAAAGAAAGAGTTGATTGGTATGCTACGTGAATATGTGGATATCTTCGCCTGGTCGTATTAAGATATGCCAGGGTTGGATACTGACATTGTTGTGCATAAGCTACCATTGAGAGAAGACTGTCCTCCTGTGAAACAAAAGCTGAGAAGAACTCGTCCTGATATGGCGATGAAGATCAAGGAGGAGATTCAGAAGCAGTGGGATGTCAGATTCCTTGCCGTAACTAGTTATCCGCCTTGGGTAGCTAATATTGTGCCTGTACCAAAGAAAGACGGCAAAGTTCGGATGTGCGTTAATTATCGGGATCTAAATAGAGCAAGTCCAAAGGATGACTTTCCATTACCTCACATTGATGTGCTGGTAGATAAAACCGCTCAATTCTCGATATTTTCCTTCATGGATGGCTTCTCCGGGTATAATCAGATTAAGATGGCACCGAAAGACATGGAGAAAACGACGTTCATTACCCCGTGGGGTACATTGTGCTACAAGGTGATGCCCTTTGGTTTGAAGAACGCCGAGGAAACGTATCAGCAGGCTATGGTCACATTGTTCCACGACATGATACACAAGGAGATTGAATGCTATGTGGACGACATGATTTCCATGTCCACAGACGAAGAAGAGTATCTGGTCAATATCAAGAAGCTGTTTGATAGACTGATAAAATATAAGCTGAGATTGAATCCAAACAAGTGCACTTTCGGAGTGCGTTCCAGAAAATTGCTGGGTTTTATTGTTAGTCAGAAAGGAATCGAGGTGGATCCTGCAAAAGTAAAAGCAATACAAGATATGCCTGCACCGAAAACAGAGAAAGAAGTGTGTGGGTTTTTAGGGAGGTTGAACTACATTTCACGGTTCATATCTCATCTAACTGCCACGTGTGAGCCAATATTCAAGTTGCTAAGAAAAGAGCAAACGGTCAGGTGGAATGAGGACTGTCAAAGAGCCTTTGAAAAGATAAAAGAATATTTGCAGACACCTCCGATTCTAATGCCTCCAGTTCCAGGACGACCGCTTATCATGTACTTGACTGTGCTAGAAGGGTCGATGGGGTGTGCTCTAGGCCAACATGACAATTCTGGTCGAAAAGAGTACGCTATTTATTACCTTAGCAAAAAGTTTACCGACTGTGAATCCCGTTACTCACTTCTCGAGAAAACTTGTTGCGCTTTGGTATGGGCTGCTCGCCGACTGAGACAATATATGTTGACCCATACTACACTGCTGTAAACACCCCAAATTTGCCCTCACCCATTCACACCACGGCTTGTGATCATTTCATATACATAAACACAATCATATCATCTCATATCTCAATTTTGAGTCACTGCATAGTTTCTAGGTCATCTGCACCTAGGGTTTGTGATCTGAGCAATCCAAGAGCCTCCTGAGCCACTCCAAAGGCCATCAATCACTTCAAAGGGGTTCATGTGTGTTCTTATATCATATTACATCCTCTCAAAGTCAAAAATGTCAAAGAATCACAAGAACTGGGAATGGTATGGATGCAGAGCCAAGTTTGACTGCACAGTTGACCTAAAATTAGGGTTTTGGTTTCAGAGGCCATGACTCCAAATTTTTTGGTCATTCTTGTTTCCATTGGTCTCTATATGGTATAGGGAGTATGCATATCAATTTTTATGAAGAAATTCCATGGGGAAGTCATCTGATCAAGAGTTGACTTTTCAGACAAGTCAGTGCAAAATCAGGGCATCTGAGGCCCCCAATGACCCAACCAAGGGGTGATCTTCATCATTTTGAGTGTATATGATCTTTATTTGATCATGGAAGAAGGTTGAAGTTCACAAAATTCAAGAATCACTAGTTTTTGCAATGTTGACTTTTTAGGGCATGGTTGACTTTTCAAGAATATGTCATTTTATGCCATTTTTCAAGCCTTGCTTTTTGATCCAAAAATGTTTCAAATGAAAAAACCTTGGTCATGAAAGTTGTAGAATACATCTTTCCCTTTTCAAAAAGTACAAGAACATGACCTAATTCATTTTGGATCAAAAGTTATGGTGTGACAAAGTTGGCAAAAATCACTAATTTTCAAGTTATGCACCAATTGGAAAATTTGCAAAATCATGTACCAAGCATTCTTGTGACCTCTAATTGACATCAAACCATTACACAAGCATCATGTAAGTCCTAAAGTTCAGATTGGACCAAGGTTTCCTCATGTTTTATGGCTTGTGGGACAAGAAATTTCATGTGAACCAAAAGAGGATCAACTTGCAAAACTCATGATCACACTTCATCCACTTGCTGCATTGGCCATTGAACCAGCCCTAGCCTCTCACCACACCATGCTGCGCAACCCATAGCCATTGTACCAGCCTAGAACACAACCCATACCTCTCTTACACCAAAGTTGACATTTTGCAAAAGTGAACTTACCTATCACAGCAGGCCAGGTCACATCATCTGACCAATTGGAGTTGTTTATACTATCCAAATGCTAGCCATTTCATACAACAAGCAAGCCTGAAGCAAGCCCTAGCACAGCATTCACAAACTCACTCCCTTGAGCAAAAACCTTCGAATCTCTCTCCACAAGCCTCAAACACAAAAAGAAACTTCACAAACAATCTCAACTCACTTCACTGACCAGAAACCAACCATTGTTTTGGCCTGAAACCTCCCATATCTCAAATACGATTTTCACACTCCCTTGACCTGAGCTTCTGCAAACTCACTCAAGAGGCTGTTTAAACTCCCACCAAAGGTCAAAAGCTTCTAAGGAGGATCATTGGGACTTGTTTGAGCCAGAAAAGCAGCCAGAAATTACCTGAATCGAAAGCTCCATCTCAGGTAGCTTCATGAACTTTTTTTCCAGAACTCCTTTTTCTTGTTAGAATCTTGTTCAGTATGTTGCACTGATCATTGGGATCTTTTTATTTTTGAAAATGAGCAAGAAATGAGTATGTTATGATGTTCTGAAAGTTTGACCTAGAAACTTCATTGATTCGATTCGTGTTTGTGTTTGAGTTTTAACATGATTTTGTGCTGGATTCGTGCTTAGGGTAGTGAGTAGATGATTTCTGGAGAGTTAGAGCTCCTAAAATGGCCTGGGGAGGGAGATTGATTTTTGGGGTGAATGGAGAAGATGACCGGAACACTGTTCCGGTCACCTGAGGGTGTTTAACGGCAGGATTAGGGTTTAAACATTAATTAGCTGATTTTGAATTCTGGCAGTAGGATCTGGCGCCAAGTCAACACGCGCGCGTTTTAGTTTGAATCTGGTCCTTAGGATTTGATTACTTTTCCTTTTTCAGTTTAAAAATCATTTTATTTTCATATTATTGCATTTCTTTTATACAATTTATTAAAAATAGCAAAATTGTTTTAAAAATTATGAAACTTTTTGTCAAGAGTTTCAATAATTTTTAAAACACAAAAATATTTTTATTTTCATTTTTAGCATTTAAAAAGTATTTTTAAATATTTAAAAGTTTATTTTTAATGGATTAATGAAAATTAATTTATTAAAAATACTTTTAGGTATTTAAAAATCACCAAAAAATTCATGAAATGTTCTAAGACATTTAGAAACATTGTCCAACCTTCAAACCAAATTTATTTTTTGATCTTGATGCATTTTAAGAATTTCTCATTGAATTAAAATCATTTTTGTGCATTATTTTGATCCAAAGTTCAAAAAAATCATTTCTGCCTATCCATGAAGAGTTGGACATTGATTCTTTTTGCATTGCATTGTGTTTAGCATGTAGTTTGTGAGATTAAATGGCCATGATTTGATCTTTCATTTTCAATTTGTTTGGTAATTTTCTTGTTAAGGAACCCTAAAACCCTAGAAAACTTGTAAAAATCATAACTTGAATTTGGTTAAGAGTTGAGACCTCTCCTTTGGGCATTGGTTTAATGTAGGATTAGGGGTCCTTTGTGTGGTGTTTTCAATTTTTTATCTTAGGGTTTGCTTCTGATTTTGGTTTTTGTTTGTTGCATTGATTCATAAACCCTAATTTGGGCTTCCATATGCATCCATCTTGCATTCTCTTGCATAACATGACTTGCCATGGCATTTCAAGCATACATTTGATTCATTTGACATCATAAGACATATTGAAAGCATGTTTGATCATTGCATCATGTATTTGCCATGTTGTATGCTATGTGCACTTCATAACTTTTCATGTATGTTCATGCTTCCTAACTTGCTTCATTTGCATTCATAAACTTGTATGATCATTTCCATGTGCTGCCTCATGTTTGTATCATCTCATAGCATCATTAGCATCATGTATATGCTTCTGGTTTTGTTTCTCATCATGTCATCTCATCCCATTTTGCATTGCATTGCATTCCTTTTCTAACCTTTCAGGTGGTAAGTGACTTTGAGAGGTGAATTTGCCTTCACCTCTCATAACTTTTCTTTTCATCTCTCTTGCATCCATTGCTGCATTCTTATATGTGTTTGAGTTTGAGCTTGCTCATTCCTCTTCTTCTTACTTTCTTTCTTCAAGTGACTTGACTTCTTGAATGAAGCAAGTCATTTTGCTTCTCTTGATCCTTTCATCTGCTTCCTGGTGGTTTCCTTTGAAGACTTCTCTTGAAAACCTCACAAACCTTAGGAACAACCAAGCATGACAATGATTAGGGTTTCGATTAGTCTCCCCTCTTAGTTTTACCTTTGTGTCTCTTTTGAGTCTTCTCTCCTCATCTAATAATCAGGGACTAAACCCTAAAGGCTTTAAGGCTTTGTGATTAAGCTTATGCCTGCATCCTTCTCTTAGGATGGAGTGTATAACTTTAATCCTAAGTGTTAAACCCTTAATGTGTTTAACTCCTTTAATCAATCCATCTAATAATCATCAAGACATCACACTTGTAACTTGGGCCTTGCATTAGGGTTCTAATTCTTCCTTAATTGGTTAAGAAGGACTAACCCTAGTGTTAATGGACAAGTCCCCCTCAAGTTGTCTTACAAATCATAAAATTCACTTCATCATCATATCATTAAATAAAATCCACTTAATCAAAGGCTTGTTTTGGCATGAGTTTAATCCCTAATCATGGATTAAGTTGAGGAGCTTTCCTCAGCTTAAACATTCTCATCTATTATCCTTCTATTAGGATGGTGTAATGAGTCTGTTTAATCCCTGATTATGACTTAACCTCATTACTCAACACTAAACAAAAACCAAAAACATCTAAATAATCACAAGTAGGTTAATGATCTTAATCCTACACCATGGTGATTAAGTGTGAGAATCTGACTTCACACTTAAGGTATTCTCATTACCCCTAATCAGAGGGAAGATGTGATGAGTTTACTAAATCCATTGGTTTAGACTTAAGCTCATTAACTTATGACAAACCTTCAAAAGCAATAAAAGATTGAAAACTCAAAAACAAACAATAATCGTCTCCTTCGGGATTCTTTTCTCATCTCATTCACTCACAATCGAGAACTTGCTTCTTCCGTCTAATGCAAGACAGTTTGCATCTGTGCCAGACAGATCATACACTTGAGCATAGGCAAGTAAGCAGTTCATTAGTCAATTCATCTTTCAGTCACTTTGGGTCGAACTACGGTGTTCTGACTTCCTCATTGCACGAGAGGATACGTAGGCATAACTTAACAGTTATCGAACAAAAGTCTCTGTATATTCCCCCTCCTTCCAGCTCCACTCTTTTAAGCCTCATTATCATGAGCACTTCACTCTTATCCTTACACTGACACTGTACATTTATACACTTCACTTCTTTTACACTGACACCTGTACATTCTTTTCCAGCTATTTTATACACAGATTGCACAGACACTACCCCTTTAAAACACAAATATTTTAAGCGTGGATCCCGTCGAGTACGGCGGACAATCTGGGTGCTAATACCTTCCCAGGTTGTAACCAACCCCCTTTCTCAGTCTCTCTGGTTCGCAACCGTCTTATCCATGTCTTTCTAGGTCTATGCAGCATTGCCTTTCCTCCGGGATAAAAATGCCTAGCTGGCGACTCTATTCATCTCCAGTGAGTTCACGGCTGTGTGTTCTCACTGTTCCCTTCGCCGACCGTTCGCGTCTGTACCTTTATCTGGGCCAGTCCCATCTATCGGGAGCGACAGCTTGGCGACTCTGCTGGGGACCCTTATACTGCAACCAGGGCTTCTGGTTCTTTTTGTGGGTTCCTCCTAGCGCTTGATTGATTTGTGTTTGCTGGGGTGTTATGTGCTTATTTGTGTTTGTATATTTGCTTTATTTACTGCTTTCTGTACAGCTTTATTTATTGCTTTCTTTACAGTTTTTCATATATCATACTGTCATGCTGTCTGGCTGGATCTGGTTTTTGTTTTGGTGGGTGGGTGTTCTACTGAGAGTTAAGGTCCTATACCTGGGACCTGAGTGACACCTAGGCTAGAGTGAATCATATTCTTTCCCATTCCATCTCGGTCTGGTGCGGGAATATGAAACACGGTTCAGATATGGGTTTCTTCTTGAGAACTCTGTGTTGCAGATCTCCTGCAATGCTAGGGCTATCTGGGAAGCCTGCTAAGTCTGGATGACCTTTAGTATTGACCTTCAGAAACTGAGGTGAATTAGAGGAGGAACTTTTATGGTTATTGTAAACACTGTACCTCCGGGTTAGAAGTGTTTACACTTCTCATAACTGATCCAAGTCTGAGGATCCTTGTTTTAGAACACCACCTGTGAGGGGGTTGGGCTGTTTACAGGTTTGCAGGTACCTTGACCTCAGAATACCCTGTTACTTTGTTTGTTAAGAGTGCTCCATTTTGGAACAGTTCTTGTGATTCTAAAAACCCTGGACATGTGGCTCTTTATTTGAGCCCCCCACCTTGGTTACTGGATTTATAGACCTCCATCTGGAATTCTTGAACGTACTTGGACCTATATCAGGGCATTTTGATCAGATCCAGCTCAGTCACAAACCCTTGCATATCATTTGCATACATAAACATTGCATCATATTGACATTTGCTTATTTGTGTTTCAGGGTATCCATCTTCATTTGGTTTTGGTTTTGACCCCATCTTCAGTATTGACCCATCTTCATCAGCACCTGCTTCAGCTGTCAGCCACCTGCACCAGCCAATCAGTGGCCCATTCTTCAGTGTCATCATCAGCACCTGTCTCTACTCATCTTCAGCATCATGGCTCCTAAAAAGAGTAACATCACCTACCACTTCTTCCAGCCAGAGTTATCTGACATCAGGAGGATTCAGACCCTGATCACTCCAGATCACATACCATTGTTCAGGGAACACTATGGGGACATACTTGATATGGTTATGGGTCTGGACCCTTCACAGAGAAGCCTGATCCACACCTGCCTTCAGTTTTATGATCCCCCACTGAGGTGTTTCACTTTCCAAGACTTTCAGTTGGGCCCTTTATTGGAAGAATACTCATCATTGGTTGGTATACCTATCAGGGGTGGAATCCCTTTCAACCCTGAGATGGTCTTTCCTGGTAATGGAGAAGTAGCAAAGGCTTTGCATCTGGAACCTGTCCTGATTGAGCAGCATATGACTTCTAAAGCTGGAATCCCTGGCTTTCATCTGGATTTCTTGATCTCTCAAGCTACCCTGAAAGCTTCTTTAGGAGAGTGGAAAGCTGTCTGTGCTTTGTTGGCCTTGAGTATATATGGAATTGTGTTGTTTGCAGATGAGCCTCGATTCATTAGCAAGAATGCAATCCATCTTTTCATCTTGAAGAACCCAGTGCCCACTTTATTGGGAGATCTCTACTATTCAGTGCATCAGAGGAATGAAAAGAAGAGGGGAAGATTAGTGAGGTGTTGTGCTCCATTGTTCCATACTTGGCTTCTCAAGCATCTACCCAGGACAGATGCATTTTTGAATCCTCATCAGCAGAAAAACTGGGCTAAGAGACTCACAGCACTAACTTCAACTGATATCAGGTGGTGCACCCAAAGCACCAAAGGCAGGGATGTCATCATCAGCTGTGGGCATTTTCCCAATGTGCCCCTAATAGGAGTTAAGGGTAGTATCAATTACAACCCTCTGCTGTTCAAAAGACAACTGGGCTATGCACTGGTCCACACTCCTAAGGCACAGGACTTGGTGGAGACTCTTTATTGTGAGAACAAGCCTAATCTGGCTATTGTTAGGCAGGCTGCCTGGGCTTGGGATAATGTTCAAACCAAGGGAGTGACCATTCTGGGGAAGTGCAACAATGTGGCATCAACACAATATTATGAGTGGTCCTATGCCAGGGCTCAATTCTCTGGAATGCCATTTACCATAGAAGATATGCCTGAGTCATCTTCAGCACCACCCCCTGCCACCATCAGTTTGGAGGAGTTTGAGAGCTTGAAGGAAAGAAATGAGAAGTTAACTCAGGCTTTGCAGAAGACCCTCCGGGAGAGAAGTGAGGGTAGGATGGAGATTGAGAGGTTGGAGAAGTTGAGAGTGGAGCATCTGGCTAAAATTGAGAAGTCTGGGGATTATATCAAAAAGTCTAAAGCTGGAGAACAAATTCTGAAGAATGCTTGCAAGGAAGCCCAGTTCCAGAGAGCAAGGACAGACTTGTATCTGAAGGAGAGTCAGGCCCGGTGGGTCAGGATCACCGAGGCTCGTACCCTGGAGGACAAAAGGGTCCAAGACAAGATGGAGCAACTGGAAGCTAGTGCAAAAGTGCAGCAAGAAGCCCTGGCAGCAGCCCATAGGGAGATATCAGAACTGAAGATCAAAGCTGGAGTGAAGAGGTAAAAAGACCAAAGTCAGCACAAGAAGCTAACAGCAGCTGTTACAACCCGGAACCTCCTCATCAGGAATCTCACGGAGCGTCCAACTGATCCTGTGACCGAAGCACTTCTCAAGGAAGTTCGTGAGGATGAGTTTGGGCTTGGTGTTTGACCATTTGTTTGTTGTTGCTTTCATTCCATGTACTTTTATTTTGTTGTAATGTATTTTGACCCCTTCGAGGGCTTGTATTTGTAAAACAAAATATGTGCCATTTCGCTTTTGTAATATATGTATTAGTTTGTTCCGTCCAAGTTTCACTTCGAAAGCAACATCAACAGCATCTTCGAGGGTCTGGAAGGGTCAAAACTGAATGCCAAACCGGATACCTTGAGAACAAATAAGCATAACTGCATTGCATGCTAACCCTTTTGTTTGTTTTGTAGGTTTTTGATTTATTGCCACTAACTCTGTTGTGATGTTCAGGAACTATTGCTCGGCACCGGGTATTTCCCCTCAACCGTCCGCACCGTTATCCAACCTGTAACAATCTTCCGGGCATCCAAATGGATCAGATGCAGCAGGACCTTACTGAGGTCAGAAATCAAATGGCAAATGAAAGGCTAGAAATGAGGAATCAAATGACTCAGTTTATGGAAGTGATGAACAACATGGCTCAGAGCCAGGAAAGATTGAGAGCCATGGTGGAAAGGCAAAATCAAGAAGATCCACATATAGGGACTGCCGGCACCATCAACAACGAAAGGGTCCAACCTCATGTTAACCCCCCTGTATTTGGCCCCCATCTTCATCCAGAGGTCAATATTCCTGCAAATGTTCAGGGGACTGCCACTGCAGCCAGGGTACTTCAAGAAGACCCCCAAGAGGATCAATTCACAGTAATGGGTGCTGGGGAAGAAGCTTATGATAGAAGGCTGGATGAGATAGCTGAGAAATTGAGGTCCTTAGAATCTCAAAATTCTCTGGGTTTCGATGTCATGGACATGGGCTTGGTAGACGGGGTCAGGATCCCCCCATAAGTTTAAGCCTCCTTGTTTTGAAAAATACAACGGGACTTCATGCCCCCGGACTCATTTACAATCATTTCTGGGGAGGTTGAAGGCCTATACTATGGATGAGAAGCTCTGGATGTTCTATTTCGAGGATAGCTTAACTGGAGCGTCAAGAGAATGGTACTCTCACTTGACAAGGGCAACTATTAGATGCTGGAAGGACTTGGCAGAAGCCTTCATCAGACAGTATCAGTACAACTTAGACATGGCACCCAACAGGACTCTCCTAATGGGAATGTCACAGTCGTCAAGGGAAAGTTTCCGAGAATATGCCCAGAGATGGAGGCAACTGGCTGCTGCTGTTCAGCCACCTATGTCTGAAAGGGAAATGGCAGATATGTTCATGAACACCCTTCAGGGAACATATATTGACAGGTTGGCTGCTTTCTCTTCCACTAGCTTTGCGGATGTTGTCATAGCCGGGGAGAGAATTGAAAGCTTGTTAAAAATGGGCAAGATCTCAGACAACGGTGCAAGCTCGTCCAGTAGTACAAGAAAGCCTTTTGCGGGCCCAAGAAGAACTGGCGAGACCAATGCCATCCACACCAACAGGGGCAGGCCCCAATATGTTCACAGATCAGTGGCAGCAGTCACCATTCCCGCTCCAGCTCATCCTCAGCCAGTTTATCAACCTCCGCAGCAAAACTGTCAACAACAACCTCAGTACCATCAACAAGCTCAATATCCTCCGAGAAATTACAACAACAGCAACACCAACAACAATAACCAGCAAAGGCCATTCCAACAGAGGCCTTCTCAAGCCAACAGGGTAATCGATCCGATCCCTATGCCATATGCTACATTGCTTCCACAACTCCTGAAACTCAACCTAGTTGAGCTAAGGACGTTGGCACCTCCAGACCCAAACAGTCTACCCAGGAATTATGACTCCAACGCCAGATGTGCCTTCCATTCAAACGCACCTGGCCACAGTACAGAAAAGTGCAGAGCCCTGCACATGAAGGTACAAGACCTGGTAGACTCAAAAGCTCTGAATTTCGCACCACCACCCAATGTCAATAAGAACCCAATGCCAAACCACGGTGGTCCCAGAATTAATGCTATTGAAGAAGACAAACCATCTTATTTAATAACCAGTGTGGGTCAGATCCGGACACCGTTGGTAGAAATCAAGGCTCAACTCCTTGAATGTCAAATGTTCCCGGGGTGTGAGTTAGGGTGTACCTACTGCAATATTTCAGTGAACGGGTGCGATAACTTGAGGAATGGCATAGATGGTCTTATTCAGAGTGGCCAACTTCAGATCACCACATCATTTCCAACAAATCCAGCAGCTTCATTAGCAACAACTCCAGAACCTCCTACAACTGCAACAACCATTGTTCCTGACAATTTTTCGGCTTCATCAACAAGTACTTCATCTGTCATTTCAACTGATCAGGTATCAACAAATGTTCCTTCTACAACTCCAGCACTGCTCCATTTTGAAACTCCTACAGCAACAACACCCATTCTTCCAACAATGTCTCCTACAACACCAGCAACAAATCATGAAGATGTCTCAACTGTCACAATATTTTATGATCCTGAAAACAACTCTGCCTACAACTCAGAAGGTGCTGCTCCCATCAGAGCACCAGTCACAATTTATTACGATCCACAGACGATCACAGTTCCTTCCACAGTGGCAATCAGTCCAGTCACTATCACAGTGCCTGGACCAGTACCTTATGAAAGCAGTAATGCTATCCCCTGGCATTACGGCTCTGACCTGTACTGTGACGGACAAAGAATCACTTTTGAATCATCAACCCCTGCACCACAAATTGACAATGTGGGAGGAGGCGGAGGCTTCACTCGAAGCGGACGTCTTTTCGCTCCACAAATTCAGAGACCCACTGCCGAAGCAGAAGCTTCTGCCAAGGTAAAAGGAAAAAGCTTGGTGCAGGAAGAGCAGACTGTTAAAGAAGCTTTGAAAACACCCTTTGACCAAGAGGTTGATGAGTTCATGCGAATCATCAAAAAGAGTGATTATAAAATAGTGGATCAGCTTCATCAGACGCCTTCCAAGATCTCAATCCTATCATTGCTTATGTGTTCCGAAGCCCATCGGAATGCACTACTCAAAGTCTTGCACGCAGCTTACGTGCCTGAGGAGATCACTGTCAATCAGCTGGAAGCTGTAGTTGGAAATGTTAATGCTAGTCACGGACTAGGGTTCACCAATACTGATTTGACAACGGAAGGCCGCAACCATAACAAAGCCTTGCACATAACCATGGAATGTAAAGGTGCTGTCCTTTCCCATGTGCTGGTAGACACGGGGTCATCCTTCAATGTCTTACCTAAGAAGGCCCTGGTGAAGCTAGATTATGATGGATTGGCGTTAAGACCCAGCAACCTGGTGGTGAGAGCCTTTGATGGTTCAAAGAGATCGGTTCTGGGAGAGATCGAGTTGCCCATAACGATTGGCCCGCAGACCTTCAAAACGACCTTCTACGTGATGGATATACAGCCTGCCTACAGCTGTCTATTGGGTAGGCCATGGATTCACGCCGCTGGCGCCGTGACCTCTACCCTTCACCAGAAGTTAAAATATGAGTGGGAGGGTCAAATCGTTACAATCTGTGGAGAGGAGGATATTTTTGTCAGCCACCTGGCTACCTATAAATACATTGAGATGGATGGGGAGATCTATGAAACGATGAGTCAGGGTTTTGAAGCCTTGAATGTCAATGAAACATCTTCTGTGCCTGGTACTTCAATATCATCATACCAACAAGCCCGGAAGGTTGTTGAGGAAGGAAATGCCCAAGGCTGGGGCAAGCTACTACTGGTGGAGAAGAAAGAGGATAGATTTGGGTTGGGTTACAAACCAACTCAACAAGATCAAGCAGAGGCTGCGAAGGAGCCCAACTTTGTGAGTGGGGGGATGCTCACCCCTGATGCTGTCAACTGTCTGGAAGACGAGCTGGAAGAAGAACGCAACCTGGAAAGCTGGATTCGTCCAAAGATCCCGGGGAGCAGTATCTCAAACTGGTCTTCCCAGGAAATTATAAGAGTTACTCATGCAGAGTAATTATTATTTCCTGTATTTTTATAGCATGCATCAAAGTCTTGCATCTTGCCCAAGATGACAAGACTCATTTTGTAATCGGGCCATCTGTACTTTTTGTGCAAACAAGATTAATCAATGAAATATCAGACATCTTTTTGCAAATGAGTCTTTTTCTTTTCCGCTCACTGTTTTTCCATTTTTCTTTTTGTACAAAAAATAAATGGCAGTGTTTTCAAAATGACAATTTTATTTCACTTTTCTAAAACAAGATTAAAATCAAATCACTAAAATGAACAAACTGAACCCTTGCAGAGAGTGCCTTCCAGACAACACCGACAACAGCACGGCTATGACCTCGTATGACTTTGACAATCCAATCAATCAAGCTGATGAAGGGGTTGAAGAAGAATATGAGCTTCCTGAAGAGCTAGCCAGGTTGTTGAGACAAGAGGAAAAGGTTATTACTCCTCACCAGGAGGAGGTTGAAGTGATTAATCTTGGCACAGATGAAGACGTGAAAGAGGTTAAAATCGGGGCCTGCCTACGAGACTCAGTGAAGAGACAATTGATTAACCTGCTTCAAGAGTATGTGGACGTGTTTGCTTGGTCTTATCAAGACATGCCAGGGTTGGATACCGACATTGTTGTGCACAAGCTGCCTTTAAGAGAAGATTGCCCACCGGTTAAACAGAAACTGCGCCGTACTCGCCCAGACATGGCAATGAAGATCAAGGAAGAGGTACAAAAGCAATGGGACGCCGGGTTCCTTGCTGTGACTAGCTATCCGCCGTGGGTTGCTAACATAGTACCTGTGCCTAAGAAAGATGGCAAGGTAAGGATGTGCGTTGACTACCGGGATCTGAATAGAGCTAGCCCGAAAGATGATTTCCCTTTACCTCACATTGATGTATTGGTGGATAACACAGCTCAGTTCTCGGTATTCTCCTTCATGGACGGATTTTCAGGATACAATCAGATCAAGATGTCACCTGAAGACATGGAGAAGACATCCTTCATTACACCCTGGGGAACTTTCTTCTACAAGGTAATGCCATTCGGACTGAAGAATGCTGGTGCCACATATCAACGGGCTATGGTGACATTATTCCACGATATGATCCACAAAGAAATAGAATGTTATGTGGATGACATGATTGCCAAGTCCCTTACAGAAGAAGACCACCTGGTAAATCTGCTGAAGTTGTTCAAGCGTCTGAGGAAGTACCAACTGAAGTTAAACCCCAACAAGTGCACATTCGGGGTGCGATCTGGTAAGCTGCTGGGTTTTATTGTAAGCGAGAAAGGGATTGAGGTTGACCCTGATAAAGTCAAAGCCATCCAAGAGATGCCCGCACCAAGGACAGAGAAGGAAGTTCGAGGGTTCCTAGGTCGATTGAACTACATTTCACGGTTCATATCTCACCTTACAGCAACCTGTGAGCCCTTGTTCAAATTGTTAAGAAAGGAACAAACGGTCAGGTGGAATGAAGACTGCCAAAGGGCTTTTGACAAGATCAAGGAATATCTGCAAGAACCCCCAATCCTTATGCCTCCAGTTGAAGGAAGACCTCTGATAATGTACTTGACAGTATTAGAAGAGTCGATGGGGTGTGTGCTGGGCCAGCATGACGAGTCTGGTCGAAAAGAGTATGCAATATACTACCTAAGCAAAAAGTTTACCGACTGTGAACAACGTTATTCACTGCTCGAGAAAACTTGCTGTGCTTTAGCGTGGGCTGCTCGCCGATTGAGACAGTATATGTTGACCCACACTACTTTGTTGATCTCAAAAATGGACCCGGTCAAGTACATTTTCGAGAAGCCAGCTCTTACCTGACGGGTTGCAAGATGGCAAATGATTCTTACAGAGTATGACATCCAGTACACTTCTCAGAAAGCCATCAAGGGCAGTGTACTATCTGAATATCTTGCTGAGCAACCCATTGATGACTACCAGCCTATGAGATTTGACTTCCCTGATGAAGACATCATGTTCATAAAATCAAAAGATCACGAAGAGCCTGTTCACACTGAAGGGCCTGACCCGGAAGAAGAAAGGACTATGATGTTTGACGGGGCTGTTAACATGAATGGTCGTGGTGTTGGTGCAGTACTCATTACACCTAAAGGAGTTCACATGCCTTTCTCGGCAAAACTCACTTTCAACTGCACTAACAACGAAGCTGAATACGAAGCTTGCATTATGGGTCTTGAGGAAGCCATTGACCTCAGGATCAAAATATTGACCGTATTCGGAGATTCAGCTTTGGTAGTCAATCAAACCAACGACAAATGGTATACACACCAGGATCATCTGATACCTTACAGGGATTATACAAGAAGGTTATTGACTTTCTTTACAACAGTCAAGCTTGAGTATATCCCTCGGGACGAGAATCAGTTTGCAGATGCTCTGGCTACCATTTCATCCATGATCAAAGTTCAAGCTGCCAACTTTGTACCTCAAATTTCAGTGTCCAGACTTGACAGACCAGCATATGTGTTCGCAGCAGATGTTGTTAAAGATGATAAGCCTTGGTTCCACGACATTAAATGCTTCTTGGAGGATCAAACATACCCACCTGGGGCATCTTCCAATGATAAGAAGACTTTGAGAAGGCTTGCTGGTAGTTTCTTTCTGAACACTGATGGGTCTTTATACAAAAGGAACTTTGATATGGTACTCCTCAGATGTGTTGATAAGACAGAAGCAGACTTGTTGATGCATGAAGTGCACGAAGGATCCTTTGGTACCCATGCAGGAGGGCATGCCATGGCTAAGAAATTGCTAAGATCAGGTTATTACTGGATCACAATGGATGCAGACTGTTGTGCCTATGCCAGGAAGTGCCACAAATGCCAGATTTATGCAGATAAGGTGCATGTGCCTCCCAATCCTTTGAACATCATGTCTTCACCCTGGCCCTTTGCTATGTGGGGCATTGATATGATTGGCAAGATTGAGCCAACTGCTTCGAACGACCACAGATTCATCCTGGTTGCTATTGACTATTTCACCAAGTGGGTCGAAGCAGCGTCATATGCAAATGTTACAAGACAAGTGGTAGCCAGATTTCTGAAGAGAGATATCATCTGTCGATACGGAGTTCCCGGGCGAATCATTACTGATAATGGTTCCAATCTAAACAACAAAATGATGGCTGAGCTATGCCGGGACTTCAAGATTCAACATCACAATTCTTCTCCTTACAGGCCAAAGATGAATGGCGCTGTTGAGGCAGCAAATAAAAACATCAAGAAGATTGTGCAGAAGATGGTAATCACCTACAAAGACTGGCATGAAATGCTACCATTTGCCTTGCATGGGTACCGCACGTCAATCAGGACGTCCACTGGGGCAACACCGTATCAACTTGTGTATGGTATGGAGGCAGTCCTACCTGTTGAAGTTGAATTACCCTCTCTACGGGTACTAATGGATGTTAAGCTGAACGAAGCAGAATGGGTCCGGTCCCGATTCGAACAACTGAGTCTGATCGAAGAGAAGAGATTGGCTGCAATCTGTCATGGGCAGTTATATCAGAAAAGAATGAAGAGGGCCTTCGATCAGAAAGTCAGGCACCGAGAGTACCAAGTAGGAGATCTTGTGCTGAAAAGAATCCTCCCTCCTCATACAGACCATAGGGGCAAGTGGACTCCAAATTATGAAGGACCATTTGTAGTAAAGAAAGTTTTCTCTGGTGGAGCACTGATGCTCAGCACCATGGATGGTGAAGATTTCCCGTCCCCTGTGAATTCAGATGCAGTTAAAAAATACTTCGCATAAAAATGACCCGCTGGACACAAAAACAGAATGAAAGTCCAGGCAAAAATAGGGCATCCCGGCGAGTCAAAAACAGAATAAAGACTCGGGCAAAAATAAGGGAAAATAAACAAAAGAATGTACACCCGCTGAGTTGAAAAGCCGCATTGGACAGCTCAGGCAAAAATGGGTATCCCGATGGATCGAAAACCCGAAAGGGCGATCCATGCAAAATAAGGGAATAAGCGAACAACTGCATTCTGAATTCGTCTGTATCATCTACAACTTGGTAAGCTTCGAAAGGATCAAGCCTCAGTCAGAATCAACATTCTTCAGAAAGCAAGATGAGAAGAACGTCAAAAGTCATACGGGTCATAGTGAAGAGGAAGCTCCTCAAAGCGTCGCCAACACTGCCAACATTTTGTTTCTCAATTTGTAACAAGCTCCTCATTTCAGGGGATATGTTCCTTTGACTGTATCTCGCCAATTCAGGGCATATGAATTAATAAAATCAGATTTTCAGTCATGTCTCGTACATTTTTATTTGCAAAAAATGTCTGATGTCTTAAAAGAAAAACTGATTGCATAAGAATACAGATGGTTATTTTCAAATAAAAAACATGCTTGCAGGAAATATACTTACTCTCAGAAGTATTCTAAACTCCTATGACGGAATCCAGTAAAGGATACCTCGGGATTATCTTGTGCGTTTCTCTATCTTTTTCAGGATTGCAGGTATCCAGAACGCAACTTGGGGCATGTAAGCTTTATCCCAGCAAGCTGGCAAATCCATACTCAATTTCGGCACCCGAAGTGCCTTCTCCCCAACTGAGTTGCCTCCCGTGACTTACCCCAGCTGAGTTGCCACTTGTTGCTTATCCCCACCAGAATGGGCGGGTATCACAGAAGATACCCATATCCCCGACTGAGTCAAGAAGTTACCGTAACAGAATTTCCAGGGAGGCCTTTCAGTGATTCCTCTCTTTCTCCCCAGCCGAGTTGCCATCTCGCCCTCAGCCGAGTACAAAAGTCAGGGAACCGTCCCCCCACAGAGTTTTAGCCTCTATCCAGAAGAGCAACGCATAGAAGGTCACAACAGAGTGAAGAAAGCTTCTACAAACCCCAGCTGGGTCTCTCATTTATAAAGGATAGGTCTATCAATGGCCTGAATCCCCAAGCAGATATCGTATCATCAGATCTACTAATGATCTTATCCCCTGCTGGGATGTCTACTTCAAACAGATCGACCAGGGATCTTCGCAACAACGGGATCCGAATCCCAGATTGATATCCTCGCATAATCATAGCATTCGCATCATGTTCACCCACAAAGCGTAGCATTCCGTTTTGACACGGAGCATTACGGCAAAAATCAAACATATAGCATAATCATAGGCCATGTTTTAAACCAACACTTGTGAATAACGACAGTTCATCAACGTACAGAAAAAATCCCCACCGGAGTCCCCAGCAAAAAAACAGTTGCCTCATAATCACAAACACCAATATATACTCCCTTGACACCCGTCCGTGTCATCACTCCCCAGTAAAGTCGCCTGAACACTCTTTGCAAACAACACACCCGTATTGCAGATGCTTCCTGACACCCGTCCGTGTCAAATCACCAGCAGAAAGCCGAAGACATCCTCTTTGCACTCACATATACCTACATACACAATCCTTTGGCACCCGTCCGTGTCACATCCCCAGCACAGTCACCTACACTTTGTATATCAGATACTTGTTCATGTTACACTCTTCTCCTTGCGACACTCGTCCGTGTCACTCTCCCCAGCAATTAAACACTCATCTATACAATACTGATACTCATACTCATACAGATACTCGTCCGTATCTTGTATATACCATTCATATCCCCACAGATTCAACACTAGTCCTTGTTTCTTTGTTAACCCGTTGGTACTCGTCCGTACCATCATCTCTGAACAGGCGTCCAGCGTTTGTTTCTACATGATACTCGTCCGTATCGTAGTCTTAAGGATGCTCGTCCGCATCTTTAATCCATACACCGTGTCAAACACTTTTGTCCTCTTGAATGTAGATACTCGCCTGTGTCTACTATTCCCCAGAAGAATCCTCTCAGATTCAACACTCGTCCGTGTTCTCTGTTAACTAGCTGATACTCGTTTGTATCATCATCTTTGAACACGCGTCAGTATTTGTTTCTATCCGATACTCGTCCGTATCATAGTCTTAGGGATGCTCATCCGCATCTTTAATCTATACACAACATCTAAACACTTATACCTTCTGTTTCTTGGATGTAAATACTCGTCCGTGTTTACTATTCCCTAGTACATCACCAATTAGCAAATTTTCCTTCTTATCTGACACTCGTCCTGTGTCATGATAAACCTGAGAGTAGCCGTACCCTGCTAGGTGGTCGTCCTCCACCTCTTGATGGTCGTCCTCCATCATGCTCATCCGATGGCCGTCCCCATCGTTGATTTTAGCAGCCGTCCCCTGCTAGGTGGTCGTCCTCCACCCGTTGATGATCGTCCTTCATCATTTTATCCAATGGCCGTCCCCATTGTTGATTTTTGGTTATCTGGCATTCGTCCTATGTCATGATAAACCCTGAGAGCAGCCGTCCCCTGCTAGGTGGTCGTCCTCCACCTCTTGATGGTCGTCCTCCATCATGCTCATCCGATGGCCATCCCCATCGTTGATATTTTCGGCAGCCGTACCCTGCCAGGTGGTCGTCCTCCACCTTTGATGGCCGTCCCCATCATAATTCCTTTCTTACCCAACAGAGCAGCCGTCCCCTGCTAGGTGATCGTCCTTCACCTTTGATGACCGTACCTCATCATCTGTTTATTTCATTTATTCTTTAACCCGATGGTCGTCCCCGTCGTGGTCCCTTTTCCCTTTCTTTTAGCCCGATGGCCGTCCCCATCGTTGGTTACCCTGCTTCATGAACTTGATGGCCGTCCCCGTCATGTTTCATGGATCCCCAGAGAATTTTACAGCTTTACTTGATGGCCGTCCCCATCATGATATCTTATTTTCCCCAGCCAGTCGGCCGTCCCCGTCTTGGATTTACCTTTTATCCCCAGCATGTCGGCCGTCCCCGTCATTTCTTTACTTCACACACTCTTCCCAGCATGTCGGCCGTCCCCGTCATTGCTCTTTACCCAGCAGTCGTCCTCTGCTCGATGGTCGTCCTCCGTCGCCCACACTTTTATAATATACTTTACTTATCTTTTACAATCTATATCCCTTTTCTTCTTCATTCTGTGAGTGCAAATTTTGGACTGTCTTTGGTATTCAACCACAAGTTATCTTGTTTGCCTGTTAAGCCGTTGCTTACAACCTGCACAGCTAACTCATGTTTGAATAGGGGCAGCTGTAAACACCCAAAATTTGCCCTCACCCATTCACACCACGGCTTGTGATCATTTCATATACATAAACACAATCATATCATCTCATATCTCAATTTTGAGTCACTGCATAGTTTCTAGGTCATCTGCACCTAGGGTTTGTGATCTGAGCAATCCAAGAGCCTCCTGAGCCACTCCAAAGGCCATCAATCACTTCAAAGGGGTTCATGTGTGTTCTTATATCATATTACATCCTCTCAAAGTCAAAAATGTCAAAGAATCACAAGAACTGGGAATGGTATGGATGCAGAGCCAAGTTTGACTACACAGTTGACCTAAAATTAGGGTTTTGGTTTCAGAGGCCATGACTCCAAATTTTTTGGTCATTCTTGTTTCCATTGGTCTCTATATGGTATAGGGAGTATGCATATCAATTTTTATGAAGAAATTCCATGGGGAAGTCATCTGATCAAGAGTTGACTTTTCAGACAAGTCAGTGCAAAATCAGGGCATCTGAGGCCCCCAATGACCCAACCAAGGGGTGATCTTCATCATTTTGAGTGTACATGATCTTTATTTGATCATGGAAGAAGGTTGAAGTTCACAAAATTCAAGAATCACAAGTTTTTGCAAAGTTGACTTTTTAGGGCATGGTTGACTTTTCAAGAATATGTCATTTTATGCCATTTTTCAAGCCTTGCTTTTTGATCCAAAAATGTTTCAAATGAAAAAACCTTGGTCATGAAAGTTGTAGAATACATCTTTCCCTTTTCAAAAAGTACAAGAACATGACCTAATTCATTTTGGATCAAAAGTTATGGTGTGACAAAGTTGGCAAAAATCACTAATTTTCAAGTTATGCACCAATTGGAAAATTTGCAAAATCATGTACCAAGCATTCTTGTGACCTCTAATTGACATCAAACCATTACACAAGCATCATGTAAGTCCTAAAGTTCAGATTGTGGGACAAGAAATTTCATGTGAACCAAAAGAGGATCAACTTGCAAAACTCATGATCACACTTCATCCACTTGCTGCATTGGCCATTGAACCAACCCTAGCCTCTCACCACACCATGCTGCGCAGCCCATAGCCATTGTACCAGCCTAGAACACAACCCATACCTCTCTTACACCAAAGTTGACATTTTGCAAAAGTGAACTTACCTATCACAGCAGGCCAGGTCACATCATCTGACCAATTGGAGTTGTTTATACTATCCAAATGCTAGCCATTTCATACAACAAGCAAGCCTGAAGCAAGCCCTAGCACAGCATTCACAAACTCACTCCCTTGAGCAAAAACCTTCGAATCTCTCTCCACAAGCCTCAAACACAAAAAGAAACTTCACAAACAATCTCAACTCACTTCACTGACCAGAAACCAACCATTGTTTTGGCCTGAAACCTCCCATATCTCAAATACAATTTTCACACTCCCTTGACCTGAGCTTCTGCAAACTCACTCAAGAGGCTGTTTAAACTCCCACCAAAGGTCAAAAGCTTCTAAGGAGGATCATTGGGACTTGTTTGAGCCAGAAAAGCAGCCAGAAAGTACCTGAATCGAAAGCTCCATCTCAGGTAGCTTCATGAACTTTTTTTCCAGAACTCCTTTTTCTTGTTAGAATCTTGTTCAGTATGTTGCACTGATCATTGGGATCTTTTTATTTTTGAAAATGAGAAAGAAATGAGTATGTTATGATGTTCTGAAAGTTTGACCTAGAAACTTCATTGATTCGATTCGTGTTTGTGTTTGAGTTTTAACATGATTTTGTGCTGGATTCGTGCTTAGGGTAGTGAGTAGATGATTTCTGGAGAGTTAGAGCTCCTAAAATGGCCTGGGGAGGGAGATTGATTTTTGGGGTGAACGGAGAAGATGACCGGAACACTGTTCCGGTCACCTGAGGGTGTTTAACGGCAGGATTAGGGTTTAAACATTAATTAGCTGATTTTGAATTCTAGCCGTAGGATCTGGCGCCAAGTCAACACGCGCGCGTTTTAGTTTGAATCTGGTCCTTAGGATTTGATTACTTTTCCTTTTTCAGTTTAAAAATCATTTTATTTTCATATTATTGCATTTCTTTTATACAATTTATTAAAAATAGCAAAATTGTTTTAAAAATTATGAAACTTTTTGTCAAGAGTTTCAATAATTTTTAAAACACAAAAATATTTTTATTTTCATTTTTAGCATTTAAAAAGTATTTTTAAATATTTAAAAGTTTATTTTTAATGGATTAATGAAAATTAATTTATTAAAAATACTTTTAGGTATTTAAAAATCACCAAAAAATTCATGAAATGTTCTAAGACATTTAGAAACATTGTCCAACCTTCAAACCAAATTTATTTTTTGATCTTGATGCATTTTAAGAATTTCTCATTGAATTAAAATCATTTTTGTGCATTATTTTGATCCAAAGTTCAAAAAAATCATTTCTGCCTATCCATGAAGAGTTGGACATTGATTCTTTTTGCATTGCATTGTGTTTAGCATGTAGTTTGTGAGATTAAATGGCCATGATTTGATCTTTCATTTTCAATTTGTTTGGTAATTTTCTTGTTAAGGAACCCTAAAACCCTAGAAAACTTGTAAAAATCATAACTTGAATTTGGTTAAGAGTTGAGACCTCTCCTTTGGGCATTGGTTTAATGTAGGATTAGGGGTCCTTTGTGTGGTGTTTTCAATTTTTTATCTTAGGGTTTGCTTCTGATTTTGGTTTTTGTTTGTTGCATTGATTCATAAACCCTAATTTGGGCTTCCATATGCATCCATCTTGCATTCTCTTGCATAACATGACTTGCCATGGCATTTCAAGCATCCATTTGATTCATTTGACATCATAAGACATATTGAAAGCATGTTTGATCATTGCATCATGTATTTGCCATGTTGTATGCTATGTGCACTTCATAACTTTTCATGTATGTTCATGCTTCCTAACTTGCTTCATTTGTATTCATAAACTTGTATGATCATTTCCATGTGCTGCCTCATGTTTGTATCATCTCATAGCATCATTAGCATCATGTATATGCTTCTGGTTTTGTTTCTCATCATGTCATCTCATCCCATTTTGCATTGCATTGCATTCCTTTTCTAACCTTTCAGGTGGTAAGTGACCTTGAGAGGTGAATTTGCCTTCACCTCTCATAACTTTTCTTTTCATCTCTCTTGAATCCATTGCTGCATTCTTATATGTGTTTGAGTTTGAGCTTGCTCATTCCTCTTCTTCTTACTTTCTTTCTTCAAGTGACTTGACTTCTTGAATGAAGCAAGTCATTTTGCTTCTCTTGATCCTTTCATCTGCTTCCTGGTGGTTTCCTTTGAAGACTTCTCTTGAAAACCTCACAAACCTTAGGAACAACCAAGCATGACAATGATTAGGGTTTCGATTAGTCTCCCCTCTTAGTTTTACCTTTGTGTCTCTTTTGAGTCTTCTCTCCTCATCTCATAATCAGGGACTAAACCCTAAAGGCTTTAAGGCTTTGTGATTAAGCTTATGCCTGCATCCTTCTCTTAGGATGGAGTGTATAACTTTAATCCTAAGTGTTAAACCCTTAATGTGTTTAACTCCTTTAATCAATCCATCTAATAATCATCAAGACATCACACTTGTAACTTGGGCCTTGCATTAGGGTTCTAATTCTTCCTTAATTGGTTAAGAAGGACTAACCCTAGTGTTAATGGACAAGTCCCCCTCAAGTTGTCTTACAAATCATAAAATTCACTTCATCATCATATCATTAAATAAAATCCACTTAATCAAAGGCTTGTTTTGGCATGAGTTTAATCCCTAATCATGGATTAAGTTGAGGAGCTTTCCTTAGCTTAAACATTCTCATCTATTATCCTTCTATTAGGATGGTGTAATGAGTCTGTTTAATCCCTGATTATGACTTAACCTCATTACTCAACACTAAACAAAAACCAAAAACATCTAAATAATCACAAGTAGGTTAATGATCTTAATCCTACACCATGGTGATTAAGTGTGAGAATCTGACTTCACACTTAAGGTATTCTCATTACCCCTAATCAGAGGGAAGATGTGATGAGTTTACTAAATCCATTGGTTTAGACTTAAGCTCATTAACTTATGACAAACCTTCAAAAGCAATAAAAGATTGAAAACTCAAAAACAAACAATAATCGTCTCCTTCGGGATTCTTTTCTCATCTCATTCACTCACAATCGAGAACTTGCTTCTTCCGTCTAATGCAAGACAGTTTGCATCTGTGCCAGACAGATCATACACTTGAGCATAGGCAAGTAAGCAGTTCATTAGTCAATTCATCTTTCAGTCTCTTTGGGTCGAACTACGGTGTTCTGACTTCCTCATTGCACGAGAGGATACGTAGGCATAACTTAACAGTTATCGAACAAAAGTCTCTGTATATTCCCCCTCCTTCCAGCTCCACTCTTTTAAGCCTCATTATCATGAGCACTTCACTCTTATCCTTACACTGACACTGTACATTTATACACTTCACTTCTTTTACACTGACACCTGTACATTCTTTTCCAGCTATTTTATACACAGATTGCACAGACACTACCCCTTTAAAACACAAATCTTTTAAGCGTGGATCCCGTCGAGTACGGCGGACAATCTGGGTGCTAATACCTTCCCAGGTTGTAACCAACCCCCTTTCTCAGTCTCTCTGGTTCGCAACCGTCTTATCCATGTCTTTCTAGGTCTATGCAGCATTGCCTTTCCTCCGGGATAAAAATGCCTAGCTCGCGACTCTATTCATCTCCAGTGAGTTCACGGCTGTGTGTTCTCACTGTTCCCTTCGCCGACCGTTCGCGTCTGTACCTTTATCTGGGCCAGTCCCATCTATCGGGAGCGACAACTGCTAATTTCCAAAATGGATCATGTCAAGTATATCTTTGAGAAACCAGCGTTAACCAGAAGGGTTGCAAGGTGGCAAATGATCTTAACAGAATACGATATACAATATACTTCTCAGAAAGCCATCAAGGGAAGTGTATTATCAGATTACCTTGCACAGCAACCTCTTGAAGATGACTATCAGCCAATGAAGTTTGATTTCCCTGATGAGGACATCATGTACCTCAAAGTAAAAGATTGCGAGACACTTCCGGAGGAGGGGCCAGACCCTGAATCCAAATGGAAGTTGATGTTTGATGGGGCAGTCAATATCAACGGACGTGGACTTGGTGTTGTTCTTATCACTCCTGAAGGTGTTCACTTTCCCTTCGCTGCTAGAATTACTTTTGGTTGCACCGACAATGAAGCGGAATACGAGGCATGCATAATGGGAATAGAGGAGGCTATTAATCTTCGGATTAAGACCCTCGATATATTCGGAGATTCAGCCCTCTTCATTAATCAGATTACCGGCAAGTGGTATACACATCAAGAACACTTAATTCCTTATAGGGATTATGCCAAAAGACTGTTGACGTTCTTCACAATGGTTAAGCTTCAGTACATACCACGAGATGAGAATCAATTTTCCGATGCATTGGCTACTATTTCTTCGTCCATCAAAGTCTTGTGTTAGAATTATGTGCCCAGGATTGACATTTCCAGGCTTGATGCACCAGCTCATGCTTTCTCTGTAAACGCAGTGTCTGATGAGAAACCTTGGTACTTTGATATCAAACTCTTCCTGGAAAAGTAAGAATACCCAGCAGGGGCATCATCCAACGACAAGAAGACCTTAAGACGACTTGCTGCTAGTTTCTTCTTGAATACAGACGGGGTTTTGTATAAGAGGAACTTTGACATGGTCTTGCTCAGATGCGTGGATAGACACGAAGCAAGTCTGTTAATGCAGGAAGTCCACGAGGGATCTTTCGGTACTCATGCAGGAGGGCATGCTATGGCTAAGAAGTTGTTGAGATCGGGGTATTATTGGATGACAATGGATGCAAACTGTTGTTCATACGCCTGTAAGTGCCACAAGTGCCAGATTTATACAGACAAGGTGCATGTTCCTCCTAGCCCGCTCAACGTAATGTCATTTCCTTGGCCCTTTTCTATGTGGGGCATTGACATGATTGGGAAAATAGAGCCTACTGCTTCAAATGGTCATCGTTTCATCTTGGTCGCGATCGATTACTTTACTAAGTGGGTTGAAGCAGCGTCTTATGCCAATGTCACTCGTCAAGTGGTAGCCAGATTTTTGAAAAGAGACATTATTTGCAGATACGGAGTGCCCTAAAGAATCATTACTGACAATGGTTCTAATTTGAACAACAAGATGATGGCAGAGTTGTGTCGGGACTTCCAGATTCAGCATCAGAATTCTTCTCCTTATCGACCAAAGATGAATGGTGCGGTAGAGGCGGCAAATAAGAATATTAAGAAGATTGTGCAGAAGATGGTTGTCACTTACAAAGATTGGCATGATATGTTACCATTCGCGTTGCATGGGTACCGAACATCAGTCAGGACGTCAACAGGGGCAACTCCTTTCTCATTGGTATATGGTATGGAGGCAGTCTTTCCTGTTGAGGTAGAAATTCCTTCACTGCGTGTGATGATGGATGTGAAGCTTGATGAGGCTGAGTGGGTACGTGCTCGATACAATCATCTATGCTTAATTGAGGAAAAGAGATTAGCGGCTATCTGTCATGGTTAGCTTTATCAGAGGAGAATGAAGCGAGCATTCGACCAACGAGTACGTACTCGGAAATATCAAGTAGGAGAGCTTGTACTCAAGAGGATCATTCCTCCAGGTTCAGATCACAAGGGCAAGTGGACCCCAAACTACGAAGGACCATTCATAGTGAAGAAAGTTTTCTCAGGAGGAGCACTGATGCTCACCACTATGGATGGAGAAGATATCCAATCCCCTGTTAACTCGGACGTAGTTAAAAAATACTTCGCATAAATAGACCCACTGGACACAAAAACAGAATTAAATTCCAGGCAAGAAAATGGCATCCCGGCGAGCTAAAAACAGAATAAAAAGCTCGGGCAAAAGTTAGGGAAAATAATTAAAAAAATGTGTAGACCCGCTGAGTTGAAAAGCAACATCGGACAGCTCAAGCAAAAAAGGGTATCCCGGTGGATTGAAAACTCGAAAGGGCGTTCCACGCAAAACAAGGGAATAAGCGAACAACTGTGATCCGAGTAATCTGAACCAAATCATCGTTTCGTACAGCTTGACAATATCAGAAGGATAGGAATCAGTCCCCTCATCTTCTCAGAAAGTAAAGGCAAGAATGGAGAGTTTTGAAGACATGCTGGTCATAGCAAGAAGGAAACTCATTGGGATGTCGTGTCCATTTCCATTAGGATAATTTATTTTCTCAATTTTATGGTAGCTACCTCTTTCCAGGTGGTTGCTTCCTGATGTAAAAAATTTGCCTATTTAGAGGCCTTTCAATAAAAGAATATTCAGTCAAAAAGCTGTGTTGTGTTTATTTTTGTTTGAAAAATGTCCTGAATTTTTGGCAAAAATAGCATTGCATTTTAAACAGGGTGATGATTTGAAAGAAAATGACATTGCAACGAAACATTTGAAATCCTCTTTGAGTGTCGGGTGACGATGGATGAACAGATCATACCATGCAAGTCCCCGGGGCACATATGTGTTTTCTGTTGTTGTAGGTTTTGCAGGATGGTGTCACATTCTCCCAAACAGAATTTTCCCCAGCTGAGTCAGGGCAGGTGGGATCCCCAAGCAGATTATTTTTCACAAGTGGAGTATGCCCAGCAGACAGTGGGAGGCCCATTCCCCACAGAATTTATAATTATCAAAACTCTCTTCCCAAGCAAAAGATATTTGAGGGAGCATCTCCCCGGTCGTGTTGGAAGATTGTCATTCCCCGCAGAGTTTCATGATTGAGATACAACCATCATTGAAATATTCCCCAGCACTCGTCTGTGTTTGATATTCGCTCGTCTGCATTCCCAACACTCGTTTGTATTCACACCTTATTATTTCTCATCTGCATTTCTCAACACTCGTCCGTGTTCCCACTTTGGTATTGCTCGTTTGCCTTCCCTAGCAGTTACCCATGGTTGTAATTTTTGTTGCTCGTCTGCACTTCCCAACACTCGTCTGTGTCTGATGGTTGCTTGTTGCTCGTCTGCATTTCTCGACGCTCGTCTGTGTTCGTTATCTGTTTGAAGCTCGTTTGCATGGTTTGAATACTCGCCTGTATCATCCCTTACACTCGTCTGTGTTAGCATATATCCATATGTGTTGATTTGATGATCACTGGTACTCGTCTGTATTGCTACTCCAATTGCTCGTCTATGTTGGGTTTCTGGTATTCGTCTGTATCAGTGGCTGATATTCGTTTGTATCATCCCCTGAAGCGCTCGTCTGTGTTTCTTAGATCATCGTCTGATATTCGTTTGCATCATTGACTTATGACACTCGTCTGTGTTTCTATTGATGATCATCCAATACTCGTCTGTGTTGAAGAGGTTTGAAGTCCTGACGGTGGGATTAAACGTCAAAATGGTTACCGGCCTTGGCGTAACAGGTTTATCCGAAGGAGATTCGTTTGTCTCAAACATCGCTTATTATTGTTGCACCTGGCGTAACAGTTTTGCTCGAAGAAGGCTCGTCTGTCTTAGACCATATATCCACGGAAAATATATGAGGAGGGCTCGTCTATCTTGATTATGCATGTCTATCCCACAGACTTAAGTGCATCCCCGGTCCTGGCGTAACAGGTATATCCGAAGGATATTCGTCTGTCTCAAGTCATAGGTTTAGCAAAGTGTATGAGGGCTCGTATGTCAATTTCCTGGCGTAACAGGATTGTTCGAAGAAGACTCGTCTGTCAAAGTATTCTGATCCAAAATAACAGTTTCAACTTGGAAGGAGCTCGTCTGCTTTCTCTCCACTTCAGTCACTAAAGCGTCATTTGGTTGGGTTTATTTCCCAGTTCTTGCATTCTCCAGCAGAGTGCAAATTTCAGGTTTTCTTGGTATTCAACCACAATTCATCTTGAACGGTCGATAGCCCGTGCAACCGTCCTTTTCAGATTAACAGTTGTTTGAATAGGGGCAGTTGTAACACCCCAAATTTGCCCTCTTATTTTTTAAGCATCATCATCATAAGCATATCATATTCTTGGCACCTTTGCATGAAAGGATGAGGCATAACATTCTCATGACCTAGCATTAGGTATATGATCATCTGTGGAGGGATTTGAAGCATCACAAGCTATAACAAGAGGCCCAGTGGATTTTTCCAAGTCCTATGAGGGGTCTACATTGCATTCACAAGCTCAAGATCATTCACAAAAGCCCAGGAGGTTGGAGGATCATCAGGGAATTCAAGCTAGGGCAACCTCTTACACAATGATCCCAAATTAGGGTTTGAGTTTCAGGCATGAAAAATTTGTGACTTTGTCCATTTCATCTGGGAAAAGTCTTTCATATCATAATAGGATCCCAGGGATGAAATTTGGTGAGAAAACTCCTTGTGGAAATCAGGTATTTCTTCAGTTGCTTGTAAAAGAAGAAATTGGTCAACTGTGCATTCTAGAAATCAACTGTGGGAATTCAAAGGGTCCAACCCTATTTTTCTAGTCAAGGGATTTTCTTATAACCTTAGAAGAGGTTTGGCAAGGTCAAAGATCAGGAATCAAAAGGTTTTGAGGAGTTTTCCATTTTTGGCATGTGGTTGGTCATGGAATTTGCCATTTTTAGCAACTTTTTGCCCTAATTTTCAAAGACACATAACTTGGTGAAAAAATCTTCAAATGAGTTGCCATTGAATATGACAGTTGAAGATTAAGTTATCCCATTTTTAAAAAGTACAAGTACATTTTCATAGCCCTCATGGATTGGGAGATAGGCCCTTCGAAAGTTACTTGATTTTTAGGGCATGACATGAATTTCAAGCTTCATCCAAATGCAAGAACTTGTAAAACTCATTTTCAAGTTGTTTCATGAACCAAATAAGATCATACTCTTACAATGCATTGCATAAGGTTTGTTTTGCTCCAAAAATACCATCAATTTCGTGCATGAGGTGAAGTATACCACACAAGAGGCAAAATTGCATAATCATTCAAAAAGCATGTTACACTCTATAAACACCCCAAATTTGCCCTCACTCATTTCACCATGGCTTGTGATTCTTTTCATTTGCATAAGTTCAATCATATCATCTCATATTGCATTTTTGTTTCACTGCATTGGTTCAAAGTCACCTGCATCTAGGGTTTGTGATCTGAGCAGCCCAAGGGCTATCTGAGCCACTCCAAAGGTCATCAATCATTTCAAGAGGGTCCATATATGCTCAAATATCATATTATATCCTCCCAAGATCAGAGAAGTCAAGGAATCACAAGAACTGAGGAAGGCATGGAAGCAGAGCCAAGTTTAACTACACAGATGACCTAAAATTAGGGTTTTGGTTTCAGAGGCCATAACTCCAAATTTTTTGGTCATTCTTGTTTCTATTGGTCTCTATATGTTACAAGGATCATACATACCAATTTTCATGAAGAAATTCAATGGGGAAGGCATCTGATCAATAGATGACTTCTTGAGCAAGTCAGTGCAAAATCAGGGCATCTGAGGCCCCCAATCACTCAACCAAAGGATCTTCTCCAACATTTTGAGTATATATGATCTTTATTTGATCTTATAAGAAGTTAGAAGTTCATAAAATTGAAGAATTTCAAACCATTTGCAAAGTTGCCATTTTGGGAAAGTGACTTGTAATGAAAACTTGCCATTTTGGGAAAGTTTTTCAACCTCCTCTTTTTGATTCAAAAATGCTTCAAATGGAAAATTCTTGGTCATGAAAGTTGTAGGTTGGATCCTCCCATTTTCAAAAAGTACAAGAACTCATTCTAATTCATTTTAGAACTTAAGTTATGGCTTGTCAAAGTTGGGAAAAATCACTTAATTTTCACTTTTGTACCAAAGAGGGAAGTTTGCAAATTCTTGTGCCAAGCCAATTTGGGACCTCTAATGCATCTCTACACATCATATCACCCTAGTTCAACTCATTTGGATCAGATTTGTGCCTTGAATCACAAGCTTTCATGCTTAGAACTTCACAAATTTCAAAAGGGGCCAAACTTCCCCAAAATTGCAAAATGGATCAAATCTCTTCAGCCACTTGTGCCAGCTGCAAAATATGACTTCCATGGACCTCCTTGAAGCAAGCTGACTCGAGCTATACCTTTGTACCATGACTGAACCAGCCCATGCCTTCACTCACACAAATGTTGACTTTATGCATTTTGCTCCATACCAATCACACTGCTCCACAACAACTCTCTGACCTATCAAGGATTGATATGTGTACCAAAAGCAACCCAACACATAACACAACACAGCCTGAAACTCCAAGAACTGAGCACACTCCAAAATCCCCAAGTTTGCAAAAACCTTCGAATCTCTTGATTCAACCATCAAACCTTCAAGTTTCTTTCACCATTCAACTCACCATGATCAACTGATCATTTCCCACCTTTCATTTGGCCCTAAAACCTTCACAATCAAAAATACGATTTTCACATTCCACAAACTGAACTTCTGCCATTTTCATTTTGAGGCCATATAAACTCCAACCAAGCATTGCAAACACTTAAGGAGGATCATTGGAGCTGGTTTGAAGCATGGAACTGGCCAGAAAGTACCATTTTCGAAAGCTTCAGTTCAGGTATCATCAAGAACTTTTTTTCCAGAAACCTGATTTTAAGTTCTTAGATTGTTCTCCATGCTTCACTGATCATACTTCACCTTTTGGTTTTGAAAATGATTGAATATTAAGCATGTATGAAGCTTCTGAAATTTCTGTGATTTTTTCCGTTTTGCTTCGAATCCCTCTGATCATGTGAAATAAATCCTATTTGATGATTGATTCTTGTTTAGGATGGGGTGGGGATCATTTCTAGAGAGTTAGAGAGCTTAGGTTTGTGTATTGAGTGAGATTGAAGAAATGGATGGCCGGAGAAGATGACCGGAACACTGTTCCGGTCACCTGAAAGTGATTAGGGTTCAGATTAGGGCTAATGACATAATTAGCGTAGTTTGAATTCTGGCCGTTGGATAGCGCGCGAAGTGAATTCCCTCCCTTTTAAGTTTGAACCTGGGCCCTTGGATTGGCTGACTT
Organism: Lathyrus aphaca; assembly: GCA_963966055.1. Taxonomy (NCBI): domain Eukaryota; kingdom Viridiplantae; phylum Streptophyta; class Magnoliopsida; order Fabales; family Fabaceae; genus Lathyrus; species Lathyrus aphaca. Next base: position 437,731,881 of record OZ014521.1, read on the forward strand.
TCTCATTTTCTCATTTAATTCATTTTTATTTCAATTGTTTTATATTTAATTTCAACGAATTTTAAAAAATAGTAAAATGCATCAAAAATTCTGAAAATTTTTATTAAACCTTTTAATAATTTTCAGAACCCAAAAATATTTTTATTTTTAATTTTTGCATTCAAAATTATTTTTAAATCATTTAAATGATTATTTTTAATTAGTTAATGAAAATTAATTAATTAAAAATACATTTAGGTATTTAAAAATTCCAAAAAAATTCACATTGCATTTTAATACATTTAGAAACATTATCAAACTCTTCAAACAAATTTCTTTTTGGTTCTTGACCTATTTTGACAATTTTCTTTGGAATTAAAGTTCTTAAAAGGCAATATTTTTGTCCTAACTTAGAAAAATTCATTCTGCCTAACCAGGAAGAGTTTGATGGTGGTTCTTTTTGCATTACATTCTTCATATCATATAGTTTCTAGGGTAAAATTGGTTTGAATTTATCTTTCATTTTCAATTTGATGTGCATTTTTCCTTTTGAAGTGCCTTAAAACCCTAACCAACTTGAGACAATCATAACCCCCATTAGGTTAAGAGTTAGGTCTCCTCCTTTGGGCAGTGAACTTGTGTAGGGTTAGGGTTCCTTTGATCCCATTTTCAATTTTTTATCATGTCATTTGCTTCTGATTTTGAATTTTGCTTTGTATCTTGTGCATAAACCCTAATTTTTGCCTTCATTTGCATTCATCTCTCATATGCTTGTATGCATGAACTTGCCATGACATTTTGTGCATTCACATGACTTATAAGACATCTTAGGACATATTGAAATCATGTTTGATCATTGCATCATCCATTTTCCATGATTTTGCTTTCATTTCATGTCATATGCATTCATGAACTTTCATGGTTCAAAACATGTTTCATTTGCATCCTTATCCTTGTATGATCATCCACAACTCTTGTCATGTCTTTGCATCATCTCATAGCATAATTTGCATCATGAACATGCTTCTGGTTTTGGTTTGCATCCTTGCATTCATTTCATTTTCATTTCATTTCATTTCTTTATGCTAACTTTTCAGGTGGTAAGTACTTTGAGAAGTGAATTTGCCTTTACTTCTCACTTCTCTTCTCACCTCTTATTTTATGCATCCTTGCTGCATTTTGTGTTTGTATTAGAGTGAGCTTGCTCATTCATGTCTCCTTCTCACTTTCTTTCTTCAAGCAACTTATCTTCTTAAGTGAAGTAAGTTGACTTGCTTCTTCTGCTTCTTCCTTGGTGGCTTTTCTCTTGAAGATCTTTTGCAAGCCTCATAAACCCTAGGAATACCCAAGCATGTTAACAATTAGGGTTTGATTAGTCCCCCATTAGTTTTACCTTTGTGTCATCTTTGAGTCTTCTCTTCTCACCTCATAATCAAGGACTAAACCTTAAAGGTTTTAAGGCTTTGTGATTAAGCTTATGCCTGCATCCTTCTATTAGGATGGGGTGTATAAATTTAATCCTAAGTGTTAAGCCCTTAATGTGTTTAAATCCTTAAATCAATCCATCTAATAATCATCAAGACATCAAGCTTGTAACTTGGGCCTTGCATTAGGGTTCTAATTCTTCCTTAACTGGTTAAGAAGGACTAACCCTAGTGTTAATGGACAAGTCCCCCTCAAGTTGTCTTACACACCATAAAATTCACTTCTTAATCCTTACCATTAATTAAAATCCATTTAATAAAGGTTTTGTTTTGTCATGAGGTTAATCCCTAATCATGGATTAAGTTGAGGAGCCTTCCTCAGCTTAAATGTTCTCATCTATTATCCTTCTATTAGGATGGTGTAATGAGTCCATTAAATCCCTGATTATGGCTTAAACTCATTACTTAACACTAAACAAAAAACTCCAAAAACATCTAAAGAAATGCAAGTAGGTTAATGATCTTAATCCTACATCATGGTGTTTAAGTGTGAGGTGTTTACTTCATGCTTAAGGTATTCTCATTACCCCTAATCAGAGGGAAGATGTGATGATTTTAGTAACCCTTGGTTTAGGCTTAGGCTCATTTTCTTATGACAAACTCAAAAAGCAATAAAAGATTGAAAATACAAAAAAAAAACAATAATCGTCTCCTCCGGGATTCTTTTCTCATCATCTTTACTCACAAACGAGAACTTGCTTCTTCCGTCTAATGCAAGACAGTTTGCACCTGAGCCAGATAGGTCATACACTTGAGCATAGGCAAGTAAGCAATTCATCAGTCAATTTATCTTTCAGTCCCTTTGAGTCGAACTACGGTGTTCTGACTTCCTCATTGCACGAGAGGATACATAGGCATAACTTAACAGTTATCGAACAAAAGTCTCTGTATATTCCCCTTCCTTCTAGTATTATTCTTTAAGCCTCATAGTCTTGAGCTTCACATTCTTTCTTTACACTGACACTTCTCTTATACACTTCACATTTCTTTTACACTGACACTTGCATTCTTTTCCAGCTTTGGCACACAAAATAGCACTAACACTACCCCTTTAAAGCACAAATCTTTCAAGCGTGGATCCCGTCGAGTACGGCGGACAATCTGGGTGCTAATACCTTCCCAGGTTGTAACCAACCCCCTTTCTCAGTTTCTCTGGTTCGCAACCGTCTTATCCATCTTCTCTTAGGTTTATGCAACATTACCTTTCCTTCAGGATAAAAAATGCCTAGCTGGCGACTCTTTTCTTTTCAGTTCACCCTTGTGTGTTCTTCTCCCTTTCGCCGACCGTTCGTGTCTGTACCCCATTTGACTTAGCCTTATTTGGCGGGAGCGACACACTCATAATAAAAGGTCAGGATTGATTCAAAACAAATCAAGGGATGGATTGAAGTTAGAATGAACACTTGAAGGAAGGTTTGCATGGGTGTATGAGGCAGTCACACTTTTCATGCAATTTGGCAAATACACCTCAATCACACTCTTCATGCCACTCTTGGTTCAAAAACCCTAGCCAGGTGAAAATACAAAGCATATAAAAGAAAAGCATGCCCTAAATTCGTGTATAGGCTCTCTCATTTCTCAGATTCACTTTCTCTTGCTCACTTGCATTTCTCTTCAAATTTCTCTCCTCAAGCACTCTCTTCACAATCTCTTCACACATTCTGCTTCCTTGAACCTTAAGGATCATTTTGCTCATACTCATTCAAGCTGAAAGTGAAGAATCATAGAGGTGCCATTCAAGAGCAAGAGCTTTCGGATTCCAAGATCCAGCTTCCCTCAAGCTCCATCTTGCATCTATTTTGCAAGAGGAGGTCATAGTGAGCAGATCTGCAGCTGTAGGAGCATTATCTTGGTGATTTGAAGGAGTTGCAAGTTCAGGTATGCTCTTAAATTCGTGGATCTAAACTTGAAATTCAATGAATGCATTGTGATCTGTTGGTTGTGCTGATGATTCTGTGCTAATTTGTTTGAAAAATGGATGAGTATTAAGTGTTTTATGGTGATTTGAAATTTGATGATCAGAGTTGTTTTTCTTCGATCCATCTTGTTCTTTGATCTATTGTGAATTTCATGAGCATATTTGGATTCAGTGTAGCTTAATGACTTGATCTGGAGGTTTTGATGTATTTCTATGTTGTTTTGTTCATATGATTGAATTTTCCGGTGCCGGAGCTAGGTCTCCGGTCACCGGATTCTGGACTGAGCTCAATGAAGAAGATGATTGCATTGCCCTTGGATCATTTGATCTGAACGATCTTGGTTGTGACAACGCATTAAAAGAGAGGGTGTCCCTCACGTGTTTCTGTTTTGCATAATAATGCCAGATGCGTGCCAGTTCACATTAACTATCATGTGCATGCCCTAACATTGCTTGATCTGTTGACTTTGTTTGGTTTATTGACTCCATCTTGTGCGTGAGATCAATCCTTTGGTCTGTGTTTTTCCAGTTTTTATTGATTATCCATAATAATTCTTATGAGCCTGCGCAGACTGAGTGGGCCTCCCTTGCTATTCACCCCCTGACTTTGTAAGCCCAATTAAAATGAACTGTTTTGCTTGCTATTTGCACCTCCTGCTTTCGTTTATTTATTTTAATTTTCATTTTATTTCTAGTTTGATTTTTAATTTTTAAAAATAGAAATAGGTCTTCAAAAATTATAAAAAAATTCATGAGTGTTTCTTTTAGTTTTCTTTAATTTTTGGCAATTTTATTTTTCATTTATTTTTTAATTTCCACGTAGAAATTGATTGTTTCTTTTAATTAATTGTTTTTATTTCATTTTGAAGCATGTTGGCTTGTTCTTTTTTTATCTTGGTTATTAATTTGAATTTTGAGATGAATCTTTTTGCTCTGGATTCATGATGAGATGTAGTTTAATGATGATTTTTGTTATGATTTTTAGAAGTTTTCCTAATTAATTTTGGTCTCTAACTTGTGCATGAAGCTTTCTGACCCTAATCCATGTTTGAACTTTTATTTGAATGGCTAAGCTTATGATTTTGATCCTCTCCTTTTGGCATGTTGATATGGTATAATTGAAGATCATTTGTGCATGTTTGTGGAATTTTTGGATGTGTACTTGAATTGATTTGAATTTTTGTTCCTTACTTGTCCCTTTTTGCTTCCTTTGGGTCATATGGTCACTCCTTAGGTTAGAAGGGCACTTGTTCCAACTTCTTTAGTTTGTTTAGGGCCATTTTAGGTTTTTGATACCCCTCTGGTCTTGAGTTGATGCTCGTGCCTTGAGAAAGTTTATGTTTGTTAGCTCTTGAAGTTCATTCACTCTTATGCATGCTCATTTCACTTCCTTTGTTTCTTTACTTCTCATGATGTAAATACTTGACTTTGTGTGCTTATTCTCTTCATCTTACATGACCCTTAGGAAATTTCTTAACATGTTAGGGTTCTGTCGCTCCCACCAAATGACACCTGGTCAGAAGGGGTACAGACGCGAACGGTCGGCGAGAGGGATGAGAACACACAAGGGTGAACTCAGAAAGAAAAGAGTCGCCAGCTAGGCATTTTTATCCCGAAGGAAAGGTAATGCTGCATAGACCTGAGAAAAGATGGATAAGACGGTCGCGAACCAGGGAAACTGAGAAAGGGGGTTGGTTACAACCTGGGAAGGTATTAGCACCCCGATTGTCCGCCGTACTCGACGAGATCCACGCTTGAAAGATTTGTGTCATAAAGGGGTAGTGTCAGTGCAATTTGAGTATCAAAAATGGAAAGAATGCTAGTGTCGGTGCTGGAAGAAAGTTAAGTGAAATATATGGAGTGTCAGTGTAGGAACAGGAGTGCAAAGCTCAAGATAATGAGGCTAAAAGAATAATGCTGGAAGGAGGGGGAATACACAGAGACTTTTGTTCGATAACGGTTAAGTTATGCCTACGTATCCTCTCGTGCAATGAGGAAGTCAGAACACCATAGTTCGACTCAAAGAGATCTTAGGGTTTGTGAGGCTTAAGAGAGAAAGATCTTCAGAGAGAAGCCACCAGGAGAGAAACAGATGAAAGGAGGAAGAAGCAGAGAGAAGCAAGACAACTTGCTTCACTTAAGAAGACAAGTTGCTTGAAGAAAGAAAGTGAGAAAGAGGCATGAATGAGCAAGCTCACTCCAAAACACATACAAGATGCAGCAAGGATGCATAATAGAGATAAGAAAAGATTATGAGAAGTGAAGGCAAATTCACTTCTTAAACACCTACCACCTGAAAAGTTAATAACAACCAAATAAAATGCAATGAAAATGAGATGAAATGCCATGATGCAAACCAAAGTCAGAAGCATGAACATGATGTTAATGATGCTAAGAGATGATGCAAACACATGTCAAGAGTTGTGGATGATCATACAAGGATGAGGATGCAAATGAAGCATGCTTTGAACCATAAAAGTTCATGAAAGTTTATGAGATGGAATGAATGCATAACATGGCAAATGAATGGTGAAATGATCAAGCATGACTCTAACATGTCCTAAGATGTCTTAGAAGTTATGTGAATGCACAAAATGCCATGGCAAGTTCTTGAATGCAAGCATATAAGAGATGGATGCAAATGAAGGCAAGAATTAGGGTTTATGCATAACATGCAACACAAAATTCAAAATCAGAAGCAAATGACATGATAAAAAATTGAAAATGGGATCACAAGAACCCTAACCCTTCATGATATCACACCTCAAAGGAGGATACCTAACTCTTATCCTAATGGAAGTTATGAATTTTCTAAATTACCTAAGGTTTTAAGGTACCTTGAGGGGAAAAATGCAAATTAAATCAAAAATGCATAAGAAATTTGTGACAAAAATATGCTTGAAACTACATGCTAAATGAAGATCAATGCAAAAAGAATCAAGGTCATGTCATACATGGTTAGGCAGAAATGAATTTTTGAAGTTAGGGTTCAAAAATAGGGATTTTATGAACCCTAAATTCAAGAATTTTGCCAAAAGATGTTCAAACCAAAAAATAAATTTGTATGGATGGCATGACAATGTTTCTAAATGTATTGGGATGGTTCATGATTTTTTTGATGATTTTAGGAAACCTAAATGCTATTTTAATTAATTAATCTTCATTAATAAATTAAAATAAACATTTAAATATTTTTAAAATGGTTTAAAAATGCAAAAAATAAAATAAAAATTATTTTTGGGTTAAGAAAATTATTTAAAGTCAGCATTGAAAAAATTAATATTTTTGAGATTTTGTAGCTATTTTAAAATAATTATGCAAAATAAATGAGAAAAATATGAAAATAAATGAATTAAAAGGGAAAGTATGCAGATCCTAGGGCTGATATTCGAATGGAAAACGCGCGAATTGACTTGCGCGCAAAGGGAGGGCTCAGATTGAAACTGGAAATTCAAATTTCCTTAATTATATTTAACTTAATTAATCCTGAATTAGGGCTAATACACGAAATCTGGACCATTGGTTGCGCGCGGGAAAAGAGATCCAAGGGTTCACATTTAAACGAAACCCTAATCACAATTAAAAGCCCTAATGACTTTCAGGTGGCCGGAAATGACCTCCGGTCATCTTCTCCGGCCACACCCTTCCCTGAAAAACTCTATCTCACTCCCTAGGTCATGAAATCTCACCAAAACCTCCAGAACTCATCTCTTAACATTGAATAACAAGAATCCATGGACAAAAACAATTTATTTTAGCTAAACAGAGAGAATCGAAGAAAAATAAATTTAGGGCAAAAGTTTCAGAGCAACATAAAATGCTTGTTTCTGGGCAACACATAGAACAACTTTGTAACTGAAAAACAAGATTCTGGAAAAAATGTTCATCATGCTACCTGAGGTTGAGCTTTCAAATCCTGCACTTTTTGACCTTCTGCTTTGTGCTATTCCACTCCACTGAGTTCCCTGATGCTTCTGGTAAGCTTGAACTGAATTTCTATGGAGGGTTTTGAAGCTTTCAGTTCAGGGGTGGTGAAAATCGTATTTCTGTTTGGGGTGGTTTTAGGCTGTTTTGATGGGTGAGAGATGATCAGTGAAGCATTTTGAGATGAATGGTGGAGAATGAATGGCTGAGTTATGGGATTCGATAGAAAATGAAAAAGGGGGAGTTTTTGTGAACTATGGTGATGTTGTGGTTTCAGGCCTGCCTCTTGTGTGTTTTGAGTTCCATTTGGTCCACATATCAAGCTGTGATAGGTCAGAGAGTTGTTGTGGGCTATGCTGATTGGTATGGCTTGTTTTGCAAAAAGTCATGGCTATGTGTCCTTTGAGGTATGGGTTGTTTCATGCCTAGGACAAAGGCATGTCTGCTGCAGCTGGATTTAAGGAGTGTCATGAAATCAACTCTTGTGAACTGAGGCAAGTGGATGAGAGGCTTTGGGTCATTTTGCAAATTCATGGAGTTTTGGCCCCTTTTGGATTTCTTAATGATCAAGGCATGAAAATGAGTGATTCCTTGGGCCATTCTGAATTTTAGGTCATGTGTTGTGTTTATGTGATGCTTAGAAGTCATTTTGAAGTCATAGAAATGCTTGGCATGTGAATTTGCAAGTTTCCCTCTTTGGCACAAAAGTGAAAATTTAGTGATTTTGTCCAACTTTGCAAGGCCATAACTTTTGATCCAAAATGAATTAGAATGAGTTCTTGTACTTTTTGAAAATGGGAGGATCCAATCTACAACTTTCATGACCAAAGATTTTTCATTTGAAGCATTTTTTAATCAAAAAGAGGAGGTTGAAAAACTTTCCCAAAATGGCAAGTTTACATTATAAGTCACTTTCCCAAAAAGGCAACTTTGCAAATGGCTTAAGATTCTTCAATTTTGTGAACTTCTAACATATTCTATGATCAAATAAAGATCATACACATTCAAAATGATGGAGAAACCCCTTTGGTTGGGTGATTGGGGGCCTCAGATGCCCTGATTTTGCACTGACTTGCTCAAGAAGTTATCTTGTGATCAGATGCCTTCTCCATTGAATTTCTTCATGAAAATTGATATGAATGATCCTCATAACATATAGAGACCAATAGAAACAAGAATGACCAAATAAATTGGAGTTATGTCCTTTGAAACCAAAACCCTAATTCTAGGTCATCTGTGTAGTTAAGCCTGGCTCTACTTCCATGCCTTTCTCAGTTCTTGTGATTCATTGACTTCCTTGACCTCGGGAGGATATAATATGATGCTTGAACATACATGGACCCTCTTGAGATGATTGAAGACCTTTGGAGTGGCTCAGATAGCTTAGGGACTGCTCAGATCACAAACCCTGGATGCAGATGGCTTTGAATCAATGCAGTGAAGCAAAAATGCAATATAAGATGATATGATTGAACTTATGCAAATGGAAAGATCACAAGCCATGGTGAAATGAGTGATGGAAAATTTGGGGTGTTTACAGCTGCCCCTATTCAAGCATGAGTTAGCTGTGAAGGATGTAAGCGACGGCTTAACAGGCAAGCAAGATAACTTGTGGTTGAATATCAAAGACAGTCCAAAATTTGCACTCACTGAATGAAGAAGAAAAGGGATATAGATTGTAAAAGAAAATAAAGTATGATTATAAAGTATGGGCGACGGAGGACGACCACCGAGCAGAGGACGACTGCTGAGGATGAAGCAATGACGGGGATGACCGACGTGCTGGGGAAATAAAAAGATTACGATGGGAACGACCATTAGGCAAAGAAATAAGGTCCTCTGGGGATTAAAAGTAAAAGCAATGATGGGGACGACCATCTGAATGAAGAAATAAATGATGAGGGACGGTCATCAAAAGGTGAAGGACGATCACCTAGCAGGGGACGGCTGCTCTGTTGGGGATATGGATGAGGGACGGTCATCCAAGGTGAAGGACGATCACCTAGCAAGGTATGATTGCCGAAAGTATCACGACATAGGACGAATGCCGGATCAAAAGGTCGACGATGGGGATGGCCATCGGATAAGCATGATGAAAGACGATCATCAAGAGGTGAAGGACGATCACCTAGCAGGGTACGACTGCTCTCGGGGTTTGTCATGACATAGGACGAATGTCAGATAACAAGGTCAACGATGGGGACGACCATCGGATAAAATGATGAAGGACGATCATCAAGAGGTGAAGGACGATCACCTAGCAGGGTACGGCTTGCTAAAATATCACGACATATGACAAATGTCGGATAGGAAGGGGTTCTAATGAATAGAGACTCCGCTGGGGATGATGAAGGACGATCATCAAAAAGGTGAAGGACGATCACCTGGCAGGGTACGGCTGCCGGAAATATCGTGACATAGGACGAATGTCAGATAAAAAGGAGATAATTTATCAAGATTTGCCAGGGATCCTTCTTGGGAATGGTAGACACAGACAAGTGTCTAATTTAAAGAAAGCAAAGGCATAAGTGTCTGACACGGTGTATAGATTAAAGATGCGGACGAGCATCCTTAAGACTATGATACGGACGAGTATCAGTAGAAACAAACGCTTGACGCATGTTCAGAGATGATGATACAGACGAGTACCAACTAGTTAACAAAGAACACGGACGAGTGTCGACTCTGAGGGGATTTAAGTGGTGTATACAAGATACGGATGAGTATCGGTATGAGTCAAAGGTGATGAGTGGGACATAGACGAGTGTCCAACTTACTGTGGAGAGCACGACAAGGACGGGTGTCGGAAGAGGTGTATTATAAATAAGTATTCGGTTTACAAAGTGTTTTAGGCAACTAGACTGGGGATAGGTGACACTGGCGGGTGTCAGGGAAGTGTATATATATATATGTATCTGTCTGTAAAGGACAATCGGGCGACTTTACTGGGGAATGATGACACGGACGAGTTCCAAAAGGAGCATGCATCCGTATTTGTGAGTGTAACGGAAATGCTTTGATATTCTGCCGGGGAGTTTGGGAAGTACTTGTATATTGTTGGTGGAACGTCAGTATTTACAAGTGTTTGATTCAGAACACGGCTTATGATTTATGCAATATGTTTGATTTTTGTCGTAATGCTCCGTATTAGACGGAATGCTACGCTCTGGGGAAAAATGATGTGAATGCTATGATTATACAAAGATACCGATCCAGGATTAGGGTCCCGTTGCGACGAAGGTCTCTGGCTAATATGCTTGCAGTGATCTCCCAGTTGGGGATGAGATCATTGGTAGATCTGATATATGTGACTCTGCTTGGGAAAACAGATCACTGATAGTTCTGTTTTGGTAATGAGGGACCCAGTTGGGGTCTGCAGGAGCTTTCGTCACTTTTATGTGAGATCTTCAGGCATTGCTCTTCTGGACAAAGGTTGGCGCTCTGCGGGGGGAATGGTTCCCTGCCTGACACTTGGCTGAGGAGGAATGATGATTTGGCAACTCCGCTGGGGATAAAGCATCTCTGGTGCAATTTGGAAGATGAGTTGGGTAGATAGTGATTTGGTGGCCTGCTGGGGAGAAACTTTCATGCCCCGTGTTGCACTTTGAATACCTGCAATCCTGTTAAGACCAAGAAACGCACAAGTATCCCGAGGTATCCCTTACTGGATCCCACCATAGGAGTTTAGGCACTCCCAGGAGTAAATATACTTCCCGTAAGTATGTTATTTAGAAAAAGGCGCATATGTGCTTATGCAATAAATATTATAAGGACATCGGACATTTTTGCAAATGAAAATAAAATGTACGAAACTAAGTGTGACTGAAGGTCTGATTTTATTAATTTTTGTGCCCTGAACTGGCAATATACAGTCAAAGAAACAGATCCCCTGACATGAGGAGATTGTTACAAAATTGAGAAACAAAAAAGACGTTGGCAATGTTGATGACGCTTCTGGGAGCTTCCCTTTTGCTATGACCCGTATGACCTTGACGTTCTTCTCATCTTGTTTTCTGAAGAAGGTTGATTCTGACCGATGTTTTAACCTTTCGAAGCTTGCCACGTTGTAAGTGATATAGACGAATTCAGAATGCAGTTGTTCGCTTATTCCCTTATTTTGCGTGGATCGCCCTTTCGGGTTTTCAATCCACCGGGATACCCATTTTTGCCTGAGTTGTCCAATGCGGCTTTTCAACTCAGCGGGTGTACATCTTTTATTTATTTATTTCCCTTATTTTTGCCCGAGTCTTTTTATTCTGTTTTTGACTCGCCGGGATGCCCTATTTTTTCCTGGACCTACATTCTGTTTTTATGTCCAGCGGGTCATTTTTATGCGAAGTATTTTTTAACTACATCTGATTTCACAGGGGACAGGAAGTCTTCCCCATCCATAGTACTGAGCATCAGTGCTCCACCGGAGAAAACTCTCTTTACTATGAACGGACTATCATAATTCGGAGTTCACTTGCCCCTGTGGTCTGTATGAGGAGGAAGGAGTCTTTTCAGCACAAGATCTCCTACTTGGTACTCTCGAAGTATGACTTTCTGATCGAAGGTTTTCTACATCCTTTTCTGATACAGCTGCCCATGGCAGATTGCAGCTAACCTCTTCTCTTCAATCAGATTCAGTTGTTCGTATCGGGATCGGACCCACTCTGCTTCATTCAATTTAACATCCATCAATACCCGCAAGGAGGGTAATTCAACTTCAACAGGTAGGACTTCCTCCATACCATACACAAGCTGATACGGTGTTGCCCCAGTGGATGTTCTGATTGATGTACGGTACCCATGCAAGGCGAATGGTAGCATTTCATGCCAGTCTTTATAGGTAACTACCATCTTCTGCACAATCTTCTTGATATTCTTATTGGCCGCCTCTACGGCACCGTTCATCTTTGGCCTGTAAGGAGAAGAATTGTGGTGTTGGATCTTGAAGTCCCGGCATAGTTCTGCCATCATTTTGTTGTTCAAGTTGGAACCATTATCAGTAATGATTCGTTCGGGAACTCCATACCGACAGATGATATCTCTCTTCAGGAATCTGGCTACCACTTGCCTTGTAACATTTGCATAAGAAGTCGCTTCAACCCACTTGGTAAAATAATCAATGGCTACCAGGATGAATCTGTGGCCATTTGAAGCAGTCGGTTCAATCTTGCCAATCATATCAATGCCCCACATGGCAAAGGGCCAGGGTGAAGACATCACATTCAAAGGATTGGGAGGCACATGTATTTTATCCGCATAAATCTGGCATTTATGGCATTTCCTGGAATAAGCACAACAGTCTGCATCCATTGTGATCCAGTAATAGCCCGACCTTAGTAACTTTTTAGCCATAGCATGCCCTCCAGCATGAGTACCAAAAGATCCTTCGTGCATCTCGTGCATCAACAAGTCTGCTTCTACCCTATCAACACATCTGAGGAGTACCATATCAAAGTTTCTCTTGTACAAGGAACCATCAGTATTCAGGAAGAAACTACCAGTTAGCCTTCTTAATGTCTTCTTATCATTGGAAGATGCCCCAGGTGGGTATGTTTGGTCCTCCAAGAAGCATTTGATGTCATGGAACCAAGGCTTATCGTCTTTAGCAAGGTCTGCTGAGAATACATATGCTGGTGTATCAAGCCTGGATACTGAAATCTGAGGCATAAAGTTGACAGCTTGAACTTTGATCATGGATGAAATGGTAGCCAAAGCATCTGCAAACTGATTTTCATCTCGAGGGATATACTCAAGCTTGACCGTTGTGAAGAAAGTCAACAACCTCCTTGTATAATCCCGATAAGGTATCAGATGATCCTGGTGAGTGTACCATTTGCCGTTGGTTTGATTAATTACTAGAGCTGAATCTCCGAACACAGTTAAAGTCTTGATCCTGAGGTCAATGGCTTCCTCAAGACCCATAATACAAGCTTCGTATTCAGCTTCGTTGTTAGTGCAGTTAAAGGTGAGCTTTGCCGAGAAAGGCATGTGAACTCCTTTAGGTGTAATGAGTACTGCACCAACACCACGACCATTCATGTTAACAGCCCCGTCAAACATCATCGTCCATTCTTCTTCTGGGTCGGGCCCTTCGGTGTGAATAGGCTCTTCATGATCTTTTTCTTTTATGAACATGATGTCTTCATCGGGGAAGTCAAATCTCATAGGCTGGTAATCATTGATGGGTTGCTCAGCGAGATAATCAGACAATACACTGCCTTTGATGGCCTTTTGAGATATGTATTGAATATCATATTCTGTGAGGATCATTTGCCATCTTGCAACCCGTCCAGTAAGTGTTGGCTTCTCAAATATGTACTTGACTGGGTCCATTTTGGAGATCAATAAAGTAGTGTGGGTCAACATATACTGCCTTAGTCGGCGAGCAACCCACGCTAAAGCACAACAAGTTTTCTCGAGCAGTGAATAACGTTGTTCACAGTCGGTAAACTTTTTGCTTAGGTAGTATATTGCATACTCTTTTCGACCAGACTCGTCATGCTGGCCCAACACACACCCCATCGACTCTTCTAATACTGTCAGGTACATGATTAGAGGTCTTCCTTCAACTGGAGGCATAAGGATTGGAGGATCCTGTAAGTATTCCTTGATTTTGTCAAAAGCCCTCTGGCAGTCTTCGTTCCACCTGACCGTTTGTTATTTTCTTAACAACTTGAACAAAGGTTCACAGGTTGCGGTAAGGTGATATATTAACCGTGAAATGTAGTTCAATCTTCCTAAGAACCCCCGAACTTCTTTTTCAGTCTTCGGTGTAGGCATTTCTTGAATGGCTTTGACTTTGTCAGGGTCAACTTCAATTCCCTTCTCACATACAATGAACCCCAGCAGCTTACCGGAACGCACCCCGAATGTGCATTTGTTGGGGTTTAGCTTCAGCTGATACTTTCTCAGACGCTTGAATAACTTTAACAGATTCACCAGGTGATCTTCTTCTGTGAGGGACTTGGAAATCATGTCATCCACATAACATTCAATTTCTTTGTGGATCATGTCGTGGAATAATGTTACCATAGCCCGTTGATAAGTGGCACCCGCATTCTTCAGTCCGAATGACATCACTTTATAACAGAACGTGCCCCAGGGTGTGATGAAAGTTGTCTTCTCCATGTCTTCAGGTGACATTTTGATCTGATTATATCCTGAAAATCCATCCATGAAGGAGAACACCGAGAACTGAGCCGTATTGTCGACCAATACATCAATGTGAGGTAATGGGAAGTCATCTTTCGGGTTGGCTCTGTTCAGGTCCCGGTAATCCACACACATCCTCACCTTGCCATCCTTCTTAGGCCCAGGTACAATGTTAGCAACCCACGGCGGATAGCTAGTCACAGCAAGGAAACCGGCGTCCCACTGCTTTTGTACCTCTTCTTTTATCTTCATTGCCATATCCGGGCGAGTACGGCGCAACTTCTGTTTTACTAGCAGACAGTCTTCCTTCAGAGGCAGCATGTGCATGACAATATCAGTGTCCAACCCTGGCATATCCCGATAAGACCAAGCGAAAACATCTACATATTCCCGAAGCATATCAATCAGTTGCTCTTTCACTGAATCCTGTAAGCAGGCCCCGATCTTGACTTCTTTCAAGTCTTCTTCTGTACCAAGATTAACCGTCTCAACCTCCTCCTGATGAGGAGTGATATCCTTCTCCTCTTGTATCAACAACCTGGCTAGCTCTTCAGGTAGCTCATAATCTTCTTCAACCCCTTCATCAGCTTGATTGATCGGATTGTCAAAGTCATACAAAGTCATAGAAGTGTTGTTGTCGGTGCAGTCCGGAAGCCACTTTCTGCAAGGGTTTAGATTTGTTCATTTTAGTGATCAATTTTATCTTGCTTAGAAAAAGTGAAAAATGAAGTTATTTATTTTGAAAAGCATTGCCATTTTATTTTTGTACAAAAAATGAAAAATGAAAAACAGTGAGCGAAAAAGAAAAGACTCATTTGCAAAAGATGTCCTGATATTCATTAATTGATCTTTCCACAAAATACAAGATGGCCCGATTACAAAATGAGTCTTGACATCTTGGGCAAGATGCAAGACTTGATGCATGCTTTAAAATACAGGAAATAATAATTACTCTGCAGGAGTAACCCTTATAATTTCCTGGGAAGACCAGTTTGAGACATGGCTCCCCGAGGTCCTTGGACGTATCCAGCTTTCCAGGTTGCGCTCATCTTCCGACTCATCTTCCAAATTGTTCACAGCATCCGGGGTGAGCATTCCCCCGCTGACAAACTTGGGCTCCTTGGCAGCCTCTGATTGATCTTGTTGAGTTGGTCTGTAACCCAACCCAAATCGGTCTTCTTTCTTTTCCACGGGCAGCAGCTTGCCCCAGCCTTGGGCGGTACCTTCCTCAACAACCTTCCGGGCTTACTGGTATGATGTTATGGAAGTTCCCAGTATAGCAGATGCTTCATTAATATTGAGGGCCTCAAACCCTTGGCTCATGGTTTCATGGATCTCCCCGTCCATTTCTATGTACTTATACGTAGCCAGCTGGCTAACAAAGATGTCCTCCTCCCCACAGATGGTGATGATTTGGCCTTCCCACTCGAATTTTAACTTCTGGTGAAGGGTAGACGTAACAGCGCCAGCGGCGTGGATACAGGGTCTACCCAATAAACAACTGTAGGCCGGCTATATGTCCATCACAAAGAAGGTAGTTTTGAAAGTTTGCGGGCCAATTAATACAGGCAGATCAATCTCCCCAAGCACTGATCTTTTAGAGCCATCAAATGCTCTCACCACCAAATTACTCGGACGCAATGCCAAGCTATCATTCTCCAGCTTCACTAAGACTTTCTTTGGTAGAACATTTAGTGATGACCCAGTGTCCACCAGTACATGAGATAGAACAGCACCCTTGCATTCCATGGTGATATGCAAAGCCTTGTTATGGTTGCGTCCCTCTGCTGTTAAGTCAGCATTGGTAAAGCCCAGTCCATGACTGGTGTTGACATTTGCAACCACGGTTTCTAGCTGATTAACAGTAATCTCCTCCGGCACGTATGCTGCGTGCAGGACCTTCAACAGTGTGTTCCTGTGAGCTTCAGAACACATCAACAGTGATAATATGGAGATTTTGGAGGGAGTTTGGTGAAGCTGGTCCACCACCTTGTAATCACTTCTTTTTATGATTCTCATGAACTCATCTACATCTTGTTCAAAAGATGTCTTCTGAGTTTCTTTTGTAGTTGGCTCTTCAAATACCACACTCTTTCCCTTTGCTTTGGCAGCAGCCTCTGCCTCAACATTAGGTCCTTGTGTTTGTGAGGAAAAAAGGCGTCCGCTTCTGGTGAAGCCTCCGCCTCCCCCAACATTATCAACTTGCGGAGAAGAGGTTGATGAATCCAGAGTGATTTTCTCCCCGTTGCAATAGAGATCAGAGCCATAATGCCAAGGTATGGCATTGCTGCTTTCATAAGGAACGGGTCCAGGCACCGTAATGGTGACCGGACTGACTGTTGCGAAGGAAGGTACTGTAATGGTGTGCGGATCAAAGTAAATTGTGACTGGTGATCTGGCAGGAGATGTCATGGATTGTTGTTGGAAATTGCTGCTGGGAGGAACATTTGATGGGTCATAGTAGATTGTAACTGTCGAGACATCTTCATTAATCCTTCCTGGTGTTGTAGAAGATTATGCTAATAAAATGGATGCTGATGTTGTAAAAGAAATGGCTGTTGAATTTTGACTTGTTGGAGTGATGGATGGAGTAATTGCTGATGATATCGATGAATCGGTAGGAATGATTGTTGTTGCTGTTGTAGAAGAATCGGGAATTGTTGTTAAAGGAATTGCTGGATTTGTAAGTGTCGTCGTTGAAATCTGAAGGATACCATCCTTGATAAGACCATCTATGCCGCTTCTCAGCCTTTCACACCCATTGACTGCAATGTTGCAATACCCACAGGCGAGCTCACACCCGGGGAATACTTGGCATTCTAAAACCTGAGCTTTAATTCCGACCAAAGGTGTTCGAATTTGTGCAACACTGGTGATCAAGATAGATGGTTTGTCTTCCTCAATGGCATTAATCCTCGGCCCGCCATGATTAGGCATAGGATTTATGTTGACATTCGGAGGTGGTGCAAAGTTGAGGGCTTTAGAATCCACTAGATCTTGGACTTTCATTTGCAAGGCCCTGCATTTTTCAGTATTGTGACCAGGTGTATTGGAGTGGAAAGCACACCTGGCGTTGACATCATAATTCTTTGGGAGATTGAGGGGATCTGGTGGTGCCAACGTCCTTAACTCAACCAAGTTAAGCTTTAGGAGTTGTGGCAATAAGGCAGCATAAGGCATAGGGACGGGGTCAATCACCCTGTTTTCCTGTGATGGTCTTTGTTGGAAAGGACGCTGTTGTTGGTTGCTATTGTTGTTGTTGTAGGTTCTCTGTTGCGGATACTGAACTTGTTGTTGATAATGTGGTTGTTGCTGAGGATATGCTGATTGTTGAGGGATCAGAGCTGGAATGGTAACAGCTGCTACTGATCTGTGAACATACTGAGGTCTGCCCCTGCTTGCATGAATGGAATTGGTCTCACCGGCTCTTCGAGGTCCCACAAAAGGCTTCCTGGGATTACTGGATGAACTTGCGCCACTGTCAGAAATTTTGCCCATTTTTAATAGACTTTCAATCCTTTCACCAGCTATGATGACATCAGCAAAGCTGGTAGAGGAAAAGGTAGCCAGTCTATCAATATATGTTCCTTGCAGAGTATTTATGAACATGTCGGCCATTTCTCTTTCCGACATGGGTGGTTGGACAGAAGCAACAAGCTGTCTCCACCTTTGAGCATATTCCCTGAAGCTTTCTCTGGAAGACTGGGACATTCCCATCAGGAGTGTCCTGTTAGGAGCCATGTCCAGATTGTATTGATATTGCCTGATGAAGGCTTCAGCTAAGTCCTTCCAGCATCTAATGGTAGCTCTGGTCAAGTGTGAATACCACTCTCTTGAAGCCCCAGTCATACTGTCTTCAAAGTAGAACATCCACAGCTTCTCATCCATAGTATAAGCTTTAAGTCTTCCCAAGAAAGATTGCAGGTGAGTGCGTGGGAAGGAGGTTCCATTGTATTTCTCAAAGCACGGGGGTTTGAATTTGTGGGGAATTCTCACCCCATCCACTAGCCCCATGTCCATTACATCGAAGCCTAAGGAATTCTGAGACTCCAAAGATCTCAACTTCTCAGCAATTTCATCTAACCTCCTGTCATAGACTTCATCTCCTGCTCCCATAACAGCAAACTGCTCTTCCTGGGGATCCTCCTGCAAGCTTCTCCCCCCAGCAGTATTACCCTGCACATTCCTTGGGATGTTAGCTTCTGGATCCAGATGAGGTCCAAATACTGGTGGATCAGTACGAGGCTGACCCCTTTCATTGTTGCTAGTTCCTCCTGTCCCAAGATGAGGTTCCTCAGGAGTTTGCCTTTCCACCAGTTCTCTTAATCTTTCTTGACTCTGGGCCAAGCCAGTCATCACAGCCATGAATTGAGACATCTGATTTCTCATTTATACTCTCTCATTAGCCATCTGATTCCTGACCTCAGTCAAATCTTGTTGTACTTGATCCATTTGAATACCAGGAAGGTTGTTGCGAGTAGGGTACCGGTGCGTGTGGTTGACAGGTAACACTCGGCGACGAGCAATGTTTCCTGAAGTCACAGCAAAGTTAGAAACAACAATAATAAAGAACCTACAAAACAAAACAAAGTTAGTATGCAATGCAGTATGCTTATTTGTTTTCCAAGGTATCCGGTTTGGTTCTTGGTTTTGACCTTTCCAGACCTCGAGGAAGATGCTTGATGTTGTTGAGAGAAAACCCAAACGAAAACAAACTCAAAATATATTACAAATGATGAACAATACATAGTCTGTTTTACAATACATGCCCTTGAAGGGTCAAAATACATCAAAAAGAAAAAGTACATCAAATGGAAATAACAACAAACAAAGAATCAGACATCCAGTCCAAACTCATCCTCTCTGACCTCCTTCAGGAGTGCCTCAGTCACTGGACCAGCTGGGTGCTCTGTAATGGTCCTAATGAGGAGGTTCCTGGTAGCAATGGCAGTGGTCAGCTTCTTATGCCTGTCCTGGTCCTTAGATCTCTTCAATCCTGCTCTGAGCTTCAACTCTGAAATCTCCTTCTGGGCTGCCAACAAAGCTTCCTGCTGCCTCTTCTCATTGGCCTCTAGTTGTTCAATCTTAGCTTGAGTTTTCTGGTCTTCTTGTGTACGAGCTTTAGTGATCCTGACCCACCCAGCCTGACTCTCTTGCAGATAGAGCTCAGTCCTAGCCTTCTGAATTTTGGCCTCTTTACACGCATTCTTCAATATTTGTTCCCTAGCTCTTGCTTTCCTGATGTAGTCCTCTGTCTTCTCAATTTTGGCAAGATGTTCCACTCTGAGCTTTTCCAATCTCTCAATGTCTAGACGACCATCACTTCTTTCCCAGAGAGTTTTCTTCAAGGCCTGAGATAAGTTCTCATTTCTTTCCTTCAACTTCTCAAATTCTTCTAGGCTGACAGTTGCTGCTGGCTGTGCTGTAGATTGTCCAGGTATATCCTCAATGGTGAAAGGCATTCCAGTAATCTGAGCTCTAGTACGGGACCAATCATAGTACTGAGCTGAAGAAAAATTATTACACCTCCCTAGAATGGCCATCCCTTTTGTCTGGATGTTGTCCCAAGCCCACGATGCTTGTCTGACAGCAGCTGAATTAGGCTTCACTTCACAATACAGGGTCTCAGCTAAATCTTGCACTCTGGGAGGGTGAACCAAAGCTTAGTCCAGTTGTCTCTTAAACAGCAAAGGATTGTAGTTGATGCAACCCTTTACTCCTATCAGAGGCACATTTGGGTATTGTCCACAGCTGGTGATAATGTCTTTGCCTTTGGTGCTCTGGGTGCATCATCTAATATCATCTGAAGTCAAGGCAATGAGCCTCTTAGCCTAGTTCTTCTGCTGGTGGGAGTTCAAGAAAGCATCTGACTTAGGTAGGTGTCTGAGCAGCCAGGTGTGAAACAAAGGAGCACAACATCTCACCAACTTCCCCCTTTGTTTTTCATTCCTCTGATGGATGGAGTAATAGAAATCTCCCAGCAATGTGGGTACTGGGTTCCTCAGAAGAAACAGATGAATGGCATTCTTGCTGACAAATTTGGGCTCATCTGCAAACAGTATAACCCCATATATGCTGAGGGCTAACAGTGCACAGACTGCCCTCCACTCTCCCAAGGAGGCCTTCAGGATGGCATGAGAAATCAAGAAGTCCAAGTGCAAACCAGGGATCCCAGCTTTTGTTGTCATGCTTTGCTCAATCAAGGCAGGCTCCAGGTACAGTGCTTTTGCTACTTCTCCATTGCTGGGAAAAGTCATTTCTGGGTTGAAAGGGAGTCCTCTCCTGATAGGTACCCCAATCAGTGAAGAAAACTCTTCCAGCAAAGGCCCTAGTTGGAAGTCTGGAAAGGTGAAACATCTCAAGGGAGGATTATAAAACTGCAAGCATGTGTGGATCATGCTCCTCTGAGAAGGGTCAAGGTCCATAGCTATATCCAAGATACCTCCATAGTGCTCTCTAAACAATGGGATATGGTCAGGGGTGATAAGTGACTGGACTTGCCTGATGCCAGTCAGCACATGCTCAAAGAAATGGTAGGATATGTTGCTCTTCCTGGGAGTAGTCATAAATGATGAGGAGGAGGAAGATAGGTGTTAATGAAGATCTAGGCTAATACTGGAGATGAGCCACTGACAGGCTGATGCTGGTGATGATGAAAATAGATGAAGCAGAGGTCTATGTAGAAGAAGGGGTCAAAACCAAACCAGATATAATGTGGATACCCTGAAAAGCAAATAAACAATTGTTAAATGATGCAATGATGATGTATGCAAATGATATGCAAGGGTTTGTGATCAAGCTGGATCTGATTATCTGTCTTGATATAAGCCCATGTATGTTCAAAGAAGGTCCAGATGAAGGTTCAGAAATCCAGTAACCAAGGTGGGGGACTCAAATAAAGAGTCACATGTCCAGGGTTAATCACAAGAACTTTCCAAAATGAGGTACTCTTAAACCAAATAGTAACAGGGTATGATGTGGCCAAGGGTACCTGCAAACCTGTAAACAGCCCAACCCCCTCACAGGTAATGTTCTAAAACAAGGATCCTCAGACTTGGATCAATTATGAGAAGTGTAAACACTTCTAACCCGGAGGTACAATGTTTACAATAACCATAAAAGATCCTCCTCTAATTCACCCCAGTTTCTGAAGGTCATAATAAAGGTCATTCAGACTTAGCAGGCTTCCCAGATAGCCCTAGCACTACAGGAAATCTGTAGCACAGAGTTCTCAAGAAGAAACACACATTTGAACCGTGTTTCATATTCCCGCACCAGACCGAGATGGAATGGGAAAGAACATGAACCACTCTAGCCTAGGTGTCACTCAGGTCCCAGGTGTAGGACCTTGAACTCTCAATGGAACCCCACCCACTAAAAACAGAAACCAGATCCAGCAATGACAATATGACAGTATGAAATATGTAAAACTGTAAAGAAAAGCAATAAATAAAGTTGTACATAAAGCAATAAAGCAAAATAAATAAACATACATAGCACATAACACACCAGTAAAGACAAATCAAACAAGCGCTAGGAGGAACCCACAAAAAGAACCAGAAGCCCTGGCTACAGTATAAGGGTCCCCAGCAGAATCGCCAAGCTGTAGCTCCCACCAAATGACACCTGGTCAGAAGGGGTACAGACGCGAACGGTCGGCGAGATGGATGAGAACACACAAGGGTGAACTCAGAAAGAAAAGAGTCGCCAGCTAGGCATTTTTATCCCGAAGGAAAGGTAATGCTGCATAGACCTGAGAAAAGATGGATAAGACGGTCGCGAACCAGAGAAACTGAGAAAGGGGGTTGGTTACAACCTGGGAAGGTATTAGCACCCCGATTGTCCGCCGTACTCGACGGGATCCACGCTTGAAAGATTTGTGTCATAAAGGGGTAGTGTCAGTGCAATTTGTGTATCAAAAATGGAAAGAATGCTAGTGTCGGTGCTGGGAGAAAGTGAAGTGAAATATATGGAGTGTCAGTGTAGGAACAGGAGTGCAAAGCTCAAGATAATGAGGCTAAAAGAATAATGCTGGAAGGAGGGGGAATATACAGAGACTTTTGTTCGATAACGGTTAAGTTATGCCTACGTATCCTCTCGTGCAATGAGAAAGTTAGAACACCGTAGTTCGACTCAAAGAGACTGAAAGATAAATTGACTTGTGAACTGCTTACTTGTCTATTCTCAAGTGTATGACCTGTCTGGCTCAGGTGCAAACTGTCTTGCATTAGACGGAAGAAGCAAGTTCTCGTTTGTGAGTGAAGATGATGAGAAAAGAATCCCGGAGGAGACGATTATTGTTTGTTTTTGAGTTTTCAATCTTCTATTGCTTTTTAGTATTTGTCATAAGAAAATGAGCTTAAGCCTAACCCAAGGGTTAGTAAACTCATCACATCCTCCCTCTGATTAGGGGTAATGAGAATACCTTAAGTATGATTAAGATCATTAACCTACTTGCATTTATTTAGATGTTTTTGTTGTTTTTGTTTAGTGTTAAGTAATGAGTTTAAGCCATAATCAAGGATTTAATGGACCCATTACACCATCCTAATAGAAGGATAATGGATGAGAACATTTAAGTTGAGGAAGGCTCCTCAACTTAATCCATGATTAGGGATTAACCTCATAACAAAACAAAACCTTTATTAAATGGATTTTAGTTAATGGTAAGATTAAGAAGTAGATTTTATAGTTTGTAAGACAACTTGAGGGGGACTTGTCCATTACCACTAGGGTTAGTCCTTCTTAACCAGTTAAGGAAGAATTAGAACCCTAATGCAAGGCCCAAGTTACAAGCTTGATGTCTTAGTGATTGTTAGATGGATTGATTAAAGGATTTAAACACATTAAGGGTTTAACACTTAGGATTAAAGTTATACACTCCATCCTAATAGAAGGATACAAGCATAACCCTAATCACAAAGATGACACAAAGGTAACACTAATGGGGGACTAATTAAACCCTAATTGTTATCATGCTTGGAGATCCTAGGGTTTGTGAGGCTTAAGAGAGAAAGATCTTCAGAGAGAAGCCACCAGGAGAGAAACAGATGAAAGGAGGAAGAAGCAGAGAGAAGCAAGACAACTTTCTTCACTTAAGAAGACAAGTTGCTTGAAGAAAGAAAGTGAGAAAGAGGCATGAATGAGCAAGCTCACTCCAAAACACATACAAGATGCAGCAAGGATGCATAATAGAGATAAGAAAAGATTATGAGAAGTCAAGGCAAATTCACTTCTCAAACACCTACCACCTGAAAAGTTAATAACAACCAAATAAAATGCAATGAAAATGAGATGAAATGCCATGATGCAAACCAAAGTCAGAAGCATGAACATGATGTTAATGATGCTAAGAGATGATGCAAACACATGTCAAGAGTTGTGGATGATCATACAAGGATGAGGATGCAAATGAAGCATGCTTTGAACCATAAAAGTTCATGAAAGTTTATGAGATGGAATGAATGCATAACATGGCAAATGAATGGTGAAATGATCAAGCATGACTCTAACATGTCCTAAGATGTCTTAGAAGTTATGTGAATGCACAAAATGCCATGGCAAGTTCTTGAATGCAAGCATATAAGAGATGGATGCAAATGAAGGCAAGAATTAGGGTTTATGCATAACATGCAACACAAAATTCAAAATCAGAAGCAAATGACATGATAAAAAATTGAAAATGGGATCACAAGAACCCTAACCCTTCATGATATCACACCTCAAAGGAGGAGACCTAACTCTTATCCTAATGGAAGTTATGAATTTTCTAAATTACCTAGGGTTTTAAGGTACCTTGAGGGGAAAAATTCAAATTAAATCAAAAATGCATAAGAAATTTGTGACAAAAATATGCTTGAAACTACATGCTAAATGAAGATCAATGCAAAAAGAATCAAGGTCATGTCATACATGGTTAGGCAGAAATGAATTTTTGAAGTTAGGGTTCAAAAATAGGGATTCTATGAACCCTAAATTCAAGAATTTTGCCAAAAGATGTTCAAACCAAAAAATAAATTTGTATGGATGGCATGACAATGTTTCTAAATGTATTGGGATGGTTCATGATTTTTTTTATGATTTTAGGAAACCTAAATGTTATTTTAATTAATTAATCTTCATTAATCAATTAAAATAAAAATTTAAATATTTTTAAAATGGTTTAAAAATGCAAAAAATAAAATAAAAATTATTTTTGGGTTAAGAAAATTATTTAAAGTCAGCATGCAAAAAATTAATATTTTTGAGATTTTGTAGCTATTTTAAAATAATTATGCAAAACAAATGAGAAAAATATGAAAATAAATGAATTAAAAGGGAAAGTATGCAGATCCTAGGGCTGATATTCGAATGGAAAACACGCGAATTGACTTACGCGCAAAGGGAGGGCTCAGATTGAAACTGGAAATTAAAATTTCCTTAATTATATTTAACTTAATTAATCCTGAATTAGGGCTAATACACGAAATCTGGACCATTGGTTGCGCGCGGGAAAACTGATCCAAGGGTTCACATTTAAACGAAACCCTAATCACAATTAAAAGCCCTGATGACTTTCCGGTGGCCGGAAATGACCTCCGGTCATCTTCTCCGGCCACACCCTTCCCTGAAAAACTCTATCTCACTCCCTAGGTCATGAAATCTCACCAAAACCTCCAGAACTCATCTCTTAACATTGAATAACAAGAATCCATGGACAAAAACAATTTATTTTAGCTACACAGAGAGAATCGAAGAAAAATAAATTTAGGGCAAAAGTTTCAGAGCAACATAAAATGTTTGTTTCTGGCCCATTTTCGAAAATAATTACATCCCCATGATCAGGGCAACACATAGAACAACTTTGTAACTGAAAAACAAGATTCTGGAAAAAATGTTCATCATGCTACCTGAGGTTGAGCTTTCAAATCCTGCACTTTTTGACCTTCTGCTTTGTGCTATTCCACTCCACTGAGTTCCCTAATGCTTCTGGTAAGCTTGAAATGAATTTATATGAAGGGTTTTGAAGCTTTCAGTTCAGGGGTGGTGAAAATCGTATTTCTGTTTGGGGTGGTTTTAGGCTGTTTTGATGGGTGAGAGATGATCAGTGAAGCATTTTGAGATGAATGGTAGAAGAAGTTTGGAGAATGAATGGCTGAGTTATGGGATTCGATAGAAAATGCAAAATGGGGAGTTTTTGTGAACTATGGTGATGATGTGGTTTCAGGCCTGCCTCTTGTGTGTTTTGAGTTCCATTTGGTCCACATATCAAGCTGTGATAGGTCAGAGAGTTGTTGTGGGCTATGCTGATTGGTATGGCTTGTTTTGCAAAAAGTCATGGCTATGTGTCCTTTGAGGTATGGGCTGTTTTAGGCCTAGGACAAAGGCATGTCTGCTGTAGCTGGATTTAAGGAGTGTCATGAAATCAGCTCTTGTGAACTGAGGCAAGTGGATGAGAGGCTTTGGGTCATTTTGCAAATTCATGGAGTTTTGGCCACTTTTGGATTTCTTAATGATCAAGGCATGAAAATGAGTGATTCCTTGGGCCATTCTGAATTTTAGGTCATGTGTTGTGTTTATGTGATGCTTAGAAGTCATTTTGAAGTCATAGAAATGCTTGGCATGTGAATTTGCAAGTTTCCCTCTTTGGCACAAAAGTGAAAATTTAGTGATTTTGTCCAACTTTGCAAGGCCATAACTTTTGATCCAAAATGAATTAGAATGAGTTCTTGTACTTTTTGAAAATGGGAGGATCCAATCTACAACTTTCATGACCAAATATTTTTCATTTGAATCATTTTTTAATCAAAAAGAGGAGGTTGAAAAACTTTCCCAAATGGCAAGTTTACATTATAAGTCACTTTCCCAAAAAGGCAACTTTGCAAATGGCTTGAGATTCTTCAATTTTGTTAACTTCTAACATCTTCTGTGATCAAATAAAGATCATACACATTCAAAATGATGGAGAAACCCCTTTGGTTGGGTGATTGGGGGCCTCAGATGCCCTGATTTTGCACTGACTTGCTCAAGAAGTTATCTTGTGATCAGATGCCTTCTCCATTGAATTTCTTCATGAAAATTGATATGCATGATCCTCATAACATATAGAGACCAATAGAAACAAGAATGACCAAAAAAATTGGAGTTATGGCCTTTGAAACCAAAACCCTAATTCTAGGTCATCTGTGCAGTTAAGCCTGACTCTGCTTCCATGCCTTTCTCAGTTCTTGTGATTCATTGACTTCCTTGACCTTGGGAGGATATAATATGATGCTTGAAAATAGACGGACCCTCTTGAGATGATTTAAGACCTTTGGAGTGGCTCAGATAGCTTAGGGACTGCTCAGATCACAAACCCTGGATGCAGATGGCTTTGAATCAATGCAGTGAAGCAAAAATGCAATATAAGATGATATGATTGAACTTATGCAAATGGAAAGATCACAAGCCATGGTGAAATGAGTGAGGGAAAATTTGGATGTGATTCATACATCTCCAAGTCTTATCTCTTATCTTTTCTTCATTAACATTATTCTTGTGATTGTTGGGGCTTAGGCCTTCCTCCCTCCCTCTTCTATTCTTCTTTCTTCTCTTTCTTTTCCTATCTTCTCTTCCTTTAGGATAGTAAACCTCACTAACTTAGGATTACCTTGCATGATAACAATTAGGATTCATTAGTCCACCATTAGACTTTTACCTCTGTGATCCTTTTGTTTCTCTTCTCTTCTCATCTCAAAACTCTAAAGAAGACACTTAATAAAGATTGAAGAGATATCTTGAGCAATAGCCTTATCCCATGAGACACTTGTAGTCTTCCCATCTTGGGATAGTACAAGCTTGTCTTGTGATGCACAAGTCTGATCAGGATATCATCTTCACCAAGAAAATCATAAAACACACTTCTTCATTGTAAATACAAAAACACTTAATAAGTTCATGAGTTAGTGAGCTTAAGCCCTAATCTCTGGGTATAAGTTTTGGGGATCTTCTCCTTACTTGAGTGTGCTTGTTCTATTATTCCATCTTGGAATGTAGTGACAAGTGCACATTCCATGGAAAAGAGCTTGAGTTCACTTCATTGTGTCACACCAATAAAAGCTCATAAAAAACACAAACAATCAATAAGTGTCTTTCCTTCGGGAATTCTTTTCTCATCTCCTTCGCTCCGTACGCGAACTTGCTCATACTTGTCATTTTGCAAGACGGTTATGCACTCGTCGTCCGAGCCTGCAACACCTGAGCATTGACATAGGCAGTTCAAGCCTTAATACACAAGCAATCTTTTCCACCCCTAGTTAGGGGAACTACGGCGACTCTGATCCTCATTGTCCAGATGAGGTACGTAGGCAGCGGGGTAGGGCCCGTTCAAGCACAATCTTTATTTTCCCTACATTTTTCCTTTTCATTTCTTTTTTCAGTTCCCTTTTCTTTTCATTTCTAGTTCCAGTTCCTTTTCTTTTGCAGCAACTTTCATTTCTTCACCCTTTGAAGCAGTTTTCTTTGCAAGCGTGGATCCCGTCGGGTATGGTGGATGATCTGGGGTGCTAATACCTTCCCAGGTCGTAACCGACTCCCAAACTCAGTTTCTTTGGTTCGCAGGACTTGTGTCCTTCCTCTTCTTTCTTCTAGTTGTGCAGCATTACCATTCCCGTTCCTTCGGGATAAAATACCTGGCTGGCGACTCTACCTCTTTCCGCGCCACTTTCACGTTTGTACCAGGATGGAAATTAGGGGAGCGACAGTAATATATCAGTTTGTTTTATTTATTGGTGGGCTTTATCTCTCAACATCATCAAGCATTTCTTCGAGGTCTGGAAAGGTCAAAACCAAAGAACCAAACCGGATACCCTTGGAAGACAAATAAGCATATTGCATTCCATACTAACATTTTCTTTGTTTTGTAGGTTTTTGTTTGTTATTTGTTTCTCACTTTGTTGTGAATTTCAGGAAACATTGCTCGAAGACGAGTGTTCCCTGTCAACCGAATACACCGGTACCCAACGTGTAACAACCTTCCGGGCTTTCAGATGGATCAGGTACAGCAGGACCTAAATGAATTAAGAAATCAAATGGCGAACAAAAGGGTTGAGATGAGAAATCAAATGACCCAGTTTATGGTTGTGATGACTGGCTTAGCTCAAAGCCAGGAAAGGCTGAGGGAATTGGTGGAAAGGCAGACTCCTGAAGAACACCACCCTGGTACAGGAGGAACCAGCAATAATGAACGCGGGCAGCCTCGCATCGACCTACCAGAGTTTGGGCCCCATTTGAACCCAGATGTTAATGTCACAAGGAATATTCAAGGAAACACTGTTGGGGGCAGAATCCTGCAAGAGAATCCCCAAGAAGAACAGTTCACAATTATTGGAGCTGGGGATGAGGTTTATGACCGAAGGTTGGATAAGATTGCTGAGAAACTGAGGTCTTTGGAATCTCAGAATTTCCTAGGCTTTGACGTAATGGACATGGGGTTGGTAGATGGGGTGAGAATTCCGCACAAATTCAAACCCCTGTGCTTTGAAAAATATAATGGTACTTCCTGCCCGCGTACTCATCTGCAGTCTTTCTTCAGGAGACTCAAAGCTTATACCATGGACGAGAAGTTATGGATGTTCTATTTTGAGGACAGCCTGACTGGGGCATCAAGAGAATGGTATTCGCATCTGACCAGAGCCACTATAAGATGTTGGAAAGACTTGGCCGAAGCCTTCATCCGTCAATACCAGTATAACCTAGACATGGCTCCCAATAGAACCCTTCTTATGGGAATGTCTCAGTCTTCAAGGGAAAGCTTCCGGGATTATGCACAGAGGTGGAGACAGCTTGCTGCTGCTGTCCAGCCACCCATGTCTGAACGGGAAATGGCTGACATGTTTATGAACACTCTTCAGGGAACTTATATAGACAGACTTGCTGCTTTCTCTTCCACCAGTTTTGCTGATGTAGTTATAGCTGGTGAGAGAATTGAGAGTCTTTTGAAGATGGGAAAAATCTCTGACAGCGGTGCAAGTTCCTCCAACAATACAAGAAAACCTTTTTCAGGACCGCGAAGGGCAGGTGAAACAAATGCTATTCATACAAGCAGGGGCAGACCCCAGTACTCCCACAGATCAGTCTCAGCCGTTACTATCCCGGTTCCAGTTCCACAACAACCACTTTTTCAACAACAACAACAACATCACTATCAGCAACAACCACACTTTCCGCAACAAAGAACATATAACAATAACAACAACAACCAACAGCAGCGCCCCTTTCAACAGAGGCCATCTCAAGCAAATAGGGTGATTGACCCCATTCCTATGCCTTATGCCGCTCTACTACCACAACTCCTGAAGCTCAACCTGGTTGAGTTAAGGACGTTGGCTCCACCGGATCCTCTCAATCTCCCGAAGAATTATGATGCTAATTCCAGGTGTGCCTTTCATTCAAACGCACCTGGTCACAATATTGAGAAGTGTAGAGCCTTGCAAATGAAGTTTCAAGATCTGGTCGATTCCAAAGCTCTCAACTTCGCACCTCCTCCAAATGTTAACAGAAATCCTATGCCTAATCATGGTGGGCCCAGGATTAATGCCATAGAAGAGAACCAACCATCTACACTGATTGACAATGTTGCACAGATTTGAACACCGTTGGCAGAAGTCAAAGCTCAACTCTTAAGATGCCAGGTGTTCCCGGGCTGTAAGGCTTGGCATAGATGGCCTTATCAGAGATGGAATTTTGTAAATTACCACAACAGTTCCTACAACATCAACAATTCTTTCTTCAGCAGCAATGGATCCTCCTACAACATCAACAATTCTTTCTTCAGCAACAATAGATCCTCCTACAACTGCAACAACTATTATTCCCACTGATTCATCCACAACTCCAGAAATCACCCCATCCATTATTTCAACAAACCAAAGTTTAGTTACACTTGCTTCTACAACATCAACACCCATCTTATCAACGGAACCGCCTACAACACACACAAACACTAATGGAGATGTCTCAACGGTCACGATCTATTATGACTCGGCAACTGTTCATCCCGACAAAAATTTTCAACAACAAACTGCAACACCTACTGTCAGATCTCCAGTCACAATCTACAACGACCCGCATACCATCACAGTTCCTTCCGCTACAGCAATCAGTCTGGTCATCATTACGGTACCTGGACATGTTCCTTATGAAAGCAGTAATGCCATACCTTGGCACTATGGCTCTGATCTTTACTGCGACGTGTAAACACCCCAAATTTGCCCTCACTAAGTTCACACCATGGCTTGTGGTCTTTCATATTTACATTAGTTCAATCATACCATTTCATATTGCATTTTTGTTTCACTGCATTAGTTCAAGTTCATCTGCATCTAGGGTTTGTGATCTGAGTCATCCAGGATCCATCTGAGCCACTCCAAAGGTCTTCAATCACCTCAAGAGGGTCCATGTATGTTCAATCATCATATTATATCCACCAAAGATCAAGGAAGTCAAAGAATCACAAGAACTGGCAAAGCATGGAAGCAGAGCTAGGGTTTAACTGCACAGATGACCTGAAATTAGGGTTTTGGTTTCAGAGGCCATAACTCCAATGGTCTCAATATGTTATAAGGATCATGTATACCAATTTTGATGAATAAATTCATTGTGGAAGTCATCTGATCACTGGGTAACTTCTTGAGCAAGTCAGAGCAAAATCAGAGCATCTGAGGCCCCCCAACATGGAACCAAAGTGGATTTTTCATCAAATTGAAGTTATGTGAGCTTTATTTGTTCATTTAAGTGCTTAGAAGTTCACAAAATTGAAGAAAAGTGAGCTAAATCAAAAGTTGCCAAAAATGGAAATGACTTGTAATTTAAACTTTCCATTTTGGGAAAGTTTTTCAACCTCCTCTTTCTCAACCAAAAATGCTTCAAGTGAAAAATTGTTGGTCATGAAAGTTGTAGATTGGATCATTCCCTTTTCAAAAAGTACAAGAACAAGTCCTAATTTATTATGGAACTCAAGATATGGCTTGTCAAAGTTGGCAAAAATCACATAATTTTCATGAATGCACCAAAGAGGGATTTTTGCAAAACCACTTGCCAAGCTATTTTGTGACTTCAAACACACTTCTAAGCATCATAGTATCATAGTGCATTTCTTTTAAGTCAGAATTGGCCAAAGAATCTCAAGTTTTCATGACTTGCCCATGAAGAAATCACAAAGGGGCCAAAACTTCATGAAATTGCAAAAGGGCACATAACCTTTCATACACTAGCTGAATTGCCTCAAAATGAATTCCATGGACCTCCTTGATCCTTGCTGAACCCGACATGCCCTTGTACCACCTCTGAACCAGCCCATACCTCAAGGACAAAAACTTTTGACTTTTTTGCAAGAAGGCCATACCAATCACAATAGGGCACAACCACTCCACAGACCTATCACAAGTTGATATATGGACCAAATGCTGGTCATAACACACAAGAACACAAGCTGAGCACTAAGAATCATCAAGTTACCAAAAACTCTCCCTCTTGCAAAAGCTTTCAAATCTCCCAACTCAGCCACTCAATCTTCAAACAAACACCATCATTCATTTCTAAATCACTCACTGATCATAAACCACCCACCAAAACAGCCAAGAACACACCACAAACAAAATACGATTTTCTGACCAGTGGAATACAAACTCCCAAACCAGCCATCCTCAAAGTTTTCCAAGCATTGCAAACTCTTCAGGAAGGTCATTAGAGGCATTTTTCACCAAAGAAGCAGCCAGAAAGCTCAAGGGTTGAAAGCTCAATCTCAGGTAGCCATTCGAATTAATTTTCCAAAACTCCTATTTTATGTTCCATTAAGAAAGAGCATGTTTCACTGATGATTCTGAACTTTGTATTTTTGAAAATGGTGGAGAGATGAGTATTTACTAAGCTTCTGAAATTTTTTCCATTTTTGTTATTTCCTTCGAATCTTGTGTTTGAGCAATTATAAATCTATTTTGAGGGTGGATTCGAGTTCAGGGGGATGAGGGGAGTTGATCTGGAGCTTTAGAGCTCCATAAATAACCTAGGAGTGAGGTTTTGAGTTTCCTCAGGGGAGGTGTGGCCGGAGAAGACGACCGGAGGTCTTTTCCGGCCACCTGAAAGTGATTAATGGCTAATTAGGGTTAGGGCTTATGTTTGAATGTGGACCCTTTGATCTGAGCTTCTCGCGCGTGTTGTGTGGCTAGGATTGCTTCATTAGTTTTTAATTAGGGTTTATGAATTAATTAAATAAGGTTAATGAAGTTTGAATGAGAGCCTTGGATCTGGCGCGCAGTCAACCAGTCCAAGCCCAGTTTCAATCCTGGCCCTTCCCTTTGCATACTTCAGTTTAATTCAATTTTAATTTCTTTTTTCTTATTTAATTTTGTACCATTTATTTAAAATACATAGAAAATCCAAAAAATTATTTTTATTCTGCATTTTGGTTCCAAATAATTTTTCTTAACCCCAAAATATATTTATTTTTATTTTTGCATTAAAAAAATAATTTTTTAAACATTTAAATGTTTATTTCAATTAATTAATGAAAATTAATTAATTAAAATATCATTTAGGTTTCTAAAAAATCCCAAAAAAATCCACATTGCATCTTTAAACATTTAGAGACATTGTCAAACCATTCACACAAATTTATTTTTGGTTTTGAATCATTTTTGACAATTTTCTTGAATTTAGGGTTCATAAAATTCATATTTTAGAACCCTAACTTCAAGAATTATTTTCTTCCAAACCAAGAATGGTATGACAATGGTTCTTTTTGTATTGATCTTAATTTGAAATTTATTTTCTAACATAATTTTTTCATGAATTTCTCCTGCCTTTTTGAATTGATTGCATTTTCCCCTTTAGGTACCTTAAAACCCTAGGAAACTTAGAAAAATCATATCTTTCATTAGGTTAAGAGTTAGGTCTCCTCCTTTGGGGTATGAACTCATATGGGGTTAAGGTTCTTTTTGTTGCAATTTCAATATTTTATCTTGTCATTTTCTTCTGTTTTTGAGTTTTGCATCTCATGTTGCATGAAAACCCTAATTTCTCATCTTCCTTTGCATACTTCTTGCATATGCTTGCATTCATGAACTTGCCATTACATTTCTTGCATCCACATGACTTCCAAGACATCATAGGACACATTAGACTCATGCTTGATCATTTCCTCATCCATTTTCCATGTTATGCCTTCATTTCATTCCATGTGCATTCATGTGTTTTACATGCTTCTTTCATGCTTCCTTTGCATTCTCATCACTTGTATGAACATTCATATCTCTTGACATGTTTTCATATCATCTCACAACATCATTTTCATCATGAATATGCTTCTGGTTTTGGTTTGCATCCTTGCATTCCTTTCATTTTTTCATTTCATTTCATTTCCTTATGCTAACTTTTCAGGTGGTAAGTACTTTGAGAAGTGAATTTGCCTTCACTTCTCACAATTCCCTCTCATCTCTCTTGTGCATTCATTTCTGCATTTTGCTTTTGCTTTAGAGTGAGCTTGCTCATTCATGTCCCCCCCTCACTTCCTTTCTTCAAGCAACTTATCTTCTTAAGTGAAGTAAGTTGACTTTCTCCTTTTGCTTCTCCTCCTTTCATCTGCTTCTTCCTTGGTGGTTCTTCTTGAAGATCTCTTGCAAGCCTCATAAAACCTAGGAACATCCAAGCATGATAACAATTAGGGTTTTATTAGTCCCCCATTTAGTTTTACCTTTGTGTTATCTTTTGTGTCTTCTCTTCTCATCTCATAATCAGGGACTAAACCTTTAAGGTTTTAAGGCTTTGTGACTAAGGTTATGCTTGCATCCTTCTCTTAGGATGGAGTGTATAACTTTAATCCTAAGTGTTAAACCCTTAATGTGTTTAAATCTCTTAATTAATCCATCTTAATAATCACTAAGACAATAGCTTGTAACTTGGGCCTTGCATTAGGATTCTAATTCTTCCTTAATTGGTTAAGAAGGACTAACCCTAGTGTTAATGGACAAGTCCCCCTCAAGTCGTCTTACAAACAATAAAATCCACTTCTTAATCTTATCATTAACTAAAATCCACTCTAATAAAGGTTTTGTTTTGTCATGAGGTTAATCCCTAATCATGGATTAAGCTGAGGTATCTTCCTCAACTTAAATGTTCTCATCTATTATCCTTCTATTAGGATGGTGTAATGGGTCCATTAAATCCTTGATTATGGCTTAAACGCATTACTTAACACTAAACAAAAACTCCAATAACATCTAAATAATCACAAGTGGGTTAATGATCTTAATCCTATACCATGGTGATTAAGTGTGAGGTGCTTACTTCATACTTAAGGTATTCTCATTACCCTTAATCAGAGGGAAGATGTGATGAGTTTACTAACCCTTGGTTTAGGCTTAAGCTCATTTTCTTATGACAAACTCCAAAAAGCAATAAAAGATTGAAAACCCAAAAAACAATCAATAATCGTCTCCTCCGGGATTCTTTTCTCACCTCATTCACTCATAAACGGGAACTCGCTTCTTTCGTCTAATGCAAGACAGTTAGCACTCGAACCAGACGCGTCATACACTTGAGCATAGACAAGCAAGCAATTCATCAGTCAATTTATCTTTCAGTCTCTTTGAGTCGAACTACGGTGTTCTGACTTCCTCATTGCACGTGAGGATACGTAGGCATAACTTAACAGTTATCGAACAAAAGTCTCTGTATATTCCCCCTCTTCCAGCATTCTCTTTTTAAGCCTCATTTCTGAGCATTTCATTTCACATCTCTTTTGCACTAACACATGTACATTCTTTTCCAGCTTTTTTGCACACTGATAGCACTGAAACCTACCCCTTTAAACACAAACTTTCAAGCGTGGATCCCGTCGAGTACGACGGACAATCTGGGTGCTAATACCTTCATAGGTTGTAACCAACCCCCATTCTCAGTTTCTCTGGTTCGCAACCGTCTTATCCATCTTTTCTTAGGTTTATGCAGCATTACCTTTCCTTCGGGATAAAAATGCCTAGCTGGCAACTCTTTTCATTTCATCTTCATTTCTCCTCTCACCGACCGTTCGCGCTTGTACCGGGATGCAAATCTTTGGGAGCGACAGCTTGGCGACTTTGTTGGGGAACCTTATTCTGCAACCAGGGCTTCTGGTTCTTTTTGTTGGTTCCTCCTAGCGCTTTTTTGATTTGTGTTTACTGGGGTGTTATGTGCTAATTGTGTTTATTTATTTGCTTTATTTATTGCTTTATGTACAACTTTATTTACTACTTTCTTCTCGTTTTTTTTATATACATCATACTGTAATTGTCATTGTTGGATCTGGCTTCTGTTTTGGTGGGTGGGGTTTTACTGAGTGATTAAGGTCCTATACTTGGGACCTGAGTGACACCTAGGCTATAGTGGTTCATGTTCTTTCCCATTCCATTTCGGTCTGGTGCGGGAATATGAAACACAATTCAGATGTGGGTTTCTTCTTGAGAACTCTGTGCTACAGATTTCCTGTAGTGCTAGGGCTATCTAGGAAGCCTGCTAAGTCTGGATGACCTTTATTTTGACCTTCAGAATCTGGGGTGAATTAGAGGAGGATCTTTTATGGTTATTGTAAACACTGTACCTCTGGGTTAGAAGTGTTTACACTTCTCATAACTGATCCAAGTCTGAGGATCCTTGTTCTAGAACATTACATGTGAGGGGTTTGGGTTGTTTACAGGTTTTGCAGGAACCCTTGACCACATTATACCCAGTTACTAGTATTGTTTTAAGAATGCATCACTTTGGACAGTTCTTGTGATTAACCTTGGACATGTGACTCTTTATTTGAGTCCCCCCACCCTAGTTACTGGATTTCTGAGCCTCCATCCGGACCTTTGAACATACATGGACCTTATACCAAGACAGATAATCAGATCCATCTCTTGATCACAAACCCTTGCATATCATTTTCATATATCATCATTGCATCATTTAACATTTGTTTATTTGTTTTTCAGGGTATCCCTCATATCATATTTGGTTTGGTTTGACCCCTTCTATTGCTTAGACCTCTGCTTCAGTTATCTTCTTTATCATTTTCTTCAGCTATCTCCTTCAGTCTGTCAGAGACTCGCCTGCATCAGTGTGTCAGAGACTTATCTCCAGCATTCCAGTCTGTGATCTTCATCAGCATTTGTCTTCAGCTTCTTCATCAACACTCATGGATGTTCCAAGCAAAAGCAACATATCTTACCACTTTTTTGAGCCCATATTAACTGGTATCAGGCAGGCCCAGTCACTCATCACACCTGACCACGTCCCACTGTTTAGAGAGCACTATGGGGGTATTTTGGACATCGTCATGGATCTTGATTCTTCTCAGAGGAGCATGATCCACACATGCTTCTAGTTTTATGACCCTCCACTCAGGTGCTTCACTTTTCCATATTTCCAGATGGGGCCTCTACTGGAAGAGTTTTCCTTGTTGATTGGAGTGCCTATCAGAGGAGGGATCCCCTTCAACCCAGAGATGACTGCTCCCAGAAGTGAATAGATAGCAAGGGCATTGCATTTGGAGCCTGTCCTCATTGAGCAAAATATAACAACAAAGGCTGGGATTCTTGGTTTACATCTGGACTTCTTAACTTCTCAGGCCATCGTGAAGGCTGCAGTGGGAGAAGGGAGGGCAGTCTGTGCACTATTAGCCCTCAGCATATATGGGGCTATATTGTTTGTAGATGAGCCCAAATTTATAAGTAAGAATTCCATCCACTTGTTTCTGCTGAGGAACCCAGTGCCTACATTGCTAGGGGATTTTTATTACTCCATTCATCAGAGAAATGAAAAGCAAAGGGGAAAGCTAGTCAGATGTTGTGCCCATCTATTCTACTCTTGGCTACTTAGACACCTGCCTAAATCAGATGCTTTCTTGAACCCACACCAGCAGAAGAATTGGGCCAAGAGGTTCATTGCCTTAACATCAGATGATATCAGATGGTGCACCCAGAGCACCAAAGGCAAGGATATTATTACCAGTTGTGGGCAATACCCTAATGTGCCTCTAATAGGAGTAAAAGGTTGCATCAATTACAACCCTTTACTGTTTAAGAGACAATTGGGATATGCCTTGGTTCACCCTCCCAGAGGAGAGGAATTAGCTGAGACCCTATACTGTGGGATCCAATCTGGCTCTACTGTTGTCAGGCAAGATTCCTGGGCTTGGGACAACATCCAGGCCAAAGGGACAACCATCCTTGGAAGATGTAATAATGTTGCTTCAGCTCAGTACTCAGACTGGTCCCGTACTAGAGCTCAGATTACCAGGATGCCTTTCACCTTGGAAGACACACCTGGACCATCTACAGTACAGCCTGCATCAACTGTTATCCTGGAGGAATTCGAAAAGCTGAAAGATAGGAATAATCAGCTATCTGAGGCCTTGAAGAAGACTTTTTGGGAAAGGAATGACGGTCGCCTGGACATTGAGAGATTGGAAAGACTCAAGACTGAGCATCTTACCAAGATTGAAAGGACAGATGACTACATAAGGAAAGCAAGAGAAAGAGAGCTGGTTTTGAAGAATGCCTGCAAGGAGGCCAAAATTCAGAAAGCTAGGGTTGAGCATTACCAAGAGGAAAGCCAGGCTAGGTGGATCAGGATCACTGAAGCCCGTGCACAAGAAGACCAGAGGACTCAGGCCAAGATTGAGCAGCTGGAGGCCAATGAGAAGAAGCAGCAGGAAGCTTTGTTGGCAACCCAAAGGGAAATATCAGAATTGAAGCTCCGAGCGGGGTTAAAGAGATCAAAGGATCGGGACAGGCATAAGAAGCTGACTAATGCCATTGCTACCAGGAACCTCCTCATTAGGACCATTACAGAGCACCCAGCTGGTCCGGTGAATGAGGCACTTCTGAAGGAAGTCAGGGAAGATGACTTCGGATTGGATGTCTGATCTCTCTTTGCTTTTATTTCTTTTCTTTTGATGTACTTTTTCTTTTGACCCATCCGGGGCATGTATTGTAAACAGACTATGTATTTCCATCATTTGTAATATATCAGTTTGTTTTATTTTGGTGGGTTTTCTCTCAACATCATCGAGCATCTCCTAGAGGTCTGGAAAGGTCAAAACCAAGAACCAAACCGGATACCTTGGGAAACCAATAAGCATATTGCATTGCATACTAACCTTTTCTTTGTTTTGTAGGTTTTTTTTTTTTGTTTCTCACTTTGTTGTGGTTTCAGGAAACATTGCTCGTCGCAGAGTGTTCCCTGTCAACCGTACACACTGGTACCCAACATAAAACAACCTTCCAGGCATTCATATGGATCAGGTACAGCAGGACCTGAATGAAGTAAGAAATCAAATTGCAAACGAGAGGTTCGAAATGAGAAACCAAATGACCCAGTTTATGGCTGTGATGACTGGCTTGGCTCAGAGCCAGGAGAGGCTGAGAGAGCTGGTAGAAAGGGAGACACCTGAAGAGCCCCACCTTGGAACAGGAGGAACCAGCAATAATGAACGAGGGTAGCCTCGTATCGACCCACCAGAGTTTGGGCCCCATTTGAACCCGGATGTTAATGGCACAAGGAATGTTCAAGGTAATACTACTGGGGGCAGAATCCTGCAAGAGGATCCCCAAGAAGAACAATTCACAGTTATTGGGGCTGGGGATGAAGTGTATGACAAAAGGCTGGATGAGATTGCCGAAAAGCTGAGGTCTTTGGAATCCCAGAATTCTTTAGGCTTTGACGTGATGGATATGGGGCTGGTAGATGGGGTGAGAATTCCCCACAAATTTAAACCCCCTTGCTTTGAGAAATATAATGGTACCTCTTGCCCGCGTACTCATCTGCAATCCTTCTTAGGAAGACTCAAGGCTTATACCATGGACGAGAAGTTATGGATGTTCTATTTTGAGGACAGCCTGACTAGGGCATCAAGAGAATGGTATTCGCATCTGACAAGGGCCACTATAAGATGTTGGAAAGACTTGGCCGAAGCTTTCATCCGGCAATACCAGTACAACCTAGACATGGCTCTTAATAGAACTCTTCTAATGGGCATGTCTCAGTCTTCGAGGGAGAGCTTTCGGGATTATGCTCAAAGGTGGAGACAGCTTGCTGCTGTCCAGCCACCCATGTCTGAAAGAGAAATGGATGACATGTTTATGAACACCTTGCAGGGA
Organism: Lathyrus aphaca; assembly: GCA_963966055.1. NCBI lineage: Eukaryota > Viridiplantae > Streptophyta > Magnoliopsida > Fabales > Fabaceae > Lathyrus > Lathyrus aphaca. The sequence continues at coordinate 437,771,465 of OZ014521.1, forward strand.
ACTTATATTGATAAACTAGCTGCTTTCTCTTCCACCCATTTTGCCGATGTAGTTATAGCTGGTGAGAGAATTGAGAGTCTTTTGAAAATGGGCAAAATCTCTGACAATGGAGCAAGTTCCTCCAACAACCCCAGAAAACCTTTTTCAGGACCCCGAAGGGAAGGTGAGATTAATGATATCCATGCAGGCAGGGGCAGACCCCAGTATTCTCACAGATCCATAGCAGCCGTTACCATCCCGACTCTAGCTCCACAACAACCATTATATCCTCAACAACAACAACAACATCACTATCAGTAACAATCTCATTTTCCGCAACAAAGAACGTACAACAATAACAACAACAACCAACAGCAGCGCCCCTTTCAGCAGAGGCCATCTCAGGCAAATAGGGTGATTGATCCCATCCCTATGCCTTATGTCGCTTTACTGCCACAACTCCTGAAGCTTAACCTGGTTGATTTAAGGACGTTGGCTCCACCAGATCCTCTCAACCTCCCGAAGAATTATGATGCTAATGCCAGGTGTGCCTTTCACTCCAACGCACCTGGTCACAATACCGATAAATGTAGAGCCTTACAAATGAAAGTTCAAGATCTGGTCGATTCCAAAGCTCACAATTTCGCACCTCCTCCGAATGTTAACAGAAATACTATGCCTAATCATGGTGGGCCCAGGATTAATGCCATAGAGGAAGACCAACCATCTTCACTAATTGATGATGTTGCATAGATTCAAACACCGCTGCCAGAAGTCAAGGCTCAACTCTTAAGATGACAAGTGTTCCCGGGATGTGAGGCCTGTTGCGAATCATGCAAGACTGCTATTAATGGTTGTGAGAGGCTAAGGTTTGGCATAAATGGCCTTATCAGAGATGGGATTTTGCAAATCACCACAACGGCTCCTTCAACAACTCTTTCTTCAGCAACAATGGATTCTCCTACAACATCAACAATTCTTTCTTCTGCAACAACAAATACTCCTACAACTGCAACAACTATCACTCCCACTGATTCATCCACGACTCTGGAAATCACTCCATCCATTATTTCAACAGATCAGAGTTCAGCAACATTTTCTTCTACAACATCAGCACCCATCTTATCAACAGAAACGCCTACAACACCAGCAAACATTAATGAAGATGTCTCAACGGTCACGATCTATTATGACCCAACAAATGTTCATCCCAACAACAATTTCCAACAACAAACTGCAACACGTCATGTCAGATCTCCATTCACTATCTATTACGACCCGCATACCGTCACAGTTCCTTCCGCTGCAGCAATCAGTCCGGTCACCATTACGGTGCCTGGACCTGTTCCTTATGAAAGCAGTAATGCCATACCTTGGCACTACGGTTCTAATCTCTACTGCGACGGAAAGAAGATCACTCTAGATTCATCAACCTCTTCACCACAAGTTGACAATGTTGGGGGAGGTGGAGGCTTCACCAGAAGCGGACGCCTTTTTGCCTCACAAACACCAAGACCCAATGCCGAAGCAGAAGCTGCTGCTAAAGAAAAAGGGAAGAATGTGGCACTTGAAGAGCCGACTGTTAAAGAAACTCCGAAGACGTCTTTTGAACAAGAGGTGGACGAGTTCATGAGAATAATAAAAAAGAGTGATTACAAAGTGGTGGACCAGCTTCATCAGACACCCTCCAAAATCTCCATATTATCATTGTTAATGTATTCCGAAGCCCATAGGAATGCATTGTTGAGAGTCCTGCACGCAGCCTACGTGCCGGAAGAGATTATGATTAATTAGCTGGAAACAATGGTTGCAAATGTAAACACCAGTCATGGACTGGGCTTCACAGATGCTGATTTAACGACGGAGGGACGCAATCATAACAAGGCTTTACACATCACCTTAGAATGCAAAGGTGTTGTTCTTTCTCATGTGTTGGTAGACACTGGGTCCTCGCTCAATGTCCTCCCAAAGAAAGCCTTGGTGAAGTTGGAATATGATGGTTTGGCATTGCGTCCAAGTAACTTGGTGGTGAGAGCGTTTGACGGCTCTAAGAGATTAGTGCTTGGGGAGATTGATTTACCTGTGATGATTGGCCCACATACCTTTAAAACTACCTTCTTCGTGATAGACATACAGCCGGCCTACAGCTGTTTGTTGGGTAGACCCTAGATTCACGCCGCCGGCGCTGTTACATCTACCCTTCACCAGAAGTTAAAATTTGAGTGGGAAGGCTAGATCATCACAATCTGCATGGAGGAAGACATTTTCGTTAGCTAGCTGGCTACTTACAAGTATATAGAGATGGATGGGGAGATCCATGAGACTATGAGTCAGGGGTTTGAGGCCCTTCACATCAATGAAGCAACTGCTGTGTCTGGAACTTCCATCACTTCATATCAACAAGCCCGGAAGGTTGTTGAGGAGGGTACCGCTCAAGGGTGGGGCAAGCTGCTGCCAATAGAAAGGAAAGAAGACAGATTCAGGTTGGGTTACAGACCAACTCGACAAGATCAACCGGAGGCTGCAACGGAGCCCAAATTTTTCAGCGGGGGAATGCTTACCTCGGATGCTTGAACAGTCTGGAAGACGAGGAAGAAGACGAACACAACCTAGAAAACTGGATACGTCCAAGAATCCCGGGGAACCAAGCCTCAAACTGGTCTTCCCAGGAAATTATAAGAGTTACTCCTGCAGAGTAATTATTATTTCCTGTCTTTAAGCATGCATCAAGTCCTGCATCTTGCCCAAGGTGTCATGACTCATTTTGTAATCGGGCTATCTTGTATTTTGTGCAAACGATCAATTAATGAATATCAGGACATCTTTTGCAAATGAGTCTCTTTTTCCTGCTCACTGTTTTTCATTTTTCATTTTTTGTACAAAACAATAAAATGGCAATGTTTTCAAAATAAAAACTTCATTTTCACTTTTTTTTCTAAACAAGATAAAATTGATCACTAAAATGAACAAATCTAAACTCTTGCAGAGAGTGCCCTCCAGATTGCACCGACGACGACACTACTATGACTTTGTATGACTTCGACAATCCGATTAATCAAGCTGATGAAGGGGTTGAAGAAGATTATGAGCTACCTGAAGAACTAGCCAGGTTGTTGAGACAAGAGGAAGTTATCACTCCTCATCAGGAGGAAGTGGAGATAGTTAACCTTGGTACCGAAGAAGACTTGAAGAAGTGAAGATCGGGGCCCGTTTGCAAGATTCAGTGAAGGAACAACTTATTGACATGCTTCGAGAGTATGTTGATGTTTTTGCTTGGTCTTATCAAGATATGCTAGGTCTGGATACCGACATTGTTATGCACAAGCTGCCACTAAAGGAAGACTGTCCTCCAGTAAAACAGAAATTGCGCCGTACTTGTCCGGATATGGCCATGAAGATAAAAGAAGAGGTATAAAAACAGTGGGACACCGGTTTCCTTGCTGTAACTAGTTACCCACCGTGGGTTGCTAACATTGTACATGTGCCTAAAAAGGATGGCAAAGTACGGATGTGTGTGGATTATCAGGATCTGAATAGAGCCAGCCCAAAAGATGACTTCCCATTACCTCACGTTGATGTATTGGTCGACAACACGGCTCAGTTCTCGGTATTCTCCTTCATGGACGGATTTTTAGGATATAATCAGATCAAGATGTCACCTGAAGACATGGAGAAGACAACTTTCATCACACCCTGGGGCATATTCTGTTATAAGGTAATGCCATTCGGACTGAAGAATGCTGGTGCCACTTATCAACGGGCTATGGTAACATTATTCTACGACATGATCCACAAAGAAATTGAATGTTATGTGGATATCATGATTGCCAAGTCCCTCACAGAAGAAGACCATCGGATAAACCTGTTGAAGCTGTTCAAACGTTTGAGGAAGTACCAACTAAAGCTAAACCCCAACAAATGCACATTTGGGGTTCGTTCCGGTAAGCTGCTAGGATTTATTGTAAGTGAAAAAGGGATTGAAGTTGACCCTAACAAAGTCAAAGCCATTCAAGAGATGCCTGCACCGAAGACTAAAAAAGAAGTTTGGGGGTTTCTAGGTAGATTGAACTACATTTCGAGGTTCATATCCCATCTTACTGCAACCTGTGAACCCTTGTTTAAGTTATTAAGAAAAGAACAAACGGTCAGGTGGAATGAAGACTGCCAGAGGGCTTTTGACAAAATCAAGGAGTACTTACAAGAGCCTCCAATCCTTATGCCTCCCGTTGAAGGAAGACCTCTAATAATGTACCTGACAGTATTAGAAGAGTCAATGGGGTGTGTGTTGGGCCAGCATGATGAGTCTGGTCGAAAAGAGTATGCAATATACTACCTAAGCAAAAAGTTTACTGACTGTGAACAACGTTATTCACTGCTCGAGAAAACTTGATGTGCTTTAGCGTGGGCTGCTCCCCGACTAAGGCAGTATATGTTAACTCACACTACCTTGTTGATCTCAAAGATGGACCCAATCAAGTATATATTTGAGAAGCCATCACTTACCGGAAGGGTTGCAAGATGGCAAATGATTCTCACAGAATATGACATCCAATACACATCTCAAAAGGCCATCAAGGGCAGTGTACTATTTGATTATCTTGCTGAGCAACCCATTGATGATTACCAGCCGATGAGAATTGACTTCCCTGATGAAGACATCATGTTCATAAAGGCAAAAGATCATGAAGAGCCTGTTCACACTGAAGGGCCTGACCCAGAAGAATAGTGGACAATGATGTTTGACGGGGCTGTTAATATGAATGGTCGAGGAGTTGGTGCAGTGCTTATCACACCTAAGGGAGTTCACATGCCTTTCTCGGCAAAACTCACCTTTAGCTGCACTAACAAAGAAGTTGAATATGAAGCTTGTATCATGGGTCTTGAGGAAGCCATTGACCTCAGGATCATGACTTTAATTGTATTCGGAGATTCAGCATTGGTAATCAATCAGACCAATGGCAAATGGTACACTCACCAGGAGCATCTGATTCTATACCGGGACTACACGAGGAGATTACTGACTTTCTTCACTACAGTCAAACTTGAGTATATCCCTCGAGATGAAAATCAGTTTGCTGATGCTCTGGCTACCATTTCCTCCATGATCAAAGTTCAAGCTGCCAACTTTGTGCCTCGGATTTCAGTATCCAGACTTGACAGACCAGCATACGTGTTCTCAGTGGACATTACTAAAGATGACAAGCCTTGGTTCCATGACATCAAGAACTTCTTAGAGGATCAAACATACCCACCTGGGGCATCATCCAATGACAAGAAGACATTAAGAAGGCTAGCTGGTAGTTTCTTCCTGAATACTGATGGTTCCTTGTATAAGAGAAACTTTGACATGGTACTTCTTAGATGTGTTGATAAGAAAGAGGCAGACTTGTTGATGCACGAGGTGCATGAAGGATCTTTTGGTACCCATGCTGGAGGACATGCAATGGCTAAGAAATTACTACGGTCAGGTTACTACTGGATCACAATGGATGCATATTTTTGTGCCTATGCCAGAAAATGCCACAAATGCCAGATTTATGCGGATAAGGTGCATGTGCCTCCGAATCCTTTGAATGTGATGTCTTCACCTTGGCCCTTTTCCATGTGGGGAATCGATATGATTGGAAAGATCGAGTCGTCTGCTTCAAATGAACGCAGATTCATCCTGGTAGCCATTGATTATTTCACCAAATGGGTTGAAGCAGCTTCGTATGCAAACGTCACCAGGCAAGTGGTAGCACAATTCCTGAAGAGAGACATCATCTGTCGGTATGGAGTGCCCGAGCGAATCATTACTGATAATGGTTCCAATTTGAACAACAAAATGATGGCAGAACTGTGTCGGGACTTCAAAATTCAACACCACAATTCTTCTCCTTACAGGCCAAAGATGAATGGCGCTGTTGAGGCAGCTAACAAGAACATTAAGAAGATTGTGAAAAAGATGGTGGTCACCTACAAAGATTGGCATGAAATGCTACCATTTGCCTTGCATGGGTACCGTACATTAATCAGAACGTCTACTGAGACAACACCATATCAGCTTGTGTAAGGTATGGAGGCAGTCCTACCTGTTGAAGTTGAATTACCCTCCTTACGGGTACTGATGGATGTAAAGCTGAACGAAGCAGAATGGGTCCGGTCTCGATACAATCAACTGAATCTGATCGAAGAAAAGAGATTAGCTGCAATATGTCATGGGCAGCTATATCAGAAGAGAATGAAGAAAGCCTTCGATCAAAAAGTCAGGCTTCAGGAATACCAAGTAGTAGATCTTGTGCTAAAAAGACTCCTTCCTCCTCATACAGACCACAGGGGCAAATGGACTCCAAATTACGATGGTCCATTCATAGTAAAGAAGGTTTTCTCCGGTGGAGCACAGATGCTCACTACTATGGATGGTGAAGATTTCCTATCCCCTGTGAATTCAGATGCAGTTAAAAAATACTTTGCATAAAATGACCCGTTGGACATAAAAACAGAATGAAAGTCCAGGCAAAATAGGGCATCCCGGCGAGTCAAAAACAGAATAAAAGACTCGGGCAAAAATAAGAGAAAAATCAAAATATGTACACCCACTGAGTTGAAAAGCTGCATTGGACAGCTCAGGCAAAAATGGGTATCCCGGTGGATTGAAAACCCGAAAGGGCGACCCACGCAAAATTAGGGAATAAGCGAACAACTGCATTCTGAATTCGTCTGTATCACTCACAACATGGAAATCTTCGAAAGGTTAAAACATCGGTCAGAATCAACTCTCCTCAGAAAGCAAGATGAGAAGAACGTCAAGGTCATACGGGTCATAGCAAAGGGAAGCTCACTAAAGCGTCATCAACATTGCCAGCACCTTCATTTTTTCTCAATTTGTAACAATCTCCTCATTTCAGGGGATTTGTTTCTTTGACTGTATTTGCCAATTCAGGGCACACAAATTAATAAAATCATACTTTCAGTCACATTTCATCTTGTACATTTTATTTCATTTGCAAAAAATATCCTATATCCACGATATAACATTTGCATAAAAACAGATGTGCCTTTCTAATAAATGCTTGCAGGAAATGTATTTACTTTCAGGAATATCCAACTCCTATGATGGAATCCGGTAAGGGATACTTCGGGGCACTTGTGCTTTTCTTGGTCATGACAGGATTTCAGGTATTTAGAGCGCAACATGGGGCATGAAAGTTTTCCCCCTGCAAAGTTGCCAAATCATTATTTCCTCAGCACATCCTCCAAACAGCACCGGAAGTGCTTTCTCCCCATCAGAGTTGTCAGGCATCATTTCTCCAGCACATTTTCTTCAGAGCAGCATCAGAAGGTGCTCATTTCCCCAGCTGAGTTGTCAGATATCATCATCCTCAGTAGGATCCCCACTGAAATCTCTAGGAAGATCGTTCAGTGGTCTTTCCTCCCCCAACGGAGTACTAGACAGGGAACCATCTCCCCACATAGCTCCAACCTCCTCCCAGAAGAGCAATGTCTGAATTTCCCACACAACAAAGTGACGAAAGCTTCCACATCCCCAGCTGGGCTCCTCATTACTAAGAAAGGTCTATCAGTGACCTATTCCCCCAAGCAGAGTCGTATATTTTATCAGATCTACCAATGATCTCATCTCCATCTGGGATATCCTGTCAAGCAGATCCGTCAGAGATCTCCACAAGCAACGGGATCCGAATCCCGGAACGGTATCTTTTGCATAATCATAGCATTCGCATCATTTCCCCCCAGAGCGTAGCATTCCGTTTAATACGGAGCATTACGGCAAAAATCAAACATATTGCATAATCACAAGTCAGGTGTGAACCAGTCACTTGTAAATATCGGCAATACCACATACCTCTCAATTTCCCCAACAGAAAGCCAAAGCGTCCCCTTTGCACTCTTCAACACAAATACATGTTTATATATACTCATTCGACACTTGTCCGTGTCATATCATCCCCCTACAGATATAAGCCACAAATATCCTTTTGAATACAGAAACTTCCATACTCTTTTTGACACCCGTCCGTGTCACCACTCCCCAGCATGGTTACCCAAACACTTATTATAATACACTCTTGTTGACACATGTCCGTGTCATCCTACCCCCACAGGTTGCCAGAACACCTTTTACACTTATAAGTTCATAACTTATACGTTTCCTCTTATGACACCCGTCCGTGTCATACTCTCAAGTTGAACACTCGTCTGTGTCTCACCAATGCTAATCTTTATTCATACAGATACTCGTCTATATCTTGTATACACCACTTATTTCCCCTCAGATTCAACACTCGTCCGTGTTCTTTGTTAACCAATTGGTACTCGTCCGTACCATCATCTCTGAACATGCGTCAGCGTTTGTTTCTACCAATACTCGTCCGTATCATAATCTTAAGGATGATCGTCCGCATCTTTAATCTATACACAGTGTCAAACACTTATACCTTTCATTTCTTGGATGTAAACACTCGTCCGTGTTTACTATTCCCCAGCAAACTCCCCAGCAAAACCTCTCTCCTATCTGACATTCGTCCTATGTCATGATACTTTGGCAGTCGTACCTTGCCAGGTGATCGTCCTTCACCTTTGGATGACCGTCCCTCATCTTTTCTCCCAGCGAAGTCTCCATTATTGGAACCCTTTTCTATCCGGCATTTGTCCTATGTCGTGTTATTTAGCAGCCGTCCCCTGCTAGGTGATCGTCCTTCACCTTCTTGATGATCGTCCTTCATCATTTTATCCGATGGTCGTCCCCATCGTTGATTTTGTTATCTGACATTCGTCCTATGTCACGATAAACCTCGAGAGCAGCCGTACCATGCTAAGTGATCGTTCTTCACCTTTTTGATGATCGTCCTTCATCATTTTATCTGATGGTCGTCCCCATCGTCGACCTTTTCTATCCGACATTCGTCCTATGTCGTGATAAAGAGCAGCCGTCCCCTGCTAGGTGATCGTCCTTCACCATTGATGACCATCCCTCATTACATTGTTTATTCTCTAAACCTAATGGCCTCCCCCATCATTGACGTTATCTTTAATCCCCAAAGAGTCTTATTTCTTAACTTGATGGCCGTCCCCGTCATGATTTCTTTATTCCCCCAGCATGTCGGCCGTCCCCGTCATCGCTTTGTCCCCAGCAGTCGTCCTCTTCTCGATGGTCGTCCTCCATCGCCCGCACTTTATGATCATATTATACTTTCTTTTACAATCTACATCCCTTTTCTTCTTCTCCCCAGTGAGTGCAAATTTCGGACTGTCTTTGGTATTCAACCACAAGTTATCTTATTTGTCTGTTAAGCCCGCCGCTTACATCCTACACAGCTAACTCATGTTTGAATAGGGGCAGCTGTAAACACCCCAAATTTTCCCTCACTAAGTTCACACCATGGCTTGTGGTCTTTCATATTTACATTAGTTCAATCATACCATTTCATATTGCATTTTTGCTTCACTGCATTAGTTCAAGTTCATCTGCATCTAGGGTTTGTGATCTGAGCCATCCATGATCCATCTGAGCCACTCCAAAGGTCTTCAATCAACTCAAGAGGGTCCATGTATATTCAATCATCATATTATATCCACCAAATATCAAGGAAGTCAAAGAATCACAAGAACTGGCAAAGCATGGAAGCAGAGCTAGGGTTTAACTACACAGATGACCTGAAATTAGGGTTTTGGTTTCAGAGGCCATAACTCCAAATTTTTTGGTCATTATTGTTTCTAATGGTCTCAATATTTTATAAGGATCATGTATACCAAGTTTGATGAAGAAATTCATTGTGGAAGTCATTTGATCAATGGGTAACTTCTTGAGCAAGTCAGAGCAAAATCAGGGCATCTGAGTTCCCCCAACATGGAACCAAAGTGGATTTTTCATCAAATTGAAGTCATGTCATCTTTATTTGATCATTGAAGTGCTTATAAGTTCAAAAAATTGAAGAAAAGTGAGCTAAATCAAAAGTTGCCAAAAATGGAAATGACTTGTAATGTAAGCTTTCCATTTTGGGAAAGTTTTTCAACCTCCTCTTTCTCAACCAAAAATGCTTCAAATGAAAAATTATTGGTCATGAAAGTTGTAGATTGGATCATTCCCTTTTCAAAAAGTACAAGAACAAGTCTTAATTCATTATGGAACTCAAGTTATGGCTTGTCAAAGTTGGCAAAAATCACATAATTTTCAAGAATGCACCAAAGAGGGATTTTTGCAAAACCACTTGCCAAGCTATTTTGTGACTTCAAACACACTTCTAAGCATCATAGTATCATAATGCATTGCTTCTAAGTCAGAATTGGCCAAAGAATCTCATGTTTTCATGACTTACCCATGAAGAAATCACAAAGGGGCCAAAACTTCATGAAATTGCAAAAGGGCACATAACCTTTCATACACTAGCTGAAATGCCTCAAAATGAATTCCATGGACCTCCTTGAACCTTGCTGAACCAGACCTGCCCTTGTACCACCTCTGAACCAGCCCATACCTCAAGGACAAAAACTTTTGACTTTTTTGCAAGAAGGATATACCAATCATAATAGGGCACAACCACTCCACAGACCTATCAGAAGTTGATATGTGGACCAAATGCTGGTCATAACACACAAGAACACAAGTTGAGCCCTAAGAATCATCAAGTTACCAAAAACTCTACCTCTTGCAAAAGCTTTCGAATCTCCCAACTCAGCCACTCAATCTTCAAACAAACACCACCATTCATTTCTAAATCACTCACTGATCATAAACCACCCACCAAAACAACAAAGGACACACCACAAACAAAATACGATTTTCTGACCAGTTGAATACAAACTCCCAAACCAGCCATCCTCAAAGTTTTCCAAGCATTGCAAACTCTTCAGGAAGGTCATTAGAGGCATTTTGCACCAAAGAAGTAGCCAAAAAGCTCAAGGGTTGAAAGCTCCATCTCAGTAGCCATTCGAATTAATTTTCCAGAACTCCTATTTTATGTTCCATTAAGAAAGAGCATGCTTCACTGATGATTCTGAACTTTGTATTTTTGAAAATGGTGGAGAGATGAGTATTTACTAAGCTTCTGAAATTTTTGCCATTTTTGTTGTTCCTTCGAATCTTGTGTTTGAGAAATTATAAATCTATTTTGAGGGTTGATTCGAGTTCAGGGGGATGAGGGAAGTTGATCTGGAGCTTTAGAGCTCCAGAAATAACCTAGGAGTGAGGTTTTGAGTTTCCTCAGGGGAGGTGTGGCCGGAGAAGACGACCGGAGGTCTTTTCCGGCCAACTGAAAGTGATTAATGGCTAATTAGGGTTAGGGCTTCTATTTGAATGTGGACCCTTTGATCTGAGCTTCACGCGCGTGCTATGTGGCTAGGATTGCTTCATTAGTTTTTAAATAGGGTTTATGAATTAATTAAATAAGATTAATGAAGTTTCAATGAGAGCCTTAGGATCTGGCGCGCAGTCAACCAGTCCAAGCCCAGTTTCAATCCTGGCCCTTCCCTTTGCATACTTCAGTTTAATTCAATTTTAATTTCTTTTTTCTTATTTAATTTTGTACCATTTATTTAAAATACATAGAAAATCCAAAAAAATATTTTTATTTTGCATTTTGGTTCCAAATAATTTTCTTAACCCCAAAATATTTTTATTTTTATATTTGCATTAAAAAAATAATTTTTTAAACATTTAAATGTTTATTTCAATTTATTAATGAAAATTAATTAATTAAAATATCATTTCGGTTTCTAAAAAATCCCAAAAAAATTCATATTGCATCTTTAAACATTTAGAGACATTGTCATACCATCCGCACAAATTTATTTTTGGTTTTGAATCATTTTTGACAATTTTCTTGAATTTAGGGTTCATAAAATTCATATTTTAGAACCCTAGCTTCAAGAATAATTTCTGCCTAACCAAGAATGGTATGACAATGGTTCTTTTTGTATTGATTGGCATTTTTCCCCTTTAGGTACCTTAAAACCCTAGGAAACTTAGAAAAATCATATCTTTCATTAGGTTAAGATTTAGGTCTCCTCCTTTGGGGTATGAACTCATATTGGGTTAAGGTTTTTTTGGTTGCAATTTCAGTTTTTTATCTTGTCATTTGCTTCTGTTTTTGAGTTTTGCATCTCATGTTGCATGAAAACCCTAATTTCTCATCTTCCTTTGCATACTTCTTGCATATGCTTGCATTCATGAACTTGCCATGACATTTCTTGCATCCACATGTCTTCCAAGACATCATAGGACACATTAGACTCAAGATTGATCATTTGCTCATCCATTTTCCATGTTATGCCTTCATTTCATTCCATGTGCATTCATGTGTTTTACATGCTTCTTTCATGCTTCCTTTGCATTCTCATCACTTGTATGAACATTCATATCTCTTGACATGTTTTCATATCATCTCACAACATCATTTTCATCATGAATATGCTTCTGGTTTCGGTTTTCATCCTTGCATTCATTTCATTTTTTCATTTCATTTCATTTCCTTATGCTAACTTTTCAGGTTGTAAGTACTTTGAGAAGTGAATTTGCCTTCACTTCTCACAATTCCCTCTCATCTCTCTTGTGCATTCATTGCTGCATTTTGCTTTTGCTTTAGAGTGAGCTTGCTCATTCATGTCCCCCCTCACTTTCTTTCTTCAAGCAACTTATCTTCTTAAGTGAAGTAAGTTTAGTTGCTCCTTTTGCTTCTCCTCCTTTCATCTGCTTCTTCCTTGGTGGTTCTTCTTGAAGATCTCTTTCAAGCCTCATAAACCCTAGGACATCCAAGCATGATAACAATTAGGGTTTGATTAATACCCCATTTAGTTTTACCTTTGTGTCATCTTTTGTGACTTGTCTTCTCATCTCATAATCAGGGACTAGACCTTTAAGGTTTTAAGGCTTTGTGATTAAGGTTATGCCTGCATCCTTCTCTTAGGATGGAGTGTATAACTTTAATCCTAAGTGTTAAACCCTTAATGTGTTTAAATCTATTAATTAATCCATCTTAATAATCACTAAGACAATAGCTTGTAACTTGGGCCTTGCATTAGGGTTCTAATTCTTCCTTAATTGGTTAAGAAGGACTAACCCTAATGTTAATGGACAAGTCCCCCTCAAGTTGTCTTACAAACAATAAAATCCACTTCTTAATCTTATCATTAACTAAAATCCACTGTAATAAAGGTTTTTTTTTTGTCATGAGGTTAATCCCTAATCATGGATTAAGCTAAGGTATCTTCCTCAACTTAAATGTTCTCATCTATTATCCTTCTATTAGGATGGTGTAATGGGTCCATTAAATCCTTGATTATGGCTTAAACTCATTACTTAACACTAAACAAAAACTCCAAAAACATCTTAATAATCACAAGTAGGTTAATGATCTTAATCCTACACCATGGTGATTAAGTGTAAGGTGCTTACTTCATACTTAAGGTATTCTCATTACCCCTAATCAGAGGGAAGATGTGATGAGTTTACTAACCCTTGGTTTAGGCTTAAGCTCATTTTCTTAGGACAAACTCCAAAAAGCAATAAAATATTGAAAACCCAAAAAACAAACAATAACCGTCTCCTCCGGGATTCTTTTCTCACCTCATTCACTCATAAACGAGAACCCACTTCTTCCGTCTAATGCAAGACAGTTAGCACTCGAGCCAGACGAGTCATACACTTGAGCATAGACAAGCAAGCAGTTAATCAGTCAATTTATCTTTCATTCTCTTTGAGTCGAACTACAGTGTTCTGACTTCCTCATTGCACGTGAGGATACGTAGGCATAACTTAACAGTTATCACACAAAAATCTCTGTATATTCCCCGTCTTCCAGCATTCTCTTTTTAAGCCTCATTTCTGAGCATTTCATTTCACATCTCTTTTGCACTAACACCTGTACATTCTTTTCCAGCTTTTTTGCACACTGATAGCACTGACACCTACCACTTTAAACACAAACTTTCAAGCGTGGATCCCGTCGAGTACGACGGACAATCTGGGTGCTAATACCTTCCTAGGTTGTAACCAACCCCCTTTCTCAGTTTCTGTGGTTCGCAACCGTCGTATCCATCTTTTCTTAGGTTTATGCAGCATTACCTTTCCTTCGGGATAAAAATGCCTAGTTGGCGACTCTTTTCATTTCATCTTCATTTCTCCTCTCGCCGACCGTTCGCGCTTGTACCGGGATGCAAATCTTTGGGAGTGACACGACGGAAAGAAGATCACTCTAGATTCAACAACCTCTTCACCACAAGTTGACAATGTTGGGGGAGGCGGAGTTTTCACCAGAAGCAGACGCCTTTTTGCCTCACAAACACCGAGACCCAATGCTGAGGCAGAGGCTGCTGCTAAGGCAAAAGGGAAGAATGTGTTACTTGAAGAACCAGCTGTTAAAGAAACTCCGAAGACGTCTTTTGAACAAGAGGTGGACGAGTTCATGAGAATAATCAAAAAGAGTGATTACAAAGTGGTGGACCACCTTCATCAGACGCCCTCCAAAATCTCTATATTGTCATTATTAATGTGTTCCGAAGCCCATAGGAATTTACTTTTGAAGGTCCTGCATGCAGCCTACGTGCCGGAAGAGATTACGGTTAATCAGCTAGAAACAGTGGTTGCAAATGTTAACACCAGTCATGGACTGGGCTTTACAGATGCTGATTTAACAACGGAGGGATGCAATCATAACAAGGCTTTACACATTGTAAACACCCCAAATTTGCCCTCACTCATTTCACCATGGCTTGTGATTCTTTTCATTTTCATAAGTTCAATCATAGCATCCCATATTGCATTGTTGCTTCACTGCATTGGTTCTAAGTCATCTGCACCTAGGGTTTGTGATCTGAGCAATCCAAGAGCCATTTGAGCCACTCCAAAGGTCTTCAATCATCTCAAGAGGGTCCATGTATGTTCAAGCATCATATTATATCCTCCCAAGGACAAGAAAGTCAAAGAATCACAAGAACTGAGAAAGGCATGGAAGCAGAGCCAGGTTTAACTACACAGATGACCTAAAATTAGGGTTTTGGTTTCAGAGGCCATAACTCCAATCTTATTGGTCATTCTTGTTTCTATTGGTCTCTATATGATATAAGGATCATGCATACCAATTTTCATGAAGAAATTCATTGGGAAGGCATCTGATCAAGAGATGACTTCTTGAGCAAGTCAGTGCAAAATCAGGGCATCTGAGGCCCCCAATCATCCAACCAAAGGGTTTTCTCCATCATTTTGGAGGTGTATGATATTTATTTGATCTTAGAAGATGTTATAAGTTCACAAAGTTGAAGAATTTCAAGCCATTTGCAAAGTTGCCATTTTGGGAAAGTGACTTATAATGCAAACTTGCCATTTTGGGAAAGTTTTTCAACCTCCTCTTTTTGATTCAAAAATGCTTCAAATGAAAAATTCTTGGTCATGAAAGTTGTAGATTGGATCCTCCCATTTTAAAAAAGTACAAGAACTCATTCTAATTCATTTTAGAACAAAAGTTATGGCCTTGAAAAGTTGGACAAAATCACTAAATTTTCACTTTTGTGCCAAAGAGGAAACTTGCAAAAACACTTGCCAAAACCAAATGTGACCTCTAAGTGACTTCAAATAATCATAACATCATAGTACAATGCCTAAAACTCAGAATTGCCCAAATAATTTCATGTTTCCATGACTTATACATGAAGAAATCAAGAAAGGGCCAAACTTTTCCAAAATTGCAAAACCTCCCACAACTTCCCTCAAACTTGTTGATTTGCCTCAATCTCATTTCCATGGTCATCCTTGAATCAAGCTGCAGCAGACATGCCTTTGTCCTAGGCCTGAAACAACCCATACCTTAAAGGACACATAGCCTTGACTTTTTGCAAAACAAGCCATACCAATCAGCATAGCCCACACCAACTCCACAGGCCTATCACATTTTGATACATGGACCAAACACAAGCCATTTGACATAAGAACATAGCCTGAGCTCTCCCACAAGGCAGCAACCGCAAAAACTCCCCCTTTTGCATTTTCTATCGAATCCCATAACTCAGCCATTTATTCTCAAAACTTCTTCCACCATTCATCTTCAAATCCATCACTGATCACAAACCACCCCTTACTTTGCCCTAAAAGCCACCACACACCAAATACGATTTTTTCCCCTTTTGAACTGAGCTTCACTGAACTTCAAAGAAAGGACACAAACACTTCAGCCAAGCATCAAGGAAGCTCAAGGGAGGTTGGAGGAGGCTGTTTGCATCAAGTAGAAGGCCCAGACAGCTCCATTGGCAAAGCTCCATCTCAGGTATCTTCTTGAAACTTTTTTCTAGAACTTGTTTCTTTAGTTATAGAATGGTAGAGTGTGTTCCACTTATCACAATGAACCTTGAATGGTGAAAAATGGTTGAGTTTTGAGTGTGTATGTATGTTCTGAAATTTTGTTCAGTTTTAGGTTTTTGTTCGAATCTTGTTGTTGATGAAAAATAAATGAAGTTTGATGCTGGATTCTTGTTCTATGGGGTTTGGGGATCATTTCTGGAGATTTGGGGGGTTTGGTTTGGCCTAGGGAGTATTTTAGAAAAATCTCAGGGGAGAGGTGGCCGGAGAAGATGACCGGAGGTCATTTCCGGCCACCTGAGAGTCATTAATGCTTTAATCTGGATTAGGGCTTAGTTTGAATGTAGAGCGTACGATTTTGTTTCCCGCGCACGTCCAATGGCTCAGATCATCTCACTTAACCCTAATCCACTTAATTAACTTAATTAATTAGGGTTTAATTTTAAATATGCCAGTTTGAATGTGGACCCTCAGATCACGCGCCAAGTCAATTCCCGCGCCCTAGGTATAAATCCCAGCCTTTGGATCAGTTGACTTTCCATTTAATTTGATTTTTATTTCATTTTCATTGCATTTTCTTTCTCATTTATTTTAAAATATCAAAACACATCACAAAAATCTCATTTTTTGCATCATATCTTAAAATAGTTTTCTCTTTCTGAAAATAATTTTATTTTTATTTTTTGCATAATTTTCGTATTTTAAAAATATTTAAATTTTTATTTTAATTAGTTAATGAGAATTAATTAATTAAAATAGCATTTAAGTTTCTAAAAATCACAAAAAAATTCACATTGCATTTTAATACATTAAGAAACATTATCAAACTCTTCAAACAAATTTCTTTTTGGTTCTTGACATATTTTGACATTTTTCTTTGGAATTAAAATTCTTAAAAGTCAATATATTTGTCTTAACTTAGAAAAATTCATTCTGCCTAACCATGAAGAGTTTCTAGGGTAAAATTGGTTTGAATTTATCTTTCATTTTATATTTGATGTGCATTTTTCCTTTTGAAGTGCCTTAAAACCCTAGCCAACTTAAGAAAATCATAACTTCCATTAGGTTAAGAGTTAGGTCTCCCCCTTTGGACAGTGAACTTGTGTAGGGTTAGGTTTCCTTTGATCCCATTTTCAATTTTTTATCTTGTCATTTGCTTCTGATTCTGAATTTTGCTTTGTATCTTGTGCATAAACCCTAATTTCTTGCCCTCATTTGCATCCACCTTTCATTTGCTTGCATACATGAACTTGCCATGACATTTTGTGCATTCACATGACTTCTAAGACATCTTAGGACATATTAGAATCATGTTTGATCATTTCATCATTCATTTGCCATGTTATGCATTCATTCCATTTCATAAACTTTCATGAACTTTTATGGTTCAAAGCATGCTTCATTTGCATCCTCATCCTTGTATGATCATCCACAACTCTTGACATATGTTTGAATCATCTCTTAGAATCATTAACCTCATGTTTAAGCTTCTTGTTTTGGTTTGCATATTTGCATTTCATTCCATTTCTATTTCATTTCATTTCCTTTTGCTAACTTTTCAGGTGGTAAGTGTTTTGAGAAGTGAATTTGCCTTCACTTCTCATAATCTCTTCTTATCTCTCCTATGCATTCATTGCTGCATTTTGCTTGTGTATTAGAGTGAGCTTGCTCATTCATGTCTCCTTCTCACTTTCTTTCTTCAAGCAACTTATCTTCTTAAGTGAAGTAAGTTGTCTTGCTTCTCTCTGCTTCTTCCTCCTTTCATCTGCTTCTTTCCTGGTGGCTTTCCTCTTGAAGATCTTTTGAAAGCCTCATAAACCCTAGGAATACCCAAACATTACAACAATTAGGGTTTGATTAGTCCCCCATTAGTTTTACCTTGGTGTCATCTTTGAGTCTTCTCTTCTCACCTTTTAATCAAGGACTAAACCTTAAAGGTTTTAAGACTTTGTGATTAAGCTTATGCCTGCATCCTTCTATTAGGATGAAGTGTATAACTTTAATCCTAAGTGTTAAACCCTTAATGTGTTTAAATACTTTAATCAATTCATCTAATAATCACTAAGACATCAAGCTTGTAACTTGGGCCTTGCATTAGGGTTCTAATTCTTCCTTAACTGGTTAAGAAGGACTAACCCTAGTGTTAATGGACAAGTCCCCCTCAAGTTGTCTTACAAACCATAAAATTCACTTCTTAATCTTACCATTAACTAAAACCCACCTTAATAAAGGCTTTTTTTTGTCATGAGGTTAATCCCTAATCATGGATTAAGTTGAGGAGCCTTCATCAGCTTAAATGTTCTCATCTATTATCCTTCAATTAGGATGGTGTAACGGGTCCATTAAATCCTTGATTATGGCTTAAACTCATTACTTAACACTAAAAAAAACAAAAAAAACATCTAAATAAATGCAAGTAGGTTAATGATCTTAATCCTACATCATGGTGATTAAGTGTGAGGTGCTTACTTCATACTTAAGGTATTCTCATTACCCCTAATCAGAGGGAGGATGTGATGAATTTACTAACCCTTGATTTAGGCTTAAGCTCATTTTCTTATGACAAACTCCAAAAGCAATAAAAGACTGAAAACACAAAAACAAACAATAATCGTCTCCTCCGGGATTCTTTCCTCATCATCTTCACACACAAACGAGAACTCGCTTCTTCTGTCTAATGCGAGACAGTTTGCACCTGAGCCAGACAGGTCATACACTTGAGCATAGACAAGCAAGCAGTTCATCAGTCAATTTATTTTTCAGTCTCTTTGGGTCGAACTACGGTGTTCTGACTTCCTCATTGCACGAGAGGATACGTAGGCATAACTTAACAGTTATCGAACAAAAGTCTCTGTACATTCCCCCTCTTTCAACATTATTCTTTAAGCCTCATTATCATGAGAATTTCATTCCTGTTCTTACACTGACACTTCTCTTGTTCACTTCACTGCTCTTTTACACTGACATTTGCATTCTTTTCCAGCATTTGCACACAAAATAGCACAGACACTACCCTTTTAAACACAACTCTTTCAAGCGTGGATCCCGTCGAGTACGACGGACAATCTGGGTGCTAATACCTTCCCAGGTTGTAACCAACCCCCTTTCTCAGTTTCTCTGGTTCGCGACTGTCTTATCTATCTTTCTAGGTCTATGCAGCATTACCTTTTCTTCGGGATAAAAATGCCTAGCTGGCGACTCTTTTCTTTTGAGTTCACCCCTGAGTGTTCTCTCCTTTCGCCGACCATTCGCGTCTGTACCCCTCTTGACCCGGGTGTCATTTGGTGGGAGCGACAGCTTGGCGACTCTGCTGGGGACCCTTATACTGTAACTAGGGCTTCTGGTTCTTTTTGTAGGTTCCTCCTAGCGCTTGTTTGATTTGTGTTTACTGGGGTGTTATGTGCTATTTGTGTTTATTTATTTGCTTTATTTACTACTTTATGTACAGCTTTATTTATTGCTTTCCTTTACAGCTTTTCATATTTCATATTGTCATTATCATTGTTGGATCTGGCATCTGTTTTGGTGGGTGGGGTTCCATTGAGAGTTCAAGGTCCTATACCTGGGACCTGAGTGACACCTAGGCTAGAGTGGTTCATGTTCTTTCCCATTCCATTTCGGTCTGGTGCGGGAATATGAAACACGGTTCAGATGTGGGTTTCTTCTTGAGAACTCTGTGCTACAGATTTCCTATAGTGCTAGGGCTATCTGGGAAGCCTGCTAAGTCTGGATGACCTTTATTATGACCTTCAGAAACTGGGGTGAATTAGAGGAGGATCTTTTATGGTTATTGTAAACACTGTACCTCCGGGTTAGAAGTGTTTACACTTCTCATAACTGATCCAAGTCTGAGGATCCTTGTTCTAGAACATTACCTGTGAGGGGGTTGGGCTGTTTACAGGTTTGCAGGTACCCTTGGCCACATCATACCCTGTTTTTTGTCTTGTTTAAGAGTACTCCACTTTGGATAGTTCTTGTGATTAACCCTGGATATGTGACTCTTTATTTGAGTCCCCCACCTTGGTTACTGGATTTCTAAACCTCCATCTGGGCTTTTTGAACATCCATGGACTTATATCAAGACAGATAATCAGATCCATCTTGATCACAAACCCTTGCATATCATTTGCATATATCATCATTTGCATCATTTAACATTTGTTTATTTGTTTTTCAGGGTATCCACATTATATCTGGTTTGGTTTTGACCCCTTCTTTTGCATAGACCTCTGCTTCATCAGTTATCTGCTTCAGCTATTTTCATCATCACCAGCATCGGCCTGTTAGTGGCTCACTTCCAGTATCAGTCTGTGATCTTCATCAGCACCTATCTTCATCTTCTTCAGCAGCACTCATGACTACTCCCAGGAAGAGCAAGATATCCTACCATTTCTTTGAGCCTGTGTTGATTGGTATCAGGCAGGTCCCGTCACTTATCACCCCTGACCACATCCCTTTGTTTAGAGAGCATTATGGAGGTATCCTGAATATGGTTATGGACCTTGACCCTTCTCAGAGGAGCATGATCCACACATGCTTGCAGTTTTATGACCCTCCATTTAGATGCTTCACGTTTCCAGACTTTCAGCTAGGACCTCTGCTGGAAGAGTTCTCTCTATGGATTGGAGTACCCATCAGATGTAGAATCCCCTTCAACCCAGAAATGCCAGCTCCCAGCAATGGAGAAGTAACAAAAGCACTGTACCTGGAGCCTGCCTTGATTGAGCAAAATATGACAACAAAGGCTGGGATCCCTGGTTTGCACTTGGATTTCTTGATTTCTCAGGCCATCCTGAAGGCCTCATTGGGAGAATGGAGGGCAGTTTGTGCACTGTTAGCCCTCAGCATATATGGGGCTATACTGTTTGCAGATGAGCCCAAATTTGTCAGCAAGAATGCCATCCATCTGTTTCTTCTGAGGAACCCAATACCTACACTGCTGGGAGACTTTTACTACTCCATTAATCAGAGGAATGAGAAACAAAGGGGGAAGTTGGTAAGATGTTATGCTCCTTTGTTTTATACCTGGCTGCTCATACACCTACCTAAGTCAGATGCCTTCATGAACCCTCACCAACAGAAGAATTGGGCCAAAAGGCTCATTGCTTTGACTTCAGATGATATTAGATTGTGCACCCAGAGCACCAAGGGCAATGACATTATCACCAGATGTGGGCAATACCCAAATGTGCCTCTAATAGGAGTAAAGGGTTGCATCAACTACAATCCTTTGCTGTTTAAGAGACAACTGGGCTATGCTTTGGTTCACCCTCCCAGAGTGCAAGATTTAGCTGAGACCCTGTATTGTGAAGTAAAACCTAATTCAGCTGCTATTAGACAAGCATCCTGGGATTGGGACAACATCCAGACAAAAGGGATGGCCATTCTTGGAAGGTGTAATAATGTTGCCTCAACTCAGTACTATGACTGGTCCCGTACTAGAGCTCGGATTACTGGAATTCCTTTCACCTTGGAGGACATACCTGGACCATCTACAGTACATCCTGCAGCAACTGTCAGCCTAGAGGAATTTGAGAAGCTAAAGGAAAGAAATGAGAACCTATCTCAAGCTTTAAAGAAGACTCTGTGGGAAAGAAGTGATGGACGTTTATACATTGAGAGGTTGGAGAAGCTTAGGGTAGAGCATCTTGCCAAAATTGAGAAGACAGAGGACTACATCAGGAAAGCAAGAGCTGGGGAACAAATATTGAAGAATGCCTGTAAAGAAGCCAAGATTCAGAAGGCTAGGACTGAACTCTATCTGCAAGAGAGTTAGGCTAGGTGGGTCAGGATCACTGAAGCTTGTACACAAGAAGACCAGAAAACTCAAGCCAAGATTGAACAGTTAGAGGCCAATGAGAAGAAGCAGCAGAAAGCTTTGTTGGCAGCCCAGAAGGAAATTTCAGAGTTGAAGCTTAGGACAGGATTGAAGAGATCAAAGGACCAAGATAGGCACAAGAAGCTGACCACTGCCATTGCTACCAGGAACCTCCTCATTAGGACCATTACAGAGCATCCAGGTGGTTCAGTGACTGAGGCACTCTTGAAGGAAGTCAGAGAGGAAGAGTTTGGACTGGATGTCTGACTCTTTGTTTGTTGTTATTTCCATTTGATGTTCTTTTTTCTTTTTGATGTATTTTGACCCTCCATGGGCATATGTTGTAAAAAACAGACTATGCATTGTTCAGCATTTGTAATATATTAGTTTGTTTTCATCGGGTTTCTTTTCTCAGCAACATCAAGCATCTTCCTCAAGGTCTGGAAAGGTCAAAACCAAGAACCAAACCGGATACCTTGGAAAACAAATAAGCATACTGCATTGCATACTAACCTTTGTTTTGTTTTGTAGGTTTTACTATTATTGTTTCTAACTTTGTTGTGATCTCAGGAAACATTGCTCGTCGCCGAGTGTTCCCTGTCAACCGCGCGCACCGGTACCCGACTCGCAACAACCTTCCCGGTATTCAAATGGAACAAGTACAGCAGGATCTGACTGAGGTCAGAAATCAGATGGCTAATGAGAGAGTAGAGATGAGAAATCAGATGTCTCAATTCATGGCTGTGATGACTGGCTTAGCCCAAAGTCAAGAAAGGTTAAGAGAACTGGTGGAAAGACAAACTCCTGAGGAACCTCACCTTGGAATAGGAGGAACTAGTAACAATGAACGGGGCCAGCCTCGTATTGATCCACCAGTATTTGGACCTCATCTGGATCCAGAAGCCAACATCCCAAGGAATGTGCAGGGTAATACAGCTGGGGGGAGAATCTTGCAAAAGGATCCCCAAGAAGAGCAGTTTACTGTTATGGGAGCTGGAGATGAAGTTTATGATAGGAGATTGGACGAAATTGCTGAGAAGTTGAGATCTCTAGAGTCTCAAAATTCTTTGGGATTCGATGTGATGGACATGGGGCTAGTGGATGGGGTGAGAATTCCCCACAAATTCAAATCCCCATGCTTTGAAAAGTACAATGGTACCTCCTGTCCTCACACACATCTGCAGTCTTTCCTAGGAAGACTTAAAGCTTATACTATGGATGAAAAGCTGTGGATGTTCTACTTTGAAGACAGTCTGACTGGGGCTTCGAGAGAGTGGTATTCACACTTGTCTAGAGCCACCATAAGAGGCTGGAAGGATTTGGCTGAGGCTTTCATCCGACAATATCAATATAATCTGGACATGGCTCCTAACAGGACCCTTCTGATGGGAATGTCTCAATCTTCCCGAGAAAGCTTCAGGGAATATGCCCAAAGGTGGAGACAGCATGCTGCTGCTGTCCAACCACCCATGTCAGAGAGAGAAATGGCTGACATGTTCATGAATACATTGCAAGGGACCTATATTGATAGACTGGCTGCCTTCTCCTCTACCAGTTTTGCTGATGTGGTCATAGCTGGTGAAAGGATTGAAAGTCTACTGAAGATGGGCAAGATTTCCAACAGTGGTGCAAGTTCATCCAGTAATCCCAGAAAGCCTTTTGTGGGACCCCGAAGAGCCGATGAGACCAATTATGTTCATGCAAGCAGGGGCAGACCTCAATATGTGCACCGATCAGTAGCAGCTGTTACCATTCCAGCTCCGATTCCTCAACAATTAGCATATCCTCAACAACAACAACCACAGTATCAACAACAAGTTCAGTATCCACAACAAAGAACCTACAATAACAGCAACAACAACGTCCTTTCCAACAAAGACCATCACAGGCAAACAGAGTAATTGACCCAATCCCAATGTCGTATGCTGCACTCTTGCCACAACTCCTAAAGCTCAACCTAGTTGAGTTAAGGACATTGGCACCCCCAGATCCTTCCAATATGCCAAAGAACTATGATGCCAATGCCAGGTGTGCATTCCACTCAAACGCACCGGGGCATAATACTGAAAAATGCAGGGCCTTACAGATGAAAGTCCAAGACCTGGTGGACTCAAAAGCTCTCAACTTTGCACCTCCTCCGAATGTCACAAGGAATCCAATGCCTAGTCACAACGGGCCTAGGATTAATGCTATTGAGGAAGGCAAACTATCCACCTTAATCACCAGTGTTGCACAGATTCGAACACCTTTGGTTGAAATCAAAGCTCAACTTTTAGAATGCCAAGTGTTCCCTGGGTGTGAGCTCGGCTGTGGGTATTGCAACATTGCAGTCAATGGGTGTGAAAGGCTGAAAAAAGGCATAGATGGTCTTATTAAGGATGGTATCCTTCAGATTATGACAACGGCACCTACAAATCCAGCAACCCCTTCACCAGCAATCACAGATACTCCTACAACGTCAGCAACCATTGTTCCAACGGATTCTACTACAACTCCAACAACTGCTCAATCAATCACTTCCACGGATGCAAGTTCAGTCACCATTCCTGCTTCAACTTCAACACCCATCCAGTCAACGGTACCTTCTACAACACCAGCAACAATTGATGAAAGTGTCTCAACGGTTACAATATACTATGATCCTGCAAATGTTCCTGCCAACAACTCACGACAAATTGCTACTCCCGTCAGAGCACCAGTCACCATATACTATGATCCACACACCATTGTGGTCCCTTCTGCAACTGCTATCAGTCCAGTCACTATCACAGTGCCGGGACCAGTTCCTTACGAAAGCAGTAATGCCATCCCTTGGCATTATAGCTCAGATCTATACTGCGAGGGGCAGAAAATCACTTTAGAATCATCGACTTCTTCACCTCAGATTGACAATGTGGGGGGAGGCGGAGGCTTCACTAGAAGTGGACGTCTCTTTGCCTCGCAAATTCCAAGACCCATTGCTGAAGCAGAAGCTGCTGCTAAGGCAAAAGGGAAGAGCATGGTGCAAGAAAAACAAGTTGTCAAAGAAGCTTTGAAGACTCCGTTTGATCAAGAAGTTGATGAATTCATGAGAATCATAAAGAAAAGTGATTACAAGGTGGTAGACCAGCTTCACCAAACACCTTCCAAAATCTCCATACTATCGTTGCTAATGTGCTCCGAGGCTCATCGGAACGCACTATTGAAAGTCCTGCACGCAGCTTACGTGTTGGAGGAGATTACCGTCAATCAGTTAGAGGCTGTGGTTGGAAATGTCAACGATAGTAATGGGCTAGGATTTACCAACACTGATCTAACAAAGGAATGTCGCAATCACAACAAGGCTTTGCACATTACCTTGGAGTGTAAGGGTGCAGTTCTCTCTTATGTATTGGTGGACATAGGGTCATCCCTCAATGTCCTGCCCAAGAAAGCCCTTTTGAAGTTGGAGTATGATGGATTTGCACTACGCCCAAGTAACTTGGTAGTAAGAGCCTTTGACGGTTCTAAGAGATCAGTTCTGGGAGAGATAGAGTTACCAATAATGATTAGCCCACATGTTTTCAAAACGACCTTCTTTGTGATGGATATACAGCCTGCCTACAGCTGTCTATTGGGTAGACCATGGATACACGCCGCTGGCGCCGTGACGTCAACCCTTCACCAGAAGTTAAAATTCGAGTGGGAAGGCCAAGTCATTACCATTTGTGGGGAGGAGGATATTTTTGTTAGCCAGCTGGCTACTTTCAAATATATTGAGATGGATGGGGAAATCCATGAAACCATGAGCCAAGGGTTTGAGGCCCTTAATATTAATGAAACATCTGATGTGCTTGGGACCTCCATCACATCATATCAGCAAGCCCGGAAGGTTGTTGAGGAAGGTACCGCCCAAGGCTGGGGCAAGCTGTTGCCCGTGGAGAAGAAAGAAGACCGATTCGGGTTGGGTTATAGACCAACTCGACAAGATCAACTAGAGGCTGCAAAGGAGCCCAAGTTTGTTAGCGGGGGGATGCTCACCCTGGATGCTGTGAATATCTTGGAAGATGAGTCAGAAGACGAGCGCAACCTGGAAAGCTGGATACGTCCAAGGACCCCGGGGAGCCATGTCTCAAACTGGTCTTCCCAGGAAATTATAAGAGTTACTCCTGCAGAGTAATTATTATTTCCTGTATTTTGAAGCATGCATCAAGTCCTGCATCTTGCCCAAGATGTCAGGACTCATTTTGTAATCGGGCCATCTTGTAATTTGTGCAAAGATCAATTAATGAATATTAGGACATCTTTTGCAAATGAGTCTTTTCTTTTTCGCTCACTGTTTTTCATTTTTCACTTTTTGTACAAAAATAAAATGGCAATGCTTTTCAAATAAATAACTTCATTTTCACTTTTTCTAAATAAGATAAAACTGATCACTAAAATAAACCAATCTAAACCCTTGCAGAAAGTGCCCTCCAGACTGCACCGACAACAACACTGCTATGACTTCGTATGACTTTGACAATCAAATCAATCAAGCTGATGAAGGGGTTGAAGAAGATTATGAGCTACCTGAAGAGCTAGCCAGGTTGTTGAGACAAGAGGAGAAGTTTATCACTCCTCATCAGGAGGAAGTCGAAATGGTTAATCTTGGTACAGAAGAAGACGTGAAAGAATTTAAGATTGGGGCCTGCTTACAAGATTCGGTGAAAGAGCAGCTGATTGACATGCTTCGGGAATATGTGGATGTTTTTGCTTGGTCTTATCAGGATATGCCAGGGTTGGACACCGACATTGTCATGCACAAACTACCATTGAAAGAAGACTGCCCGCCAGTAAAACAGAAGTTGCGCCGTACTCGTCCAGATATGGCAATGAAGATAAAAGAAGAGGTACAAAAACAGTGGGACACCGGTTTCCTTGCTGTGACTAGCTATCCGCCGTGGGTTGCTAATACTGTACCTGTGCCTAAGAAAGACGGCAAGGTGAGGATGTGTGTGGATAACCAGGACCTGAACAGAGCCAGCCCGAAGGATGACTTCCCTTTACCTCACATTGATGTATTGGTCGACAATACGGCTCAGTTCTTGGTGTTCTCCTTCATGGATGGATTTTCAGGATATAATCAGATCAAGATGTCACCTGAAGACATGGAGAAGACAACTTTCATCACACCCTGGGGTACATTCTGTTATAAGGTGATGCCATTCGGACTAAAGAATGTTGGGGCCACTTATCAACGGGCTATGGTAACATTATTCCATGACATGATCCACAAAGAAATTGAATGTTATGTGGATGACATGATTGCCAAGTCCCTTACAGAAGAAGACCACCTGACGAATCTGTTGAAGTTATTCAAGCGTCTGAGGAAGTATCGATTGAAGTTAAACCCCAACAAATGCACATTCGGGGTGCGATCCGGTAAGCTGTTGGGATTTATCGTAAGTGAGAAGGGGATTGAAGTTGACCCTGACAAAGTTAAAGCCATTCAAGAAATGCCTACACCGAAGACCGAAAAAGAAGTTTGGGGGTTCCTAGGTAGATTGAACTACATCTCAAGGTTCATATCTCACCTTACTGCGACCTGTGAACCTTTGTTCAAGTTGTTAAGAAAAGAGCAAACAGTCAGGTGGAATGAAGACTGCCAAAGGGCTTTTGATAAAATCAAGGAATACTTACAAGAGCCTCCAATCCTTATGCCTCCAGTTGAAGGAAGACCTCTAATCATGTACTTGACAGTATTAGAAGAGTCAATGGGATGTATGTTGGTCCAGCATGACGAGTCTGGTCGAAAAGAGTATGCAATATACTACCTAAGCAAAAAGTTTACCGACTGTGAACAACGTTATTCACTGCTTGAGAAAACTTGTTGTGCTTTAGCGTGGGCTGCTCGCCGACTAAGGCAGTATATGTTGACCCACACCACTTTATTGATCTCCAAAATGGACCCAGTTAAGTACATTTTTGAGAAGCCAGCACTTACCGGACGGGTTGCAAGATGGAAAATGATTCTCACCGAATATGACATTCAGTACACATCTCAGAAAGCCATCAAGGGCAGTGTATTGTCTGACTATCTCGCTGAGCAACCCATTGATGATTACCAGCCTATGAGATTTGACTTCCCCGATGAAGACATCATGTTCATAAAAGCAAAAGATCATGAAGAGCCCATTCACACTAAAGGGCCTGACCCGGAAGAAGAATGGACTATGATGTTTGATGGGGCTGTTAATATGAATGGTTGTGGTGTTGGTGCAGTACTCATTACACCTAAAGGAGTTCACATGCCTTTCTCGACAAAACTCACCTTTAACTGCACTAATACGAAGCTGAATACGAAGCTTGTATTATGGGTCTTGAGGAAGCCATTGACCTCAGGATCAAGACTTTGACCGTGTTCGGAGATTCAGCTCTGGTAATTAATCAAACCAACGGCAAGTGGTACACTCACCAGGATCATCTGATACCTTATCGGGATTATACAAGGAGATTGTTGACTTTCTTCACAACAGTCAAGCTTGAGTATATCCCTCGAGATGAAAATCAGTTTGCAGATGCTCTGGCTACCATTTCATCCATGACCAAAGTTCAAGCTGCCAACTTTGTGCCTCAGATTTCAGTGTCCAGACTTGACAGACTGGCATATGTATTCTCAGCAGATGTCGTTAAAGATGATAAGCCTTGGTTCCATGACATTAAGTGCTTCTTGGAGGATCAAACATACCCACCTGGGGCCTCTTCCAATGATAAGAAGACATTAAGAAGGCTGGATGGCAGTTT
Organism: Lathyrus aphaca; assembly: GCA_963966055.1. Lineage (NCBI taxonomy): Eukaryota > Viridiplantae > Streptophyta > Magnoliopsida > Fabales > Fabaceae > Lathyrus > Lathyrus aphaca. Next base: position 437,800,291 of record OZ014521.1, read on the forward strand.
CTTCCTAAATGCTGATGGTTCCCTGTACAAAAGAAACTTTGATATGGTACTTCTCAGATGCATTGATAGGGCAGAAGCAGACTTGTTGATGCACGAGGTGCACGAAGGATCTTTAGGTACCCATGATACAGGGCATGCCATGGCTAAAAAGTTGCTAAGATCAGGCTATTACTGGATCACAATGGATGCCGACTGTTGTGCTTACGCCAGAAAGTGTCACAAATGCCAGATTTATGCAGATAAAGTGCATGTGCCTCCGAATCCTCTGAATGTGATGTCTTCACCTTGGCCCTTTGCCATGTGGGGCATTGATATGATTGCAAGATTGAACCGACTACTTCAAATGGTCACAGATTCATCCTAGTAGCCATTGACTATTTTACCAAGTGGGTTGAAGCAGCTTCGTATGCAAATGTCACCAGGCAAGTGGTAGCCTGTTTCCTAAAGAGGGACATCATCTGTCGGTATGGAGTGCCCGAGCGAATCATTACTGATAATGGTTCCAACTTAAACAACAAAATGATGGCAGAACTGTGCCAGGACTTCAAGATCCAACACCACAATTCTTCTCCTTACAGGCCAAAGATGAATGGCGCTGTAGAGGCGGCTAACAAGAATATCAAAAAGATTGTGCATAAAATGGTGATCACCTACAAAGACTGGCATGAAATGATACCGTTTGCCTTGCATGGGTACCGAACGTCAATCAGAACATCCACTGGGGCAACACCGTATCAGCTTGTGTATGGTATGGAGGAAGTCCTACCTGTTGAAGTGTAATTACCCTCCTTGCGGGTACTAATGGATGTTAAACTGAATGAAGCAGAATGGGTCCGATCACGATACGAACAACTGAATCTGATTGAAGAGAAGAGACTAGCTGCAATTTGTCATGGGCAGTTATATCAGAAAAGAATGAAGAAAGCCTTCGATCAGAAATTTAGGCTTTGGGAATACCAAGTAGGAGATCTTGTGCTGAAAAGACTCCTCCCTCCTCATACAGACCACAGGGGCAAGTGGACTTCGAATTATGATGGACCGTTCATAGTAAAGAAATTTTTCTCTGGTGGAGCATTGATGCTCAGTACTATGGATGGCGAAGACTTCCTGTCCCCTGTGAATTCAGATGCAGTTAAAAAATACTTCGCATAAATGACCCGCTGGACATAAAAACAGAATGTAAGTCCAGGCAAAAATAGGGCATCTCGGCGAGTCAAAAACAGAATAAAATACTCGGGAAAAAATAAGGGAAAATAAATAAAAGATGTACACCCGCTGAGTTGAAAGGCCGCATTGGACAACTCAGGCAAAAAGGGGTATCCCGGTGGATTGAAAACCCGAAAGGGAGATCCACGCAAAATAAGGGAATAAGCGAACAACTGCATTCTAAATTCGTCTGTATCACTTGCAACGTGGTAAGCTTCGAAAGGTTCAAGCTTCGGTCGGAATCAGCCTTCTTCAAAAGAAGGGGAAGAAGAACGTCAATGTCATACAAGTCATAGCAAAAGGGAAGCCCCTTGAAGCGTCATCAACATTGCCAGCATCTTTCTGTTTCTCAATTTGTAGCAATCTCCTCATTTCAGGGGATGTGTTTCTTTGACTGTATCTTGCCAATTCAGGGGCACATAAATTAATAAGATCAGATTTTCAGTCACCTTTCGTCTCGTATATTTTACTTTCATTTGCAAAATGTCCGATGTCCTCATAATATTGATTGCATAAGTACAGATGCACCTTTTCTAAATTACATGCTTACAGAAAATATATTACTCCCGGGAGTGTCTAAATTCCTATGATGGAATCCAGTAGGGGATACCTCGGGGTACTTGTACGTTTCTTTGTCTTTACATGATTGCAGGTGCTCAAAGTGCAACATGGGGCATGGAAACTTCTCCCCAGCAAGCTGCCAAATTATTATTTACTCAGCACGTTTAAGCACCAGAGATGCTTTATCCCCAGCTGAGTTGCCAGTCATCATTCCTCTTCAGCCAAGTGTCAGACAGGGAACCATCTCCCCGCGAAGCTCCAGCCTCTATCCAGAAGAGCAATGTCTGAAGATCTCACAACAAAGTGACGGAAGCTCCCACAGACCCCAGTTGGGTCCCTCATTACCAAGATAGGTCTATCAGTGATCTATTTCCTCAAGCAGAGTCATATATATCAGATCTACCAATGATCTCATCCCCAGCTGGGATATCCACTTCAAGCAGATCAGCCGAAGATCTTCTCTGCAACAGGATCCGAATCCCGGATCGGTACCTTTGTATAATCATAACATTCGCATCATATTTTCCCCCAGAGCGTAGCATTCCGTCTAATACGGAGCATTACGGCAAAAATCAAACATATTGTATAGTCATAAGCCATGTGTCGAACCAAACAGCTGTGTATACCAACACTCTGTTTGCAAATATACAAAATACTTCTCAAACTCCCCGGCAGAATATCAAAGCATTTCCTTTACACTCACAAATACAGATGCATGCTCCTTTTGGCACTCATCCGTGTCATTATTCCCCAGTAAAGTCGCCCGAACATTCTCTACGGACAGATACATATATATACAATTCCCTGACACCCGTCTGTGTCACCTTCCCCAGCATAGTTGCCTAAACACTTTGTAAACCAAATAACTTGTTTATAATACACTTCTTCCGACACCCGTCCGTGTCGTGCTCTCCACGGCAAGTTGGATACTCGTTTATGTCTCACTCATCGCTTTTTACTCATACAGATACTCGTCTGTATCTTTTATACACCACTTAAATCCCCTCAGAGTCGACACTCGTCCGTGTTCTTTGTTAACTAGTTGGTACTCGTCCGTACCATCATCTCTGAACATGCGTCAGCGTTTGTTTCTACCGATACTCGTCCGTATCGTAGTCTTAAGGATGCTCGTCCGCATCTTTAATCTATACACCGTGTCAAACACTTATACCTTTTCTTTCTTGGATTTAGACACTCGTCTGTTTCTACCATTCCCCAGAAAAGTTCCCGGCAAATTCCGGTAAATTATTTCCTTTCTATCTGACATTCGTCCTAAGTCATGATACCTTCCGGCAGCCGTACCCTGCCAGGTGATCGTCCTTCACCTTTTTGATGATCGTACTTCATCATCCCCAGCAGAATCTCTATTCATTAGAACCCCTTCCTATCCAACATTCGTCCTATGTCGTGATACTTTAGCAGCCGTCCCCTGCTAGGTGATCGTCCTTCACCCTTCTGATGATCGTCCTTCATCATTTTATCCGATGGCCGCCCCCATCGTCGATCTTGTTATCCGATATTCGTCCTATGTTGTGATAAAACCCCGAGAGCAGCCGTACCCTGCTAGGTGATCGTCCTTCACCGCATGATGATCGTCCTTCATCAATGCTTATCCGATGGCCGTCCCCATTGTCGACCTTTTCATCCTACATTCGTCCTATGTCGTGATACTTTCGGCAATCGTACCTTACCTGGTGATCGTCCTTCACCTTAGATGATCGTCCCTCATCTTATCCCCAACAGAGCAGTCGTCCCCTGCTAGGTGATCGTCCTTCACCTTTGATGACCGTTCCTCATCATTTATTTCTTCAACCCGATGGTCGTCCCCATCATTTACCTTCAATCCCCAGAGAGTCTTATTACTTTACTTGATGGCCGTCCCCATCGTAATCTCTTTATTTCCCCAGCATGTCGGCCGTCCCCGTCGTCGCTTTTTCCCAGCAGTCGTCCTCTGCTCGATTGTCGTCCTCCATCGCCCGCACTTTATAATCATAATTTATTTCCTTTTACAATTTATATCCCTTTTCTTCTTCATTCAGCGAGTGCAAATTTTGGACTGTCTTTGGTATTCAACCACAAGTTATCTTGTTTGCCTGTTAAGCCGTTGCTTACATCCTGCACAGCTAACTCATGCTTGAATAGGGGCAGCTGTAAACACCCCAAATTTGCCCTCACTTATTTCACCATGGCTTGTGATTCTTTTCATTTGCATAAGTTCAATCATAGCATCCCATATTGCATTGTTGCTTCACTGCATTGGTTCTAAGTCATCTGCACCTAGGGTTTGTGATTTGAGCAATCCAAGAGCCATTTGAGCCACTCCAAAGGTCTTCAATCATCTCAAGAGGGTCCATGTATGTTCAAGCATCATATTATATCCTCCCAAGGACAATAAAGTCAAAGAATCACAAGAACTGAGAAAGGCATGGAAGCAGAGTCAGGTTTAACTACACAGATGACCTAAAATTAGGGTTTTGGTTTCAGAGGCCATAACTCCAATTTTTTTGGTCATTCTTGTTTCGATTGGTCTCTAAATGATATAAGGATCATGAATACCAATTTTCATGAAGAAATTCATTGGGGAAGGTATCTGACCAAGAGATGACTTCTTGAGCAAGTCAGTGCAAAATCAGGGCATCTGAGGCCCCCAATCATCCAACCAAAGGGTTTTCTCCATCATTTTGGAGGTGTATGATCTTTATTTGATCTTAGAAGATGTTAGAAGTTCACAAAGTTGAATAATTTCAAGCCATTTGCAAAGTTGCCATTTTGGGAAAGTGACTTATAATGCAAACTTGCCATTTAGGGAATGTTTTTCAACCTCCTCTTTTTGATTCAAAAATGCTTCAAATGAAAAATTCTTGGTCATGAAAGTTTTAGATTGGATCCTCCCATTTTCAAAAAGTACAAGAAATCATTCTAATTCATTTTAGAACAAAATTTATGGCCTTGCAAAGTTGGACAAAATCACTAAATTTTCACTTTTGTGCCAAAGAGGAAACTTGCAAAAACACTTGCCAAAACCAAATGTGACCTCTAAGTGACTTCTAATCATCATAACATCATAGTACAATGCCTAAAACTCAGAATTTCCCAAAGAATTTCATGTTTCCATGACTTATACATGAAGAAATCAAGAAAGGGCCAAACTTTGCCAAAATTGCAAAACCTCCCACAACTTCCCACAAACTTGCTGATTTGCCTCAATCTCATCTCCATGGTCATCCTTGAATCAAGCTGCAGCAGACATGCCTTTGTCCTAGGCCTGAAATAGGCCATACTGTAAACACCCCAAATTTGCCCTCACCCATTCACACCATGGCTTGTGATCTTCTCATATGCATAAGTTCAATCATGGCATCTCATATTGCATTTGTGATTCACTGCATTGGTTCAAAGTCATCTGCATCTAGGGTTTGTGATCTGAGCCATCCAAGAGCCATTTGAGCCACTCCAAAGGTCATCAATCACATCAAAGGGGTCCATGTATGTTCAATCATCATATTATATCCTCTCAAAGCCAAAGAAGCCAAAAAATCACAAGAACTGAGATTGGCATGGAAGCAGAGCCAGGTTTGACTACACAGATGACCTAGAATTAGGGTTTTGGTTTCAAAGGCCATAACTCCAAATTTTTTGGTCATTCTTGTTTCTATTGGTCTCTATATGGTATAGGGATCATGCATATCAATTTTCATGAAGAAATTCCATGGGGAAGGCATCTAATCAAGAGTTGACTTTTTGAGCAAGTCAGTGCAAAATCAGGACATCTGAGGCCCCCAATGACCCAACCAAAGGGTGTTATTCATCATTTTGATGGTGTATGATCTTTATTTGATCATAGAAGATGTTAGAAGTTCACAAAATTGAAGAATTTCAAGCCATTTGCAAAGTCGACTTTTTGGGAAAATGACTTGTAATAGAAACTTGTCATTTTGGGGAACTTTTTCAAACCTTGCTTTTTGATTCAAAAATGCTTCAAATGGGAAAAATTTGGTCATGAAAGTTGTAGAATGGATCATTCCCTTTTCAAAAAGTACAAGAACTCATTCTAATTCATTTTGGATCAAAAGTTATGGCTTGTCAAAGTTGAGAAAAATCACATAATTTCAAGTTATGCACCAAAGAGGCATTTTGCAAAATGGTATGATCAAGCATTCTAAAGAATTCAAATGTGCACAAAAACATTACAACATGATCATGTGACTTCTAAAAGTCAGAATTGGCCCAAGAATATTGCATTTTGGTGCCTTGAACTTCATGAATTTCCAAAGGGGGCAAACATGTACCAACTTGCAAAAAACTCATGAAGCCATGCCTCTACTTGTTACAGCTCATAAAATCCGATCCATATGAACTCCATGATCTCTGCTGAACTCAACCATGCCCATATCACAACCTCACACTTGCTCATACCTCAAGTACACCTAGACTTGACTTTTTGCAAAACCCCCATACCAATCCCACAGTGACACAACAACTATTCTGACCAACCAAGACTTTACAAACACACCAAAAGCAAGCCATTTCATATGATCTTGGGGCCTGAATACACACACAAGCCAGCATTCCCAAAAACCTCCCCTTATGCATTTTTCTTCGAATCACACAACACAAGCATCAAACACAAAAACAAACTTCACAAAACACCTCAGCATTCCTCACTGATCATTTCCCTGCCCTCACTCATCCCTGAAACCTCACATAAACCAAATACGATTTCTTCCCCTCTTTGAACAAAACTCAAGCAATCTCTCAAACTATCCCAAATAAACTCCAGATAAGCTTTGCAAACACTTGAGGGAGGTCAGTGGAGTTGATTGGAAGCAAGGAACTGGTCCAGAAGCTCTTGGGTTGAAAGCTTCGATTCAGGTAGCCATGGAAATTCATTTTTCCAGAACTCTTATTTCTTGTTTCTAAAATGATCTACATGCTTCCCTGAATGCAATAAGCTTTGAATTTTTGAAAATGATGCAGAAATGAGGATGTATTGTTTGTCTGAAACTTTGCCCGTAAATTTGATTTCTGTTTGTTCTTCATGATTCATGAAAAAGAAATGAATTTTGTTGCTGGATTGTTGTTTAGGATGTTTAGTTGAGTTGATCTGGAGGTTTTGGCATGATTTAGTGAGGTTTTGAGAGAGTTAGGTTGGAGGTCTCGCCGGAGAAGACGACCGGAAGTCTTCTCCGGCCACCTGAAACTCATTAAGCCCTAATTACATCATTAATGAGAGTTTGAATGTGGAGCGTAGGATGGTTTGACCAGGGTTGACTCGCGCGTGAATGAGTGGCCAGGATGCATCATTAGAAACCCTAATCCCTGATTATTTAATTTTAATTTTGTTTAATTAATTCATAAAACAAATTAGCCAGGTTTGAATCTGGGCCCTTGGATCTGGCGCGCAGTCAACCAGACCAAGCCCAGATTAAATCCTGGCCTTCCCTTTTAATTACTTTCATTTATTCTCATTTTAAATTCATTTCTTTTTCCTTTTATTTATACATTTTATTTAAAATAGCAAAATACCTTTAAAAATTCTGAAATTTTTTGTCAAAGGTTCAATTAATTTTCAGGACACAAAAATATTTTTATTTTTATTTTTTGCGCTAAAAATTATTTTTTAATCATTTAAAAGTTTATTTTTAATTAGTTAATGAAAATTAATTAATTAAAAATACTTTTAGGTATTTAAAAATCACAAAAAAATTCATGTTGCATTTAGGAACATTTAGAAACATTGTCCAACTCTCAAACCAAATTTATTTTTTGTTCTTGATGCCTTTTGATTATTTTCTTTGGAATTAAATTCATTTTGAGGTAATATTTTGATTCAAACTTTGAAAATTCATTTCTGTCTAACCTTTGAGAGTTGGGTCATGATTCTTTTTGCATTGCATCTTGTATGGCATGTAGTTTATAGGATTAAATTGGCTTGATTTGATCTTGCATTTTCAATTTGTTTTGCATTTTTTTTGACAAGGTACCTTAAAACCCTAGCAAACTTAGGAAATTCATAACTTTCAATAGGTTAAGAGTTGGATCCCCCCCTTTGAGCAGTGAGTTTGTATAGGTTTAGATTTCCTTTGATTACATTTTCAAATTTTTATCATGTCTCTTGCTTCTGGTTTTGGATTTTGCTTTGTGTGTTGATCATAAACCCTAATTCATGCTTTCCTTTGCATCCATCTTCCATTTGCTTGCATACCATGACTTGCCATGACATTTTGTGCATCCATTTGATTCATAACACATCTTAGGACATAATAGAATCATGTTTGATCATTTCATCTTTCATTTGCCATGTTATATGTCTTTTGCATTTCATAACTTTTCATGAACATCCATGGTTCAAAGCATGCTTCTCTTGCATCCACATGTTTGTATGATCATTCTCATGCCTTGCCTCATGTTCGCATCATCCCTTAGCATCATTAACATCATGTTTATGCTCCTGGTTTTGATTTGCATCATCACATTTCATCCCATTTGCATTGCATTTCATTTTCTTTTGCTAACATTTTAGGTGGTAAGTTATTTGAGAAGTGAATTTGCCTTCACTTCTCATAATCTCTTTTCATCTCTTTCATACTTCCCTTGCTGCATTTTATCTTGTGTATTGGATTGATCTTGCTCATTCTTGTTCATCTTACCTTCTTTCTTCAAGCAACTTGACTTCTTGAGTGAAGCAAGTTGTTTTGCTTCTCTTTGTTTCTGGATCCTTTCATCTGCTTCTCTCCTTGGTGGCTCTTTGAAGATTCTTTCTCTCTTAAGCCTCACAAACCCTAGGACTCCTAAGCATGATAACAATTAGTTCATGATTAGTCCCCCATTTAGTTTACCTTTGTGTCATCTCTTGAGTTTTCTCTTCTCATCTCATAATCAGGGACTAAACCCTAAAGGCTTTAAGGCTTTGTGATTAAGCTTATGCCTGCATCCTTCTATTAGGATGGAGTGTATAACTTTAATCCTAAGTGTTAAACCATTAATGTGATTAAATCCTTTAATCAATTCACTTAATAACCATCAAGACATCAAGCTTGTAACTTGGGCCTTGCATTAGGGTTCTAATTCTTCCTTAATTGGTTAAGAAGGACTAACCCTAGTGTTAATGGACAAGTCCCCCTCAAGTTGTCTTACAAACCATAAAACTCACTTCTTCATCTTATCATTAACTAAAATCCATCTAATAAAGGCTTTGTTTTGTCATGAGGTTAATCCCTAATCATGGATTAAGTTGAGGAGTCTTTCTCAGCTTAAATATTCTCATCTATTATCCTTCTATTAGGATGGTGTAATGAGTCTGTTTAATCCCTGATTATGGCTTAAACTCATTACATAACACTAAAAAAAACAACAAAAACATCTAAATAATTGTAAGTAGGTTAATGATCTTAATCCAACATCAATGGTGATTAAGTGTGAGATGCTGACTTCACACTTAAGGTGTTCTCATTACCCCTAATCAGAGGGAGGACGTGATGAGTTTACTAACCCATTGGTTTAGGCTTAAGCTCATTAACTTATGACAAACTTTCAAAAGCAATAAAAGACTGAAAACACAAAAAATAAACAATAATCGTCTCCTTCGGGATTCTTTTCTCATCTTACTCACTCATAAACGCGAACTTGCTTCTTCCGTCTAATGCAAGACAGCTTGCACCTGAGCCAGACAGGTCACACACTTGAGCATAGATAAGCAAGCAGTTCACAAGTCAATTCATCTTTCAGTCTCTTTGAGTCGAACTACGGTGTTCTGACTTCCTCATTGCCCGAGAGGATACGTAGACATAACTTAACAGTTATCGAACATAAGTCTCTGTATATTCCCCCTCTTTCCAGTATTATTCTTTTAGCCTCATTATCTTGAGCATCTCATTCTTGTTCTTACACTGACACTTCTCTTATACACTTCACATTTCTTTTACACTGACACTTGCATTCTTTCCAGCTTTGATGCACAGATTGCACTGACACTACCCCTTTAAAACACAAATCTTTTAAGCGTGGATCCCGTCGAGTACGGCGGACAATCTGGGTGCTAATACCTTCCCAGGTTGTAACCAACCCCCTTTCTCAGTCTCTCTGGTTCGCAACCGTCTTATCCATATATTTTCTTAGGTTTATGCAGCATTACCTTTCCTTAGGGATAAAAATGCCTAGCTGGTGACTCTTTTCATTCCTTCTCTTTCACCGACCGTTCGCGTCTGTACCCCTCTTGGCCTGAGGCGTCACTTGGTGGGAGCGACACATACCTCAAAGGACACATAGCCTTGACTTTTTGCAAAACAAGCCATACCAATCAGCATAGCCCACACCAACTCCACAGGCCTATCACATTTTGATACATGGACCAAACACAAGCCATTTGACATAAGAACATAGCCTGAGCTCTCCCACAAGGCAGCAACCGCAAAAACTCCCCCTTTTGCATTTTCTATCGAATCCCATAACTCAGCCATTTATTCTCAAAACTTCTTCCACCATTCATCTTCAAATCCATCACTGATCACAAACCACCCCTTACTTTTCCCTAAAAGCCACCACACACCAAATACGATTTTTCCCCTTTTGAACTGAGCTTCACTGAACTTCATAGAAAGGACACAAACGCTTCAGCCAAGCATCAAGGAAGCTCAAGGGAGGTTGGAGGAGGTTGTTTGCATCAAGCAGAAGGCCCAGACAGCTCCATTGGCAAAGCTCCATCTTAGGTATCTTCTTGAAACTTTTTTCCAGAACTTGTTTCTTTAGTTATAGAATGGTAGAGTGTGTTCCACTGATCACAATGAACCTTGAATGGTGAAAAATGGTTGAGTTTTGAGTGTGTATGCATGTTCTGAAATTTTGTTCAGTTTTAGGTTTTTGTTCGAATCTTGTTGTTGATGAAAAATAAATGAAGTTTGATGCTGGATTCTTGTTCTATGGGGTTTGGGGATCATTTCTGGAGATTTGGGGGGTTTGGTTTGGCCTAGGGAGTATTTTAGAAAAATCTCAGGGGAGAGGTGGCCGGAGAAGATGACCGGAGGTCATTTCCGGCCACCTGAGAGTCATTAATGCTTTAATCTGGATTAGGGCTTAGTTTGAATGTAGAGCGTACGATTTTGTTTCCCGCGCGCGTCCAATGGCTCAGATCATCCCACTTAACCCTAATCCACTTAATTAACTTAATTAATTAGGGTTTAATTTTAAATATGTCAGTTTGAATGTGGACCCTCAGATCACGCGCCAAGTCAATTCCCGCGCCCTAGGTTCAAATCTCAGCCTTTGGATCAGTTGACTTTCCATTTAATTTGATTTTTATTTCATTTTCATTGCATTTTCTTTCTCATTTATTTTAAAATATCAAAACACATCACAAAAATCTCATTTTTTGCATCATATCTTAAAATATTTTTCTCTTTCTGAAATAATTTTATTTTTATTTTTTGCATAATTTTCGTATTTTAAAAATATTTAAATGTTTATTTTAATTAGTTAATGAGAATTAATTAATTAAAATAGCATTTAAGTTTCTAAAAATCACAAAAAAATTCACATTTCATTTTAATACATTTAGAAACATTATCAAACTCTTCAAACAAATTTCTTTTTGGTTCTTGACATATTTTGTCATTTTTCTTTGGAATTAAAAATCTTAAAAGTCAATATATTTGTCTTAACTTAGAAAAATTCATTCCGCCTAACCATGAAGAGTATGATGTTGATTCTTTTTGCATTGCATTCTTCATATCATATAGTTTCTAGGGTAAAATTGGTTTGAATTTATCTTTCATTTTCAATTTGATGTGAATTTTTCCTTTTGAAGTGCCTTAAAACCCTGGCCAACTTAAGAAAATCATAACTTCCATTAGGTTAAGAGTTAGGTCTCCCCCTTTGGACAGTGAACTTGTGTAGGGTTAGGTTTCCTTTGATCCCATTTTCAATTTTTTATCTTGTCATTTGCTTCTGATTCTGAATTTTGCTTTGTATCTTATACATAAACCCTAATTTCTTGCCCTCATTTGCATCCACCTTTCATTTGCTTGCATACATGAACTTGCCATGACATTTTGTGCATTCACATGACTTCTAAGACATCTTAGGAGATATTAGAATCATGTTTGATCATTGCATCATTCATTTTCCTTGTTATGCATTCATTCAATTTCATAAACTTTCATGAACTTTTATGGTTCAAAGCATGCTTCATTTGCATCCTCATCCTTGTATGATCATCCACAACTCTTGACATGTGTTTGCATCATCTCTTAGCATCATTAACCTCATGTTTATGCTTCTGGTTTTGGTTTGCATATTTTCATTTCATTCCATTTCTATTTCATTTCATTTCCTTTTGCTAACGTTTCAGGTGGTAAGTGTTTTGAGAAGTGAATTTGCCTTCACTTCTCATAATCTCTTCTTATCTCTCCTATGCATTCATTGCTGCATTTTGCTTGTGTATTAGAGTGAGCTTGCTCATTCATGTCTCCTTCTCACTTTCTTTCTTCAAGCAACTTATCTTCTTAAGTGAAGTAAGTTGTCTTTCTTCTCTCTGCTTCTTCCTCCTTTCATCTGCTTCTTTCCTGGTGGCTTTCCTCTTGAAGATCTTTTGCAAGACTCATAAACCCTAGGAATACCCAAGCATAAACCCTAGGAATACCCAAGCATGACAACAATTAGGGTTTGATTAGTCCCCCATTAGTTTTACCTTGGTGTCATCTTTGAGTTTTCTCTTCTCACCTTTTAATCAAGGACTAAATCTTAAAGGTTTTAAGACTTTGTGATTAAGCTTATGCCTGCATCCTTCTATTAGGATGAAGTGTATAACTTTAATCCTAAGTATTAAACCCTTAATGTGTTTAAATCCTTTAATCAATTCATCTAATAATCACTAAGACATCAAGCTTGTAACTTGGGCCTTGCATTAGGGTTCTAATTCTTCCTTAACTGGTTAAGAAGGACTAACCCTAGTGTTAATGGACAAGTCCCCCTCAAGTTGTCTTACAAACCATAAAATTCACTTCTTAATCTTACCATTAACTAAAACCCACCTTAATAAAGGCTTTGTTTTGTCATGAGGTTAATCCCTAATCATGGATTAAGTTGAGGAGCCTTCCTCAGCTTAAATGTTCTCATCTATTATCCTTCTATTAGGATGGTGTAATGGGTCCATTAAATCCTTGATTATGGCTTAAACTCATTACTTAACACTAAACAAAAACAACAAAAACATCTAAATAAATGCAAGTAGGTTAATGATCTTAATCCTACATCATGGTGATTAAGTGTGAGGTGCTTACTTCATACTTAAGGTATTCTCATTACCCCTAATCAGAGGGAGGATGTGATGAATTTACTAACTCTTGATTTAGGCTTAAGCTCATTTTCTTATGACAAACTCCAAAAGCAATAAAAGACTAAAAACACAAAAACAAACAATAATCGTCTCCTCCGGGATTCTTTCCTCATCATCTTCACACACAAACGAGAAATCGCTTCTTCCGTCTAATGCGAGACAGTTTGCACCTGAGCCAGACAGGTCATACACTTGAGCATAGACAAGCAAGCAGTTCATCAGTCAATTTATTTTTCAGTCTCTTTGGGTCGAACTACGGTGTTCTGACTTCCTCATTGCACGAGAGGATACGTAGGCATAACTTAACAGTTATCAAACAAAAGTCTCTGTACATTCCCCCTCTTTCAGCATTATTCTTTAAGCCTCATTATCATGAGCATTTCATTCCTGTTCTTACACTGACACTTCTCTTGTTCACTTCACTGCTCTTTTACACTGACACTTGCATTCTTTTCCAGCGTTTGCACACAAAATAGCACAGACACTACCCTTTTAAACACAAATCTTTCAAGCGTGGATCCCGTCGAGTACGACGTACAATCTGGGTGCTAATACCTTCCCAGGTTGTAACCAACCCCCTTTCTCAGTTTCTCTGGTTCGCGACCGTCTTATCTATCTTTCTAGGTCTATGCAGCATTACCTTTCCTTCGGGATAAAAATGCCTAGCTGGCGACTCTTTTCTTTTGAGTTCACCCCTGTCTGTTCTCTCCTTTCGCCGACCGTTCGCGTCTGTACCCCTCTTGACCCGGGTGTCATTTGGTGGGAGCGACAGCTTGGCGACTCTGCTGGGGACCCTAATACTGTAACCAGGGCTTCTGGTTCTTTTTGTGGGTTCCTCCTAGCGCTTGTTTGATTTGTGTTTACTGGGGTGTTATGTGCTATTTGTGTTTATTTATTTGCTTTATTTACTGCTTTATGTACAACTTTATTTATTTCTTTCCTTTACAGCTTTTCATATTTCATACTGTAATTATCATTGTTGGATCTGGCATCTGTTTTGGTGGGTGGGGTTCCATTGAGAGTTCAAGGTCCTATACCTGGGACCTGAGTGACACCTAGGCTAGAGTGGTTCATGTTCTTTCCCATTCCATTTCGGTCTGGTGCGGGAATATGAAACACGGTTCAGATGTGGGTTTCTTCTTGAGAACTCTGTGCTACAGATTTCCTGTAGTGCTAGGGCTATCTGGGAAGCCTGCTAAGTCTGGATGACCTTTATTATGACCTTCAGAAACTGGGGTGAATTAGAGGAGGATCTTTTATCGTTATTGTAAACATTGTACCTCCGGGTTAGAAGTGTTTACACTTCTCATAACTGATCCAAGTCTGAGGATCCTTGTTCTAGAACATAACCTGTGAGGGGGTTGGGCTGTTTACAGGTTTGCAGGTACCCTTGGCCACATCATATCCTGTTTTTTGTCTTGTTTAAGAGTACTCCACTTTGGACAGTTCTTGTGATTAACCCTGGATATGTGACTCTTTATTTGAGTCCCCCACCTTGGTTACTGGATTTCTAAACCTCCATCTGGGCTTTTTGAACATACATGGACTTATATCAAGACAGATAATCAGATCCATCTTGATCACAAACCCTTGCATATCATTTGCATATATCATCATTTGCATCATTTAACATTTGTTTATTTGTTTTTCAGGGTATCCACATTATATCTGGTTTGGTTTTGACCCCTTCTTCTGCATAGACCTCTGCTTCATCAGTTATCTGCTTCAGCTATTTTCATCATCACCAGCATCAGCCTGTCAGTGGCTCACTTCCAGTATCAGTCTGTGATCTTCATCAGCACCTATCTTCATCTTCTTCAGCAGCACTCATGACTACTCCCAGGAAGAGCAATATATCCTACCATTTCTTTGAGGCTGTGTTGATTGGTATCAGGCAGGTCTAGTCGCTTATCACCCCTGACCATATCCCTTTGTTTAAAGAACATTATGGAGGTATCCTGGATATGGTTATGGACCTTGACCCTTCTCAGAGGAGCATGATCCACACATGCTTGCAGTTTTATGACCCTCCATTGAGATGCTTCACGTTTCCAGACCTTCAGCTAGGGCCTCTGCTGGAAGAGTTCTCTCTATTGATTGGAGTATCCATCAGAGGTAGAATCCCCTTCAACCCAGAAATGCCAGCTCCCAGCAATGGAGAAGTAGCAAAAGCACTGTACCTGGAGCCTGCCTTGATTGAGCAAAATATGACAACAAATGCTGGGATCCCTGGTTTGCACTTGGATTTCTTGATTTCTCAGGCCATCCTGAAGGCCTCATTGGGATAATGGAGGGCAGTCTATGCACTGTTAGCCCTCAGCATATATGGGGCTATATTGTTTGCAGATGAGCCCAAATTTGTCAGCAAGAATGCCATCCATCTGTTTCTTCTGAGGAACCCAGTACCTACATTGCTGGGAGACTTTTACTACTCCATTCATCAGAGGAATGAGAAACAAAGGGGGAAGTTGGTAAGATGTTGTGCTCCTTTGTTTTATACCTAGCTGCTCAGACACCTACCTAAGTCAGATGCCTTCCTGAACCCTCACCAACAGAATAATTGGGCCAAAAGGCTCATTGCTTTGACTTCAGATGATATTAGATGGTGCACCCAGAGCACCAAGGGCAAGGACATTATCACCAGCTGTGGGCAATACCCAAATGTGCCTCTAATAGGAGTAAAGGGTTGCATCAACTACAATCCTTTGCTGTTTAAGAGACAACTGGGCTATGCTTTGGTTCACCCTCCCAGAGTGCAAGATTGAGCTGAGACCCTGTATTGTGAAGTAAAACCTAATTCAGTTGCTGTCAGACAAGCATCATGGGCTTGGGACAACATCCAGACCAAAGGGATGGCCATTCTTGGAAGGTGTAATAATGTTGCCTCAGCTCAGTACTATGACTGGTCCCGTACTAGAGCTCGGATTACTGGAATGCCTTTCACCTTGGAGGACATACCTGGACCATCTACAGTACAGCCTGCAGCAACTGTCAGCCTAGAGGAATTTGAGAAGCTAAAGGAAAGAAATGAGAACCTATCTCAAGCTTTAAATAAGACTC
This sequence comes from Lathyrus aphaca, assembly GCA_963966055.1. Classification (NCBI taxonomy): domain Eukaryota; kingdom Viridiplantae; phylum Streptophyta; class Magnoliopsida; order Fabales; family Fabaceae; genus Lathyrus; species Lathyrus aphaca. The sequence continues at coordinate 437,816,450 of OZ014521.1, forward strand.
TGTGGGAAAGAAGTGATGGACGTTTGGACATTGAGAGGTTGGAGAAGCTTAGGGTAGAGCATCTTGCCAAAATTGAGAAGACAGAGGACTACATCAGGAAAGCAAGAGCTGGGGAACAAATATTGAAGAATGCCTGTAAAGAATCCAAGATTCAGAAGGCTAGGACTGAACTCTATCTGCAAGAGAGTCAGGCTAGGTGGGTCAGGATCACTGAAGCCCGTACACAAGAAGACCAGAAAACTCAAGCCAAGATTGAACAGTTAGAGGCCAATGAGAAGAAGCAGCAGGAAGCTTTGTTGGCAGCCCAGAAGGAGATTTCAGAGTTGAAGCTTAGGGCAGGATTGAAGAGATCAAAGGACCAGGATAGGCACAAGAAGCTGACCACTGCCATTGCTACCAGGAACCTCCTCATTAGGACCATTACTGAGCATCCAGCTGGTCCAGTGACTGAGGCACTCCTGAAGGAAGTCAGAGAGGATGAGTTTGGACTGGATGTCTGACTCTTTGTTTGTTGTTATTTCCATTTGATGTACTTTTTTCTTTTTGATGTATTTTGACCCTCCATGGGCATATGTTGTAAAAAACAGACTATGTATTGTTCAGCATTTGTAATATATTAGTTTGTTTTCATCGGGTTTCTTTTCTCAGCAACATCAAGCATCTTCCTCGAGGTCTGGAAAGGTCAAAACCAAGAACCAAACCGGATACCTTGGAAAACAAATAAGCATACTGCATTGCATACTAACCTTTGTTTTTTTTTAGGTTTTACTATTATTGTTTCTAACTTTGTTGTGATCTCAGGAAACATTGCTCGTTGCCGAGTGTTCCCTGTCAACCGCGCGCACCGGTACCCAACTCGCAACAACCTTCCCGGTATCCAAATGGAACAAGTACAGCAGGATCTGACTGAGGTCAGAAATCAGATGGCTAATGAGAGAGTAGAGATGAGAAATCAGATGTCTCAGTTCATGGCTGTGATGACTGGCTTAGCCCAAAGTCAGGAAAGGTTAAGAGAACTGGTGGAAAGACAAACTCCTGAGGAACCTCACCTTGGAACAGGAGGAACTAGTAACAATGAACGGGGCCAGCCTCGTATTGATCCACCAGTATTTGGACCTCATCTGGATCCAGAAGCCAACATCCCAAGGAATGTGCAGGGTAATACAGCTGGGGGGAGAATCTTGCAAGAGGATCCCCAAGAAGAGCAGTTTACTGTTATGGGAGCTGGAGATGAAGTTTATGACAGGAGATTGGACGAAATTGCTGAGAAGTTGAGATCTCTAGAGTCTCAAAATTCTTTGGGCTTCGATGTGATGGACATGGGGCTAGTGGATGGGGTGAGAATTCCCCACAAATTCAAATCCCCATGCTTTGAAAAGTACAATGGTACCTCCTGTCCTCGCACACATCTGCAGTCTTTCCTAGGAAGACTTAAAGCTTATACTATGGATGAAAAGCTGTGGATGTTCTACTTTGAAGACAGACTAACTGGGGCTTCAAGAGAGTGGTATTCACACTTGTCTAGAGCCACCATAAGAGGCTGGAAGGATTTGGATGAGGCTTTAATCCGACAATATCAATATAGTCTGGACATGGCTCCTAACAGTACCCTTCTGATGGGAATGTCTCAATCTTCCCGAGAAAGCTTCAGGGAATATGCCCAAAGGTGGAGACAGCTTGCTGCTGCTGTCCAACCACCCATGTCAGAGAGAGAAATGGCTGACATGTTCATGAATACATTGCAAGGGACCTATATTGATAGACTGGCTGCCTTCTCCTCTACCAGTTTTGCTGATGTGGTCATAGCTGGTAAAAGGATTGAAAGTCTACTGAAGATGGGCAAGATTTCTGACAGTGGTGCAAGTTCATCCAGTAATCCCAGAAAGCCTTTTGTGGGACCCCGAAGAGCCGGTGAGACCAATTTTGTTCATGCAAGCAGGGGCAGACCTCAATATGTGCACCGATCAGTAGCAGCTGTTACCATTCCAGCTCCGATTCCTCAACAATTAGCATATCCTCAACAACAACAACCACAGTATCAACAACAAGTTCAGTATCCGCAACAGAGAACCTACAATAACAGCAACAACAACCAACAGCAACGTCCTTTCCAACAAAGACCATCACAGGCAAATAGAGTAATTGACCCAATCCCAATGCCGTATACTGCACTCTTGCCACAACTCCTGAAGCTCAACCTAGTTGAGTTAAGGACATTGGCACCCCCAAATCCTTCCAATATGCCAAAGAACTATGATACCAATGCCAGGTGTGCATTCTACTCAAACGCACCGGGGCATAATACTGAAAAATGCAGGGCCTTACAGATGAAAGTCCAAGACCTGGTGGACTCAAAAGCTCTCAACTTTGCACTTCCTCCGAATGTCACAAGGAATCCAATGCCTAGTCACAACGGGCCTAGGATTAATGCTATTGAGGAAGGCAAACTATCCACCTTAATCACCAGTGTTGCATAGATTCGAACACCTTTGGTTGAAATCAAAGCTTAGCTTTTAGAATGCCAAGTGTTCCCTGGGTGTGAGCTCGGCTGTGGGTATTGCAACATTGCAGTCAATGGGTGTGAAAGGCTGAGAAACGGCATAGATGGTGTCGCTCCCAATAAATGAGGCTAGCTCAAATAAGGTACAGACACGAACGGTCGGCGAAAGGATGAAATGAAAAGAGTCGCCAGCTAGGCATTTTTATCCCGAAGGAAAGGTAATGCTGCATAAACCTAGAAAGATATGGATAAGACGGTTGCGAACCAGAGAGACTGAGAAAGGGGGTTGGTTACAACCTGGGAAGGTATTAGCACCCAGATTGTCCGCCGTACTCGACGGGATCCACGCTTGAAAGATTTGTGCTTTAAAGGGGTAGTGTCAGTGTAATTTGTGTATCAAAGCTGGAATGATGTAAGTGTCAGTGTAAAAGAAGTGAAGTGTGTAATGTACAGTGTCAGTGTAAGAACATAAATAAGATGCTCAAGATCATGAGGCCAAGAAAGTAATGCTGGAAAGAGGGGGAATACACAGAGACTTTTGTTCGATAACTGTTAAGTTATGCCTACGTATCCTCTCGTGCAATGAGGAAGTCAGAACACCGTAGTTCGACCCAAAGAGACTGAAAAAAGAATTGACTTATGAACTTCTTACTTATCTATGCTCAAGTGTATGGCCTGTCTGGCTCAGGTGCAAACTGTCTTGCATTAGACGGAAGAAGCAAGTTCTCGTTTGTGAGTGAATGAGATGAGAAAAGAATCCCGGAGGAGACGATTATTGTTTGTTTTTGTGCTTTCAGTCTTTTATTGCTTTTTGGTGTTTGTCATAAGTTAATGAGCTTAAGCCTAAACCAATGGGTTAGTAAACTCATCACATCTTCCCTCTGATTAGGGGTAATGAGAATACCTTAAGTGTGAAGTCAGCATCTCACACTTAATCACCTTTGATGTAGGATTAAGATTATTAACCTACTTGCAATTATTTAGATGTTTTTGGTATTTTTGTTTAGTGTTGAGTAATGAGATTAAGCCATAATCAAGGATTAAACAGACTCATTACACCATCCTAATAGAAGGATAATAGATGAGAGCATTTAAGCTGAGGAAGACTCCTCAACTTAATCCATAATTAGGGATTAACCTCATGACAAAACAAAGCCTTTATTAAGTGGATTTTAGTTAATGATAAGATTAAGAAATGAGTTTTATGATTTGTAAGACAACTTGAGGGGGACTTGTCCATTAACACTAGGGTTAGTCTTTCTTAACCATTTAAGGAAGAATTAGAACCCTAATGCAAGGCCCAAGTTACAAGCTTGATGTCTTAGTGATTATTAAGTGAATTGATTAAAGGATTTAAACACATTAAGGGTTTAACACTTAGGATTAAAGTTATACACTCCATCCTAATAGAAGGATGCAGGCATAAGCTTTATCACAAAGCCTTAAAGCCTTTAAGGTTTAGTCCCTGATTATGAGATGAGAAGAGAAGACTCAAAGATGACACAAAGGTAAAACTAAATGGGGGACTAATCAAAACCCTAAATGTTATCATACTTGGAGATCCTAGGGTTTGTGAGGTTTACAAGAGAAATCTTCAAAGGCCACCAAGGAGGAACAAGATGAAAAGAGCAAGAAGCAAAGAGAAGCAAACAACTTGCTTCACTTAAGAAGTCAAGTTGCTTGAAGAAAGAAAGTAAGATGAACAAGAATGAGCAAGCTCAATCCAAAGCACAAGATAAAATGCAGCAATGATGCATAAGAGAGATGAAAAGAGATTGTGAGAAGTGAAGGCAAATTCACTTCTCAAAACAACTTACCACCTGAAAAATTAGTAAAAGGGATGCAATGCAATGCAAATGAGATGAAATGTCATGATGCAAACCAAAGTCAGAAGCAAATACATGATGATAATGATGCTAAGAGATGATGCAAACATGAGGCAAGGCATGAGAATGATCATACAATCATATGGATGCAAATGAAACATTCTTAAAACCATGAACATACATGAAAAGTTATGAAATGCAAATGACATACAACATGGCAAATGGAAGATGCAATGATCAAACATGATTCTAACATGTCTTAAGATGTCATATGAATCAAATGGAAGCACAAAATGTCATGGCAAGTCATGGTATGCAAGCAAATGGAATATGGATGCAAAGGAAAGCATGAATTAGGGTTTATGAACAATGCACAAAACAAAATTCAAAACCAGAAGCAAACATCATGATAAAAATTTGAAAATGCATTCAAAGGAACCCTAAACCTATACAAACTCACTGCCCAAAGGAGAGGATCCAACTCTTAACCTATTGCAAGTTATGAATTTCCTAAGATTGTTAGGGTTTTAAGGTACCTTGTCAAGAAAAATGTCAAACAAAAAGGAAATGCAAGATCAATTCATGCCAATTTAATCCTATAAACTACATGATATGCAAGATGCAATGCAAAAAGAATCATTGTCCAACTCTTAAAGGCTAGGCAGAAATGAATTTTTGAAGATTGAAACAAAATAATGCTTTGAAATGAAATTAAATCCATTGAAAATTGTCAAAAGGCATCAAGATCAAAAAAGAAATTTGGTTTGAAAGTTGAAAAATGTTTATAAATGATTTTAAATGTCTCATGATTTTTTTTGTGATTTTTAAATACCTAAAAGTATTTTTAATTAATTAATTCTCATTAACTAATTAAAAATAAACTTTTAAATGATTTAAAAATATTTTTCAATGCAAAAAATAAAAATAAAAATGTTTTTGGTTTCTGAAAATTAATAAAAGGCTTGATAAAAAATTTCAAAATTTTTTGATGATTTTTACTATTTTTAATAAATTGTAGAAAACAAATGGAATTAAATGAAAAATAAAATGAATTTAAACTGAAAATGGGAAAGTATGCAAATCAAAGGGCCAGCATTCAAACTTGGAAACGCGCGAATTGACTTGGCGCTCATCTGGACGGCCAGAATTCAAATTCACGTAATTAAGACTAAACCCTAATTAATTAACCCTAATGACTTTCAGATGACCGGAACAGTGTTCCGATCATCTTCTCCGGCCAAACCCCTTCCCTGAATCCCTCAAAACGCCATGAAACTTCACCAAAAGCTCTAGAAACATTCAATGATCAACAACAAAACATAATCCAGCAACAAATCCCATTTATTTCAACTCAAAATCAAAATACGAATCAAACACCAAAAACTGCAATAATTTCAGAAACACGATACAAGCTCATTTATCCATCATTTTCAAAAGTAAAAGGTTCAGTGAACTCAGGGAAGCATGCTTTATCATTTAGAAACAAGAAATAAAGGTTCTGGAAAAATGAATTTCCATGGCTACCTGAATCGAAGCTTTGATTTCTGGAGCTTTCTGGCTGGCCCTTTGATCCAAAACACCTCTAATGGATCCCCTGAGAAGCTTGCAACACTTGTTTGGAGTTTAAAATGGCTGGTTTGAAAGATTGCTGAAGTTCTGTTCAAAGAGGGGTAGAAATCGTATTTTGCTTTCAGTGAGTTTCAGGCTATGGTGATGGGTGGTTTGTGATCAGTAAGTCATGTGGAGATCAATGGTGAAGTTTGTTTGTGTGTTTGAAGCTTGTGTGATGAGTTTCGAAGAGTTTTGCAAATGAAGCATGAACTTGGAACTAGGGCTTTTGGTGTGTTTCAGCATGAATGGTTATGTGCTTTGGCTTGCTTTTGATTTGTATAAACAAGTGTGATAGGTCAGAGAGTGGGTGTTGGCCTATTGTGATTGGTATGGGTCTTTGGCCAAAATGTCAACTTGACTTGTACTTTAGGTATGGGCAATGGTACAACTTGCTTTTTGGCTTGTCTTGGTTCAGCTGAGTTTAGGGAGAGCCATGGAATTGTTTATGAGATAAATCAGCAAGTTGATCAAGGTTTGTGTAATGTTTTGCAAATTTCACAAAGTTTGGCCCCTTTGGAAATTCTTGAGATTCAAGGCATTAAAATGCAATGTTCTTTGGCCCATTCTGATTTTTAGAGGTCATGTGATCATGTTGTGAAGAATTTGTACACATTTGAGGCCTTTAGAACACTTGATCATACCATTTTGCAAAATGCCTCTTTGGTAGAAAACTTCAAATTATGTGATTTTGGCCAACTTTGACAAGCTATAACTTTTGATCCAAAACGAATTAGGTCAAGTTCTTGTACTTTTTGGAAAGGGGATGATCCATTCTACAACTTTCATGACCAAAATTTTTCCATTTGAAGCATTTTTGAATCAAAAAGCAAGGGTTGAAAAAGTTTCCCAAAATGGCAATTTTCATCATAAGTCAACTTTCCCAAAACGTCAACTTTGCAAATGGCTTGAAATTCTTCAAATTTGTGAACTTCTAACATCTTCTATGATCAAATAAAGATCATACACAATCAAAATGATGAAGAATACCCTTTGGTTGGGTCATTGGGGGCCTCAGATGCCCTGATTTTGCACTGACTTGCTCAAAAAGTCAACTCTTGATCAGATGATTTCCCCATTGAATTTCTTTATGAAAATTGATATCCATGATCCCTATACCATATAGAGACCAATAGAAACAAGAATGACCAAAAAATTTGGAGTTATGGCCTCTGAAACCAAAACCCTAATTCTAGGTCATCTGTGCAGTCATACCTGGCTCTGCTCTCATGCCATTCTCAGTTCTTGTGATTTTTCGACATTCTTGACTTTGGGAGGGAATAATATGATGCTTGAACATACATGGACCCCTTTGAAGTGATTGATGACCTTTGGAGTGGCTCAAGAAGCTCTTGGATTGCTCAGATCACAAACCCTAGATGCATATGACTTTGGACCAATGCAATGAATCAAAAATGTGGTATGAGATACTATGATTAGATTTATGTATATGAAAAGATCACAAGCCATGGAGTGAATGGGTGAGGGCAAATTTGGGGTGTTTACAGCTTCCCCTATTCAAACATGAGTTAGCTGTGCAGGATGTAAGCAACGGCTTAACAGGCAAACAAGATAACTTGTGGTTGAATACCAAAGACAGTCCAAAATTTGCACTCACAGAATGAAAAAGAAAAGGGATATAGATTGTAAAAGAAAAATAAAGTATAATATAAAGTGTGGGCGACGGAGGACGACCGTCGAGCAGAGGACGACTGCTGGGGATAAAGCAATGACGGGGACGGCCGACATGCTGGGGAAAAAGCGGGAAATAAAACAATGACGGGGACGGCCGACATGCTGGGGATATAAGAGATCATGATGGGGACGGCCACCATGTAAAGCTATAAGATTCTCTGGCGATTATAGGTAAACGCAAATGATGAGGTACGGTTATCAGGTTCATAAAGTAACGCAAACAACGATGGGGACGGCCATCGGGCTAAACTGATGAAGGACGATCATCAGGAAAAGAAAAAGGGACCACGACGGGGACGACCATCGGGTTAAAGAATAAATGAAATAATGATGAGGGACGGTCATCAAAGGTGAAGGACGATCACCTAGAAGGGGACGACTGCTCTGTTGGGGATAAGATGAGGGACGGTCATCTAAGGTGAAGGACGATCACCTAGAAGGGGACAGCTTCTCTGTTGGGGATAAGATGAGGGACAGTCATCTAAGGTGAAGGACGATCACCTGGCAGGGTACGGCTGCCGAAAATATCGCGGCATAGGACGAATGCCAGATAAAAGGTCAACAATGGGGACGGCCATCGGATGAGCATGATGAAGGACGATCATCAAGAGGTGAAGGACGATCACCTAGCAGGGGACAGCTGCTCTCAAGGTTTATCATGACATAGGACGAATGTCAGATAACAAGATCAACGATGGGGACGGCCATCGGATAAAATGATGAAGGACGATCATCAAAAGGTGAAGGACGATCACCTGGCAGGGTACGACTGCCGAAAATCACGACATAGGACGGATGCCGGATAAAAAGGTCGACGATGGGGACGGCCATTGGATGAGCGTGATGAAGGACGATCATCAAGAGGCGAAGGACGATCACCTAGCAGGGGACGGCTGCTCTCAAGGTTTATCATGACATAGGACGAATGTCAGATAGAAAAGAAATTTTGCTTTGCTGGTGACCTACTGGGGAATAGTAAACACGGACGAGCGTTTATATCCAAGGAATAAAAGGTATAAGTGTTTTGACGCTGTGTATAGATCAAAGATGCGGACGAGCATCCTTAAGACTATGATACAGACGAGTATCGGGTAGAAACAAATACTGACACGTGTTCAGAGATGATGATACGGACGAGTATCAACTGGTTAACAAGGTACACGGACGAGTGCTGATTCTGAGGGGACTCTTCTGGGGAAAAGCAGACACAGACGAGTGTCTAAATTCGAGAAGACAAGAGTTTTTGACACAGTGTAAGAATTAAAGATGCGGATGAGCATCCCTAAGACTATGATACGGACGAGTATCAGGTAGAAACAAACGCTTGACGCATGTTCTGAGATGATGGTACGGGCGAGTACTAACTGGTTAACAAAGAACACGGACTAGTGTCGAATCTGAGGGGATATAAGTGGCGTATGCAAGATACGGACGAGTATCTGTATAAGTATGAGTGGTGTACAAGAGATGGATTAACCTGCTGGGGAGAGTGACACGGACGAGTGTCAAAAGGTACGTTATAAACAAGTATATGCTTTACAAAGTGTTTTAGGTTACTGTGCTGGGGAAGGTGACACGGACGGATGTCAAGAAAAATATATATATATATATATATATATATATATATATATATATATATATATATAAGTATCTGTGAGTGCAAAGGGGACGCTTTGGTTTTCTACTGGGGATATGACACGGACGGGTGTCAGGAAGGATATATAACTGTAAGAGAAATGTCTGTTTGTAAAGAACGCCCGGGTGACTTTACTGGGGGATGATGACACGGACGGGTGCCACAAGGAGTATGTACTGGTGTTTGGCGAGTGTAAGACAACTGCTTTATCTTTAGCTCTCTGCTGGGGAAACTGGGGAGAATTCTGTATATCTTTGACGGATTGTCATTATTCACAGGTGTTTGATTCAGAACATGGCTTACGATTATGCAATATGTTTGATTTTTGCCGTAATGCTCCGTATTAGACGGAATGCTACGCTTTGTGGGGTGAATATGATGCGAATGCCATGATTATGCAAAGATAACGATCCGGGATTCGGATCCCGATGCCACGAAGATCCCTGGTTGATCTGTTTGAAGTGGACATCCCAGCTGGGGATGAGACCATTGGTAGATCTAACGTATGGGGAAATAGGTCAATGATAGACCTATTCCAGTAAATGAAGGACCCAGCTGGGGTTTGTAGAAGCCTCCTTCACTCTGCTGTGATTCCTTCACGCGTTGCTCTTCCGGGTAGAGGCTGAAGTTCTGTGGGGAGATGGTTTCCTGGCCTTTTGCACTTGGCCGCGGAGGAAAAGTGGATGGCAACTCGGCTGGGGAGAAATAACAAGTGGCAACTCAGATGGGGAGAAAACACTTCGGGTGCTAAGACTGAGTGAGTATTGATTTGCCAGCTTGCTAGGGTGAAGTTTACATGCCCCGTGTTGCGTTTTGAATACCTGCAACCCTGCAAAGACAAGAAACGCACAAGTAATCCCGAGGTATCCCTAACCGGATTCCGTCATAGGAGTTCAGACACTCCCGGGGGTAAATATATTTCCTGCAAGCACGTACTTTAGAAGCATCTGTATTTATGCAATCAGTATCTTAAAGACATCGGACATTTTGCAAATGAAAATAAAATGTGCGAGACGATGTGTGACTGAAAATCTGATTTTATTAATTTGTATTCCCTGAATTGGCAAGATACAGTCAAGGAAACAAATCCCCTAAAATGAGGAGATTGTTATAAATTGAGAAACAAAAAGGGTGCTGGCAATGCTGGTGACACTTCGAGGAGCTTCCCTTTTGCTATGACTCGTATGACATTTGACGTTCTTCTCGTCTTGCTTTCTGAAGAAGGCTGATTTTGACAGAAGCTTGATCCTTTCGAGGTTTACCAAGTTGTAGGTGATACAGACGAATTCAGAATGCAGTTGTTCGCTTACTCCCTTATTTTGCATGGATCGCCCTCTCGGGTTTTCAATCCATCGGGATACCCATTTTCGCCTGAGTCGTCCAATGCGGCTTTTCAACTCAGCGGGTGTACATTTTTTTGTTTATTTTCCCTTATTTTTGCCCGAGTCTTTTATTCTGTTTTTTGACTCGCCGGGATGCCCTATTTTTGCCTGGACTTACATTCTGTTTTTATGTCCAGCGGGTCATTTTTATGCGAAGTATTTTTTAACTGCATCCGAATTCACAGGGGATGGGAAGTCTTCACCATCCATAGTGATGAGCATCAGTGCTCCACCGGAGAAAACTTTCTTTACTACGAATGGTCCTTCATAGTTTGGAGTCCACTTGCCCCTGTGGTCTGTATGAGGAGGGATGAGTCTCTTCAGCACAAGATCTCCTACTTGGTACTCTCGGAGCCTAACTTTCTGATCGAAGGCTTTCTTCATTCTTTTCTGATACAGCTGCCCGTGACAGATTGCAGCTAACCTCTTCTCTTCAATCAGACTCAGTTGTTCGTAGCGGGACCGGACCCACTCTGCTTCGTTCAGCTTAACATCCATTAATACCCGTAAGGAGGGTAATTCAACTTCAATTGGTAGGACTTCCTCCATACCATATACAAGCTGATACGGTGTTGCCCCAGTGGATGTCCTGATTGACGTGCGGTACCCATGCAAGGCAAACGGTAGCATTTCGTGCCAGTCTTTGTAGGTGATTACCATTTTCTGCACAATCTACTTGATATTCTTATTAGCTGCCTCAACAGCGCCATTCATCTTTGGCCTGTAAGGAGAAGCATTGTGGTGTTGGACTTTGAAGTCCCGGCATAGTTCTGCCATCATTTTGTTGTTTAAGTTGGAACCATTATCAGTAATGATTCGCTCGGGAACTCCATACCGACAAATGATGTCTCTCTTCAGAAATCTGGCTACCACTTGCCTTGTAACATTTGCATAGGAAGCTGCTTCGACCCACTTGGTAAAGTAATCAATAGCAACCAGGATGAATCTGTGGCCGTTTGAAGCAGTCGGTTCAATCTTGCCAATCATATCAATGCCCCACATAGCAAAGGGCCAGGGTGAAGACATCACATTTAGAGGATTGGGAGGCACATGCACCTTATCCGCATAAATCTGGCATTTATGGCATTTTCTGGCGTAAGCACAACAGTCTGCATCCATTGTGATCCAGTAATAACCTGATCTTAGCAATTTCTTTGCCATGGCATGCCCTCCCGCATGGGTACCAAAGGATGCTTCGTGCACCTCGTGCATCAACAAGCCTGCTTCTGTTTTATCAACACATCTGAGGAGTACCATATCAAAGTTTCTCTTGTAGAGGGAACCATCAGTATTCAGGAAGAAACTACCAGCAAGCCTTCTTAATGTCTTCTTATCATTGGAATATGCCCCAGGCGGGTATGTCTAATCCTCCAAGAAGCACTTAATGTCATGGAACCAAGGCTTATCATCTTTAACAACATCTGCTGAGAACACATATGTTGGTCTGTCAAGTCTGGATACTGCAATTTGAGGCACAAAGTTGGCAGCTTGAACTTTTATCATGGATGAAATGGTAGCCAGAGCATCTGCAAATTGATTCTCGTCTCGAGGGATATACTCAAGCTTGACTGTTGTGAAGAAAGTCAGTAACCTCCTTGTATAATCCCGATAAGGTATCAGATGATCTTGGTGGGTGTACCATTTTCCGTTGGTTTGATTAACTACCAGAGCTGAATCTCCGAATACAGTCAATGTTTTGATCCTGAGGTCAATGGCTTCCTCAAGACCCATAATGCAAGCTTTGTATTCAGCTTCGTTGTTAGTGCAGTTAAAGGTGAGTTTTGCCGAGAAAGGCATGTGAACTCCCTTAGGTGTAATGAGTACTGCACCAACACCACGACCATTCATATTGACATCCCCATCAAACATCATAGTTCATTCTTCTTCTGGCTCAGGCCCTTCAGTGGGAATAGGCTCTTCATGATCTTTTTCTTTTATGAACATGATGTCTTCAACAGGGAAGTCAAATCTCATAGGCTGGTAATCATCAATAGGTTGCTCAGCAAGATAATCAGACAATATACTGCCTTTGATGGCTTTCTGAGATGTGTACTGGATGTCGTATTCTGTGAGGATCATTTGCCATCTTGCAACCCGTCCGGTAAGTGCTGGCTTCTCAAATATGTACTTAGCTGGGTCCATCTTGGATATCAATAAAGTAGTGTGGGTCATCATATACTGTCTCAGTCGGCGAGTAGCCCACGCTAAAGCAAGTTTTCTCGAGTAGTGAATAACGTTGTTCACAGTCGGTAAACTTTTTGCTTAGGTAGTAAATTGCATACTCTTTTCGACCAGACTCGTCATGCTGGCCCAACACACACCCCATTGACTCTTCTAATACTGTCAAGTACATTATCAGAGGTCTTCCTTCAACTGGAGGCATAAGGATTGGAGGCTCTTGTAAGTATTTCTTGATTTTGTCAAAAGCCCTTTGGAAGTCTTCGTTCCACCTGACCGTTTGTTCTTTTCTTAACAGTTTGAACAAAGGTTCACAGGTTGCCGTAAGGTGAGATATGAACCGTGAAATGTAGTTCAATCTACCTAAAAACCCTCGAACTTCTTTTTCGGACTTAGGTGCAGGCATTTCTTGAATGGCTTTGACTTTATCAGGGTCCACTTCAATCCCTTTCTCGCTTACAATAAATCCCAGCAGCTTACCGGATCGCACCCTGAATGCGCACTTGTTGGGGTTCAATTTCAGTTGGTATTTCCTCAGACGCTTAAATAACTTCAGCAGATTTACCAGGTGGTCTTCTTCTGTGAGGGACTTGGCAATCATGTCATCCACATAACACTCGATTTCTTTGTGGATCATGTCATGGAATAATGTTACCATAGCCCGTTGATAAGTTGCACCAGCGTTCTTTAGTCCGAATGGAATCACCTTATAACAGAATGTGCCCCAGGGTGTGATAAAAGTTGTCTTCTCCATGTCTTCAGGTGACATCTTGATCTGATTGTATCCTGAAAATCCGTCCATGAAGGAGAATACCGAGAACTGAGCCGTATTATCAACCAATACATCAATGTGAGGTAAAGGGAAGTAATCTTTCGGGTTGGCTCTGTTCAGATCCCGGTAGTCCACACACATCCTCACCTTGCCGTCTTTCTTAGGCACAGGTACAATATTAGCAACCCACGGTGGGTAGCTAGTTACAGCAAGGAAACCGGCGTCCCACTGCTTTTGTATCTCTTCTTTGATCTTCATGGCCATATCTGGGCGAGTACGGCGCAATTTCTGTTTCACCGGTGGGCAGTCTTCTTTTAAAGGCAGCTTGTGCATGACAATATTGGTGTCCAACCCTGGCATATCCTGATAAGACCAAGCAAACACATCCACATATTCATGAAGCATGTCAATCAGCTGTTCTTTTACTGAATCTTGTAGGCAGGCCCCGATCTTAACTTTTTTCACATCTTCTTCTGTACCAAGATTAACCGCTTCAATCTCCTCCTGGTGAGGAGTAATAACCTTCTCCTCTTGTCTTAACAACCTGGCTAGCTCTTCAGGAAGCTCATAATCTTCTTCAACCCCTTCATCATCTTGATTGATTGGATTGTCAAAGTCATACGAAGTCATAGTTGTGCTGTTGTCGGTGCAGTCTGAGAGGCACTCTCTGCAAGGGTTTAGATTGTTCATTTTAGTGATTGATTTTAATCTTGTTTTAAAAAAAGTGAAATAAAGTTGACATTTTGAAAACATTGCCATTTTATTTTTTTACAAAAAGAAAAATGAAAAACAGTGAGCGGAAAAGAAAAAGACTCATTTGCAAAAGACGTCCGATATTCATTGATTGATCTGTTTGCATAAAATTACAGATGGCCCGATTACAAAATGAGTCTTGTCATCTTGGGCAAGATGCAAGACTTGATGCATGCTTAAAATATACAGGAAATAATAATTACTCTGCAGGAGTAACCCTTATAATTTCCTGGGAAGACCAGTTTGAGATACGGCTCCCCGGGATCCTTGGACGTATCCAGCTCTCCAGGTTGCGTTCATCTTCCGACTCATCTTCCAAGTTGTTTACTGCATAAGGGGTGAGCATCCCCCCACTGACAAAACTGGGCTTCTTAGCAGCCTGTGATTGATCTTGTTGAGTTGGTTTGTAACCCAACCCGAATCAGTCCTCCTTCTTCTCCACAGGCAACAGCTTGCCCCAGCCTTGGGCAGTCCCTTCTTCAACAACCTTCCTGGCTTGCTGATAAGAGGTCATGGAAGTCCCAAGTACAACAGATGCTTCATTGATGTTCAGGGCTTCAAATCCCTGGCTCATGGTTTCATGGATCTCTCCATCCATCTCAATGTATTTGTATGTAGCCAGATGGCTAACAAAAATATCCTCTTCACCACAGATGGTGATGATCTGACCCTCCCACTCAAATTTCAGCTTTTGGTGAAGGGTAGACGTAACTGCGCCAGCGGCATGGATCCAAGGTCTACCCAACAAACAGCTGTAGGCCGGCTGAATGTCCATCACATAGAAGGTAATTTTAAAAGTCTACGGGCCAATCATCACAGGCAGATCAATCTCTCCTAGCACTGATCTCTTAGAGCCATCAAATGCCCTCACCACCAAATTACTTGGACGCAATGCCAAGCCATCATACTCCAGCTTCACCAGGGCTTTCTTTGGTAAAACATTGAGTGAAGACCCAGTGTCTACCAGTACATGTGATAGAACAACACCCTTGCATTCAAGAGTGATGTGTAAAGCCTTGTTGTGGTTACACCCCTCAGTTGTTAAATCAGCATTGGTAAAACCCATTCCATGGCTGGTATTGACATTTGCTATCACGATCTCCAGCTGATTAACGGTGATCTCCTCTGGCACATATGCTGCGTGCAAGACTTTTAGTAATGCATTCCGGTGAGCTTCGGAACACATCAGCAGGGATAAAATGGAGATTTTTGAGGGAGTTTGGTGAAGCTGATCCACCACCTTGTAATCACTCTTCTTTATAATTCTCATAAACTCGTCTACATCTTGTTCTAAAGATGTCTTCTGTGTTTCCTTGAGAATGGGTTCTTCAAATATTACACTCTTTCCCTTTGCTTTGGCAGCAACTTCTGCTTCGGCATTAGGTCTTTGTGATTGCGAGGCAAAAAGGCGTCCGCTTCTGGTGAAGCCTCCGTCTCCCCCAACATTATCAATCTGTGGAGAAGAGGTTGAAGAGTCAAGAGTGATTTTATCCCCATTGCAGTAAAGGTCAGAGCCATAATGCCAAGGATGGCATTACTGCTTTCATATGGAACTGGTCCAGGTACCGTGATGGTAACCGGACTGACTGCAGCAGAGGAGGGTGTTGAAATAGTGTGTGGATCGTAGTAGATGGTAACCGGTGACCTGGCAGGAGATGCCACTGTTTGTTGTTGAAAATTGTTGCTCGGAGGAATACTTGACGAGTCATAATAAATAGTGACTGCTGAGATATCTGCTGGTGTTGTAGAAGATCTTGCTGGATAAATGGCTGTTGATTTTGTAGAAGATTCTGAATAAAGGGGTGCTGATGTTGTAGAAGGAATGTTTGTTGACGTATGGTTTGTTGATATGCTGGACGGGGCCATTGTTGATAGTGATGATGAATTGCTTGAATGACTATTGTTGCAGTTGTAGGAGACTCGGGAATTGTTGCCAAAGAGATTGCTGGATTTGAAGGTGTTGATGTTGTGATTTGAAGTAGGCCACTCTGGATAAGACCATCTATGTCGCTTCTCAAGTTATCACACCCATTTATCGAAATGTTGCAATAACCGCACCCGAGCTCACACCCGGGGAATATCTGGCATTCAAGGAGTTGAGCTTTAATCTCTACCAGGGGTGTCCGAATCTGCCCAACACTGGTTATTAAGAAAGACGGCTTATCTTCCTCAATAGCATTAATTCTTGGTCCTCCGTGGTTGGGCATGGGGTTCTTGTTGACATTTGGCGGGGGTGCGAAATTGAGGGCTTTGGAATCCACTAGATCATGTACCTTCATTTGTAAGGCCCTGCATTTCTCTGTACTGTGGCCGGGTGCATTGGAGTGAAAAGAACATCTGGCGTTGGCGTTGTAATTTCTGGGCAGACTGGAAGGATCTGGTGGTGCCAACGTCCTTAACTCAACCAAGTTGAGCTTCAGGAGCTGTGGCAATAAAGCGGCATAAGGCATAGGGATTGGATCAATCGCCCTATTGGCCTGAGATGGTCTTTGTTGAAAAGGTCTTTGTTGATTGTTGTTGTTGTTATTATAGTTTCTCTGAGGCGGATATTGAACTTGTTGCTGGTAGTGGGGTTGTTGTTGCGGTTGATATGCTGGTTGTTGAGGAATTGGAGCGGGAATAGTGACAGCTGCCACTGACCTATGAACATACTGTGGTCTGCCCCTGTTGATCTGAATAGCATTAGTCTCACCGGTTCTTCTTGGCCCCACAAAAGGCTTTCTGGGGTTGCTGGACGAGCTCGCACCATTATCAGAAATTTTGCCCATCTTTAATAGGCTTTCAATTCTTTCTCCAGCTATGACTACGTCAGCGAAGCTGGTGGAAGAAAAGGCAGCTAGCCTGTCAATGTATGTCCCTTGAAGGGTGTTCATGAACATGTCGGCCATTTCCCTTTCCGACATGGGTGGCTGGACAGCAGCAGCAAGCTGTCTCCACCTCTGGGCGTATTCCCGGAAGCTTTCTCTGGATGATTGAGACATTCCCATCAGGAGGGTCCTCTTAGGAGCCATATCCAAGTTGTACTGGTACTGTCTGATGAAGGCCTCAGCTAGGTCCTTCCAGCATCTGATGGTTGCTCTGGTCAAATGAGAGTACCATTCCCTTGAAGCTCCTGTTAAACTGTCTTCGAAATAAAACATCCACAGTTTTTCATCCATGGTGTATGCCTTCAGCCTTCCCAGAAAGGATTGCAAATGGGTTCGTGGACAGGAAGTTCCGTTGTACTTCTCGAAGCACGGAGGTTTAAACTTGTGGGGAATCCTTACCCCATCCACTAAACCCATGTCCATAACATCAAAGCCCAGGGAATTTTGAGACTCCAGAGATCTCAATTTCTCAGCAATTTCATCTAGCCTTCTGTCATAGGCTTCATCCCCAGCTCTCATCACAGTGAATTGATCTTCTTGGGGGTCCTCTTGTAATACTCTGCCCGCAGTAGCATTCCCTTGCACATTAGCAGGGATGTTGATTTCTGGATGGAGGTGGGGCCCATACACAGGTGGATTAACATGAGGTTGAACCCTCTCATTGTTGCTTGTTCCTCCAGTCCCTAGATGGGGTTCCTCCTGGGTCTGCCTTTCTACCAATGCCCTTAATCTTTCTTGGCTCTGAGCTAAGCCATTCATCACCTCCATGAACTGGGTCATCTGGTTTCTCATTTCTAACCTCTCATTGGCCATTTGAGTCCTGACCTCTGTAAGGTCCTGCTGTACTTGGTCCATTTGTATACCCGGAAGGTTGTTGCGGGTAGGATATCTGTGCGGACGGTTGAGTGGGAACACCCGACGTCGAGCAATAATTCCTGAACCACAACAGAGTTAGTAACAAACAAAACAAAAAAAAAACCTACAAAACAAAACAAAAGTTAGTATGCAATGCAGTATGCTTATTTGTTTCCAAGGTATCCGGCTTGGCATTTGGTTTTGACCTTTCCAGACCCCTGAGGAAGATGCTTTGATGTTGCTTGAGAGAAAAAGAACTCAGATGAAACAAACTAATGAATATATTACAAATGGTGAATCATACACAGTTTGTTTTTACAACATATGCCCCTTAGGGGTCAAAATACAACATAAAAGAAAAGTACATCAAATGGAAATAACAACAAGCAAAGTAGTCAAACATCTAAGCCAAACTCATCCTCCTTAACCTCCTTCAAAAGTGCTTCAGTTACAGGACCAGCCGGATGCTCTGTGATGTTCCTGATAAGAAGGTTTCTGGTGGCTATAGCAGTGGTCAGCTTCTTGTGTCTGTCCTGGTCCTTTGACCTCTTCAAACCAGCCCTAAGCTTTAATTCTGAAATTTCCTTCTGGGCTGCCAGCAAAGCCTCCTGTTGCTTCTTTTCATTAGCCTCCAACTGCTCAATCCTGGCTTGAGTTCTCTTATCTTCTTGAGTGCGAGCTTCAGTGATCCTGACCCACCTAGCTTGACTTTCCTCCAGATAGAGATCAGTCCTAGCCTTCTGAAATTGGGCCTCTTTACAGGCATTCTTCAATATTTGCTCTCCAGCTCTTGATTTCTTGATGTAGTCTTCTGCTTTCTCAATCTTGGATAGATGCTCCACTTTAAGCTTCTCCAACCTCTCAATGTCTAGACGACCATCACTCCTCTCCCAGAGGGTCTTCTTCAGAGCTTGACACAGATTCTCATTTCTTTCCTTCAGCTTCTCAAATTCTTCCAGGCTAACAGTGGCTGGAGGTGGTACTGTGGATGGTCCAGGTGCATCCTCAATGGTGAAGGGCATCCCAGAAATCTGAGCCCTAGCATGAGACCATTCATAATACTGAGCTGAAGCCACATTATTGAATCTTCCAAGAATGGCCATCCCTTTGGTCTGGATATTGTCCCAAGCCCAGGATGCTTGTCTGACAACAGCTAGATTAGGATTTATCTCACAATACAGGGTTTCAGCTAGATCTTGCACTCTAGGAGGGTGGACCAAAGCATAGCCCAATTGTCTCTTAAACAGCAAGGGGTTGTAGTTGATGCAACCCTTCACTCCCACTAGAGGTACATTGGGATACTGCCCGCAGCTAGTGATTATGTCTCTGCCTTTGGTGCTCTGGGTGCACCATCTGATGTCATCTGAAGTCAAAGCAATAAGTCTCTTAGCCCAATTCTTCTGCTGGTGGGGGTTCAGGAAGGCATCAGTCCTAGGTAAGTGTTTGAGCAACCAGGTATGGAATAGAGGAGCACATCATCTCACCAACTTTCCTCTTTGCTTCTCATTCCTATGGTGAACAGAATAATAGAAATCTCCCAGCAAGGTGGGCACTGGGTTCCTCAGAAGGAAGAGATGAATAGCATTCTTGCTGATAAACTTGGGCTCATCTGCAAATAGTATAACCCCGTATATACTGAGGGCTAACAGTGCACAAACTGCCTTCCATTCTCCCAAGGAGGCCTTCAGGATAGCCTGAGAAGTCAAGAAATCTAAGTGCAAACCAGGGATTCCAGCCTTTGTAGTCATGTTCTGCTCAATCACAATAGGTTCCAGGTGTAGTGCTTTGGCCACTTCTCCATTGCTGGGAGAAGTCATCTCAGGGTTGAAGGGGACACCGCCCCTGATAGGCACTCCAATCAGTGATGAGAACTCCTCCAGCAGAGGTCCTAACTGAAAGTTTTGGAAAGTGAAGCATCTCAAAGGAGGGTCATAAAACTGTAGGCAAGTGTGGATCAAACTCCTTTGAGAAGGGTCTAAGTCCACAACCATGTCAAGGATGCCTCCATAATGTTCTATGAATAATGGGATGTGGTCTGGAGTGATGAGTGCCTGGACCTGTCTGATGCCAGTCAGCACAGGCTCAAAGAAATGGTATGAAATGTTGCTCTTCTTGGGTGCCATGTCTGCTGATGAAGAGCTGATACAGATGCTGATGATGGAGACTAACACTGGAGCTGAGCCACTGATAGGCTGATACTGGGGATGCAAGTGACTGAAGCAGATAGCTGATGAAGGTAGCTGAAGCAGATAGCTGGTGAGCAAGGGCCTATGCAGATGAAGGGGTCAAAACCAAGCCAAATGAAATATGGATACCCTGAAAATCAAATAAGCAAATGTTAAAATGATGCAATGATGATGTATGCAAATGATATGCAAGGGTTTGTGACCAAGCTGGATCTGATTACTGCCTCGATATAAGTCCATGTATGTTTAAGAAATCCAGATGGAGGTTCATAAGTCCAGTAGCCAAGGTGGGGGACTCAAATAAAGAGCCACATATCCAGGGTTAAATCACAAGAACTGTCCCAAAGTGGAGTACTCTTAATCAAAACAAAGTATTAGGGTATGCTGGGGTCAAGGGTACCTGTAAACCTGTAAACAGCCCAACCCCCTCACAGGTGGTGTTCTAAAACAAGGATCCTCAGACTTGGATCAGTTATGAGAAGTGTAAACACTTCTAACCCGGAGGTACAGTGTTTACAATAACCATAAAAGATCCTCCTCTAATTCACCTCAGTTTCTGAAGGTCATAGTAAAGGTCATCCAGACTTAGCAGGCTCCCCAGATAGCCCTAGCACTACAGGAAACCCGTAGCACAGAGTTCTCAAGAAGAAACCCATATCTGAACCGTGTTTCATATTCCCGCACCAGACCGAAATGGAATGGGAAAGAACATGAACCACTCTAGCCTAGGTGTCACTCAGGTCCCAGGTATAGGGCCTTAAACTCTCAATAGGACCCCACCATCCAAGACAGAGAACAGATCCAGCCAAATAACAGTATGACAGTATGATGATATAAAGCTGTAAAGAAAGCAATAAATAACTGTACATAAAGCAAAAAATATACAAACACAATTAGCACATAACACCCCAGTAAACACAAATCAAAAAAGTACTAGGAGGAACCCACAAAAAGAACCAGAAGCCCTGGTTGCAGCATAAGGGTCCCCAGCAGAGTCGCCAAGCTGTCGCTCCCAATAAATGAGGCTAGCTCAAATAAGGTACAGACGCGAACGGTCGGCGAAAGGATGAAATGAAAAGAGTCGCCAGCTAGGAATTTTTATCCCGAAGGAAAGGTAATGCTGCATAAACCTAGAAAGATATGGATAAGATGGTTGCGAACCAGAGAGACTGAGAAAGGGGGTTGGTTACAACCTGGGAAGGTATTAGCACCCAGATTGTCCGCCGTACTCGACGGGATCCACGCTTGAAAGATTTGTGCTTTAAAAGGGTAGTGTCAGTGTAATTTGTGTATCAAAGCTGGAATGATGTAAGTGTCAGTGTAAAAGAAGTGAAGTGTGTAATGTACAGTGTCAGTGTAAGAACAGAAATAAGATGCTCAAGATCATGAGGCCAAGAAAGTAATATTGGAAAGAGGGGGAATACACAGAGACTTTTGTTCGATAACTGTTAAGTTATGCCTACGTATCCTCTCGTGCAATGAGGAAGTCAGAACACCGTAGTTCGACCCAAAGAGACTGAAAAAAGAATTGACTTATGAACTGCTTACTTATCTATGCTCAAGTGTATGACCTGTCTGGCTCAGGTGCAAACTGTCTTGCATTAGACGGAAGAAGCAAGTTCTCGTTTGTGAGTGAATGAGATGAGAAAAGAATCCCGGAGGAGACGATTATTGTTTGTTTTTGTGCTTTCAGTCTTTTATTGCTTTTTGGTGTTTGTCATAAGTTAATGAGCTTAAGCCTAAACCAATGGGTTAGTAAACTCATCACATCTTCCCTCTGATTAGGGGTAATGAGAATACCTTAAGTGTGAAGTCAACATCTCACACTTAATCACCTTTGATGTAGGATTAAGATCATTAACCTACTTGCAATTATTTAGATGTTTTTGGTATTTTTGTTTAGTGTTGAGTAATGAGATTAAGCCATAATCAAGGATTAAACAGACTCATTACACCATCCTAATAGAAGGATAATAGATGAGAGCATTTAAGCTGAGGAAGACTCCTCAACTTAATCCATGATTAGGGATTAACCTCATGACAAAACAAAGCCTTTATTAAGTGGATTTTAGTTAATGATAAGATTAAGAAATGAGTTTTATGATTTGTAAGACAACTTGAGGGGGACTTGTCCATTAACACTAGGGTTAGTCTTTCTTAACCATTTAAGGAAGAATTAGAACCCTAATGCAAGGACCAAGTTACAAGCTTGATGTCTTAGTGATTATTAAGTGAATTGATTAAAGGATTTAAACACATTAAGGGTTTAACACTTAGGATTAAAGTTATACACTCCATCCTAATAGAAGGATGCAGGCATAAGCTTAATCACAAAGCCTTAAAGCCTTTAAGGTTTAGTCCCTGATTATGAGATGAGAAGAGAAGACTCAAAGATGACACAAAGGTAAAACTAAATGGGGTACTAATCAAAACCCTAAATGTTATCATACTTGGAGATCCTAGGGTTTGTGAGGTTTACAAGAGAAATCTTCAAAGGCCACCAAGGAGGAACAAGATGAAAAGAGCAAGAAGCAAAGAGAAGCAAAACAACTTGCTTCACTTAAGAAGTCAAGTTGCTTGAAGAAAGAAAGTAAGATGAACAAGAATGAGCAAGCTCAATCCAAAGCACAAGATAAAATGCAGCAATGATGCATAAGAGAGATGAAAAGAGATTGTGAGAAGTGAAGGCAAATTCACTTCTCAAAACAACTTACCACCTGAAAAATTAGTAAAAGGGATGCAATGCAATGCAAATGAGATGAAATGTCATGATGCAAACCAAAGTCAGAAGCAAATACATGATGATAATGATGCTAAGAGATGATGCAAACATGAGGCAGGGCATGAGAATGATCATACAATCATATGGATGCAAATGAAACATTCTTAGAACCATGAACATACATGAAAAGTTATGAAATGCAAATGACATACAACATGGCAAATGGAAGATGCAATGATCAAACATGATTCTAACATGTCTTAAGATGTCATATGAATCAAATGGAAGCACAAAATGTCATGGCAAGTCATGGTATGCAAGCAAATGGAATATGGATGCAAAGGAAAGCATGAATTAGGGTTTATGAACAATGCACAAAACAAAATTCAAAACCAGAAGCAAACATCATGATAAAAATTTGAAAATTCATTCAAAGGAACCCTAAACCTATTCAAACTCACTGCCCAAAGGAGAGGATCCAACTCTTAACCTATTGCAAGTTATGAATTTCCTAAGATTGCTAGGGTTTTAAGGTACCTTGTCAAGAAAAATGTCAAACAAAAAGGAAATGCAAGATCAATTCATGCCAATTTAATCCTATAAACTACATGATATGCAAGATGCAATGCAAAAAGAATCATTGTCCAACTCTTAAAGGCTAGGCAAAAATGAATTTTTGAAGATTGAATCAAAATAATGCTTTGAAATGAAATTAAATCCATTGAAAATTGTCAAAAGGCATCAAGATCAAAAACGAAATTTGGTTTGAAAGTTGGACAATGTTTATAAATGATTTTAAATGTCTCATGAATTTTTTTGTGATTTTTAAATACCTAAAAGTATTTTTAATTAATTAATTCTCATTAACTAATTAAAAATAAACTTTTAAATGATTTAAAAATATTTTTCAATGCAAAAAATAAAAATAAAAATGTTTTTGGTTTCTGAATATTAATAAAAGGCTTGATAAAAATTTTCAGAATTTTTTGATGATTTTTACTATTTTTAATAAATTGTAGAAAACAAATGGAATTAAATGAAAAATAAAATGAATTTAAACTGAAAATGGGAAAGTATGCAAATCAAAGGGCCAGCATTCAAACTTGGAAACACGCGAATTGACTTGGCGCTCATCTGGACGGCCAGAATTCAAATTCACGTAATTAAGACTAAACCCTAATTAATTAACCCTAATGACTTTCAGATGACCGGAACAGTGTTCCGGTCATCTTCTCCGTTCAAACCCCTTCCCTGAATCCCTCAAAACGCCATGAAACTTCACCAAAAGCTCCAGAAACATTCAATGATCAACAACAAAACATAATCCAGCAACAAATCCCATTTATTTCAACTCAAAATCAAAATACGAATCAAACACCAAAAACTGCAAAAATTTCAGAAACACGATACAAGCTCATTTCTCCATCATTTTCAAAAGTAAAAGGTTCAGTGAACTCAGGGAAGCATGCTTTATCATTTAGAAACAAGAAATAAAGGTTCTGGAAAAATGAATTTCCATGGCTACCTGAATCGAAGCTTTGATTTCTAGAGCTTTCTGGCTGGCCCTTTGATCCAAAACACCTTTAATGGATCCCCTGAGAAGCTTGCAACACTTGTTTGGAGTTTAAAATGGCTAGTTTGAAAGATTGCTGAAGTTCTGTTCAAAGAGGGGCAGAAATCGTATTTTGCTTTCAGTGAGTTTTAGGCTATGGTGATGGGTGGTTTGTGATCAGTAAGTCATGTGGAGATCAATGGTGAAGTTTGTTTGTGTGTTTGAAGCTTGTGTGATGAGTTTCGAAGAGTTTTGCAAATGAAGCATGAACTTGGAACTAGGGCTTTTGGTGTGTTTCAGCATGAATGGTTATGTGCTTTGGCTTGCTTTTGATTTGTATAAACAAGTGTGATAGGTCAGAGAGTGGGTGTTGGCCTATTGTGATTGGTATGGGTCTTTGGCCAAAATGTCAACTTGACTTGTACTTTAGGTATGGGCAATGGTACAACTTGCTTTTTGGCTTGTCTTGGTTCAGCTGAGTTTAGGGAGAGCCATGGAATTGTTTATGAGATAAATCAGCAAGTTGATCAAGGTTTGTGTAGTGTTTTGCAAATTTCACAAAGTTTGGCCCCTTTGGAAATTCTTGAGATTCAAGGCATTAAAATGCAATGTTCTTTGGCCCATTCTGATTTTTAGAGGTCATGTGATCATGTTGTGAAGAATTTGTACACATTTGAGGCCTTTAGAACACTTGATCATACCATTTTGCAAAATGCCTCTTTGGTAGAAAACTTCAAATTATGTGATTTTGGCCAACTTTGACAAGCTATAACTTTTGATCCAAAATGAATTAGGTCAAGTTCTTGTACTTTTTGAAAAGGGAATGATCCATTATACAACTTTCATGACCAAAGTTTTTCCATTTGAAGCATTTTTGAATCAAAAAGCAAGGGTTGAAAAAGTTTCCCAAAATGGCAATTTTCATCATAAGTCAACTTTCCCAAAAAGTCAACTTTGCAAATGGCTTGAAATTCTTCAAATTTGTGAACTTCTAACATCTTCTATGATCAAATAAAGATCATACACAATCAAAATGATGAAGAATACCCTTTGGTTGGGTCATTGGGGGCCTCAGATACCCTGATTTTGCACTGACTTGCTCAAAAAGTCAACTCTTGATCAGATGACTTCCCCATTGAATTTCTTTATGAAAATTGATATGCATGATCCCTATACCATATAGAGACCAATAGAAACAAGAATGACCAAAAAATTTGGATTTATGGCCTCTGAAACCAAAACCCTAATTCTAGGTCATCTGTGCAGTCATACCTGGCTCTGCTCTCATGCCATTCTCAGTTCTTGTGATTTTTTGACACTCTTGACTTTGGGAGGGCATAATATGATGCTTGAACATACATGGACCCCTTTGAAGTGATTGATGACCTTTGGAGTGGCTCAAGAAGCTCTTGGATTGCTCAGATCACAAACCCTAGATGCAGATGACTTTGGACCAATGCAATGAATCAAAAATGTGGTATGAGATACTATGATTGGATTTATGCATATGAAAAGATCACAAGCCATGGAGTGAATGGGTGAGGGCAAATTTTGGGTGTTTACAGATGGTCTTATTAAGGATGGTATCCTTCAGATTACGACAACAACACCTACAAATCCAGCAATCCCTTCACCAACAATCACAAATACTCCTACAACGTCAGCAACCATTGTTCCAACGGATTCTACTACAACTGCTCAATCAATCACTTCCACGGATGCAAGTTCAGTCACCATTCCTGCTTCAACTTCAACACCCATCCAGTCAACGGTACCTTCTACAACACCAGCAACAATTGATGAAAGTGTCTCAACGGTTACAATATACTACGATCCTGCAAATGTTCCTGCCAACAACTCACGACAAATTGCTACTCCCGTCAGAGCACCAGTCACCATATACTATGATCCACACACCATTGTGGTCCCTTCTGCAGCTGCTATCAGTCCAGTCACTATCACAGTGCCGGGACCAGTTCCTTACGAAAGCAGTAATGCCATCCCTTGGCATTATGGCTCAGATCTATACTGCGAGGGGCAGAAAATCACTTTAGAATCATCGACTTCTTCACCTCAGATTGACAATGTGGGGGGAGGCGGAGGCTTCACTAGAAGCGGACGTCTCTTTGCCTCGCAAATTCCAAGACCCATTGCTGAAGCAGAAGCTGCTGCTAAGGCAAAAGGGAAGAGCATGGTGCAAGAAGAACAAGTTGTCAAAGAAGCTTTGAAGACTCCGTTTGATCAAGAAGTTGATGAATTCATGAGAATCATAAAGAAAAGTGATTACAAGGTGGTAGACCAGCTTCACCAAACACCTTCCAAAATCTCCATACTATCGTTGCTAATGTGTTCCGAGGCTCATCGGAACGCACTATTGAAAGTCCTGCACGCAACTTACGTGCCGGAGGAGATTACCATCAATCAGTTAGAGGTTGTGGTTGGAAATGTCAACGATAGTAATGGGCTAGGATTTACCAACACTGATCTAACAAAGGAATGTCGCAATCACAACAAGGCTTTGCACATTACCTTGGAGTGTAAGGGTGCAGTTCTCTCTCATGTATTGGTGGACACAGGGTCATCCCTCAATGTCCTGCCCAAGAAAGCCCTTGTGAAGTTGGAGTATGATGGATTGGCACTACGCCCAAGTAACTTGGTAGTAAGAGCCTTTGACGGTTCTAAGAGATCAGTTCTGGGAGAGATAGAGTTACCAATAATGATTGGCCCACAGGTTTTCAAAACGACCTTCTTTGTGATGGATATACAGCCTGCCTACAGCTTTTTATTGGGTAGACCATGGATACACGCCGCTGGCGCCGTGACGTCAACCCTTCACCAGAAGTTAAAATTCGAGTGGGAAGGCTAAGTCATTACCATTTGTGGGGAGGAGGATATTTTTGTTAGCCAGCTGGCTACTTTCAAATATATTGAGATGGATGGGGAAATCCATGAAACCATGAGCCAAGGGTTTGAGGCCCTTAATATTAATGAAACATCTGCTGTGCTTGGGACCTCCATCACATCATATCAGCAAGCCCGGAAGGTTGTTGAGGAAGGTACCGCCCAAGGCTGGGGCAAGCTGCTGCCCGTGGAGAAGAAAGAAGACCGATTCGGGTTGGGTTACAGACCAACTCAACAAGATTAACCAGAGGCTGCAAAGGAGCCCAAGTTTGTTAGCGGGGGGATGCTCACCCCGGATGCTGTGAATAGCTTGGAAGATGAGTCAGAAGACGAGCGCAACCTGGAAAGCTGGATACGTCCAAGGACCCCGGGGAGCCATGTCTCAAACTGGTCTTCCCAGGAAATTATAAGAGTTACTCCTGCAGAGTAATTATTATTTCCTGTATTTTAAAGCATGCATCAAGTCCTGCATCTTGCCCAAGATGTCAGGACTCATTTTATAATCGGGCTATCTTGTATTTTGTGCAAAGATCAATTAATGAATATTAGGACATCTTTTGCAAATGAGTCTTTTCTTTTTCGCTCACTGTTTTTCATTTTTCACTTTTTGTACAAAAATAAAATGGCAATGCTTTTCAAATAAATAACTTCATTTTAACCTTTTCTAAATAAGATAAAACTGATCACTAAAATAAACCAATCTAAACCCTTGCAGAAAGTGCCCTCCAGACTGCACCGACAACAACACTGCTATGACTTCGTATGACTTTGACAATCTAATCAATCAAGCTGATGAAGGGGTTGAAGAAGATTATGAGCTACCTGAAGAGCTAGCCAGGTTGTTGAGACAAGAGGAGAAGTTTATCACTCCTCATCAGGAGGAAGTCGAAATGGTTAATCTTGGTACAGAAGAAGACGTGAAAGAAGTTAAGATCGGGGCCTGCTTACAAGATTCGGTGAAAGAGCAGCTGATTGACATGCTTCAGGAATATATGGATGTTTTTGCTTGGTCTTATCAGGATATGCCAGGGTTGGACACCGACATTGTCATGCACAAACTACCATTGAAAGAAGACTGCTCGCCAGTAAAACAGAAGTTGCGCTGTACTCGTCCAGATATGGCAATGAAGATAAAAGAAGAGGTACAAAAACAGTGGGACACCGGTTTCCTTGCTGTGACTAGCTATCCGCCGTGGGTTGCTAATATTGTACCTGTGCCTAAGAAAGACGGCAAGGTGAGGATGTGTGTGGATTACCGGGACCTGAACAGAGCCAGCCCGAAGGATGACTTCCCTTTACCTCACATTGATGTATTGGTCGACAATACGGCTCAGTTCTCGGTGTTCTCCTTCATGGATGGATTTTCAGGATATAATCAGATCAAGATGTCACCTGAAGACATGGAGAAGACAACTTTCATCACACCCTGGGGTACATTCTGTTATAAGGTGATGCCATTCGGACTAAAGAATGCTGGGGCCACTTATCAACGGGCTATGGTAACATTATTCCATGACATGATCCACAAAGAAATTGAATGTTATGTGGATGACATGATTGCCAAGTCCCTTACAGAAGAAGACCACCTGACGAATCTGTTGAAGTTATTCAAGCGTCTGAGGAAGTATCGATTGAAGTTAAACCCCAACAAATGCACATTCGGGGTGCGATCCGGTAAGCTGTTGGGATTTATCTTAAGTGAGAAGGGGATTGAAGTTGACCCTGACAAAGTTAAAGCCATTCAAGAAATGCTTGCACTGAAGACCGAAAAAGAAGTTCGGGGGTTCCTAGGTAGATTGAACTACATCTCAAGGTTCATATCTCACCTTACTGCAACCTGTGAACCTTTGTTCAAGTTGTTGAGAAAAGAGCAAACAGTCAGGTGGAATGAAGACTGCCAAAGGGCTTTTGATAAAATCAAGGAATACTTACAAGAGCCTCTAATCCTTATGCCTCCAGTTGAAGGAAGACCTCTAATCATGTACTTGACAGTATTAGAAGAGTCAATGGGATGTGTGCTGGTCCAGCATGACGAGTCTGGTCGAAAAGAGTATGCAATATACTACCTAAGCAAAAAGTTTATCGACTGTGAACAACATTATTCACTGCTCGAGAAAACTTGTTATGCTTTAGCGTGGGCTGCTCGCCGACTAAGGCAGTATATGTTGACCCACACCACTTTATTGATCTCCAAAATGGACCCAGTTAAGTACATTTTTGAGAAGCCATCACTTACCGGACGAGTTGCAAGATGGCAAATGATTCTCACCGAATATGACATTCAGTACACATCTCAGAAAGCCATCAAGGGCAGTGTATTGTCTGACTATCTCGCTGAGCAACCCATTTATGATTACCAGCCTATGAGATTTGACTTCCCCGATGAAGACATCATGTTCATAAAAGCAAAAGATCATGAAGAGCCCATTCACACTGAAGGGCCTGACCCGGAAGAAGAATGGACTATGATGTTTGATGGGGTTGTTAATATGAATGGTCGTGGTGTTGGTGCTGTACTCATTACACCTAAAGGAGTTCACATGCCTTTCTCGGCAAAACTCACCTTTAACTGCACTAACAACGAAGCTGAATACGAAGCTTGTATTATGGGTCTTGAGGAAGCCATTGACCTCAGGATCAAGACTTTGACCGTGTTCGGAGATTCAGCTCTGGTAATTAATCAAACCAACGGCAAGTGGTACACTCACCAGGATCATCTGATACCTTATCGGGATTATACAAGGAGATTGTTGACTTTCTTCACAACAGTCAAGCTTGAGTATATCCCTCTAGATGAAAATCAGTTTGCAG
This sequence comes from Lathyrus aphaca, assembly GCA_963966055.1. NCBI lineage: Eukaryota > Viridiplantae > Streptophyta > Magnoliopsida > Fabales > Fabaceae > Lathyrus > Lathyrus aphaca. The sequence continues at coordinate 437,846,694 of OZ014521.1, forward strand.
ATGCTCTGGCTACCATTTCATCCATGATCAAAGTTCAAGCTGCCAACTTTGTGCCTCAGATTTCAATGTCCAGACTTGACAGACTGGCATATGTATTCTCAGCAGATGTCGTTAAAGATGATAAGCCTTGGTTCCATGACATTAAGTGCTTCTTGGAGGATCAAACATACCCACCTGGGGCATCTTCCAATGATAAGAAGACATTAAGAAGGCTGGATGGCAGTTTCTTCCTAAATGCTGATGGTTCCCTGTACAAAAGAAACTTTGATATGGTACTTCTCAGATGCGTTGATAGGGTAGAAGCAGACTTGTTGATGCACGAGGTGCACGAAGGATCTTTTGGTACCCATGCTGGAGGGCATGCCATGGCTAAAAAGTTGCTAAGATCAGGCTATTACTGGATCACAATGGATGCCGACTGTTGTGCTTACGCCAGAAAGTGTCACAAATGCCAGATTTATGCAGATAAAGTGCATGTGCCTCCGAATCCTCTGAATGTGATGTCTTCACCTTGGCCCTTTTCCATGTGGGGCATTGATATGATTGGCAAGATTGAACCGACTGCTTCAAATGGTCACAGATTCATCCTGGTAGCCATTGACTATTTTACCAAGTGGGTTGAAGCAGCTTCGTATGCAAATGTCACCAGGCAAGTGGTAGCCCGTTTCCTAAAGAGGGACATCATCTGTCGGTATGGAGTGCCCGAGCGAATCATTACTGATAATGGTTCCAACTTAAACCACAAAATTATGGCAGAACTGTGCCGGGACTTCAAGATCCAACACCACAATTCTTCTCCTTACAGGCCAAAGATGAATGGCGCTGTAGAGGCGGCTAACAAGAATATCAAGAAGATTGTGCAAAAAATGGTGATCACCTACAAAGACTGGCATGAAATGCTACCGTTTGCCTTGCATGGGTACCGAACGTCAATCAGAACATCCACTGGGGCAACACCGTATCAGCTTGTGTATGGTATGGAGGCAGTCCTACCTGTTGAAGTTGAATTACCCTCCTTGCGGGTACTAATGGATGTTAAACTGAATGAAGCAAAATGTGTCCGATCCCGATACGAACAACTGAATCTGATTGAAGAGAAGAGACTAGCTGCAATTTGTCATGGGCAGTTATATCAGAAAAGAATGAAGAAATCCTTCGATCAGAAAGTTAAGCTTCAGGAATACCAAGTAGGAGATCTTGTGCTGAAAAGACTCCTCCCTCCTCATACAGACCACAGGGGCAAGTGGACTTCGAATTATGATGGGCCGTTCATAGTAAAGAAAGTTTTCTCTGGTGGAGCACTGATGCTCAGTACTATGGATGGCGAAGACTTCCAGTCCCATGTGAATTCAGATGCAGTTAAAAAATACTTCGCATAAATGACCCGCTGGACATAAAAACAGAATGTAAGTCCAGGCAAAAATAGGGCATCCCGGAAAGTCAAAAAATAAATAAAAGACTCGGGCAAAAATAAGGGAAAATAAATAAAAGATGTACACCCGCTGAGTTGAAAGGCCGCATTGGACAACTCAGGCAAAAAGGGGTATCCCGGTGGATTGAAAACCCGAAAGGGCGATCCACGCAAAATAAGGGAATAAGCGAACAACTGCATTCTGAATTCACCTGTATCACTTGCAACGTGGTAAGCTTCGAAAGGTTCAAGCTTCGGTCGGAATCAGCCTTCTTCAAAAGAAGGGTAAGAAGAACGTCAATGTCATACAAGTCATAGCAAAAGGGAAGCCCCTTGAAGCGTCATCAACATTGCCAGCATCTTTTTGTTTCTCAATTTGTAGCAATCTCCTCATTTCAGGGGATCTGTTTCTTTGACTGTATCTTGCCAATTCAGGGGCACATAAATTAATAAGATCAGATTTTCAGTCACCTTTCGTCTCGTATATTTTACTTTCATTTGCAAAATGTCCGATGTCCTCATAATATTGATTGCATAAGTACAGATGCACCTTTTCGAAATTACATGCTTACAGGAAATATATTACTCCCGGGAGTGTCTAAATTCCTATGATGGAATCCAGTAGGGGATACCTTGGGGTACTTGTACATTTCTTTGTCTTTACATGATTGCAGGTGCTCAAAGTGCAACATGGGGCATGGAAACTTCTCCCCAGCAAGCTGCCAAATCATTATTTACTCAGCACGTTTAAGCACCAGAGATGCTTTATCCCCAGCTGAGTTGCCAGTCATCATTCCTCCTCAGCCAAGTGTCAGACAGGGAACCATCTCCCCGCGAAGCTCCAGCCTCTATCCAGAAGAGCAATGTCTGAAGATCTCACAACAAAGTGACGGAAGCTCCCACAGACCCCAGCTGGGTCCTTCATTACCAAGATAGGTCTATCAGTGATCTATTTCCTCAAGCAGAGTCATATTTTTATCAGATCTACCAATGATCTCATCCCCAGTTGGGATATCCACTTCAAGCAGATCAGCCGGAGATCTTCTCTGCAACAGGATCCGAATCCCGGATCGGTACCTTTGCATAATCATAGCATCTGCATCATATTTCCCCCCAGAGCGTAGCATTCCATCTAATACGGAGCATTACGGCAAAAATCAAACATATTGCATAGTCATAAGCCATGTGTCGAACCAAACAGCTGTGTATACCAACACTCCGTTTGCAAATATACAAAATACTTCTCAAACTCCCCAGCAGAATATCAAAGCATTTCCGTTACACTCACAAATACAGATGCATGCTCCTTTTGGCACTCGTCTATGTCATCATTCCCCAGTAAAGTCGCCCGAACATTCTCTACGAACAGATACATATATATACAATTCCCTGACACCCGTCCATGTCACCTTCCCCAACATAGTTGCCTAAACACTTTGTAAACCAAATAACTTGTTTATAATACACTTCTTCCGACACCCGTCTGTGTCGTGCTCTCCACAGATAGTTGGACACTCGTCTATGTCTCACTCATCGCTTTTTACTCATACAGATACTCGTTTGTATCTTGTATACACCACTTAAATCCCCTCAGAGTCGACACTCGTCTGTGTTCTTTGTTAACTAGTTGGTACTCGTCCGTACCATCATCTCTGAACATGCGTCAGCGTTTGTTTCTACTGATACTCGTCTGTATCGTAGTCTTAAGGATGCTCGTCCGCATCTTTAATCTATACACCGTGTCAAACACTTATACCTTTTCTTTCTTGGATTTAGACACTCGTCTGTGTCTACCATTCCCCAGAAAAGTTCCCGGCAAATCCCGGTAAATTATTTCCTTTCTATCTGACATTCGTCCTATGTCATGATACCTTCCGGCAGCCGTACCCTGCCAGGTGATCGTCCTTCGCCTTTTTGATGATCGTCCTTCATCATCCCCAGTGGAGTCTCTATTCATTAGAACCCCTTCCTATCCGACATTCGTCCTATGTCGTGATACTTTAGCAGCCGTCCCCTTCTAGGTGATCATCCTTCACCCTTCTGATGATCGTCCTTTATCATTTTATCCGATGGCCGCCCCTATCGTCGATCTTGTTATCCGACATTCGTCATATGTTGTGATATAACCCCGAGAGCAGTCGTACCCTGCTAGGTGATCGTCCTTCACCGCTTGATGATCGTCCTTCATCAATGCTTATCCGATGGCCGTCCCCATTGTCGACCTTTTCATCCGACATTCGTCTTATGTCGTGATACTTTCGGCAATCGTACCTTGCCAGGTGATCGTCCTTCACCTTAGATGATCGTCCCTCATCTTTTCCCCAACAGAGCAGCCGTCCCCTGCTAGGTGATCGTCCTTCACCTTTGATGACCGTTCCTCATCATTTATTTCTTCAACCCGATGGTCGTCCCCATCATTTACCTTCAATCCCCAGAGAGTCTTATTACTTTACTTGATGGCCGTCCCCATCGTAATCTCTTTATTTCCCCAGCATGTCGGCCGTCCCCGTCGTCGCTTTTTCCCAGCAGTCGTCCTCTGCTCGACGGTCGTCCTCCATCGCCCGCACTTTATAATCATTCTTTATTTCCTTTTACAATCTATATCCCTTTTCTTCTTCATTCAGCGAGTGCAAAATTTGGATTGTCTTTGGTATTCAACCACAAGTTATCTTGTTTGCCTGTTAAGCCGTTGCTTACATCCTGCACAGCTAACTCATGCTTGAATAGGTGCAGCTGTAAACACCCCAAATTTTCCCTCTCTCATTTCACCATGGCTTGTGATTCTTTTCATTTGCATAAGTTCAATCATAGCATCCCATATTGCATTGTTGCTTCACTACATTGGTTCTAAGTCATCTGCACCTAGGGTTTGTGATCTGAGCAATCCAAGAGCCATTTGAGCCACTCCAAAAGTCTTCAATCATCTCAAGAGGGTCCATGTATGTTCAAGCATCATATTATATCCTCCCAAGGACAAGAAAGTCAAAGAATCACAAGAACTGAGAAAGGCATGGAAGCAGAGTCAGGTTTAACTGCACAGATGACCTAAAATTAGGGTTTTGGTTTCAGAGGCCATAACTCCAATTTTTTGGTCATTCTTGTTTCTATTGGTCTCTATATGATATAAGGATCATGCATACCAATTTTCATGAAGAAATTCATTGGGGAAGGCATCTGACCAAGAGATGACTTCTTGAGTAAGTCAGTGCAAAATCAGGGCATCTGAGGCCCCCAATCATCCAACCAAAGGGTTTTCTCCATCATTTTGGAGGTGTATGATCTTTATTTGATCTTAGAAGATGTTAGAAGTTCACAAAGTTGAAGAATTTCAAGCCATTTGCAAAGTTGCCATTTTGGGAAAGTGACTTATAATGCAAACTTGCCATTTTGGGAATGTTTTTCAACCTCCTCTTTTTGATTCAAAAATGCTTCAAATGAAAAATTCTTGGTCATGAAAGTTGTAGATTGGATCCTCCCATTTTCAAAAATTACAAGAAATCATTCTAATTCATTTTAGAACAAAAGTTATGGCCTTGCAAAGTTGGACAAAATCACTAAATTTTCACTTTTGTGCCAAAGAGGAACACTTGCCAAAACCAAATGTGACCTCTAAGTGACTTCTAATCCTCATAACATCATAGTACAATGCCTAAAACTCAGAATTGCCCAAAGAATTTCATGTTTCCATGACTTATACATGAAGAAATCAAGAAAGGGCCAAACTTTGCCAAAATTGCAAAACCTCCCACAACTTCCCACAAACTTGCTGATTTGCCTCAATCTCATCTCCATGGTCATCCTTGAATCAAGCTGCAGTAGACATGCCTTTGTCCTAGGCCTGAAACAGCCCATACCTCAAAGGACACATAACCTTGACTTTTTGCAAAACAAGCCATACCAATCAGCATAGCCCACACCAACTCCACATGCCTATCACATCTTAATACATGGACCAAACACAAGCCATTTGACATAAGAACATAGCCTGAGCTCTCCCACAAGGCAGCAACCGCAAAAACTCCCCCTTTTGCATTTTCTATCGAATCCCATAACTTAGCCATTTATTCTCAAAACTTCTTCCACCATTCATCTTCAAATCCATCACTGATCACAAACCACCCCTTACTTTGCCCTAAAAGCCACCACACACCAAATACGATTTTTCACCTTTTGAACTGAGCTTCACTGAACTTCAAAGAAAGGACACAAACGCTTCAGCCAAGCATCAAGGAAGCTCAAGGGAGGTTGGAGGAGGTTGTTTGCATCAAACAGAAGGCCCAGACAGCTCCATTGGCAAAGCTCCATTGGCAAAGCTCCATCTCAGGTATCTTCTTGAAACTTTTTTCCAGAACTTGTTTCTTTAGATATAGAATGGTAGAGTGTGTTCCACTGATCACAATGAACCTTGAATGGTGAAAAATGGTTGAGTTTTGAGTGTGTATGCATGTTCTGAAATTTTGTTCAGTTTTAGGATTTTGTTCGAATCTTGTTGTTGATGAAAAATAAATGAAGTTTGATGATGGATTCTTGTTCTATGGGGTTTGGGGATCATTTCTGGAGATTTGGGGGGTTTGGTTTGGCCTAGGGAGTATTTTAGAAAAATCTCAGGGGAGAGGTGGCCGGAGAAGATGACCGGAGGTCATTTCCGGCCACCTGAGAGTCATTAATGCTTTAATCTGGATTAGGGCTTAGTTTGAATGTAGAGCGTACGATTTTGTTTCCCGCGCGCGTCCAATGGCTCAGATCATCCCACTTAACCCTAATCCACTTAATTAACTTAATTAATTAGGGTTTAATTTTAAATATGTCAGTTTGAATGTGGACCCTCAGATCACGCGCCAAGTCAATTCCCGCGCCCTAGGTTCAAATCTCAGCCTTTGGATCAGTTGACTTTCCATTTAATTTGATTTTTATTTCATTTTCATTGCATTTTCTTTCTCATTTATTTTAAAATATCAAAACACATCACAAAAATCTCATTTTTTGCATCATATCTTAAAATATTTTTCTCTTTCTGAAAATAAGTTTATTTTTATTTTTTGCATAATTTTCGTATTTTAAAAATATTTTGCTATCTTTTCAGGTGGTTAGTGTTTTGAGAAGTGAATTTGCCTTCACTTCTCATAATCTCTTCTTATCTCTCCTATGCATTCATTGCTGCATTTTGCTTGTGTATTAGAGTGAGCTTGCTCATTCATGTCTCCTTCTCACTTTCTTTCTTCAAGCAACTTATCTTCTTAAGTGAAGTAAGTTGTCTTGCTTCTCTCTACTTCTTCCTCCTTTCATCTGCTTCTTTCCTGGTGGCTTTCCTCTTGAAGATCTTTTGCAAGACTCATAAACCCTAGGAATACCCAAGCATGACAACAATTAGGGTTTGATTAGTCCCCCATTAGTTTTACCTTAGTGTCATCTTTGAGTCTTCTCTTCTCACCTTTTAATCAAGGACTAAACCTTAAAGGTTTTAAGACTTTGTGATTAAGCTTATGCCTGCATCCTTCTATTAGGATGAAGTGTATAACTTTAATCCTAAGTGTTAAACCCTTAATGTGTTTAAATCCTTTAATCAATTCATCTAATAATCACTAAGACATCAAGCTTGTAACTTGGGCCTTGCATTAGGGTTCTAATTCTTCCTTAACTGGTTAAGAAGGACTAACCCTAGTGTTAATGGACAAGTCCCCCTCAAGTTGTCTTACAAACCATAAAATTCACTTCTTAATCTTACCATTAACTAAAACCCACCTTAATAAAGGCTTTGTTTTGTCATGAGGTTAATCCCTAATCATGGATTAAGTTGAGGAGCCTTCCTCAGCTTAAATGTTCTCATCTATTATCCTTCTATTAGGATGGTGTAATGGGTCCATTAAATCCTTGATTATGGCTTAAACTCATTACTTAACACTAAACAAAAACAACAAAAACATCTAAATAAATGCAAGAAGGTTAATGATCTTAATCCTACATCATGGTGATTAAGTGTGATATGCTTACTTCATACTTAAGGTATTCTCATTACCCCTAATCAGAGGGAGGATGTGATGAATTTACTAACCCTTGATTTAGGCTTAAGCTCATTTTCTTATGACAAACTCCAAAAGCAATAAAAGACTGAAAAACACAAAAACAAACAATAATCGTCTCCTCTGGGATTCTTTCCTCATCATCTTCACACAAAAACGAGAACTCGCTTCTTCCGTTTAATGCGAGACAGTTTGCACCTGAGCCAGACAGGTCATACACTTGAGCATAGACAAGCAAGCAGTTCATCAGTCAATTTATTTTTCAGTCTCTTTGGGTCGAACTACGGTGTTCTGACTTCCTCATTGCACGAGAGGATACGTAGGCATAACTTAACAGTTATCGAATAAAAGTCTATGTACATTCCCCCTCTTTCAGCATTATTCTTTAAGCCTCATTATCATGAGCATTTCATTCCTGTTCTTACACTGACACTTCTCTTGTTCACTTCACTGCTCTTTTACACTGACACTTGCATTCTTTTCCAGCGTTTGCACACAAAATAGCACATACACTACCCTTTTAAACACAAATATTTCAAGCGTGGATCCCGTCGAGTACGACGGGCAATCTGGGTGCTAATACCTTCCCAGGTTGTAACCAACCCCCTTTCTCAGTTTCTCTGGTTCGTGACCGTCTTATCTATCTTTCTAGGTCTATGCAACATTACCTTTCCTTCGGGATAAAAATGTCTAGCTGGCGACTCTTTTCTTTTGAGTTCACCCCTGTGTGTTCTCTCCTTTCACCGACCGTTCGCGTCTGTACCCCTCTTGACCCGGGTATCATTTGGTGGGAGCGACACACATCACCTTAGAATGCAAAGGTGTTGTTCTTTCTCATGTGCTGGTAGACACTGGGTCCTCGCTCAATGTCCTCCCAAAGAAAGCCTTGGTGAAGCTGGAATATGATGGTTTGGCATTGCGTCCAAGTAACTTGGTGGTAAGAGCGTTTGATGGCTCTAAGAGATCAGTGCTTGGGGAGATTGAATTACCTGTGATGATTGGCCCACATATCTTTAAAACTACTTTCTTCGTGATGGACATTCAGCCAGCCTACAGCTGTTTGCTGGGTAGACCCTGGATTCACGCCGCTGGCGCTGTTACATCTACCCTTCACCAGAAATTAAAATTTGAGTGGGAAGGCCAGATCATCACAATCTGCGGGGAGGAAGACATTTTCGTTAGCCAGCTGGCTACTTACAAGTATATAGAGATGGATGGGGAGATCCACAAGACTATGAGCCAGGGGTTTGAGGCCCTTAACATCAATGAAGCAACTGCTGTGTCTGGAACTTCCATCACTTCATATCAACAAGCCCGAAAGGTTGTTGAAGAAGGTACCGCTCGGGGCTGGGGCAAGCTGCTGCCAGTAGAAAAGAAAGAAGACAAATTCGGGTTGGGTTACAGACTAATCCGACAAGATCAATCAGAGGCTGCCAAGGAACCCAAATTTGTCAGTGGGGGAATGCTTACCCTGGATGTTGTGAACAATCTGGAAGATGAGGAGGAAAGCGACTGTAACCTGGAAAATTGGATACGTCGAAAGATCCCGGGGAACCAAGTCTCTAACTGGTCTTCCCAGGAAATTATAAGAGTTACTCCTGCAGAGTAATTATTATTTCCTGTCTTTTAGCATGCATCAAGTCCTGCATCTTGCCCAAGGTGTCAGGACTCATTTTGTAATAGGTCCATCTTGTATTTTGTGCAAATGATTAATTAATGAATATCAGAACATCTTTTGCAAACGAGTCTCTTTTTTGGCTCACTGTCTTTTTCATTTTTCACTTTTCTACAAAAACAATAAAATGGCAATGTTTTCAAAATAAACAACTTCATTTTTACTTTTTCTAAACAAGATAAAACTTATCACTAAAATGAACCAATCTCAACCCTTGCAGAGAATGCCCTCCGGATTGCACCGACAACAACACTTCTATGACTTTGTATGACTTCGACAATCCGATTAATCAAGCTGATGAAGGGGTTGAAGAAGATTATGAGTTTCCTGAAGAGTTATCCAGGTTGTTAAGGCAAGAGGAGAAGGTCATAACTCCTCATCAGGAGGAGGTTGAGACAGTTAATCTTGGTACCGAAGAAGACTTGAAAGAAGTGAAGATCGGGGCCCGTCTGCAAGATTCAGTGAAGGAACAACTTATTGACATGCTTCGAAAGTACGTTGATGTCTTTCCTTGGTCCTATCAAGACATGCCTGGTCTGGATACTAACATTGTTATGCACAAGCTGCCTCTGAAAGAAGAATGTCCTCCAGTGAAACAGAATCCACGCCGTACTCGTTCAGATATGGCCATGAAGATTAAAGAAGAGGTACAAAAAAAGTGGGACGCCGGTTTCCTTGTTGTGACTAGTTACCTGCCGTGGTTCGCTAATATTGTACCAGTGCCTAAGAAGGATGGCAAAGTACGGATGTGTGTGGATTACCGGGATCTGAACAGAGCTAGCCCGAAGGATGACTTCCCTTTACCTCACATTGATGTATTGGTCGACAACATGGCTCAGTTCTCGGTATTCTCCTTCATGGATGGATTTTCAGGATACAATCAGATCAAGATGTCACTTGAAGACATGGAGAAGACTAATTTCATCACACCTTGGGCACATTATGTTATAAGGTGATTCCATTTGGACTCAAGAATGCTGGTGCCACTTATCAATGGGCTATGGTAACATTATTCCACGACATAATCCACAAAGAAATTGAATGTTATGTGGATGACATGATTGCCAAGTCCCTCACAGAAGAAGACATCTGGTAAATCTGTTGAAGCTGTTCAAGTGTCTGAGGAAGTATCAATTGAAGCTAAACCCCAACAAATGCACATTCGGGGTACGGTCCAGTAAGCTGCTGGGATTTATTGTAACTGAAAAGGGAATTGAAGTTGATCCTGACAAAGTCAAAGCCATTCAAGAGATGCCTGCGCCTAAAACAGAAAAAGAAGTACGGGAGTTCTTAGGTAGATTGAACTACATATCAAGGTTCATATCTCACCTTACTGCAACCTGTGAGCCCCTGTTCAAATTATTAAGATAAGAACAAACGGTCAGGTGGAATTAAGACTGCCAGAAGGCTTTTGACAAAATCAAGGAGTACTTACAAGAACCTCCAATCCTTATGCCTCCAATTGAAGGAAGACCTCTAATAATGTACCTGACAGTATTAGAAGGATCAATGGGGTGTGTGTTGGGCCAGCATGACGAGTCTGGTCGAAAAGACTACGCAATATACTACCTAAGCAAAAGGTTACCGAATGTGAACAACGTTATTCACTACTCGAGAAAACTTGAGGTGCTTTAGCGTGGGCTGCTCGCCGACTAAGACAGTATATGTTGACCCACACTACTTTGTTGATCTCAAAGATGGATCCAGTCAAGTACATATTTGAGAAGCCAACACTTACCGGAAGGGTTGCAAGATGGCAAATGATCCTGACAGAGTATGACATTCAGTACACATCTCAGAAGGCCATCAAAGGCAGTGTACTGTCTGACTATCTAGCTGAGCAACCCATTGATGATTATCAGCCAATGAGATTTGACTTCCCTGATGAAGACATCATGTTCCTAAAAGCAAAAGATCACGAAGTGCCTGTTCACACTGAAGGGCCTGACCCAGAAGAAGAATGGACAATGATGTTTGATGGGGCTGTTAATATGAATGGTCGCGGAGTTGGTGCAGTGCTCATTACACCTAAAGGAGTTCACATGCCTTTCTCGGCAAAACTCACCTTTGCATGCACTAACAACGAAGCTGAATATGAAGCCTGTATCATTGGTCTCGAAGAAGCCATTGACCTCAGGATCAAGACTTTAATTGTATTTGGAGATTCAGCTTTGGTAATCAATCAGACCAACGGAAAATGGTACACTCACCAAGAGCATCTGATTCCGTACCGTGACTATACGAGAAGATTACTGACTTTCTTCACTACAGTCAAACTTGAGTACATCCCTCGAGACGAAAATCAGTTCACAGATGCTTTGGCTACCATTTCCTCCATGATCAAGGTTCAAGCTGCCAACTTCGTGCCTCGGATTTCGGTATCCAGACTTGACCGACCGACATACGTATTCTCCGTGGACATTGCTAAAGATGATAAGCCTTGGTTCCATGACATCAAATGCTTCTTAGAGGATCAAACATACCCACCTGGGGCATCATCCAATGACAAGAAGACACTAGGAAGGTTGGCTGGTAGTTTCTTCTTGAATGCTGATGGTTCCTTGTACAAAAGAAACTTTGACATGGTACTTCTCAGATGTGTTGACAAGAAAGAGGCAGACTTGCTGATGCACGAGGTGCATGAAGGATCTTTCGGTACCCATGCTGGAGGACATGAAATGGCAAAGAAATTATTAAGATCAGGTTATTACTGGATCACAATGGATGCAGACTGTTGTGCCTATGCCAGGAAGAGTCATAAATGCCAGATTTATGTAGACAAAGTGCATGTACCTCCGAATCCTTTGAATGTAATGTCTTCACCTTGGCCTTTTTCCATGTAGGGCATTGACATGATTGGAAAGATTGAACTGAGTGCTTCGAATGGCCACAGATTCATCCTGGTAGCCATTGATTACTTCACCAAATGGGTTGAAGTAGCTTCATACGCAAACATCACCAGACAAGTGGTAGCCAGATTCCTAAAGAGGGACATCATCTGTCAGTATAGAGTACCCGAGCGAATCATTACTAATAATGGTTCCAATTTGAACAACAAAATGATGGCAGAATTGTGCCAGGACTTCAAAATCCAACACCACAATTCTTCTCCTTACAGGCCAAAGATGAATGGCGCTGTTGAGGTAGCTAACAAGAATATTAAGAAGATCGTGCAGAAGATGGTGGTTACATACAAAGACTGGCATGAAATGCTACCATTTGCCTTGCATGGGTATCGTACCTCGATCAGAACATCCACTGGGGAAACACCATATCAGCTTATGTATGGTATGGAGGCAGTCCTACCTGTTGAAGTTGAATTACCCTCCTTACGGGTATTGATGGATGTCAAACTGAATGAAGCAGAATGGGTCCGGTCTCGGTACAATCAATTGAGTCTGATCAAAGAGAAGAGATTAGCTGCAATCTGTCATGGGCAGTTATATCAGAAGAGAATGAAGAAAGCCTTCGATTAGAAAGTCAAGCTTCGGGAATACCAAGTAGGAGATCTTGTGCTGAAAATACTCCTTCCTCCTCATACAGACCACAGGGGCAAGTGGACTCCGAACTACGATGGTTCGTTCATAGTAAAGAAAGTTTTCTCTGGTAGAGCACTGATGCTCACTACTATGGATGGTGAAGATTTCTTATCTCCTGTGAATTCAGATGCAGTTAAAAAATACTTCGCATAAAATGACCCGCTGGACATAAAAACAGAATGTAAGTCCAGGCAAAAATAGGGCATCCCGGCAAGCCAAAAACAGAATAAAAGACTCGGGAAAAAATAAGGGAAAAATCTAAAAAATGTACACCCGCTGAGTTGAAAAGCCGCATTGGACAACTCAGGCAAAAAGGGGTATCCCGGTGGATTGAAAACCCGAAAGGGCGATTCACGCAAAATACGGGAATAAGCGAACAACTGCATTCTGAATTCGTCTGTATCACTTACAACATGGCAAGCTTCGAAAGGACAAAACATCGTTCAGGATCAGCCTTCTTCAGAAAGCAAGACAAGAAGAAACGTCAAGGTCATATGGGTCATAGCAAACGGAAGCTCACCGGAGCATCGTCAACATTGCCAGCACCTTCATTTTTCTCAATTTTGTAACAATCTCCTCATTTCAGGGGATCTGTTTCTTTGAATGTATTTGCCAATCCAGGGCACCCAGATTAATAAAATCAGAGTTTTCAGTCACACTTCGTCTTGTACATTATTGTTTCGTTTGCAAAATGTCCGATATCCATGATATAATACTTGCATAAAACAGATGTGCCTTTCTAATTACATGCTTGCAGGAAATGTATTTACTCCCAAGAATATCTAACTCCTATGACGGAATCCGGTAAGGGATACCTCGGGACACTTGTGCGTTCCTTTGTCTTAACAGGATTACAGGAGTTCAATGTGCGACATGGGGCATGCCAAACATACTTCCTCCCCTAACAGTATCTGGAATGTTTTTCCCCCAGCGAAGTTGCCAAGGCATCACTTTCCTAACACATCTTCTTCAAGCAACATCAGAAAATGCTCATTTCCCCAGCTGAGTTGTCAAGTCTCCTCATCCTCAGCAGGATCCTCACAGAAATCTCTAGGAAGATCGCTCAAGTGATCTTTCTTCCCCCAACAGAGTGTTAAGGATGAGGGGAACCATCTCCCCACAAAGCTCCAGCCTCTCCCAAGAAGAGCAATGCCTGAAATTCTCACACAACAAAAGTGACGAAAGATTCCTCTGTCCCAGCTGGGATATCTCCTCACTAGATAGGTCTATCAATGATCTAGTCTCCAAGCCGAACCATACATCTTATCAGATCTACCGATGATCTCATCCCCAGCTGGGATATCACTTCTAAGCAGATCAGCCAGAGATCTTCATAGCAACAGGATCTGAATCCTGAACCGGTTTTCTTTTGTATAAACATAGCATAAGCCACATCCCCAAAGCGTAGCATTCCGTCTAATACGGAGCATTATGGAAAAAATCAAACATATTGCATGATCACAAGTCAGGTTCAAGCCAGTCACCTGCAAACACCGCCAACATTCCATCAGCAATGTATATAAAGACTCACAGTCCCCGCAGAGAGCCAAAATGTCCCCTTCGCACTCTCCAATGCAGATACATGCTCCTTTCACCTTTCCCCAGTAAAGTAGCCAGAACATTTTCTATCCAAAGACATGCTCTTCTCGACACTCGTCCAGGTCACCTCATATTTCCCCACAGAAAGCCAAAGCGTCCCCTTTGCACTCTCAAACGCAACACATGTTATACTTTCGACACTCATCCGTATCATATCATCCCCTGCAGATAAAAACCAAACCAATGCTTATACACTCTTTTGACGCCCGTCCGTGTCACCTATCCCCAACACAGTTGCCGAAACACTTGTCTATTATACACTCCTTTCGACACTAGTCCGTATAATCTTCTCCCCACAGGTTTCCAGAATACACTCATAACTTATACACTTTCTCTCCCGATACTCATCTGTATTGTAGTCTTAAGGATGCTCGTCTGCATCTTTAACCTATACACAGCGTCAAACACTTATACCTTTTATTTTGAAAAGCGTAAGCACTCGTTCGTGTTTACCATTCCCCAGCAATTCCCCAGCAAAGCATCTTTTCTATCCGACATTCGTCCTATGTCGTGATATTTTCGGCAGCCGTACCCTGCCAGGTGATCGTCCTTCACCTTCGGATGACCGTCCCTCATCCTTTCTCTAGCGGAGACTCCATTATTGGAACCCTTTTTATCCGACATTCGTCCTATGTCGTGATACTTTCGGTAGTCGTACCCTGCCAGGTGATCGTCCTTCACCTTGGATGACCGTCCCTCATCTTTATCCCCAACAGAGCAGCCGTACCCTGCAGGGTGATCGTCCTTCACCTTTTGATGATCGTCCTTCATCATTTTATCTGATGGTCGTCCCCATCATTGATCTTGTTATCTAACATTCATCCCATGTCATGATAAACCAACAGAGCAGCCGTACCCTGCTAGGTGATCGTCCTTCACCCTTTGATGATCGTCCCTTATGTTTTTATCCGATGGTCGTCCCCATCGTTGATCTTGTTATCTAACATTCGTCCTATGTCATGATAAACCCCAAGAGCAGCCGTACCCTGCTAGGTGATCGTCCTTCACCTCTTGATGGTCGTCATTCATCATGTTTATCCGATGGCCGTCCCCATCGTCGACTTTTTCTCTCTGACATTCATCCTAGAGGGTCCATGTATGTTCAATCATCATTCCAAGAGGGTCCATGTATGTTCAATCATCATTTTATATCCCCCAAAGATCAAGGAAGTCAAAGAATCACAAGAACTTGCAAAGCATGGAAGCAGAGCTAGGGTTTCACTGCACAGATGACCTGAAATTAGGGTTTTGGTTTCAGAGTCCATAACTCCAAATTTTATGGTCATTCTTGTTTCTATTGGTCACAATATGTTATAAGGATCATGTGTACCAAGTTTGATGAAGAAATTCATTGTAGAATTCATTTGTTCACTGGGTAACTTCTTGAGCAAGTCAGAGCAAAATTAGGGCATCTGAGGCCCCCCAACATGGAACCAAAGTGGATTTTTCATCAAATTGGAGTTATATGATCTTTATTTGATCATTGAAGTGTTTGGATGTTCACAAAATTGAAGAAAAGTGAGCTAAACCAAAAGTTGCCAAAAATGGAAATGACTTGTAATGTAAACTTTCCATTTTGGGAAAGTTTTTCAACCTCCTCTTTCTCAACCAAAAATGCTTCAAATGAAAAATTATTGGTCATGAAAGTTGTAGATTGGATCATTCCCTTTTCAAAAAGTACAAGAACAAGTTCTAATTCATTATGGAACTCAAGTTATGGCTTGTCAAAGTTGGCAAAAATCACATAATTTTATAAAATGCACCAAAGAGGATTCTTTGCAAAACCACTTGCCAATTCATTTTGTGACTTCAAACACACTTCTAATCATCATACAAACATTGTACATTGCATAAAACTCAGAATTTCCCAAAGAATTTCAAGATTCCATGCCTTGAACATCAAGAATTCTCAAAGGGGCCAAAACTTCATGAATTTGCAAAACACCACATAAACTTCCATCCACTTGCTGAATTGCCTCAAGACATATTCTATGGACATCCTTGATCCATGATGCGCATGGACAAGCCAATGAGCCAGCTACACCATTGCCCATACCTCAAGTACAACACTTTTGACTTTTTGGCAAAAACACCCATACCAATCACAACAGTCCACCACCCACTCTCTGCCTAATCCAGACTTTACAAGCATGCTCTAAGGATTCATTTTCATAACACACACAAGCCTAACACTCCAAGAACTCAGCATTGCCAAAATCACTCTCTCTTGCAAAAACCTTTGAATCTCTCAGCTCACATACTCAATCTTTACACTTCCTTCACCATTCATCTTAGAATCATAAATTGAACACAAAGAAACCATTAGAACAGCCAAAAACACCCCATACATAAAACATGATTCTTGGCCAGTTCAGTTGCTACAACACAAACCAGCCACTCTCAAGGCCTTTCAAGCATCAAAGCTTCATCAGGAGGTTAAAGGGAGTCATTTTGCATAAAGAAAGTGGCCAGAACTCAAGTTTGGAAAGCTTCATCTCAGGTAGTCATCTCAAATCATTTTTCCAGAACTCCTTTTTTATGTTACAATGTGAAAAAGCATGCTTCACTGATCACTCTGAGCTTTGTATTTTCGAAAATGGTTAAGAAATGAGTTTGTATGAATGTTCTGAAAGTTTTGCCATTTTTAATCTTTCCTTCGAATCTTGAGATTGAGCAAGAATAAATTTGTTTTAGGGGTGGATTTGAGTTCAGGGAGATGAGGGGAGTTGATCTAGAGCTTTAGAGCTCCAGAAATAACCTAGGGTGAGAGTTGGGGATTTTCAGGGGAGAAGGCTGCCGGAGAAGACGACCGGAGCTCTTCTCCAGTGGCCTGAAAGTCATTAACAGTTTTAATTAGGGTTAGGGCATCTTTTGAATCTGGGCCGTTTGATCTCTCTTTCCCGCTTGTAGTGAGTGGACCAGATCTTGTCATTAACTTTAATCCTGGATTTATTAAATAATTAATTAGGTTTAGTTAAGTTTGAATTCAGGCCATAGGATTTGGCGCATGGTCAACCTAGAAACCCCCCAGAATCAATCCCAGCCCTTGATTGCTCATACTTCTGTTTTATTTAATTTTTATTTCAATTTTCCTTATTTGTTTTATAGCATTTATTTAAAATAGCTAGAAATTCCAAAAACATATTTTATTCTGCATTTTACATTCAAATAATTTTCTTCACCTAAAAATATTTTTATTTTTATTTTTTACATTAAAAAATCATTTTTAAAATATTTTAATGTTTATTTTAATTAATTAATGGAAATTAATTAATTAAAATATCATTTAGGTTTCTAAAAATTCCAAAAAAATTCACATTTCATCTTAGGACATTTAGAAACATTGTCATACCATCCATACAAATTTCTTTTTGGTTTTGAACTATCTTTGACAATTTTCTTGAATTTAGGGTTCATAAAATTCCTATTTTTGAACCCTAACTTCAAGAATTCTTTTATGCCTAACCATGAATGGTATGACAATGATTCTTTTTGCATTGATTTTCATTTAACATGTAGTTTCTAGCATAATTTTGTCACAAATTTCTTCTGCATTTTTTATTTGATTTGCATTTTTTCCCTCTAGGTGTCTTAAAACCCTAGATAACTTAGAAAAATCATAACTTCCTTAGGGTTAAGAGTTAGGTCTCCTCCTTTGGGGTGTGATATCATATGGGGTTAGGGTTCCTTTAAGTCCATTTTCAATTTTTTATCTTGTCATTTGCTTCTGTTTTTGGTCTTTGTATCTCATGTTGCATGAAAAAACCTAATTTCTCATCTTCATTTGCATACATCTTGCATATGCATTCATTTAAGAACTTGCCATGACATTTCATGCATTAACATGACATATAAGACATCCTAGAACACATTAGAACCATGATTGATCATTACTTCATCCATTTGACATGTTATGCATTCATTACATTCCATGAGCATGCATGAACTTTCATGCTTCTTACATGTTTCATTTGCATCCTCATCACTTATATGATCATCCATTGCACTTTACATATATTTGCATCATATCTTAGCATCATTTGCATCATTGATATGCTTCTGGTTTTGTTTGGCATCCTTGCATACTTTTCATTTTCATTTTCATTTCATTTCTTTATGCTAACTTTTCAGGTGGTAAGTGTTTTGAGAAGTGAATTTGCCTTCACTTCTCACAATCTCTTCTCATCTCTCTTATGCATTCATTGCTGCATTTTTCTTTTGCTTTAGAGTGAGCTTGCTCATTCATGTTATTACTTCACTTTCTTTCTTCAAGTAACTTATCTTCTTAAGTGAAGTAAGTTAGCTTGTTTCTTCTGCTTCTCCTCCTTTCATCTGCTTCTTCCCTGGTGGCTTTTCTTGAAGATCTCTTGCAAGCCTCATAAACCCTAGGAACACCCAAGCATATAACAATTAGGGTTTTGATTAGTCCCCCATTAGTTTTTCCTTTGTGTTTTCTTTTGTGTCTCTCTTCTCATCTCATAATCAGAGACAAAACCTTTAAGGTTTTAAGGATTTGTGATTAAGATTATGCCTGCATCCTTTTCTTAGGATGGAGTGTGTAACTTTAATCCTAAGTGTTAAACCTTTAATGTGTTTAAATCTCTTAATTAATCCATCTAATAATCACTAAGACAATAAGCTTGTAACTTGGGCCTTGCATTAGGGTTCTAATTCTTCCTTAATTGGTTAAGAAGGACTAACCCTAGTGTTAATGGACAAGTCCCCCTCAAGTTGTCTTACAAACCATAAAATTCACTTCTTAACCTTACCATTAACTAAAATCCACTTTAATAAAGGTTAGTTTTTGTCATAAGGTTAATCCCTAATCATTGATTAAGTTGGGGTATCTTCCTCAGCTTAAATGCTCTCATCTATTATCCTTCTATTAGGATGGTGTAATGGGTCCATCGAATCCTTGATTATGGCTTAAACTCATTACTTAACACTAAACAAAAACTCAAAAACATCTAAATAATCACAAGTAGGTTAATGATCTTAATCCTACATCATGGTAATTAAGTTTGGGGTGCTTACTTCATACTTAAAGTATTCTCATTACCCCTAATCAAAGGGAGGATGTGATGAGTTTACTAACCCTTGGTTTAGGCTTAAAGTTCATTAACTTATGACAAACACAAAAAGCAATAAAAAATTGAAAACATCAAAAACAAACAATAATCGTCTCCTTCGGGATTCTTGTCTCACCTCATTCACTCACAAACGAGAACTCGCTTCTTCCATCTAATGCAAGACAGTTAGCACCTGAGCCAGACAGTTCATACACTTGAGCATAGACAAGCAAGCAGTTCATCAGTCAATTTATCTTTCAGTCTCTTTTAGTCGAACTACGGTGTTCTGAATTCCTCATTGCACGAGAGGATACGTAGGCCTAACTTAATTGTTATCGAACAAAAGTCTATGTATATTCCCTTTCTTCCAGCATTATTCTTTTAAGCCTCATTCTTGAGGAATTTCACTTCACATCTCTTTTGCACTGACACCTGTACATTCTTTTCCAGCTTTTGCACACAGATAGCACTGACACTACCCCTTTAAACACAAACTATCAAGCGTGGATCCCGTCGAGTACGACGGACAATCTGGGTGCTAATACCTTCCCAGGTTGTAACCGACCCCCTTTCTCAGTTTCTCTGGTTCGCGACCGTCTTACCCATCTCTTTCGAGGTTTATGCAGCATTACCTTTCCTTCGGGATAAAAATGTCTAGCTGGCGACTCTTTTCACTTCATCTTCATGTTCTCCTTTCGCCGACCGTTCGCGCTTGTACCGGGATGCAAATATTTGGGAGCGACATAGACTTGAGTCTCAAATGTTTTTATTTTTCTTTATAACTTTTCTTGTTTTTCCTTCATTGTAAGCTCAAGGGGAAATTATATTTTGAAACTTACTAATAAGAGTTTCATTTTTGTTTTCCTTTAACATATTTAAATCCTACATCGTCCTTGAAAACATTTCATATGCATCTACATACCATACCATTGCATAATAGGTTTCCACAACAGGTTTCTTATCTTCTCGCTGTTTATTTCAGCATAAATGGCTCTCAAACTGTCTGTCAAAGATCTTCAAGCTCAAAACACCCAATTTCAAGAGATGATCCAGTACTTGTCCAGGGGACAAGAATAGTTGAAGGTACTCCTAGACAAGAAGAAAAAGAAGACCAGAAAACCAGATGGCTTCATCAAACTAGGTAGGAGGTTCAAAATTCCAATCAATACAGATGATGAGGTTGAAAATCCTGGAGATGAAGATTCTGCGAAAGAAGAAGACAATCTACATGGTACTGTTGGGAATTCTGATTATGAGGAGAATTATTACCATGATTCGACTGATGACGAGAAATATAAGTTGCTGGAAGACCATGTGAATGTCATGGATTGCAGAAGACATTTGGGTTAGATTTTGAAGATTTGAGTTTGATTTATGGAGTTGTCATCCCTATTGGTTTCAAAGTTCCTACTTTTGTGGCATATGATGGTGTTTCATGTCCAAAGTTGCATCTAAGGTCCTAAGTCCGAAGGATCCAGCCACATACTGTAATAGAAAGTTGTGGATTCATTTCAATGGTACTATCAACTTGAGAGTACCAATATTCATACTTGGAATGATCTTGCTGAGGCCTTCTATAAGCAATATCAATATAACTCTAATCTAGCGCCGACTCGCATGCAACTCTAAAGCATGTCCATGGGCTCTAAAGAAATTTTCAAGGAGTATACCCAGAAGTGGAGAGTTCTTGCAAGTAGAGTTCAACCTCCTTTGATTGACAGGGTATTGGTTGACATGTTCATGAGTACGCTGACTGGTCCTTTCTACTGTCATCTAATTAGAAGTTCATCATCTGGTTTCACTGAGCTGATAATGACTGGAGAACATGTGGAAAGTGGAATACGAAGAGGTAAGATACAAATGACTTCCTCTACAAGTACCACCAAGAAGCCCTCTAATGGGAAGAAAGAATCTAATGTTGTGTACGACCAACAGGGTCATAAGAGCAACCATACCAATATGCGGGAGCAGTGTTGATCTCTAATCCTACACCTGCGCAACAGAATAATCAACCTAAGCAAGGTACACCTAGGAATCAATTCACCAAGATCAATATGTCATTGACTCAGGCTCTGCAACATATGTTGAAAGGAGAGCTGATTATTTTGAGGGACCCTTCTCAGAATCCCAATACTACCTCTCCTCATTATAATCCCAATATAAGGTGTGCATATCAATCCAACTACCCCGAACATGATACTAATAACTGTTGGGTGTTGAAGAATAAAATTCAGGATATGATTGATGCTGGAGAAATTGAGTTTGATCCTCCTGAGACTCCTAATGTGATTACCGCTCCTATGCCCAAACATGAGAAGTCTGTTAATGTTGTTGATGATGGTTCTTATGTTTATACGGTGACTGATTTGACTACTCCTTTGTCCATTATTAAGAAGAAGCTGTTGCAAGTCGGTTTATTTCCAAGCTACAATGAAGATTGTTTTTACTGTGCCTTTTAATCCAATGGTTATTAGAAGCTGAAAGAAGGTATTCATCGTTTGATGGACAACCATACTATATTGTTTGAGAAGAGTCCCTCTATAGAGAATTTATGTGAAGGTTTGTACCAAGGTCTGAAGCTTGAAGACATGTTTGTGGTTACTAAAATTCCTGTGAGGATCACTTCAAAGGGTCCTGTAAAGATTACTGTTGAGCCAAAAGTGTCTCCCATGATTATTACTACTCCTGGTCCAATTCCATATTCTTCTGACAAGGCTATCCCTTGGAATTATGATGCTGATGTTTATATCCATGGTGTCAAGCAAGAACCTTTAACTGATATACCTGCTGAAGATACTAATCCTAAAATTGACAATATTGTTGGGACTAGTAAGGTTACTCGAAGTGGAAGGATTTTCTCTCCAAAAGACATTTCAAAGACTGTTGTTACTCTAGTTTGTATCTCCAACTTTGGGCCAAGTGTTGAAGATCGAGGCAATGTGTAAACACCCCAAATTTGCCCTCACTCATTCACACCATGGCTTGTGATCATCTCATATGCATAAACACAATCATATCACCTCATATTACATTTTTGATTCACTGCATAGTTTCTAAGTCATCTGCACCTAGGGTTTGTGATCTGAGCAATCCCAAAGCTTTTTGAGCCACTCCAAAGTTCACCAATCAATTCAAAGGGGTCTACATGTGTTCAAGTATCATATTACATCCCCTCAAAGTCAAGATTTCAAAGGAATCACAAGAACTAGGGTTTGAGTGGATGCAGAGCCAGGTTTGACTGCACAGTTGACCTAAAATTAGGGTTTTGGTTTCAGAGGCCATGACTCCAAATTTTTTGGTCATTATTGTTTCCATTGGTCTCTATATGGCATAGGGAGTATGCATATCAATTTTCATGAAGAAATTCCATGGGGAAGTCATCTGATCATGAGTTGACTTTTCAGACAAGTCAGTGCAAAATCAGGGCGTCTGAGGCCCCCAATGACCCAACCAATGGGAATTCTTCATCATTTTGAGTGTATATGATCTTTATTTGATCATGGAAGAAGGTTGAAGTTCATAAAAATCAAGAATTTGGGAAGTTTTGCAAATGTTGACTTTTTGGGCATAGTTGACTTTTCAAGAATGCCTCATTTTTGGTCATTTTTCAAGCCTTAATTCTTGATCCAAAAATGCTTCAAATGGAAAAACTTTGGTCATGAAAGTTGTAGATTACATCTTTCCCTTTTCAAAAAGTACAAGAACATGATCTAATTCATTTTGGATCAAAAGTTATGGTGTGACAAAGTTGGCAAGAATCATTGATTTTCAAGATATGCACCAAGTGTGAAAATTGCAAAATCATGTACTAAGGCAAATTGCAACTTCTAATTGGCATCAAACCATCACATAAACATCATGTAAGTCCTAAAATTCAGAATGGACTAGGCATTGCTCATGTTTCATGGCTTTTGGGACAAGATCTTTCCATATGAACCAAAAAGCAAGCAACTTGCAAAATCATCATGATCACTTCACCCACTTGCTGCATTGGCCCTTGAACCAAGCTAGCCCTTTCCCCTCATCTTGCTGCGCATCACACAGCCCATGTACTAGCCTAGAAGCTGCCCATACTTTCTCTTACAAAGAAGTTGACATTTTGCAAAAGGTGACTTACCTATCACAGCAGGCCATGTCACATCCCCTGACCTATGGGATTAAAAAATACTTTCCATATGCTGGCCATAACACAAAAGAAGCAAGGCTGAAACCTCATATAGCAACACATTCACAAAACACACCCCAGCTGCATTTTGCTTCGAATCTCTCTGCCCAGCCACAAAACACTCAAACCATTTTCACCAAGCATCTCACCATGATTCATTGAGAAGAAACCAGCCAAGAGCCAGGCCTGAAACCAACCACAAAACCACTTCACCATTTTCACCTCAGCCTGCATTTCTCTTCGAATCACCTTCCACAGCTTACAAACATCCAAACAAACTTTACAAAGCTTCTCCACTCATCATCTGGACCACAAACAACCCTTCACCATTGCCAGAAACAGCCTGAAACTCCATTGCCATTTTCAACTGAGCTTGAGTAGAAGCTGCTCAAACTCTTCATTCAGCCAACATAAATTCCTCTTGAGCATTCAAGCATCACCAGAGGGTTAAGTGGAGTGGTTTTCATCAAGAGGAGAGGCCAGAAAGTCATCAGAGTGAAAGCTTCGAATCTCAGGTAGCTCCAAAATTATTTTTCCAGAAATCGTTTTTCATGTTATAAACTTGTTCTCTATGCTTCACTGGGTATCCTGGAGCTTTTGGTTTTTGAAATGGTGTTGAAATGAGTATTTAATTAGCTTCTGAAACTCTGTGACCTAGAAATTTGTTTTGCTCGATTCATGAATTTGAGGAAGAATAAATTTGTTTTGACTTAGGGTTTTAATTCAGGGGATCATGGGAATCATTTCTGTATGCTTAGGTTTCATTTTTGTTACATTTTGAGGGAGTTTGGAGATTTTCAGGTGGACTTCCCACCGGAGAAGACGACCGGAGGTCTTCTCCGGCCACCTGAAAATAATTAGGGCATAACCCCTGTAATTAAGACCATTTGAATCTAGAGCGTTGGATGCGTTGAAATGTTTGACTTGCCGCGCGTGTGGACGGTCCAGATTTGTCATTAAGCCCTAATCTTCATTATTTATTTAATTAATTGAGTTTAAGTCAGTTTAAACGTGGGCCACAGGATCTGGCGCGTAGTCAATGCCCCCAAGCCCAGATTGAATCCCAGCCACCCGTCCTGCATACTTCTCCTTTTATTTATTTTAATTCCATTTCTTTTCATTTTATTTTCACAATTAATTTAAAATAGTAAAAAAGGTTTAAAAATTATGAAACTTTTTCTCTTGAGTTTTATCAATTTTTATAACACAAAAATATTTTCATTTTATTTTTTATCATTAAAAAAGTATTTTTAAATATTTAAAAGATTATTTTTAATTGATTAATGGAAATTAATTTATTAAAAATACTTTTAAGTATCTAAAAATCACCAAAAAAATTCATGAAATGTTCTAAGACATTTAGAAACATTGTCCAACCTTCAAACCAAATTTCTTTTTTGATCTTGATGCATTTTGAGAATTTTTCATTGAATTAAAATCATTTTTGTGCATTAATTTGATCCAAAGTTCAAAAATTCATTTCTGCCTATTCATGAAGAGTTGGACATTGATTCTTCTTGCATTGCATTGTGTTTAGCATGTAGTTTCTAGGATTAAATGGCCATGATTTGATCTTGCATTTTCAATTTGTTTGGCATTTCTCTTGTTTAAGAACCCTAAAAACCTTAATAACTTAGAAAAATCATAACTTGAGTTTGGTTAAGAGTTGAGACCTCCTCTTTGGACTTTGGTTTAGTATAGGGTTAGGGATCCTTTGTGTGGCATTTTCCATTTTTTTTATCCTAGGGTTTGCTTCTGTTTTTGGTTTTTGTTTGTTGTTTGGTTCATAAACCCTAATTTGGGCTTTCTTTTGCATCCTTCTTGCATTCTTTTGCATAACATGACTTGCCATGACATTTCAAGCATCCATGTGGTTCATTTGACATCATAAGACATGTAGAAAGCATGTTTGATCATTGCATCCCATATTTGCCATTTTGTTTGCCATGTATGTTTCATAACTTCTCATGTAAGTTCATGCTCCTTAACTTGCATCACTTGCATTCATGATCTTGTATGAACATCTCCATGCCTTGCCTCATGTTTGTAACATCTTCATAGCATCATTATCATCATCAACATGCTTCTGGTTTTGTTTTTCATCATATCACTTCATCTCATTTGGCATTGCATTGCATTTCTTTTCTAACATTTCAGGTGGTAAGTGATGTTGAGAAGTGAATTTGCCTTCACTTCTCATATCTTTTCTTTTCATCTCTCTTGCATCCATTTCTGCATTTCCATATGTGTTTGAGATTGAGCTTGCTCATTCTTGTTTCTCTCACTTTCTTTCTTCAAGTGACTTGACTTCTTGAATGAAGCAAGTTGCTTTGCTTCTCTTGATCCTTTCATCTGCTTCCTGGTGATTCCATTGAAGACTTCTTTTGAAAACCTCACAAACCTTAGGAACAACCAAGCATGACAATGATTAGGGTTTTGTTTAGTCTCCCCTCTTAGTTTTCACCTTTGTGTCTCTTTGAGTCTTCTCTTCTCATCTCATAATCAGGGACTAAACCCTAAAGGCTTTAAGGCTTTGTGATTAAGTTTATGCCTGCATCCTTCTCTTAGGATGGAGTGTATAACTTTAATCTTAAGTGTTAAACCCTTAATGTGTTTAAATCCCTTAATCAATCCACTTAATAATCACCAAGACATCACACTTGTAACTTGGGCCTTGCATTAGGTTTCTAATTCTTCCTTAATTGGTTAAGAAGGACTAACCCTAGTGTTAATGGACAAGTCCCCCTCAAGTGGTCTTACAAACCATAAAACTCACTTATTCATCATATCATTAACTAAAATCCACTTAATCAAAGGCTTGTTTTGTCATGAGTTTAATCCCTAATCATGGATTAAGTTGAGGAGCTTTCCTCAGCTTAAACATTCTCATCTATTATCCTTCTATTAGGATGGTGTAACGGGTCTGTTTAATCCTTGATTATGGCTTAACCTCATTACTCAACACTAAACAAAAACAACAAAAACATCTAATTAATCACAAGTAGGTTAATGATCTCAATCCTATATCAAAGGTGATTAAGTGTGAGAAGCTGACTTCACACTTAAGGTATTCTCATTACCCTTAATCAGAGGGAAGATGTGATGAGTCTACTAAATCCATTGGTTTAGGCTTAAGCTCATTAACTTATGACAAAATCCAAAAGCAATAAAAGACTGAAAACTCAAAAAAAACAAGCAATAATCGTCTCCTCCGGGATTCTTTTCTCATCATCTTCACTCATAAGCGAGAACTTGCTTCTTCCGTCTAATGCAAGACAGTTTGCACCTGAGCCAGACAGGTCATACACTTGAGCATAAGACAAGTAAGCAGTTCACAAGTCAATTCATCTTTCAGTCTCTTTGGGTCGAACTACGGTGTTCTGACTTCCTCATTGCACGAGAGGATACGTAGGCATAACTTAACAGTTATCGAACAAAAGTCTCTGTATATTCCCCCTCCTTCCAGTTTCATTCTTTTAGCCTCATGATCTTGAGCCTCTTATTCTTGTTCCTACACTGACACTGTACATTTATACACTTCACTTCTCTTACACTGACACATGTACATCTTTCCAGCTCTTTTATGCACAAATTGCACTGACACTACCCCTTTAAAGCACAAATCTTTTAAGCGTGGATCCCGTCGAGTACGGTGGACAATCTGGGTGCTAATACCTTCCCAGGTTGTAACCAACCCCCTTTCTCAGTCTCTCTGGTTCGCAACCGTCTTATCCATCTTTTTCTAGGTCTATGCAGCATTACCTTTCCTCCGGGATAAAAATGCCTAGCTGGCGACTCTATTCATCTCCAGTGAGTTCACGGCTGTGTGTTCTCATTGTCCCTCTCGCCGACCGTTCGCGTCTGTACCTTCATCTGACCTAGTTTCATTTGTCGGGAGCGACAGCTTGGCGACTCTGCTGGGGAATTATTATTTTGCAACCAGGGCTTCTGGTTCTTTTTGTGGGTTCCTCCTAGCGCTTGTTTGATTTGTGTTTATTAGGGGTGTTATGTGCTATTTGTGTTTGTATATTTGCTTTATTTACTGCTTTCTGTACAGTTTTATTTATTGCTCTCTTTACAGTTTTTCATATATCATACTGTCATGCTGGCTGGATCTGGTTTTGTTTTGGTGGGTGGGGTTCTATTGAGAGTTAAGGTCCTATACCTGGGACCTGAGTGACACCTAGGCTAGAGTGAATCATATTCTTTCCCATTCCATTTCGGTCTGGTGCGGGAATATGAAACACGGTTCAGATATGGGTTTCTTCTTGAGAACTCTGTGTTGCAGATTTCCTGCAATGCTAGGGCTATCTGGGAAGCCTGCTAAGTCTGGATGACCTTTTAGTATTGACCTTCAGAAACTGAGGCGAATTAGAGGAGGAATTGTTATGGTTATTGTAAACACTATACCTCCGGGTTAGAAGTGTTTACACTTCTCATAACTGATCCAAGTCTGAGGATCCTTGTTTTAGAACACCACCTGTGAGGGGGTTGGGCTGTTTACAGGTTTGCAGGTACCTTGACCTCAGAATACCCTGTTACTTTGACTTGATTAAGAATACTCCATGTTGGGACAATTCTTGTGATTCTAAAACCCTGGACATGTGGCTCTTTATTTGAGCCCCCCACCCTGGTTACTGGATTTATAGACCTCCATCTGGAATTCTTGAACACACATGGACCTATATCAGGGCATTTTGATCAGATCCAGCTCAGTCACAGACCCTTGCATATCATTTGCATACATGATCATTGCATCATATTGACATTTGCTTATTTGTTTCAGGGTATCCATCTTCATTTGGTTTTGGTTTTGACCCCATCTTCTGTATTGACCTATCTTCACCAGCATCTGTTTCAGCTATCTCCTGCACCAGCCAATCAGTGGCCCTCTTTTCAGTATCTTCATCAGCACTTGTCTCTACTCAGTCTTCAGCATCATGGCTCCTAAAAAGAGCAACATCACTTACCACTTCTTCCAACCAGAGTTATCAGACATCAGGAGGATTCAGACCCTGATCACTCCAGATCACATACCTTTGTTCAGGGAACATTATGGAGATATACTAGATATGGTTATGGATCTGGATCCATCACAGAGGAGCCTCATTCACACCTGCATTCAGTTCTATGATCCCCCACTGAGATGTTTCACCTTTCAAGACTTTCAGTTGGGCCCCTTATTGGAAGAGTACTCCTCATTAGTTGGTATGCCTATCAGGAGAGAAATTCCTTTCAACCCTGAGATGGTCTTTCCTGCTAATGGAGAAGTAGCAAAAGCTTTGCATCTGGAACCTGTTTTGATTGAGCAGCATATGACCTCTAAAGCTGGAATCCCTGGTTTTCATCTGGATTTCTTGATCTCTCAAGCTACCCTGAAAGCTTCTTTAGGAGAGTGGAAAGCTGTTTGTGCATTATTGGCCTTGAGTATATATGGAATTGTATTGTTTGCAGATGAGCCTCGATTCATTAGCAAGAATGCAATCCATCTTTTCATCTTGAAGAACCCAGTGCCCACTTTATTGGGGGATCTCTACTACTCAGTGCATCAGAGGAATGAAAAGCAGAAGGGAAGATTAGTAAGGTGTTGTGCTCCATTGTTTCACACTTGGCTCCTCAAGCATCTACCCAGGACAGATGCATTTTTGAACCCTCATCAGCAGAGCAACTGGGCTAAGAGACTCACTGTTCTAACTTCAGCTGACATCAGATGGTGCACTCAGAGCACCAAGGGCAGGGATATCATCACCAGCTGTGGGCATTTTCCTAATGTGCCCCTAATAGGAGTTAAGGGTAGTATTAATTACAACCCTCTGCTGTTCAGGAGGCAACTAGGCTATGCACTGGTCCATACTCCTAAGGCACAGGACTTGGTGGAAACTCTTTACTGTGAGAACAAGATTAATCTGACTGTTGTTAGGCAGGCTGCCTGGGCCTGGGATAATGTTCAAACTAAGGGAGTAACCATTTTGGGGAAGTGCAATAATGTGGCATCAGCACAATATTATGAATGGTCCCGTGCCAGGGCCCAGTTCTCTGGGATGCCCTTTACCATAGAAGACATGCCTGAGTCATCTTCAGCACCACCCCCTGCCACTATCAGTTTGGAGGAGTATGAGAGTTTGAAGGAAAGAAATGAGAAGTTAACCCAAGCTTTGCAGAAGACCCTCTGGGAGAGGAGTGAAGGTATGAGGGAGATTGAGAGGTTGGAGAAATTAAGAGTAGAGCATCTGACTAAGATTGAGAAGTCTGGGGATTATATCAAAAAGTCTAAAGCTGGAGAACAAATTCTGAAGAATGCTTGCAAGGAAGCCCAGTTCCAGAGAGCAAGGACAAACTCGTATTTGAAGGAGAGTCAAGCCCGGTGGGTCAGGATCACCGAGGCTCGTACCCTGGAAGACAAGAGAGTTCAAGACAAGATGGAGCAACTGGAAGCAAGTGCAAAAGAACAACAAGAAGCCCTGGCAGCAGCCCAGAGGGAGATATCAGAGCTGAAAATCAAAGCAGGGGTGAAGAGGTCCAAAGAGCAAACTCAGCACAAGAAGCTAACAGCAGCTGTTACAACCCGGAATCTCCTCATCAGGAATCTCACGGAGCGTCCGGCTGATCCTGTGACCGAAGCACTTCTCAAGGAAGTTCGCGAGGATGAGTTTGGTCTTGGTGTTTGACCATTTGTTTGTTGTTGCTTTCTTTCCATGTACTTTTATTTTGTACTGTATTTTGACCCCTTAGAGGGCTTGTGTTGTAAAATGAACAAGTTGTATTATTCCACCTCCTGTAATATATTTGTGTTAGTTTGCTTCATCTGAGTTTTCTTCGGAAGCAACATCAACAGCATCTTCAAGGGTCTGGAAGGGTCAAAACTGAAGGCCGAACCGGATACCGTGAGAACAAATAAGCATAACTGCATTGCATGCTAACCCTTTGTTTGTTTTGTAGGTTTTTGTTTTGTTGTTGCTAACCTCTGTTGTGATGCCTCAGGAACTATTGCTAGGCGCCGGGTATTTCCCCTCAACCGTCCGCACCGTTATCCAACCCGAAACAACCTTCCGGGAATTCAAATGGATCAGATGCAGCAAGACCTTACTGAGGTCAGAAATCAAATGGCAAATGAAAGGCTAGAAATGAGGAATCAAATGACTCAGTTTATGGAAGTTATGAACAACATGGCTCAGAGCCAGGAAAGATTGAGGGCCATGGTGGAAAGGCAGAATCAAGAAGATCCACATATAGGGACTGCCGGTACCAGTAACAATGAAAGGGTACAACCTCATGTCAACCCTCCGGTATTTGGGCCACACCTCCATCCTGAGGTCAATATTCCTGCAAATGTTCAAGGGACTGCCACTGCAGCCAGGGTACTTCAAGAAGACCCCCAAGAGGACCAGTTTACAGTAATGGGTGCTGGGGAAGAAGCTTATGATAGAAGGTTGGATGAGATAGCTGAGAAATTGAGGTCCTTAGAATCTCAAAACTCTTTGGGCTTCGATGTCATGGATATGGGCTTGGTAGACGGGGTCAGTATCCCCCATAAGTTTAAGCCTCCTTGTTTTGAAAAATACAACAGGACTTCATGCCCCCGGACTCATTTACAGTCATTTCTGGGAAGGCTGAAGGCCTATACAATGGATGAGAAGCTCTGGATGTTCTATTTCGAAGACAGCTTAACTGGAGCGTCAAGAGAATGGTACTCTCACTTAACAAGGGCAACTATTAGATGCTGGAAGGACCTGGCAGAGGCCTTCATCAGACAGTATCAGTATAACTTAGATATGGCACCCAACAGGACTCTCCTAATGGGAATGTCACAGTCGTCAAGGGAAAGTTTCCGAGAATATGCCCAGAGATGGAGGCAACTGGCTGCTGCTGTTCAGCCCCCTATGTCTGAACGGGAAATGGCAGATATGTTCATGAACACCCTTCAGGGAACATATATTGACAGGCTGGCTGCTTTCTCTTCCACTAGCTTTGCAGATGTTGTCATAGCTGGGGAGAGAATCGAAAGCCTATTGAAGATGGGTAAGATTTCAGACAACGGTGCAAGCTCGTCCAGTAGTACAAGAAAGCCTTTTGCAGGCCCAAGAAGAACTGGCGAGACCAATGCCATCCACACCAACAGGGGCAGGCCCCATTATGTTCCAAGGTCAATAGCAGCAGTCACCATTCCTGCTCCAGCTCATCCACAACCAGTCTATCAACCTCCTCAGCAGAACTATCAGCCGCAACCTCAGTACCATCAGCAAAATCAGTATCCTCCAAGGAATTACAACAATAGCAGCACCAACAACAACAGTCAACAAAGGCCATTCCAACAGAGGCCATCTCAAGCTAACAGGGTGATCGATCCGATCCCTATGCCATATGCTACCCTGCTGCCACAACTCCTGAAACTCAATCTAGTTGAGCTAAGGACGCTGGCACCTCTAGATCCCAACAGTCTACCAAGGAATTATGACTCCAACGCTAGGTGTGCCTTTCATTCGAACGCACCTGGCCACAGTACAGAAAAGTGCAGAGCCCTGCATATGAAGGTACAAGACCTGGTAGACTCGAAAGCTCTGAATTTCGCACCACCACCCAATGTAAATAAGAACCCGATGCCAAACCACGGTGGTCCTAGAATTAACGCTATTGAAGAAGACAAACCGTCTTATTTAATAACGAGTGTGGGACAGATCAGGACACCGTTGGTAGAAATCAAGGCTCAGCTCCTGGAATGTCAAATGTTCCCAGGGTGTGAGTTGGGTTGTGCTTACTGAAATACCTCAGTAAATGGGTGCGATAATTTGAGGAATGGCATAGACAGCCTTATTCAGAGTGGCCAACTCCAGATCACTACATCATTTCCAACAAATCCAGCAATCTCATCAGCAACGGTTTCAGAACCTCCTACAACTGCAGCAACCATTGTTCCTGACAATTCTTCGGCTTCATCAACAAGTACTTCATCTGTCTTCTCAACTGATCAGTTTTCAACAATTTCTCCTGCTACAACTTCAGCTTAATTCCATTTTGAATCTCCTACAACGACAACATCCATCCTTCCGCCAATGTCTCCTACAACTCCAGCAACAAATCATGAAGATGTCTCAACTGTCACCATATTCTACGATCCTGAAAACAACTCCGTCCACAACTCAGAAGGTGCTGCTCCCACTAGGGCACCAGTTACAATTTATTACGATCCACAAACTATTACCGTTCCTTCAACAGCTGCAATCAGTCCAGTCACCATCACGGTGCCTGGACCCGTACCTTATGAAAGCAGTAACGCCATCCCCTGGCATTACGGCTCTGACTTGTACTGTGAAGGACAAAGAATCACTTTTGAATCATCAACCCCTGCACTACAAATTGACAATGTGGGAGGAGGCGGAGGCTTCACTCGAAGCGGACGTCTTTTCGCTCCACAAATTCAGAGACCCACAGCCGAAGCAGAGGCTGCTGCCAAGGCAAAAGGGAAGAGCCCTGTGCAGGAAGATCAAGCTGTCAAGGAAGCTTTGAAGACACCATTCGATCAAGAGGTTGATGAGTTCATGCGAATCATCAAAAAGAGTGATTATAAAATTGTGGATCAGCTTCACCAGACGCCATCCAAGATCTCTATCCTCTCACTGCTTATGTGCTCCGAAGCCCATCGGAATGCACTACTCAAAGTCCTGCACGCAGCTTACGTGCCTGAAGAGATCACTGTCAATCAGCTGGAGGCAGTAGTTGGAAGTGTTAATGCTAGTCACGGACTAGGGTTCACCAATACTGATTTGACAACGGAAGGCCGCAACCACAACAAAGCCTTGCACATAACCATGGAATGCAAAGGTGCTGTCCTTTCACATGTGCTGGTAGACACGGGGTCATCCCTCAATGTCTTACCTAAGAAGGCCTTGGTGAAGCTAGAATATGACGGATTGGCGTTGAGACCCAGCAACCTGGTGGTGAGAGCTTTTGATGGCTCAAAGAGATCGGTTCTGGGAGAGATTGAGCTGCCCGTAACGATTGGCCCGCAGACCTTTAAAACTATCTTTTATGTGATGGACATTCAGCCCGCCTACAGCTGTTTGTTGGGTAGACCTTGGATTCACGCCGCCGGCGCAATAACGTCTACCCTTCACCAAAAGTTAAAATTTGAATGGGAAGGCCAAGTTGTTACAATCTGTGGGGAAGAGGATATATTTGTTAGCCATCTGGCTACTTATAAGTATATTGAAATGGATGGGGAGATCCATGAAACAATGAGCCAAGGGTTTGAAGCCTTGAATGTGAACGAAACATCTGCTGTGCCTGGTACTTCAATATCATCATACCAACAAGCCCGGAAGGTTGTTGAGGAAGGAACTGCCCAAGGCTGGGGCAAGCTACTACCGGTGGAGAAGAAAGAAGACAGATTTGGGTTGGGTTACAAACCAACTCAACAAGATCAAGCAGCGGCTGCGAAAGAGCCCAATTTTGTGAGTGGGGGAATGCTTACCCCTGATGTTATCAACTGTCTGGAAGACGAACTGGAAGAAGAACGCAACCTGGAAAGCTGGATTCGTCCAAAGATCCCGGGGAGCAGTATCTCGAACTGGTCTTCCCAGGAAATCATAAGAGTTACTCATGCAGAGTAATTATTATTTCTTGTATTTTTATAAGCATGCATCAAAGTCTTGCATCTTGCCCAAGATGACAAGACTCATTTTGTAATCGGGCCATCTGTACTTTTTGTGCAAACAAGATTAATTAATGAAATATCAGACATCTTTTTGCAAACGAGTCTTTTTCTTTTCGTTCACTGTTTTTCCATTTTTCTTTTTGTACAAAAAATAAATGGCGGTGTTTTCAAAATGACAACTTCATTTCACTTTTCTAAATAAGACTAAAATCAGATCACTAAAATGAACAAACTTAACCCTTGCAGAGAGTGCCTTCCAGACAGCACCGACAACAGCACGGCTATGACTTCGTATGACTTTGACAATCCAATCAATCAAGCTGGTGAAGGGGTTGATGAAGAATATGAGCTTCCTGAAGAGCTAGCCAGGTTGTTAAGACAAGAGGAAAAGGTTATTACTCCTCACCAGGAGGAGGTTGAAGTGATCAATCTTGGTACAGGTGAAGACGTGAAAGAAGTTAGAATCGGGGCCTGCCTGCAAGACTCAGTGAAGAGACAACTGATAGACCTACTTCAAGAGTATGTAGATGTGTTTGCTTGGTCGTATCAAGACATGCCAGGGTTGGATACCGACATTGTTGTGCACAAGCTGCCTTTGAGGGAAGAGTGCCCACCGGTCAAACAGAAATTGCGCCGTACTCGCCCAGACATGGCTATGAAAATCAAAGAGGAGGTACAAAAGCAATGGGACGCCGGATTCCTTGCTGTAACTAGCTATCCGCCGTGGGTTGCTAATATAGTACCGGTGCCTAAGAAAGACGGCAAAGTAAGGATGTGTGTTGACTACCGGGATCTGAACAGAGCTAGCCCGAAAGATGACTTCCCTTTACCTCACATTGATGTATTGGTGGATAATACGGCTCAGTTCTCGGTATTCTCCTTCATGGACGGATTTTCAGGATATAATCAGATTAAGATGTCACCTGAAGACATGGAGAAGACAACCTTCATCACACCCTGGGGCACGTTCTGCTACAAAGTGATGCCATTCGGACTGAAGAATGCTGGTGCAACATATCAACGGGCTATGGTGACACTATTCCACGATATGATCCATAAGGAAATAGAGTGTTATGTGGATGATATGATTGCCAAGTCCCTCACTGAAGAAGAACATCTGGTAAATTTGCTCAAATTGTTCAAGCGTCTGAGGAAGTACCAACTGAAGTTGAACCCCAACAAATGCACATTCGGGGTGCGATCCGGTAAGCTGCTAGGCTTTATTGTAAGCGAGAGAGGGATTGAAGTGGACCCTGATAAAGTCAAAGCTATACAAGAGATGCCTGCACCGAAAACTGAGAAAGAAGTTCGAGGGTTCTTAGGTCGATTGAACTACATCTCACGGTTCATATCTCACCTCACAGCAACTTGTGAACCCTTGTTCAAGCTGTTAAGAAAAGAACAGACGGTCAGGTGGAATGAAGACTGCCAGAAGGCTTTTGACAAGATCAAGGAATATCTGCAAGAACCTCCAATCCTCATGCCTCCAGTTGAAGGAAGACCTCTGATCATGTACTTGACAGTATTAGAAGAGTCGATGGGGTGTGTGCTGGGCCAGCATGACGAGTCTGGTCGAAAAGAGTATGCAATATACTACCTAAGCAAAAAGTTTACCGACTGTGAACAACGTTATTCACTGCTCGAGAAAACTTGATGTGCTTTAGCGTGGGCTGCTCGCCGACTGAGGCAGTATATGTTGACCCACACTACTTTGTTGATATCAAAAATGGACCCAGTTAAGTACATTTTCGAGAAGCCAGCGCTCACCGGACGGGTAGCAAGATGGCAAATGATTCTTACAGAATATGACATCCAATACACATCTCAGAAAGCCATCAAGGGCAGTGTATTGTCTGAATATCTTGCTGAGCAACCCATTGATGATTACCAACCTATGAGATTTGACTTCCCTGATGAAGACATCATGTTCATAAAAGCAAAAGATCATGAAGAGCCTGTTCATACTGAAGGGCCTGACCCAGAAGAAGAATGGACTATGATGTTTGATGGGGCTGTTAACATGAATGGTCGTGGTGTTGGTGCAGTACTCATTACACCTAAAGGAGTTCACATGCCTTTCTCGGCAAAACTCACTTTCAACTGCACTAACAACGAAGCTGAATACGAAGCTTGCATTATGGGTCTTGAGGAAGCCATTGACCTCAGGATCAAGACATTGACCGTATTCGGAGATTCAGCTCTGGTAATCAATCAGACCAACGGCAAATGGTATACACACCAGGATCATCTGATACCTTACAGGGATTATACAAGGAGGTTAATGACTTTCTTCACAACAGTCAGGCTTGAGTATATCCCTCGGGACGAGAATCAGTTTGCAGATGCTCTTGCTACCATTTCATCCATGATCAAAGTTCAAGCTGCTAACTTTGTACCTCGGATTTCAGTGTCCAGACTCGACAGGCCGGCATATGTATTTGCAGCAGACGTTGTCAAAGATGATAAGCCCTGGTTCCATGACATTAAATGCTTCTTGGAGGATCAAACATACCCACCTGGGGCATCTTCCAATGATAAGAAGACTTTAAGAAGGCTTGCTGGTAGTTTCTTTCTGAACACTGATGGATCTCTATACAAAAGGAACTTTGATATGGTACTCCTCAGATGTGTTGACAAGACGGAAGCAGGTTTGCTGATGCATGAAGTGCACGAAGGCTCCTTTGGTACCCATGCTGGAGGGCATGCCATGGCTAAGAAGTTGTAAAGATCGGGTTATTACTGGATCACAATGGATGCAGACTGTTGTGCCTATGCCAGGAAATGCCACAAATGCCAGATCTACGCAGATAAAGTGCATGTGCCTCCCAATCCTTTGAACATAATGTCTTCACCCTGGCCCTTTGCTATGTGGGGCATTGATATGATTGGCAAGATTGAGCCGACTGCTTCAAACGGCCACAGATTCATTCTGGTCGCTATTGACTATTTCACCAAGTGGGTTGAAGCAGCCTCATATGCAAACGTCACAAGACAAGTGGTAGCCAGATTTCTGAAAAGAGATATCATCTGTCGATATGGAGTTCCCGAGCGAATCATTACTGATAATGGTTCCAATCTAAACAACAAGATGATGGCAGAGCTATGCCGGGACTTCAAGATCCAACATCACAATTCTTCTCCTTACAGGCCGAAGATGAATGGCGCTGTTGAAGCAGCAAATAAGAATATCAAGAAGATTGTGCAGAAGATGGTAGTCACATACAAAGATTGGCATGAAATGCTACCGTTTGCCTTGCATGGGTACCGCACGTCAATCAGAACGTCCACTGGGGCAACACCGTATCAACTTGTGTATGGTATGGAGGCAGTCCTACCTGTTGAAGTTGAACTACCCTCTTTACGAGTATTGATGGATGTTAAACTGAGTGAAGCAGAATGGGTTCGGGCCCGATACGAACAACTGAGTCTGATCGAAGAGAAAAGATTGGCTGCAATCTGTCATGGACAGTTATATCAGAAGAGAATGAAGAGAGCCTTCGATCAGAAAGTCAGGCACCGAGAGTACCAAGTAGGAGATCTTGTGCTGAAAAGAATCCTCCCTCCTCATACAGACCACAGGGGCAAATGGACTCCAAATTATGAAGGACCATTCGTGGTAAAGAAAGTTTTCTCTGGTGGAGCACTGATGCTCAGCACCATGGATGGTGAAGATTTCCCGTCCCCTGTGAATTCAGATGCAGTTAAAAAATACTTCGCATAAAATGACCCGCTGGACACAAAAACAGAATGGAAGTCCAGGCAAAAATAGGGCATCCCGGCGAGTCAAAAACAGAATAAAAGACTCGGGCAAAAATAAGGGAAAATAAATGAAAAAATGTACACCCGCTGAGTTGAAAAGCCGCATTGGACAGCTCAGGCAAAAATGGGTATCCCGATGGATTGAAAACCCGAAAGGGCGATTCATGCAAAATAAGGGAATAAGCGAACAACTGCATTCTGAGTTCGTCTGTATCATCTACAACTTGGTAAGCTTCAACAGGATCAAGCTTCAATCAGAATCAGCCTTCTTCAGAAAGAAAGGTGAGAAGAACGTCAATTGTCATACGAGTCATAGCAGAAGGGGAAGCTCACTAAAGCGTCGTCAACATTGCCAGCATTTTGTTTCTCAATTTGTAACAATCTCCTCATTTCAGGGGATATGTTCCTTTGACTGTATCTCGCCAATTCAGGGCATGTGAATTAATAAAATCAGATTTTCAGTCATGTCTCGTTTTATACATTTTATTTGCAAAAAATGTCTGATGTCTTAAAAGAAAAAAACTGATTGCATAAGTACAGATGTTCTTCTCTAAGAAAATAAAGAAACATGCTTGCAGGGAATATACTTACTCTCGAAAATGTTTAACTCCTATGACGGGATCCAGTAAAGGATACCTCGGGATCGTTTGTGTGTTTCCTTATCTCTGCAGGATTGCAGGTATCCAGAGCACAGCTTAGGGCATGAAAGCTTCACCCTCAGCAAGCTGGCAGATCATTATCAACTCGGTCAATCTTCCACGTGGCACTGGAAGGTGCCCAGTTCCCCAGCTGAGTTGCCTCTCATGACTTCCCCCAGCTGAGTTGCCACTTGTTGCTTATCCCCATCAGAATGGGCAGGTATCACGAGGGATGCCCATATCCCCGACTGAGTCAAGGATCTCTCTTTCTCCCCAGCCGAGTTGCCATCTCATCCTCAGCCGGAGCACAGAAGTCAGAGAGCTATCCCCCCACAGAGCTCCAGCCTCTGTCCAGAAGGGCAGCGCATGAAGGATCATAACAGAGTGAAGAGGGCTTCTACAAACCCCAGCTGGGTCCCATATTACGAGGATATGTCAATCAGTGACCTATATCCCCAAGCGGGCAAATATCATATCATCAGATATACCGGAGATCTTATCCCCAGCTGGGATGTCTACTCCAAGCAGATCGACCAGAGATCTTCACAGCATGGGATCCGAATCCCGGTTTGGTATCTTCGCACAATCATAGCATTTGCATCATATTCACCCACAAAGCGTAGCATTCCGTCTAACACGGAGCATTACGGCAAAAATCAAACGCATAGCATAATCATAAGCCATGTTCTGAACTAACACTTGTGAATAATGTCAGTTCATCAATGTACACAAAAAAATTCCCACCAGAGTCCCCGGCAAGAGCAGCTGCCTCACAATCACAAACACCAGTATATACTCCTTTTGATACCTGACCGTGTCAACACTCCCCAGTAAAGTCGCCTGAACATCTTTACGAACAAAATCACCCGTATTACAGATACTTCCTGACACCCGTCCGTGTTATACCCCAGCAGAAAGCCAAAGACGTCCTTTTTGCACTCACATATACCTATATATACACTTTCCTGACACCCGTCCGTGTCATTTCCCCAGCGCAGTCGTCTAGAC
Source organism: Lathyrus aphaca (assembly GCA_963966055.1). NCBI lineage: Eukaryota > Viridiplantae > Streptophyta > Magnoliopsida > Fabales > Fabaceae > Lathyrus > Lathyrus aphaca. The sequence continues at coordinate 437,886,228 of OZ014521.1, forward strand.
TTTGTATATCAGATACTTGTTTATATTACACTCTTCTCCTTTTGACACTCGTCCGTGTCACCCTCCCCAGCAGTTAAACACTCATCTATACACCACTCATACTACCCAGATACTCGTCTGTATCTTGTATATACCAGTTATATACCCACAGATTCAACAGTGGTCTTTGTTCTTTGTTAACCAGTTGGTACTCGTCCGTACCATCATCTCAGAACATTGCGTCTAGTGTTTGTTTCTACATGATACTCGTCCGTATCATAGTCTTAAGGATGCTCGTCCGCATCTTTAATCCATACACCGTGTCAAACACTTGTGTCTTCTTGAATATAGATACTCGTCTGCATTTACTATTCCCCAGTAGATCGCAAACAAATTTTCCTTTTTATCTGACACTCGTCCTGTGTCATGATAAATCTGAGAGCAGCCGTACCCTGCTGAGTGGTCGTCCTCCACTTCTTGATGGTCGTCCTCCATCATGCTCATCCGATGGCCGTCCCCATCGTTGATTTTAGCAGCCGTCCCCTGCTAGGTGGTCGTCCTCCACCCCTTTGATGATCGATTTTCATCATTCTATCCAATGGCCGTCCCCATTGTTGATTTTGGTTATCTGACATTCGTCCTATGATAAGCCCCGAGAGCAGCCGTACCCTGCTGAGTGGTCGTCCTCCACTTCTTGATGGTCATCCTCCATCATGCTCGTCCGATGGCCGTCCCCATCGTTGACCTTTTCTATCCGATGGCCGTCCCCATCGTTGATATTTTCGGCAGCCGTACCCTGCCAGGTGGTCGTCCTCCACCTTTGATGGCCGTCCCCATCATATTTCTTTTATCCCCAACAGAGCAGCCGTCCCCTGCTAGGTGATCGTCCTTCACCTTTGATGGTCGTACCCCATCATCTGTTTATTTCATTTATTCTTTAACCCGATGGCCGTCCCCGTCGTGGTCCCTTTTCCTTTTCTTTTAGCCCGATGGCCGTCCCCATCGTCGGTTACCTTGCTTTATGAACTTGATGGCCGTCCCCGTCATGTTTCATTAACTCCCAGAAAATTTTACAGCTTTATCCTGATGGCCGTCCCCATCATAATTTCTTTTTCCCCAGCTAGTCGGCTGTCCCCGTCTTAGCTTTACCTTTTATCCCCAGCATGTCGGCCGTCCCCGTCATTGCGTTGTTTCCCGCTTTGTAATATACTTTATTTTCTTTTACAATCTATATCCCTTTTCTTCTTCATTCTGTGAGTGCAAATTTTGGATTGTCTTTGGTATTCAATCACAAGTTATCTTGTTTGCCTGTTAAGCCGTTGCTTACATCCTGCACAGCTAACTCATGCTTGAATAGGGGCAGCTGTAAACACCCCAAATTTGCCCTCACTCATTCACACCATGGCTTGTGATCATCTCATATGCATAAACATAATCATATCACCTCATATTACATTTTTGATTCACTGCATAGTTTCTAAGTCATCTGCACCTAGGGTTTGTGATCTGAGCAATCCCAAAGCTTTTTGAGCCACTCCAAAGTTCACCAATCAATTCAAAGGGGTCTACATGTGTTCAAGTATCATATTACATCCCCTCAAATTCAAGATTTCAAAGGAATCACAAGAACTAGGGTTTGAGTGGATGCAGAGCCAGGTTTGACTGCACAGTTGACCTAAAATTAGGGTTTTGGTTTCAGAGGCCATGACTCCAAATTTTTTGGTCATTCTTGTTTCCATTGGTCTCTATATGTCATAGGGAGTATGCATATCAATTTTCATGAAGAAATTCCATGGGGAAGTCATCTGATCAAGAGTTGACTTTTCAGACAAGTCAGTGCAAAATCAGGGCGTCTGAGGCCCCCAATGACCCAACCAATGGGCATTCTTCATCATTTTGAGTGTATATGATCTTTATTTGATCATGGAAGAAGGTTGAAGTTCATAAAAATCAAGAATTTGGGAAGTTTTGCAAATGTTGACTTTTTGGGCATAGTTGACTTTTCAAGAATGCCTCATTTTTGGTCATTTTTCAAGCCTTAATTCTTGATCCAAAAATGCTTCAAATGGAAAAACTTTGGTCATGAAAGTTGTAGATTACATCTTTCCCTTTTCAAAAAGTACAAGAACATGATCTAATTCATTTTGGATCAAAAGTTATGGTGTGACAAAGTTGGCAAGAATCATTGATTTTCAAGATATGCACCAAGTGTGAAAATTGCAAAATCATGTACTAAGGCAAATTGCAACTTCTAATTGGCATCAAACCATCACATAAACATCATGTAAGTCCTAAAATTCAGAATGGACTAGGCATTGCTCATGTTTCATGGCTTTTGGGACAAGATCTTTCCATATGAACCAAAAAGCAAGCAACTTGCAAAATCATCATGATCACTTCACCCACTTGCTGCATTGGCCCTTGAACCAAGCTAGCCCTTTCCCCTCATCTTGCTGCGCATCACACAGCCCATGTACTAGCCTAGAAGCTGCCCATACTTTCTCTTACAAAGAAGTTGACATTTTGCAAAAGGTGACTTACCTATCACAGCAGGCCATGTCACATCCCCTGACCTATGGGATTAAAAAATACTTTCCATATGCTGGCCATAACACAAAAGAAGCAAGGCTGAAACCTCATATAGCAACACATTCACAAAACACACCCCAGCTGCATTTTGCTTCGAATCTCTCTGCCCAGCCACAAAACACTCAAACCATTTTCACCAAGCATCTCACCATGATTCATTGAGAAGAAACCAGCCAAGAGCCAGGCCTGAAACCAACCACAAAACCACTTCACCATTTTCACCTCAGCCTGCATTTCTCTTCGAATCACCTTCCACAGCTTACAAACATCCAAACAAACTTTACAAAGCTTCTCCACTCATCATCTGGACCACAAACAACCCTTCACCATTGCCAGAAACAGCCTGAAACTCCATTGCCATTTTCAACTGAGCTTGAGCAGAAGCTGCTCAAACTCTTCATTCAGCCAACATAAATTCCTCTTGAGCATTCAAGCATCACCAGAGGGTTAAGTGGAGTGGTTTTCATCAAGAGGAGAGGCCAGAAAGTCATCAGAGTGAAAGCTTCGAATCTCAGGTAGCTCCAAAATTATTTTTCCAAAAATCGTTTTTCATGTTATAAACTTGTTCTCTATGCTTCACTGAGTATCCTGGAGCTTTTGGTTTTTGAAATGGTGTTGAAATGAGTATTTAATTAGCTTCTGAAACTCTGTGACCTAGAAATTTGTTTTGCTCGATTCATGAATTTGAGGAAGAATAAATTTGTTTTGACTTAGGGTTTTAATTCAGGGGATCATGGGAATCATTTCTGTATGCTTAGGTTTCATTTTTGTTACATTTTGAGGGAGTTTGGAGATTTTCAGGTGGACTTCCCACCGGAGAAGACGACCGGAGGTCTTCTCCGGCCACCTGAAAATAATTAGGGCATAACCCCTGTAATTAAGACCATTTGAATCTAGAGCGTTGGATGCGTTGAAATGTTTGACTTGCCGCGCGTGTGGACGGTCCAGATTTGTCATTAAGCCCTAATCTTCATTATTTATTTAATTAATTGAGTTTAAGTCAGTTTAAACGTGGGCCACAGGATCTGGCGCGTAGTCAATGCCCCCAAGCCCAGATTGAATCCCAGCCACCCGTCCTGCATACTTCTCCTTTTATTTATTTTAATTCCATTTCTTTTCATTTTATTTTCACAATTAATTTAAAATAGTAAAAAAGGTTTAAAAATTATGAAACTTTTTCTCTTGAGTTTTATCAATTTTTATAACACAAAAATATTTTCATTTTATTTTTTATCATTAAAAAAGTATTTTTAAATATTTAAAAGATTATTTTTAATTGATTAATGGAAATTAATTTATTAAAAATACTTTTAAGTATCTAAAAATCACCAAAAAAATTCATGAAATGTTCTAAGACATTTAGAAACATTGTCCAACCTTCAAACCAAATTTCTTTTTTGATCTTGATGCATTTTGAGAATTTTTCATTGAATTAAAATCATTTTTGTGCATTAATTTGATCCAAAGTTCAAAAATTCATTTCTGCCTATTCATGAAGAGTTGGACATTGATTCTTCTTGCATTGCATTGTGTTTAGCATGTAGTTTCTAGGATTAAATGGCCATGATTTGATCTTGCATTTTCAATTTGTTTGGCATTTCTCTTGTTTAAGAACCCTAAAAACCTTAATAACTTAGAAAAATCATAACTTGAGTTTGGTTAAGAGTTGAGACCTCCTCTTTGGACTTTGGTTTAGTATAGGGTTAGGGATCCTTTGTGTGGCATTTTCCATTTTTTTTATCCTAGGGTTTGCTTCTGTTTTTGGTTTTTGTTTGTTGTTTGGTTCATAAACCCTAATTTGGGCTTTCTTTTGCATCCTTCTTGCATTCTTTTGCATAACATGACTTGCCATGACATTTCAAGCATCCATGTGGTTCATTTGACATCATAAGACATGTAGAAAGCATGTTTGATCATTGCATCCCATATTTGCCATTTTGTTTGCCATGTATGTTTCATAACTTCTCATGTAAGTTCATGCTCCTTAACTTGCATCACTTGCATTCATGATCTTGTATGAACATCTCCATGCCTTGCCTCATGTTTGTAACATCTTCATAGCATCATTATCATCATCAACATGCTTCTGGTTTTGTTTTTCATCATATCACTTCATCTCATTTGGCATTGCATTGCATTTCTTTTCTAACATTTCAGGTGGTAAGTGATGTTGAGAAGTGAATTTGCCTTCACTTCTCATATCTTTTCTTTTCATCTCTCTTGCATCCATTGCTGCATTTCCATATGTGTTTGAGATTGAGCTTGCTCATTCTTGTTTCTCTCACTTTCTTTCTTCAAGTGACTTGACTTCTTGAATGAAGCAAGTTGCTTTGCTTCTCTTGATCCTTTCATCTGCTTCCTGGTGATTCCATTGAAGACTTCTTTTGAAAACCTCACAAACCTTAGGAACAACCAAGCATGACAATGATTAGGGTTTTGTTTAGTCTCCCCTCTTAGTTTTCACCTTTGTGTCTCTTTGAGTCTTCTCTTCTCATCTCATAATCAGGGACTAAACCCTAAAGGCTTTAATGCTTTGTGATTAAGTTTATGCATGCATCCTTCTCTTAGGATGGAGTGTATAACTTTAATCTTAAGTGTTAAACCCTTAATGTGTTTAAATCCCTTAATCAATCCACTTAATAATCACCAAGACATCACACTTGTAACTTGGGCCTTGCATTAGGGTTCTAATTCTTCCTTAATTGGTTAAGAAGGACTAACCCTAGTGTTAATGGACAAGTCCCCCTCAAGTGGTCTTACAAACCATAAAACTCACTTCTTCATCATATCATTAACTAAAATCCACTTAATCAAAGGCTTGTTTTGTCATGAGTTTAATCCCTAATCATGGATTAAGTTGAGGAGCTTTCCTCAGCTTAAACATTCTCATCTATTATCCTTCTATTAGGATGGTGTAACGGGTCTGTTTAATCCTTGATTATGGCTTAACCTCATTACTCAACACTAAACAAAAACAACAAAAACATCTAATTAATCACAAGTAGGTTAATGATCTCAATCCTATATCAAAGGTGATTAAGTGTGAGAAGCTGACTTCACACTTAAGGTATTCTCATTACCCTTAATCAGAGGGAAGATGTGATGAGTCTACTAAATCCATTGGTTTAGGCTTAAGCTCATTAACTTATGACAAAATCCAAAAGCAATAAAAGACTGAAAACTCAAAAAAAAAAGCAATAATCGTCTCCTCCGGGATTCTTTTCTCATCATCTTCACTCATAAGCGAGAACTTGCTTCTTCCGTCTAATGCAAGACAGTTTGCACCTGAGCCAGACAGGTCATACACTTGAGCATAAGACAAGTAAGCAGTTCACAAGTCAATTCATCTTTCAGTCTCTTTGGGTCGAACTACGGTGTTCTGACTTCCTCATTGCACGAGAGGATACGTAGGCATAACTTAACAGTTATCGAACAAAAGTCTCTGTATATTCCCCCTCCTTCCAGTTTCATTCTTTTAGCCTCATGATCTTGAGCCTCTTATTCTTGTTCCTACACTGACACTGTACATTTATACACTTCACTTCTCTTACACTGACACCTGTACATCTTTCCAGCTCTTTTATGCACAAATTGCACTGACACTACCCCTTTAAAGCACAAATCTTTTAAGCGTGGATCCCGTCGAGTACGGCGGACAATCTGGGTGCTAATACCTTCCCAGGTTGTAACCAACCCCCTTTCTCAGTCTCTCTGGTTCGCAACCGTCTTATCCATCTTTTTCTAGGTCTATGCAGCATTACCTTTCCTCCGGGATAAAAATGCCTAGCTGGCGACTCTATTCATCTCCAGTGAGTTCACGGCTGTGTGTTCTCATTGTCCCTCTCGCCGACCGTTCGCGTCTGTACCTTCATCTGACCTAGTTTCATTTGTCGGGAGCGACAGCTTGGCGACTCTGCTGGGGAATTATTATTTTGCAACCAGGGCTTCTGGTTCTTTTTGTGGGTTCCTCCTAGCGCTTGTTTGATTTGTGTTTATTAGGGGTGTTATGTGCTATTTGTGTTTGTATATTTGCTTTATTTACTGCTTTCTGTACAGTTTTATTTATTGCTCTCTTTACAGTTTTTCATATATCATACTGTCATGCTGGCTGGATCTGGTTTTGTTTTGGTGGGTGGGGTTCTATTGAGAGTTAAGGTCCTATACCTGGGACCTGAGTGACACCTAGGCTAGAGTGAATCATATTCTTTCCCATTCCATTTCGGTCTGGTGCGGGAATATGAAACACGGTTCAGATATGGGTTTCTTCTTGAGAACTCTGTGTTGCAGATTTCCTGCAATGCTAGGGCTATCTGGGAAGCCTGCTAAGTCTGGATGACCTTTTAGTATTGACCTTCAGAAACTGAGGCGAATTAGAGGAGGAATTGTTATGGTTATTGTAAACATTGTACCTCCGGGTTAGAAGTGTTTACACTTCTCATAACTGATCCAAGTCTGAGGATCCTTGTTTTAGAACACCACCTGTGAGGGGGTTGGGCTGTTTACAGGTTTGCAGGTACCTTGACCTCAGAATACCCTGTTACTTTGACTTGATTAAGAATACTCCATGTTGGGACAGTTCTTGTGATTCTAAAACCCTGGACATGTGGCTCTTTATTTGAGCCCCCCACCCTGGTTACTGGATTTATAGACCTCCATCTGGAATTCTTGAACACACATGGACCTATATCAGGGCATTTTGATCAGATCCAGCTCAGTCACAGACCCTTGCATATCATTTGCATACATAATCATTGCATCATATTGACATTTGCTTATTTGTTTCAGGGTATCCATCTTCATTTGGTTTTGGTTTTGACCCCATCTTCTGTATTGACCTATCTTCACCAGCATCTGTTTCAGCTATCTCCTGCACCAGCCAATCAGTGGCCCTCTTTTCAGTATCTTCATCAGCACCTGTCTCTACTCAGTCTTCAGCATCATGGCTCCTAAAAAGAGCAACATCACTTACCACTTCTTCCAACCAGAGTTATCAGACATCAGGAGGATTCAGACCCTGATCACTCCAGATCACATACCTTTGTTCAGGGAACATTATGGAGATATACTAGATATGGTTATGGATCTGGATCCATCACAGAGGAGCCTCATTCACACCTGCATTCAGTTCTATGATCCCCCACTGAGATGTTTCACCTTTCAAGACTTTCAGTTGGGCCCCTTATTGGAAGAGTACTCCTCATTAGTTGGTATGCCTATCAGGAGAGAAATTCCTTTCAACCCTGAGATGGTCTTTCCTGCTAATGGAGAAGTAGCAAAAGCTTTGCATCTGGAACCTGTTTTGATTGAGCAGCATATGACCTCTAAAGCTGGAATCCCTGGTTTTCATCTGGATTTCTTGATCTCTCAAGCTACCCTGAAAGCTTCTTTAGGAGAGTGGAAAGCTGTTTGTGCATTATTGGCCTTGAGTATATATGGAATTGTATTGTTTGTAGATGAGCCTCGATTCATTAGCAAGAATGCAATCCATCTTTTCATCTTGAAGAACCCAGTGCCCACTTTATTGGGGGATCTCTACTACTCAGTGCATCAGAGGAATGAAAAGCAGAAGGGAAGATTAGTAAGGTGTTGTGCTCCATTGTTTCACACTTGGCTCCTCAAGCATCTACCCAGGACAGATGCATTTTTGAACCCTCATCAGCAGAGCAACTGGGCTAAGAGACTCACTGTTCTAACTTCAGCTGACATCAGATGGTGCACTCAGAGCACCAAGGGCAGGGATATCATCACCAGCTGTGGGCATTTTCCTAATGTGCCCCTAATAGGAGTTAAGGGTAGTATTAATTACAACCCTCTGCTGTTCAGGAGGCAACTAGGCTATGCACTGGTCTATACTCCTAAGGCACAGGACTTGGTGGAAACTCTTTACTGTGAGAACAAGATTAATCTGACTGTTGTTAGGCAGGCTGCCTGGGCCTGGGATAATGTTCAAACTAAGGGAGTAACCATTTTGGGGAAGTGCAATAATGTGGCATCAGCACAATATTATGAATGGTCCCGTGCCAGGGCCCAGTTCTCTGGGATGCCCTTTACCATAGAAGACATGCCTGAGTCATCTTCAGCACCACCCCCTGCCACTATCAGTTTGGAGGAGTATGAGAGTTTGAAGGAAAGAAATGAGAAGTTAACCCAAGCTTTGCAGAAGACCCTCTGGGAGAGGAGTGAAGGTATGAGGGAGATTGAGAGGTTGGAGAAATTAAGAGTAGAGCATCTGACTAAGATTGAGAAGTCTGGGGATTATATCAAAAAGTCTAAAGCTGGAGAACAAATTCTGAAGAATGCTTGCAAGGAAGCCCAGTTCCAGAGAGCAAGGACAAACTCGTATTTGAAGGAGAGTCAAGCCCGGTGGTTCAGGATCACCGAGGCTCGTACCCTGGAAGACAAGAGAGTTCAAGACAAGATGGAGCAACTGGAAGCAAGTGCAAAAGAACAACAAGAAGCCCTGGCAGCAGCCCAGAGGGAGATATCAGAGCTGAAAATCAAAGCAGGGGTGAAGAGGTCCAAAGAGCAAACTCAGCACAAGAAGCTAACAGCAGCTGTTACAACCCGGAATCTCCTCATCAGGAATCTCACGGAGCGTCCGGCTGATCCTGTGACCGAAGCACTTCTCAAGGAAGTTCGTGAGGATGAGTTTGGTCTTGGTGTTTGACCATTTGTTTGTTGTTGCTTTCTTTCCATGTACTTTTATTTTGTACTGTATTTTGACCCCTTAGAGGGCTTGTGTTGTAAAATGAACAAGTTGTATTATTCCACCTCCTGTAATATATTTGTGTTAGTTTGCTTCATCTGAGTTTTCTTCGGAAGCAACATCAACAACATCTTCAAGGGTCTGGAAGGGTCAAAACTGAAGGCCGAACCGGATACCGTGAGAACAAATAAGCATAACTGCATTGCATGCTAACCCTTTGTTTGTTTTGTAGGTTTTTGTTTTGTTGTTGCTAACCTCTGTTGTGATGCCTCAGGAACTATTGCTAGGCGCCGGGTATTTCCCCTCAACCGTCCGCACCGTTATCCAACCCGAAACAACCTTACGGGAATTCAAATGGATCAGATGCAGCAAGACCTTACTGAGGTCAGAAATCAAATGGCAAATGAAAGGCTAGAAATGAGGAATCAAATGACTCAGTTTATGGAAGTTATGAACAACATGGCTCAGAGCCAGGAAAGATTGAGGGCCATGGTGGAAAGGCAGAATCAAGAAGATCCACATATAGGGACTGCCGGTACCAGTAACAATGAAAGGGTACAACCTCATGTCAACCCTCCGGTATTTGGGCCACACCTCCATCCTGAGGTCAATATTCCTGCAAATGTTCAAGGGACTGCCACTGCAGCCAGGGTACTTCAAGAAGACCCCCAAGAGGACCAGTTTACAGTAATGGGTGCTGGGGAAGAAGCTTATGATAGAAGGTTGGATGAGATAGCTGAGAAATTGAGGTCCTTAGAATCTCAAAACTCTTTGGGCTTCGATGTCATGGATATGGGCTTGGTAGACGGGGTCAGTATCCCCCATAAGTTTAAGCCTCCTTGTTTTGAAAAATACAACGGGACTTCATGCCCCCGGACTCATTTACAGTCATTTCTGGGAAGGCTGAAGGCCTATACAATGGATGAGAAGCTCTGGATGTTCTATTTCGAAGACAGCTTAACTGGAGCGTCAAGAGAATGGTACTCTCACTTAACAAGGGCAACTATTAGATGCTGGAAGGACCTGGCAGAGGCCTTCATCAGACAGTATCAGTATAACTTAGATATGGCACCCAACAGGACTCTCCTAATGGGAATGTCACAGTCGTCAAGGGAAAGTTTCCGAGAATATGCCCAGAGATGGAGGCAACTGGCTGCTGCTGTTCAGCCCCCTATGTCTGAACGGGAAATGGCAGATATGTTCATGAACACCCTTCAGGGAACATATATTGACAGGCTGGCTGCTTTCTCTTCCACTAGCTTTGCAGATGTTGTCATAGCTGGGGAGAGAATCGAAAGCCTATTGAAGATGGGTAAGATTTCAGACAACGGTGCAAGCTCGTCCAGTAGTACAAGAAAGCCTTTTGCAGGCCCAAGAAGAACTGGCGAGACCAATGCCATCCACACCAACAGGGGCAGGCCCCATTATGTTCCAAGGTCAATAGCAGCAGTCACCATTCCTGCTCCAGCTCATCCACAACCAGTCTATCAACCTCCTCAGCAGAACTATCAGCCGCAACCTCAGTACCATCAGCAAAATCAGTATCCTCCAAGGAATTACAACAACAGCAGCACCAACAACAACAGTCAACAAAGGCCATTCCAACAGAGGCCATCTCAAGCTAACAGGGTGATCGATCCGATCCCTATGCCATATGCTACCCTGCTGCCACAACTCCTGAAACTCAATCTAGTTGAGCTAAGGACGCTGGCACCTCCAGATCCCAACAGTCTACCAAGGAATTATGACTCCAACGCTAGGTGTGCCTTTCATTCGAACGCACCTGGCCACAGTACAGAAAAGTGCAGAGCCCTGCATATGAAGGTACAAGACCTGGTAGACTCGAAAGCTCTGAATTTCGCACCACCACCCAATGTAAATAAGAACCCGATGCCAAACCACGGTGGTCCTAGAATTAACGCTATTGAAGAAGACAAACCGTCTTATTTAATAACGAGTGTGGGACAGATCAGGACACCGTTGGTAGAAATCAAGGCTCAGCTCCTGGAATGTCAAATGTTCCCAGGGTGTGAGTTGGGTTGTGCTTACTGCAATACCTCAGTAAATGGGTGCGATAATTTGAGGAATGGCATAGACATCCTTATTCAGAGTGGCCAACTCCAGATCACTACATCATTTCCAACAAATCCAGCAATCTCATCAGCAACGGTTTCAGAACCTCCTACAACTGCAGCAACCATTGTTCCTGACAATTCTTCGGCTTCATCAACAAGTACTTCATCTGTCTTCTCAACTGATCAGTTTTCAACAATTTCTGCTGCTACAACTTCAGCTTAATTCCATTTTGAATCTCCTACAACGACAACATCCATCCTTCCGCCAATGTCTCCTACAACTCCAGCAACAAATCATGAAGATGTCTCAACTGTCACCATATTCTACGATCCTGAAAACAACTCCGTCCACAACTCAGAAGGTGCTGCTCCCACTAGGGCACCAGTTACAATTTATTACGATCCACAAACTATTACCATTCCTTCAACAGCTGCAATCAGTCCAGTCACCATCACGGTGCCTGGACCCGTACCTTATGAAAGCAGTAACGCCATCCCCTGGCATTACGGCTCTGACTTGTACTGTGAAGGACAAAGAATCACTTTTGAATCATCAACCCCTGCACTACAAATTGACAATGTGGGAGGAGGCGGAGGCTTCACTCGAAGCGGACGTCTTTTCGCTCCACAAATTCAGAGACCCACAGCCGAAGCAGAGGCTGCTGCCAAGGCAAAAGGGAAGAGCCCTGTGCAGGAAGATCAAGCTGTCAAGGAAGCTTTGAAGACACCATTCGATCAAGAGGTTGATGAGTTCATGCGAATCATCAAAAAGAGTGATTATAAAATTGTGGATCAGCTTCACCAGACGCCATCCAAGATCTCTATCCTCTCACTGCTTATGTGCTCCGAAGCCCATCGGAATGCACTACTCAAAGTCCTGCACGCAACTTACGTGCCTGAAGAGATCACTGTCAATCAGCTGGAGGCAGTAGTTGGAAGTGTTAATGCTAGTCACGGACTAGGGTTCACCAATACTGATTTGACAACGGAAGGCCGCAACCACAACAAAGCCTTGCACATAACCATGGAATGCAAAGGTGCTGTCCTTTCACATGTGCTGGTAGACACGGGGTCATCCCTCAATGTCTTACCTAAGAAGGCCTTGGTGAAGCTAGAATATGACGGATTGGCGTTGAGGCCCAGCAACCTGGTGGTGAGAGCTTTTGATGGCTCAAAGAGATCGGTTCTGGGAGAGATTGAGCTGCCCGTAACGATTGGCCCGCAGACCTTTAAAACTATCTTTTATGTGATGGACATTCAGCCCGCCTACAGCTGTTTGTTGGGTAGACCTTGGATTCACGCCGCCGGCGCAATAACGTCTACCCTTCACCAAAAGTTAAAATTTGAATGGGAAGGCCAAGTTGTTACAATCTGTGGGGAAGAGGATATATTTGTTAGCCATCTGGCTACTTATAAGTATATTGAAATGGATGGGGAGATCCATGAAACAATGAGCCAAGGGTTTGAAGCCTTGAATGTGAACGAAACATCTGCTGTGCCTGATACTTCAATATCATCATACCAACAAGCCCGGAAGGTTGTTGAGGAAGGAACTGCCCAAGGCTGGGGCAAGCTACTACCGGTGGAGAAGAAAGAAGACAGATTTGGGTTGGGTTACAAACCAACTCAACAAGATCAAGCAGCGGCTGCGAAAGAGCCCAATTTTGTGAGTGGGGGAATGCTTACCCCTGATGTTATCAACTGTCTGGAAGACGAACTGGAAGAAGAACGCAACCTGGAAAGCTGGATTCGTCCAAAGATCCCGGGGAGCAGTATCTCGAACTGGTCTTCCCAGGAAATCATAAGAGTTACTCATGCAGAGTAATTATTATTTCCTGTATTTTTATAAGCATGCATCAAAGTCTTGCATCTTGCCCAAGATGACAAGACTCATTTTGTAATCGAGCCATATGTACTTTTTGTGCAAACAAGATTAATTAATGAAATATCAGACATCTTTTTGCAAACGAGTCTTTTTCTTTTCGTTCACTGTTTTTCCATTTTTCTTTTTGTACAAAAAATAAATGGCGGTGTTTTCAAAATGACAACTTCATTTCACTTTTCTAAATAAGACTAAAATCAGATCACTAAAATGAACAAACTTAACCCTTGCAGAGAGTGCCTTCCAGACAGCACCGACAACAGCACGGCTATGACTTCGTATGACTTTGACAATCCAATCAATCAAGCTGGTGAAGGGGTTGATGAAGAATATGAGCTTCCTGAAGAGCTAGCCAGGTTGTTAAGACAAGAGGAAAAGGTTATTACTCCTCACCAGGAGGAGGTTGAAGTGATCAATCTTGGTACAGGTGAAGACGTGAAAGAAGTTAGAATCGGGGCCTGCCTGCAAGACTCAGTGAAGAGACAACTGATAGACCTACTTCAAGAGTATGTAGATGTGTTTGCTTGGTCGTATCAAGACATGCCAGGGTTGGATACCGACATTGTTGTGCACAAGCTGCCTTTGAGGGAAGAGTGCCCACCGGTCAAACAGAAATTGCGCCGTACTCGCCCAGACATGGCTATGAAAATCAAAGAGGAGGTACAAAAGCAATGGGACGCCGGATTCCTTGCTGTAACTAGCTATCCGCCGTGGGTTGCTAATATAGTACCGGTGCCTAAGAAAGACGGCAAAGTAAGGATGTGTGTTGACTACCGGGATCTGAACAGAGCTAGCCCGAAAGATGACTTCCCTTTACCTCACATTGATGTATTGGTGGATAATACGGCTCAGTTCTCGGTATTCTCCTTCATGGACGGATTTTCAGGATATAATCAGATTAAGATGTCACCTGAAGACATGGAGAAGACAACCTTCATCACACCCTGGGGCACGTTCTGCTACAAAGTGATGCCATTCGGACTGAAGAATGTTGGTGCAACATATCAACGGGCTATAGTGACACTATTCCACGATATGATCCATAAGGAAATAGAGTGTTATGTGGATGATATGATTGCCAAGTCCCTCACTGAAGAAGAACATCTGGTAAATTTGCTCAAATTGTTCAAGCGTCTGAGGAAGTACCAACTGAAGTTGAACCCCAACAAATGCACATTCGGGGTGCGATCCGGTAAGCTGCTAGGCTTTATTGTAAGCGAGATGCCATTTGGTTTGAAGAACGTTGGGGCAACATATCAGTGTGTTATGGTAGCTTTGTTTTATGATATGATTCATCATGAGATAGAGGTATATGTTGATGACATGATAGCTAGATCCCAGACTGAAGAAGAACATCTTGATCATCTGCACAAGTTGTTTGAGAGGTTGAAGAAATACAAGCTGAGTTTGAATCCAAACAAATGTACCTTTGGAGTGAGATCTAGTAAACTTTTGGGTTTCGTTGTGAGTGGTAAAGGTATTGAAGTTGAACCTGCAAAGGTAAAAGCTATACAATATATGCTTGTTTCCCATACTGAGAAGGAAGTCAGAGGTTTCTTGGGACGCCTAAACTACATTGCAAGATTTATTTTCCAATTAACTGTTACTTGTGATCCAATCTTTAAATTGCTGAAGAAATATCAAGTAATGGAATGGAACGACGAATGCCAGATAGCTTTTGATGAGATCATGAAATATCTCCAAGAACCTCCAATATTAATGCCACCAGCTGCGGGAAGACCCTTGATTATGTACCTTACAGTGCTAGGCAATTCAATAGGGTGTGTGTTGGGGAAACATGACGAGTCTGGTCGAAAAGAGCAAGCAATACACTACCTTAGAAAAAAGTTTACCGACTGTGAAACAAGATACTCACTACTCAAGAAAACTTGTTGCGCTTTGGCATGGGCTGCTCGCCGACTAAGACAGTATATATTGACTCATACCACTTTATTGATTTCAAAGATGGATCCTATCAAGTACATATTTGAGAAACCTGCTCTCTCCGGATGAATAGCGAGATGGAAAATGATTTTGACAGAATATAACATACAATATACTACTCAGAAGTCAATTAAAGGAAGTGTGGTAGCTGATCATTTAGCTCATCAAGTAGTGGATGACTATCAGTCTATGAATTTTGAGTTTCCGGATGAAGATATTATGCTTGTTACTAATCATAAAGAACCCAAACCGTATGAAGAACCTGAACAGGGATCCCGATGGACTATGGTTTTTGATGGAGCTTCTAATGCGCTTGGTAATGGTGTTGATGTTGTGATTATCTCTCCTGAGGGTTGTTATTTTCTGTTTACTGCAAGACTTTGTTTTGATTGTACCAACAATATGGCTGAATATGAAGCGTGTACTATGGGTATCAAGGCTGCCATTGAGATGAAGATCCAATTCTTGAATATATATGGAGATTCAGACCTGGTAATTAGTCAGATTAAAGGAGAATGGGACACAAAGCATCCAAATCTCATTCTTTATAAAGAGCATGTGATATCTTTGATTCCATACTTTAAAGATATCATCTTTGAACATATTACACGAGAAGAGAATCAATTGGAAGACACATTAGCTACCATGTCATCTATGTTCAAAATCAGTTGGGGAAATGAAGCTCCTAGAATTACTATTGATCGATTAGATGAGCCAACATATTCTTATGAGGTTAATACTGAGGGAGTAGAAGAGAAACCCTGGTTCTACAAAGTAACAAGATATCTCGAAGCTCAGGAGTATCCTGAAGGGGAATCTATCAATGACAAAAAGTTTCTAAGGAGATTCTCTACCAAGTTTTTCCTGAGTAATGGAATTTTGTACAAGCACAATCACAATTCGACTTTGCTTCTTTGTATGGACAAGAAGGAAGCAAGAGAGATTATGGAAGACATGCATGATGGGATCTTTGGTACTCATTCTAGCGGGTATACTATGGATAAGAAGATTTTAAGAGCAGGCTACTACTGGTCTACCATGGAAGCTGATTGCTATCAGCACTCCAAAACTTGTCATAAATGCCAGATCTATGCTGATAAAGTACATGTGCCTCCAGTTCCGTTGAATGTTCTAACTTCTCCTTGGCCTTTTTCCATGTGGGGAATTGATATGATTGGTGAAATCAAACCTACCACTTTCTATGGACATCGTTTCATTCTTGGTGCTATTGATTACTTTACAAAGTGGGTAGAGGCAGACTTGTTTGCTTCTGTTACCAAGAACATTATGGCTCGATTCATCAAGCATAATCTTATATGTATATATGGCATCCTCGAAAGGATTATCACAGAAAATGGTACTAATCTGAACAATACTATGATTACTGAACTCTGCACGCAGTTCAAGATTAAGCATCAAAATTCTTCTCCATATCGACCAAAGATGAATGGTGCAGTGGAAGCCGCCAATAAGAATATTAAGAAGATCTTGTAGAAGATGACAGTGACATACAAAGATTGGCACGAGATATTACCATTTTCTCTCCATGGTTATCGTACCACAGTACGTACCTCAACCGGGGAAACCTCATTCTCTCTTGTCTATGGGATGGAGGTAGTTTTACCTATTGAAGTTCAGATCCCTCCTTTGAGAATTATGAAAGATGCAGACTTTGATGAAGATGAATGGATTCAGACTCGACTTAACCAGATTAACTTGATTGATTAAAAGAGGCTTGCGACTGTTTTTCATGGTCAAATGTATCAAAAGGGTATGATCAAAGCCTTTAACAAGAAAGTCAAGCAGTAAGTATACCAGGCTGGAGATTTGGTAATCAAGCGTATCATATTACCACAGGGTGATCCTATGGGAAAATGGACCCCCACCTATGAAGGGCCATATATAGTCAAAAGGGTATTTTCTAGAGGTGTTATGATGCTTACTACTATGGATGGTGAAGACTTCCCACAACCTGTGAACACAGACATAGTCAAAAAATACTACGCATAAAAAGAGACCCGCTAGGTTGACTGGCCTAGGAAAAAATAAGGGCATCCCGGCGAACCAATAGGGTTCGGGCAAAAATTAGGGATATATATACTTATATATATATATATATATATATATATATGTATATATATATATATATGTATATATATATATATATATATATATATTGTATACATGACAAGTTGAAAACCTGAAAAGGCAGCTTGGGCAAAAAAGGTATCCTGGTGGACTGAAAATCTGAAAGGCGGTCCAGGCAAAAGTTAGGGATTAAAGTGTACGACTATGTCTCGTTGGATAACCCTTGTAACCTCAACTAATTGTGCTACCTATATCAAGTTCAAACAAGTGCAAATCAATTCAATCACTTCTCCTCCAACAACAAAAGATGAGATACTCGAAGATAATGGCAATAACAGAATTGAAACTTGATGGGATCACTTACACATAGTTGTTTTTCCTTGTTTTTTTGTACTCTTTTAAATTTTCTATGACGAAGTCCTCTTACTAGGATTTCCGTCTCTTTGTTCAAACTTGCCTGTTTATAGGCCACTTTCAAGATTAATACAATTTTATTTTCGAATTCAGGTTTACTTTTCCCTTTTTACTTAAGCGGAAACGTCCGTTGATTATGTTTTGAATGTATATATGCTTTTGAATATGATTGATGTTTACTAAAAATACATATAAACTAATATAAAATTACAATAATAGCATTTACTAGGGACTCTCGGAGGTAGGAATCCCCAGCAGTGTTCATATCCAAAGAATCTTCGCAAGTTCATCCCTACAGAGTAATCTTTACGGATTTATTCCAGCGAAGAATTTCGGGCAGCCTCTTGTACTTCCAGCTCTACAAAGTCCCAGACAAATTTCTCTCAAGCCTGATATCCTCAGAAGAATTGACATTTGGTCTGATAAGTCTCTCAAGGGAATGTCCATCTCTTTTATCCCCAGACGGGGTATTTAGGAATTTAATCTTTCAATAAGAAGTGCGACGAACGGAAAACGGAAGGTCCTGAGTACAATATTATGAAACGAGACGGGAACGAAGTCTTCATACTCCTCAACAATGAATCTCTAAGCCCATTCAAGCAATACAATCAACCAACATTATAACTTCGCGCACCGGCGAGTCCAAATTTTTGAGCTTTAAGTGTTCAATCCTCTTCCACCTTCAGGTCACGAATGGTGTGCATACCAATCTAACTTCTCGGGTTTCAGAAAATTGAACAGGGGCAGCTGTTGTACCCCAAAATTTTCCCTCACATACTTAAGACAATATGTCTCAAGAGGTCTCTTAATGGTCATAAGATTCTCAATTGCTCAAAGGGATTCAAGGTTTCATTAGACAAAGCCTCCTCCTAAGCAATGGATCTTAAATTAGGGTTTTGAGTTTCTCAAAGAAAATTGGACTTACAAAGCCTCAAATGGACTTCATGGTGTTCCATATACCTCAAATAATACTCATGTCAAGTTTCAAGGCTTGCCATACAAGTTTAGTTAGTTAGATGCCCAGATAGTCAAAAATCAGTTAACTTGGTCAACAAGTCAACTGTGGTCAACACAAAGTCAAACTTCAATATTTTTGGTTAACATCAATATTATGAGGTGAAATTCATCATTTTATCAAGGGTTGATCATGATTCATCAAGGAAACCTCAGAATCATCAAGAATCAGGAGTTACTAAATTAGGGTTTTGTGTAGGAAAAGTCAACTATACTTTGACCAGCCATAACTTTCACATGCTTCATCAAAAATTTCCCATCCAAAGCACATTTTGAATGAAATTAAATTCTATACAACTTTGTGTCTCACAATCCAAGGCCAAAAGTTCTTCATTTGAGAGATATGAGCCAAATTACAGGTCCTTTTAAAAGTCAACAAAAAGTCAACTTTTTCAAAAGCTCATAACTTGAAAATGGAAGATCAAATGGACATGGGACCAAAAGGAGTAGTTAGAGGACACTCTAAGCTTTCCAAAAAGTCCTAGAACACATACATGGGATAAAAATTGATAGTTATGCATTGTTGAAGTTGGGCAATTTTGAGGAGGTGTATGAAGCAAAAATGGCCAAAACTCAAGTTTCTTCCAAATGGGCCCATATTTTTCTAACCCAAACTCAATTATAAGATCATGCACGACCCATAGATCATAATATCTGGTTTTTAATATTTATTTTATATTATATTGGATTTAATTCAGTTAAATTCAATTTTCATTAAGATAAATATTGAAAAAATCAAATATTTGAACTTAGGTCTATTTTAGGATCAAATATTTGATGTTTATGATCATCATATGTGTCCAATTTCGTGAAAAACCAAAAGAGTATGATTTAATCTAATTTTTTGACCAAAATAGAAATCACTTTTCTTCATCCTCAAGCAACTTCAAATCCATCAAAAAAGCCCAAACTTTTTGACCTAATTCATTCACCTATAAACATACAACAATACCATAAGTCAATGGGATGAAATTCTGAGCTCAACAACCCTTATTACATTTCAAAAATGTCAAGAAAAATTTCAAAATCGGTTTCATCCTTCCAGCCAATTTCCAAGGGTTTTGAAGGTTGCAATAGCTTCCTTGAGACATTCTGAATATATACCAATCATCACCATCATCAAAACATCATGAAATCATACAAACCAAATCCACTTTTATTTCTTGTTCTTGATTTTTCGATTCCACTTATATGTGCATGCTAACTTGAATTTGATGACATATTATTGTTTATATTAATGTGTAGATGGTTTCTGGATAGTTTAATTGAAGCTTTAGTGCAGGTTCAAGAATCCATCATTGTTAGGGTTTTCAAACTCGAGAAATTGGGAACCATGGCTAGAGGCGATTTCAGGACAAATTAATGGAATAATTAAACTCTTAAGATCATTTACAATCGATTGGCATACCTGGAATTAATTTATTTTGTGTGTGTGTTAATTTTTGAAAACGCAGGTCTTCTAGCGACGGAAGAATCGTCACTAAAAGCTCTTCCTACAGATACAAACCGTAACTATAGCTAATTGGACGGAGGAGGAAGAATAAGCTATTTGGCGTGCGTCTGGTTTTGAATTTATGCTTTATAATATATTTGTTGTTTTCTATTTTATATCACTACATGCACACTGGCATAGAGAATGCGCGCGCGTTGGAGAACGGGGAGGTCCTGGGTTCGAACCAGGCCTCCAACCCGTATGTTTTTTTATCCTTTTCTTTGTTATTTTCTTATTTTTGGTTTTATTATTACTATATATTATTTCTAATTATAATTAACTAATTAATTAACCTACTAACTATTTTAATTTCTAAACAACTTCATAATTTTTTTATTAACTTAATTGTTTCTTAATGAATTTTTTTTCATAAAAAAATTTAGTTTTTTTAGATTATTTTTATCCATTAAATTTGTAATTATTTAGTAATTAGGGTTTAATCGATTTTAACTTTAATTTTGATTTTTCTAACCCTAATTTTTAACATAACCCTAAAATGATTAATATTTGGATTTAAATTTATTTTAAATAAAATTTTAATTAATCAATTTCTTTATTTGTCTTATTATTTTTAGAAAATCATTTAATTAATGAAATTCATGTAAATGTACTTTCTCGCATTTTTAATTATGTAACTATTTCCCAGCTTGTAATAGTTAAATTAGGGTTTTCTTTTTGCACTCCCCAATTTCAAAATGTATCCCCCTCCCCATGATGTAATAGTCTAGGGTTTTTACTTTATACTTTTTAATTTCTGTTAAATATAAAATGCGTGGTTAGTAAATCTAGGGTGTGAAAAGAATGTATGCAGAAATAATTGGACCTAGCCCACTAACGTTTAAGATAAATATCTGAAATTAATATTCACACACGTAAGTCGATCGTCATACGATTGCCATCAGCATCCCTAGGGTTTCTCCTCTTGGTTGCCTTATAATATGGTCAAGTCCCTCGAGCGTAAGGTGTCTTAGTACGGTTACCTAATTAAAAATCATCAAGTCCATTCGAATAAAAGATCATAGTCCCTTGTTGTCCCTTCGAGTTGCCTACGAACAAATGATCTAGTCCCTCGATGACCCTACGAAAATGGATAGTCCTTTAGAATTACTAAGATACCCCTACTAGGTTGCCTTCTATGACCATACGATGACCCTACGCATGTCCCTTTAAACATCCAAGGTTAAGACTACTTACTAATTAATAGTAAGGACAGTGCCACCCCTTGAAGGAAAGAAATAACAAAGAAAGACCTTACAAACTTAGGGTAAGTAGTCCTTAAGTGTTTGCTCACTCATTTTTCACAATACTCTTTACACCCCCCACATTTTAAAATACTTTCAAACTAAACACTTTGTATACATCCATACAAGGATAATTATAAAGTTAAAGTCTTTATGAAAATATTTTCTAATCATACACTACACTATTTTTCAAACAAAAGTAAAGTGAGCTAAGCAGTTAAGAGGCCATGGATAACCATGGATACAAAGGGTTCTAACACCTTCCCTTTGTATAACCTACCCCCCGAACTCAAATCTTTCTCAAAGGTCTTTCCTGTTCTTTTATTCCTTTCTTTATTGGATAAAATAAAAGTTGGTGGTGACTCTTGCTATCCGCAACATAGTTTTTGGAAACAAAAATGCCCAAGTCACTTCTCCCACCGTGTTACAATCAGGATGGCACCTTTTGAAGCATTGTATGGTCGTAGATGTAGGACTCCTTTGTGTTGGCATGAATCTGGTGAAAGTGTAGTGCTTGGACCTGAGATTGTTCGAGAGGCTACTGATAAGGTGATGTTAATTCGAGAAAAGATGAAAACTTCCCAAAGTAGGCAAAAGAGTTATCATGACAAGCGAAGGAAAGATTTAGAATTTCAAGTTGGTGTTCATGTATGTTTTTTAGAGTTACACCTGTAACCGGTGTTGGGTGTGTGTTGAGGTCTAAGAAGCTCACTCCTTATTTTATTGGCCCGTATCAGATTTCAGACAGAGTTGGAAATGTTGCTTATAGAGTGGCTTTACCGCCTAATCTTTTTAATGTGCATGATGTGTTTCACGTGTCACAACTTTGGAAGTACATTTCAGATCCATCTCATGTGATTAGTATGGATAATATTCAAGTACGAGATAATCTTACTATTGAGACGATGCTTGTATGAAACGCGGATCGTGAAATGAAGACTCTAAAAGGTAAGGAGATTGCATTGGTGAAAGTAGTCTGGTTGGGAGCAGCCGAAGAGAGTATGACGTGGGAGTTGGAAAGCAAGGTGTGGGGATCTTATCATGAGTTGTTTGAACAAGGTAATATTTTCGAGGTAAAAAATATCCTAAGTGGGGGAGAGTTGTAACGCCCTGTTTATTTAATTATTTAATTAAATATCATTGTATTATGTGGTTTGGATTAAGTTGATTAAGTTGATTAAGTTGATTTAAGTTGTATTGTGATTAGTTGGATTAAGTTAAGTTGATTAATTTGTGAGTTTAATAGTATAATTATACTAGTCTTGAGTGGGCTTGTGTGTGAATAGAAGTAGTAATTATGGGAGGTGTATAGTTTAGGCCCAAATGGGAATTATTAAGATTAAACTAAAACCATAAGTTAATTAGATTATGAGAGATAGGTTATCAATAAAAAGGAAAACAAGAAGTTGAGGAAGAGGTTACGTGAAGTTGCTTAGGAGAGGAAAAGCTAGGGTTCTGATCAAAGTGTTAAAGTCTCCTTCAAACCAAGGTAATGGTGGGCTTCTAACTCTATAATCGGGATTATGTGACAAATACATGTGGGATTGGGTATATAGCCTGTTTCTGTCAGTTGTTGTGTGGTTTGGTTGAATAAGTTGCTTTGGTCGAATAAGCTATTTTGGTTGAATAAGTCATTTTTAGTTGATTAAGAAAATTGAATTATGTGTATGAATATGTTGTGTTGTTGTTGAATTGGTGTATTGGTTGATTGATAAATTAGTCGGAGAGGGAATTGTGAAGGAATTGCATAAATGAATGAGGAATGAGAGAACAGAGAAGAACGCGGATTTTGGACTGTGGGAAGAACGTCCCCTTTACCCAACGACCATCACAGTTACAAGTGTGACAGGGTCACACGGTTTATTTGGAATATTGGGTTCTGCTTCGGGATTTCTGTGGTTTTGTTGTGCAGTCTTACTAATACACTAGTTTTAATTCAGAAACATCAATAAATTAAGTAACTAATTACCAAGATTTAATTAATTGAATTAGGACCTTATAACTAGTTTAAATAGTAGTGTTGTGATGAGTTTGACAGAAGAATAATTGTGTGCCAGTGCAGTAGTATTTGGCAGCAAGATTGATAAGTTGGCTTAATGACAATCTTGTAGGAATTTGACAGAGGTATGGTAATAAGCTAGGTAGTAAGTAGAAATAACATATAGTAAATAATTTAATTAATCAATTTTAGTTGGAAGTCGTGTGAATAAGAATGCGGTAAAATTGGTTGCTCTTGTGTTGTGTTGCTTTGTTATAAGTTGTATAGTTGTTGGTTGTTGTTTTATGTTGCAGTGCCTTATAAATGGAAATTTTTTTAGTTGCAGGACTTTGGCCAAAGTTGAATGTTGTTATGTTGCTATGTTGATTACAGTTGTTGTTGTTGTTTGATATTCATATTGAGTCGCATAACATATCATTATTTAAGTTAGAGCTACTACTCGGTAAGTTGGCCTGGATTGGCAAAATAAAGTTGAAGGATTATGCCTTGTGTTGGCGTATCTATTAATTGGCAAGATTATAAGTTAGGAGTTTTGCTCCAATGGTACCACATACATTGCATTTGTCGAAGTTGCATTTTCGAGTTGCATAGTATGTTATTGTGTTGTATCTGGTGTTGTTTAAGTTGTTTGTGAGTCATGAAGTGGTGGTTTGTATAATCCAATTTAATACATTATTTATCATATTCTTGATTATATTGTTAGATATCTCACCCCTTTTGTTTGAATGTTTCCCTCTGTTGGTAACGTGTGTCGCTCCCCGGATTTTCATCCCGGTGCAAACGCGAACGAATGAGGCGAAATGAAGAAAGGTTAGAGTCGTCAGCTAGGCATTTTTATCACAAAGGAAAGGTAATGCTACATAAACCTAGAAAAGAGTGGATAAGACGGTTGCGAACCAAAGAAACTGAGAAAGAGGGTAGGTTACGACCTGGGAAGGTATTAGCACCCAGATCGTCCGTCGTACTCGACGGGATCCACACATACCTGATTGTGTTTAAAGGGAAATGGTGTATGTGCTAAACTGGGCATAAAAAAAGCTAGGGAGAAAAAGATGTACAAAGTGTCAGTGCAAAGAAGAAAGTGAGTGCTCAAAACTGAGGCTAAGGAAAGAGAAACTGGGAAGAGGAGAGGGGGGAGACAAAGAGACTTTTGTTCGATAATTGTTAACTTATGCCTACGTATCCTCTCATGCAATGAGGAAGTCAGAACACCGTAGTTCGACTCAAAGAGACTGGTTGATTTTGATGTGAACTGCTTGCTTGTCTATGCTCAAGTGTGTGACTTGTATGGATCGAGTGCTAACTGTCTTGAATTAGATGGGAGAAGCGAGTTCTCGTTTCTAGAGTGAATGTGATGAGAAAAGAATCCTATAGGAGATGTTTATTGTTTGTTTTTGTGTTTTCGGTTTTTTATTGTTTTTGATGATTTGCATAGGATAATGAGTTTAAGCCTTAATCAAGGGTCGTAAACTCATTATATCACCCCTGATTAGGGATAATGAGTCTACTTAAGCATGGGATGAAAATCTCAACTTAATTACCCTAATGATGCAGGATTAAGGTCATTAACCTACTTGTGATTATTAAGTGTTTTTTTTGGATTTTTGTTTTGTGTTAAGTAATGAGTTTAATCTCTAATCAGGGATTAGTGAACTCATTACACCATCCTAAGAGAAGGATAATAGATGAGAACACTTAAGATGAGGAAGACACATCAACTTAATCCATGGTTAGGGATTAAAATCATTATATAAAAAGCCTTTATTAAAGTGGATTTTAATTAAAGGTGGGATTAAGAAATGGATTTTATGTTTGTAAGACTAAACCTGAGGGGGACTTGTCCATTGAACACAAGGGTTAGTCCCTTTGAACCAACAGGCAGAGATGTAACCCTAATATAAGGCCCAAGTTAAAAGCTTAAGTATTAATGATTATTAGGTGTTTTGATTAGGAGGTGTAAACAACTTAAAGGTTTAACACTAAGTATTAAAGTTATACACTCCATCCTAAGATAAGGATACAAGCATAACCCTAATTTTGAGCCCCAAAACTTTAACTGTTTAGCCTTGATCATGAGATGAGAAGTAGAGACTCAAAGAGACTCAAAGGTAAGAACTAGGGGAGACTATGTACAACCCTAAAGTTATCATGCTTGGATATTCCTATGGTTTATGAGGCTTAGACAAAGATCTTCAAAAGGCCACCAAGGAAGAAGAAGCAGATGAAAAGAGAAGAGAAAGGAAAATAGGTTACTTACATCCTGAAGAAGTTAAGTAACCTAAGAGAAAGAGAGGGAGAAAGAGAGAGCATAAGTGAGTAAAACACACTTCAAATAAAAATAAAGATGCAAATGAATAGATAAGAAGAGGTTGGATGTGGAGGAAAAACCACATCCTAAACAACTTACCTGAAGCCCCTGAAATGGTTAGTATGAATGCATAAGATGTGAAACAAAGGGAAATAGGGAAAATGAAGATGCAATGATCAATACAAGAAGTGAAAAAACAATGCAAATGTGTTAGGAAATGATTCAAAGACATGTACAATGTTTATGTATGATCATACAAGAGATGAGATGCAAAGGAAAGCATGTTAGGAGCTTCAAATCACATGAATGCACATAAGAAGTAATGAATGCAAATCATACCAAATGGATGCAACAATGATCAACCAATGTTCACACATGTCCTATGGTATCTAAGATGACATACAAATGCATGAGATGTCATGACAAGTTCACAAGATGAAGGTATGCAAAGATGAATGCAAATGAACATGGCAAATTAGGGTTTTAAGAAATTATGAGATGCATATGATCAAAACAGAAGAAAGACACATGATACAAAATTCAAATTGCAACCAAATGAACCCTAAACATAAATAAGATCACTCCCCAAAGATGGAGGTTAGAAGCTATACCAAAGTCAAGTTAAGGTTTTTCTAAGTTAGGTTAGGGTTTTGGGTACTTCTTCGTGAAAAAAAGCCAAACAAATGGAAAATTCAATGCAAAAATATGAGTTAAATATCCTAGATACAACATGCAAAGTATGAAAGTATGCAAAAAGAACCATGTACAAACTCATCTTGGTTGATCAGAAATGAATTTTTGAAGTTAGGGTTAGAAAACTAAGAAATTTGGAAACCCTAATTCATGGTTAATTGTCAAAACATGATCAAACCCTCAAATAAATTTATAAGATGAGTTTGTAAATTGTTCAAAATATGTAAGAATGCATCATGATTTTTTTGGTGATTTTTAAATACCTAAAAGTATTTTTAATTAATTAAAATGAATGAATTAATTAAATAATACAATTAAATGATTTAAAAATAGATTTTTAATGCAAAAAATAAAAATATATTTTTTTTGTTTCTGAAAATTATTTAAAGACAAAATGCAAAAGATCATAATTTTTGAAAATGATTTGCTATTTTAAATAATTAAAGGAAACAAATGCAAAATAAATAAAAAGAAAATGAAAGTAATTGAAATGAAAGGCCCAGATTGCGTGGAGGCTGAATCAAAGGCTAGGATTGAAGGTCAGCTTGACTTGAGGTATGAGGGATAAAGGGTCCAGGTTCAAATTTGGGCTTCGCGCGTGATCCAATGGCTATGGTTCATTCTGATTTAATTAATTATAATTAACTTAATTAAATTAAATTAGGGTTAATGATCTAATCTGGACCGTTCACACGCTAAGCTAATCAGGATCCTATGGCTCACAATCAATCTGGAAACAAAACCCTAATTAATCTCAGGCGACCGAAGATAAGCTCCGGTCGTCTTCTCCGGCCTGCCAAATCCCCAACTCTTCCCTAGGTCACTAAACAACATCAAATCTGCCCATAAACGTTCCCCAAACATCATAGAACACAAATCCACAAACAAAAATCATTTATAACACATGAACAGCAAGAATCGAATCAAAACATTTTCACGGGCAAATTTTTAGAACAACAATGCATGCTTGTTTCTACACCATTTTCAATTCTAAACACATCAGGATGATCAGTGCAACATATAGAATCTGAAGTGAGAGGGGCTATTTTGAAGTGTTCAGTTCTGATATGGCAGAAATCGTGTTTTTGTTTGAGGTTGTTTTAGGTCATGGTGATGGGTGGGAAATGTTCCTTAGGTCATGTATTATTGAATGGTGAAAGAAAATTTGAGGTTTGACGGCTGTGTAATGAGATTCAAAGAGATGAAGTTTTTAGAGGATTTTGTGTAATATGAAGTGTGTGTGTTCTAAGGCTGAAATGAGTTGCTATATCTCTCCCATAATCTTTGAATAGGTCATGGAGCAGGTTAGTAGGGGCTGTTGATCACTATTCCAAGAGTATGGGAGAAATTGTAAAAAGTCAAGGTTTGGTGTACTTGAGGTATGGCATGGGACAAAGGTGATTTGAGGGTTTGGGTTGCCTCAGCTGGCTTCAAGGAGGGTCTTTGGATCGAAAGTTGTGAGTTGTATGACTTGATTCAAGAGTTCTCATAGATTTTGCATTTTTCCAACTTTGACATTTCTTGAGAAGCAATTCATGAAAACCCTAGTTTCTTGGCCCAATTCTGATCTTTAGAAGGTGTTCGATCATGGCATGATGTATTTGAGTGGATTAGAGGTCACATAAAGGCCTGAAATACCATTTTGCACATTTCCCTCTTTGACATGAACTTGAAAATTATGTGATTTTTCCCAACTTTGACTTGCCATATCTTGAGTTCTAGGATGAATCAAGACGATTCTTGTACTTTTTGAAAATGGGAAGATCCAATCTACAACTTTCATGTTTGAAGAAATTTCATTTGAAGCCTTTTTGATCAAGAAAGAGGAGGTTGAAATTCTTTCCCAAAATAGAAAGTTTTCATTACAAGTAATGTCCAAAAATGGCAACTTTTGCAATGGCTCCAAATTCTTCAATCTTGTGAACTTCTAACAATTCCTAAGACCAAATAAAGGTTATAGGACCTCAAATTGATGAAGATGACCCTTTGGAACCCTTGTTGGTGGTCTCAGATGCCCTAATTCTGACTTTTCTTGCACAACAAGTCACCATCTGATCAGATGACTTCCACAAAGAGTTTTTGCTTCAAATTTGATACACATGCTCCTTATGACATATATAGACCAATAGAATCAAGAATGGCCAAATGTTTTGAGTGTAAGGGCCTCAAACCCAAAACCCTAATTTCTGGTCATCTGTGCAGGAGCCCTGAGCCTGCCTGGGTAATAGTGCAATCCTCTGAGATTTTGTGATTTTAAAGCAAACTTGGAGGTATAATATGATTATAGAACACTCATGGACCCTCTCGGCATGCTACATGTCCCCTGAGATAGCTCAAACCACTTTTAAGATTCACCTGATCACAAACCCTAAATATGCAGCTATGCAGTGAAATAACTATGTAGTGTGAGATGGTATGCTTATGCAATGCAACATGAAGGATCACAAGCCAAGGTGTGAGAAAAAAGAGAGTGGAAATTTGGGGTGTTTAAAAATTCCCCTATTCAAGCATGAGTTAACTGTGTAGGATTTAAGCGCCTGGCTTAACAGACAAACAAGATAAATTGTGGTTGAATACCAAGACAGTCCAAAATTTGCACTCTTTAGTATAAGAAGAAAAGGGATATAAATTGTAATAGATAGTATAAACTGAATATCAAATTATAGTGATAGAGGAAGACCATCGAGTAGAGGACGACTGCTGGAAAAAAACGGTGAGAAACGCACTGACGGGAACGTTCATCAAACGGTGAAAGACGATCACCTGGCAGGGTACGGCTGCTAGGGATTATCGCGACATAGGAAGAATACCGGATAAAAATTTCGACGATGGGGACAGCCATCGGATGAATGATGAGGTACGGTCATCAAAAGGTGAAGGACGATCACCTAGCAGGGTACGGCTGCTGAGGATTATCGCGACATAGGACGAATGTCGGATAGAAAGTTGTTTTGTTGGTGACTTCTGGGGATAGATAAACATGGACGAGTGTTTAAGCCCTAAAAATAAAATGGTATAAGTGTTTCGACAGTGTGTATAGATTAAAGATACGGACGAGTATCCTTAGGACCACGATACGGATACATATCGATAGAAACAAACAACGACGCGTGTTTAAGGAGTGATGATACGGACGAGTATCATCTGTTTGAACAAGGAACACAGACGAGTGTTGATCTGCTGGGGAGATGCGTAAGATACAGATGAGTATCCAAGAATTATGTATAAGTAGGATACGGACGAATATCAGAAGGACTGTGTATAAGTATGTACAAGTATTTGTATTGAGAGTGCAAAAGGATGTTTTGACTTTTATCTGCAAGGGATAAGTTTTTGCGTATTGCTGGAGGGGTGATTTTGGTATTTGCAAGTGACTGGCTCGAACCTGGCTTATGACCCTGCAAATGTTTGATTTTTGTCGTAATGCTCCGTATTAGACGGAATGCTACACTCTGTTTGGGGATGAATGATGTGAATGCTATGATTATGCAAATGAGAGAAATGAGATCCGAGATCTGAAATCTGCTGGGAGAATGGATCATCGGGCGATCTGTGGGGAGAAAAGATCACTGCATGATCTTTATGGAGAACTCTAGGGGAAGAACTCTGTGGGGATCCAATGTTGCGGATGAGAAAATCTAGAAACTCGTTGGGGAAGAGTGATTCGGGCATTGCTTTGGAGATCCTGCTTGTGGAGGAGAGAACTTCTGGGAAGTAATTATCGCTCCCGAAAAGACTTACGTCCCCGGTGCAAATGCGAACGGTCGGCGATGTTGGAGGTTGAGGGTTGAATAGAATCGCCAGCTAGGCATTTTTATCCCGAAGGAAAGGTAATGCTGCATAAACCTGGAAGGGTGTGGATAAGACGGTTGCGAACCAGAGAAACTGAGAAAGGGGGTTGGTTACGACCTGGGAATGTATTAGCACCTAGATCGTCCGTCGTACTCGACGGGATCCACGCTTACTTGATTGTGTTTAAAAGGGGGATAATATTTGTGATGAATGTGTATAAAAATCTAGGGATCAATGTACAGTGTGTCAGTGCAAAAGAAATGGGTGAAATGCTCAAGATAGAGGCTTAGAAAGAAAGTTGGAAGGAGAGGGGAGACAAAGAGAATTTTGTTCGATAACTGTTAAATTATGCCTACGTATCCTCTCGTGCAATGAGGAAGTCAGAACACCGTAGTTCGACTCAAAGAGACTGAAGATGATTTTGACTGTTAACTGCTTGCTTGTTTATGCTCAAGTGTATGACTCGTCTGGCTCGAGTGCTAACTGTCTTGCATTAGACGGAAGAAGCGAGTTCTCGTTTATGAATGAGTGTGATGAGAAAAGAATCCCAGAGGAGACGATTATTGTTTGTTTTTGTGTTTTCAATTTTTTATTATTTTTGTTGTTTTGCATAGGATAATGAGTTTAAGCCTAAATCAAGGGTTGTAAACTCATTATATCCTCCCTGATTAGGGATAATGAGCCTACTTAAGTGTGAGATAAGCATCTCAACTTAATTACCATGATGATATAGGATTAAGATCATTAACCTACTTTGGTAATTATTAAGTGTTTTTGGATTTTTGTTTAGTGTTAAGTAATGAGTTTAATCTCTAATCAGGGATTAGTGAACTCATTACACCATCCTAAGAGAAGGATGATGGATGAGAACACTTAAGCTGAGGAAGACTCCTCAACTTAATCCATGGTTAGGTATTAAATTCACTAGATAAGAAGCCTTTATTAAAGATGGATTTTAATTAAAGGTGGGATTAAAAAGCGGATTTTATGTTTGTAAGACTATCTTGAGGGGGGCTTGTCCATTAAACACTAGGGTTAATCCCTCTTAACCATAAGGAAGAGATAGAACCCTAATATAAGGCCCAAGTTACAAGCTTATGTCTTGATCATTATTAAGTGTTTTGATTAAGAAGTGTAAACAAATTAAAGGTTTAACACTAAGGATTAAATTTATACACTCCTTCGTAAGATAAGGATGCAAGCATAACCCTAATTCAAAGTCCTACAGCTTTAAGTGTTTAGCCTCTGATTATGAGATGAGAAGAGAGACTCAAGGAGACTCAAAGGTAAAAAAGCTAGGGGGAATATACATAACCCTAAAAATTATCATGCTTGGATATCTTGTGCTTTGTGAGGCTTAAGAGAAGAATCTTTAGGAGGATACCATGGAAGGAGAAGCAGATAAAAGAGAAGGAGAGAAAGAATAAGTTACTTACTTCCTGAAGAAGATAAGTAACTTAAAAGAAAGAAAGTAAGAAAGAGAGAGAGAGAGAGAGAGAGAGAGAGAGAGATCAAGTGAATTGGATTCACTTCAAAGACAAGTAAGAAATGCAAATGAAGAGATGAGAAGAGATGGGATGTGAAGGCAAATCCACATCCCAAACAACTTACCATAAGCCCCTGAAATGTTAGGATGGATGCATAAGAATAAAGCAAAAGGAGATGAGATGACATAAGATGCAAAGACCAAAACCATAAGTGTATATGCAATGAAAATGTGTTATAAAATGATGCAAAGGCACACATAATGCTTATGAATGTTCATACAAGGATGGGATGCAAAGGAAGCATGTTTAGAAGTATGAAAACACATGGATGTTCATGAAATGTAATGAGTGCAAAGCATAGAAAATTAATGAAGAAATGATCAAGAAATGTTCAAGCATGTCTTAATATGTCTAAGATGTCATACAAATTCTTGAAATGTCATGGTTCATATGATGATGATATGCAAAGGTGAATGCAAATGAACATGAGAAATTAGGGTTTTAAGGCAACATGAGATGCATATGACCAAAACAGAAGCATACATCATGATGAAAATTTGAAATTGAACTCAAATAAACCTTAATCATACACAAGATCACTACCCAAAGGAGAAGGTCAGAAGCTAAACCTAATGAAAGTTATGAAATTTCTAAGTTAACTAGGTTTTTTGGGTGATTCTAAAGGGAAAATGAAAATCAAATTGAAAATGCAATGCAAAAAAATGAGATAAATAACCTAGAAACTATATGCAATATGTGAATCAATGCAAAAAGAATCAAGTTCAAACTCATCATGGTTAGGCGGAAATGAGTTTTTCAAGTTAGGGTTAGAAAATGTGAAATTTAAGAACCCTAATTCAAAGATAATTGTGAAAATATGATCAAACCTAAAAAGAAATTTGTATGGTGAGTTTGAAAATGTTTCTAAATATATGAGAATGCTTTATGAATTTTTTTGTGATTTTTAGAAACCTAAATGTATTTTTAATTAATTAAAATCCATTAATTAATTAAATAAAACATTTAAATGGCTTAAAAATACTTTTTTTATGCAAAAATAAAAATAAAAATGTTTTTGAGTAAAGAAAATTATTTGAAACAAAAATACAGAAAATGAGATTTTTTGAAAGTGTTTTGATATTTTAAATAAATAGAACAAAAGAAATGCAATAAAATGAAAATAAAATGAAATAAATGAGAAGTCAACTGATCTAAAGGCTCAGATTTGAAGGGGGGTTGACGGGCGCGCGTTTGGAGGGCTAGGATTTCTTTAGATTAAATAATCCTAATTAATTTAATTAATTATAATTAGGGTTAAGTGGATTGATTTGGACCACTCACGCGCGTGAGATACAAGATCTAAAGGTCCATATTTAAACTTGGCTAACTAACCCTAATCCTAACCCTAATCACTTTCAGGTAACCGGAGCAAGCACCGATCATCTTCTCCGGTCAGCTCTCTCACCTGAATCCCTCAAAACGCCACCCCAAGCCCCCTAAAGCTCCAGAATCAAACATCTAACAACCCTAAACACGAATCCATCCCCAAAAACAATTTATCATGCATCAAATTCATGAATCGAACAAGAACATTTTCAGATCAAAAAGTTTCAGAACATCAATACATCCTGGTTTCTCAACCATTTTCAAAAATAATCATATCACCATGATCAGGGGAGTGCATAGATTCATTTTAGAACTTAAAATGAAGGTTCTGGAAAAAAAGTTTAAGATGGCTACCTGAGATGGAGCTTTCTGATTCTGAGCTTTCTGACCACTCCTCTGATGCAAAACCACTCCTATGATCCCCCTTGTGCTTCTGAAAGGCTTAGAACAAGTTTGTATGGCTTGGTTTTGAGATTCAGTTCTGCTAAGGCAGAAATCGTGTCTTTGATTAAAAGGCTTTTATGGCAAAATGAAGGGTGGTTTGTGATCCTTATGATGTGTGGGGATGATTGGTGGTGAAAGTTTTAAGGTTTGATGCTTGTGTGATGAGATTCGTAGAGATGAATGTTTTTGGGGATTTTTGTGAAACTGAGCTTAGGCTTGCATTCAGGCTTGTGTGTCTTGTGTTTTGTGTTGCTTGAGGTTTGTATAAACCAATGGGAGTGATCAGAATAGTTGGTGTGACACAGCTTGATTGGTATGAGCAAAGTTGCAAAAAAGTCAATGTTGTGTACTATGAGGCATGGCACGGGTCAGAGGCTGTTTGAAGGGGTGTCTGGCCTCAGCTTGATTCATGGAAGGCCATTGGATGAAGTTTATGCAGCTGGATGGCCTTGATCAAGTGTTCTCATGGTTTATGCAATTTGGTAACTTTGAAGTTTCTTGAGAAATAAGTCATGGAAATGCTTGGTACCAAGGTCAATTCTGATCTAAATGTGTTGCATTGACATGTTGTGATACATTTGAGTGCATTAGAGGTCATTTGAATGCTTTAAACTTGATTTTGCAAAAATCCCTTTTTGGCATGAACTTGAAAATTATAGGATTTTCCCAACTTTGAAAGATCATATCTTGAGTTCTAGGATTAATCAAGGGGAGTTCTTGTACTTTTTGAAAATGGGAAGATCCAATCTACAACTTTCATGTTTAAGGATTTTTCATTTTAAGCATTTTTTATCAAGAAAGAGGAGGTTGAAAATCTTTCCCAAAATGGAAAGTTTCCATTACAAGTCATGTCCAAAAATAGCAAGTTTGCAAATGGCTTGAAATTATTCAATCTTGTGAACTTTTAACCACTTCTAAGATCAAATAAAGATCATAGAACCTCAAATTGATGAAAATGATCCTTTGGTTCCATTGTTGGGGGCCTCAGATGCCCTGATTCTGACTTTTCTTGCATAACAAGTTACTAGTTGATCAGATGACTTCCACAATGAATTTCTTCACAAACTTTGGTACACATGCTCCTTATAACATATTAAGACCATTAGAATCAAGAATGACCAAAAATTTTAGGTGTAAGGCCTCTGAAACCAAAACCCTAATTTTAGGTCATCTGTGCAGGAAATCTTCAGTCTGCCTCTATGCCTTTGCCATGACTTGTGATCTCTTGACTTTTATGAACTTTGGGGAGCATATTATGATTATGGAACACTCATGGACCCTCTTGGCATGCTTCAAGACCATTGAGAAGGCTCAGATGACTTCTTGGATTGCTCAGATCACAAACCCTAGATGCATATGAAATGAACTATGTAGTGAGATGATATGCTTATGCAATGCTATATGAAAAGATCACAAGCCATAGTGTGAGAAAAGGTGAGGGAAAATTTGGGGTGTTTACAGCTGCCCCTATTCAAGCATGAGTTAGCTGTGCAGGGTGTAAGCGCCTGGCTTAACAGAAAAACAGGATAACTTGTGGTTGAATACCAAGACAGTCCGAAATTTGCACTCACTGGAGAGAAGAAGTAAAGGGATATAAATTGTAACAAATAGTATAGTATGATTATGATTATCAAATGAAAGCGATGGAGGATGACCATCGAGCAGAGGACGACTGCTGGGGTTAAAACGGTAAGTAAAGCAATGACGGGGACGACCATCATGTTGGGAAATAAAGAGACCGCGACGGGGACGTCCATCGGGTAAAGTGATGAAGGAAGATCATCAGGATAAAGGAAAAGACCACGACAGGTACAACCATCAGTTAAAGAAATAAAACTCTCCGGGGATTAAAGAAATGAGGAAAGCATTGACGGGGACGGCCATCAGGTTAAAGGGTAAATAAACCGCGACGGGGACGGCTATCAGGTAAAAGAATAAATGAAATAAGGATGAGGGACAATCATCAAAAGGTGAAGGATGATCACCTAGTAGGGGATGGGTGCTGAAAATACCACGACATAGGATGAATGTCGGATAGAAAAGATCAACAATAGGGACAGCCATCGGATAAGCATGACGAAGGACGATCATCAAGAGGTGAAAGACGATCACCTAGTAGGGGACGAATGCTGAAAATATCCTGACATAGGACGAATGCCTGATAGAATAGATCAACGATGGGACGGCCATCGGATAAGCATGCTGAAGGACGATCATCAAGAGGTGAATGACGATCACCTAGCAGGGTACGGCTTCTCTTGGGGATTATCTCGAGATAGGACGAATGTCGGATAACAAAGATCAACGATGGGGATGGCCATCGGATAAATGATGAGGGAAGATCATCATAAGGTGAAGGACGATCACCTAGCAGGGGGCGGCTGCTCAAAAGATATCGCGACATAGGACGAATGTCAGATAGAAAGTTCCAACAATGGGGATTCCACTGGGGAAAGGATGAGGGACATTCATCCACCTGGCATGGGACGGCTGCCGAAAATATCACGACATAGGACGAATGTCGGATAGAAAAGTTGTTTTATTGGTGACTTACTGGGGGAATGGTAAACATGGATGAGTGCTTATGCTTTGAAATAAAAGGTATAAGTGTTTGACAGTGTGTACAAATTAAAGATGCGGACAAGCATCCTTAGGACCACGATACGGACGAGTATCAATAGAAACAAATGATGGGACATGTTTGAGGATGATGATACGGACGAGTATCAAAGGATTGTGTATAAGTATGTGAAATTCTGGGATCAGGTACGTGATGTCGAATGAGATGTTTAAACACTTGAAGACTTAATCAAAACTTAAAGTGCAGGTAAATGAAACAACACAGGAAATTGTTAACCCAGTTCAGTGTATCTCCACACTTACATCTGGGGGCTACCAAGCCAGGAAGGAAATCCAATATAAGTAATATTAATTCTAGACTTAAACCACTCAGTTTAATCTTTCACTTAATATCTACCCAAGGCAATTTCTAACTAAGACACAACTTAGATATGAGTATCAACTCACTCCCCCTCAATCACACAGTGATATGTTACAAGTTTAATAAAATTGAAGTCACACTTCAAACAAAACAGCTTGATTTTACTTCACAGTTTCAATCAAGACACAATACACTTTTTGCTTAAAAGCTCATAAAGTGATACACATATACAACCTGCTATTAAAACACAAACACCTTATTTAGTCTTCTTAAATTCGTACTCTATTCTGAGAGTTTCTGTTGCTTAAATAGATGCTTGGATTTTGGGCTTTCTGTAGGTTATCCAATCCTGATACGCATGTTGTCATCACCTTGAATTAGGGTTTGTTACTTCCTTGATTCTAGGTGAGTCAGTTCTTCTGTTATACTGAAATCATATAACCAATCTCCCTACAGATGCGCCTTCTACTGTTTTATCCATTCATAATTAATTCCAGATAAATTCCCTGAATTTGTTCAGTTCTGTTAAGCATTATTTAATTCTGGTAGCAGGTTTGAGATGTCACAACATCTGGTGTGACATCCTGAAATCTGAACTTACTTCATTAACTTATACAATGTCACAACATCTGGTGTGACATCCTGAATTAAGTTCATTAACTTATACACTGTTTGATAATGTCACAACATCTGGTGTGACATCCTGAACTAAGTTCAACACTTCTTGTTGGTCAAAAATTCTGCCAATTCTAAACATCTACAAACTCCCCCTTTGGCTAATTTTTGGCTAACACAATCTTCTGGTTTTATCATAATGCAGCAGAGTTTCATTTATCAGAGTGCAGCAGTTCTTTTCTGTTGAGTCATGTGTGAGTTTACTCCCCCTCAAACCTGTATGTGTTCTGACTTGTTCAACATAAATTTTTCATTAAAAACAACTTAGTTCAGAAGCAGACATTAAACAGACAAAAGGCATTTTTCATTAATCAGTAAGTTGCAGCAGCCATTGTTGTTGTTCAATTCTCTTCTCCCCCTTGTTAGACATAAATTGGGGCCAAATATTACATAGTTAGAGAGAAATACAAAATTACAAAACCAAAATATAATGCTGAAGCAGACAGTACACATTCCTCACACACATTTTTCACTCAGAATCTTCATATTCAGTATCTTCCTCTTCTTCAGATTCATCATCAGAGTCAGCAGCCTTCTGAGCACTCTCTTCCATTTCCAACCTTTGAATAATTTCCTCAAGCTTTTGCTTCCTGGCATCCAGCTCTTTGCAGGTGTTCTTCAGCTCTGCAATCAAGGCAGCTTTGGATATGGGAGTCTTTGCTTTGGAAGGTCCAGCAGATGTCCCAGTGGGAGCTTCAACATCAGCAGCATGATGGCTTAAGAACAGCTTGTAGTGAAAGGCCAGAGGACTTTCTCTTTTGCAGATTGAATCCTTCTCAGTGAGGATACCTGGATACTGACTGATGATGATTCCACATAGCAGAGATGGAAAGGCAATAGGAAGCTTTGTTGCTGATGTTCCTGCATGCTTCAGTGTTTGATCAAATATGTAAGCCCCAAAGTCCAGCTTTGTTTGGGTGCCCACAGCATAAATGAATCTGCCTAATCCAGTAGCTATTGAAGAGGTATGATTGGTAGGGACCCAGTTTACAGTACCAATCCTATGCAGCATTGCATACTTCCTTGTTAGCAAGCTAACAG
This sequence comes from Lathyrus aphaca, assembly GCA_963966055.1. NCBI lineage: Eukaryota > Viridiplantae > Streptophyta > Magnoliopsida > Fabales > Fabaceae > Lathyrus > Lathyrus aphaca. The sequence continues at coordinate 437,924,418 of OZ014521.1, forward strand.
AAAGTTTTCCCTTGACTGGCCAAGTCTTGACCTGATTGGCAGTGATGACCTTGCAAATCTGGTTGTCAGTCTTCCCCAGCTCATTAGGCCCATCAGATTCTCTCCCTAGGTAATGATTGATAACCCTAGGAGAGAATTCCACACATCTTCCTCTTACATAAACTTTTCTAAATTCTTCTGACTTTCCATCAGCACAATCTTCTTGCAGGTTGACTATGAACTCCTTGACTAACAACTCATAGCAGGGTGAAAAGTTTGAAACTGTTTTGAATAGACCAGCAGAAGAAATTAGGTCTATTACCTCAGTGCACTCCGGTGCATTGCTGCCCAGCTCTCTTTCAAGTGCCACCCTTCTTTGGTATACATATTTCCATCTGCTCACACTTGACACATGATGGAAAGAAACATTGTCCAGAGGAGCTTCTGGAACAGCAGAGGTAGACCTTGAGGGTGCTGGTTTCTTCTTTGGTTGGGATGTTGGGACATCCTCTTCAACATCTGAATCTGGTGGAGTTACAGCTTTCCTCTTTTGTGTATTCACCTTGCTCCATTGTTTAGTTGGTCCAAATACCACTTTGGCCTTGTCTTTCTTTGGAGTAGGCTGCTTCTTTTCAGGAGTTGCATGTCCTGTAGTCTTCTTTTCCTTCCTAGTCCTAAGCCTTTTGGCTATGCTAGGGTCCACAGAGGCAATGATCTCTGTGTCAGAGTCATGATCTATGTCTACAACAGGAGGAGGTTGGGTAGTCTCCTCTTCAGCAGGTGGATCAACAGAAGCTTGGTCATCAGTGGCTTCATCATCATCATCAGTTGAGGCCTTATGCTGGTCCTCAGATGTTTCAACATCTATTGGAACATCTTGTTAAACAGGAGTGTCCTCTTCAGCTTGATTGGGTTGTTCTTCTTGTGGAGCTGGCATGGTGTTCAGGGGAATAGATATACCACTCACAACTCTTTGCTCAGACAGAATCCTATTTACAAGATTCTTAATAGAAGCATCCACATATTCAGAAGCTTTGGGGTGGTGTTTGAGGATGAAGGAACCCCTTTGCTTTTGCTGAACACAGGTTCCTTTGCTCTTCTCATATTTGGAGTTCTAGGATTTTGAGCAAGAGGAACACTTCCTCTGATTTCGTCCATGGGAGTAGTATCCATTGGAACCATGGGGATTGGGGTTGCATGCACCACATCTTCTTGGTTGAGGTTTTCATCAGAGAGGTTAGGGTTTTGATGTTGAGACATTTTCGAATGTGGTGGAAGAAGAGTTTAGGTTTGATTGATTTTGATGAGCTCTGAAAATTAGCTATAGCATGCAATTTGTTTTGAGAAGATGATGAGGAGATGAATAGCTGAGAGCAAGCTGGAGTTTTTATAAAAGCCGTTACTTGGAGAATTTTAAAGAGTGGAATACACAGAGTTTTTGACCAGACTGGTGTTGCCATCTGGTGATCATGCCACACGATGTCATAGGACATGTTGGCACTTCTCCATAACTGCTATATTTCACATAAGCAGATTCCCAATTTACCCCTTAGGTTTTCAAATTGGGTAGCATCCAAAGCTTTAGTAAATATATCAGCCAATTGCAGATCTGTGGCCACATGTTCTAATGAGATCACCTTCTCTTCCACATGATCTCTGATGAAATGATGCCTGATATCAATGTGCTTGGTCCTGCTGTGTTGGATATGATTCTTTGATATGTTAATAGCACTTAAATTGTCACAGTACAATGTCATGACATCTTGTGGGACATTGTATTCTGTGAGCATTTGCTTCATCCAAACCAACTGTGAACAACTGCTACCAGCTGTAATATTCAGCTTCAGCAGTGGATAAGGATACACAATTTTGTTTCTTACTGAACCAAGAAATCAAATTGTTTCCTAGAAAGAAGCATCTTCCTGATGTGCTCTTTCTATCATCAGCACTTCCAGCCTAATCAGCATCACAAATGCCAGTGAGAATTGGTTCACATCCATGGGAGTACATTATGCCATTGTCACAAGTACCATTGACATATTTCAGAATTCTCTTAACCTGGTTTAGATGGCTAACTTTTGGATCAGCTTGATATCTTACACATACACCTACTGCAAAGGCTATATCTGGTCTGCTAGCAGTCAGATATAATAAGCTTCCAATCATGTTTCTGTATAGACTTTGGTCCACCTTCTCACCCTTGTCATCCTTTGTCAGCTTTAAATGAGTGGGGGCAGGTGTTCTTTTATGACTTGCACTGTCCATCCCAAACTTCTTGACAGTGTTCTTTGCATACTTGCTTTGTGATATGAACATGGAGTTTTCCATCTGCTTGATTTGCAGTCCAAGAAAGTAGGTTAGTTCTCCTACTAGGCTCATCTCAAATTCAGATTCCATTTGAGTGACAAAATGTTTAACCATCCTGTCTGACATCCCACCAAAGACTATGTCATCTACATATATTTGAGCAATCATGACATTTCCTTCTTCATCCTTCACAAACAAGGTTTTGTCTATTCCACCTTTCATGTATCCTTGTTTTGTGAGAAAAGTAGTCAGCCTTTCATACCATGCTCTTGGAGCTTGCTTCAGACCATAAAGAGCCTTCCTTAGTTTGTATACATGACCTGGACAGTTTGGATCAACAAATCGCTTAGGCTGCTCCACATATACCTCCTCATTAAGATATCCATTTAGAAAGGCACTTTTCACATCCATTTGAAATAACTTGAACTTTAGGATACAAGCAATTCCTAAAAGTAGTCTGATTGATTCAAGCCTTGCTACTGGTGCAAAGGTTTCATCAAAGTCTACTCCCTCAATTTGTGTGTATCCTTGAGCTACAAGTCTAGCCTTGTTCTTTGTAACAACTCCCTTCTCATTTGACTTGTTCTTATACACCCATTTAGTGCCAATCACATTTATGTGATCAGGTCTAGGAACAAGATCCCACACTTCATGCCTTTTGAACTGACCTAATTCTTCTTGCATAGCACAAATCCAGTACTCATCATTAAGAGCTTCCTTGATGTTTTGAGGTTCTATTTTTGAAACAAAACAAGAACTTGAAATCACCTCTCTTGATCTAGTGCTTACACCACTATTGGGATCACCAATTATCAAATCTTTGGGATGATCCTTCTGGATTCTGATGGAGGGAGGTTTGCTAGATTGTTTTGTCCTTGCCTCAGTTTGAGTGGAGTCAGGATGATCACTCTTTATTTCAGCTTCTGTATGATTGTCAGCAGATGTTCCAACATCATCTGCAACATCTGCAGGGTGTCGCTCCCAAAGATTTGCATCCAGGTACAAGCGCGAACGGTCGGCGAAAAGAACAATGAGAACACACAGCCGTGAACTCACTGGAGATGAATAGAGTCGCCAGCTAGGCATTTTTATCCCGGAGGAAAGGCAATGCTGCATAAGCCTAGAAAGATACGGATAAGACGGTTGCGAACCAGAGAGACTGAGAAAGGGGGTTGGTTACAACCTGGGAAGGTATTAGCACCCAGATTGTCCGTCGTACTCGACGGGATCCACGCTTAAAAGATTTGTGCTTTAAAGGGGTAGTGTCAGTGCAATTTGTATATATAATAGCTGGAAAAGAATGTACAGGTGTCAGTGTAAGAGAAGTGTGAAGTGCATAAATGTACAGTGTCAGTGTAGGGACAAGAGTGAAGTGCTCATGATAATGAGGCTAAGAACAGTGCTGGAAGGAGGGGGAATATACAGAGACCTTTGTTCGATAACTGTTAAGTTATGCCTACGTATCCTCTCGTGCAATGAGGAAGTCAGAACACCGTAGTTCGACCCGAAGAGACTGAAAGATGAATTGACTGGTGAACTGCTTACTTGTCTATGCTCAAGTGTATGACCTGTCTGGCTTAGGTGCGAACTGTCTTGCATTAGACGGAAGAAGCAAGTTCTCGATTGTGAGTGAAGGTGATGAGAAAAGAATCCCGGAGGAGACGATTATTGTTTGTTTTTGTGTTTTCAGTCTTTTATTGTTTTTTGGATTTTTGTCATAAGTTAATGAGCTTAAGCCTAAACCAATGGATTTAGTAAACTCACCACATCTTCCCTCTGATTAGGGGTAATGAGAATACCTTAAGTGTGAAGTCAGCTTCTCACACTTAATCACCATGATGCAGGATTAAGATCATTAACCTACTTGTGATTATTTAGATGTTTTTTTGGTGTTTTTGCATAAATTAATGAGCTTAAGTCTAAACCAATGGATTTAGTAAACTCATCACATCTTCCCTCTGATTAGGGGTAATGAGAATACCTTAAGTGTGAAGTCAGATTCTCACACTTAATCACCTTTGGTGTAGAATTAAGGTCATTAACCTACTTGTGATTATTTAGATGTTTTTTTGGTGTTTTTGTTTAGTGTTGAGTAATGAGGTTAAGCCATAATCAAAGATTAAACAGACTCATTACACCATCCTAAAAGAAGGATGATAGATGAGAATGTTTAAGTTGAGGAAAGCTCCTCAACTTAATCCATGATTAGGGATTAAACCCATGACAAAACAAGCCTTTGATTAAATGGATTTTAGATTAATGGTATGATGATGAAGTGATTTTTATGATTTGTAAGACAACTTGAGGGGGACTTGTCCATTAACACTAGGGTTAGTCCTTCTTAACCACTTAAGGAAGAATTAGAACCCTAATGCAAGGCCCAAGTTACAAGTGTGATGTCTTGATACTTATTAAGTGGATTGATTAAGAGACTTAAACACATTAAGGGTTCAAGACTTAGGATTAAAGTTATACACTCCATCCTAAGAGAAGGATGCAGGCATAAGCTTAACCACAAAGTTTTAAAGCCTTTAGGGTTTAATCCCTGATTATGAGATGAGAAGAGAGGACTCAAAGAGAGACACAAAGGTAAAACTATGAGGGGAGACTAATCAAAACCCTAATTCATTGTCATGCTTGGATGATCCTAAGGTTTGTGAGGTTTACAAGAGAAGTCTTCAATGGAACCACCAGGAAGCAAATGAAAGGATCAAGAGAAGCAAAGCAACTTGCTTCATTCAAGAAGTCAAGTCACTTGAAGAAAGAAAGTGGGAGGAAGAAGAATGAGCAAGCTCAATCTCAAACACATATAAGAATGCAGCAATGGATGCAAGAGAGATGAAAAGAAAAGTTATGAGAAGTGAAGGCAAATTCACTTCTCAAGTTTACTTACCACCTGAAATGTTAGAAAGAAATGCAAAACAATGCAAGATGAGATGAATGGCATGATGCTAGACCAAACCAGAAGCATGCACATGATGTTAATGATGTTATGAGGTGCTGCAAACATGAGGCAAGACATGGGGATGTTCATACAAGATTATGGATGCAAATGATGCAAGCTAAGGAGCATGAACAAGCATGAAAAGTTATGAAACATACATGGCATATAACATGGCAAATGTGTAATGCAATGATCAAACATGCTTTCTATATGTCTTAAGATGTCAAATGGATCACAAGAATGCACAAAATGCAAAGACAAGTCATGTTATGCAAGAGAATGTAAGAATGATGCAAAAGAAAGCCCAAATTAGGGTTCATGAATCAAACATCAAGCAAAAACCCAAAACAGAAACAAAACCCTAAGATAAAAATGGAAAATGGCACTCAAAGAAACCCTAATCCTATGCTAAACCAAGGTTCAAAGGGGAGGTTCCAACTCCTAACCAAACTCAAGATATGAATTTTCTAAGTTATTAGGGTTTTTTAGTGTTCTTAACAAAAGAAATGCCAAACAATTAGAAAATGAGGAAACAAATCAAGGCCATTTTATCTTTGAAAATACATGCTAAACATAACACAATGCAAGAAGAATCAATGTCTCAACCTTCTCCAATAGGCAGAAATGATTTTTTGAACTTATGATCAAAATAATGCATAAAAATTGATTTAATTCAATGAAAAATTCTTAAAATGCATCAAGATCAAAAAAAGAAATTTGGTTTGAAGGTTGGACAATGTTTCTAAATGTCTTAGAACATTTCATGAATTTTTTGGTGATTTTTAAATACCTAAAAGTATTTTTAATAAATTAATTTCCATTAATCAATTAAAAATAATCTTTTAAATATTTAAAAATACTTTTTTAATGATAAAAATAAAAATAAAAATATTTTTGGGTTTTAAAAATTAGTGAAATATTTGACAAAAAATTTCATAATTTTTAAATGGTTTTTGCTATTTTAAATAAAATGTAAAAGATAAATCAATTTAAATGAAATAAAATATAAAATAAATGAAAGTATGCAAAAGGGAGGGCCAGGATTTGATCTGGGCTTGGACTGGTTGACTGCGCGCCAGATCCAAGGGCCCAGATTCAAATCTGGCTAATTTGTTTTATGAATTAATTAAACAGGATTTGAATTAATTAAAAAGGGATTAGGGTTTTAATGACACATCCTGGCCACACATTTGCGCGCAAGTCAACCAAAGTCAGCTGATCTAACGCACAGGATTCAAACCTCATTTAATGACATAATTAGGGTTAAATGACTTTCAGGCCGCCGGAGAAGACTTCCGGTCGTCTTCTCCGGCCAGCCAAAACCCTAGATTCTTCTATAGGTCACCAAATCACAAATTTCTTCCATCAAACTGACTCTCTCATCAATCTAAACCTAAACCCTAAGCCTAAATTCATTTATTTTCATCCATGAGCATGAATCGAAACAAAATGCAAAACACGGGCAAATGTTCAGAAGCTTCATACATGCTGGTTTCTACACTATTTTCAAAAGCAAGCATACATTCATGATCAGGGGAACACAAGGCATCATAAAAGAACTAAAAAACTAGTTTCTGGGAAAAAAGTTCATGTAGCTCACCTGAGATGAAGCTCCTCTGTTTGTGAGCTTTCAGGGCTTCTTTCTTGTGCAAGCTTGCTTCCTTGGACCCCCTGAATGCAAAACGAGGCTCAAAATGCTTGGAGAGTGGCTGGCTTGAAAGATCCAACTCTGGTGTAGCAGAAATGGGGATCTGTGTACAGGCAGTTTCAGATCAAAGTGAAGGGTGGTTTTGACTCCTTGTGGTATGCTTGACTTGTTGGTGAAGAAAAATGAAGTGTTTGATGGCTGGATAGTGAGATTCGAAGAGAACTGGTTTGGAAAGTGAAGAATGGTGAAGCTCAGGTCAGGCTTGTTTCAGGCTTGAGCTTTGGTGGTTTGAGGTCTATGAAGTGTGTTGAGTTGGATGGTGAAGTTTGCTTGAGTGTTTGATGGCTGTGTAAGCAGATTCGATAGAAAATGCAATGTGATGTGTTTTTGTGAATGTTGTGTTCTGGCCAGCTTCAATGCTCAATGCTTAGCTATATTGTCTCCAACTTGTGTGGATAGACTGTGAGGCAGGTTAGTAGGGTGGCTGTGTACTGTGCCAAGAGTATGGGAGTCTTTTGCAAAAAGGTCAATTTTGTGTCATTGAGAGTATGGGTCATGGCAGCAGCAGGTTCAAGTCTTGTCTTGCTCCAGCTAGGGTTGAGGAGAGCCCTTGGATTGCTTGTGGCTGACTGCAACATGTGGATGACAAGCTATGCTAGTTTTTGCAACTTGACAACTTTGTACTTTCTCATGATTTTGTGCCATACACATGAAACAATGCTTGCTGAATTTTGTGGCATGGCACTTCTTTTAGTCATGGCAATGTTGAGAAATCAGCTAGTGATCACATAATTCCTTGGAAAATGACTACGCCAAAAATCCAACTTTGCACTTGTAATGGAAAATGTCTTATGGATTTCTTGAAAATCAAGGCAAACAATGAAGAATCCCTTGGGCCAATTCTGTTTTTTAGGGCATATGTGATCATGTGATGAAGTTTTGAAGTCACTTTGAAGTCACTAGAATGCTTGATACATGAATTTGCAAGTTTTCCATTTAGTGCATAACTTGAAATTTAGTGATTTTTGCCAACTTTAACAAACCATAACTTTTGATCCAAAATGAATTAGATCATGTTTCTTGTACTTTTTGAAAAGGGAAAGATGAGATCTACAACTTTCATGACCAAAGTTTTTCCATTTGAAGCATTTTTGGATCCAAAATCATGGCTTGAAAAATGACCTAAAATGATGCATTCTTGAAAAGTCAACTATGTCCAAAAAGTCAACATTTGCAAAAACCCTAAATTCTTGATTTCTATGAACTTCAACCTTCTTCCATGATCAAATAAAGATCATGTACACTCAAAATGATGAAGATCACCCATTGGTTGGGTCATTGGGGGCCTCAGATGCCCTGATTTTACACTGGCTTGTCTGAAAAGTCAACCCTTGATCAGATGACTTCCCCATGGAATTTCTTCATGAAAATTGATATGCATACTCCCTATACCATATAGAGATCAATGGAAACAAGAATGACCAAAAAATTTGGAATTATGGCCTCTGAAACCAAAACCCTAATTTTCAGTCAACTGTGCAGTTCAAACTAGCCCTGCATCCACTCAAACCCTAGTTCTTGTGATTCCTCTGCAATTTTGACTTTGAGGAGATGAAATATGATATAAGAACACCCATGGACCCCTTTGAGTTGATTGGTGGCCTTTGGAATGGCTCAAGATGCTCTGGGATTGCTCAGATCACAAACCCTAGGTGCAGATGACTTAGAAGCTATGCAGTGAATAAAAAATGAGATGTGAGATGATATGTTGGTGTTTATGCAAATGAGGATGATCACAAGCCATGGTGTGAATGGGTGAGGGAAAATTTGGGGTGCTTACAGCTGCCCCTATTCAAACATGAGTTAGCTGTGCAGGTTGTAAGTGACGGCTTAACAGGCAAACAAGATAACTTGTGGTTGAATACCAAAGACAGTCCAAAATTTGCACTCACAGAATGAAGAAGAAAAGGGATATAGATTGTAAAAGGAAAATAAAGTATATTGTAAAGTGTGGGCGACGGAGGACGACGGCTGGGTAAAGAGCGATGGCGGGGACGGCCGACACGCTGGGGAAGGTGAGGAAAATAAAGCAATGACGGGGACGGCCGACATGCTGGGGAAGGTGAGGTAAATAAAGCAATGACGGGGACGGCCGACATGCTGGGGAAGGAAAAGAAATTATGATGGGGACGGCCATCAAGATAAAGTTGTAGCATTCTCTGGGGATCGAATGAAACATGACGGGGACGGCCATCAAGTTCATAAAGGTAACCAACGATGGGGACGGCCATCGGGCTAAAAAGAGAAAAGGGACCACGACGGGGACGGCCATCGGGTTAAAGAATAAATGAAATAAACAGTTGATGGGGTACGGCCATCAAAGGTGAAGGTCGATCACCTAGCAGGGGACGGCTGCTCTGTTGGGGATAAAAGAAATATGATGGGGACGGCCATCAAAGGTGGAGGACGACCACCTGGCAGGGTACGGCTGCCGAAGATATCAACGATGGGGACGGCCATCGGATAGAAAAGGTCAACGATGGGGACGGCCATCGGACGAGCATGATGGAGGACGACCATCAAGAAGTGGAGGACGACCACTCAGCAGGGGACGGCTGCTCTCGAGGTTTCTCATGACATAGGACGAATGCCAGATAACCAAAATCAACAATGGGGACGGCCATTGGATAAAATTGATGAAGGACGATCATCAAGAGGTGGAGGACGACCACCTAGCAGGGGACGGCTGCTAAATATCAACGATGGGGACGGCCATCGGACGAGCATGATGGAGGACGACCATCAAGAAGTGGAGGACGACCACTCAGCAGGGTACGGCTGCTCTCAAAGGCATCATAACACAGGACGAGTGTTAGATAAAAAGAAAATTTGTTGGTGATCTACTGGGGATAATGTAAACACGGACGAGCGTTTACATCCAAGAAACAAAAGGTATAAGTGTTTGGTATTGTGTATAGATTAAAGATGCGGACGAGCATCCTTAAGACTACGATACGGACGAGTATCGGGTAGAAACAAACTGACACATGTTCAGAGATGATGATACAGACGAGTATCAACTGGTTAACAAGGAACACGGACGAGTGTTGAATCCGGTGGTTCTTCTGGGGGAACAGTAGACACGGACGAGCGTCTATATCCAAGAAGACACAAGTGTTTGACACGGTGTATGGATTAAAGATGCGGACGAGCATCCTTAAGACTATGATACGGACGGGTATCATGTAGAAACAAACACTAGACGCAATGTTCTGAGATGATGGTACGGACGAGTACCAACTGGTTAACAAAGAACAAGGACTACCGTCGAATCTGTGGGATATGAGTGATGATGTATACAAGATACGGACGGGTATCTGTATAAGTGTACCATGAGTAGTGAGCATTGTATTGTATAGATGAGTGTTTTAACTGCTGGGGAGAGTGACACGGACGGGTGTCAAAAGAGAAAAGTATAATATCAACAAGTATATGGGTGATGAAGGTGTAAGCGACTGCGCTGGGGACATGACACGGACGGGTGTCAAGAAAGTGTATATACAAGTATATGTGAGTGCAAAGAGGATGTCTTTGGCTTTCTGCTGGTGATTTGACACGGACGGGTGTCGGGAGGTATCTGTAGTACGAGTGATTTTGTTTGTAGAGTGTATTCAGGCGACCTGTTTGGGGAATGACGACACGGACGGGTGCCAAAAGGTGTATATACTGGTATTTGTGATTTGTAAGGCAACTGCTTTTGCTAGGACTCTGGTGGGAGTTTTTTTGTATAATGATGATGAACGGTTATTATTCACAAGTGTTAATTCAGAACATGGCTTATGATTATGCTATGCGTTTGATTTTTGCCGTAATGCTCCGTTTTAGACGGAATGCTACGCTCTGAGGGGATAGTATGATGCGAATGCTATGATTATGCAAAGGGGGCACTGATTCGGGATTCGGATCCCGTCGCTGTGAAGATCTCTGGTTGATCTGCTTGAAGTGAACATCCCAGCTGGGGATGAGATCATTGGTAGATCTAATGATGTATCTGCTTGGGGGTATAGGTCACTGATTGACATATCCTTATAATATGGGACCCAGCTGGGGTTTGTAGAAGCTTTCCGTACTCTGTTGTGACTTCTCCGTGCGTTGCTCTTCTGAATAGAGGCTGGGGATTCTGTGGGGGAGATGATTCCCTGACTTCTGCATTCTGCTGAGGAAGAATGGTTGGCACTACAGCTGGGGAATGCTGTTGATAACTCAGCTGGGGAGAGTAATGAGAGGCAACTCGGCTGGGGAGAAAACATCCTGAGTGTTAAGCCTGTTTGTTGATTTGGCAACTTTGCTGGGGAGGTGGGCACTCTCCAGTGCCACGTGGAAGATAGACCGAGTTGATAATGATTCGCCAACTTGCTGAGATGTAACCTGCATGCCCCAGGTTGCATTCTGGATACCTGCAGTCCTGCAAAGATAAGGAAACGCACAAAAGGTCCCGAGGTATCCTCTACTGGATTCCGTCATAGGAGTCAAGCACTCTCAAGAGTAAGTATATCCCCTGCTAGCATGTGTTTTTATTTTTAGAGAAAGGCATCTGTACTTATGCAATTGTATTTTTAGAGATATCAGACAACTCTTTGCAAAACATAAATGTAAAAACGAAACATGACCGAAAACCTAATTTTATTAATTCATGTGCCCTGAATTGGCAAGATACAGTCAAAGAAACATATCTCCTGAAATGAAGAGACTGTTACAAATTGAGAAACAAAATGCTGGCGATGCTGACGACGCTTTCGAGGAGCTTCCTCCTTCTGCTATGACTCGTATGACAATGACGTTCTTCTCGTCTTGCTTTCTGGAGAGAGTTGATTCTGATTGAAGCTTGATCCTTTGTAGCTCACCAAGTTGTAGATAATACAGACGAATTTAGAATGCAGTTGTTCGCTTATTCCCTTATTTTGCATGGATCGCCCTTTCGGGTTTTCAATCCATCAGGATACCCATTTTTGCCTGAGTTGTCCAATGCGGCTTTTCAACTCAGCGGGTGTACATTTTTATTCATTTTCCCTTACTTTTGCCCGAGTCTTTTATTCTGTTTTTGACTCGCCGGGATGCCCTATTTTTGCCTGGACTTACATTCTGTTTTTATGTCCAGCGGGTCATTTTATGCGAAGTATTTTTTAACTGCATCTGAATTCACAGGGGACGGGAAATCTTCACCATCCATGGTGCTGAGCATCAGTGCTCCACCAGAGAAAACTTTCTTTACAACGAATGGTCCTTCATAATTTGGAGTCCATTTGCCCCTGTGGTCTGTATGAGGAGGGAGGATTCTTTTCAACACAAGATCCCCTACTTGGTACTCTCGGTGCCTGACTTTCTGATCGAAGGCCTTCTTCATTCTCTTCTGATATAACTGCCCGTGGCAGATTGCAGCCAATCTTTTCTCTTCAATCAGACTCAATTGTTCGAATCGGGACCGAACCCATTCTGCTTCACTCAGTTTAACATCCATCAGCACCCGTAAGGAGGATAGTTCAACTTCAACAGGTAGGACTGCTTCCATACCATACACAAGCTGATACGGTGTTGCCCCAGTGGATGTTCTGACTGATGTGCGGTACCCATGCAAGGCAAACGGTAGCATTTCATGCCAGTCTTTGTATGTGATTACCATCTTCTGCACAATCTTCTTGATATTCTTATTTGCTGCCTCAACAGCGCCGTTCATCTTTGGCCTGTAAGGAGAAGAATTGTGGTGTTGGATCTTGAAGTCCCGGCACAGTTCAGCCATCATCTTGTTGTTTAAATTGGAACCATTATCAGTAATGATTCGCTCAGGCACTCCATACCGGCAGATGATATCTCTTTTCAGAAATCTGGCTACCACTTGTCTTGTGACGTTTGCATATGAGGCTGCTTCAACCCACTTGGTGAAATAGTCAATGGCGACCAAGATGAATCTATGGCCATTTGAAGCAGTCGGCTCAATCTTGCCAATCATGTCAATGCCCCACATAGCAAAGGGCCAGGGTGAAGACATTATGTTCAAAGGATTGGGAGGCACATGCACTTTATCTGCGTAGATCTGGCATTTGTGGCATTTCCTGGCATAGGCACAACAGTCTGCATCCATTGTGATCCAGTAATAGCCTGATCTTAACAACTTCTTAGCCATGGCATGCCCTCCAGCATGGGTACCAAAAGATCCTTCGTGCACTTCATGCATCAGCAAATCTGCTTCCGTCTTGTCAACACATCTGAGGAGTACCATGTTAAAGTTCCTCTTGTATAAAGACCCATCAGTGTTCAGAAAGAAACTACCAGCAAGCCTTCTTAAAGTCTTCTTATCATTGGAAGATGCCCCAGGTGGGTATGTTTGATCCTCCAAGAAACATTTAATGTCATGGAACCAAGGCCTATCATCCTTGACAACATCTGCTGTAAATACATATGCTGGTCTATCAAGTCTAGACACTGAAATCAGGGGTACAAAGTTAGCCGTTTGAACTTTGATCATGGATGAAATGGTAGCAAGAGCATCCGCAAACTGATTCTCGTCCCGAGGGATATACTCAAGTTTGACTGTTGTGAAGAAAGTCAATAACCTTCTTGTATAATCCCTATAAGGCATTAGATGATCTTGGTGGGTGTACCATTTTCCGTTGGTTTGATTGACTACCAAAGCTGAATCTCCGAATACGGTCAATGTCTTGATCCTGAGGTCAATGGCTTCCTCAAGACCCATAATGCAAGCTTCGTATTCAGCTTCGTTGTTAGTGCAGTTGAAAGTGAGTTTTGCCGAGAAAGGCATGTGAACTCCTTTGGGTGTAATGAGTACTGCACCAACACCACGACCATTCATATTAACAGCCCCATCAAACATCATAGTCCATTCTTCTTCTGGGTTAGGCCCTTCAGTGTGAATAGGCTCTTCGTGATCTTTTGCTTTAATGAACATGATGCCTTCATCAGGGAAGTCAAACCTCATAGGTTGGTAGTCATCAATGGGTTGCTCAGCAAGATATTCAGATAGTACACTGCCCTTGATGGCTTTCTGAGATGTGTACTGTATGTCGTATTCTGTGAGAATCATCTGCCATCTTGCAACCCGCCCGGTAAGAGCTGGCTTCTCGAAAATGTACTTAACTGGATCCATTTTTGAGATCAACAAAGTAGTGTGGGTCAACATATACTGTCTTAGTCGGCGAGCAGCCCACGCTAAAGCACAGCAAGTTTTCTCGAGCAGTGAATAACGTTGTTCACAGTCGGTAAACTTTTTGCTTAGGTAGTATATTGCATACTCTTTTCGACCAGACTCGTCATGTTGGCCCAGCACACACCCCATTGACTCTTCTAATACTGTCAGGTACATAATCAGAGGTCTTCCTTCAACTGGCGGCATGAGGATTGGAGGTTCTTGTAAATATTCCTTGATCTTGTCAAAAGCCTTCTGGCAATCTTCGTTCCACCTGACCGTTTGTTCCTTTTTTAACAATTTGAACAAAGGTTCACAGGTCGCTGTAAGGTGAGATATGAACCGCGAGATGTAGTTCAATCGACCTAAGAACCCTTGAACTTCTTTCTCTGTTTTCGGTGCAGGCATTTCTTGAATAGCCTTGACTTTATCGGGGTCAACCTCAATCCCTTTCTCGCTTACAATAAAGCCCAGCAGCTTACCGGATCGCACCCCGAATGTGCATTTGTTGGGGTTCAACTTCAGTTGGTACTTTCTCAGACGCTTGAACAGCTTGAGCAGATTCACCAGATGATCTTCTTCAGTAAGGGACTTGGCGATCATATCATCCACATAACATTCTATTTCCTTGTGGATCATATCGTGGAACAATGTCACCATAGCCCGCTGATAGGTTGCACCAGCATTCTTCAACCCGAATGGCATCACTTTGTAACAAAACGTGCCCCAAGGTGTAATGAATGTTGTCTTCTCCATGTCTTCAGGTGACATCTTGATCTGATTATACCCTGAAAATCCATCCAAGAAGGAGAATACCGAGAACTGAGCCGTGCTATCCACCAATACATCAATGTGAGGTAATGGGAAGTCATCCTTCGGGCTGGCTCTGTTCAGATCCCGGTAATCAACACACATTCTTACTTTGCCATCTTTCTTAGGCACAGGTACTATATTAGCAACCCACGGCGGATAGCTAGTCACAGCAAGGAACCCGGCGTCCCATTGCTTTTGTACCTCCTCCTTGATTTTCATAGCCATGTCTGGACGAGTACGGCGCAGCTTCTGCTTGACTGGTGGGCACTCTTCTCTCAAAGGCAGCTTGTGCACAACAATGTCGGTATCCAACCCTGGCATGTCTTGGTACGACCAAGCAAACACATCAACATACTCTTGAAGCAGATCTATCAGTTGTCTCTTCACTGGGTCTTGCAGGCAGGCCCCGATTTTGACTTCTTTCACGTCTTCGTCTGTACCAAGATTAATCACTTCAACCTCCTCCTGGTGAGGGGTAATGACCTTTTCCTCTTGTCTCAACAACCTGGCTAGCTCTTCAGGAAGCTCATACTCTTCATCAACCCCTTCATCAGCTTGATTGATTGTATTGTCAAAGTCATACGATGTCATAGCCGTGCTGTTGTCGGTGCAGTCTGGAGGGCACTCTCTGCAAGGGTTAAGTTTGTTCATTTTAGTGATTGATTTTAATCTTGCTTTAGAAAAAAGTGAAATGAAGTTATCATTTTGAAAACACCGCCATTTATTTTTGTACAAAAAGAAAAATGGAAAAACGGTGAGCAGAAAAGAAAAAGATTTGTTTGCAAAAAGATGTCTGATATTTCATTGATTTAATCTTGTTTGCACAAAATTACAGATGGCCCTGATTACAAAATGAGTCTTGTCATCTTGGGCAAGATGCAAGACTTTGATGCATGCTATAAAAAAATACAGGAAATAATAATTACTCTGCATGAGTAACTCTTATAATTTCCTGGGAAGACCAGTTCGAGACACTGCTCCCCGGGATCTTTGGACGAATCCAATTCTCCAGATTGCGCTCCTCTTCCAGCTCCTCTTCCAGGCAGTTGATAGCATCGGGGGTAAGCATTCCCCCACTGACAAAACCTGGCTCTGCAGTAGCCTTTGCTTGATGTTGAGTTGGTTTGTAACCCAACCCAAACTTGTCCTTCTTCTCCTCCACAGCTAAGACCTTGCCCCAGCCTAAGGCAGTTCCTTCCTCAACAACCTTCCGGGCTTGTTGGTAAGACGACATGGAGATCCCCGACATAGCAGATGCTTCATTGACATTCAAGGCTTCAAAACCTTGGCTCATTGTCTCATGGATCTCTCCATCCATCTCAATGTATTTGTAGGTAGCCAGATGGCTAACGAAAATATCCTCTTCCCCGCAGATTGTGACAACTTGACCTTCCCACTCAAATTTTAACTTTTGGTGAAGGGTAGACGTTATTGCGCCGGCGGCATGAATCCAGGGTCTACCCAACAAACAGCTGTAGGCGGGCTGAATGTCCATCACATAAAAGATAGTTTTAAAAGTCTGTGGGCCAATTGTCACAGGCAGCTCAATCTCTCCCAGAACCGATCTCTTCGAACCATCAAAGGCTCTTACCACCAGGTTGCTGGGTCTCAAAGCCAATCCATCATATTCTAACTTCACCAGAGCCTTCTTTGGTAAGACATTCAGGGAAGAACCTGTGTCCACAAGCACATGAGAAAGGACAGCTCCTTTGCATTCCATGGTTATGTGCAAGGCTTTGTTGTGGTTGCGGCCATCCACTGTCAGGTCAGCATTGGTAAACCCTAGCCCATTGCTAGCAGTAACATTTCCAACCACGGTTTCCAATTGGTTGACAGTAATCTCCTCAGGCACGTAAGCTGCGTGCAGGACTTTAAGTAATGCATTCCGATGGGCTTCGGAGCACATAAGCAGTGAGAGGATGGAGATTTTGGATGGCGTCTGGTGAAGCTGATCCACAACTTTATAATCACTCTTCTTGATGATCCGCATAAACTCATCAACTTCCTGATCGAATGGAGTTTTCAGGGCTTCTTTGGCAGCTGGATCTTCCTGCACCGGGCCTTTTCCTTTTGCCTTGGCAGCAGCTTCTGCTTCGACAGTAGGTCTTTGCATTGGTGGAGCAAAGAGACGTCCGCTTCGAGTGAAGCCTCCGCCTCCCCCCACATTATCTACTTGTGGTGCAGGTGCCGATGTTTCAAGAGTGATTCTTTTTCCTTCACAGTACACGTCAGAGCCATAGTGCCAAGGGATGGCCCTATTGCTTTCATATGGTACTGGTCCAGGCACCGTGACAGTGACTGGACTGATTGTTGCTGCTGAAGGTAATGTAATTGTTTGTGGATCATAAAAGATTGTAACTGGTGCTCTGATGGGAGCAGCACCTTCTGAATGGTAGGCGGAATTATTTTCAGGATCGTAGAATATGGTAACAGTGGAGACATCTTCATGATTGATTGCTGGTGTTGTAGGAGGTTCTGTTGGAAGGACTGTTGTTGTTGTTGATGGAGATTCGAAATGGAATGAAGCTGAAGTTGTAGCAGGAGAAACTGTTGAAAACTGACCATTTGGAAGGACGGGTGGAGTACTTGTTGATGGTGCTGATGAATTGTCGGGAACAATAGTTGCTGCAGTTGTAGGAGGGTCTGAAACTGTTGTTGATGAAGTTGCTGGATTTGTCGGAAATGACGTAGTGATCTGTAGCAAGCCACTCTGAATAAGGCTGTCAATGCCATTCCTCAGGTCTTCACACCCATTCGATGAAATATTGCAATAGGGACACCCTAGTTCACACCCCGGAAATATTTGGTTTTCGCGGAGTTGAGCCTTGATTTCCACCAATGGTGTCCTGATCTGATCCACACTAGTTATTAAATAAGACGGTTGGTCTTCTTCAATAGCATTAATTCGGGGACCACCATGGTTTGGCATAGGGTTTTTATTGACATTGGGAGGAGGTGCAAAATTCAGAGCCTTGGAATCTACCAAGTCTTGTACCTTCATATGCAGAGCTCTGCATTTTTCTGTACTGTGACCAGGTGCGTTGGAATGAAAAGCACACCTAGCATTGGAGTCATAGTTCCTTGGTAGACTGTTGGGATCCGGAGGTGCCAACGTTCTTAGCTCAACTAGGTTGAGTTTCAGAAGTTGTGGCAGCAAGGCAGCATACGGCATTGGGATCGGGTCGATCACTCTGTTAGCTTGGGATGGCCTCTGTTGGAATGGCCTCTGTTGATTGT
Source organism: Lathyrus aphaca (assembly GCA_963966055.1). Lineage (NCBI taxonomy): Eukaryota > Viridiplantae > Streptophyta > Magnoliopsida > Fabales > Fabaceae > Lathyrus > Lathyrus aphaca. The sequence continues at coordinate 437,942,547 of OZ014521.1, forward strand.
TGTTGTTGGAGTTGTTGTTGTTGTAGTTCCTTGGAGGATACTGATTCTGCTGATACTGAGGTTGTTGTTGGAAGTTTTGTTGAGGAGGTTGATAGACTGGCTGAGGATGAGCTGGAGCAGGGATAGTGACTGCTGCTATTGTCCTTGGAACATATTGGGGCCTACCCCTGTTGGTGTGAATGGCATTGGTCTCGCCAGCTCTTCTCGGGCCTGCAAAAGGCTTTCTTGTACTGCTGGACGAGCTTGCACCGTTATCAGAGATCTTTCCCATTTTCAACAGGCTTTCAATTCTTTCCCCAGCTATGACAACATCTGCGAAGCTAGTGGAAGAGAAAGCAGCCAACCTGTCAATATACGTTCCCTGGAGAGTGTTCATAAACATGTCTGCCATTTCCCGTTCAGACATAGGTGGTTGAACAGCAGCAGCCAGTTGCCTCCACCTTTGGGCATACTCTCGGAAACTCTCCCTCGAAGACTGTGACATTCCCATTAGGAGGGTCCTGTTGGGTGCCATGTCTAAATTGTATTGATACTGTCTGATGAAGGCCTCTGCCAGGTCCTTCCAGCATCTCACAGTTGCTCTTGTCAGATGGGAATACCATTCCCTAGAAGCTCCAGTCAAGCTATCTTCGAAGTAGAACATCCAAAGTTTCTCATCCATTGTATAGGCCTTCATCCTTCCCAGAAATGATTGTAGATGAGTCCGGGGGCATGAAGTCCCATTATACTTTTCGAAACAAGGAGGTTTGAACTTATGGGGGATCCTGACCCCGTCTACCAAACCCATGTCCATGACGTCGAAACCCAAAGAATTTTGAGACTCCAGTGATCTCAACTTTTCAGCTATTTCCTCCAATCGTCTATCATAAGTTTCCTCTCCAGCACCCATTACAGTAAACTGGTCTTCTTGAGGGTCTTCCTGAAGTACTCTGGCTGCAGTGGCCGTGCCTTGAACGTTTGCAGGAATGTTGATCTCAGGATGCAAATGTGGGCCAAACACAGGGGGATTAACATGGGGTTGCACCCTTTCATTATTACTGGTGCCTGCAGTTCCTACATGAGGCTCCTCTTGATTTTGCCTCTCCACCATGGCCCTCAGTCTCTCCTGGCTCTGGGCCATGTTGTTCATAACTTCCATGAACTGCGTCATCTGCGTTCTCATCTCTAACCTTTCGTTTGCCATCTGATTTCTGACCTCTGTAAGGTCTTGTTGCATCTGATCCATCTGAATTCCCGGAAGGTTGTTTCTAGTTGGGTACCTGTGTGGCCTGTTGAGAGGAAATACCCGGCGGCGAGCAATAATTCCTGAGATTCACAACAGAGGTTAGCAACAACAAAACAAAAAAAACTACAAAACAAACAAAAGGGGTTAGCATGCAATGCAGTTATGCTTATTTGTTCTCAAGGTATCCGGTTTGGCCTTCAGTTTTGACCCTTCCAGACCCTCGAAGATGCTGCTGTTGAAATTGCTTTTGAAGTGAACCCAGATAGAAACCAACACAAATATATTACAAAGGGTGAAATAATACAACTTGTTCATTTTACAACACAAACCCTCAAAGGGGCCAAAATACATCACAAAAAGCAAAAGTACATGGAAAAGGAACAACAACAAGCAAATGATCAAACTCCAAGGCCAAACTCATCCTCACGAACTTCCTTGAGAAGTGCTTCGGTCACAGGATCAGCCGGACGCTCCGTGAGACCTCTGATGAGAAGGTTTCTTGTTGCAACAGCTGCAGTCAATTTCTTATTCTGACTTTGGTCCTTAGACCTCTTCACTCCAGCTCTGATTTCTAGCTCTGATATTTCCTTCTGGGCTGCTGCCAGGGCTTTTTCCATCTGCTCCATTTTGTCTTGAGCTCTCTTGTCTTCTAGAGTACGGGCCTCAGTGATCCGGACCCACCTGGCCTGACTCTCTTTCAAATACAAGTCTGTTCTTGCTCTCTGAAACTGGGCTTCTTTACAAGCATTCTTCAGAATCTGCTCACCAGCTTTGGACTTGTTGATATAATCTCCAGACTTCTCAATTTTAGCCAAGTGTTCCACTCTTAACTTCTCCAATCTCTCAATCTCCCTTACACCTTCACTCCTCTCCCGGAGGGTCTTCTGCAAAGCCTGGGTTAACTTCTCATTTCTTTCCTTCAAACTCTCAAACTCTTCCTAACTGATAGTGGCAGGGGGTGGTGCTGAAGATGACTCAGGCATGTCTTCTATGGTGAAGGGCATTCCAGAGAATTGGGCCCTAGCATGGGACCACTCATAATATTGGACTGATGCCACATTATTGCACTTCCCCAAAATGGTGATTCCCTTGGTTTGAACATGATCCCAGGCCCAGGCAGCCTGTCTAACAACAGCCAAACTAACCTTGTTCTCACAGTAGATGGTCTCAACCAAGTCTTGTTCCCTAGGAGTATGAACCAGTGCATAGCCCAATTGCCTCTTGAACAGCAGAGGGTTGTAGTTGATGCTTCCCTTGACCCCTATTAAGGGCACATTGGGAAAGTGCCCACAGCTTGTGATTATATCTCTGCCCTTGGTGCTCTGAGTACACCATCTGATATCTGCTGAAGTGAGAACAGTGAGTCTCTTAGCCCAGTTGCTTTGCTGATGAGGGTTGAGAAATGCATCTGTCCTGGGTAGATGCCTGAGAAGCCAAGCATGGAATAATGGAGCACAAATCCTCACTAATCTTCCCCTCTGCTTCTCATTTCTCTGATGGACTGAGTAATAGAGATCACCCAGTAAAGTTGGCACTGGGTTCTTCAGGATGAACAAATGGATTGCATTCTTGCTAATGAATCGAGGCTCATCTGCAAACAACACAATTCCATACACACTTAAGGCCAACAGAGCACAGACAGCTTTCCACTCCCCCAGGGAGGCCTTCAAACTAGCTTGAGAAATTAAGAAGTCCAGATGAAATCCAGGGATCCCAGCTTTAGAGGTCATATGCTGTTCAATCAAAACAGGCTCCAGGTGCAAAGCTTTTGCTATCTCTCCATCGCTGGGAAAGACCATTTCAGGGTTGAAAGGGATTTCCCTCTTGATAGGCAAACCAACCAAAGATGAGTATTCTTCCAAAAGAGGACCCAACTGAAAGTCTTGAAAGGTGAAACATCTCAATGGGGGGTCATAGAACTGAATACAGGTATGGATCAGGCTTCTCTGAGATGGGTCCAGATCCATGACCAAGCCAAGTATATCCCCATAATGCTCCCTGAACAAAGGCATGTGATCTGGAGTGATCAGGGTCTGGATCCTCCTGATGTCTGATAAGTCTGGTTGGAAGAAATGATAGGTGATGTTGCTTTTCTTTGGAGCCATGATGCTGAGGACTGAGTAGAGTGCTGATGAAGATGCTGAGGAGTGGGCCACTGGCTGGCTAGTGCAAGTCACTGAAGTATATGGCTGACAAACTGAAGCAAGTGCTGGTGGAAATAGGTCAATGATGCAGATGGGGTCAAAACCAAAACCAGATGAAGGTGGATACCCTGAAACACAAATAAGCAAATGTTAATATGATGCAATGAGTATGTATGCAAATGAAATGCAAGGGTTTGTGACTGAGCTGGATCTGATTAACTGCCTTGGTATAGATCCATATGTGTTCAAGAATTCCAGATGGAGGTCTAAAAATCCAGTAACCAGGGTGGGGGACTCAAATAAAGAGCCACATGTCCAGGGTTTTAGAATCACAAGAACTATCCAACATGGAGCATTCTTAACAAAGTCAAAGTAACAGGGTATTCTGAGGTCAAGGCACCTGCAAACCTGTAAACAGCCCAACCCCCTCACAGGTGGTGATCTAGAACAAGGATCCTCAGACTTGGATCAGTTATGAGAAGTGTAAACACTTCTAACCCGGAGGTACAGTGTTTACAATAACCATAACAATTCCTCCTCTAATTCACCTCAGTTTCTGAAGGTCAATACTAAAAGGTCATCCAGACTTAGCAGGCTTCCCAGATAGCCCTAGCATTGCAGGAAATCTGCAACACAGAGTTCTCAAGAAGAAACCCATATCTGAACCGTGTTTCATATTCCCGCACCAGACCGAAATGGAATGGGAAAGAATATGATCCACTCTAGCCTAGGTGTCACTCAGGTCCCAGGTATAGGACCTTAACTCTCAATGGAACACCCACCCACCAAAACAAGAAACCAGATCCAGCCAGCAGCAATGACAATATGATATATAAATGCAGTAAAGAAAGCAGTAAAGCAAACTGTACATAAAGCAATAAACAGAAATAAATACAAGCACAAACAAGCACATAACACCCCAGTAAACACAAATCAATCAAGCGCTAGGAGGAACCCACAAAAAGAACCAGAAGCCCTGGTTGCAGTATAAGGTTCCCCAGCAGAGTCGCCAAGCTGTCGCTCCCAAAGATTTGCATCCAGGTACAAGCGCGAACGGTCGGCGAAAAGAACAATGAGAACACACAGCCGTGAACTCACTGGAGATGAATAGAGTCGCCAGCTAGGCATTTTTATCCCGGAGGAAAGGCAATGCTGCATAAGCCTAGAAAGATACGGATAAGACGGTTGCGAACCAGAGAGACTGAGAAAGGGGGTTGGTTACAACCTGGGAAGGTATTAGCACCCAGATTGTCCGCCGTACTCGACGGGATCCACGCTTAAAAGATTTGTGCTTTAAAGGGGTAGTGTCAGTGCAATTTGTATATAAAATAGCTGGAAAAGAATGTACAGGTGTCAGTGTAAGAGAAGTGTGAAGTGCATAAATGTACAGTGTCAGTGTAGGGACAAGAGTGAAGTGCTCATGATAATGAGGCTAAGAACAGTGCTGGAAGGAGGGGGAATATACAGAGACCTTTGTTCGATAACTGTTAAGTTATGCCTACGTATCCTCTCGTGCAATGAGGAAGTCAGAACACCGTAGTTCGACCCGAAGAGACTGAAAGATGAATTGACTGGTGAACTGCTTACTTGTCTATGCTCAAGTGTATGACCTGTCTGGCTTAGGTGCGAACTGTCTTGCATTAGACGGAAGAAGCAAGTTCTCGATTGTGAGTGAAGGTGATGAGAAAAGAATCCCGGAGGAGACGATTATTGTTTGTTTTTGTGTTTTCAGTCTTTTATTGTTTTTTAGATTTTTGTCATAAGTTAATGAGCTTAAGCCTAAACCAATGGATTTAGTAAACTCACCACATCTTCCCTCTGATTAGGGGTAATGAGAATACCTTAAGTGTGAAGTCAGCTTCTCACACTTAATCACCATGATGCAGGATTAAGATCATTAACCTACTTGTGATTATTTAGATGTTTTTTTGGTGTTTTTGCATAAATTAATGAGCTTAAGTCTAAACCAATGGATTTAGTAAACTCATCACATCTTCCCTCTGATTAGGGGTAATGAGAATACCTTAAGTGTGAAGTCAGATTCTCACACTTAATCACCTTTGGTGTAGAATTAAGGTCATTAACCTACTTGTGATTATTTAGATGTTTTTTTGGTGTTTTTGTTTAGTGTTGAGTAATGAGGTTAAGCCATAATCAAAGATTAAACAGACTCATTACACCATCCTAAAAGAAGGATGATAGATGAGAATGTTTAAGTTGAGGAAAGCTCCTCAACTTAATCCATGATTAGGGATTAAACCCATGACAAAACAAGCCTTTGATTAAATGGATTTTAGATTAATTGGTATGATGATGAAGTGATTTTTATGATTTGTAAGACAACTTGAGGGGGACTTGTCCATTAACACTAGGGTTAGTCCTTCTTAACCACTTAAGGAAGAATTAGAACCCTAATGCAAGGCCCAAGTTACAAGTGTGATGTCTTGATACTTATTAAGTGGATTGATTAAGAGACTTAAACACATTAAGGGTTCAAGACTTAGGATTAAAGTTATACACTCCATCCTAAGAGAAGGATGCAGGCATAAGCTTAACCACAAAGTTTTAAAGCCTTTAGGGTTTAATCCCTGATTATGAAATGAGAAGAGAGGACTCAAAGAGAGACACAAAGGTAAAACTATGAGGGGAGACTAATCAAAACCCTAATTCATTGTCATGCTTGGATGATCCTAAGGTTTGTGAGGTTTACAAGAGAAGTCTTCAATGGAACCACCAGGAAGCAAATGAAAGGATCAAGAGAAGCAAAGCAACTTGCTTCATTCAAGAAGTCAAGTCACTTGAAGAAAGAAAGTGGGAGGAAGAAGAATGAGCAAGCTCAATCTCAAACACATATAAGAATGCAGCAATGGATGCAAGAGAGATGAAAAGAAAAGTTATGAGAAGTGAAGGCAAATTCACTTCTCAAGTTTACTTACCACCTGAAATGTTAGAAAGAAATGCAAAACAATGCAAGATGAGATGAATGGCATGATGCTAGACCAAACCAGAAGCATGCACATGATGTTAATGATGTTATGAGGTGCTGCAAACATGAGGCAAGACATGGGGATGTTCATACAAGATTATGGATGCAAATGATGCAAGCTAAGGAGCATGAACAAGCATGAAAAGTTATGAAACATACATGGCATATAACATGGCAAATGTGTAATGCAATGATCAAACATGCTTTCTATATGTCTTAAGATGTCAAATGGATCACAAGAATGCACAAAATGCAAAGACAAGTCATGTTATGCAAGAGAATGTAAGAATGATGCAAAAGAAAGCCCAAATTAGGGTTCATGAATCAAACATCAAGCAAAAACCCAAAACAGAAACAAAACCCTAAGATAAAAATGGAAAATGGAACTCAAAGAAACCCTAATCCTATGCTAAACCAAGGTTCAAAGGGGAGGTTCCAACTTCTAACCAAACTCAAGATATGAATTTTCTAAGTTATTAGGGTTTTTTAGTGTTCTTAACAAAAGAAATGCCAAACAATTAGAAAATGAGGAAACAAATCAAGGCCATTTTATCTTTGAAAATACATGCTAAACATAACACAATGCAAGAAGAATCAATGTCTCAACCTTCTCCAATAGGCAGAAATGATTTTTTGAACTTATGATCAAAATAATGCATAAAAATTGATTTAATTCAATGAAAAATTCTTAAAATGCATCAAGATCAAAAAAAGAAATTTGGTTTGAAGGTTGGACAATGTTTCTAAATGTCTTAGAACATTTCATGAATTTTTTGGTGATTTTTAAATACCTAAAAGTATTTTTAATAAATTAATTTCCATTAATCAATTAAAAATAATCTTTTAAATATTTAAAAATACTTTTTTAATGATAAAAATAAAAATAAAAATATTTTTGGGTTTTAAAAATTAGTGAAATATTTGACAAAAAATTTCATAATTTTTAAATGGTTTTTGCTATTTTAAATAAAATGTAAAAGATAAATCAATTTAAATGAAATAAAATATAAAATAAATGAAAGTATGCAAAAGGGAGGGCCAGGATTTGATCTGGGCTTGGACTGGTTGACTGCGCGCCAGATCCAAGGGCCCAGATTCAAATCTGGCTAATTTGTTTTATGAATTAATTAAACAGGATTTGAATTAATTAAAAAGGGATTAGGGTTTTAATGACACATCCTGGCCACACATTTGCGCGCAAGTCAACCAAAGTCAGCTGATCTAACGCACAGGATTCAAACCTCATTTAATGACATAATTAGGGTTAAATGACTTTCAGGCCGCCGGAGAAGACTTCCGGTCGTCTTCTCCGGCCAGCCAAAACCCTAGATTCTTCTATAGGTCACCAAATCACAAATTTCTTCCATCAAACTGACTCTCTCATCAATCTAAACCTAAACCCTAAGCCTAAATTCATTTATTTTCATCCATGAGCATGAATCGAAACAAAATGCAAAACACGGGCAAATGTTCAGAAGCTTCATACATGCTGGTTTCTACACTATTTTCAAAAGCAAGCATACATTCATGATCAGGGGAACACAAGGCATCATAAAAGAACTAAAAAACTAGTTTCTGGGAAAAAAGTTCATGTAGCTCACCTGAGATGAAGCTCCTCTGTTTGTGAGCTTTCAGGGCTTCTTTCTTGTGCAAGCTTGCTTCCTTGGACCCCCTGAATGCAAAACGAGGCTCAAAATGCTTGGAGAGTGGCTGGCTTGAAAGATCCAACTCTGGTGTAGCAGAAATGGGGATCTGTGTACAGGCAGTTTCAGATCAAAGTGAAGGGTGGTTTTGACTCCTTGCGGTATGCTTGACTTGTTGGTGAAGAAAAATGAAGTGTTTGATGGCTGGATAGTGAGATTCGAAGAGAACTGGTTTGGAAAGTGAAGAATGGTGAAGCTCAGGTCAGGCTTGTTTCAGGCTTGAGCTTTGGTGGTTTGAGGTCTATGAAGTGTGTTGAGTTGGATGGTGAAGTTTGCTTGAGTGTTTGATGGCTGTGTAAGCAGATTCGATAGAAAATGCAATGTGATGTGTTTTTGTGAATGTTGTGTTCTGGCCAGCTTCAATGCTCAATGCTTAGCTATATTGTCTCCAACTTGTGTGGATAGACTGTGAGGCAGGTTAGTAGGGTGGCTGTGTACTGTGCCAAGAGTATGGGAGTCTTTTGCAAAAAGGTCAATTTTGTGTCATTGAGAGTATGGGTCATGGCAGCAGCAGGTTCAAGTCTTGTCTTGCTCCAGCTAGGGTTGAGGAGAGCCCTTGGATTGCTTGTGGCTGACTGCAACATGTGGATGACAAGCTATGCTAGTTTTTGCAACTTGACAACTTTGTACTTTCTCATGATTTTGTGCCATACACATGAAACAATGCTTGCTGAATTTTGTGGCATGGCACTTCTTTTAGTCATGGCAATGTTGAGAAATCAGCTAGTGATCACATAATTCCTTGGAAAATGACTACGCCAAAAATCCAACTTTGCACTTGTAATGGAAAATGTCTTATGGATTTCTTGAAAATCAAGGCAAACAATGAAGAATCCCTTGGGCCAATTCTGTTTTTTAGGGCATATGTGATCATGTGATGAAGTTTTGAAGTCACTTTGAAGTCACTAGAATGCTTGATACATGAATTTGCAAGTTTTCCATTTAGTGCATAACTTGAAATTTAGTGATTTTTGCCAACTTTAACAAACCATAACTTTTGATCCAAAATGAATTAGATCATGTTTCTTGTACTTTTTGAAAAGGGAAAGATGAGATCTACAACTTTCATGACCAAAGTTTTTCCATTTGAAGCATTTTTGGATCCAAAATCATGGCTTGAAAAATGACCTAAAATGATGCATTCTTGAAAAGTCAACTATGTCCAAAAAGTCAACATTTGCAAAAACCCTAAATTCTTGATTTCTATGAACTTCAACCTTCTTCCATGATCAAATAAAGATCATGTACACTCAAAATGATGAAGATCACCCATTGGTTGGGTCATTGGGGGCCTCAGATGCCCTGATTTTACACTGGCTTGTCTGAAAAGTCAACCCTTGATCAGATGACTTCCCCATGGAATTTCTTCATGAAAATTGATATGCATACTCCCTATACCATATAGAGATCAATGGAAACAAGAATGACCAAAAAATTTGGAATTATGGCCTCTGAAACCAAAACCCTAATTTTCAGTCAACTGTGCAGTTCAAACTAGCCCTGCATCCACTCAAACCCTAGTTCTTGTGATTCCTCTGCAATTTTGACTTTGAGGAGATGAAATATGATATAAGAACACCCATGGACCCCTTTGAGTTGATTGGTGGCCTTTGGAATGGCTCAAGATGCTCTGGGATTGCTCAGATCACAAACCCTAGGTGCAGATGACTTAGAAGCTATGCAGTGAATAAAAAATGAGATGTGAGATGATATGTTGGTGTTTATGCAAATGAGGATGATCACAAGCCATGGTGTGAATGGGTGAGGGCAAATTTGGGGTGCTTACACAGGGGCATCATCAATTATCACATTTATGGACTCCATTATAACCTTGGTTCTGGAGTTAAATACTCTATAGGCTCTGCTATTTATGGAGTATCCAAGGAAAATCCCTTCATCACTTTTAGGATCCATCTTTCTTCTTTGCTCCCTATCAGCCAGAATGTAACAATTACTTCCAAACACATGGAAGTACTTAACTGTAGGTTTTCTGCCCTTCCAGACTTCATAGATGGTGGACAAGGTTCCTTTCCTTAGAGTGACTCTATTATGAATGTAACAAGCTGTGTTCATAGCTTCAGCCCAGAAGTACAATGGTAACTTTTTAGCATGAATCATAGCTCTTGCTGATTCTTGGATAGTTCTGTTCTTTCTCTCAACAATCCCATTCTGTTGAGGGGTTATAGGAGAAGAATACTCATGATTGATTCCCTCTGAAGAACAGAAATATGAGAATTTTTTATTCTCAAATTCCTTTCCATGGTCACTCCTTATTCTGACTACACAGCTTGCCTTTTCTCTTTGTATTCTTTGGCACAAATCTTTGAATAGATCAAACACATCAGACTTTTCTTTGATAAAATTTATCCATGTATATCTTGAAAAGTCATCAACAACTACATAGGCATACCTTTTTCCCCCAAGGCTCTCAACCTGCATTGGTCCCATAAGATCCATATGCAATAATTCCAAAACTTTGGAAGTTGTCAGATGTTGGAGCTTTGGATGGGACATCTTGGTTTGCTTGCCTATTTGACATTCACCACATACTTTGCCTTCATCAATCTTCAGTTTTGGAATACCTCTTACAGCTTCCATAGATATGATTTTCTTTATTCCTCTGAGATGAAGATGACCCAGTCTTTGGTGCCATAGCTTCACTTCTTCTTCTTTGGCTAAGGAGCAAGTTGAAGTGAGACTGAAATCTTGAGGTTCCCACATATAACAGTTGTCTTTAGATCTGGCTCCTCTCATAAAAATCTTTTGTTCTTTGTTAGAAACTATGCATTCAGTTTTGGTAAAGTTTACACTGTAACCTTGATCACATAATTGACTTATGATGATCAAGTTAGCAGTCAATCCTTTTACCAGCAGCACATCATCTAGTCTTGGTACATCTGGACAGTCCAAGGTCCCAACTCCCTTGATTTCTCCTTTAGCTCCATCTCCAAAGGTTACATATCTGGATGAATGTGACTTTAAGTCTACCAGCAGATTCTTCAATCCAGTCATGTGCCTTGAGCATCCACTATCAAAGTACCAGTCTTCTTTAGCTGATACTCTTAGAGATGTATGAGTTATATATGCAACCCTCTTCTTTGACCATTTTTGCTTGTAGTGAGGTTTCCTTTGATGCCTCTTCCCTGTGTAGTGTCCATTTTTAGAGCTCCAAGGTTGTTTGTTGAACTTGTTCTTGGGCATGTAGCTTTGATCAGCATGAAGGCTAGCTTTAGGTACCCATACTTTCTTGATGACCTCTGTCTTCTGCTTAGGGGTTTGCTGATATCTTTGATTTTGATGTCCATGCAGCATTTTCTTGGTAACCTCTATCTTCTGCTTAGGGGGTTGCTGATACATCTGATTTGGATATCCATGCAACTTGTAGCAATGAGGTTTGATGTGACCAAACCTTCCATAATGATGACATCTCCATCTTTGATACTTCTTTTTCATCATGTTCTTTTCATGATGTTGGGATATCTGTTGGGACATCTTGTTTGACTTTATGGGATTTGAAGTAGTTTTGCTGGTGCTAGCCTCAACCTTTTAAGCTTTGTTAAATCCCAGTCCAGTTCTATCCCCTGAATGCTTATTGTTGTTGAGAATGACATCCAGTGTGTTTGAGCTACTATTCAGCATTCTAACAGATTTGGACATATGTTCCAATTTGGAGTTGAGAAGACTTACTTCACTTTTCAGAGTGTCAATGATTTCTAGATTACTTGTCTTTTCAACCTTTAATGCCTCAATCTGTTTCTTCTGTTTTATATTCTCCATGCATACTTCAGTGCTCCTTTTACACATCTCTTTGTATGATTCTTCTAGCTCTTCAAAAGTCAGCTCCTCATCACTGGATCCACTTTCAGATTCACATACTCCAGCTAGAGCAGTGATGTGCTTTGCTGATTCTTCTTCTGAATCACATCCTTAGTCTTCATCAGACCAGGTCACAGAGAAACCTTTCTTCTGCTTCTTTAGATAGGTAGGGCATTCATTTCTGATGTGTCCATATCCTTCACATCCATGACATTTAATCCCTTTTTCTTGATTGGTCTTTTCATCATAATTTGACCTTCTATTAGCATCATAAGGTCTTTTATTCTTAGAAGAGTTTGAGTTTCTTCCACTTGGTCTGGACCTTCCATCCATTCTTCTGAGAATCTTGTTGAATTGTCTTCCAAGCATAGCAATTGTTTCTGATAAATTTTCTTCAGGGTCTGCTTCATTATTTTCTTCTTCTTTATCAGTATTTGACACCAAGGCTATGCTTTTGTTCTTCTTTACAATTGTGTCATTCATTCCCATCTCAAATGTTTGAAGGGAACCAATGAGCTCTTCAACCTTCATTGTGCATATGTCTTGAGCTTCTTCTATTGCTGTAACCTTCATGTCAAATCTTTTTGGTAAAGATCTGAGAATCTTTCTTACCAGCTTTTCATCACTCATCTTTTCTCCCAAAGCACCAGAAGTATTTGCTATTTCCAAGATGTTCATGTAGAACTCATGAATTGTCTCATCTTCCTTCATTATCAAGTTTTCAAACTTGGTGGTGAGAAGTTGAAGTCTTGACATCTTCACCTTTGATGTTCCTTCATGAGTGGTTTTGAGAGTGTCCCAAACATCTTTGGCCAGCTCACAATGATGCACAAGTCTGAATATGTTTCTATCAATGCCATTGAATAAGGCATTTAAGGCCTTGGAATTTCCAAGTGCTGAATCTTCTTCCTCCTTGCTCCATTCTTCTTCAGGCTTCAACACTTTTGCCCCATCCTTGTTGTCTTGGACAGGGTTCTCCCATCCTTTGTTGACTGCTTTCCAAGCCCTACTATCAAGTGATTTTAAGAATGCTACCATTCTTGGTTTCCAATAGTCATAGTTTGATCCATCCAATATAGGTGGTCTATTCACAGATCCTACATCTCTGTCCATGTTCCCAAAATTTGCATTCCCTAGATCTCACCCAGTTAAACAGGCAGGGTTCCTGCTCTATTGCCAATTGAAATTCTGGGATCAGGTACGTGATGTCGAATGAGATGTTTAAACACTTGAAGACTTAAACAAAACTTAAAGTGCAGGTAAATTAAAAAACACAGGAAATTGTTAACCCAGTTCAGTGTATCTCCACACTTACATCTGGGGGCTACCAAGCCAGGAAGGAAATCCAATATAAGTAATATTAATTCTAGACTTAAACCACTCAGTTTAATCTTTCACTTAATATCTACCCAAGGCAATTTCTACCTAAGATACAACTTAGATATGAGTATCAACTCACTCCCCCTCAATCACACAGTGATATGTTACAAGTTTAATAAAATTGAAGTCACACATCAAACAAAACAGCTTGATTTTACTTCACAGTTTCAATCAAGACACAATACACTTTTTGCTTAAAAGCTCATAAAGTGATACACATATACAACTTGCTATTAAAACACAAACACCCTATTTAGTCTTCTTAAATTCGTACTCTATTCTGAGAGTTTCTGTTGCTTAAATAGATGCTTGGATTTTGGGCTTTCTGTAGGTTATCCAATCCTGATACGCATGTTGTCATCACCTTGAATTAGGGTTTGTTACTTCCTTGATTCTAGGTGAGTCAGTTCTTCTGTTATACTGAAATCATATAACCAATCTCCCTACAGATGCGCCTTCTACTGTTTTATCCATTCATAATTAATTCCAGATAAATTCCCTGAATTTGCTCAGTTCTGTTAAGCATTATTTAATTCTGGTAGCAGGTTTGAGATGTCACAACATCTGGTGTGACATCCTGAAATCTAAACTTACTTCATTAACTTATACAATGTCACAACATCTGGTGTGACATCCTGAATTAAGTTCATTAACTTATACTATGTTTGATAATGTCACAACATCTGGTGTGACATCCTGAATTAAGTTCAACACTTCTTGTTGGTCAAAAAGTCTGCCAATTCTAAACATATACAGTATGTACAAGTGTTTAACCTGCTGGGGGAATATGTGCAAGACACAGACGAGTGTCAAAAAGATTGAGCAAGGGACACAGACGAGTGTTTGGCTTGTTGGGGAAGTATGTGAAAAATACAGACGAGTGTCAAAAAGAATATGAGCAAGTATGAACAAGGAGAGGTATTCTTGCTTTGTCTGCGGGGGATAAGTTTGGTATATTGCTGGTGAGGTGATGATGGTATTTGCAGGTGATTGGCTTGAACCTGGCTTATGATCATGCAAATGTTTGATTTTTGCCATAATGTTCTGTATTAGACAGAATGCTACGCTTAGTTTGGGGGGAAATAATGTGAATGCTATGATTATGCAAAATGAGAGGACCGATCCGAGATCCGAATCCTGCGGGGAGAAAGATCTCTGAGCGATCTGGCTGGAGGGAGAACTCCGATGGGGAAAGAGATCATTGGCCGATTTGTAGGGAGAAAGGATCACTGAACGATCTTCTAGGGATCTCTGTGGCACTCCGGGGGAAGAAATCTGCGGGGATCCCGACTGGGGAATCTTTTGTTAAAGAACTCGTGCTGGGGGTGAGGAGGCTTCGACAACTCCGTTGGTGAAGAGTATTTCAGGCATTGCTCTACCAGGGAGAAACTGGCAACTTTGCGGGAAAGTGATTCTGCCGATTCCGCTGAGGATGAGAAAATCCTGGCAACTCTGATGAGGAATGGAAAGTTTCTAGTTACTTTGCTGGGGAAAAGTCATCAAGCATTTCCCGGGAGATCCTGCTTGGGGAGGATGGAACTTCTGGGAGGTAATCTGTTGCAAATCTTTAGTCCAAGCGACACGCTGGGGATTTAATGAGTTTCTCGAAGGGTCCTCCGTGGGGATATCAACTTTGTGGGGGATACTCCCGTCAAGTAATCCTGCTGATTAGGTAATTGCTGACTTGGCTGGGGATATGATGCTTGATATGCCCCATGTTGTGAGATTGTCTGACTTGAGTACATGCAACCTGTTAAACAAAGGAAACACACAAGTGTCCCGAGGTATCCTCAATTGGATTTCGTCATAGGAGTTAGATTTATCTGGGAGCAACATATTTCCTGCAAGCATTTTATTGAAAATGGCTTATATGTTTTCCTGCAATTGTTGTATTATGAACTTTGGACATTTTGCAAACGAAAACGAAAATGTACAAAACAAAGTGTGACTAAAAATCCTGATTTTATTGATTTGTGTGCCATGAATAGGCAAGTACAATGAAAGAAGCGAATCCCTGAAAGGAGGAGATTGTTGTAAATTGAGAAAATAAAAGTGTTGGCAATGTTGAAGCTGACGCTCTATTGAGCTTCCTCTGCTATGACCTGTATGACCTTGACGTTCTTCTTATCTTGCTTTCCGAAGAAGGTTGATTCTGACTGATGCTTTATCCTTTCGAAGCTTGCCATGTGGTGAGTGATACAGACGAATTCAAAAGACAGTTGTTCGCTTATTTCCTGATTTTGCATGGATCACCCTTTCGGGTTTTCAATCCACCGGGATACCCATTTTTGATTGAGCTATCCGATGTGGCTTTTCAACTCAGGGGGTGTACACATTTTTTCAATTTTTCCCTTATTTTTTCCCGAGTCTTTTATTCTGTTTTTGAATCGCCGGGATGCCCTAGTTTTTCCTGGACTTACAATCTGTTTTTATGTCCAGCGGGTCTTTTATGCGAAGTATTTTTTAACTACATATGAATTCACAGGAGATAAGAAATCCTCGCCATCCATAGTAGTGAGCATCAGTGCTCCACCATAGAAAACTTTCTTTACTATGAATGGGCCTTCGTAGTTTGGCGTCCATTTTCCCTTGTGGTCTGTATGAGGAGGAAGAAGTCTTTTCAGAACAAGCTCTCCCACTTGGTATTCCCGAGGTCTGACTTTCTGATCGAAGGCTTTCTTCATTCTCTTTTGATATAACTGCCCATGACAGATGGCTACTAATCTCTTTTCTTCAATCAGACTCAGTTGATTATATCGAGATCGGACCCATTCTGCTTCATCCAGCTTCACATCCATCATTACCCGTAAGGAGGGTAGTTCAACTTCAACAGGTAGGACAGCTTCCATACCATACACAAGTTGATAAGGTGTTTCCCCAGTAGATGTCCTGATAGAGGTTCAGTACCCATGCAAGGCAAATGGTAGCATTTCGTGCCAGTCTTTGTAGGTGACTACCATCTTCTGCACAATCTTCTTGATATTCTTGTTAGCAGCCTCAACAGCGCCATTCATCTTTGGCCTGTAAGGAGAAGAGTTGTGGTGTTGGATTTTGAAGTCCCGACAAAGTTCTGCCATCATCTTGTTGTTCAAATTGGAACCATTATCAGTAATGATTCACTCGGGAACTCCATATCGACAGATGATATCCCTTTTCAGAAATCGAGCTACCACTTGCCTGGTGACATTTGCATACGAAGCTGTTTCAACCCATTTGGTGAAGTAATCAATGGCTACCAGGATGAATCTGTGACCATTTGAAGCAGTCGGTTCAATCTTTCCAATCATATCAATGCCCCGCATGGCGAAGGGCCAAGGTGAAGACATTACATTCAAGGGATTCGGAGGCACATGCACTTTATCTGCGTAGATCTAGAATTTGTGGCATTTTCTAGCATAAGCATAACAATCTGCATCCATTGTGATCCAATAGTAACATGATCTTAATAACTTCTTTGCCATTGCATGTCCTCCGGCATGGGTACCGAAATAACCTTCATGTACTTCGTGCATCAGCAGGTCTGCTTCCTTCTTGTCAAC
The DNA here is from genome assembly GCA_963966055.1 of Lathyrus aphaca. NCBI lineage: Eukaryota > Viridiplantae > Streptophyta > Magnoliopsida > Fabales > Fabaceae > Lathyrus > Lathyrus aphaca. The sequence continues at coordinate 437,959,340 of OZ014521.1, forward strand.
ACATCTGAGTAAGACCATGTCGAAGTTTCGCTTGTACAAAGAACAATCAGTATCGAGGAAGAAACTATCGGATAACCTTCTTAATGACTTCTTATTGTTTGACGATGCCCCAGGTGGGTATGTATGAGTCTCCAAGAAGCATTTGATGTCATGGAACCAAGGCTTGTTGTCAATGACAGTGTCCACAGAGAATACATATGCCGGTCTGTCCAGTCTGGATACCAAAATCCGAGGTACATAGTTAGCAACTTGTACTTTGATCATGGATGAAATGGTAGCCAAAGCGTCTGCAAACTAATTCTCATCTCGAGGGATGTATTCATGCTTAACTATTATGAAGAAGGTCAACAATCTCCTCGTATAGTCACGATACGGAATCAGATGCTCCTTATGAGTGTACCACTTGTCGTTGGTCTGGTTGATTACCAAAGCTGAATCTTTGAATACATTCAAGGATTTTGATCCTGAGGTCAATGGCTTCCTCAAGACCATGATACAAGCTTTGTATTCTATTTCGTTGTTAGTGCAGGAAAAGGTGAGCCTTGCTGAGAAAGGCATATGAACTCCTTTGGGTGTAATAAGAACTGCACCAACCCCATGACCGTTGCAATTAATTTCCCCGTCAAACATCATAGTCCATGTTTCTTCTGGGTCAGGCCCTTCAGTGTGAACTGGATCTTCACAATCTTTTGCTTTTAAGAAATGTCTTCATCAGGGAAGTTAAATCTCATAGGCTGGTAATCATCAATGGGTTACTCAGCCAGATAGTTAGACAATACACTGCCCTTGATGGCTTTATGAGAGGTGTACTGAATGTCATACTTTGTTAGAATCATTTGCCACCTTACAACCCTTCCGGTAAGTGCTGGCTTCTCAAATATGTACTTGACTGGATCCATCTTTGAGATCAACAAGGTAGTATGAGTCAACATATATTGTCTTAGTCGGCGAGCAGTCCACGCTAAAGCACAAAAAGTTTTCTCGAACAGTGAATAGTGTTGTTCAAAGTCGGTAAACTTTTTGCTTAGGTAGTATATTGCATACTCTTTTCGACCAGACTCGTCATGCTGGTCAACACACACCCCATTGACTCTTCTAATACTATCAGGTACATGATTAAAGATTTTCCTTCAACTAGAGGCATAAGAATTGGAGGTTCTTACAGATATTCTTTGATCCTGTCACAAGCTCTCTGACAATCATCGTTCCACCTGACTGTTTTCTCTTTTCTTAACAGCTTGAACATGGGTTCGCAGGCTGCAGTGAGATGAGATATGAACCTTGAGATGTAGTTTAATCTTCCTAAGAACCCTCGAACTTCTTTCTCAGTCTTAGGTGCAGGCATTTCCTAAATAGCTTTGACTTTATCGGGATCAACCTCAATTCCTTTTTCACTTACAATAAAACCCAGCAGCTTACCAGAACGTACCAGAATGTACATTTTTTGGGGTTCAATCTCAGTTGATACTTCCTCAAACGCTTGAACAATTTCAACAGATTCACCAAATGATCTTCCTCTGTTTGGGACTTGGCAATCATATCATCCACATAGCATTCGATTTCTTTATGGATCATATCATGGAATAAAGTTACCATATCCCATTGATATGTTGCACCGGCGTTCTTCAGACCGAAGGACATCACCTTGTAACAGAACGTGCCCCAGGGTGTGATGAAGGTTGTCTTCTCCATGTCTCCAGGTGACATCTTAATCTGATTGTATCCAGAAAATCCATCCATGAAAGAGAATATCGAGAACTGAGCTATGTTGTCTACCAATACATCAATGTGAGGTAATGGGAAATCATCTTTCAGGCTAGCTTTGTTCAGATCCCGGTAATCAACACACATACGCACCTTGCCATCCGTTTTAGGTACGGGTACAATTTTAGAAACCCACAACGAGTAACTAGTTATAGCAAGAAAACCGGCGTCCCACTGCTTTTGTACTTCCTCTTTGATTTTCATGGCCATGTTTGGGCGAGTATGGCGCAACTTCTATTTAACTGGCGGACAATCTTCTTTCAATGGCAACCTGTGCATGACGATATCTGTATCCAAACCCAGCATATCTTGATAGGACCAAGCAAAGACGTTGACATATTCTCGAAGCATACTGATGAGTTGTTCTTTCACTGGAGCTTGCAGACTGGCCCCGATCTTCACCTCTTTAACATCTTCCTCAGTACCAAGATTGACAGTTTCAACTTCCTCCTGATGAGGAGCAATCACTTTTTCCTCTTGTCTTAACAACCTTGCCAACTCTTCAGGTAAATCATAGTCTTCGTCAACCCCTTCATCTGCTTGATTAATCGGATTGTCGAAGTCATACAAGGTCATAACAGTGTCGTTGTCGGTGCAATCTGGAGGATTATCTCTGCAAGGGTTGAGATTTGTTCATTTTAGTGATTGATTTTATCTTATTTAGAAAAAGTGAATGAAGTTATTATCAAGAAAAACATAGCCATTTATTGTTTTGTGCGAAAATAACAAAAATGAAAAGACAGTGAGCGGGAAAAAAAAAGATCGTTTGCAAAAGATGTCCATTGTTCATTAATCATTCATTTTCACAAAATACATATATGGCCCTATTACAAAATGAGTCCTGACACCTTAGGCAAGATGCCGGACTTGATGCATGCTTAAATAGGAAATAATAATTACTCTGCATCAATAATCCTTATAATTTCCTGGGAAGACCAGTTGAGGACTTGCTGGCCTGGGACTCTTGGACGAATCCAGCTTTCCAGGTTGAAGTCACTTTCAGCCTCGTCTTCCACATTGTTGATTACATCTGGGGTCAGCATTCCCCCACTGATAAACTTGGGAGCTTCAGCAGCCTCCTCTTGGATCTGTCGGGATGGTTTGTAACCCAAACTAAACTTGTCTTCCTTGACCTGTCGGGATGGTTTTTAACTTCTGGTGAAGGGTCGATGTTACAGCGCCAGCGACATGAATCCATGGTCAACCCAACAAACAGCTGTAGGCAGGCTGAATGTCCATCACATAGAAGATAGTTTTGAAAATATGTGTTCCAATTACCACAGGCAACTAAATTTCTCCAAGAACCGATCTTTTAGAACCGTCAAAGGCTCTCACAACCAGGTTACTTGGATGAAGTGCAAGACCATCATATTCCATCTTGACTAAGGCTTTCTTTGGAAGAACATTGAGTGAGGACCCAGTGTCAACCAAGACATGAGAAATAACAACACCTTTACACTCCAAGGTGATAGGTAAAGCCTTATTGTGGTTATGTCCCTTCGTAGTCAGATCAACATCGGTGAACCCTAGTCCATGACTAGTGTTGACATTTGAAACCACCGTTTCTAGTTGGTTGACTGTAATCTCTTCAGGCACGTAAGTTGCGTGCAAGACTTTGAGAAGTGCATTCCTGTGAGCTTCAGAACACATAAGTAGAGATAGAATGGAGATATTGGAGGGTGTTTGATGGAGCTGGTCCACAACCTTGTAGTCACTCTTCTTGATTATTCTCATGAATACGTCTACATCTTGATCAAAGGATGTCTTCTAAGCTTCTTTAGCAATTGGTTCTTCAGGCACCACACTCTTGCCTTTAGCTTTGGCAGCAGCTTCTGCTTCAGCATTAGCTCTTGGGAACTGCGATGCGAAGAGTCGTCCACTTCGAGTGAAGCCTCTGCCTCCCCCGACATTATCAATCTGTGGTGTTGAAGAGTCAAGAGTGACTTTCTTTCCGTCGCAATATAGATCTGAGCCATAGTGCCAAGGCACGGAACTGCTGCTGTCATATGGAATTGGTCCAGGCACTGTGATAGTAACCAGATTGATTGATGCGGAAGAAGGAGTCGTGACAGTTTGAGGATCATAATAGATTGTGACAGGAGGTCTGACTGGAGATGGTGATGGTGCAAGGAGTTGTTGATGTTGCTGAGGGTGTTGATGTGAGTTGTTGAAAGAATCTGGAACATGGATTGTTGTTGGGTCATAATAAATGGTAACTATGGAAATGTCTTCATTGATGGTTTCTATTGTTGTAGAAGGAAGTGTTGAACTGATGTTCGTTGAAGTTGAAGAAGGGATGGTTGTTGATGTTGTAGAAGAATTTGTTGGAATGATTGTTGTTGAAGTTGTAGGAGTGATATCTGTTACATCTGATGAAATGATGTTTCCTGGAGTTGTAGGAGGAATGGTTGTTGATGTTGTAGGAGCTGGAACCGTTGAAGTGATTTGTAAAGTACCTTCTCTGATAAGACTGTTGATGTCGTTCTTCAAATTTGCACAACCGTTGGTAGAAATCTTGCAAGCTTCGCAATGGGCCTCACAGCCTGGAAACACTTGGCACTTCAAAAGCTGGGCTTTAACCTCAGCCAAAGGTGTTTGAATACTTGCAACATTGTCAATTAGGCTTACTAGTTGATCCTCCTCAATGGCATTTATCCTAGGCCCACCATGGCTAGGCATAGGATTCTTGGTAACACTTGGAGGGGTTTCAAAGTTGAATGCCATGGAATCAATCAAATCTTGAACCTTCATGTGTAAGGCCCTGCATTTCTCTGTTGTATGGCCAGTTGCGTTGGAGTGGAAGGCACATCTGGCATTGACATCATAGTTTCTTGGAAGGTTCTGAGGATCTGGTGGGGCCAGAGTCCTCAATTCGATCAGATTGAGCTTTAATAATTATGGAAGTAAGGCAGCATAGGGCATCAAGATGGGATCGATAACCCTGTTGATTTGAGAAGTCCTTTGTTGGAACGGACGTTGTTGTTGGTTATTATTGTTGTAAGATCTTTGTTGAGGAAATTGTTGTTGTTGTGGTTATTGAGGATACTGTTGCTGAGGTGCAGGAGTGGGAATGGTAACAGCAGCCACTGATCTTGGCATGTATTGGGGCCTACCTCTGCCCATATGAACTGAATTAGTTTCACCTGTTCTACGAGGTCCTGAGAAAGGTTTCCTTGCATTGCTGGAGCTTGCACCATTGTCAGAGATCTTACCCATCTTTAAAAGTCTCTAAATTCTCTCACCAGCTATAATTACATCAGCAAAACTGGTGGAAAAGAAAGCAGCAAGTCAGACAATGTAGGTTCCTTGCAATGTGTTCATGAACATGTCACCCATCTCTCTTTCCGACATAGGAGGCTGGACAGCAGCAACAAGCTGTCTCCGCCTTTGGGCATATTCCTTGAAGCTTTCTCTTGAAGACTGAGACATGCCCATCAGGAGGGTCCTATTGGGAGCCATATCCAAGTTATACTGATATTGGCGTATGAAAGCTTCAACTAAGTCCTTCCAATTTCTGACAGTAGCTCTGGATAGGTGAGAATACCACTCTCGGGATGCCCCGATCAAGCTATCTTCAAAGTAAAACATCCACAGCTTTTCATCCATGGTATAAGCTTTTAATCTTCCCAGAAAGGATTGAAGGTGGGTACAAGGGCAGGAGGTACCATTATACTTCTCAAAGCAAGGAGGCTTGAACTTGTGAGGATTTCTGACTCCTTCCACTAAACTCATATCTATCACATCAAATCCTAATGAGTTTTGGGATTCCAAAGATCTCAGCTTCTCTGTTATTTCGTCCAAATGACGATCATATGCTTCATCCCCAGTACCAATTACTGCGAACTTTTCATCCTGAGGATTTTCTTGTAGAACACGACCTCCTGCATTTCCTTGGGTATTTCCGATAACATTGACTTCAGGATTGAGGTGGGGCCCAAACTCTGGCGGATTTGTTTGCAGCTGCCAGTGATCATTGTTACTAGTACCTCCTGTGCCTGGATGATTCTCTTCTGGAGTTTGTCGCTCGACTAACTCTCTCAACCTTTCTTGGCTCTGAGCCAACCCAGTCATTACTGCCATGAACTGGTTCATCTGAGCCCTCATCTCAGTTCTCTCATTAGCCATTTGGATTCTAACGTCAGTCAAATCTTGTTGAACTTGGTCCATCTGAACTCTTGGAAGGTTGTGTCTTGTAGGATACCTGTGGACTCTGTTGATGGGGAAAACCCTCCTACGAGCAATGTTTCCTGAAACACACAACAAAGTGAGAAAACAACAACAAAAATACCTGCAAAAACACGGAGAATGAGGTTAATGTGCAATGCAGTATGTCTATTTGTCTTACATGGGTATCCGGTTTGGCTCTTTGGTTTTGACCTTCCAGACCTCTGGGAATGAAGATGTTGAAGAGAAGTGAAATTCACAAGCATATCCAGGTAATACATTAACCATACATTACAAATGTAAAAGATACTTAGTTTATGATTACAACAAGTTCCCATGGTGGGTCAAAATACTATTAAGTTAAGAAATACAACAAAATCACCATGGAGAAATAAAGTACAACCAAAATAAATTACAAGTACAAAGAAATCAAACATCTAGCCCAAAGTCATCCTCCTTGACTTCCTTCAGAAGAGCATCAGTTACTGGTCCAACTGGATGCTCTGTGATGGTCCTGATAAGAAGGTTCCAGGTTGCAATGGCACTTGTCAACTTCTGGTACTTGTCTTGGTCTTTTGATCTATTCAACCCCGCCCAGAGTTTCAACTCAGAGATTTCCTTTTGTGCTGCCAACAGGGCTTCCTGACTCTTCTTCTCATTGGCTTCCAGATGCTCTATCTTAGCCTGTGTCCTCTGATCTTCATGCAAGCGAGCTTCAGTGATCCTGATCCACCTAGCCTGACTCTCCTCCAAGTAGTTCTCAGCTATGGCCTTCTGAATCTTGGCTCTTTGCAAGCATTCTTCAATACCAGTTCTCCTGCTCGGGCTTTTCTGATGAAGTCCTCTGTCTTTTCTATTTTGGTTATATGCTCGACCCGGAGCTTCTCTAATTTATCAATGTCCAGACGACCATCATTCCTTTCCCAAAGGGTCTTCTTCAGGGCTTCAGAAAGTTGGGTATTCCTCTCCTTCAGCTTCTCAAACTCTTCCAAACTGACTGTATCTATAGGCTCAACTGCTAATGGCCCTGGCACATCCTCCAGGGTGAATGGCATGTGGGAGATCTGTCCTCTGATGCGAGACCATTCAATGTACTGAGCTGAAGCTATGTTGTTACACTTGCCAAGAATAGCAATCCCTTTTGTCTGTATGTTATTCCAAGCACAGGCTGCTTGTCAGACGGTGGCATGATTATTCAGAACGACACAGTAAAGAGATTCTGCTAAGTCTTGCTCCTTCGGTGGATGTATCAATGCATATCCCAACTGTCTCCTAAAAAGCAAAGGATTTTAATTGATGCAACCCTTCACTCCAATAAGAGGTACATTAGGATATTGTCCATAACTTGTAATTATGTCCCTGCCCTTGGTGTTCTGAGTACACCATCTGATGTCTTCTGATGTAAGGGCAATCATTCTCTTAGTCCAATTCCTTGACTGATGAGGATTTAGGAAAGCTTTTGTCTTCGACATGTGTCTCAATGACCAACAGTAGAAGAGAGGTGCACAACATCTGACCAGTCTCCCTCTCTCCTTCTCATTCCTCTGATGCACTGAGTAGTAGAAATCCCCTAACAAGGTAGGCACTAGATTCTTGTGCATGAAGATATGGATAGCATTATTTCTTACAAACTTAGGCTCGTCTGCAAACAAGATGATACTGTATATGCTGAGGGCTAGGAGAGCACAAATAGTTTCCCACTTTCCAATTGTAGCAGAACTGATAGCCTGAGTGATTATAAAGTCCAAATGAAGGCCTGGGATTCCAGCCTTGGTGGTAATATGTTGATCAATGATGGTGGCTTCCAAATTTAAAGCTTTGGCCATGTCTTCATTATTAGGAGCAGTCATCTTAGGGTTGAAAGGAATTCCTCTTCTGATGGTGACACCCAACAACATGGAAAACTCTTCCAACAAAGGACCTATCTGAAAATCTGGGAAAGTGAAACATCTGAGAGGAGGGTCATAGAACTGGAGGAAAGTGTGAATCATGCTCCTCTGTGATACATCCAAGTCCATGATCATGCCCATAATACCACCATAATGCTCTCTGAATAAAGGAACATGATCAAGAGTGACGAGTGACTGAATCTGCCTGATGCCTGCTAAAGGGTACTCAAAGAAATGGTATGTAATGTTGCTCTTCCTGGTTGAGTCCATATTGACAATGGATGCTGATGAAGGTAACTGGAGAAGATAACAGTTGAAGGAGATCTCTGATGAAGATAACTGATGAAGATATCTGATGAAGATGGCTAAAGTAGAAGAACGGTCAAAACCAAACCAAAGAAGATGTTCATGCCCTATAAAACAAATAGATAAGATGTTAAATGATGCAAAATGATGTATGTTGAATGATATGCAAGGGTTTGTGATCAGGTGCTGGATTTTCAGTTGCTTTTGGTAGGGTCTATGAGTGTTCAGAGTTTCGGATGAAGGTCTGAGAAACAGTAACCAGGTGGGGGACTCAAATAAAGAGTCACAAGCCCAGGGTTTCATAAGATCAGTCCAAAATAGTGTAACCTTAAAACAATATCAGTAACATGGTATGTTGAGGCCAAGGGTTCCTGCAAACCTGTAAACAACCCCACCCACTCACATGTATTATTCTAGAACAAGGATCCTCAGACTTGGATCTTTAATGAGAAGTGTAAACACTTCTAACCCGGAGGTACAATGTTTACCCTAATCATAAAGGATCCTCCTCTAATTCACCTCGGATGCTGAAGGTCATCTAAAAAGGTCATCCAGACTTAGCAGGCTTCCCAGATAGCCCTAGCACTACAGGAAATCAGTAGCACGAAGTTCTCAAGAAGAAACCCATGTCTGAACTGTGTTTCATATTCCCGCACCAGACCGAAAAGGAATGGGAAAGAATACAAAGCCACTCTAATCCTATGTCTGTCACTCAGGCCTTTGTGTTGGACCTTTCTCACTGGAATACCACTCCCACCAAGGAAAACCAACAAATCCAGCACATATATGATATGATAATAATATGAAATGCATAAAACAGTAAATGAAAGCGATAAATAAAGCTGTACAGAAAGCAATAAACAAAAAGCACATATAACACATAACACCCCCAATTAACACAAACAAACAAGCGCTAGGAGAAACCCACAAGAGAACCAGAAGCCCTGGTTTCAGAGGTCCCAAGCAGAGTCACCAAGTTGTCGCTCCCGAAAAGACTTACGTCCCCGGTGCAAACGTGAATGGTTGGCGATGTTGGAGGTTGAGGGTTGAATAAAGTCGCCAACTAGGCTTTTTTATCCCGAAGGAGAGGTAATGCTGCATAAACCTAGAAGGGTATGGATAAGACGGTTGCGAACCAGAAAAATTGAGAAAGGGGGTTGGTTACGACCTGGGAAGGTATTAGCACCTAGATCGTCCGTCGTACTCGACGGGATCCACACTTACTTGATTGTGTTTAAAAGGGGGATAGTGTTTGTGTTGACTGTGTATAAAAACCTAGGGATCAATGTACAGTGTGTCAGTGCAAAAGAAATGGGTGGAATGCTCAAGACTGAGGCTTAGAAAGAAAGTTGGAAGGAGAGGGGAGACAAAGAGACTTTTGTGCGATAACTGTTTATACCTACGTATCCTCTCGTGAAATGAGGAAGTCAGAACACCGTAGTTCGACTCAAAGAGACTGATGATGATTTTGACTGTGAACTGCTTGCTTGTCTATGCTCAAGTGTATGACTCGTCTGGCTCGAGTGCTAATTGTCTTGCATTAGATAGAAGAAGCGAGTTCTCGTTTATGAATGAGTGTGATGAGAAAAGAATCCCGGAGGAGACGATTATTGTTTGTTTTTGTGTTTTGAGTTTTTTATTGTTTTTGGTGTTTTGCATAGGATAATGAGCTTAAGCCTAAATCAAGGGTTGTAAACTCATTATATCCTCCCTGATTAGGGATAATGGGCCTACTTAAGTGTGAGATAAGCATCTCAACTTAATTACCATGATGATATATGATTAAGATCATTGACCTACTTTGGTAATTATTAAGTGTTTTTGGATTTTTGTTTAGTGTTAAGTAATGAGTTTAATCTCTAATCAGGGATTAGTGAACTCATTACACCATCCTAAGAGAAGGATGATAGATGAGAACACTTAAACTGAGGAAGACTCCTCAACTTAATCCATGGTTAGGGATTAAATTCACTAGATGACAAGCCTTTATTAAAGATGGATTTTAATTAAAGGTGGGATTAAAAAGCGGATTTTATGTTTGTAAGACTATCTTGAGGGGGACTTGTCCATTAAACACTAGGGTTAGTCCCTCTTAACCATAAGGAAGAGATAGAACCCTAATATAAGGCCCAAGTTACAAGCTTATGTCTTGATCATTATTAAATGTTTTGATTAAGAACTGTAAACAAATTAAAGGTTTAACACTAAGGATTAAAGTTATACACTCCATCCTAAGATAAGGATGCAAGCATAACTCTAATTCAAAGTCCTAAAGCTTTAAGTGTTTAGCCTCTGATTATGAGATGAGAAGAGAGACTCAAGGAGACTCCAAGGTAAAAAAGCTAGGGGGGACTATACACAACACTATAAATTATCATGCTTGGATATCCTTTGGTTTGTGAGGCTTAAGAGAAGAATCTTTAGGAGGCCACCATGGAAGGAGAAGCAGATGAAAAGAGAAAGAGAGAAAGAATAAGTTACTTACTTCCTGAAGAAGATAAGTAACTTAAAAGAAAGAAAGTAAGAAAGAGATAGAGCAAGTGAATTGGATTTAAAAATAGATTTTTAATGCAAAAAAATAAATATAATTTTTTTTTGGTTTCTGAAAATTATTTAAAGACAAAATGCAAAAGATCATAATTTTTGAAAATGATTGGCTATTTTAAATAATTAAAGGAAAAAAATGCAAAATAAATAAAAATAAAATGAAAAGTAATTGAAATGAGAGGCCTAGATTGCGTGGAGGCTGGATCAAAGGCTAGGATTGCGTGGAGGCTAGATTAGGGATAATGAGTCTACTTAAGCATGAGATGAAAATCTCAACTTTATTACCCTAATGATGCCGGATTAAGGTCATTAACCTACTTGTGATTATTAAGTGTTTTTTTTGGATTTTTGTTTAGTGTTAAGTAATGAGTTTAATCTCTAATCAGGGATTAGTGAACTCATTACACCATCCTAAGAGAAGGATAATAGATGAGAACACTTAAGATGAGGAAGACTCCTCAACTTAATCCATGGTTAGGGATTAAAATCATTATATAACAAGCCTTTATTAAAGTGGATTTTAATTAAAGGTGGTATTATGAAATGGATTTTATGTTTGTAAGACTAAACCTGAGGGGGACTTATCCATTGAACACAAGGGTTAGTCCCTTTGAACCAACAGGCAGAGATGTAACCCTAATATTAGGCCCAAGTTACAAGCTTAAGTCTTAATGATTATTAGGTGTTTTGATTAGGAGGTGTAAACAACTTAAAGGTTTAACACTAAGTATTAAAGTTATACACTCCATCCTAAGATAAGGATACATGCATAACCCTAATTCAGAGCCCCAAAACTTTAACTGTTTAGCCTTGATCATGAGATGAGAAGTAGAGACTCAAGGAGACTCAAAGGTAAGAACTAAGGGAGACTATGTACAACCCTAAAGTTATAATGCTTGGATATTCCTATGGTTTGTGAGGCTTAGAGAAAGATATTCAAATGGCCACCAAGGAAGAAGAAGCAGATGAAAAGAGAAGAGAAAGGAGAATAGGTTACTTACTTCCTGAAGAAGTTAAGTAACCTAAGAGAAAGAGAGGGAGAAAGAGAGAGCATAAGTGAGTAAAACTCACTTCAAAGACAAATAAATATGCAAATGAAGAGATAATAAGAGGTTGGATGTGGAGGAAAATCCACATCCTAAACAACTTATCTGAAGCCCCTGAAATGGTTAGTATGAATGCATAAGATGTGAAACAAAGGGAAATAGGGCAAATGAAGATGCAATGATCAATACCAGAAGTGAAAACACAATGAAAATGTGTTAGGAAATGATGAAAAGACATGTACAATGTTTATGTATGATCATACAAGAGATGAGATGCAAAGGAAAGCATGTTAGGAGCTTTAAATCACATGAATGCACATAAGAAGTAATGAATGCATAGCATACCAAATGGATGCAACAATGATCAACCAATGTTCACACATGTCCTAAGGTATATAAGATGACATACAAATGCATGAGATGTCATGACAAGTTCACATGATGAAGGTGTGCAAAGATGAATGCAAATGAACATGGCAAATTAGGGTTTTAAGAAAGTATGAGATGCATATGATCAAAACAGAAGCAAGACACATGATAAAAAATTCAAATTACAATCAAATGAACCCTAAACACAAATACGATCACTCCACAAAGATGGAGGTTAAAAGCTATACCAAAGTCAAGTTATGGTTTTTCTAAGTTAGGCTAGGGTTTTGGGTACTTCTTCATGAAAAAAATCCAAACAAATGGAAAATTCAATGCAAAAATATGAGTTAAATATCCTAGATACTACATGCAAAGTATAAAATTATGCAAAAAGAACCATGTACAAACTCATCTTGGTTGATCAGAAATGAATTTTTGAAGTTAGGGTTAGAAAAATAAGAAATTTGGAAACCCTAATTCATGGTTAATTGTCAAAACATGATGAAACCCTAAAATAAATTTATAAGAATGCATCAAGATTTTTTTGGTGATTTTTAAATACCTAAAAGTATTTTTAATTAATTAAAATGAATTAATTATTTAAATAATACAATTAAATGGTTTAAAAATAGATTTTTAATGCAAAAAATAAATATTTTTTTTTTTTTGGTTTCTGAAAATTATTTAAAGACAAAATGCAAAAGATCATAATTTTTGAAAATAATTGGCTATTTTAAATAATTAAAGGAAACAAATGCAAAATAAATAAAAAGAAAATGAAAAGTAATTGAAATGAGAGACCCAGATTGCGTGGAGGCTGGATCAAAGGCTAGGATTGCAGGTCAGCTTGACTTGAGGTATGAGGGATCAAGGGTCCAGGTTCAAATTTGGGCTTCGCGCGTGATCCAATGGCTATGGTTCATTCTGATTTAATTAATTATAATTAACTTAATTAAATGAAATTAGGGTTAATGATCTAATCTGGACCGTTCACACGCTAAGCTAATCAGGATCCTTTGGCTCACAATTAATCTGGAAACAAAACCCTAATTAATCTCAGGCAACCGGAGATAAGCTCCGGTCATCTTCTCCGGCTAGCCAAATACCCAACTTCTTCCCTAGGTCACTAAACAACATCAAATCTGCCCATAAAGGTTCCCCAAACATCATAGAACACAAATCCACAAACAAAAATCATTTATAACACATGAACAACAAGAATCGAATCAAAACATTTTCACGGGCAAATTTTCAGAACAACAATGCATGCTTGTTTCTACACCATTTTCAATTCTAAACACATCAGGATGATCAGTGCAACATATAGAATCAATTTATAACAACTAAATGAAGTTCTGAAAATTTTGTTCTTGATGGATACCTGAACTGAAGTTCTTCAAACTGGAGCTTTCAAGGCCTTCCTCTTGTGCAAATCAACTCCTTTGGTCCTTCTGAAGCTAATGGAAAGCTTGAATGGAGTTGAGAGGGGCTATTTTGAAGTGTTCAGTTCTGATATTGAAGAAATCATGTTTTTGTTTGACGCTGTTTCAGGTCATGGTGATGGGTGGGAAATGTTCCTTAGGTCATGTATGATTGAAAGGTGAAAGAAAATTTGAGGTTTGACGGTTGTGTAATAAGATTCGAAGAGATGAAGTTTTGAGAGGATTTTGTGTAATCTGAAGTGTGTGTGTTCTAAGGCTGAAATGAGTTGCTATATCTCTCCCATAATCTTTGAATATGTCAAGGAGCAGGTTAGTAGGGGTTGTTGATCACTATTCCAAGAGTATGGGAGAAATTGCAAAAAGTCAAGGTTTGGTGTACTTGAGGTATGGCATGGGACAAAGGTGATTTGAGGGTTTGGGCTGCCTCACCTGGCTTCAAGGAGTGCCTTTGGATCGAAAGTTGTGAGATGTATGGCTTGATTCAAGAGTTCTCGTAGATTTTGCATTTTTCCAACTTTGACATTTCTTGAGAAGTAAGTCATGAAAACCATAGGTTCTTGGCCAAATTCTGGTCTTTAGAAGTTGTTTATTTGTGGCATGATGTATTTGAGTGGATTAGAGGTCACATAAAGGCCTGAAATACCATTTTGCACATTTCCCTCTTTGACATGAACTTGAAAATTATGTGATTTTTCCCAACTTTGACTTGTCATATCTTGAGTTCTAGGATGAATCAAGAGGAGTTCTTGTACCTTTTGAAAATTGGAAGATCCAATCTACAACTTTCATGTTTGAAGAAATTTCATTTGAAGCCTTTTTGATCAAGAAAGAGGAGGTTGAAATTCTTTCCCAAAATGGAAAGTTTTCATTACAATTAATGTCCAAAAATGACAACTTTTGCAATGGCTCCAAATTATTCAATCTTGTGAACTTCCAACCATTACTAAGACCAAATAAAGGTCCTAGGACCTCAAATTGATGAAGATGACCCTTTGGAACCCTTGTTGGTGGTCTCAGATGCCCTAATTCTGACTTTTCTTGCACAACAAGTCACCATTTGATCAGATGACTTCCACAAGGAGTTTTTGCTTCAAATTTGATACACATGCTCCTTATGACATATATAGACCAATAGAATCAAGAATAGCCAAATATTTTGAGTGTAAGGGCCTCAAACCCAAAACCCTGATTTCTAGTCATCTGTGTAGGAGCCCTGAGCCTGCCTGGGTAACTGTGCAATCCTCTGAGATTTTGTGATTTTAAAGCAAAATTGGAGGTATAATATGATCATAGAACACTCATGGACCCTCTTGGCATGCTACATGGCCCCTGAGATAGCTCAAACCACTTTTAAGAATCACCTGATCACAAACCCTAACTATTCAGCTATGTAGTGAAATAACTATGTAGTGTGAAATGGTATGCTTATACAATGCAACATGAAGGATCACAAGCCAAGGTGTGAGAAAAAAGAGAGTGAAAATTTGGGGTGTTTACAGCTTCCCCTATTCAAGCATGAGTTAGCTGTGTAGGATGTAAGCGCCTGACTTAACAGACAAACAAGATAACTTGTGGTTGAATACCAAGACAGTCCAAAATTTGCACTTTTTATTATAAGAAGAAAAGGGATATAAATTGTAATAGACAGTATAGACTGAATATCAAATGATATGGACGGCCATCGGATAACATGATGAGGGACAGTCTTCAAAAGGTGAAGAACGATCACCTAGCAGGGGACTACTGCTAAAAGATATCACGACATAGGACAAATGTCGGATGGGAAGATCGACGATGGGGACGGTCATCGGATAAAATGATGAGGTACGGTCATCAAAAGGTGAAAGACGGTCACCTAGAAGGGTACGACTGCTGAGGATTATCGTGACATAGGACGAATGCCGGATAAAAAGATCGACGATGGGGATGGCCAACGGATGAATGATGAGGTATGATCATCAAAAGGTGAAGGACGATCACCTAGCAGGGTACGACTGCTGAGGATTATCGCGACATAGGACGAATGTCAGATAGAAAATTGTTTTGTTGGAGACTTCTGGGGATAGATAAACACAGACGAGTGTTTAAGCCCTAAAAATAAAATGGTATAAGTGTTTCGACAGTGTGTATAGATTAAAGATACGGACGAGTATCCTTAGGACCACGATACAGACGCATATTGATAGAAACAAACAACGACACATGTTTAAGGAGTGATGATATGGACGAGTATCAATTGTTTGAACAAGGAACACGAACGAGTGTTGATCTGCTGGGGAGATGCGTAAGATACGGACGAGTATCCAAGAATTATGTATAAGTAGGATACGGACGAATATCAGAAGGACTGTGTATAAGTATGTACAAGTATTTGTATTGAGAGTGCAAAAGGATGTTTTGGCTTTTATCTGCAGGGGATAAACTTTTGCGTATTGTTGGAGGGGTGATTTTTGTATTTGCAGGTGACTGGCTCGAACCTGGCTTATGACCATGCAAATGTTTGATTTTTGTCGTAATGCTCCGTATTAGACGGAATGCTACGCTCTGTTTGGGAATGAATGATGTGAATGTTGTGATTATGCAACTGAGAGAAACGAGATCTGAGATCTGAAATATGCTGGGAGAACGGATCACCGGGCGATCTATGGGGAGAAAAGATCACTGCATGATCTTTCTGGAGAACTCTAGGGGAAGAACTCTGTGGGGATCCAATGATGCGGATGAGAAAATCTGGCAACTCACTGGGGAAGAGTGATTCAGGCATTGCTTTGGAGATCCTTCTTGGGGAGGAGAGAACTCCTGGGAAGTAATTGTCGCTCCCGAAAAGACTTACGTCCCCGGTGCAAACACGGACGGTCGGTGATGTTGGAGGTTGAGGGTTGAATAGCGTCGCCAGCTAGGCATTTTTATCCGGAAGGAAAGGTAATCTTACATAAACCTGGAAGGGTATGGATAAGACGGTTGCGAACCAGAGAAACTGAGAAAGGGGGTTGGTTACGACCTGGGAAGGTATTAGCACCCAGATCGTCCATCGTACTCGAAGGGATCCACGCTTACTTGATTGTATTTAAAAGGGGGATAGTGTTTGTGATAACTGTGTATAAAAAGCTAGGGATCAATGTACAGTGTGTCAGTGCAAAAGAAATGGGTGAAATGCTCAAGACTGAGGCTTAGAAAGAAAGTTGGAAGGAGAGTGGGGACAAAGAGACTTTTGTTCGATAACCGTTAAGTTATGCCTACGTATCCTCTCGTGCAATGAGGAATTCAGAACACCGTAGTTCGACTCAAAGAGACTGAAGATGATTTTGACTGTGAACTACTTGCTTGTTTATGCTCAAGTGTATGACTTGTCTGGCTCGAGTGCTAACTGTCTTGCATTAGATGGAAGAAGCGAGTTCTCTTTTATGAATGAGTGTGATGAGAAAAGAATCCCGGAGGAGACGATTATTGTTTGTTTTTGTGTTTTCAGTTTTTTATTGTTTTGGTGTTTTGCATAGGATAATGAGCTTAAGCCTAAATCAAGGGTTGTAAACTCATTATATCCCCCCTGATTAGGGATAATGAGCCTACTTAAGTGTGAGATAAGCATCTCAACTTAATTACCATGATAATATAGGATTAAGATCATTAACCTACTTTGGTAATTATTAAGTGTTTTTGGATTTTTGTTTAGTGTTAAGTAATGAGTTTAATCTCTAATCAGGGATTAGTGAACTCATTACACCATCCTAAGAGAAGGATGATAGATGAGAACTGTAACACGGTGGGAGAACTGACTTTTAGTCATGTTGCAGATAGCAAGAGTCACCACCGACTTTTATTTTATCCAAGTGGAAAGGACATAAAAGAACAGGAAAGACCTATTTTAAAAGACTTGAGTTCGGGGGATAGGTTATATAAAGGGAAGGTGTTAGCACCCTTTATATTCGTGGTTATCCATGGGCTCTTAGTTACTTAGCTTACTTAAATTGTTTTTGAAGAGTGTAGTGTGTGATTAGAAATTTTTCTAAGTACTTTGTAATGATCCTCGTATGGATGTATACAAAGCCTTGTTTTGTAAAATGTTTAAGATAGTGAGGTGTAAAAAAGTAATTTTAAGATGTGAGCAAGTAATTAAGAGGTACCTACCCTAGATTAAGTCTTTCATGTTCTCGTATGTTCTTTCAATGGTAAGACTATCCCTATTATTAAGGAATAGGTAGTCATTACCTTGGATGTGCTTAAGGGACAAGCGTAGGGTCATTGTATGGTCATAGAAGGAACTTTAAGGGACGTCTTTAGCAATTCGTAGGGACTATCATCATTTATTCAAAGGGACAAGATCATTATTCCGTAGGCAACCTCGAATGGACTTGATCTTTTAAACTATGGGGACTATGATGATTTATACTTGAATGGACTTTGCTTAAGACATCCCTATATTCGAGGGACTTGACCATTTTATTTTAAGGCAACCAAGAGGAATACCCTAGGAAGTGCAAGATGGCGATTAAAGATCGACTTACGTGTGTGAGTGTTTATTTTTAAATATTTATCTTTTTTAAAGTTAATTATCTAAATTAATTTTAATCACAAATAGTTTCCACACCTTATTTACTAACCACGCAATACATATAATAAACATAATGACAGAAAAATAAACCTACAAATTATTACATGGCTTTGGGATAATTACACTATAATCGGAAAAAATAAATAATAAAGCAAATATAAACAAGTAATAAATAAATAAATAAATAATAATAAATATTAGAAAAAAAGAAAATAATAATGAAGCAATAAAGAAAAATTAGAATTTTTAAAGAAATTAAATAAGTTAAATAAGTTAGAATTTTTAGAGTTTATAAGAAAAATAATATAAGTTTAAATGATAATAATAATAATAAAAGGATAAGGTATTAAAAATTTATACAAAATAAAAAGTTAAAAAAAATATTTTAATTAGGGTTTCGGAACA
Source organism: Lathyrus aphaca (assembly GCA_963966055.1). Classification (NCBI taxonomy): domain Eukaryota; kingdom Viridiplantae; phylum Streptophyta; class Magnoliopsida; order Fabales; family Fabaceae; genus Lathyrus; species Lathyrus aphaca. The sequence goes on from OZ014521.1 coordinate 437,977,824, forward strand.
TAAGTTATGTTTTTAGGGTTAATAAAAAAAATTAGGGTTAGAATTTTTAAAATTAAAATTAATTAAAGAAAATTAGGTTTAATTATGATGATCTAAAAAATCAAATTATGGTAAGAAATAATTACATAAAAAAATTATGATTAAATTATTTACAAAAAAAAGTTATAATTAAATTGAGATTATTTTTATTTATTTTTTAAGAAGAGTATTAGTAATTATTATTAGGTTAAGTTAACTATAATTTAAAATCTAAATAACCTAAATAATCTAATTATTAATAATTAAATTAAAAAATAAGCAAAAAAAAAAAAACAAAGAGAAAAATACCAAAATAAACATGGGGAGGCCTGGTTTTAATCCCAGGACCTCCCCCTTACCAGATATGAGCATTTCCACTAGGCTGCGCATGATCCTTGTGATATACATTAGGTAGTATTAATTATATAATAAAACCTGTAAACAAAAAAAAAAATGTTAAAAAAATAAGAAAAACTTGGGAATCGAACCCATATCACATGCTTTCCATATAGGCGCTCCGTCCACCAGACCAAACTACACATTCTGATATTATTTAAGAATCAATTAATAAAATAATAAAACAAAATTTGAATTTCCCAGATCGCGCCAAAATCCAGTCGTCTTCAACCTTGGATTTTCGCAGGTTTTCCTGCAAAATTTCCTACGAATTTACTTATGAATTTTATTGTGTATTTTTTCGCAGGAAACCAGTGATCTTGAATACCTACAAAACAAGCAAAATTCATCCAAATTGAACACACCAATAGCTTGTCTAGGTTCTATATGATTCAAATTTGTCAACCAATGTCATTTATATGGTCTAAACTGTAAAGCCCTAAAAGCTTAGTTGAAACCCTAGTTATGGTAGAATACGGCTTAGGTCACGAAACTCCAATGCTGTTGTCCATAAATCATCTCTATAACACTACAAACACAAACCAATATTCAAATATCGTTTATAATGCATAAATCATATGAATCGAAAAAAATAAAAACAAAGCAAAAACGAATTTGGTTTGTGCTTATGGTGATGCTTTTGATGAGGATGATGAGTGATTCATGTTCTAAATGACCTCGGGAAGTTATCCCCACCTTCAAATCACCTGAAAAAGACCAAAATATAGGAAACCAAATTTGAATATTTTTATGAAAATTTGAAATTTGCAAGTAGTTGTTCTTGTCCAATTTTCGTCCCCTAATGCAGTGGTCATGATGTGTTCTTATAAGTGAGTGAGATTAGGTCAGAATTTGGTGGATTATTTGGGCTTTTGGGTACCTTGTTCATGAAGTAATTCCATCACCTTAAATGTTTAAAAATCATATGAATACTTGCTATTTTAGGTTCAATCTGACTTTAGTTGATTTCCAATCACTCTAAATATGATTCAAATAATTTTCAATCAAAGATTTCATGCTTTATTTGATTTTTCATATTTTATATATATTTAAATTGAATTTTAATGAATAAAATACAAATAAATATAAAATAAATTATTAAAATATTAAAAAATAAGCATTGGGTCGTGTATGATGTCATTGTAAAGATTGGATTACAAAATTGCAAGCCCATTTGGAAAAATTTGGTTTTAAGACCTCATTTGCTCAATTTACCCCTAAAAAATTTCTCAACTTTTCCAAGGCATAAATCCCTAAATTTTAAGGCTATGAAGGTGTTCTTGGAAATTTTGGAAAGCTTAAAGAGTCCTCTAACCAACCTCTTTGGTCTCATATCCATATCCTACCATTTTCAAATTATGCCCTTTGGAAGATGTTGACTTTTTGTTGACTTTTGAAATGACTTATAATGTTTTAGCTCATATCTTCTAAATGAAGCATTTTTAGGCTTGGCTTGTGAGACAAAAAGTTGTCGAGAATTCAATTTCATTCAAAATGAGCTTTGAATGGGAATTTTTTGATGAAGTATGTGAAAGTTATGGCTGGTCAAAGTTCAGTTGACTTTTCCTAAGAAAACCCTAATTTAGAAACTTCTGATTCTTGATGATCTAAAACTTTCTTGATGAATCATGATCAACCCTTGATCAAATGATGAATTTTACTTCATAAACTTGATGTTGGCAAAAAAACTCTTGAAGTTTGACTTTAATTTGACCACAGTTGACCTCAGTTTGACTTTTTAACTTCTTTGACTGATTTTTGCATATCTGATCATCTGACTGGGCAAACTTATTGGGAAAGCCTTGAAACTTGACATGGGGATTCTTGAATACATGTGGGATGTTATGAAGCTCACTTGAGGCCTTGAAATTCATTTTAACCTAAGGAAACACAAAACCCTAGTTTTGGACACTTTGCTTAGGAGGAGGCATTGTCTGGGGAAACATCCATATTTCTTGACCAATTGGGAGTCTTAAGGACCTTATGATCATTTAGAAGTCTTGAGAGAGGTTGTATTAATTGTGGGAGGGCAAATTTTGGGGTGCAACAAGAACACTTAAGTTGAAGAAGACTCCTCAACTTAATCCATGGTTAGGTATTAAATTCACTAGATAACAAGCCTTTATTAAAGATGGATTTTAATTAAAGGTGGGATTAAAAAACAGATTTTATGTTTGTAAGACTATCTTGAGGGGGACTTGTCCATTAAACACTAGGATTAGTCCCTCTTAACCATAAGGAAGAGATAGAACCCTAATATAAGGCCCAAGTTACAAGCTTATGTCTTGATCATTATTAAGTGTTTTGATTAAGAAGTGTAAACAAATTAAAGGTTTAACACTAAGGATTAAAGTTATACACTACATCCTAAGATAAGGATGCTGGCATAACCCTAATTCAAAGTCCTAAAGCTTTAAGTGTTTAGCCTCTGATTATGAGATGAGAAGAGAGACTCATGGAGACTCAAAGGTAAAAAAGCTAGGGGGGACTATACACAACACTATAAATTATCATGCTTGAATATCATGTGGTTTGTGAGGCTTAAGAGAAGAATCATCATGAGGCCACCATGGAAGGAGAAGCAGATGAAAAGAGAAGGAGATAAAGAATAAGTTACTTACTTCCTGAAGAAGATAAGTAACATAAAAGAAAGAAAGTAAGAAAGAGAGAGAGCAAGTGAATTGGATTCATTTCAAAGAAAAGTAAGAAATGCAAATGAAGAGATGAGAAGAGATGGGATATGAAGGCAAATCCACATCTCAAACAACTTACCATAAGCCCTTGAAATGTTAGGATGGATGCATAATACATTAGGAAAAAGGAGATGAGATGACATAAGATGCAAAGACCAAAACCAGAAGTGGATATCCAATGCAAATGTGTTATGAGATGATGCAAAGGCATACATAATGCTTATGAATGTTCATACAAGGATGAGATGCAAAGGAAGCATGTTTAGAAGCATGAAAACACATGGATGTTCATGAAATGTAATGAATGCAATGTTCAAGCATGTATTAAGATGTTAAAGATGTCATACAAAATGCTTGAAATGTCATGGCAAGTTCATATGATGATGATATGCAAAGGTGAATGCAAATGAACATGAGAAATTAGGGTTTTAAGGCAACATGGGATGCATATGACCAAAACAGAAGCATACATCATGATAAAAATTTGAAATTAAACTCAAATAAACCCTAATCATACACAAGATCACTACAAAAGGAGAAGGTCAGAAGCTAAACCTAATGAAAGTTATGAAATTTCTAAGTTAACTAGGTTTTTTGGGTGATTCTAAAGGGAAAATGCAAATCAAATTGAAAATGCAATGAAGAAATATGAGATAAACAAACTAGAAACTATATGCAATATGTGAATCAATGCAAAAAGAATAGTGTTCAAACTCATCATGGTTAGGCAGAAATGAAATTTTCAAGTTAGGGTTAGACAATGTGAAATTTAAGAACCCTAATTCAAAGATAATTGTGAAATTATGATCAAACCTAGAAAGAAATTTGTATGGTGAGTTTAAAATGTTTCTAAATGTATGAGAATCATTTGTGAATTGTTTTGTGATTTTTAGAAACCTAAATGTATTTTTAATTAATTAAAATCCATTAATTATTAAATAAAACATTTAAATGGTTTAAAAATACTTGTTTTATGAAAAAATTAATATAAAAAATGTTTTTGAGTAAAGAAAATTATTTGAAACTAAAATGCTGAAAATGAGATTTTTTGAAAGAGTTTTGATATTTTAAATAAATATAACAAACGAAATGCAATAAAATGAAAATAAAATGAAATAAATGAGAAGTCAACTGATCTAAAGGCTCAGATTTGAAGGGGGTTGACTGGGCGCGCGTTTGGAGGGATAGGATTGCTTCAGATTAAATAATCCTCCGGTCACCTTCTCCGACCAACTCTCTCACCTGAATCCCTCGAAACGCCACCCCAAGCCCCCTAAAGCTCCAGACTCAAACATCTAACAACCCTAAACACGAATCCAACCCCAAAAACAATTTATCATGCATCAAATTCATGAATCGAACAAGAACATTTTCAGATCAAAAAGTTTCAGAACATCAATACATCCTGGTTTCTCAACCATTTTCAAAAATAATCATATCACCATGATCAGGGGAGTGCGTATATTCATTTTAGAACATAAAATGAAGGTTATAGAAAAAAAATTTAAGATAGCTACCTGAGATGGAGATTTCTGATTCTGAGCTTTTTGACCACTCCTCTGATGCAAAACCACTCCTATGATCCCCCTTGTGCTTCTGAAAGGCTTAGAACAAGTTTTTATGGCTTGGTTTTTGAGATTCAGTTCTGCTAAGGCAGAAATCGTGACTTTATTCAGAGGCTTTTAGTGCAAAATGAAGGGTCGTTTGTGATCCTTATGATGTGTGGGCATGATTGGTGGTGAAAGTTTTGAGGTTTGATGCTTGTATGATGAGATTCGAAGAGGTGAATGTTTTTGGGGATTTTTGTGAAACTGAGCTTAGGCTTGCATTCAGGCTTGTATGTCTTGTGTTTTGTGTTGCTTGAGGTTTGTATAAACCAATGGGAGTGATCAGAATAGTTGGTGTGGCACAGCTTGATTGGTATGGGCAAAGCTGCAAAAATGTCAATGTTGTGTACTACGAGGCATGGCACGGGTCAGAGGCTGTTTGAAGGGGTGTCTGGCCTCATCTTGATTCATGGAAGGCCATTGGATGATGTTTATGCAGCTGGATGGCCTTGATCAAGTGTTCTCATGGTTTATGCAATTTGGCAACTTTGAAGTTTCTTGAGAAATAAGTCATGGAAATGCTTGGTACAAAGGCTAATTCTGATCTAAATGTGTTGCATTGACATGTTGTGATACATTTGAGTGCATTAGAGGTCATTTGAATGCTTGAAACTTGATTTTGCAAAAATTTCTCTTTAGCATGAACTTGAAAATTATAGGATTTTTCCCAACTTTGAAAGATCATATCTTGAGTTCTAGGATGAATCAAGGGGAGTTCTTGTAATTTTTGAAAATGGGAAGATCCAACCTACAACTTTCATGTTTAAGGATTTTTCATTTGAATTATTTTTTATTAAGAAATAGGAGGTTGAAAATCTTTCCCAGAGTGGAAAGTTTCAATTACAAGTCATGTCCAAAAATAGCAAGTTTGCAAATGGCTTGAAATTCTTCAATCTTGTGAACTTCTAACCACTTCTAATATCAAATAAAGATCATAGAACTTCAAATTGATGAAAATGATCATTTGGTTCCATTGTTGGGGGCCTCAGATGCCCTGATTCTGACTTTTCTTGCACAACAAGTTACCAGTTGATCAGATGACTTCCACAATGAATTTCTTCATCAAATTTGGTACACATGCTCCTTATAACATATTACGAACATTAGAATCAAGAATGACCAAAAAATTGGGTGTAAGGCCTCTGAAACCAAAACCCTAATTTTAGGTCATGTGTGTAGGAAATCTTCAGTCTGCCTCTATGCCTTTGCCATGCCTTGTGATCTCTTGACTTTTATGAACTTTGGGGAGCATATTATGATCATGGAACACTCATGGACCCTCTTGGCATGATTCAAGACCATTGAGAAGGCTCAGATCACTTCTTGGATTGCTCAGATCACAAACCCTATATGCATATGAAATGAACTATGCAGTGAGATGATATGCTTATGTAATGCTATATGAAAAGATCACAAGACATAGTGTGAGAAAAAGTGAGGGAAACTTTGGGGTGTTTACAGTAATCTGTCGGAGGATCAGCTTTGTGGGGGATACTCTGAGGGGATAGAAAGCTCCGTGGGGGAATACTTTCGTCAAGTAGTCCTTCTGATGATGTGACTATTGTCTTGGCTGGGGATATAATGCCTGATATGCCCCATGATGTGAAAGGTTGTCCGCTTTGAGTACCTGCAACCTGTCAAACAAAGGAAACACACAAGTTCCCTGAGGTATCCTCAACCGGATTTCGTCATAGGAGCTAGGTTTGCTTAAAAGCACATATTTCCTGCAAGCATTTATTAAAAATGGCTTATATGTTTTCATGCAAATGTTGTATTACGAACTTTGGACATTTTGCAAGCAAAACAAAAAGGAATACGACAAAATGTGAATGAATATTTGACTTTATTGATTTGTATGCCCTAAATAGGCGAGTACATTTGGAGAAGTTAATCCCTGAATTGAGGAGACTGTTGTAAAATTGAGAAAAATAAAAGTCCTATTCGGCAATGATGGAGTTGACGCTCCAATGAGCTTCCTTCGCTATGACCTGTATGACCTGGAAGCTCTTCTTATCTTGCTTTCTAAAGAAAGTTGATTCTTACCGACGCTTTGTCCTTTCGAAGCTTGCCATGTCATGTGAGTGATACAGAAGAATTCAGAATGCAGTTGTTCACTTTTTCCCTGATTTTGCGTGGATCGCCCTTTCGGGTTTTCAATCCACCGGGATACCCATTTTGCCTGAGCTGTCCGATGTGGTTTTTCAACTCAGCGGGTGTACATTTTTTTCAATTTTTTCCCTTATTTTTTTCCCGAGTCTTTTATTCTGTTTTTGACTCGCCGGGATACCATATTTTTGCCTGAACATACATTCTGTTTTTATGTCCAGCGGGTCATTTATGAGAAGTATTTTTAAACTGCATCTGAATTCACAGGAGACGGGAAATCTTCACCATCCATGGTTGCGAGCATTAGTGATCCTCCCGAGAAGACTTTGGTTATCACATAGGGACCTTCATAGTTTGGTGTCCACTTGCCCCTGTGGTCTGTATGAGGAGGAAGGATCCTTTTTAGTACAAGCTCTCCCACTTGATATTCCCGAGGTTTGACTTTTTGATCGAAGGCTTTCTTCATCCGCTTCTGATATAACTGACCATGACAGATAGCTGCTAATCTCTTTTCTTCAATCAGGCTCAGTTGATTATAACGAGATCGGTCTCATTCTGCTTTGTCCAATTTTACATTAATCATTACTCGTAAGGAGGGTAATTCAACTTCAACAGGTAAGACTGCTTCCATAACATACACAAGTTGATAAGGTGTTGTCCTGGTAGATGTTCTGATGGAAGTTCAGTACCCATGCAAGGTGAATGGTAACATTTCATGCCAGTCTTTCTACGTGACTACCATCTTTTGCACAATCTTCTTAATGTTCTTGTTAGCCGCCTCAACAGCGCCATTCATCTTTGGCCTGTAAGGAGAAGAGTTGTGATATTGAATTTTGAAGTTTCGGCACAGTTCTTCCATCATCTTGTTATTAAAGTTTGAACCATTATCAATAATGATTCGCTTGGGAACTCCATATCGACAAATGATATCCCTTTTCAGAAATCGGGCTACCACTTGCCTGGTGACTTTGCATACGAAGCTGCTTCAACTTATTTGGTGAAGTAATCAATGGCTAATAGGATGAATTTGTGACCATTTGAAGAAGTTGGCTCGATCTTTCCAATCATATTAATGCCCCACATGGCGAAGGGCCAGGGTGAAGACAATATATTCAAAGGATTGGGGGGCACATGCACTTTGTCTGCGTAGATCTGGCATTTATGGCACTTTCTGGCATAGGCGCAACAGTCTGCATCCATTGTGATCCAGTAGTAGCCTGATCTTAACAATTTCTTTGTCATTGCATGTCCTCAGGCATGGGTACCGAAAGAACCTTCATGTACTTCGTGCATTAGTAGGTCTGCTTCCTTCTTGTCAACACATCTGAGCAAGATCATGTTGAAGTTCCGCTTCTATAAGGAGCCATCAATATTGAGGAAGAAACTGTCGGCTAGCCTTCTCAATGTCTTCTTATCATTAGATGATGCCCCAGGTGGGTATGTCTGAGTCTCCAAAGAACATTTGATGTCGTGGAACCAAGGTTTGTAGTCAATAACATTGTCCACAGAGGAGACATATGTTGGTCGGTCCAGTCTGGATACTAAAATCTAAGCTACATAGTTAGCAGTCAATACTTTGATCATATATGAAATAGTGGCCAAGGCGTCTGCAAATTGATTCTCATCTCGAGGGATGTATTCAAGCTTGACTGTTGTGAAGAAAGTCAACAATCTCCTCATATAGTCACAGTAGGGAACCAGATGCTCTTGATGAGCATACCACTTGCCATTAGTTTGGTTGACCACCAAAGCTGAATCTCCGAATACATTCAAGGTTTTGATCCTGAGGTCAATGGCTTCTTCAAGACCCATGATACAAGCTTCGTATTCTCCTTCATTGTTAGTGCAGGCAAAGGTAAGCCTTGTTGAGAAAGGCATATGGACTCCTTTGGGTGTAATAAGCACTACACCAACCCCTCGACCGTTACAATTAACTGCCCCATCAAACATCATAGTCCATGCTTCTTCTGGATCAAGCCCTTCAGTGTGAATAGGATCTTCACAATCTTTTGACTTTAAGAACATGATGTCTTCATCAGGGAAATCAAATCTCATAGGCTGGTAGTCATCAATGGGTTGCTCGGCCAGATAGTCAGACAATACACTGTCCTTGATGGCTTTCTGAGAGAATGTACTGAATATCATATTCTGTTAGAATCATTTGCCACCTTGAAACCCTTCCGGTAAGTGCTGGTTTCTCAAATATGTACTTGACGGGGTCCATCTTTGAGATCAATAAAGTAGTATGAGTCAGTATATACTGTCTTAGTCGGAGAGCAGCCCACGCTAAAGCACAACAAGTTTTCTCGAGCAGTGAATAACGTTGTTCACAGTCGGTAAACTTTTTGCTTAGGTAGTATATTGCATACTCTTTTCGACCAGACTCGTCATGCTGGCCCAACACACACCCCATTGATTCATCCAATACTGTCAAGTACATTTTTAGAGGTCTTCCGTCGACTGGAGGCATGAGAATTGGAGGTTCTTGCAAATACTCTTTGATCTTATTAAAAGCTCATTGACAATCATCGTTCCACCTGACTGTTTGTTCCTTTCTTAGCAGTATGAACAAGGGTTTACAGGTTGCAGTGAGGTGAGATATGAACCTTGAAATGTAGTTCAATCTACCTAAGAACCCTCAAACTTCTTTCTTAGTCTTAGGTGCAGGCATTTCCTGAAGTGCTTTGACTTTGTCGGGATCAACCTCAATTCCTTTTCCGCTTACAATAAAACCCAACAGCTTACCAGAATGTACCCCGAATGTGCATTTGTTGGGGTTCAACCTTAACTGATACTTTTTCAGACGCTTGGACAGTTTCAATAGATTTTCCAAATGCTCTTCATCTGTTTGGGACTTGGCAATCATGTCATCCACGTAACACTCAATTTCTTTATGGATCATGTCGTGGAATAATTTTACCATAGCCCGTTGATATGTCGCACCAGAGTTCTTCAAACCAAACGACATTACTTTGTAGCAGAACGTTCCCCATGGTGTGATAAAGGTTGTCTTTTCCATGTCTTCGGGTGACATCTTGATCTGATTGTATCCAGAAAATCTGTCCATGAAGGAAAATACCGAGAACTGAGTTGTGTTGTCTACCAATACATCAATGTGAGTTAATGGGAAGTCATCTCTTGGGCTTGCTCTGTTCAGATCCCAGTAATCAACACACATACATACCTTGCCATTCTTCTTAGGTACGGGTACAATGTTAGCAACACACGGCTTTTGTACTTCCTCTTTAATTTTCATGGCCATGTCTGGGCGAGTACGCCACAACTTCTGTTTAACTAGCGGACATTCTTCTTTCAATGGCAGCTTGTGCATAACAATATTTGTATCCAAACCCGACATATCTTGATAGGACCAAGCGAACACATCGACGTATTCTCACAGCATACTAATAAGTTGTTCTTTTACTAGAGCTTGCAGACTGGCTCCAATCTTCACCTCTTTTACATCTTCCTCGGTACCAAGATTGATAGTCTCAACCTCCTCCTGATGAGGAGCAATCACCTTTTCCTCTTGTCTCAATAACCTGGCTAGCTCTTCAGGTAAATCGTAGTCTTCTTCAACCCCTTCATCTGCTTGATTAATTGGATTGTCGAAGTCATACGAGGTCATAGCAGTGTCGTTGTCGGTGCAATCTAGAGGGCTATCTCTGCAAGGGTTGAGATTTGGTTCATTTTAGTGATTTATTTTATCTTATTTAGAAAAAGTGAATGAAGTTATTATTGAGAAAAACATTTCCATTTATTGTTTTGTGCGAAAATAACAAAAATGAAAAGAATGTGAGCAAAAAAAAGGATTGTTTGCAAAAAGATGTCCAATGTTCATTAATATTCAATTTGCACAAAATACATATGGCCCTATTACAAAATGAGTCCCGACATCTTGGGCAAGATGCAGGACTTTGATGCATGCTTAAAACAGGAAATAATAATTACTCTGCAGTAGTAACCCTTATAATTTCCTGGGAAGACCAGTTGAGGATTTGTTGGCCCGGGACTCTTGGATGGATCCAGCTTTCCAGGTTGTAGTCGCTTTCAGCCTCCTCTTCCAAAGTGTTGACATCATCCGGGGTCAGCATTCCCCCACTTATGAACTTGGGAGTTTCATCAGCCTCCTCTAGAACTTGTCGGGATGGTCTGTAACCCAAACCGAATTTGTCTTCTTTCATCTGAACCTTCAGTAACTTGCCCCATCCTTGGGCATTCCCTTCTTCCACAACCTTCTAAGCCTGTTTGTAGGAAGCAATTGAGGTGCCCATCCTTTCCTCTTGGGATGCAACAAACACCTTAGTTGTAGCTTCGTTGATGTTCAAGGTTTCAAAACCTTGACTCATGGTTTCATGGATCTCCCCATCCATCTCTATGTACTTGTATGTAGCCAGGTAACTGACGAAGATGTCTTCTTCTCCACAGATAGTGATAAGTTGGCCCTCCCACTCGTATTTTAACTTCTGGTGAAGGGTAGACGTTATCGCGTCGGCGGCGTGGATCCAGGGTCGACCCAACAAACAGCTGTAGGCAGGCTGTATGTCCATCGCGTAGAAGGTAGTTTTGAAAACTTGTGGGCCAATCACCACGGGTAGCTCAATTTCTTCGAGAACCGATCTCTTAGAACCATCAAAATCTCTGACAAATAGGTTGCTCGGACGGAGTGCAAGACCATCATAATCCATCTTGACTAAAGCTTTCTTTGGCAACACATTGAGTGATGATCCGGTATCAACAAGGACATGAGACAGTACAACACCTCTACATTCCAAAGTGATATGCAAAGCCTTGTTGTGATTACACCCCTCCGTAGTCAAGTCAGCATTGGTGAAACCTATTCCATGACTATTATTGACATTTGCGACCACTGTTTCTAACTGGTTGGCCGTGATCTTTTCAGGAACATAAGTTGCGTGCAAGACTTTGAGTAGTGCATTCCGGTGAGCCTTGGAACACATGAGCAGAGATAGTATGGAGATATTGAAGGGTGTTTGATGGAGCTGATCCACGATTTTTTAGTCACTTCTTTTGATAATCCTCAGAAACTCGTCTACATCCTGATCAAAGGGTGTCTTCTGAGTTTCTTTTGCAGCAGGTTCTTCTGGCACCACACTTTTGCCTTTTGCTTTGGCAGCGGCTTCTGTTTCAGCATTAACTCTGGGAAACTGTGAAGCAAAGAGATGTCTGCTCCGAGTGAAGCCTCCGCCTCCCCCGACATTGTCAATTTGTGGTACAGGTATTGAGGAGTCAAGAGTGATCTTCCTTCCGAGACAGTAAAGATCCGAACCATAATGCCAAGGCACGGCATTGTTGTTATCATAGGGAATTGGCCCAGGCACTGTGATGGTCACCGAACTAATTGTAGCAGAAAAAAGGAGTTGTGATAGTCTGTGGATCATAGTAGATGGTGACAGGAAGTCTGATTGAAGATGGTGCAGGTGTAGGAAGTTGTCGATGTTGAGGAGGGTGTTGTTGAAAGTTATTGTTGAGAGAATCCGGAACATGGATGGTTGCTGGATCATAATAGATGGTAATCGTTGAGATGTCGTCACTGGTGTTTGTTGTTGTTGTAGCCGATTCTGTGGGAATGACTTTTGCTGGCGTTGTAGAAGATTATGTTGAGATAATGTTTGTTGGTGCTGTAGGAGAGATTTTTGTTGTCTTTGTAGGAGATGGAACTGTTGATGTGATTTGCAGGATGCCTTCTATGATAAGACTGCTAATACCATTCTTCAGATTTGTACAACCATTGGCAGAAACTTTGCAAGCTTCACAATGAGCCTCACAACCTGGAAACACTTGGCACTTCAATAGTTGAGCTTTCACTTCGGCCAGTGGTGTTTGAATACTTGCAACGTCGTCAATCAGAATTGTTGGTTGGTCCTCCTTAATAGCATTAATCCTCGGCCCACCATGGTTTGGTATTAGATTCTTTGTGACATTTGGTGGGGGTGAAAAATTCAAAGCTTTGGAGTCAATCAGATCTTGTACATTCATGTGCAGGTCCCTACACTTCTCTGTTGAATGACCAGGTGCATTGGAGTGAAAAGCACATATGGCGATGACATCATAATTCCTTGGAAGATTCAGAGGATCTGGTGGAGCTAAAGTCCTCAGTTCATTCAGGTTAAGCTTCAATAGTTGCGGGAGCAAAACTGCATAGGGCATCAGGATGGGATCGATCACCCTGTTAATCTGAGAAGGCCTTTGTTGGAAAGGACATTGTTTTTGGTTATTGTTGTTGTAAGATCTTTGTTGCTGTTGAGGATATTGTTGTTGCTGAGGTGTTGGAGTAGGGATGGTGACTGTAGCTACTGATCTTTGCAAGTACTGGGGTCTACATCTATTAACATGTACTGCATTGGTCTCCCCTGTCCTTCGAGGTCCTGAGAAGGGTTTCTTTACATTGCTGGAGCTAGCACAATTATCATAAATCTTACCCATCTTCAATAGGCTTTCAATTCTCTCGCCTGCTATAACCACATCAGCAAAACTGGTAGAAGAGAAGGCAGCAAGTCTATCAATGTAGGTCCCTTGCAAAGTATTCATAAACATATCAACCATTTTTCTTTCATACATAGGTGGCTTGACAGCGGCAGCGAGTTGTCTCCACCTCTGAGCGTATTCGTGGAAACTTTCTCGCGAGGACTGAGACATACCCATCAAGAGGGTCCTATTGGGTGCCATATCCAAGTTGTACTGATATTGGCGTATAAAGGCCTCATCTAAGTCTTTCCAGTTTCTAATAGTAGCCCTTAATAGGTGTGAATACCACTCTCTAGATGCCCCGGTTAAACTGTCTTCAAAATAAAACATCCACAATTTCTCATCCATGGTATATGCTTTCAATCTTCCCAGAAAAGATTGCAAATGGGTACGAGGACAGAAGGTATCGTTATACTTTTCAAAGCATAGAGGTTTGAACTTGTGGGGAATCCTTACCCCTTACACTAAGCCCATATCCATCACATCGAATCCCAAAGAGTTCTGGGATTCCAGGGATCTCAGCTTCTTAGATATCGCGTCCAGACGATGGTCATAAGCTTCATCTGCCCCTGCACCTAACATTGTAAACTGCTCATCTTAAGGATCTTCCTGAAGAATATGATCTCCAGTGTTCCTTTGGCCATTCCCAAGGATATTAACTTCAGGGTTGTTTTCAGGTCCAAACAATACCGGAGTCGTTCACGGCTGCTCGCGCGCATTGTTACTTGTACCTCCAGTGCCTGCGTGGTTATCTTTTGGAGTTTGCCGCTCGACTAACTCCCTAAATCTTTCTTGGGTCTGTGCCAGTCCAGTCATCACAACCATGAATTGATTCATCTGAGTCCTCACTTCTGTCCTTACATCAGTCATCTGAGTCCTCGCATCTGTCAGTTCCTGCTGTAGCTGATCCATTTGTAGACTCGGAAGGTTGTGTCGAGTTGGATTTCTGTGGATGCGATCGACGGGAAAGAACCTCCTGCGAGTAATATTTCCTGAAACAATCAACAAAGTGAGAAGACAACAATAAAATCACCTACAAAAACAAAAGGTATGTCAGAATGCAATGCAATATGCCTATTTGTCTTTCGAGGGTATCCGGTTTGGTTCTTGGTTTTGACCTTCCAGACCTCTTGGAGGAGATAAAGATGTTTGAAGCAAACTAAGTCCATAAGAAAATCCAATACATAACCATACAAATACAAGTGGCAATGCCAAAATAAAAATAGTTCATGAATACAATAAAAACAAACACTCCCATGGTGAGTTGGAATACAACAAATTTAAGAATACAACAAACAAAATCACCATGGTGAATTAAAGTACAAAAACAAGTACAAAGAGAAAATCAAACATCCAATCCATATGCATCCTCCCTCACTTGCTTTAGGAGATCATTAGTTACCGGTCCAACTGGGTACTCTGTAATGGTTATGATGAGAAGGTTTATGGTTGCAATGGCATTTGTCATCTTCTGATACTTGTCTTGTTCTTTGGATCTCTTTAACCCCGCCCGGAGTTTCAACCCTGAGATCTCCTTCTGAGCTGCTAGCAGTGCCTCTTGGCTTCTTTTCTCATTAGACTCTAACTGCTCTATCTTGGCTTGCATCTTCTGGTCTTCTTTCATACGAGCATCAATTATCCTGACCCATCTATCCTGACTCTCCTCTAGATAATTCTCAGCTCTTTCCCTTTGAATCTTTTCTTCCTTACATTCATTCTTCAACACAAGTTCTCCTGCTCGGGCTTTCCTGATGAAGTCTTCAATCTTCTCAATTTTGGTTACATGCTCGATGCGCAGCTTCTCTAACCTCTCAATGTCTAGACGACCATCGTTCCTTTCCCAAAGGGTCTTCTTCAAAGCTTCAGCCAGTTGGGTGTTTCTTTCCTTTAATTTTTCAAACTCTTCCAGGTTTACTGTAGCTGTGGGCTCAACTGCTGATGGCCCTGGTACATCTTCCAGGGTGAATGGCATACGAGTAATTTGTCCTCTGATGCATGACCATTCAATGTACTGAGCAAAAGCTATGTTGTTACACTTCCCCAGAATAGTAGTCCCTTTAGTCTGTATGTTGTCCCAAGCCCAGGCTGCTTGTCGGACAATGGCATGATTGTTCTGAACAACACAATAAAGAGACTCTGCTAAGTCCTGCTCCCTAGGTGGATGTATCAAGGCATATCCCAACTATCTTTTGAAAAGTAAAGGATTTTAATTGATGCAACCATTTACTCCAATAAGTGGCACATTTGGGTATTGCCCACAGCTTGTTATTATGTCTCGGCCTTTGGTGTTCTGAGTACACCACCTGATATCTTCTGAAGTAAGGGCAATCATCCTCTTAGTCCAATTCCTTGTCTGGTGTGGATTCAGGAAAGCTTTCGTCTTTGGCATATGCTTCATCAACCAACTGTAGAAGAGAGGGGCACAACACCTTACCAGTCTTCCTCTTTGTTTCTCATTCCTCTGATGAACTGATTAGTAGAAGTCTCCCAATAAGGTTGGAACTGGGTTCTTTAGCATGAAGATGTGGATGGCATTCTTGCTTACAAACTTAGGCTCGTCTTCAAACAAAATGATACCATAAATGTTGAGAGCCAGGAGAGCACACACAGTTTCCCAATTCCCTACTGTAGCTTGCCTTGTAGCCTGTGTGATCAAGAAATCCAGATGAAGGTCGGGGATTCCAGCCTTGGAAGTCATGTTCTCATCAATGATAGTTGCTTCCAGATGTAATGCATTGGCTATGTCTTCATTCTTTGGAGGAGTCATTTCAGGATTAAAAGGAATTCCTCTTCTGATAGGGACACCCAATAACATAGAGTATTCTTCAAGCAAAGGACCTATCTGAAAATCTGGGAAAGTGAAGCAACGTAGAGGAGGGTCATAAAACTGAAGACATGTGTGAATCATGCTCCTCTATAATGTGTCCAAGTCCATGATCATGTCCAGGATTCCACCATAATGCTCTCTGAATAAGGGAACATGATCATGGGTGATAAGGGCCTGTATCTGCCTGATGCCTGCTAGAGGATACTCAAAGAAGTGGTAGGTGATGTTGCTTTTCCTGGTTGAATCCATGTTGAAGATGTGTGTTGAAGGAGATAACTGAAGAGGATAACTGAAGAAGATAGCTGAAGAAGTGTTGCAGCAGATAGGCTGAGCAGAAGAACAATCAAAACCAAACCAAAGGAAGATGGATACCCTGTAAAACAAATATACAAATGTTAAATGATGCAATATGATGTATGCTTATGATATGCAAGGGTTTGTGATCATGTGCTGGATTAACAGTTGCCTTTGGAAGGGTCCATGAGTGTTCAGAGTTTCGGATGGAAGTCTGGAAACTAGTAACCGGGTGGGGGACTCAAATAAAAAGTCAATAATCCAGGGTTTCAAAGAATCAGTCCAAAATAGTACAACCTTATAGCATTCCAGTAGCAAGGTATGATGAGGTCAAGGGTTCCTGTAAACCTATAAACAACCCAACCCACTCACAAGTATTGTTCTAGAACAAGGATCCTCAGATTCAGATCTATTATGAGAAGTGTAAACACTCCTAACCCGGAGGTACAGTGTTTACCCTAATCATAAAGGATCCTCCTCTAATTCACCTCAGATGTTGAAGGTCATCTAAAAAGGTCATCCAGACTTAACAGACTTCCCAGATAGCTCTAGCACTACAGGAGATCCGTAGCACAAAGATCTCAAAAGGAAATCCATGTCTGAACTGTGTTTTCATATTCCTGCACCAGACCGAAATGGAATTGGAAAGAATACGAAACCACTCTAATCATATGTGTCACTCAGGCCTTTGTGTTGGACCTTTCACACTAGAATACCCTTCCGACCAAAGCAAACCAGAAATCCAGCACAATGATATGATAATAATAAATGAAATGCAGAAAGCAATAAATGAAAACGATAGAGTAAATGCAATAAATAAAGTTGTACAGGAAGCAATAAATAAAGCAAAAACATAAACACAAATAACACATAACACCCCCCATAAACACAAACAAACAAGTGCTAGGAGAAACCCACAAGAGAATCAGAAGCCCTGGTTGCAAAGTCCCCAGCAGAGTCGTCAAGCTGTCACTCCCCGGATTTTCATCCCGGTGCAAACGCGAATGGACAAGGTGAAGAGAAGAAAGGTTAGAGTCGCCAGCTAGGCATTTTTATCCCGAAGGAAAGGTAATGCTACATAAACCTGGAAAAGAGTGGATAAGACGGTTGCGAACCAAAGAAACTAAGAAAGGGGGTAGGTTACGATCTGGGAAGGTATTAGCACCCAGATCGTTCTTCGTACTCGACGGGATCCACGCATACCTGATTGTGTTTAAAGGGGAATGGTGTATATGCTAAATTGTGCATAAAAAAAGCTAGGGAGAAAGGGATGTACAAAGTGTCAGTGCAAAGAAGAAAGTGAGTGCTCAAAACTGAGGCTAAGAAAAGAGAAACTGGGAAAAGGAAAGGGGGAGACAAATAGACTTTTGTTCGATAACTGTTAAGTTATGCCTACATATCCTCTCGTGCAATGAGGAAGTCAGAACACCGTAGTTCGACGCAAAGAGACTGGTTGATTTTGATGTGAATTGCTTGCTTGTCTATGCTCAAGTGTGTGACTCGTCTGGCTCGAGTGCTAACTGTCTTGCATTAGACGGGAGAAGCGAGTTCTCGTTTCTGGAGTGAATGTGATGAGAAAAGAATCCCGGAGGAGACGTTTATTGATTGTTTTTGTGTTTTCGGTTTTTTATAGTTTTTGATGTTTTGCATAGGATAATGAGTGTCGCTCCCAAAAGATGAGACCGAATCAAATAAAGGTACATACGCGAACGGTCGGTGAAAAGAGATGCGAGAACACACGGGAGTGAACTCACAGGAGATGAAAAGAGTCGCCAGCTAGGGATTTTTATCCCGGAGGAAAGGCAATGCTGCATAGACCTAGAAAAAGATGGATAAGACGGTTGCGAACCAGAGAAGCTGAGAAAGGGGGTTGGTTACAACCTGGGAAGGTATTAGCACCCAGATTGTCCGTCGTACTCGACGGGATCCACGCTTAAAATATTTGTGTTTTAAAGGGGTAGTGTAAGTGCAATTTGTGTATAAAAAGAGCTGGAAAAGGATGTACAGGTGTCAGTGTAAAAGAAGTGTGAAGTGTGAAGTGTGTAAATGATGTGAAGTATGTAAGTGTCAGTGCGGGGACAAGAATGAAATGCTCAAGAATATGAGGCTAAAAGAATAAAGCTGGAAAGAGGGGGAATATACAGAGACTTTTGTTCGATAACTGTTAAGTTATGCCTACGTATCCTCTCGTGCAATGAGGAAGTCAGAACACTGTAGTTCGACCCAAAGAGACTGAAAGATGAATTGACTTGTGAACTGCTTGCTTGCCTATGCTCAAGTGTATGACCTGTCTGGCTCAGGTGCAAACTGTCTTGCATTAGACGGAAGAAGCAAGTTCTCGTTTGTGAGTGAGTGAGATGAGAAAAGAATCCCGGAGGAGACGATTATTGCTTTGTTTTTGAGTTTTCAGTCTTTTATTACTTTTGATAATTTGTCATAAGTTAATGAGCTTAAGCCTAAACCAAGGGTTAGTAAACTCATCACATCTTCCCTCTGATTAGGGGTAATGAGAATACCTTAAGTGTGAAGTCAGCTTCTCACACTTAATCACCTTTGATGTAGGGTTAAGATCATTAACCTACTTGTGATTATTTAAATGTTTTTGGTGTTTTTGTTTAGTGTTAAGTAATGAGATTAAGCCATAATCAGGGATTAAATAGACTCATTACACCATCCTAATAGAAGGATAATAGATGAGAATGTTTAAGCTGAGGAAGGCTCCTCAACTTAATCCATGATTAGGGATTAAACTCATGACAAAACAAAGCCTTTATTAGATGGATTTTAATTAGTGATAAGATGATGAAGTGATTTTTAGGGTTTGTAAGACAACTTGAGGGGGACTTGTCCATTAACACTAGGTTTAGTCCTTCTTAACCAATTAAGGAAGAATTAGAACCCTAATGCAAGGCCCAAGTTACAAGCTTGATGTCTTGATGATTATTAGATGAATTGATTAAAGGATTTAAACACGTTAAGGGTTTAACACTTAGGATTAAAGTTATACACTCCATCCTAATAGAAGGATGCAGGCATAAGCTTAATCACAAAGCCTTAAAGCCTTTAGGGTTTAGCCCCTGATTATGAGATGAGAAGGGAAAACTCAAAGAGACACAAAGGTAAAAGCTAAGTGGGGGACTAATCAAAACGCTAATCATTGTCATGCTTTGTTGTTCCTAATGTTTGTGAGGTTTGCAAGAAGAATCTTCAATGGAACCACCAGGAAGCAGATGAAAGGATCAGGAGAAGCAAAGCAACTTGCTTCATTTAAGAAGACAAGTCACTTGAAGAAAGAAAGTAGGAAGAAGAAGAAAGAGCAAGCTCAATCTCAAGCACATAACAAAATGCAGCAAGGATGCATGAAAGAGATGAAAAGAAGTTATGAGAAGTGAAGGCAAATTCACTTCTCAAAGTAACTTACCACCTGAAAAGTTAGTAAAGGAATGCAATGCAATGCAAAGTGAGATGAAATGACATGATGCAAACCAAAACCAGAAGCATATATGAGATGATAATGATGCTATGAGATGGTGCAAACATGAAACAAGGCATGGGGATGATCATACAAACTTATGGATGCAAATGAAACAAGTTAAGAAACATGAACATACATGAAAAGTTATGAAATGCAAAGGGCATACAACATGGCAAATGCAAGATGCAATGATCAAACATGCTTTCAATATGTCTTAAGATGTCACATGAATCAAATGGATGCACAAAATGCTATGGCAAGTCAAGGTATGAATGCAAATGCAAGATGGATGCACATGGAAGTCCAAATTAGGGTTTATGATCAATGCATCAAACAAAAACCAAAATCAGAAGCAAACATCAAGATAAAAAATTGAAAATGCACTCAAAGGATCCCTAAACCTATACTAACTCACTGCCCAAAGGAGAGGTTCCAACTCTTAATCTAATTCAAGTTATGATTTTCCTAAGTTTTCTAGGGTTTTAGGGTTCCTTACCAAGAAAAATGTCAAACAAATGGAAAATGAAAGATCAAATCATGCCCATTTAATATCACAAACTACATGCTAAACACAATGCAATGCAAAAAGAATCAAGGCCCAACTCTCAATGGTTAGGCAGAAATGATTTTTGGAAGTTTGGATCAAAATAATGCCTTAAAATGATTTTAATTCCATGAAAAATTTTCAAAAGACATCAAGATCAAAAAAGAAATTTGGTTTGAGGGTTGGACAATGTTTCTAAATGATTATGAAGGTTTCATGAATTTTTTGGTGATTTTTAAATACCTAAAAGTATTTTTAATTAATTAATTCTCATTAATTAATTGAAAATAAACTTTTAAATGATTTAAAAATATTTTTTAATGCAAAAAATAAAAATAAAAATGTTTTTGGTTTCTGAAATTAAATAAAAGTTTGTACAAAAAATTTCAGAATTTTTTAAATGATTTTGCTATTTTTAATAAATTGGAGAATTTAAATGAGAAAAATTGAAATAAAAACTAATAAAAGTGGGAAGTATTCACATCCAACGCATCAGATTCAAAGTTGGGAGGAGGCTGCTGACTTGGCGCGTTTTTAAATGGCCAGGATGGAGTCTGATTTAATTAACTTAATTAATCTTAATTAATTTAATAAAAAGGATTAGGGCTAAGTGAATAAATCTGGGTCGTGCATGACTTAAACTAATCACCATCCAAGGGCTATGAATCAAACTGGGAAATTAATTAGGGGTTAGGGTTAAGCACTTTCAGGTGACCGGAGGGAAGCTCCGGTCATCTTCTCCGGCGGGTTGAAAACCCTAAATCATGATTTAGGCCACCATTCATCAAATTGAAAGCAGGGAAATGATCCTCTACCCAAACCCCATTCAAATCACCCATCAAACAATATTTATCATTCACAAACAGAGAGAATCGAAGCCAACAAGATTCACGGGTAAAATTTCAGAGTGCAACAAAATACTCATTTCTTCACTATTTTTTATTCTAAAGGTACCATCATGATCAGCAAGACATACACTATCAATTTATAACATAAAATGCAAGCTCTGAAAAGTTGGAGATTCGAAGCTACCTGAAGTGATGAGCTATGGATATGAGCTCTCCAGACCTTGCTTTGATGCAGAATGCCTCCTCTGAACCCCCTAAAGCCACTGGAATGCTCACAATCCTTTGTTGTTGGCTATTTTGAAAGCTTGAGTTCTGATATGGCAGGTTTTACAGTTGTGATTTATAGGGTTTCAAGCTGCTTTAATGGTGGATTCTGGTGCTCTTGAGTGTGTATGATGCAATGGTGAAGAGAAACTGAGTGTTTGATGGCTGGAAAAAGAGATTCGAAGGAGAGGAGTTCTTGACAGATTTTTGTGAAGGCTGTGTTGTGTCTTGTTTCAAGGGCCAATGCATTGCTATAACACTCCCAAGATGTATGAGTAGCCTGTGGAGCAGGTCAGTAGAGGTGGCTGCTCACTGTTCCAAGAGTATGGGGGTTTTGGCCAAAAAGTCAAGGTGATTTGTACTTGCAGCATGGGCTATGGCAGCAGCAGTCTAAGGGCATGTCTTGCTTCAGCTTGAGTCAAGGATGACCCTTGGATTGCTTGTGAATGTCTGCAGCATGTGGATCATGAGTTGTGATAGATTTTGCAACTTGCCCACTTGTGTTTTCTTATGATTTTTGGTTATGCACATGAGATACTTCTTGCTGAATTTTGTTGCATGATGCTTCATTTGGTCATGGCAATGCATAGAAAACAATTAGTGATCACACAACTCATGGGAGGATGATTTTGCCAAGAATCCCTCTTTGCACTTTTATGAAAAATGACTTATGGAAATGTGAAAATCAAGGCAAATGAATGAGAAATCCCTTGGGCCAATTCTGATTTTAGGGAGTGTGTGATGTTTGTATAAGGGTTAGACATCAATTAGAAGTCACAAATTGCCTTGGTACAAGAATTTGCAAGTTTTCCATTTGGTGCATAACTTGAAATTTAGTGATTTTTGCCAACTTTGATGAGTCATAACTTTTGATCCAAAATGAATTAGGTCATGTTCTTGTACTTTTTGAAAAGGGAAAGATCTATTCTACAACTTTCATGACCAAAGTTTTTCCATTTGAAGCTTTTTTGAATCAAAAAGTAAGGTTTGAAAAAGTTGCCTAAAATGACATTTTCATTAAAAGTCAAACTTGCCCAAAAAGTCAACTTTGCAAAAGACTTGAAATTCTTGAATTTTGTGAACTTCCAACCTCTTCCATGATCAAATAAAGATCATATACAATCAAAATGATGAAGAACACCCTTTGGTTGGGTCATTGGGGGCCTCAGATGCCCTGATTTTGCACTGACTTGCTTGAAAAGTCAACTCCTGATCAGATGACTTCCCCATGGAATTTCTTCATGAAAATTGATATGAATACTCCCTATACCATATAGAGACCAATAGAAACAATAATGACCAAAAAATTTGAAGTTATGGCCTCTGAAACCAAAACCCTAATTTTAGGTCATCTGTGCAGTCAAGCCTGGCTCTACTTCCATACCAATCCCAGTTCTTGTGATATTTTGGCATTATTGACTTTGAGAGGATATAATATGATACTTGAACATACATGGACCCCTTTGAAGTGATTGATGACCTTTGGAGTGGCTCAAGAAGCTCTTAGATTGCTCAGATCACAAACCCTAGATGCAGATGACTTTGAATCTATGCAGTGGATCAAAAATGTGATATGAGATGGTATGATTGAGTTTATGCATATGGAATGATCACAAGCCATGGTGTGAATGGGTGAGGGCAAATTTGGGGTGTTTACAGCTGCCCCTATTCAAACATGAGTTAGCTGTGCAGGATGTAAGCGACGGCTTAACAGGCGAACAAGATAACTTGTGGTTGAATACCTAAGACAGTCCAAAATTTGCACTCACAGAATGAAGAAGAAAAGGGATATAGATTGTAAAAGGAAAATAGAGTATATTGTAAAGTGTGGGCGACGGAGGACGACCGTCGAGCAGAGGACGACTGCTGGGTAAAGAGCAATGACGGGGACGGCCGACATGCTGGAAAGGTGCGGAAAATGAAGCAATGACGGGGACGGCCGACATGCTGGGGATAAAAGGTATTGTGATGGGGACGGCCATCAAGTAAAGCTATAAGATTCTCTGGGGATTAATGAAACATGACGGGGACGGCCATCAAGTTCATAAAGTAAAGTAACCAACGATGGGGACGGCCATCGGGATAAACTGATGAAGGACGATCATCAGGAAAAGGAAAAGGGACCACGACGGGGACGGCCATCGGGTTAAAGAATAAATGAAATAAACAGATGATGAGGTACGGTCATCAAAGGTGAAGGACGATCACCTAGCAGGGGACGGCTGCTCTGTAAGGGTTAAGATGAGGGACGGTCATCTAAGGTGGAGGACGACCACCTGGCAGGGTACGGTTGCCGAAAATATCGCGACATAGGACGAATGCCGGACAAAAGGTCAACGATGGGGACAGCCATCGGACGAGCATGACGAAAGACGATCATCAAGAGGTGGAGGACGACCACCTAGCAGGGGACGGCTGCTCTCAAGGTTTATCATGACATAGGACGAATGTCTGATAACCAAAGATCAACAATGGGGACGACCATTGGATAAAATGATGAAGGACGATCATCAAGAGGTGGAGGACGACCACCCAGCAGGGGACGGCTGCTAAATATCACGACATAGGACGAATGTCGGATAAAAAATCAACGATGGGGACGGCCATCGGATGAGCATGATGGAGGACGACCATCAAGAGGTGGAGGATGACCACCTAGCAGGGTACGGCTGCTCTCAGGGTTTATCATGACACAGGACGAATGTCAGATAAAAAGGAAAATTTGCTTTGTTGGTGATCTACTGGGGAATAGTAAACACGGACGAGTGTTTATATCCAAGAAATAAAAGTATAAGTGTTTTAGACGGTGTGTATAGATTGAAGATGCGGACGAGCATCCTCAAGACTACGATACGGACGAGTATCGGGTAGAAACAAATACCGACACGTGTTCAGAGATGATGATACGGACGAGTATCAACTGGTTAACAGAGAACACGGACGAGTGTTGAATCTGAGGGGATTTTTCTAGGGAATAGTAGACACAGGCGAGTGTCTATATTCAAGAAGACAAGAGTATTTGACACAGTGTATGGATTAAAGATGCGGACGAGCATCCTTAAGACTATGATACGGACGAGTATCAGGTAGAAACAAACGCTTGACGCATGCTCTAAGATGATGGTACGGACGAGTACCAACTGGTTAACAAAGAACAAGGACTAGTGTTGAATCTGCGGGGGTATAAATGATGTATACAAGATACGGACGAGTATCTGTATAAGAGTAACATGAGTAGTAAGTATGAGTGTTTAATCTGCTGGGGAGAGTGACACGGACGAGTGTCAAAACAAGTATCTGATATATAAAGTGTTTATGTTACTGTGCTGGAGAAAATGACATGGACGGATGTCAAGAAAGTTATATACACAAGTATCTGTGAGTGCAAAGAAGGTGTCTTGGTTTTCTGCTGGGGGTATGACACGGACGGGTGTCAAAAAGTATCTGTAATACGGGTGGTCTGCTTGTAAAGAGTGCTCGGGCGACTTTACTGGGGAATGATGACACGGACGGGTGCCAAAGGGAGTATATACGGGTGTTTGTGAGTGTGAGGCAACTGCTTTTGCTGGGGAATCTGGGGGGCATTCTGTATACTGTTGATGGATTGCCAATATTCATAAGTGTTTGATTCAGAACCTGGCTTATGATTATGCAACATGTTGGATTTTTGCCGTAATGCTCCGTATTAGACGGAATGCTATGCTTTGTGGGTGAATATGATGCGAATGCCATGATTATGCAAAGATACCAAACCGGGATTCGGATCCCGTTGCTGTGGAGATCTCTGGCCGATCCGTTTGAAGTGGACATCCCAGCTGGGGATGAGATCATTTGGTGGATCTGATGGGATGTATCTGCTTGGGGAGATAGGTCACTAATAGACCCATCCTTGTTAATGAGGGACCCAGCTGGGGTTTGTAGAAGCTTCTGTCACTCTGTTGTGATTCCTTCATGCATTGCTCTTCTGGATAGAGACTGAAACTCTGTGGGGAGGTGGTCCTCTGGCTTTTGCACTTAGCTGAGGAAGAATGACTGGCACCTCGGCTGGGAGAAGTGACAAGTGGCAACTCAGCTGGGGAGAGAACACTTGGAGTGCTAAAACTGAATGTTGATTTGCCAGCTTGCTGGGATGAAGCTTACATGCCCCATGTTGTGCTTTGAGTACCTGCAATCCTGCAAAGATAGAGACGCACAAGTATTCCCGGGGTATCCCTTACTGGATTTCCGTCATAGGAGTTTAGACACTTCTGAGAGTAAGTATATATTTCCTGCCAGCACGTATTCTTATTTTCGAAGATAAGCATCTGTATTTATGCAATCATTTTTTAAAGACATCAGACATTATTTGCAAATGAAAATAAAATGTACGAGACGAGACGTGACTGAAAATCTGATTTATTAATTCGTGTGCCCTGAATTGGCAAGATACAGTCAGAGAAACATATCTCCTAAAATGAGGAGACTGTTACAAATTGAGAAACAAGATGCTGGCAATGTTGACGACGCTTCGAGGAGTTTCCCCTTTGCTATGACTCGTATGACATTTGACGTTCTTCTCGTCTTGCTTTCTGAAGAAGGCTGATTCTGATAGAAGCTTAATCCTTTCGAGGCTTACCAAGTTGTAGGTGATACAGACGGATTCAGAATGCAGTTGTTCGCTTGTTCCCTTATTTTGCATGGATCGCCCCTTCGGGTTTTCAATCCATCGGGATACCCATTTTTGCCTGAGTTGTCCAATGTGGCTTTTCAACTCAGCGGGTGTACATTTTTGTTTATTTTCCCTTATTTTTGCCCGAGTCTTTTATTCTGTTTTTTGGGCTCGCCGGGATGCCCTATTTTTGCCTGGACTTACATTCTGTTTTTATGTCCAGCGGGTCATTTTATGCGAAGTATTTTTTAACTGCATCTGAATTCACAGGGGACGGGAAGTCTTCACCATCCATAGTGCTGAGCATCAGTGCTCCACCAGAAAAAACTTTCTTTACTACAAATGGTCCTTCGTAATTTGGAGTCCATTTGCCCCTATGGTCTGTATGAGGAGGGAGGATTCTCTTCAGCACAAGATCTCCTACTTGGTACTCTCGGTGCCTGACTTTCTGATCGAAGGTTTTCTTCATTCTTCTCTGATATAACTGCCCATGACAGATTGCAGCCAATCTTTTTTCTTCAATCAGACTCAGTTGTTCGTATCGGGACCGGACCCATTCTGCTTCGTTTAGCTTAACATCCATTAATGCCCGTAGGGAGGGTAATTCAACTTCAACTGGTAGGACTGCTTCCATACCATACACAAGCTGATACGGTGTTGCCCCAGTGGACGTTCTGATTGACGTGCGGTACCCATGCAAGGCAAATGGTAGCATTTCATGCCAGTCTTTGTAGGTGACTACCATCTTCTGCACAATCTTCTTGATATTCTTATTAGCTGCCTCAACAGCGCCGTTCATCTTTGGCCTGTAAGGAGAAGAGTTGTGGTGTTGAATCTTGAAGTCCCGGCATAACTCTGCCATCATTTTGTTGTTTAAGTTGGAACCATTATCAATAATGATTCGCTCGGGAACTCCGTATCGACAGATGATATCTCTCTTCAGAAATCTGGCTACCACTTGCCTTGTAACGTTTGCATAGGAAGCTGCTTCGACCCATTTGGTGAAGTAGTCAATAGCAACCAGGATGAATCTGTGGCCATTTGAAGCAGTCGGTTCAATCTTGCCAATCATATCAATGCCCCACATAGCAAAGGGCCAGGGTGACGACATCACATTCAAAGGATTGGGAGGCACATGCACCTTATCCGCGTAAATCTGGCATTTATGGCATTTTCTGGCGTAGGCACAACAGTCTGCATCCATTGTGATCCAGTAATAGCCTGATCTTAACAATTTCTTGGCCATTGCATGCCCCCCAGCATGGGTACCAAAGGATCCTTCGTGCACCTCGTGCATCAACAAGTCTGCTTCTGTTCTATCAACACATCTGAGGAGTACCATATCAAAGTTTCTCTTGTATAGGGAACCATCAGTATTCAGGAAGAAGCTACCAGCAAGCCTCCTTAAGGTCTTCTTATCATTGGAAGATGCCCCTGGTGGGTATGTTTGGTCCTCCAAGAAGCACTTAATGTCGTGGAACCAAGGCTTATCATCCTTGACAATGTCTGCTGCGAACACATATGCTGGTCTGTCAAGTCTGGATACTGAAATCTGAGGTACAAAGTTGGCAGCTTGAACTTTAATCATGGATGAAATGGTGGCCAAAGCATCTGCAAATTGATTCTCGTCTCGAGGGATATACTCAAGCTTGACCATTGTGAAGAAAGTCAATAACCTTCTTGTATAGTCCCTGTAGGGTATCAGATGATCCTGGTGTGTGTACCATTTGCCATTGGTTTGATTAACTACCAGAGCTGAATCCCCGAATACAGTCAATGTCTTGATCCTGAGGTCAATGGCTACCTCAAGACCCATGATGCAAGCTTCGTATTCAGCTTCGTTGTTAGTGCAGTTGAAAGTGAGTTTTGCCGAGAAAGGCATGTGAACTCCCTTAGGTGTAATGAGTACTGCACCAACACCACGGCCATTCATATTAACAGCCCCATCAAACATCATAGTCCATTCTTCTTCCGGGTCAGGCCCTTCAGTGTGAACAGGCTCTTCATGATCTTTTGCTTTTATGAACATGATGTCTTCATCAGGGAAGTCAAATCTCATAGGCTGGTAATCATCAATGGGTTGCTCAGCAAGATATTCAGACAATACACTGCCCTTGATGGCTTTCTGAGATGTGTACTGGATGTCATACTCTGTAAGAATCATTTGCCATCTTGCAACCCGTCCTGTAAGCGCTGGCTTCTCAAATATGTACTTGACTGGGTCCATCTTTGAGATCAATAAGGTAGTGTGGGTCAACATATACTGTCTCAGTCGGCGAGCAGCCCACGCTAAAGCACAACAAGTTTTCTCGAGCAGTGAATAACGTTGTTCACAGTCGGTAAACTTTTTGCTTAGGTAGTAAATTGCATACTCTTTTCGACCAGACTCGTCATGCTGGCCCAGCACACACCCCATTGACTCTTCTAATACTGTCAAGTACATAATTAGAGGTCTTCCTTCAACTGGAGGCATAAGGATTGGAGGTTCTTGCAAGTACTCCTTGATCTTGTCAAAAGCCTTTTGGCAGTCTTCATTCCACCTGACCGTTTGTTCTTTTCTCAACAGTTTGAACAAGGGTTCACAGGTTGCTGTAAGGTGAGATATGAACCTTGAAATGTAGTTCAATCGTCCTAAGAACCCTCGAACTTCTTTTTCGGTCTTCGGTGCAGGCATCTCTTGAATAGCTTTGACTTTATCTGGGTCAACTTCAATCCCCTTCTCGCTTACAATGAATCCCAGCAGCTTACCAGATCGCACCCCGAACGTGCATTTGTTGGGGTTCAACTTCAGTTGGTACTTCCTCAGACGCTTGAACAGCTTCAGCAGATTTACCAGGTGATCTTCTTCAGTAAGGGACTTGGCAATCATGTCATCCACATAGCACTCGATTTCTTTATGGATCATATCGTGGAATATCGTCACCATAGCCCGTTGATACGTTGCACCAGCATTCTTCAGACCGAATGGCATTACCTTGTAACAGAACGTGCCCCAGGGTGTGATTAAGGTTGTCTTCTCCATGTCTTCAGGTGACATTTTGATCTGGTTGTATCCTGAAAATCCATCCATGAAGGAGAATACCGAGAACTGAGCCGTATTATCAACCAATACATCAATGTGAGGTAATGGGAAATCATCTTTCGGGCTGGCTCTGTTCAGATCCCGGTAGTCAACACACATTCTTACTTTGCCGTCTTTCTTAGGCACAGGTACTATATTAGCAACCCACGGTGGATAGCTGGTCACAGCAAGGAACCCGGTGTCCCACTGCTTTTGTACCTCTTCTTTGATTTTCATTGCCATGTCTGGGCGAGTACGGCGCAGTTTCTATTTAACCGGCGGGCATTCTTCTCTTAAAGGTAGCTTGTGCATGACGATATCGGTGTCCAACCCTGGCATATCTTGATAAGACCAAGCAAACACGTCCACATATTCCTGAAGCAGATCAATCAGTTGTTTCTTTACTGAGTCTTGTAGGCAGGCCCCGATTTTAACCTCTTTCACGTCTTCATCTGTACCAAGATTAACCGTTTCAACCTCCTCCTGGTGAGGAGTGATAACCTTCTCCTCTTGTCTCAACAACCTGGCTAGCTCTTCAGGAAGCTCATATTCTTCTTCAACCCCTTCATCAGCTTGATTGATCGGATTGTCAAAGTCATACGAAGTCATAGCCGTGCTGTTGTCGGTGCTGTCTGGAAGGCACTCTCTGCAAGGGTTCAGTTTGTTCATTTTAGTGATTTGATTTTAATCTTGTTTAAAAAAGTGAAATAAAGTTGTCATTTTGAAAACATTGCCATTTATTTTTGTACAAAAAGAAAAATGGAAAAACAGTGAGCGGAAAAGAAAAAAAGACTCATTTGCAAAAGATGTCTGATATTTCATTGATTAATCTTGTTGCACAAAAATTACAGATGGCCCGATTACAAAATGAGTCTTGTCATCTTGGGCAAGATGCAAGACTTGATGCATGCTTAAAATAATACAGGAAATAATAATTACTCTGCAGGAGTAACCCTTATAATTTCCTGGGAAGACCAGTTTGAGATACTGCTCCCCGGGATCTTTGGACGTATCCAATTCTCCAGATTGCGTTCCTCTTCCGACTCGTCTTCCAAATTGTTGATAGCATCAGGGGCGAGCATCCCCCCACTGACAAAACCGGGCTTCTCAGCAGCCTCTGCTTGATTTTGTTGAGTTGGTTTGTAACCCAACCCAAATTTGTCCTTCTTCTTCTCCACAGATAAAACCTTGCCCCAGCCTTGGGCAGTTCCCTCCTCAACAACCTTCCGGGCTTGTTGATAAGATGCCATGGAGATTCCAAGCACAACAGATGCTTCATTTACATTCAGGGCCTCAAATCCCTGGCTCATAGTTTCGTGGATCTCCCCATCCATCTCAATGTATTTGTATGTAGCCAGATGGCTAACAAAAATATCCTCCTCTCCACAGATAGTAACGACTTGGCCCTCCCACTCGAATTTTAACTTCTGGTGAAGGGTTGAGGTCACGGCGCCAGCGGCGTGAATCCATGGTCTACCCAATAGACAATTGTAGGCAGGCTGTATATCCATCACGTAGAAGGTCGTTTTGAAAGTTTGTGGGCCAATCATTATAGGCAACTCAATTTCCCCCAGAACTGATCTCTTAGAACCGTCAAAGGCTCTCACTACTAAGTTGCTGGGACGTAATGCCAATCCTTCATACTCCAGCTTCACAAGGGCTTTTTTAGGTAAGACATTGAGGGATGATCCTGTGTCTACCAGCACATGGGAAAGAACTGCACCCTTACACTCCATGGTAATGTGCAAAGCCTTGTTGTGATTGCGGCCTTCCGTGGTCAAATCAGTGTTGGTAAATCCTAGTCCATAACCAGCATTAACATTTCCAACCACAGCTTCTAACTGATTGACGGTGATCTCTTCTGGCACATAAGCTGCGTGCAAGACTTTTAGTAGTGCGTTCCGGTGAGCCTCGGAGCACATAAGCAATGATAGAATAGAGATCTTGGAAGGCGTCTGGTGAAGCTGGTCCACTATCTTGTAATCACTTTTCTTGATGATTCTCATGAATTCATCAACTTCTTGATCGAAAGGTGTTTTCAAAGCTTCTTTAACAGTTTGTTCTTCTTGCACCATGCTCTTCCCTTTTGCCTTGGCAGCAGCTTCTGCTTCAGCAGTGGGTCTTTGAATTTGTGGAGCAAAGAGACGTCCACTTCGAGTGAAGCCTCCGCCTCCTCCCACATTGTCTATTTGTGGTGAAGAAGTTGGTGATTCAAGAGTGATTTTCTGTCCTTCGCAGTATAGATCGGAGCCGTAATGCCAAGGGATGGCATTACTGCTTTCATAAGGTACTGGTTCAGGCACTGTGATAGTGACTGGACTGATTGCAGCTGCAGAAGGGACCATGATAGTATGTGGATCGTAGTATATTGTAACTGGTGCTCTGATAGGAGTGGCATTTTGTGAGTTGTAGGCAGAATCATTTTCAGGATCATAATAAATCGTAACTGTTGAGACATTTGCTGTTGAAGTTGTAGGAGACATTGTTGGATGGATGGGTGTTGTTGTTGTAGGAGATTCTAAGTGAAGTGGTGCTGAAGTTGTAGAAGGGATGTTTGTTGATATCTGGTCAGTTGAAATGACAGATGAAGCATTCGTTGATGAGATTGAAGAGTTGTTCGGAACAATGGTTGTTGTAGTTGTAGAAGACACGGGAATTGTTGCTGATGAGATTGCTGGATTGGTAGGAATTGATGTTGTGATTTGGAGCAGGCCACTCTGGATGAGACCATCTATGCCATCTCTCAAGTTATCACAACCATTCACTGAAATGTTGCAATAAGCACACCCTAGCTCACTTCCCGGGAATATTTGACATTCGAGGAGTTGAGCTTTAATCTCTACCAACGGTGTCCGAATCTGACCCACACTGGTTATCAAGTAAGACGGCTTGTCTTCTTCAATAGCATTGATTTTGGGACCTCCGTGGTTTGGCATAGGGTTCTTGTTAACATTTGGTGGTGGTGCAAAGTTTAGAGCCTTTGAGTCTACCAGGTCTTGTACCTTCATGTGCAAAGCTCTGCACTTCTCTGTACTATGGCCAGGCGCATTTGAATGGAAAGCACATCTGGCGTTGGAGTCGTAATTTCTGGGTAGACTGGAAGGATCTGGAGGCGCCAACGTCCTTAACTCAACCAAGTTGAGCTTCAAGAGCTGTGGCAGTAAAGCGGCATATGGCATAGGGATTGGGTCAATCACCCTATTGGCCTGGGATGGCCTCTGCTGAAATGGTCTTTGCTGATTGTTGTTGTTGTTATTGTTGTAGTTTCTCTGAGGAGGATACTGAGTTTGTTGCTGGTACTGGGGTTGTTGTTGTGGTTGATACACTGATTGCTGAGGTAGTGGAGAAGGAATGGTGACTGCTGCTACTGACCTTTGAACATATTGGGGCCTGCCCCTGTTGGTATGGATAGCATTAGTCTCACCAGTTCTTCTCGGGCCCACAAAAGGCTTTCTTGTGTTGCTGGAAGAGCTGGCGCCGTTGTCAGAAATTTTGCCCATCTTTAATAGACTCTTAATTCTCTCTCCAGCTATAACAACATCTGCAAAGCTGGTAGAAGAAAAGGCAACTAGCCTATCAATGTATGTCCCTTGGAGGGTGTTCATAAACATATCAGCCATCTCCCTCTCTGACATGGGTGGCTGGGCAGCAGCAGCAAGCTGTCTCCACCTTTGGGCGTACTCCTGGAAGCTTTCTCTAGATGATTGTGACATTCCCATTAGGAGGGTCCTGTTGGGAGCCATATCCAAGTTATACTGGTATTGTCTAATGAAGGCCTCAGCCAGGTCCTTCCAGCACCTGATGGTTGCTCTAGTCAGATGAGAGTACCATTCCCTTGAAGCTCCGGTTAAGCTATCCTCAAAATAAAACATCCATAGCTTCTCGTCCATGGTATATGCCTTCAACCTCCCCAAAAAGGATTGCAAGTGGGTCCGTGGGCAGGAAGTCCCGTTGTACTTTTCAAAGCACGGTGGTTTAAATTTATGGAGAATCCTGACCCCGTCCACTAAGCCCATGTCCATAACATCAAAACCCAAAGAGTTTTGAGACTCCAAGGATCTTAACTTTTCAGCAATTTCATCTAGCCTTCTGTCATAGGCCTCATCCCCAGCTCCCATCACTGTGAACTGATCTTCCTGGGGGTCTTCTTGCAGCACTCTGCCTGCAGTGGCAGTCCCTTGCACATTAGCAGGAATGTTGATCTCTGGATGAAGGTGGGGTCCAAATACAGGTGGGTTGACATGAGGCTGAACCCTCTCATTGTTGCTTGTCCCAGCAGTCCCTGGATGAGGGTCTTCCTGATTCTGCCTCTCTACCAAAGCCCTTAATCTCTCTTGGCTTTGAGCCATATTGTTCATCACCTCCATAAACTGAGTCATTTGATTCCTCATTTCTAGCCTCTCATTGGCCATTTGAGCCCTGACCTCCGTAAGGTCCTGTTGTACCTGGTCCATCTGTATACCCGGAAGGTTGTTGCGGGTTGGATATCTGTGTGGACGGTTGAGTGGGAACACCCGTCGTCAAGCAATAGTTCCTGAGATCACAACAGAGTTAGTAACAACAACAAAACAAACCTACAAAACAAACAAAGGTTAGTATGCAATGCAGTATGCTTATTTGTTTCCAAGGTATCCGGCTTGGCACTTGGTTTTGACCCTTCTAGAGCCTTGAAGATGCTGTTGATGTTGCTTGAAGAACTCAGATAAAACAAACTGATACATATATTACAAAAAGTGAATGATACATAGTTTGTCTTTTTACAATACATGCCCCTGGGGGGTCAAAATACAACATAAAAAAGAAAAGTACATGAAATGAAAGCAACAACAAGCAACAGGTCAGACACCAAGACCAAACTCATCCTCCTGAACTTCCTTTAGAAGTGCTTCAGTCACAGGATCAGCTTGGCACTCTGTAAGGCTCCTGATGAGAAGATTCCTGGTAGTAACAACTGTAGTTAGCTTCTTGTGCTGACTCTGGTCTTTTGTCCTCTTCACACCAGCTCTAATCTTCAACTCTGAGATCTCTCTCTGGGCTGCTAGCAGGGCTTCCTGTTGCTCTTTTGCACTAGCCTCCAACTGCTCAATCTTGTCCTGAGTCCTCTTATCTTCCATAGTACGAGCTTCGGTGATCCTGACCCACCTAGCTTGACTCTCCTTTAGATACAAATCAGTCCTGGCCTTCTGGAACTGAGCCTCCTTGCAGGCATTCTTCAAGATCTGTTCTCCAGCCCTTGACTTCTTAATGTAATCCTCAGATTTCTCAATCCTAGCCAAATGCTCCACCTTCAACTTTTCCAACCTTTCAATATCCAACCTACCATCACTCCTCTCCCAGAGGGTCTTCTGTAGAGCCTGAGTCAGTTTCTCATTTCTCTCTTTCAGCTTCTCAAACTCCTCTAAACTGACAGTGACAGGAGGTGGTGCTGAGGATGGTCCAGGTATATCTTCCATGGTAAAGGGCATCCCATAAAATTGAGCCCTGGCATGGGACCACTCATAGTACTGTGCTGAGGCCACATTGTTGCACTTCCCAAGAATGGTTACTCCTTTAGTCTGGACATTGTCCCAAGCCCAGGATGCTTGCCTGACAATAGCCAGATTAGGCTTATTCTCACAGTAAAGAGTCTCAGCCAGGTCTTGTGCCTTAGGAGTGTGAACCAATGCATAGCCCAGTTGTCTTTTGAATAGCAGAGGGTTGTAGTTGATGCAACCCTTTACTCCTATCAGGGGTACATTGGGAAACTGCCCACAACTGGTAATGATGTCCCTGCCCTTGGTGCTTTGAGTGCACCACCTGATGTCAGCTGAGGTCAGAGCAGTGAGTCTTCTAGCCCAATTCTTTTGCTGATGAGGATTCAGAAATGCATCAGTCTTAGGCAAATGTTTGAGCAGCCAAGTATGGAACAAGGGAGCACAGCACCTCACCAATCTTCCTCTTTGCTTTTCATTCCTTTGATGAATTGAGTAGTAGAAATCTCCTAGTAAAGTGGGCACTGGGTTCCTCAGGATAAAAAGATGGATTGCATTCTTGCTAATGAATCTAGGCTCATCTGCAAAAAGTATGACCCCATATATGCTAAGGGCCAATAAAGCACAGACTGCCTTCCACTCTCCTAAAGAAGCCTTCATGGTAGCCTGAGAGATCAAGAAATCCAGATGTAAACCAGAGACTCCAGCTTTGGTAGTCATATTCTTCCCAATCAGGACTGGTTCCAAATACAAGGCCTTTGCCACCTCTTCATTACTAGGAAAAACCATCTCAGGGTTGAAGGGGACTCCACCCCTGACAGGTATGCCAACCAATGATGAGTACTCTTCTAATAAAGGCCCCAACTGAAAATCCTGAAAGGTAAAGCACCTCATAGGAGGATCATAGAACTGCAGGCAAGTATGAATCAAGCTCCTCTGTGAAAGGTCCAAATCCATAACCACATCAAGTATGCCCCCAGAGTGTTCTCTAAATAGTGGTATATGGTCTGGAGTAACCAGGGTCTGAATCCTCCTGATGTCAGCTATCTCAGGCTGAAAGAAATGATAGGAGATGTTACTCTTCTTAGGTGCCATGTTGCTGAGACAGATGTTGATGATGGAGAAAAAACACTGATGGTGGGCCACTGACAGGCTGAGTCTGGAGATGCAGGTAGCTGATAACTGAAGTAGATACTGATGAAGGTAGGTCTATGCTGATGATGGGGTCAAAACCAAGCCAAAATAAAGTATGGATACCCTGAAAAACAAATAAGCAAATGTTAAAATGATGCAATGATGATGTATGCAAATGATATGCAAGGGTTTGTGACTGAGCTGGATCTGATCAAGTGCTCTGATATAAGTCTATGTATGTCAAGAAATCCAGCTGGAGGTTCATAAGTCCAATAACCAAGGTGGGGGACTCAAATAAAGAGTCACATGTCCAGGGTTAAAAATCACAAGAACTGTTCCCAAAATGGAGTACTCTTAATCAAATAAAGTAACAGGGTATTCTGAGGTCAAGTGTACCTGCAAACCTGTAAACAGCCCAACCCCCTCACAGGTGGTGTTCTAAAACAAGGATCCTCAGACTTGGATCAGTTATGAGAAGTGTAAACACTTCTAACCCGGAGGTACAGTGTTTACAATAACCATAAAAGTTCCTCCTCTAATTCACCTCAGTTTCTGAAGGTCAATACTAAAGGTCATCCAGACTTAGCAGGCTTCCCAGATAGCCCTAGTACTACAGGAAATCTGCAGCACAGAGTTCTCAAGAAGAAACCCATATCTGAACTGTGTTTCATATTCCCGCACCAGACCGAAATGGAATGGGAAAGAACATGAACCACTCTAGCCTAGGTGTCACTCAGGTCCCAGGTATAGGACCTTAACTCTCAATAGAACCCCACCCACCAAAGCAACAAAACAGATCCAGCCAGCACAGTATGACAATATGGTATATGTAAAGCTATAAAGAAAGCAATAAACAAAACTGTACATAAAGCAATAAACAAAACAAATATACAAACACAGATAGCATATAACACCCCAGTAAACACAAATCAATCAAGCGCTAGGAGGAACCCACAAAAAAACCAGAAGCCCTGGTTACAGTATAAGGGTCCCCAGCAGAGTCGCCAAGCTGTCGCTCCCAAAAGATGAGACCGGCTCAAATAAAGGTACAGACGCGAACGGTCGGCGAAAAGAGATGCGAGAACACACGGGAGTGAACTCACAGGAGATGAAAAGAGTCGCCAGCTAGGCATTTTTATCCCGGAGGAAAGGCAATGCTGCATAGACCTAGAAAAAGATGGATAAGACGGTTGCGAACCAGAGAAGCTGAGAAAAGGGGTTGGTTACAACCTGGGAAGGTATTAGCACCCAGATTGTCCGTCGTACTCGACGGGATCCACGCTTAAAATATTTGTGTTTTAAAGGGGTAGTGTCAGTGCAATTTGTGTATAAAAAGAGCTGGAAAAGGATGTACAGGTGTCAGTGTAAAAGAAGTGTGAAGTGTGTAAATGATGTGAAGTATGTAAGTGTCAGTGCGGGGACAATAATGAAATGCTCAAGAATATGAGGCTAAAAGAATAAAGCTGGAAAGAGGGGGAATATACAGAGACTTTTGTTCGATAACTGTTAAGTTATGCCTACGCATCCTCTCGTGCAATGAGGAAGTCAGAACACCGTAGTTCGACCCAAAGAGACTGAAAGATGAATTGACTTGTGAACTGCTTGCTTGCCTATGCTCAAGTGTATGACCTGTCTGGCTCAGGTGCAAACTGTCTTGCATTAGACGGAAGAAGCAAGTTCTCGTTTGTGAGTGAGTGAGATGAGAAAAGAATCCCGGAGGAGACGATTATTGCTTTGTTTTTGAGTTTTCAGTCTTTTATTACTTTTGAGAATTTGTCATAAGTTAATGAGCTTAAGCCTAAACCAAGGGTTAGTAAACTCATCACATCTTCCCTCTGATTAGGGGTAATGAGAATACCTTAAGTGTGAAGTCAGCTTCTCACACTTAATCACCTTTGATGTAGGGTTAAGATCATTAACCTACTTGTGATTATTTAAATGTTTTTGGTGTTTTTGTTTAGTGTTAAGTAATGAGATTAAGCCATAATCAGGGATTAAACAGACTCATTACACCATCCTAATAGAAGGATAATAGATGAGAATGTTTAAGCTGAGGAAGGCTCCTCAACTTAATCCATGATTAGGGATTAAACTCATGATAAAACAAAGCCTTTATTAGATGGATTTTAATTAGTGATAAGATGATGAAGTGATTTTTAGGGTTTGTAAGACAACTTGAGGGGGACTTGTCCATTAACACTAGGGTTAGTCCTTCTTAACCAATTAAGGAAGAATTAGAACCCTAATGCAAGGCCCAAGTTACAAGCTTGATGTCTTGATGATTATTAGATGAATTGATTAAAGGATTTAAACACGTTAAGGGTTTAACACTTAGGATTAAAGTTATACACTCCATCCTAATAGAAGGATGCAGGCATAAGCTTAATCACAAAGCCTTAAAGCCTTTAGGGTTTAGCCCCTGATTATGAGATGAGAAGGGAAGACTCAAAGAGACACAAAGGTAAAAGCTAAGTGGGGGACTAATCAAAACCCTAATCATTGTCATGCTTGGTTGTTCCTAAAGTTTGTGAGGTTTGCAAGAAGAATCTTCAATGGAACCACCAGGAAGCAGATGAAAGGATCAGGAGAAGCAAAGCAACTTGCTTCATTTAAGAAGACAAGTCACTTGAAGAAAGAAAGTAGGAAGAAGAAGAAAGAGCAAGCTCAATCTCAAGCACATAACAAAATGCAGCAAGGATGCATGAAAGAGATGAAAAGAAGTTATGAGAAGTGAAGGCAAATTCACTTCTCAAAGTAACTTACCACCTGAAAAGTTAGTAAAGGAATGCAATGCAATGCAAAGTGAGATGAAATGACATGATGCAAACCAAAACCAGAAGCATATATGAGATGATAATGATGCTATGAGATGGTGCAAACATGAAACAAGGCATGGGGATGATCATACAAACTTATGGATGCAAATGAAACAAGTTAAGAAACATGAACATACATGAAAAGTTATGAAATGCAAAGGGCATACAACATGGCAAATGCAAGATGCAATGATCAAACATGCTTTCAATATGTCTTAAGATGTCACATGAATCAAATGGATGCACAAAATGCTATGGCAAGTCAAGGTATGAATGCAAATGCAAGATGGATGCACATGGAAGTCCAAATTAGGGTTTATGATCAATGCATCAAACAAAAACCAAAATCAGAAGCAAACATCAAGATAAAAAATTGAAAATGCACTCAAAGGATCCCTAAACCTATACTAACTCACTGCCCAAAGGAGAGGTTCCAACTCTTAACCTAATTCAAGTTATGATTTTCCTAAGTTTTCTAGGGTTTTAGGGTTCCTTACCAAGAAAAATGTCAAACAAATGGAAAATGAAAGATCAAATCATGCCCATTTAATATCACAAACTACATGCTAAACACAATGCAATGCAAAAAGAATCAAGGCCCAACTCTCAATGGTTAGGCAGAAATGATTTTTGGAAGTTTGGATCAAAATAATGCCTTAAAATGATTTTAATTCCATGAAAAATTTTCAAAAGACATCAAGATCAAAAAAGAAATTTGGTTTGAGGGTTGGACAATGTTTCTAAATGATTATGAAGGTTTCATGAATTTTTTGGTGATTTTTAAATACCTAAAAGTATTTTTAATTAATTAATTCTCATTAATTAATTGAAAATAAACTTTTAAATGATTTAAAAATATTTTTTAATGCAAAAAATAAAAATAAAAATGTTTTTGGTTTCTGAAATTAAATAAAAGTTTGTACAAAAAATTTCAGAATTTTTTAAATGATTTTGCTATTTTTAATAAATTGGAGAATTTAAATGAGAAAAATTGAAATAAAAACTAATAAAAGTGGGAAGTATTAACATCCAACGCATCAGATTCAAAGTTGGGAGGAGGCTGTTGACTTGGCGAGTTTTTAAATGGCCAGGATGGAGTCTGATTTAATTAACTTAATTAATCTTAATTAATTTAATAAAAAGGATTAGGGCTAAGTGAATTAATCTGGGCCGTGCATGACTTAAACTAATCACCATCCAAGGGCTATGAATCAAACTGGGAAATTAATTAGGGGTTAGGGTTAAGCACTTTCAGGTGACCGGAGGGAAGCTCCGGTCATCTTCTCCGGCGGGTTGAAAACCCTAAATCATGATTTAGGCCACCATTCATCAAATTGAAAGCAGGGAAATGATCCTCTACCCAAACCCCATTCAAATCACCCATCAAACAATATTTATCATTCACAAACAGAGAGAATCGAAGCCAACAAGATTCACGGGTAAAATTTCAGAGTGCAACAAAATACTCAATTCTTCACTATTTTTGATTCTAAAGGTACCATCATGATCAGCAAGACATACACTATCAATTTATAACATAAAATGCAAGCTCTGAAAAGTTGGAGATTCGAAGCTACCTGAAGTGATGAGCTATGGATATGAGCTCTCCAGACCTTGCTTTGATGCAGAATGCCTCCTCTGAACCCCCTAAAGCCACTGGAATGCCCACAATCCTTTGTTGTTGGCTATTTTGAAAGCTTGAGTTCTGATATGGCAGGTTTTACAGTTGTGATTTATAGGGTTTCAAGCTGCTTTAATGGTGGATTCTGGTTCTCTTGAGTGTGTATGATGCAATGGTGAAGAGAAACTGAGTGTTTGATGGCTGGAAAAAGAGATTTGAAGGAGAGGAGTTCTTGACAGATTTTTGTGAAGGCTGTGTTGTGTCTTGTTTAAAGGGCCAATGCATTGCTATAACACTCCCAAGATGTATGAGTAGCCTGTGGAGCAGGTCAGTAGAGGTGGCTGCTCACTGTTCCAAGAGTATGGGGGTTTTGGCCAAAAAGTCAAGGTGATTTGTACTTGCAGCATGGGCTATGGCAGCAGCAGTCTAAGGGCATGTCTTGCTTCAGCTTGAGTCAAGGATGACCCTTGGATTGCTTGTGAATGTCTGCAGCATGTGGATCATGAGTTGTGATAGATTTTGCAACTTGCCCACTTGTGTTTTCTTATGATTTTTGGTTATGCACATGAGATACTTCTTGCTGAATTTTGTTGCATGATGCTTCATTTGGTCATGGCAATGCATAGAAAACAATTAGTGATCACACAACTCATGGGAGGATGATTTTGCCAAGAATCCCTCTTTGCACTTTTATGAAAAATGACTTATGGAAATGTGAAAATCAAGGCAAATGAATGAGAAATCCCTTGGGCCAATTCTTATTTTAGGGCGTGTGTGATGTTTGTATAAGGGTTAGACATCAATTAGAAGTCACAAATTGCCTTGGTACAAGAATTTGCAAGTTTTCCATTTGGTGCATAACTTGAAATTTAGTGATTTTTGCCAACTTTGATGAGCCATAACTTTTGATCCAAAATGAATTAGGTCATGTTCTTGTACTTTTTGAAAAGGGAAAGATCTATTCTACAACTTTCATGACCAAAGTTTTTCCATTTGAAGCTTTTTTGAATCAAAAAGTAAGGTTTGAAAAAGTTGCCTAAAATGACATTTTCATTAAAAGTCAAACTTGCCCAAAAAGTCAACTTTGCAAAAGACTTGAAATTCTTGAATTTTGTGAACTTCCAACCTCTTCCATGATCAAATAAAGATCATATACAATCAAAATGATGAAGAACACCCTTTGGTTGGGTCATTGGGGGCCTCAGATGCCCTGATTTTGCACTGACTTGCTTGAAAAGTCAACTCCTGATCAGATGACTTCCCCATGGAATTTCTTCATGAAAATTGATATGCATACTCCCTATACCATATAGAGACCAATAGAAACAAGAATGACCAAAAAATTTGAAGTTATGGCCTCTGAAACCAAAACCCTAATTTTAGGTCATCTGTGCAGTCAAGCCTGGCTCTGCTTCCATACCAATCCCAGTTCTTGTGATATTTTGGCATTCTTGACTTTGAGAGGATATAATATGATACTTGAACATACATGGACCCCTTTGAAGTGATTGATGACCTTTGGAGTGGCTCAAGAAGCTCTTGGATTGCTCAGATCACAAACCCTAGATGCAGATGACTTTGAATCTATGCAGTGGATCAAAAATGTGATATGAGATGGTATGATTGAGTTTATGCATATGAAATGATCACAAGCCATGGTGTGAATGGGTGAGGGCAAATTTGGGGTGTTTACAATGAGCTTAAGCCTTAATCAAGGGTCGTAAACTCATTATATCACCATGATTAGGGATAATGAGTCTACTTAAGCATGAGATGAAAATATCAACTTAATTACCCTAATGATGTAGGATTAAGGCCATTAGCCTACTTGTGATTATTAAGTGTTTTTTTGGATTTTTGTTTTGTGTTAAGTAATGAGTTTAATCTCTAATCAGGGATTAGTGAACTCATTACACCATCCAAAGAGAAGGATAATAGATGAGAACACTTAAGATCAGGAAGACTCCTCAACTTAATCCATGGTTAGGGATTAAAATCATTATATAACAAGCCTTTATTAAAGTGGATTTTAATTAAAGGTGGGATTAAGAAATGGATTTTATTTTTGTAAGACTAAACCCTAGGGGAAATTGTCCATTGAACACTAGGGTTAGTCCCTCTGAACCAACAGGCAGAGATGTAACCCTAATATAATGCCCAAGTTACAATCTCAAGTCTTAATGATTATTAGGTGTTTTGATTAGGAGGTGTAAACAACTTAAATGTTTAACACTAAGTATGAAAGTTATACACTCAATCCTAAGATAAGGATACAAACAAAACTCTAATTCAGAGCCCCAAAACTTTAACTATTTAGCCTTGATCATGAGATGAGAAGCAGAGACTCAAGGAGATTCAAAGGTAAAAACTAGGGGAGACTATGTACAACCCTAAAGTTATCATGCTTGGATATTCCTATGGTTTGTGAGGCTTAGAGAAAGATCTTCAAATGGCCACCAAGGAAGAAGAAGCAGATGAAAAGAGAAGAGAAATGAGAATAGGTTACTTACTTCCTAAAGAAGTTAAGTAACCTAAGAGAAAGAGAGGGAGCAAGAGATAGCATAAGTGAGTCAAAGTCACTTCAAAGACAAATAAATATGCAAATGAAGAGATAAGAAGAGGTTGGATGTGGAGGCAAATCCACATCCTAAACAACTTACCTGAAGCCCCTGAAATGGTTAGTATGAATGCATAAGATGTGAAACAAAGGGAAATAGGGCAAATGAAGATGCAATGATCAAGACCAGAAGTTCAAACACAATTCAAATGTGTTATGAAATGATGCAAAGACATGTACAATGTTTATGTATGATCATACAAGAGATGAGATGCAAAGGAAAGCATGTTAGGAGCTTGAAATCACATGAATGCACATAAGAAGTAATGAATGCAAAGCATACCAAATGGATGCAAAAATGATCAACCAATGTTCACACATGTCCTAAGGTATCTAAGATGACATACAAATGCATTAGATGTCATGACAAGTTCACATGATGAAGGTATGCAAAGATGAATGCAAATGAACATGGCAAATTAAGGTTTTAAGAAAGTATGAGATGCATATGATCAAAACAGAAGCAAGACACATGATAAAAAAATTGTAATTGCAACCAAATTAACCCTAAACACACATAATATCACTCCCCAAAGATGGAGGTCAGAAGCTATACCAAAGTCAAGTTATGGTTTTTCTAAGTTAGGCTAGGATTTTGGGTACTTCTTCATGAAAAAAAGCCAAACAAATGGAAAATGCAATGAAAAAATATGAGTTAAATATCCTAGATACTACATGAAAAGTATTAAAGGGTGCAAAAAGAACCATGTACAAACTCATCTTGGTTGATCAGAAATGAATTTTTGAAGTTAGGGTTAGAAAAATAAGAAATTTGGAAACCCTAATTCATGGTTAATTGTCAAAATATGATCAAACCCTAAAATAAATTTGTAAGATGAGTTTGTAAATTGTTCTAAATATGTAAGAATGCATCATGATTTTTTTGGTGATTTTTAAATTCCTAAAAGTATTTTTAATTAATTAAAATGAATTAATTAATTAAATAATACAATTAAATGATTTAAAAATAGATTTTTAATACAAAAAATAAAAATAAAAATCTTTTTGGTTTCTGAAAATTATTTAAAGACAAAATGCAAAAGACCATAATTTTTGAAAATGATTGGCTATTTTAAATAATTAAAGGAAACAAATGCAAAATAAATAAAAAGAAAATGAAAAGTAATTGAAATGAGAGGCCCAGATTGCGTGGAGGCTGGATCAAAGGCTAGGATTACAGGTCAGCTTGACTTGAGGTATGAGGGATCAAGTGTCCAGGTTCAAATTTGGGCTTTGCGCGTGATCCAATTGCTATTGTTCATTCTGATTTAATTAATTATAATTAACTTAATTAAATGAAATTAGGGTTAATGATCTAATCTGGACCGTTCACACGCTAAGCTAATCAGGATCCTATGGCTCACAATCAATCTGGAAACAAAACCCTAATTAATCTCTGGCGACCGAAGATAAGCTTCGGTCGTCTTCTCCGGCCAACCAAATCCCCAACTTCTTCCCTAGGTCACTAAACAACATCAAATCTGCCCAAAAACATTCCTCAAACATCATAGAACACAAATCCACAAACAAAAATCATCTATAACACATGAACAGCAAGAATCGAATCAAAGCATTTTCACGGGCAAATTTTCAGAACAACAATGCATGCTTGTTTCTACACCATTTTCAATTCTAAACACATCAGGATGATCAGTGCAACATATAAATCAATTTATAACAAGTAAATGAAGTTCTGAAAAATGTGTTCTTGATGGATACCTGAACTGAAGTTCTTCAAACTAGAGCTTTCAGGGCCTCCCTCTTATGCAAATAAGCTCTTTTGGTCCTTCTGAAGCTAATGGAAAGCTTGAATGGAGTTGAGAGTGGCTATTTTGAATTGTTCAGTTCTGATATGGCAGAAATCGTGTTTTTGTTTGAGGTTGTTTCAGGTCATGATGATGGGTGGGAAATGTTCCTTAG
This sequence comes from Lathyrus aphaca, assembly GCA_963966055.1. Lineage (NCBI taxonomy): Eukaryota > Viridiplantae > Streptophyta > Magnoliopsida > Fabales > Fabaceae > Lathyrus > Lathyrus aphaca. The sequence continues at coordinate 438,022,673 of OZ014521.1, forward strand.
GTCATGTATGATTGAATGGTGAAATAAAATTTGAGGTTTAATGGTTGTGTAATGAGATTCGAAGAGATGAAGTTTTGAGAGGATTTTGTGTAATCTGAAGTGTGTCTGTTCTAAGGCTGAAATGAGTTGTTATATCTCTCCCATAATCTTTGAATAGGTCATGGAGCAGGTTTGTAGAGGATGTTGATCACTATTCTAAGAGTATGGGAGAAATTGTAAAAAGTCAAGGTTTGGTGTACTTGAGGTGTGGCATGGGACAGAGGTGATTTAAGGGTTTGGGCTGCCTCAGTTGGCTTCAAGGAGGGCCTTTGGATCGAAATTTGTGATCTGTATGGCTTAATTCAAGAGTTCTCAAAGATTTTGCATTTTTCCAACTTTGACATTTCTTGAGAAGCAAGTCATGAAAACCCTAGGTTCTTGGCCCAATTCTGATCTTTAGAAGTTGTTTGATCATGGAATAATGTATTTGAGTGGATTTGAGGTCACATAAAGGCCTGAAATACCATTTTGCACATTTCCCTCTTTAACATGAACTTGAAAATTATGTGATTTTTCCCAACTTTGACTTGCCATATCTTGAGTTCTAGGATGAATCAAGGGGAGTTCTTGTACTTTTTGAAAATGAGAAGATCCAATCTACAACTTTCGTGTTTGAAGAAATTTCATTTGAAGCCTTTTTGATCAAGAAAGAGGAGGTTGAAATTCTTTCCCAAAATGGAAAGTTTTCATTACAAGTAATGTCCAAAAATGGAAAGTTTTGCAATGGCTTCAAATTATTCAATCTTGTGAACTTATAACCATTCCTAAGACCAAATAAAGTTCTTAGGACCTCAAATTGATGAAGATGACCCTTTGGAACCCTTGTTGGTGGTCTCAGATGCCCTGATTCTGACTTTTCTTGCACAACAAGTCACCATTTGATCAGATGACTTCCACAAGGATTTTTTGCTTCAAATTTGATACACATGCTCCTTATGACATATATAGACCAATAGAATCAAGAATGGCCAAACAATTTGAGTGTAAGGGCCTCAAACCCAAAAACCTAATTTATGGTCATCTATGTAGGAGCCCTGAGCCTGCTTGGGTAACTGTGCAATCCTTTGAGATTTTGTGATTTCAAAGCAAACTTGGAGGTATAATATGATCATAGAACACTCATGGACCCTCTTGGCATGCTACATGGCCCCTGAGATAGCTCCAACCACTTTTAAGATTCACCTGATCACAAACCCTAACTATGCAGCTATGCAGTGAAATAACTATGTAGTGTGAGATGGTATGCTTATGAAATGCAACATGAAGGATCACAAGCCAAGGTGTGAGAAAAAATAGAGGGCAAATTTTGGGTGTTTACAACGTGCATGTAATCTAGAGTAGAGCGGAGTACCTTAGTAGATTTGAGTCGGTGTTGTCGCTCTGGTACGTAGCACTCCGGGGGATAACGCATGTTTTCTGTTGTTGTCAAATTTGATTATGTTGCTAAAAAAAATTGTTGTCTTTATTAAAGACTGTTGCTTTTAAGTTATTTTGACGTTGAATACAAGTCAAGTTGTTTTAAGCTAAATTTTATGAAAGAACTGCGTAGTAATGAAATATTTTGTTTTAAAGACTAATCAGGTGTTAAATGTTGTTTTTTTAAAGTTGAAAATGTATCATCTCATTTGAATTGTTGGAATTTTTATACTCTGATTTTATTATTAATTATCGGTTAGAAATGGGGTGTTACACCACACATCATTATTTGATATAGATTCTCATTAATGCAAATCCCTAACTTACCCCTCGGGATTTCAAACTGATTGGCATCCAAAGCTTTAGTGAAAATGTTATCCAGTTGTAAATTGGTGGCTACATGTTCTAAAGCAACAATATTTTCTTCAACCAGCTCTCTAATTAAATGATGACGAATATCAACATGTTTGGTTCTACTATGTTGAATAGGATTCTTATAGATGTTGATAGCACTCAAATTGTCACAGTATAATGTCATGACATCTTGTGAGACATTGTATTATGTCAGTATTTGCTTCATCCAAACCAACCTAGAACACCTGCTTCCAACTACTATGTATTCAGCCTCAGTCGTGGATAGAGAAACACAATTTTACTTCTTATTGAACCAAGATATCAGATTATCTCCCAAAAAGAAGCATCCTCCATATGTGTTTTTTCTATCATCAGCACATCCTACCCAGTCAGCATCACAATAACCACTTAGCTCAATATTGGAACCGTGAGAGTATAACATACCATAATCACATGTACTATTGACATACTTCAATATTCTTTTCACATGGTTGATGTGACTCACCTTGGAATTAACTTGATATCTAGCACAAACACCTACAGAAAAGGAAATGCCAGACCTTCTTATTGTTAGATATAATAAGCTTTAAATCATACTTCTTTAGAGACTTTGATCCATATTCACACCCTTTTCATCTTTAGACAACTTCAGATGAGTAGGAGCAAGTGTCCTTTTGTGGCTAGCATTCTCCATTCCAAACTTCTTGACAATATTCTTGGCATATTTACTCTAAGATATGAATATAAAGTCTTCCATTTGTTTGACTTGAAGACCAAGAAAATAAGTTAATTCATCAACAAGGTTTATCTCAAATTCAGACTGCATTTGTTTGACAAAATGTTGAACCATCTCCTCAGACATCCCACCAAACACAATATCATCAACATAGATTTTAGCAATCATAATATTTTTTCCTTCTTCTTTAACAAAGAGAGTCTTGTCTATGCTACCTTTTCTGTAGCCATGTTCAACAAAAAAATTCTATAAGTCTCTCATACCAAGCTCTTGGAGCTTTTATCAATCCATATAGAACTTTCCTTAGCTTATAGACATCATTAGGTAAATTAGGATCAATGAATCCTTTGGTTTTTTCCATATAGACTTCCTCATTTAAGTAACCATTTTAAAAGTCACTCTTGACATCCATTGGATATAATTTGAACTTCAAGATGCAAGCAACTCCAAGAAGTAATATAATAGATTCAAGTCTAGCAACATGAGCAAAGGTATCATATAATTCAATTCTCTCAACTTGAGTGTATCCCTAAGCAACCAGTCTTGCTTTATTCCTGGTAACAACTCCATGTTCATCAGATTTATTCTTGTACACCCACTTGATACCTATCTCATTTGATTCTTCAAGCCTTGGGACAAGATCCCAAACTTCATTCCTATTGGATTGAGCTAACTTCTCTTTCATAACATTGATTCATAACTCATCAGTCAATGCTTCTTTAACATTCTTTGGTTCTATCTTTGACACAAAACAAGAGTTATAGATTATCTCCCTTGATCTTGCAGTAACTCTTTTATCCATTTCTTCTATGATGAGATCTTTAGGATGATCTTTATGAATCCTGATAGAGGGACTCTTGTTGGTTTGACTAACTTCAGGCTCAGAACTAGAGGGTTGTTCATCAATACTTCTATCTCCAGTTTCTGTTGGAGTTGCAATCTGAAATGTTTCAAAATCATCCAGGACATCAACTTCTTTGTTCAAGTCTTGATCATCAACAACAAAATTTATAGACTCCATCATTACTTTAGTTTTGGAGTTGTAGACTCTATAGGATCTGTTGTTGGTAGAGTATCCTAGAAGTATCCCTTCATCACTCTTTGGATCTAATTTTCTTTTTTTTTTTCACGATCTACCAGAATGTAGCATTTACTTCCAAAAACATGAAAGTATTTCACAGTGTAGCTGAAGTACATTTCCTCAAGGTGACTTTGTTGTGAATTTAGCAAGCAATATTCATTTATTCAGCCCAAAAATGATAAGGTAATTGTTTTGCTTATATCATTGCTCTAGCAGATTCCTTAATAGTCTTGTTCTTGCATTCCATAATTCCATTTTACTGAGGAGTAATAGAAGATAAAAATTCATGACTAATACCTTCAGAGGAGCAAAATTCAGCAAACTTGGTATTCTCAAATTCCTTCCCATGATCACTTTTGATTCTAATGGCATTGCTTTCCTTTTCTCTTTGAATTGTTTGACAAAGATCTTTGAAAACTTCAAAAACATTTGATTTTTCTCAAATGAAGTTTATCCAAGTGTATCTTGAATAGTCATCCACAATTACATAAGCATATTTCTTTCCACCAAGACTTTCTACCTGCATAGGTCCCATCAGATCCACGTGAAGAAGTTCTAAGACTTTTGAGGTGGTAAGATGTTGAATCTTCTTATGTAACATTTTAGTTTGATTTCCTACTTGGAATTCTCCACATACTTTTCTTTCTTCAATTTTGAGCTTAGGAATCCCTCTGACAGCTTCCATGGATATGATTCTCTTCACGCCTTTCAGATGTAGGTGTCCAAGTTTCTGATGCTAGAGTTTAACTGTATCTTCTTTGGCAAGCAAACAAGAGGATACATAACTTGAATCTTGAGATGCTCATAGATAACAGTTGTCCTTAGATCTGACTCCTTTCATGATTAATTCTCCCTTCTCATCTATAACAAGACATTCAAATTTGGAGAAATTAACTTTCAGTCCTTGATCACATAGTAGATTGATGCTAATTAGATTGGTAGTCAGCCCTTTTACAAGTAACACATTGTCAAGTCTAGGCACTCCTGAGTAGTCCAGCTGTCAAATTCCCTTTATTTCAACTTTTGCTCCATCACCAAAAGTAACAAAATTAGTAGCATGAGGTCTCATATTCACCAGAAGATTTGTGACTCCTGTCATATGTCTTGAACATCCAATGTCAAAATACCAGTCATTTTTTTCTGAAACTCTGAGAGAGGTATGAGCTATTAAGTTGTTGGTACCAATCTTAGGAACCCATTTCTTTCTGACCTTAGGTATGATCTAAATTAGAACACGCTGAGGAACAGGCTTATGATATCCATAGAGTTTGAAACAATGTGGCTTCAAGTGACCAAACTTTCCACAATTGTGACACCTCCATCTATGGGAATTTCCTCTTATATAAATTGAAGGTCTTCTATTATGATGTTGAGACATCTGATTCAACATCTTTAGTAAGCTCAAAATGAGCAAGATCTGAGACAAGTTCTTTTCTTTTGCCAAACCTTCGGCCAGTCACATCTCCAGCTATCTTTCCAATTTGCATAATCTCATCTAAAGTTTATGAACTACTGTTCAGCATCCTGATTGACTTGTTCATTTGATCAAGTTTGGAGTTTAGCAATGTTACTGCATTCTCTAGCTTGGAAATGGTTTCAGATGCTCTTCTTTCTCAGTCTCCAGTTGAGATATGAATTTCTTATGTTCCTCTTCTTGTTGGCATACTTCTTCATTTTTGAGACATAGTTCTCTATAGAAAGTAGCTAACTCATCATATGTGACTTCATCATCACTGAAATCAGAATAATATCTCCTAGTTAGAGCAGTAGTATTTTTAGCAGATTCTTCTTCAGCTTCACTTTCAGTGTCTTCATCTGACCAAGCCATGATAAGACCCTTTTTCTGATTCTTGAGATGTGTGGGACATTTAGATCTAATGTACCCAAAACCTTCACATCCATATCACTGAACTCCTTTTCCTTGAGAAGAGTTCTCTTCAACCATTGTCTTTCTGCCAGAGTCATTTGACCTACTAATGTCAGATGAGTTGTTCTTGACATTTGGTCTTGAATTCTTGTCCATATTTTTCATTACTTTCTTATACTATCTCCTTAGTATTCAAATCACATTCTTCTACTTCGTCTCCAGTGTTGGAAGAAAAATCAATATTTTTGTTTTTTTGTTAGATTTGTCACTTATACCAGTCTCATCTTGCTAATGTCATGAGCTTCTTCTATGGTAGTGACCTTTATGTCAAATCTCTTAGATAGAGATCTGAGAGCTTTTCTCACCAACTTTTCTTCAGACATTGTTTCTCCAAGAGCACTGGATGCATTAGCTATCTCAAGGATGTTCATATGAAAATCATAAATACTTTTATCATCTTTCATCCTTAAGTTTTCAAATTTTGTGGTGAGCAGTTGAAGTCTTGACATCTTAACTTTGGAGGTACCTTCATGAGTAGTTTTGAGAATATCCCAAGCAACTTTGGAAACAATGCAAGTATTGATCAATATTAAGGTGTTTTTGTCAATTCCATTTAATATGGCATTCAAGGCTTTATAGTTTCCTAGAGCAAGCTCATCTTCTTCTTTAGACCAATCCTCTTCTGGCTTCAATTCTTCAGTATCCTTCCCATCTCTGTCCTTTACAACAGGATGTTCCCATCCTCTCATAACAGCTTTCCAAACCTTGTTATCCAAGGACTTCAAGAAGGCAACCATCCTTGGCTTCCAATAATCATAATTAGTTCCATCCATAATGGGTGGTCTGTTCACAAATACCACTTCCTTGTCCATTATAGCAGAAAGTAACTTCCTTAGATCTCACCCAGATACAAAGCAAGATGCCTGCTCTAATACCAATTGAAATTATGGTATCAGATATGTGATGTCGAAGGCGATGTCATGACATTACTATCTGAACATTAATAAGGTAAATACAGTAAAAAGTACAGCAATAATAACACAATAGAATGTTAACCCAGTTCGGGGCAAACTCACCTATTCTGGGGGATACCAAGTCAGGAAGGAAATTCAGTATTAGTAATATCAATTCAGAGTAAAACAATCCCAGTTTACACCCCTCACTTAATCACTATCCAATGCAATTTTTATCTAAGTACACTTAGATAAGAGAACCCCCTCCTACTCCCCCTCAATCACACGCCGTGATAATTAAACAAATTCTAACAAAGAAACAGAAGAACACTCTTCCAAGATAAACAACTTGATCTTACTTAAAAGCTTTAATCAAGAACAAACATTCATGCTTAATCAAGAACAACTCAACAATCAGTCATATTCAAACATATAGGTGATGTATGAATGGCTCACAAAAAGAACACATGCACAAAGAAACCCTAAAAACTCAAAAGAACTCAGCTTCACAAAATACACAATATTCCATCCAATACAATTAGGTTAAACATCCAGTAATATAGAACATTCTGAATGGGCCTAAATCTGATCAAAAACTTCCACAAATAAGATGACATGATTTACTCCAAATCAAGTATGAAAAGATCTTAAAAATCTCCAAAAACTAAACGCATAGCAACTCTCGTATTTGACAACAAATCTCCCTTAATTTTCGCACATACTGGAGCAAATCAAATAACTAAAAACCTGCTAAAAATATACAGAAATTAAACCAAAACTTTATGTATCAGGAAGTTCCAGAACTATCAAGATAGATGTTACGACATCTGATCTGACATCACAAAAACATGCACAACAGATGTTCTTCAAGCATGTTAGGGACATCTTACAAGACATCAAGACATATGATAATGTTTTTCTACATATGCAGCAAAACTAAGAACCTTCAACTTCTACGGTCAAAAGCAACGACTTAGGGGAATCCTGTTCCAGACTGACCCAACGACTAGGATGGCCCAATCCACTCCCTCATCCAGGATGACCCAATAGTCCAAATCCATCCCATTAAGGCCAAAGGGGACAAATTTTCCCCTGCCCCTCAACCGGGGAGGGATGACCGACCAGCCAAGATCGTGGTCGCTTATCCCTGCCTCCTCGAGACTTATGCCCGATATTTGGGGGAAATCATCCAAAAATGGTCTAGGATCATTCCTTCTCGGTATCACGTCCTGCTCGATGCAAGCCTCTAACCCTAGCAGGTCTGCCCAATCCAACGACTAGTTTCTGGCTGTTACCTATTTTTGGAGGATTCACGATCCAGACCCAAAATAGGGACCAATTGCCAAGTGTTGGGGGCATTATATAAATCCTCTCACATGAGAGGGCCAGGTCTTATATATTCACTCTAACAATACTCTCTATTGTACTTGCTCACTCTTCTGCTCGTTCTTACTTTGGCATCAGAGTGTCTTGCAAGTACACCCCTTCTTCTTCTAGACAATACAACACCGACGACACAACTCATGGCCCACTAAAAGTTCTGATCAACCGGAAAGATCAGTTTCTTTATCATTCTCATTTGAAAAAATAAGACACTCTTTTAAAATAAAAATTAACATCCAATAGCCTAATCTATTGGCTGAGCACAACTACCAACTAAACTAATTTAATTGAACATATTTTATAAATTTAAAATTCATACAAAAATTACAACCTTCACATGTAGATCAAACCTTGTTGATTACAAGGATTTTGACTGGGTGGCCTATATCTTGACTATCTATGAAACACAGACATTTCGAACACAACCCCAACACTGATATGATAACACCAATAGGGATGAGAACGGGAAAGGTGTAACACCCCAAAATTTGCCCTCCTTATTGTCATACCCCAAATTTGTCCTACCCTTTATTCTCATTTTTTTTTGCATCATATCATAAGTATATCATTGTACATTACGAAATCATCAAAATATTATATATGGGCCTTGTTACTTTCATCCTTTTCTTCTTATTGTCTAAGCAGGTGTTCGTAAGGTTCAGGATTTACTCAAAATTGTCATGATTGTTGATTTTGGCTTCATTACCAAGTTATTTTGTCGTAAATGGTTTTAAAGAGCAGTGATGTGTATGAATTAGGTTGCATTAAAAAAAGACTCCAAATTAGAACATTGGTTTGAAGGATTCAAGACAAATCTATTCATTCCGAAATCAAGCCTTAAGCATGGATTTTAGCACATGGTCTTCTTAGACTATGAGATAAGTAATATGCATGTTCACATACATGTACAAGATTGATTTTAAAATGGTCTCATTCTAGCACTAAGATCAAGCAAGTGTGGTCACTATTTCGTCCTTAAATAATACTCAAGGGTTTCCTGTTCAAATCAAAGATGGCACAACGGGAATTAAAGGTCTAAAGGATAAACGGTTTCAAGGCATGATTGATGTGTTTCAAGTAGATTTTTGGGTTGTTGCTTCAAAATTAATTTCAAAGTGTTGTAGCAAGATTAATTTCAAGTTCCAAACTGCTTTTCACTTACTGTTAAAGAACTTCAAAACGTGAGAATCACCGAGATTGGCGAATTCCAAGTTATATTACAAACAAGTCAAGTCACAATTCAAGAATGTTACAAGCCGTGAGATATGTTTGTGAAAGAAAGTCACTTTTACAATTCCAGATTCCATATAACGGATTAATCTCGGTTTAATTCGGTACAAGTGTACAGCAGAAAATTACACAGTAAAACTGAGGCCTAAAATTGTACAATATTGAACCATTTCATTCTAACTTCAGCCAACATTGAATATCCTAATGCTTCAAGCATGTTCAGTCGCCGAAGGTCTTGTAGGAGCTTTCGTTTCGCATCAACAACCTGCGAAAATGAGAGTATAATATCAAGAGCACACCAAATCTCAAATATGTGAAAGCTAAAGCTTATTCAACAAAGTGCATAAGGAATTATATTCCAGTATGGAGTTCATCCTGCAACACTTCATTCAATGCTAAAAAAACTCAGAACTTCATAAGCCCTACATCAAGATGCTAATATAAGTAGAGATAACAAGCATTTAAAGGAAAATATCACAAGAAGTAGTCAAAGCTATGTTTCCTGCATTTTATGAACTCTTAAGAACACAGATGCTAAAAGTGTTTCACTCCAACTTGTTTTCAAGCTTATGACGTCATACTGATTCTACAAGTTTCCTAAAGTTAGAGGCCACAAAGGGACTTGATTATTTTCAGAGTTGTTCTTATAAAGACTAGTTGCGAAACAAGTCATGGAAGATTTATGTTCAATTTAAGAACCAGTACGGAGGAATCAAATCATAAGGCTATCTCTCAACTCATTCATGACACCAATACAAAGTTTCTATTATGGAGTTTTCATCAACATTACCTTGGGCTCTAAACTTTTCGCGAGTGCAAGTTTTAAGCTACAAGATTCCTGCATCGTCAAGGCCATTGATACCAAGTCTCCCATAGCTAATCTTCCTTGTACTAAACCACGTTCCTGCAAGATCATACAAGGTTAGTGTGTAAGTAAAAACAAGTTGCAGCTACATGAATAAGCAAAATCCCAAAATGCTCAAAAGGTCATTACAATATCCCAGCCTTCATTGCTTCAGGATCTGTTCCATTTTTGCTCGTCATCGTGTTTCATATGCCAAAACAGCATACCTCTTTACTCCTGCCGCAACCTTCAAGCAATGCCCAAGTGTAATCAATACACGTCAAGAAGCATCATTCACATAAGATTTTAAGCTACCAAAATCATACTTACAAGAAGATGAGCCATTATCCAAATTCCCCAATGTAACAAAGAAGGTTAGTTCCAATTCAGGTTCATGCAAGCAGAAATTCAGTAGCATCAGAAGCATAACTATCCTCGGTTTCTACGACGCTCAACCTTGCCATCACTTCCAGGGGTTCGTACGCTTCACATCACTTAACAATTCATGGCCACCATCATGAAAATTTTGGACTTCGGCTGGAATTATAACACAAAGGATTAACAACCATCTTTAAGTATGAAGGAAATTATAACTTGCAGTCTAAAAACTGAGTTTATATCCAACTTAGGTGAAAATGGTAATAAAAGTCAAAGCTCTTCTCATTGTTTCTGAAGCATAAACCAGCTATGGCAAGATTATATCAATTTGATGAGCCAAAATGCCATAAGTCCCTTCAAGAATCGAACAGTCCTCTGCAATGATAAAGCATAACAAAACTGAAGCAATTAGAAGCATAACCAGGGCAGAATCAGGGCAATTCTCCATGAATATTAATTGTGACGGTTTGATTAAATTTCAACTTTCAATGGCCCTAATCAAAAATCAAGAAGTCAGAGAGTAAGCTTCAGCAGTGAAACAGTTACTGTATCAGTAAAATTGAGTAAATTTACCTTTTCACAGTTGATAAAAGTCAAGTTTACCTCAGTGAAATCTTCAAATCCGCAGGACCACAAGCCAGCTCACCACCTGAGGTCCCCACACAATCTTCACAAAATCTCACAGAATCCTTCCTAACGGTCTGCATACAATTCACAGCTCACTCAATTTCTTTGAAAGATCTCCAGAATATCCTCTCCAAATTCTCTATTTAAGAGCACCATTTCTTCACTTCCGGGGAGGATTGAAAGAAAAATCGAAAAAATCAGAGCAATACATCAACAAACCGTGACTCCGCCGATAACCCTAAGCCACCATCAACATAAACATATGAGAAGGGGAGGCTGAGTTTAAAAAAACAAGCACAAACCTTGAACATGAAACGCGATCCGCCACGAGACCTCTTGTGAGTGACTGAAGCATCAAAACCCTACGCTAAGGCAAACAAAGCGCGAGCTGAAACTGAAAGAAGTATTGAGATTGACACGAATCTGCGACTGAGATAGCGTAAGTAAGATGTGTGAGAACCAAATGGAACCACCACCATGAGGGAACCGCCGCGAGAGACTCTAGGGTGAAACGAACCGTATCGCGCCGTGAGAAGCCACCGCTACATACCGAGAACACCGAGCTTTGTTCGCCGCTGAATCGTGTAGAGGTTGGTTGTGAAAAACTTGATTTTGTGGAATCGTGAACTGTCTTTTCTGCTTTGTTTTATTTTACCCTATTTGCTACTTGTGGTTGTTGGTTCGCGTTTTGAAGAAGAGGTTTTTGTTTCTTCATTTATTTTTATTTCTTTTTTTTCTGTTCATTAACTGAGGATGGGGCTAATTCATTTGGGCCAAGTTTTCATGTACACCATTGGTACTCAACTCATACTCTCTCCTGTTTGTTCATTAATTTACATAGTAATTATTTTTTTTACTATTTATTTATTATTGTCAAGATATTGTAGTAAACTTTGAGTTTTTATTTATGATTTTTATTTTTTGGTCTATGATATAAATGGATTTTCGATATTCGATTTATAATCGAAGTTATCAAAATCATTATGAGACCATATTTTATTTCTTTTATTCATAATAGTTTCTAATTAATTTGTTTAGATTTATTGTTATTGATTTTTTATTTGTGGCCAATGAAATAATTATGACTTTTTGATATTCGATTTTAAATCGACGTTGTCAAAGTTGTTATGAGGCCATTGTTATTCTTCGCTATTTATTTAATCGATTATTCGATTTATTCGGTTAATGATAAAATGAGATATTCGATTGTTTAATCGACGTTATCCATTAAATTGAGACCGATTTCATTTTTTTTATCCGTTATTTTTCGGGCCTATGATAAAAATACGGTTTATCGATATTCCATTAAGCGACGTTATCTAAACCGATTTGAGGCCATTTTTCTATTCTCTATTTATTTATCGATTTATTGATTTATTTCGCATTTTTATTTGGTCTATGATATTAGTATTCGATTTGTGACATTCAATTTATTGACGTTGTCCGAATCGATATGAGACCGTTTTCTATTATTTCTTATGGTTTCTAATTAATTTAGATCCATTATTTATCGACTTTATTATTTAATCGGCTAATGATAAATGGTGATATTCGATTTCTAATAAATCGACGTTATCCCCTAATTTGAGGCCACACGTTTATTTTTCTTAATGTTTCATATTATCTTGATTTATTATTTCTTCGGCCGATGAATAAATATTTGAATATTCGATTTCTAATAAATCGACGTTATTTAAATTAAATATGAGGCCAAACTATTATTTTATTATTATTGCGACTTTATTTTATTTTTATGGTCGATGATATAACAAACGACTTAAATATTCGATTTCAATAAATCGACGTTGTTTAAGTCAATATGAGACCAATTATTTATTTTTATCACGTTTCTTTTATTTAAATAATTATTTGATTATAAAGTAACGCTCGACTTCTCATAGAATGATTCTAAATTTGAATCGATTCTAAGATAGTTAAAGAGCAACATTTTGTCGCTTTCGGTTTAATTCGAGCTCCAACGGCTCCACCTTAGCTTAGTATTAGGAATCGTTCTCGCGTAACCATTAATCCTTAACCTCCATTTTGCACTCACCCTTCGCGATCGCTTTATGCCTCGCAATTGACCTACCAAAATGTTTCTTTAAATCCAAACCCTTGATCCAACGTCAAGTGGTTTTAGGTATTAAAACACTTTAATAATATGAGAAATTGTACGCCACGAGCCTTAAGTGGAAGAAAGGAGGATTACGAGCTCTCGTTATTCGCTCCGATTACTCCGTCGCAAGACATTTGGCTTGTTGGTTCGGAATAAACTATCCATAGTCTTTAGTGCAATTCGACTCCTAAAGAAAGATAATAAAACTTAATTCCTTTTCCTCTTTTAGCAAGTAATTCATTAGGCATAGACATCATTTCACGCGTGACAACTTAGAAGGTTCCCATCGAGTACGATGGATGTAGGGGGTGCTAATACCTTCCCCCTGCATAACCGACTTCCGAACCTAGGCAATGGTTCCGACGACCTTGTCTTTATCCTTTCTTCCCGGGTTTTATCTATATTTTTCCTTTCCCTCTTCGGGAATAAATCAAAATTAGGTGGCGACTCTCAAGTCAGCCCAGCCGCGACCGCATTCGCGAGGATCGTATTTTTCGAGGTACGACACTTATTTATTATCATCTAACTGCTTTATGTTTGCATTCATATGCATCTTCCATTAGATCATATATAACACCTCATGCATTCATTATCATATGTTTGTTATTTGGATCAGTGGTTGTGGAGAAGTATGGTTTGTAACGCCCCGTGGCTTCTCTATTTTGGAAATATGATTCATCAGGTATGACAAAGGGTTTATTTCCGTAATCTCTCCATCGGTGCACCTCATCACCTGAAATTTTTCGTCATGGTTTAAAACGTAAATCGTGGAAGAGATACGAATGTGATCATGGTAACTAGAATAGTTAATTCAAAGAGATTGCAATGCAAAGAGGTCGTCCATAAAAAAAATCGTATTGTTGGAGCAAGAGATTATAGTCTCATCCTTTTGCAAGTGGATTCTAGCTGCTTCTTGGGTTTATGATTAAGATTGGAAAGCAGGATTCATTATGATCAAGGCATCCTATTCTTTCAATTACTTTTTGTTTTTAATGTAAGTTGAGATGGATTCAAGGATTGAAGTGGTGGATTCATTGTTGGGGAGCATTCATTCGAGTGATTACTTGATACCACGCGTATGAATTGTTCAAATTATGGAGCAAGACTTAAGCGTACGAAGGGAGAAGAAGGTTTGTGTGGATTTTGCAAAAGGGAAGGAATTCGGAATTTGAGACATACATCATCGTCATTCAAAGTCATCCAAAACTTATCATAATTGGTAAGCCAAAATTCCAACTCCCCCGATCCACTATTTAAACCATTTCTCACATCCATTATTCATTTCCTTAAACATAAATCCATTAAACCAAAATTTAATCCAATTCCAAGTTTTATTTCACATTTTAAACTCATGGCTCATGTTATAAGGCCCATTGGTCTTTTGTTTATCCTACTTTATAATAGAATATGAATTTAAAGAGAGAAAGAAGTTGTTGTGGAGTAAAAAGGTTTATATCCGTTAGTAGCCAAGCCATCCAAATGTGACCCCTCTTGCAGATATCACAACCATAGCACTAGAAGCTCATCGGGTCAAAAAATTCAGAACAAAAAAAAAGAAAGAGTTTTACACCAGGAGAAATCAGCAGAAAATATATTACAGGAAAAATTCTCTAACAGAAAAAATTCAGCTATAAATTTCCAACGGATAACAGAAAATCGAAAAAAAATACATTTAGTTACACATTCAGAATGGGGAGAGAAAAAGAAAACCAGAAGAAACTGATAAAAAAATCAGTTACATTCGGTTAAAAAAACTCATAGCAGAAGCAGAATCGGACACTCTGATAACTACCATCTTCTTCAGCTCTCTCTAATATGAACTTGATCTTCATCAACTCTTATTCACCTCTTCAGAGTCGTCTTTTTCAATCCATAACAAATAAAAACCTCATAACAAGCTTCCGAAATAATCTGTAGAAGCTCTCAGGATATTATTCACACAATCCCTTTTCATTACTCCACCACCTTCATCAATCTCATAACAATAACCGCCTGAAAATTAAAGACGGTTACAAGCATAACAGTTTAGTCACGGCAAAAAAAAAAGAAAACTCAGAAGAGGAAGATCAATAAAAAAAACTCTCAACAAAATTTCAACAGGATCTCAAATTCATAATAGAAACTCTAACCATAATAGAATCATAACAAACTCATAACCGAATACCTGAGAAAATCCCAAAAAGTCCTCAGAAGCATCTTCTATAAGAATAACCATCACTGCAATTTTTGGAGAGGATTGAATCTTCTTCATTCTCCCTCACCTCACCCTCTCGGATTTCTCCATTAATCTTCATCTTGACTCTACTCTTCAATCTTCCCATTTCTGGTATCATTCTTCATCACCTTCTTCAATCTATTACCTTTACACCAACTCTCAGAACCATAGCAACTTCTTGCATCTTCAACCTTCTTCATCTGCATCAAGAAATCCGCAGCTTCCTCATTCTCAACTTTCTTCATCTTCTTTTCCCGTTCGCGAGCAAAAATAACAACCAACTAACATTCAACAAACGTCAACAAATATGCGGCATCACAAAGTATCCAGATCAATCTTCCACATCTTCAATCATCACGCTACTACGACTCGTGATTTGGTAGCATTCACGATCGTGTCGTATCACAACCTGCAAGTTCGGGGATGCAAATTGCATTAGTCTCCCAAAACAAGAATCATTTCTCATAGTTCTGGTTCAACATCAATCGCAAAACCACAACAATAGAGGAATTTATGATAAAATGGAGAGACGCAGAATGAAGAAGAAGAAGAAGGAGATCGTACCTGAAGAATACTAGTCCTCATCATCGTCATCTCACATTATCACCAGGAAATCGCAGTAGACATCAAAGATTTGGACTTGTGCATAAATCATTCATCGCCTTTATTCATCTTTGTGTGCAAGTACATCAATCTTGACCGAATCTTGCTTTAGTTCATTTTTGTGTTTGAAGTCGTTGGCATCGATACGGGTGTTTGGGTAGGAATTAGGGTATTTCAAGGCCGGATTTAGAATTATAAGCGAAATCAAGTGGCAGTTAGTTCACGACGTTTGTGATTTCGGGAAGGTCCACTGGGGAGGCCGTCGTGGAGGTGCTAGGGTTCTTGTGGAAGACGATGAATGATTATGGGAGAGTGAGAGAAAGAGACGTGTTATGAGAGAGAGAAAGACATTGAGGTCAAATGCTCATGTTTCGATCTTAAGTTATAATAATGTGATTAGAGTTTTTTTTAAAAGTTAATTTGAATTAGGATAATAAAACTCATAAAGAATCTTTTAATTGCACCATTAAGAAGGAATTAAAGACTCATAAGGCCAATTCATTGTTCTGTTATGAAAATTAAGAAAAAAAACGCATTAAAAATGGTTAAACTCTCCACCGCCCAATTTCTTCAAAGATAAGATTCTTGGTGGGTGGTCCACTCCGGCGGTGACACTTGTCACCATCCGGTTGGACCACCAGATTTCACTCCCACGCATGACCTTCACCATAGTTACTATGTTCCCTCTTATCTTGGCCATTTACCATCTTCTCTGTGATCAGACGGCCCAAAACTTAGTCAAACAAGTTGACTAGACTCCCACCATAACATCCATGCACCCTCAGGCTTGCCTACGTGTGGGCCTAAGGTTTCTGCTTTTTGCACCCCTAAAACCAAGCCCAACATCTTTTCTCAAGTAAATTTCTTCACGTGCACCCCCTCTGCTATTTTCTCTATTTCTTTGTTTTTCTTTAAATTTTCTGTTTTGTGTAGTTTCAATATTAATCCATAAAAAATATGGAAACTTGTGATAAAATTCTATAAAAATTATAAGAGCTCTCTAACTCATTTTAGAAATTTGATATGTTTTTATTTTCTGATTTTTGCCATTTTTCAATTTTATTTCGATTTTCCATTTAATTGCTTTTCTATTGAATTCTTACATGAACACATAATTTTGTACATTTTGGTTCTCCCACTTCCTCTAGCTTTTTTCCCCCATTCTTTTTTATATGATTAGAGGACTCATATTAGTACTTGGAAATATTTTTGGTATATTTTTAAGTCCATTTTATCCACTGTTTGGCTAGAATTATTTTTGTAAAATTGTGATTAGATCTTAGGTATATTTAAGTGACCGTTTGACATAGTTAGGCGTTGAATTTTTAGGAGATTTTTTAACACAATATTAGGTTCAGGTTAGAGACCTTAGGAATTTAATTTCATATTTTTTCCAGAAACTTTACTATTTTTTAGCGCATTGATTTTAATCAATTTTTCCATTGTAAATCCATTTAGTTTAGCTTAGAATGTTATGGTGCATTAGGACATAGGTTAATTAGGCTTGATCTTAGAATAATAGAAGGCCTTAGTGTGGGTTAGCTACTTATTTTAGAATGTTGATATCATACAAGATCCTTTAGTTTGAGGACTTAGGCTTAGAAACCGTTCAAATGTGTTTCCATAAAGCGATTAGCCTTCATTTCGGTTTTATGCCTTATATGCTTTAGAAAATCTTGCAACTTTTTGTTATCTTAATTCATTTTCGACATATTGATGCATATGCATCTTCATTTCATTTACTAACATCTTCTTTTTGTGCAAGGTATTTTTTCGAGGATTCGCTTATGGACTTGGATTATTTTTATTATGCCTCGATTATATTTTTGTGGTTTGTACTTTGTGATGTAATAGCTTAGAACTCTTATGCTTGTATAGTTCCTATAATTAGGATAGAAAAGATAAAACGAATTGCTAGAAAACCAAATCTCAAAAGTAAAATAAAGAAATACTCGATCCAACGTCGAGTAAATTTTAAAATAAATAAATAAAGTTTCATGTGATTTTATGATTCCTCGATTATCATCGCTCCACTCCAATACACCAAAAGCAAGCCTTGTATGTTGCACACCATATGTCGTGCGTCTCAGCACCACGCAACCGACCCACCCGATCCATCGTTTCATCTCATTTACTATTCATACACGTTTTCACCCACCGTGACGTAGGAGGGCCGTATCATTAACTATAACTTTTTGTACTCGCATTTCTAGTCTAATATCCACTTAGGTAGCTTTAATCTTTCAAGCCTCACTAACCATAGGTCACCATTAAACTCAATTAACTTAGGGTAAAGTCTAGTTTCCCTTATAGTTTTTTTCCTTTCAACTTGAGTCTCACTTCTCATCTTAAAGAAAAATCAAAATACTTAATAAAGGAAAATGTGTACAATGCGCCACGAGCCAAGCTATACGGGAAATGACTAGTGGAGGTCTCCTTCACTCTTCTAGGATACTTTACAAACATTCCATTGGGGGTGACCTTGGAAAGTATTCGCTCCTATATCATAGTATTTAGTGTTATACATATAATAAACACAAAATCAAGATATTTCTTCTAAAAGACAATAAATCAACAAGACAACATGTCTTCTCTTCTCATCTCATACTCTTTGACTTGCCTCAACAGTTCAAACAGCAATACGGTAAACACCCTCGAGTCAGAGCCGGTAACACCTAAGCTAGATCTATGGTAACGTCATCCTAAAAAACATAACCAAGTTTCCGCCTTAGTTAGACGAACTACGGCGACTCTGATCCTCATTTTCTCGATGAGGTACGTAGGTAGTGGGGTAGGGCCCATTCGAGCACATTCTTTATTTTCTCTACATTTCTCCCTTTCTTTCCATTTTCTTTCCAGATCCTTTCCTCATTTCACTTCCATTCCAAATAGCCATTCTTTCATTCAAGCAGCATCTTATTTTTCACCCTTTAAAATAGACTTATAAGCGTGGATCCCGTCGGGTACGG
Organism: Lathyrus aphaca; assembly: GCA_963966055.1. Classification (NCBI taxonomy): domain Eukaryota; kingdom Viridiplantae; phylum Streptophyta; class Magnoliopsida; order Fabales; family Fabaceae; genus Lathyrus; species Lathyrus aphaca. Next base: position 438,041,484 of record OZ014521.1, read on the forward strand.
CAGATGGATTGGGGTTCTAATACCTTCCCAATTTGTAACCGACTTTCGGACCCAGATCTTTGGTTCGCAAGGCCTCGTCCTTTCCTTCTTTCTTAGGTTTGTGCAACATTACCTTTCCCATTCATTTGGGATAAAAATATCTGGATGGCGACTCTACCTTTTCCGCGCCACTTTCGCGTTTGTACTAGGATGAAAATCCCGGGAGCGACAGCTGACGACTCTGCTGGGGATCGAACCCAGAATCTCTGGTTTCCCCTTTGAGAGTCAATCCTAGCGCTTGTTTGTTTCTGTTTTCTTTGGGTGTTTATTCGTTTGTTGTTGTGCTTTAGTTTAGCTTTATTGTTTTGTTTACAGTTTATCGCTTTACTTTGTAACTTTATTTACAGCTTTCTGCACTTTACTTTACTATTGCATATACTGGCATATACTGTATTGGTTGTTCTGGTTTTCCTTGGTGGGATGGGATTATTTTGAGATAAGCCAAATACCCGGCTTGATTATACACATAGAATTTAGAGTGGGCAGTCGTGTGGCTTGCGTGGTCTTGAGCACGTGTAGTTTTCACGAGTCCCACACCCAGATCAGGCTCTCTTGGGATATGTTCTATACTGCCTAGGCAGACCATAGAATGTTCCCACCTGAGCTGCTAACGATGGGAACTGTTCACCGAGGACCTTAGTGGAAACAACCCTCTCCAGTGGTGATAGTGGAAGACCACATTTTGTGGCAAACCCATACGCACTCGAGGGCCCACTGGGAAGTCGCATAGGATGACCTTGTTCTCTCATAGGAACCCAATTAAAGCATCTGGTCGTTTGACGGTAGTATTGTACCCTTTGGGATGAATGTACTATTGTTTCTCGACTTCAGTGCTTGAAGCCGGGGACTTATGAGGGATGCTTGTTTTCCCAGACATAGCTGAGACCTTCCTGAGTAGTACATAATGCCAAATTGATTCCCTGATTTGGTCATGAGCCATTTCTCGGAAATGGTGAACGTATTATTGTTGCTCGGCTTTGAGAGTTCGTGATGTTGACCCGTAGTAGCACACCCGTGAGATTGAGAGGGGTTTACAGGTTTGCAGGAACCCTGGACTTCCAACATACTCGTTTTTGCCAGTGTTACTCCATTATATGATTCAGTCCTATATGATACTTGGTTGGGAATTCTGGAATTTTTGCACAGAGATATTGATATTATGACTCTTCACCAACATTTGGTTATCCGATCCACACCAACATCGGACCACTGATCACATGCCAGTTGCATACATGACATAATGGCATTTTAGCGTACATGTTCAGTTACTTCTAAGGATCATATATCTGGATTAAATCGTCGGAATTTTTCTGCATTAAAACATGGATCAAAACAGATAGATTCCTTGGAAATAACCGAACATGGAATTTGCATACATCCTTGCATTTATAAAAGGTGTTCAGGAACATATTCTTATCATGCCTTGGTTTATCTCTAGAATGGCCAACTTGAATCATGATTGTTAGGGTATAAGCATGGAACAACTCCGAGCAGAGGTGACTGAAATGAAAGCCCAACTGGGGCATTTTATAGTGGACATTCGAGCGTTGTCCCAGGATCAGAAATTGCTGAGAGAAGAATTCAACTTGATGAAGACTCAGATGAAGTTACTTACGGGAATCATGAATGCTATGTTGAAGAAGGAAAATAAACATGTGTCTGCAGAAGGTCATGTTTCTCCCATCTCTTTGGGATGTCCACTAAATCAAGAGTTGTTAGGTGAATTTCCTCTACAATTTGAGTCTCTTCACCAGCAATCACCACTTGGTAGTCAGGAAGAGCATAAGATAGGAACCAATTCCACATTTCTTGATACAAGTGAGCTAAATGATCCTACACCAATCGTTGCCAAAGAAGTAAGCACTTTCTTTCCTTATCATAGGTCTTCCTCAACTGCTACGCCTTGGGTTCCAGGAAAAAGACTTCAACAGGTTTCGTTTGTAGCTCCTCCATTGGCAGCGACCCGTTATCAACAGGAGCAAGAAAGGGTTATTGATCCGGTACCTGTGTCATATGCTGAATTATGCCCAGAACTGCTCAAAATGGGGTTGATTGAGTGTCACGAGCTAACTCCTCCTTCTGGTAAACTTCACCAAGGTTGGAATCCCTACGCCTACTATGTTTTTCACTCTGGAGCTCCTGGACATGATGTTAATGATTGCAAGGCGTTCAAGCATCAAGTGCAAGATTTAATTGATGAAGAAGTAATCACTTTTGGACTGACCGGGCCGAAACTGCCGCAAGATGAAGCATGCAGGGATACAAAAGAGGTGGTCAGTTTTCCTTCTTCTAGAATCATTGCTCAGGCCAAGTCTTCAAAGGGGTTACATCAACAACCTTCATTCGCTCCTCGGCCGAGTATGAGTAAGAGAGTACAGGGGCATGTTAGACGCTCAAAGCAATGTCAACAACAAAATGTTCAATCACAATCTCAGGGTCAGCAACAACAGGCACAGAGACCGTTTCAGCAAAGAGTAGGAGCGAGGGACCGTAGGATTGATCTTGTCCCATGTCCATATGTTGTATTACTTCCAGAGCTGCTAAAGTTGAACATGGTCGAGCTTCGTACCATGAGACCTCTTCCTCCTGACAATCTACCTCCGAATTTTGATGCTAACGCCAGGTGTGAATTCCATTCGAGTGCCCAGGGGAACAATATTGAGAAGTGTTTGGCTTTTCAGAACAAGGTGTCGCTCCCGAAGATTTTCATCCCGGTACAAGCACGAACGGTCGGCGAAAAGAGAAATGAAATGAAGGTGAATAGAGTCATCAGCTAGGCATTTTTATCCCGAAGGAAAGGTAATGCTTCATAAACCTAGAAAAAGATGGATAAGACGGTTGCGAACCAGAGAAACTGAGAAACGGGGTTGATTACAACCTGGGAAGGTATTAGCACCCAGATTGTCTGTCGTACTCGACGGGATCCACGCTTACAAGATTGTGTTTAAAAGGGGTGTCGCTCCCGGGATTTTCATCCTAGTACAAACGCGAAAGTGGCGCGGAAAGGTTAGAGTCGCCAGCCAGACATTTTTATCCCGAATAAATAGGAAAGGTAATGTTGCACAAACCTGAGGAAGAAGGAAAGGACAAGGTCCTGCGAACCAAAGATCTGAGTTCGGGAGTCGGTTACGACCTGGGAAGGTATTAGCACCCCAATTCGTCCGTCGTACCCGACGGGATCCACGCTTGCTTGCTTGTTTCAAAGGGTGAGAAATAAAGAATGCTGCTAAATAAAACTGCTACTGGAACTGGAATGAGAAATGAGAAAGGAACTGGAAAAGAGAATAAAGGGGGGAAATGCAGGGAAAATAAAGATTGTGCTCGAACGGGCCCTACCCCGCAGCCTACGTACTTCATCAGGATAATGAGGATCAGAGACGCCGTAGTTCCCCTAACTAGGGGTACTAAAAGGAAATTGCTTGTGAATTAAGGCTTGAACTGCCTATGCCATTGCTCAGGTGTTGCAGACTCGGACGACGAGTGCGTTACCGTCTTGCAAAGTGACAAGTAGGAGCAAGTTCGCGTATGGAGCGAATGAGGTGAGAAAAGAATTCCCGAAGGAAAGACGCTTATTATTTGTTTGGTGTTTTTCATAAAGCTTTTATTTGCGAAGGTTTGCATAGGTAAGTTTACCTAAGTCTTACTCAATGGGATGTGTACGTCTCACATCATCCCGAAATGGAATGCGCAAGAGGCACACCTATCTATGGAGGAAATCCCCAAAGCTAGGCCCACAAGTGAAGGCTCAAGCACACTGGCCTATTACCATTATTAAGTGTTTTTGTGGTTTTATGATTGAGAAGTGTTTTTTAGCTTTTCTTTGTGAGGTACTCATGTTAAGACCTATCCACCACGAGTGATGACTCACACCTCGCCCCGAAATGGAACGCATGCAAGCATCTCATAGCAAAGTCTCATGTCACATGAAAGTACTCAACCTTTATTAAATGAATTAAAATTAAGTTTGAAGATGAGAAGAGAGAGAGCGCCAAAGGATCTCAAAGGAAAAATTCTAAAGGGGACTAAAAATAATCCTAAGTGTTAACATGCATGGATGTCCTAAGGGTTAGTGAGGTTTCTATCCTAATGAAGAAGGAAGAAGAATATAGAAGAAGGGATGAGAAAGGCCTAGGCCCAACAAAAGAGGGTTAGTTCACATAAACATAAAAGGAAGAGATAAGAATTAGAGATGTGGAACTCAATTCCCACATCTCACACTTACCATAGCCCCTGCAAGGTTAGTATGCACAAGTGAAACAAAAATGAGCAAATTAACATGACATCATCCAACAATCAGAAGTGAAATGAAATGAACAAATGCTTAATACCAATTCAACTCAAAGAAATGAAGATGAGAGCCTTGTGACTTAAAGTGAGGCAATATGAATACATATGGAAACAAATGCGCACTTATGAAAAATGTAATGCAAAACACACAAACTACAAAAACAAAGTTCAAAACCAGAACCAAAATGATATGAAGAATGGCCTAAGAGGCCAGCAAGATGAAGAAAGAAGTCACACAATACCAAACAATATCAAAATAGAAGCGACGGAACCAAAAGATGGAGTTTAAACACTTAAAGAAACAAATGACTTGAATAAGAAGCAAACCTAAAAATTCAGAAGAAACAAGACCTATCCTAGGACCAGGAAGGTACACACACCCCAAAGTAACCCCAAATGAGAAGAAAATGTTGGCATAAGTGCCCTTCTAAGCCTATAAGAGCTCTAATAAACCAAAAGAAGCAAAATGGGACAAGGCGAGAACAAAAATCCACAAATAATAAACCAGCCATCTAAAAATTCTACAACTGAAACCAAATGATCTTAAAACACATTATATCAACTTGCCAAAAGGAATTGCAAAAATTCAGAAAGGAACTAGGCCAAATGAAGGTACAAACACAAGTTGGGACAGAAAACTTACATCACAAGATACCAGACCAAAACTCCAGAAATAATTTTCTAAAAATTCTGAGAAAAATCACATGAAAACTAGAAGATCTTAGGTACACAATGCAAAAAGAATGGTATCAAAACTCCAAATATTGAAAGCTATAGAAAATAAACAAGACATAATGGTCAAGAAATGAAGCAAAATAAGCTATGCACCTTGGTGAATTATTTCTGGCACGCTAATCAATGAAAAAAATAAAATAAAAATATGATAAAAAACTAGAAACATAAAGGAAAGTCCATGATTTATTTGAGAATTTTTGAATGAATTATTCTACTTTTAATGAATTAAAATGAAACGAAAATCCAAAGAAATTAAGTTGAAGGAAAAAAATTTAAAGAAATGGAATGAGGTGCATGAAGTAATGGCATTAAGCTGAATTCGGATGGGCCTGTTATAACTGTGGTGCGAATAGAAATACTAGGCCCAAGAAGAGACAAATCCGAAATAAGGAAAAAAAAAGAGAAAGAAAATAGAAAGAAAAATAAGGAAAGGCACATGCTGCATGATGGGGTGCCTACGCACTATTGGCTGCCAGAGAGGCCCTACCGGAAGGTGACAAGTGTCACCGCCGGTATGGACCGAAACAACAAAAATCCTATACCCTTATCCTCTTATCCTCATCAGAATCTCAGAAAATCCTCTTCAAATCTCTTATATTAATTTCTTAATAAAAAACTTAATTGACTTTTATTTCTAACAATAATAATACAATACCAGCAAGAATTCGAACAAGCAAACCGAGAAAAAGAATAACAAACAACTTTCCTCTCTCCCAACGCCTCAGCCTCTCTCAAACACTGTTCATCACCTTCTTCGACCCAAAACGGCGCCGCCGGACCTCTTCCTCTTCTCCCTTCAACAACACTCTTTGTATATTTATCAATTAAACTTAACAAATGAAATCAAAAAAAGAAAGAACAAAATCTCACGAACTCTCTCTCCCTCTCACGCCGAACTGTTCATCTTCTCCTTCTCCAAATAAACCCTAACCCGCCGCCGCCATGCTTCCGGCCTAACGTCGTCAACGCGAGCCATCACCAGAGCCTTCGCTCTCACCTCCTCCGATCAACAAAATCAAAAGCCGGCACCGAGCCTTCGCCCTCGACCTCACGACATCATGTTCGTCACCTTTCTCATAACTTCTGCCACCTCTGCTCCTTCAACCTCATAACAGCCACCACCATCATCTACTCTAACCTAAACCTAATCATCTTTCGATCTCACTCAGCTTCATCTTCTTCCAAACTTAAACTCACCGTCCGCCGCTCACCATCGAAACTCTACCTCTCCTTCGACCTAAACCGATTCCTAGCCTAAACTCCTCCTAGCCGGAAAATTAATCTTAACCACGAAATCAGTATACACACCAATCTTATTTCTATCTACGTCACAATTCCAGATTCGAACGAACAAGTACTCAACGATGCGCATCGCAAACATAATCAGATGTAACAAGTTCATGATGCAACAAATTCACAACACGGCTAGCACTCGCAGCAATTGCAGTAATCGAAAGTGTACCTGTTATTCGACGATGCGACGAACAATGCGTGAGCTAGTCTCGATTCGGTAAGTGCTTGATCTTCGACTTTTGCGAATTCGATTCCCTTCCTCTTTTACAAATCCGGCTTGCTTCTCCGTGTTGAATTCCCTTGCAGGTTTGTTGATGCTGCCGTGAAGAGTTTGGCCAATTGAAGAGGCCGAAGCGGATCGATGAATATCAAAACGTAAATTCAAGACTGGATCCTGATTCACTGCACTGATGAAGATACTGCTTAACGGCGATTATGCGAAACCGGCGACGTGACAAGAATCAATGAATCCGAATATGCAATGTTGTGAAGAGCTCTTGCTACTGTGATGAGAATTCCATGAAGTCGATGAAGATTGGAATCGGTTGAAGCTTGTGAAGAATTGGTGAGAGAAAATTGGTGAGAATCAATCGGTTTTGTGTGTAGATGTCATCCAGATTTTGTAGAAATTGAATTCTGTTATTGGAAGTGTGATTCTGTTATTGTGAAGAGAGTGATTCAAATTGAAATGAATTGATGAAGATTCAAGAGAGTGAATGAAGATTATGAAGCATTTGATGAAGATTGTGAGGAATTTGATAAAGCTGGTGAATGAGAATTCTTGTGGGATTTGGAGAGAGTCCGGGAGAGTTTTTGTTACTTCTATTATCTGTGTTGAAGATTCCAGAGAATGATTCTGTTATTGTATCAGAAAAAAACGGTTACGAAAATCTGTTATTCCCTTTTTCTGAGTCTGTTATTTTTCTCTTTTTTTCATTATATTTGATTTTGGTGATCTTGAAGAAAAATGAAATCAATGCTTCGTAACAAACTTTTTTTCTTTTCTCTTCTGAAATCCATTTTCGTCAGTGCACCTTGCTTGTGCTTTTTTGTGCGCGTGTTATTTTTCGGCTTAGTTGGAAGCTGAATAAGTCACCTTGGAGTCAACTGAATTGGGAGTTGAGTGACTTGGTTTTAGATATCAGCTTGTGGCTTAGGCTAGTGTGGCAAATATAATTAATTCTTCAATCAATTTTTATAATATGGATTAATGAAGTAGTGTATGAGCTTAAATGGTGATGTTTTTTTTTATCTGTATTTAATTTTTGTAGTAAAAGAAGAATTGGATAGTATTAATAATAAAAAAATGTATGAATTGGAAATTTGAAATGGTTAAAATTTGGATAAAAATGAAATTGAACCAATGATGAATTTACAAGTGGATATGAGAAATGGACTTTAGAATTGGTATTTGAATGATAATTGGAAAATGGATTTAAAAAAATGGAAATGGATTAGAGAAAAATGATGGGAATGGATGAATGATCCAATTTATCACCAACACGCGCACAACCATGAAAATCTCGATTTTTCAACCAAACTTGCGCTGCTTCCACAAAACCACCTGATTAAAATGATCATGAACCACTGATGAATTATCAAACACTCAGTCAAGCCCATATGAATCAAACTTCAATATGAACCATTGTTCGATAAACTAGAGGGCTTTCGCACATAACACATCTTAACATGGAATACACATTGCCTGAGAAATAACCACCCATCAAGATAAGTTGCAATTCAGCCAATCTTTTGATAATTTGACCAAGATTAGGTCAAATGTCCCTCTGAAACGAATCGCAAACTGAACAACCACACTCAACTGAAATCACTGCCAGCTCTATGTTATGCTATGGATGTTATGCTTCATTTTTCTATGCCAATGATGCTATGCAAAATATGAAAGTGATATGAGTATGATGAATATGATGTAATATGATGCTAAAAAAGGAGAGGGCAAATTTGGGGTGTTACAAGGGGTAGTGTATGTGCTATCTGTGTGCAAAAGCTAGGGAAAGAAAGTACAGATGTCAGTGCAAAAGGTGTGAATTGCTCAGGAACTGAGGCTTAAAATAGAATGCTGAAAGAGGGGGAAGACACATAGAATTTTGTTCGATAATAGTTAAGTTATGCCTACGTATCCTCTCGTGCAATGAGGAATTTAGAACACCATAGTTCTACTCAAAGAGACTGAAAATGAATTGACTGTGAACTGCTTGCTTGCCTATGCTCAAGTGTATGACTCGTCTGGCTCGAGTGCTAACTGTCTTGCATTAGACGGAAGAAGCAAGTTCTCGTTTGTGAATGAGTATGATGAGAAGAGAATCACAAAGGAGACGATTATTGTTTGTTTTATTGTGTTTTCAGTTTTGTTATTGTTTTTGGTGTTTTGCATAAGTTAATGAGCTTAAGCCTAAATCAAGGGCTTGTAAACTCATTATATCCTCCCTGATTAGGGATAATGAGCCTACTTAAGTATGAGATAAGCATCTCAACTTAATTACCTTAATGATGTAGGATTAAGATCATTAACCTACTTGTGATTAATTAGGTGTTTTTTTGGGTTTTTTGTTTAGTGTTAAGTAATGACTTTAATCTCTAATCACAGATTAATGAACTCATTACACCATCCTAATAGAAGGATAATAGATGAGAACACTTAAGTTGAGGAAGATACCTCAACTTAATCCATGGTTAGGGATTAAATTCATTATATAACAAACCTTTATTAAATGGATTTTAATTAAAGGGTGAGATTAAGAAGTGGATTTTAAGTTTGTAAGGCAACTTGAGGGGGACTAGTCCATTAAACACTAGGGTTAGTGCTTCTTAACCATAAGGAAGAATTAGAACCCTAATGTAAGGCCCAAGTTACAAGTTAAAGTATTAGTGATTATTAAGTTGATTTGATTAAGAGGCTTAAACAAATTAAAGGTTTAAAACTTAGGATTAAAGTTATACACTCCATCCTAAGAGAAGGATACAGGCATAACCCTAATTCCAAAGTCCTAAAACTTTAAGAGTTTAGTCTCTGATTATTGGGATGAGAAGAGAGACTCAAGGAGACTCAAAGGTAAAATGCTAAGGGGGACTAATCACAACCCTAATTATTATCATTCTTGGATGTTCCTATGGTTTGTGAGGCTTAAGAAAGATCTTCAAAGAAGCCACCAATGGAAAAAGCAGATGAAAGAAGGAGGAAACAAGAAGAATAAGTTACTTACTTCATTGAAGAAGATAAGTAACCTAAAGAAAGAAAGTGAGGGAGATGGAACACAAGTGAACAAGTTCACTTAAAAGAAAAGTAAGAATGCAAATGAAAGAGATAAGAAGAAGTGAGAAGTGAAGGCAAATCCACCTCTCAAAGTAACTTACCAAAACCTGAAAAGTTAGCATGGATGCATAAGGTATAAAGCATAAAGAAATGAAGTGAAATGAGATGATATGAGATGAAATGACCAAAGTCAAAATTGTTTATGCAATGTAAATGTCATGTAATATTATTCAAAGGCATACAAAATGCATATGTATGATCATACAAAGATGAGATGCAAATGGAAGCATGCTTTGAAGTTTGAAAACACATGAAAGTTTATGAAATGAAATGGATGCTAATCATGGAAAATGAATGAAGGAATGATCAAGCAAAGTTCTAACATGTCCTAAGATGTCTAAGATGACATATTAATGCAAGAAATGACATGGCAAGTTCATGTAATGATGCATATACAAGATGAATGCAAATGAACACATAAAATTAGGGTTATATGGAAGTATGAGATGCAAATGGACAAAACAGAAGCATATGACATGACAAAAATTTGCAATCAAGCTCAAACAAACCTTAATCCCATATTAGGTCACACCCCAAAGGAGAAGGTCAGAAGCCTAACAAATCAAAAGTTATGATTTTCCTAAGTTTTATAGGGTTTTTGGGTGGTTCAAAGGGAAAAATGCAAATCAATTTGAAAATGCAAGATAAATTCATGAGGAAAAAAGACCTATAAACTACACACAATATGCAAAACAATGCAAAAAGAATCAATTTCAAACTCTTCTTGGTTAGGCAGAAATGATTTTTCAAAGTTAGGGTTCAAAAATATGATTTTAATGACCCTTTATTCAAAGAAAATTGGCAAACTATGATCAAACCTAAAAATAAATTTGTGTGAAGAGTTTGAAAATGTTTCTAAATGCATTGGGATGATTCATGATTTTTTTGGTGATTTTTTAGAAACCTAAATGTATTTTTAATTAATTAAAAGACTTTAATTAATTAAAAATAAAATTTAAATATTTTAAAAATACTTTTTAATGCAAAAAATAAAATAAAAATCATTTTTGGAATGAGAAAATATTTATAGTCAGAATGCAAAAGAAAATATTTTTTTGGAAATGTTTTGGTATTTTAAATTAAATATGCAAGAGAAATGAATTAAAATGAAATAAAAATGATTTAAAATGGAAGTATGTTGATCCTAAGGCCCAGATTCAAATTGGAAAAGGAGGGAGTTAACTGCGTGCGTCATCCAATGGTCAGAATTCAAACTGGCTAATTAATTGATTAAATTAATTAATTAAAATTAGGGTTTAAGTGAAATAATTTGGACCCTCCAAACACGCGTTAATCCTAATCTTACGGCCCACATTCAAACTGGGGAGATTAGCCCTAATCCTAACCCTAATCACTTTCAGGTGACCGAAGCAAGCTCCGGTCATCTTCTCTGGTGATCCCCTCAACCCAACTTCCACCACAGGCCATGAAACTTCACCAAAATCTCCATAAATGATCTATGAACATCACTAAACAAGAATCCCTCACCAAAAATCATTTATTTTCAGAAACAAACATGAATCGAAGCAAACTTCTTTTAGGTCAAAAATTTCAGAGATAGAATTCATGCTCATTTCTTCACCATTTTCAAAAACAACAAGTGCAGTGTGATCAGGGGAACATGGGGAACATTTCTAGAACATAAAATACAGCTTCTGGAAAAAATGTTTGAGATGGCTACCTGAGCTGAAGCTTTGTGTTCTTGAGCTTTCAGGCCTCCCTCTTGGTTCAAATCCACCCCAATGAACTCCCTGATGATGATGAGGAGCTTAGAGCAAGCTTGTGATGGCTATTTTGAAGGGTTTGGTTCTGAGTATGCAGAAATTGTATTTCTGATTGGGGGTGTTTTAGGCTATGGTGATGGGTGGGAAATGATCCTGGGGTGATGCTGAGTTGATTGGTGGAAGAAGTTTGAAGCTTCAGTGGTTGTGTGATGAGTTTCGAAGAGAAGAAGTTTTTGAGGGATTTTTGTGAAATCTGTGTGTGTGTGTGTGTGTGTGTTTTTCAGGCTTCAATGTTGTGTTCTTTTGAGTCCTTAGGGTTCACATAATGTATGCTGATTGGCCAGAGAGTTGTTGTGGCACAGGCTGATTGGTATGAGGTGATTTGCAAAAAAGTCAAGATTTGTGTACTTGAGGTATGGGCCATGGCAGGTCTAAATTCTTGGGGTGTCTGGCCTCAGCAAGTTTCATGGAGAGCCATAGAATGGTTTTCATGTAGCTGGCACAAGTGGATGAGAGGATCCAATGCATTTTGCAATTCTTGAGAGTTTTGGCCCTTTTGTGATTTATTGAAGTTCAAGTCATGAAAACACTTGGTTCAATGCACAATTCATATGTTTAGAGGCTCAATTGACATATTGTGAAGTGTTTGTGTACATTTGAAGTCATTAGAATGCTTGAACATGCCAATTTGCAAAATCCCTCTATGACATGAAACTTGAAATTATAGGATTTTTGCCAACTTTGAAAAACCATATCTTGAGTTCTAGGATGAATCAAGACATGTTCTAGTACTTTTTGTAAAGGGAAAGACCCAATATACAACTTTCATGACCAGTAATTTTTCATTTGAAGCATTTTTGGTTAAGAAAGAGGAGGTTGAAAAACTTTCCCAAAATGGAAAGTTTGCATTTCAAGTCATTTCCAAAAATGGCAAGTTTGCAATTGGCTCAAAATTCTTCAATCTTTGAACATCCAACCACTTTTAAGATCAAATAAAGATCATAGAACTTCAATTTGATGAAAATACCCCTTTGGTTCCATTGTTGGGGGCCTCAGATGCCCTGATTTTGACTTAACTTGCTCAAGAAGTTACCCAATGAACAGATGACTTCCACAATGAGTTTCTTCATCAAACTTGGTACACATGATCCTTATGACATATTAAGAACATTAGAAACAAGAATGGCCCAAAAATTAGGAGTTAAGGCCTCTGAAACCAAAACCCTAATTTTGGTCATCTGTGTAGTGAAACCCTAGCTCTGCCTCCATGCCTTTGCCAGTTCTTATGATCCCTTGACTTTAATGAAATTTGAGGAGTATAATATGATTATATAACACACATGGACCCTCTTGGAAAGCTTTAAGGCCTTTGGGATGGCTCAGATGGTTTCTTGGATTACTCAGATCACAAACCCTAGATGCAGATGAACTTGAACTTATGCAGTGAAACAAAAATGCAATATGTGGTGGTATACTTATGCTTATGCAAAAATGAAGGATCACAATCCAAGGTGTGATATGAGTGAGGGCAAATTTGGGGTCTTTACAGCTGCCCCTATTCAAGCATGAGTTAGCTGTGCAGGATGTGAGCGCCTGGCTTATCAGACAAACAAGATAACTTGTGGTTGAATACCAAAGACAATCCCAAATTTGCACTCACTGGGTAGAGGAAGAAAAGGGATATACATTGTAAAAGTTAGTATAGTATGATTATCAAATGAAGGCGATGGAGGACGACCATCGAGTAGAGGACGACTACTGGGGATAAAGTGGTAAGCTAAGCAATGACGGGGACGGCCGACAAGCTGGGGAAATAAAGAGACCATGACGGGGACGACCATCAGGTAAAGAAACAAGATTCTCTGGGCATTAAAGTAAAGAGAAAAGAAATGATGGGGATGACCACCAGGCTTCTGAAAGTAAAGTAAACAACGATGGGGATGGCCATCAGTTTAAAGAATAAATGAAATAATGATGAGGGACGATCATCAAAGGTGAAGGACGATCACCTAGTAGGGGACGGCTGCTCTTTATCACGACATAGGACGAATGTCGAATAGAAACGGTCAACGATGGGGACGGCCATCGGATAAAATGATGAAGGACGATCATCAAGAGGTGAAGGACGATCACCTAGCAGGGTATGACTGCTCTTTATCACGACATAAGACGATGTCGGATATAAAAGGGTCAACGATGGGGACGGTCATCGGATAAAATGATGAAGGACGGTCATCAAGAGGTGAAGGACGATCACCTATCAGGGTACGGCTGCTCTTTATCACGACATAGGACGAATGTTGAATAACAGGATCAATGATGGGGACGACCATCAGATAAAATGATGAAGGACGATCATCAAGAGGTGAAGGACGATCACCTAACAGGGGACGGCTTCTCTTTATCACGACATAGGACGAATGCTGGGTAGAAAAAGGTTTCACTAATGGGGACTCCGCTGGGGAAGGGATGAGGGATGTTCATCCAAAGGTGAAGGACGATCACCTGGCAGGGGACGGCTGCCGAAGATATCACGACATAGGACGAATGTCAGATAGAAGGAAGTTGTTTTGTTGGTGACTTGCTGAGGAATGGTAAACACGGATGAGTGCTCACGCTTAAGAATAGAGAGTATAAGTGTTTGACGCTGTGTATAGATTAAAGATGCCGACGAGCATCCTTAGAACCTTGATATGAACGAGTATCGATAGAAACAAACGCTGATGCGTGTTCAGAGATGATGATACGGACGAGTATCAACTGGTTAACAAAGAACACGGACGAGTGTCGGATCTGTTGAGGAGTGATATAAACAAGATACGGACGAGTATCAAAGACTTCTGTATAAATATGAGTGGGTATTGGTTTGTTGGTGAAGTATGAGCAAGACACGGACGAGTGTTTGATCTGTCGGGGAATGTATGACACGGACGAGTGTCAAATATATACTATATATAGACAGGAATTGGTTTCGAGAATGCAAAGAATATGCTTTGGCTTTCTGTAGGGATAAGATGACACAGACGGAAGTTGAAAAGAGTGTGTATAAACAAGTATTTGTTTGCAGAAGGTGTTCTGGCAACCTTGCTGGGGAAGTATGACACAGACGAGTGTCGAAAGGAGCATGCATAGGTATCTGTACTCGAGAGTGCAAAGGGGACGTTTTGGCTTTTATCTGCAGGGGATGTGTTTCCTGTATATTGCTGATGAAATACTGATGGTAATTGCAGGTGATTGGATCGAACCTAGCTTGTGATCATGCAAATGTTTTAATTTTGCCGTAATGCTCCGTATTAGACGGAATGCTACGCTTATTTTGGTGAATATGATGCAAATTCCATGATTATGCAAAGGAGAGAAACTGATTTGGGACTCAGATCCCGCTGAAGATCTCTGGCTGATCTGCTTGGAAGGATGACCCGGCTAGGGAAGAGATTGTTGGTAAACCATCAGGAGGGAGAACTCTGCTTGGGGAAAAATATCATTAGTAGATCTATCCGGAGAGAAGACTTAGCTGGGGAGACGGAAGCTTCAGCAATTCCGCTGGGAAAGTATGCATGCATTGCTATCCTGGGGAGAGAATAGAAACCCTGTGGTGAGAGAGTTCCCATTAACTTTGCTGGGGACGAGAGATCTGGCTCTCTGGTGGGGAGTAAGAGATTCCTTGCTCTCCTTGCTGTGAAGCAGTTGTCAGGCACTGCTCAGGGATGTGATGCTTGAGGAAGTAGCATGTTGGGGATTCAATGCCTGACATGCCCCATGTCGCGTATTGAATATCTGCAACCTGTTAAGACAAAAGAAATGCACAAGTATCCCGAGGTATCCCTTACCGGATTCCGTCATAGGAGTTAGATATTCCTGAAAGTAAATATATTTCCTGCAAGCATTTATTAAAAATGTCTCATTTGTTTTATGCAAGTACCGTATCGCAAATATTGGACATTTTGCAAACGAAAAAAATGTACAAAACGAGATGTGACTGAAAATTATGATTTTATTAATCTGGGTGCCCTGAATTGGCAAATACAGTCAAAGAAACAAATCCCCTGAAATGAGGGGGTTTCCATAAATTGAGAAAATAAAAAGTTTTGGCAATGTTGACGACGATGTTCCAGTGAACTTCCTTTGCTATGACTTGTATGACCTTGACGTTTTTCTCATCTTGCTTTCTGAAGAAGGCTGATCCTGACCAATGCTTTGTCCTTTCGAAGCTCGCCATGTTATGAGTGATACAGACGAATTCAGAATGCAGTTGTTCGCTTATTCCCTGATTTTGCATGGATCGCCCTTTCGGGTTTTCAATCCACCGGGATACCCATTTTTGCCTGAGTTGTCCAATGCGGCTTTTCAACTCAGCGGGTGTACATTTTTTTTTCAATTTTCCCTTATTTTTGCCCGAGTCTTTTATTCTGTTTTTGACTCGCCGGGATGCCCTATTTTTGCCTGGACTTACATTCTATTTTTATGTCCAGCGGGTCATTTTATGCGACGTATTTTTTAACTGCATCTGAATTCACATGGGATAAGAAATCTTCACCATCCATAGTAGTGAGCATCAGTGCTCCACCAGAGAAAACCTTCTTTACTATGAATGGACCATCATAGTTTGGAGTCCATTTGCCCCTGTGGTCTATATGAGGAGGAAGAAGTCTTTTCAACACAAGATCTCCCACTTGGTATTCCCGAAGCCTGACTTTCTGATCGAAGGATTTTGTCATCCACTTTTGATATAACTGCCCATGACAGATGGCAGCTAGCCTTTTCTCTTCGATCAAATTCAGTTGATTGTACCGAGACCGGACCCCTTCTGCTTCGTCCAGCTTTACATCCATCATTACCCGTAAGGAGGGTAGCTCAACTTCAATAGGTAGGACTGCCTCCATACCATACACAAGCTGATAAGGTGTTGTCCCAGTGGATGTTCTGATTGAGGTTTGATACCCATGCAAGGCAAATGGTAGCATTTCATGCCAGTCTTTGTAACTAACCACCATCTTCTGCACAATCTTCTTGATGTTCTTATTAGCTGCCTCAACAGTGCCATTCATCTTTGGCCTGTAAGGAGAAGAGTTGTGATGTTGGATTTTGAAGTCCCGGCACAGTTCTGCCATCATTTTGTTGTTCAAATTGGAACCATTGTCAGTAATGATTCGCTCGGGAACTCCATATCGACAGATGATGTCCCTTTTCAAAAACCTGGCTACCACTTATCTGGTGACGTTTGCATACGAAGCTGCTTCTACCCACTTGGTGAAGTAATCATTGGCTACCAGGTTGAATCTGTGGCCATTTGAAGCAGTCGGTTCGATCTTACCAATCATGTCAATGCCTTACATGGAAAAGGGCCAAGGTGAAGACATCACATTCAAAGGATTTAGAGGCACATGCACTTTATCTGCGTAGATCTGGCACTTGTGGCATTTTCTGGCGTAGGCACAGCAGTCTGCATCCATTGTGATCCAGTAGTAACCTGATCTTAACAATTTCTTTGCCATTGCATGTCCTCTAGCATGGGTACCGAAAGATCCTTCATGCACCTCGTGCATCAGCAAGTTTGCTTCTCTCTTGTCAACACATCTGAGCAGAACCATGTTAAAGTTTTGCTTGTACAATGAACCATCAGCACTAAGGAAGAAACTACCGGCCAGCCTTCTTAATGTCTTATTATCATTGGATGATGCCCCAGGTGGGTATGTTTGATCCTCTAAGAAGCTTTTGATGTCATGGAACCAAGGCTTGCCATCTCTAGCAATGTCCACAGAGAATACGTATGTGTTGCACCCCAAAGTTTGCCCTCCACAAGACAATACATTGTGTCCCAAGAGGTTCAAAAGGTTCACAAGGTTCACAATTAGTTAGAAAGTTTGACAAATCCCTCAAACAATGCATCCTCCGAAGCAATGCATCCTAAACTAGGGTTTTGACTTTAATCAGGCTAAATGGACTTCCAATACTTCAAGTGAGCTTCATAACATCTTATATGTGTTTAAGAATCCCCATGACAAGTTTCAAGACTTTTCCCAAAGGTTTGCTCAGTTAGATGATCAGATAGGTCAAAATCAGTCAAAGCAGTTAAAAAGTCAAACTGAGGTCAACTGTGGTCAAACCAAAGTCAAACTTCATGATTTTTTGCCAACATCAAGTATATGAAGTAAAATTCATCATTTTATCAAGGGTTGATCATGATTCATCAAGGAGATTTCAGATCATCAAGAATCAGGAGTTTCTAAATTAGGGTTTTCACAGGAAAAGTCAACTGAACTTTGACCAGCCATAACTTTCACATGCTTCTTCAAATGTTTTCCATCCAAATCTCATTTTTAAGGAAATTGAATTCTCTACAACTTTGTGTCTCACAAGCCAAGCCCAAAAATGCTTCATTTGGAAGGTATGAGCTAAGACATTATAGGTCCTTTTGAAAGTCAACAAAAAGTCAACATCTTCCAAAGAGCATAACTTGAGAATGGTAAAAGATATGGATATGAGACCAAAGAGGTTTGTTAGAGGACTCTTTAAGCTTTCCAAAATGTCCAAGAACACCTTCATAGCCTTAAAATTGAGGGACTTATGTCCTTGCAAAGTTGGGAAAGTTTTGAGAGGTTTATGAAGCAAATGGGGTCTTAAAACCATAATTCACCAAATGGGCTTGATTTTTTATGATCCAAACACTTCCATGACATCATGCACGAATTAAAAATTATTTATTTATATTTTTATTCATTTTATTTTATTTATTATGATTTTTTACATTAAAAATCATTTTAAATCTAAATAAAATATAAAAGTGTGAATATTTGATTTGATTTTGGTTCTAGAAGGTCTTAATGATTATTTAAAAGTGATTGAAACTATATAAAATCAGATCAATCAAAAATAGTAAGAAGATATCAATTTTTTTCTCAATATTTGATTTGATCTTTGTTCTAGAAATTCTTAAAGGCAATTTAAAGTGATTGAAATCATATAAGATCATATCAATTAAAAATAGTAAGAAGATATCAATTTTTCTCAATATTTGATTTGATCTTTGTTCTAGAAATTCTTAAAGGCCATTTAGAGATGATTGAAATCATATAAGATCATATCAACCAAAAGTAGTAAGAAGATATCAATTTTTTTTCAATATTTGAAAGCATATCTTTTTCAATCTCAAGTGATCCAAAAGTCCAAAGTAGGATATGATTTTTTTGATCTAATTACACTCACTATATATACATGAAGAGATCACAACACAAAGGGAGGAATTTGGCTGCTTCCAAGAGTAAGAACAATACTTAAAATTTTCATAAAAAAAAATCATAATTCAGATTCTATTTTGCAGGCTATATCAAAGTGTTTTGAAGGTTGCAATCTATTCCTAGATCATCCTTGATGCTATCCTAATGCATTAAAATGCATAAACCGATTTCATCTTTAGCTTGAAATTTGATTTTTCGATTTCAATGATACAAGCAATATAAATGAAATTTGATTGTATATTATTGTTCATGATGATGTTTGTAATGTTTCTGGATATTTTGATTTAATGTTTGATGCAGAAACAGCTAAGTGCCATTGCTAGAGCTTGGGTTCGAATCCCAACCCCAGGTAAGTTTTTGTTTTCTCATTCAATTTCTCATTATTTTCTTTATTGTTTTGTTTTATATTTAATATAAATTATATTTCTTATAAGAAAATATATTTAAATAATCATATGTAAATATATATATATATATATATATATATATATATATATATATATATATATATATATATATATATTAACTTCATATTTTTCTAAAAGGGATCTCTAATTTATTTTCTAAAAATTTTAATCTTAGTTTTTTTATTAAAATATGTATATATTATTATTATATATTTAATTTTGTAAATAGTTAAATTAATATTGTAATTTAAATTATAAACCCTAATTCTATTTTCTTTAAAATTCCTAACCCTAATCTTTAAATATTAAAATTAATTAAACTTTTCTAATATCTAATTAAAATAATTAATAATATTTTCTTTGTAAATAATTATTATATGGTTTATTATTATTATTCATATCATCTTATTTTCATTTCAAAAAGTCTTTAAAGTTGTTTATTTAAATCTAAAAATACTTAATTAAATTATATATATATTTTGTATATTATTACTAACCTTTTCTTCTTATAATTATCACTAACCTTTTTTATTGTTTATACTTATCATTTTATTATATAATTATTATTTAAATTGTTTTTATTATAATGTAATTGTAAAAGCCATGTAATAATTGTAGCTCTTATTGTTTATTTATAAATATATTGCTATGGTTAGTAAAATAGGGAGTGATAAATATATGAATTTGTACACGCACACACGTAAGTCAATCTTGGATCGCCATATCACATTCTTAAGGGTTACCTCTCATGTTGCCTAAACAAAAGGTCAAGTAAGGTGTAAAGCAAAGTCCCTTCTCTTATATCATCTAGTCCCTTAAAAGATAATAAGATCAAGTCCCTTCGACGTTGCCTTCGTAAATGATCTTGTCCCTTTCGAATAAAGATGATAAGTCCCTTCGAATTGCTAAATACACCTTACAGTTGCCTCATCACAGTTGTCC
This sequence comes from Lathyrus aphaca, assembly GCA_963966055.1. Lineage (NCBI taxonomy): Eukaryota > Viridiplantae > Streptophyta > Magnoliopsida > Fabales > Fabaceae > Lathyrus > Lathyrus aphaca. The sequence goes on from OZ014521.1 coordinate 438,061,483, forward strand.
CTTAATTTTTCCCTCACACATCCAAGGTAATGACTACCTATTCCTTAATAATAGGGATAGTCTTACCATTTAAAGGATATTTAAGAACAGAAAAGATTTAACTTAGGGTAGGTTCCTCTTATGTACTTGCTCACCTTTTCAAACATTTCAAAAACACTTCACATTTTTTTCAAGCAATTTTCAAAAAAAAGGCTTTATATATATCCGTACATGGATCATTATAAACTACTTAAGAAAATTACTAAACACACACTACACTTCTCAAAAACATTTTAAAGTGAGCTAAGTAACTAAGAGCCCATGGATAACCATGGATGTAAAGGGTGCTAACACCTTCCCTTTACATAACCTACCCCCCGAACCCAAAAATCTTTTAAGGTCTTTCCTGTTCTTTTATGCCCTTTCCTTTGGATAAAATAAAAGTCGGTGGCGACTCTTGCTATCCGCAACATTTAACTAAAGTCAGTTCTCCCACCGTGTTACAGAACTGGCGACTCTGCTGAGGATTTAATAAAAGAGGGGTACCCTTAGGAATTACATCACTTTAAACTTGTTTACTTTGTTTGCTTTACTTTACTTGTTGGGTGCTCTTATGTGTGAAAGATCCTAACCCGGATCTAGTGTACCTTAGGTAAATGGCAATAGACCAAGGAAACTGTACGGCGTATACCGATATGGTTGATCTGGTGGCCATAGTTAGTGTGACTTCTTGGTTGGTGCTTATGTTCCTTAAGTCAAGTTGAGGATAATATGAGGTTGCCATATGTTGTCAATACACTTTCTAACTTTTAGAACCCTAGTTATCCCATCTTGACCTTTAGAAAGTAGTGAGATAACCGGCTTTGGTGAAGACTGAAGTTGGTTGATACTCGATACTACGCTCATTGAGATTCTAAACTTGGAGGGTTTTGGTTGGAAAGTAAGTTGCCTACTGAACAACCACCCTTGTGAAGGATCAATGATATCGAGATCCCTTAGAACCTGGTTACTTTGTAGGACAGGATGAACCAACTAACTTCAGGGGAGGGTACTTACCTTTGAACCTCATGCAAGCCTTTAAACCTAGGGCTATGGTGTGACTTGTTTGTGTGTGCTACATGTTTATGATTGAGCATAACATCATGACATCATCATACATCATAAGCATAGAATTTTCACTAACCATTTCAAGGACCAAAGGATTTATCTTTGTTCTTTGTTGCAGGTCATGGCTTCTGCTCGTAGGAACACTATCCGGATCAACTTTGTAGGAATACCTCCCAAGCTTAAAGAATTGGTTTCCCAAGTTTCTGAAAACTCTCAGTTCATCAAGAGACATTGTCACCTATTGGATCTAGTCACTTCAGGGTTCAATGAAGACATGATGAGTGTTCTATTTCAGTTCTTTGATCCTAAGCACCATTGCTTCAAATTCCCCGACTATCAGCTGGTTCCTTCAATGGAAGAGTTCTCCAAACTATTGGGTATACCTATCCTTGATCAGACACCCTTCACAGGCTTGGAGAAAGAGCCTAAACCTGAAGTCATTGTTGCAGCTCTACATCTGAAGAAGTCAGACATTGTTCTAGAAACAAGAAGCGGAGTTAAGGGTATTCTTGCTAAGGTGTTGATAGAGAAGGCTCAAGTGTTCTTGAAGGCTATGAGCTATGATTCTTTTGAAGAGATCTTAGCCTTGTTAATTTATGGCTTAGTGTTGTTCTCCAATCCAGATCAGTTCATAGACGTTCATGCCATCAACATATTTCTGATTCACAATCCAGTGCCTACATTGCTGGGAGACATTTTGCACTCTCTTCATACTCGTACTACAAAGGCACGAGGAACTCTGATGTGTTGCATACCTTTTCTATCTAGGTGGTTTATTTCTCACCTTCCTCGATCAGTGATGAAGAATGAACAAGGGTTAAGGTGGTCCAAGAGGATTATGTCACTTTCTCATTCAGACATTCATTGGTGTTCTAGATCTATGGAGAATGTTACTATTATTGACCCTTATGGTGAATTCCCCAAATGTGCCACTCCTTGGCATAAGAGGGAGCATTACCTACAATCCTTCTTTAGCTCTATGTCAGTTTGGTTATGCTCGGAGTGATGGTCCTCATGACATGCTTATTCAGGGTATTGTGTTCGACTACGACAATGATCTTCAAGGTTACCGTCAAAGGTTCATACGAGCATGGGGTAAAGTCAACAAGGTTGACAGCAAGACTCTGGAACCAAAGTACACTATTCCTATGTAACCTTATCTCAGATGGGTGCGATCTCGTGCTCAGACGCGTATGATGCCATATCCTGCTATCCTGCCTGTTACCATGGAGCCTGTTGCTGAAGGAAATACTCCTTATACCATCCTTCATCCAGACATGCCCACTGACATGGATGATTTTCAGAAGTCCTGGATCCGGTTGAAGGAGCAAAGGGATACTTTTGAGACTCATTTCAAAGCTAGTCAAGAAAGAATTCTAGAGCTGACAAGACAACTTCACGAGGAGCGGAATCTCAACACATACCTCCATACAAAGAGGAAACGTCCATGGGAGACTTAAAACCCCATATTTGTATTCATTTCATTTTTATTATAAGCCCAAGGGGCAAACAAGTTTATTGCTTACTAATAAAAGTTTACTTTATGGTTGTTTAAACAAATTTAAATCCTGCGGTCCTTGAAAACATTGCATACGCATTTACATACCATATCATTGCATCACAGGTTTCTTATGAACAGGTATCTTATCTTCTCGCTGTTTATTTCAGCAGAAATGGCTCTCGAATAATCTGTCAAAGATCTTCAAGCTCGGAATGCTCAGTTTCAAGAAGTGATTCTGAATTTGTCCAAGGGGCAAGAAGAGTTGAAAACACTCCTCCCTAAGGACATGAATAAGAAGAATCCTGAGGACAACAAAGATGATCAGCTGAAACAACTACAAGCTGAGATAGCAGAGATGAGGATTCAGATGAATGGCCAAATGGCTCTTATCCAGAGTTTGGCCCAGGGGAAAGAAGAGTTGAGAAGCTTTGTCAATAAGTTTCGACATAACGGAGTTGGGAATCTAATCATCACTCAACCTCCGTTGAAATAAGCCGACTTGGTTGAAAGGAAGATAATGATAAAAGAAGGAAAGAGACAGGCTACTCCTGATCATCCTTCAATTGAAGAAAGAAGACCTTGTAAGGTTAATCCACTTCGATACAAGGAATGTAGAAGATAGTTTATCAAATTCAACACGCCAATGCCACAAATGCTGCAATGCTTGTTGGAAATGAAGCTAATTTCCTTGGAAAATTCTCCTAAAAATCCTAATACCTCTTCTCCTCGCTATAATCCCAAGGCAAGGTGTATGTATCACTCCGACTGTCCTGGACATGAAACTAATAACTGTTGGGCATTGAAGAATAAGATTCAAGACCTAATCGATGAAGGAATACTCGAGGTTACTCTAGAAGGCCAGGTTGAGTTCTTCTATCGTCCATCAAGCATCAAAGTTTCCAGATAACTGGAGTGACGGGTTTAGAGGAAGAGGCTTTGAGAACATTTGAATTTTCATTTGTAATTTCTTTTGTTTGTTTAAACACTTACTATTATGTTAAACTTTTGTTTTCATTAATGCATTGCATATGTTTGTCTTGAATTAATCCATTCGTTTCACTATATTTTGAACTATGCTTCATATTTCTATTTTGTGATATTTAACTCCTGATAAAGCTATAAGCCTATAGAGGGAGGATGACGAAAACAATACCATAATATTAGGCAGTATGCTTTTGAACAGACTATGCTGGCGATGTACAGGCATTGTTTCAATTCCTAAACAGTGGAGATATAAGGAAGTTAATCTCTAGTGAACCCTTTTGAGCCTATGAAGTAGGAGTTTTTATTCTCGCACAAATTAAAACCTTTATTCATAACCCGGGGCAGGGTTGTTACTCGGTTAACTCAAATATGCCAATTATCTGTGTTGTACACAACTAATGATGGTTCTCTGTAATCATTAAACCTGACAGTCAATATCCAGCAAAAGAAAAACCCACTAAGTCAAAACCTATGAAGGAGACTTAGTAAAAAAATTAAGACATACCGCTGACTGTAACCTTGAAATAAACAGTTCAGGCAAAAAGAAGATATAACAAAGTCAAAAGAAAAAAGACGTCACTATAGATCCTCAACAAAGAAAGATGACTGAATGTTCAAATAAATTTTTGGTTTCTGAACCATCATAAATGTCAGTGTTACAATTCCAAACTCCTTTGAGCCTCAATGCATAAGTTAACTGAGTATAGGACTGGAGAATATCATGGAGATTGGGTTGGGTATAAATAAAATTTGAGCCTTTATCCTTTGTTTCTTAAACTGTGAACCAGGCCACGTTACAACCCTTTAAAAGTCCTAACTGAAGCATGGTTAGTTCGAAAGCGTACTGCTACAAAAAGGTATCCTGACTCCTTTAGGGCTTATTATAAAACTTGATTTAATTTCACAGTTTTCACAAAAACTGTTTTTCTAAAATAACTCTTTTTCAAAACTTCAAGACAGACATAAGCATTGCATTTTTGAATATATTTGTTTGCATATACCTGAGTGTTTGATAAACAGAGAAACTTACAGGATGAATGTTCAAAAAACCAAAGTCCTTATGATAAACGAAGTTGCTTCCTGGATTAAAGTCCATGTATACAAAGGGGCATAGTCATTATCTCCCAATCAAGGGGGCAGGCCATGATACTGCCTAACTCATTTGGGGCAATTAGGACAAGATTCAACTATGTTTAAGTAGCCAGGGGCAGATCTCTTCATCTATCTAAATTACCAAGGGTAACATTACAGAGTTCATAATGCCAGGGGCATAGTCACTGTTTCCCAATCAAGGGGCATACCAACTTACTATTCAATTCATTCGGGGCAATCAGGTCCAGATTCAACAATGCTTAATAGCCAGGGGCAGCTCTCCTCATATATTTGAATTACCAAGGGTAACATTATAAAGTTCATGATGTCAGGGGCATATTATTGTGGGGCATTCTGCTTATTTCTCTTGAGGTAACTACATTCAGATACTTCCATTATGGGACAATTCATCCTCAACCAGGGGGCATTGCTTTCTTTTCAAATCTAATACCCGGAGCGTATATGGTCCATCACAATTTGAAGACACGTTCCTCTCATTGTATTACCTTGATATTGGATTCTCAGCAGAAGCCATTGTGGAAATTAATTGTCTACGCCAGTAGTATCATATGGTGTCAGTATCATGTCTTCAGATCTAGCTATGAGGATTTCTGGGAAGGTATTCAGGAAAGTTAAGAATGACAGGAGCTCTAAATCCAATTGGTCATACACTCTCAAAGTTGAAATGATTCTGTTTTCGAGTTCAGCATTACTTTTCCCTCTTTATTCAGGATTACTTTTCCTCTTTTACATAAGCGAAACGTCCATTGGTTGTATTTGAATGTATGTATGCTTTTGAATATGATTGATGTTTACTAGAAATGCATAAATGCTTAATATGATTGATGTTTACCAGAAATGCATGAAAATGCAGTAATAGTTGTAAATACCCCAAATTTGCCCTCACCCATTCACACCATGGCTTGTGATCATTTCATATGCATAAACTCAATCATACCACCTCATATCCCATTTTTGATTCACTGCATAGATTCAAAGTCATCTGCATCTAGGGTCTGTGATCTGAGCAATCCAAGAGCTTCTTGAGCCACTCCAAAAGCCACCAATCACTTCAAAGGGGTCCATGTGTGTTCTTATATCATATAGAATCCTCTCAAAGTCAAGAATGCCAAAGGATCACAAGAACTGGGATTGGCATGGAAGCAGAGCCAAGTTTGACTGCACAGTTGACCTAAAATTAGGGTTTTGGTTTCAGAGGCCATAACTCCAAATTTTTTGGTCATTCTTGTTTCCATTGGTCTCTATATGGTATAGGGAGTATGCATATCAATCTTCATGAAGAAATTCCATGGGGAAGTCATCTGATCAAGGGTTGACTTTTCAAGCAAGTCAGTGCAAAATCAGGGCATCTGAGGCCCCCATTGACCCAACCAAGGGGTGATCTTCATCATTTTGAGTGTATATGATCTTTATTTGATTATGGAAGAAGGGTGAAGTTCACAAAAATCAAGAATTAGAAGTTTTTGCAAAGTTGACTTTTTTGGGCATAGTTGACTTTTAAAGAATATGTCATTTTAGGTCACTTTTCAAACCTTACTTTTTGATCCAAAAATGCTTCAAATGGAAAAACTTTGGTCATGAAAGTTGTAGAATACATTTTTCCCTTTTCAAAAAGTACAATAACATGATCTAATTCTTCTTGGATCAAAAGTTATGGTGTGACAAAGTTGGCAAAAATCATTAATTTTCAAGATATGCACCAAATGGAAAACTTGCAAGAACTTTGTACCAAGGCAATTGTAACTTCAAATTCATATCAAACCAATGTACAAACATCACATGTGACCTAAAAATCAGATTTGAACCAAGATCCCTCATGTTTCATGGTTTGCATAGCAAGAAAGTTTCATGTGAACTAGAAATGATCAAGTTGCAAAACCACTCATCACACTTCACCAACTAGTTGCCTTGGCTGCTGAACCTTCCTAGCATCACACACACACCATGCTGCACCAGCCCATGCTCTTGTACCAAGCTAGAACCTAGCCCATGCCTCTCTTACAACAAAGTGGACTTTTTGCAAAAGTAGACATCCCAATCACAGCAGGCCAGGTCACATCACCTGACCAATGGGAGTTCTTTATGCAAGGAAAATGCTGGCCATAACACTCAAGAGGCAAGGCTGAAACAGATCACAACATCACATTCACAAACTCACCCCATTTTGCATTTCTCTTCGAATCTGCCTCCACAACACACAAACATTCAAACAAATTTCACTAATCATCTCACCATGCTTCATAGAGCCTAAACCAAGCAAAGCCTAAGCCTGAAACCAGCAAGAACTCCACTTCTCCATTTTCACCCTCACTTGCAAAACCTTTCGAAACTGATCACACAGCTCACAAACATAAAAACAAACCTCATAGGTCAACTCAACTCATCTCCCTGATCACAAAGAAGCCATCATCACAGCCTGAAACCTTCAGAATCCCAAACACGATTCCTGCCCTTCATTGAACAGAACTTGTTCAAACTTCAGAACCAGCCATCACAAGCTCTTTCTAGGCATTGAAAGCTTCTTAGGAGGTCAAGTGGAGTAGATTGCAAGCAGGAAACTAGCCAGAAGGTGCCAGAGATCAAAGCTCCAGTTCAGGTGAGCTTCATGAACATTTTTTCCAAGAGCTCATTTTTAAGTTCTTAAATGGTTCTCTATGTTCCACTGGTCATGATGATATGTTTGGTTTCGAAAATCATTGAGTTTTGAGCATGTATGGTGTTCCTGAAAATTTTTGACCTAAACCCTTTTTGCTTCGATTCAGCTTTGTTGTGTAAAATAAATGAGTTTTGGCTGTTGATTCTTGCTCTATGATGTTTGGGGATGCATTCTGGGCAAGAAAAGTAGGTTTTAGTGAGCTAGGGTGAGGGTTAGCATTTTTCAGGAAGGGTGCTGGCCGGAGAAGACGACCGGAAGTCTTCTCCGGCAGCCTGAAAGTCATTAATTTATAATTAGGGTTAGGGCTTCCAGTTTGAATTTCAGGCGTTGGATGAGTTGACTGAGTCTTTTCCCGCGCGCATCCAATGGCTCAGATCATGTCATTAGTTTAATTAGGTTTAATTTAATTAATTAATTAAGTTTAGCCCAGTTTGAATCTGGGCCACAAGATCTGGCGCGCAGTCAATGTTCCCTTCCCCAGATTCAATCCTGGCCCTCCTTTCAGTTGACTTCAGCCTTTTTCATTTTATTTTCATATTTAATCCATTTGTTTTGCACAATTTATTTAAAATAGCAAAATTGTTTTAAAAATTATGAAACTTTTTGTCAAGAGTTTCATTAATTTTTAAAACACAAAAATATTTTTATTTTCATTTTTAGAATTTAAAATGTATTTTTAAATATTTAAAAGTTTATTTTTAATTGATTAATGGAAATTAATTTATTAAAAATACTTTTAGGTATTTAAAAATCACCAAAAAATTCATGAAATGTTCTAAGACATTTAGAAACATTGTCCAACCTTCAAACCGAATTTATTTTTTGATCTTGATGCATTTTAAGAATTTCTCATTGAATTAAAATCATTTTTGTGCATTATTTTGATCCAAAGTTCAAAAAATCATTTCTGCCTATCCATGAAGAGTTGGGCATTGATCCTTTTTGCATTGCATTGTGTTTAGCATGAAGTTTGTGAGATTAAATGTCCATGATTTGATCTTTCATTTTCAATTTTGGTAATTTTCTTGTTTAGGAACCCTAAAACCCTAGAAATCTTAAGAAAATCATAACTTGAAATTGGTTAGGAGTTGAGACCTCTCCTTTGGGCATTGGTTTAGTATAGAATTAGGGGTCCTTTGAGTGGCATTTTCAATTTTTTACAATGTTGTTTGCTTCTGATTTTGTTTTTTGTTTGTTGCATTGATCATAAACCCTAATTTGGGCCTTCCATATGCATCCATCTTGCATTCTCTTGCATAACATGACTTGCCATGACATTTCAAGCATCCATTTGATTCATTTGACATCATAAGACATATTGAAAGCATGTTTGATCATTGCATCATGTATTTGCCATGTTGTATGTCATGGGCACTTCATAACTTTTCATGTATGTTCATGGTTCCTAACTTGCTTCATTTGCATTCATGAACTTGTATGATCATTTCCATGTGCTGCCTCATGTTTGTAGCATCTCATAGCATCATTAGCATCATGTATATGCTTCTGGTTTTGTCTCTCATCATGTCATCCCATCCCATTTTGCATTGCATTTCTTTTCTAATCTTTCAGGTGGTAAGTGACTTTGAGAAGTGAATTTGCCTTCACTTCTCATAACTTTTCTTTTCATCTCTCTTGCATCCATTGCTGCATTTTTATATGTGTTTGAGTTTGAGCTTGCTCATTCTTCTTCTTCTTACTTTCTTTCTTCAAGTGACTTGACTTCTTGAATGAAGCAAGTTGCTTTGCTTCTCTTGATCCTTTCATCTGCTTCCTGGTGGTTCCATTGAAGATTGTTCTTGCAAACCTCACAAACCTTAGGAACAACCAAGCATGACAATGATTAGGGTTTTGATTAGTCTCCCCTCTTAGTTTTACCTTTGTGTCTCTTTTGAGTCTTCTCCTCTCATCTCATAATCAGGGACTAAACCCTAAAGGCTTTAAGGCTTTGTGATTAAGCTTATGCCTGCATCCTTCTCTTAGGATGGAGTGTATAACTTTAATCCTAAGTGTTAAACCCTTAATGTGTTTAAATCTCTTAATCAATTCACCTAATAAGTATCAAGACATGACACTTGTAACTTGGGCCTTGCATTAGGGTTCTAATTCTTCCTTGACTGGTTAAGAAGGACTAACCCTAGTGTTAATGGACAAGTCCCCCTCAAGTTGTCTTACAAATCATAAAACTCACTTCATCATCATATCATTAAATAAAAATCCACTTAATCAAAGGCTTGTTTTGTCATGAGTTTAATCCCTAATCATGGATTAAGTTGAGGAGCTTTCCTCAGCTTAAACATTCTCATCTATTATCCTTCTCTTAGGATGGTGTAATGAGTCTGTTTAATCCCTGATTATGGCTTAACCTCATTACTTAACACTAAACAAAAAACAACAAAAACATCTAATTAATCACAAGTAGGTTAATGATCTTAATCCTACACCAAAGGTGTTTAAGTGTGAGAAGATGACTTCACACTTAAGGTATTCTCATTACCCCTAATCAGAGGGAAAATGTGATGAGTTTACTAAATCCATTGGTTTAGACTTAAGCTCATTAACTTATGACAAAATCCAAAAACAATAAAAGACTGAAAATGCAAAAACAAACAATAATCGTCTCCTTCGGGATTCTTTTCTCATCTCATTCACTCACAACCGAGAACTTGCTTCTTCCGTCTAATGCAAGACAGTTTGCATCTGTGCCAGACAGATCATACACTTGAGCATAGACAAGTAAGCAGTTCACAAGTCAATTCATCTTTCAGTCTCTTTGGGTCGAACTACGGTGTTCTGACTTCCTCATTGCACGAGAGGATACGTAGGCATAACTTAACAGTTATCGAACAAAAGTCTCTGTATATTCCCCCTCTTTCCAGCTTCATTCTTTAGTCTCATGATCTTGAGCATCTCACTCTCATCCTCACACTGACACATCATTTGTACACTTTCACTTCCTTTACACTGACACCTGTACATTTTCTTCCAGCTATTTTATACACAGATTGCACTGGCACTACCCCTTTAAAACACAAATCTTTCAAGCGTGGATCCCGTCGAGTACGACGGACAATCTGGGTGCTAATACCTTCCCAGGTTGTAACCAACCCCCTTTCTCAGTCTCTCTGGTTCGCAAACCGTCTTATCCATCTCTTTTCTAGGTTTATGCAGCATTGCCTTTCCTCCGGGATAAAAATGCCTAGCTGGCGACTCTATTCATCTCCAGTGAGTTCACGGCTGTGTGTTCTCATTGTCCCTCTCGCCGACCGTTCGCGTCTGTACCTTTATCTGGACCTATTCCCATTTATCGGGAGCGACAGCTTGGCGACTCTGCTGGGGAACCTTATACTGCAACCAGGGCTTCTGGTTCTTTTTGTGGGTTCCTCCTAGCGCTTGATTGATTTGTGCTTACTGGGGTGTTATGTGCTTATTTGTGTTTGTATATATTTTATTTTTGCTTTATGTACAGTTGCTTTACTGCTTTCTTTGCTGCTTTACATATATCATACTGTCATGCTGTCTGGCTGGATCTGGTTTTGCTTTGGTGGGTGGGTGTTCCATTGAGAGTTAAGGTCCTATACCTGGGACCTGAGTGACACCTAGGCTAGAGTGAATCATATTCTTTCCCATTCCATCTCGGTTTGGTGCGGGAATATGAAACACGGTTCAGATATGGATTTCTTCTTGAGAACTCTGTGTTGCAGATTTCCTGCAATGCTAGGGCTATCTGGGAAGCCTGCTAAGTCTGGATGACCTTTAGTATTGACCTTCAGAAACTGAGGTGAATTAGAGGAGGAACTTTTATGGTTATTGTAAACACTGTACCTCCGGGTTGGAAGTGTTTACACTTCTCATAACTGATCCAAGTCTGAGGATCCTTGTTTTAGAACACCACCTGTGAGGGGGTTGGGCTGTTTACAGGTTTGCAGGTACCTTGACCTCAGAATACCCTGTTACTTTGTTTGTTTAAGAGTACTTCATTTTGGGACAGTTCTTGTGATTCTAAAACCCTGGACATGTGGCTCTTTATTTGAGCCCCCCACCTTGGTTACTGGACTTATAGACCTCCATCTGGAATTCTTGAACATACTTGGACCTATATCAGGGCATTTGATCAGATCCAGCTCAGTCGCAAACCCTTGCATATCATTTGCATACATACTCATTGCATCATATTGACATTTGTTTATTTGTGTTTCAGGGTATCCATTTTCATTTGGTTTTGGTTTTGACCCCATCTTCAGTATTTGACCCATCTTCATCAGCATCTGCTTCAGTTATCAGCTATCTATTCCAGTCACCTGCACCAGCCAATCAGTGGCCCATTCTTCAGTGTTATCATCAGCACCTGTCTCTACCCATGGCACCTAAAAAGAGCAACATCACCTACCACTTCTTCCAGCCAGAGTTATCTGACATCAGGAGGATTCAGACCCTGATCACTCCAGATCACATACCATTGTTCAGGGAACACTATGGGGATATACTTGATATGGTTATGGATCTGGACCCTTCACAGAGAAGCCTGATCCACACCTGCCTTCAGTTTTATGATCCCCCATTGAGGTGTTTTACTTTCCAAGACTTTCAGTTGGGCCCTCTATTGGAAGAATACTCATCATTGGTTGGTATGCCTATCAGGGGTGGAATCCCTTTCAACCCTGAGATGGTCTTTCCTGGTAATGGAGAAGTAGCAAAGGCTTTGCATCTGGAACCTGTCCTAATTGAGCAACATATGACTTCCAAAGCTGGAATCCCTGGTTTTCATCTGGATTTCTTGATCTCTCAAGCTGCCCTGAAAGCTTCCCTAGGAGAATGGAAAGCTGTCTGTGCTTTATTGGCCTTGAGTATATATGGAATTGTATTGTTTGCAGATGAGCCTCGATTCATTAGCAAGAATGCAATCCATCTTTTCATCCTGAAGAACCCAATGCCCACTTTATTGGGGGACCTCTACTACTCAGTGCATCAGAGGAATGAAAAGCAGAGGGGAAGATTAGTAAGGTGTTGTGCTCCATTGTTCCATACCTGGCTTCTCGGGCATTTACCCAGGACAGATGCATTTTTGAACCCTCATCAGCAGAGAAACTGGGCTAAGAGACTCACTGCACTAACTTCAACTGATATCAGGTGGTGCACCCAGAGCACCAAAGGCAGGGATATCATCACCAGCTGTGGGCATTTTCCCAATGTGCCCCTAATAGGAGTTAAGGGGAGTATTAATTACAACCCTCTGCTGTTCAAAAGACAACTGGGCTATGCACTGGTCCACACTCCTAAGACACAGGACTTGGTTGAGACTCTTTATTGTGAGAACAAGCCTAATCTGGCTATTGTTAGGCAGGCAGCCTGGGCCTGGGATAATGTTCAAACCAAGGGAATAACTATTTTGGGGAAGTGCAGCAATGTGGCATCAGCACAATATTATGAATGGTCCCGTGCCAGGGCTCAATTCTCTGGGATGCCCTTTACCATAGAGGATATGCCTGAATCATCTTCAGCACCACCCCCTGCCACTATCAGTTTGGAGGAGTTTGAGGGCTTGAAGGAAAGAAATGAGAAGTTAACCCAGGCTTTGCAGAAGACCCTCCGGGAGAGGAGTGAGGGTAGGATGGAGATTGAGAGGTTGGAGAAGTTGAGAGTGGAGCATCTGGTTAAGATTGAGAAGTCTCGAGATTATATCAAAAAGTCTAAAGCTGGAGAACAAATTCTGAAGAATGCTTGCAAAGAAGCCCAGTTCCAGAGAGCAAGGACAGACTTGTATCTGAAGGAGAGTCAGGCGAGGTGGGTCAGGATCACCGAAGCTCGTTCTCTGGAAGACAAGAGAGTTCAAGACAAGATGGAGCAACTGGAAGCTAGTGCAAAAGAGCAGCAAGAAGCCCTGGCAGCAGCCCAGGGGGAGATATCAGAGCTGAAGATCAAAGCTGGAGTGAAGAGGTCAAAGGACCAAAGTCAGCACAAAAAGCTAACAGCAGCTGTTACGACCCGGAATCTCCTCATCAGGAATCTCACGGAGCGTCCGGCTGATCCTGTGACCGAAGCACTTCTCAAGGAAGTTCGTGAGGATGAGTTTGGTCTTGGTGTTTGACCATTTGCTTGTTGTTGCTTTCATTCCATGTACTTTTATTTTTCTTTTAATGTATTTTGGCCCCTCAGAGGGTTTGTATCTGAAATCAAACTGTGTACCATTTTGCTTTTGTAATATATGTGTTAGTTTGTTCCATCCAAGTTTCACTTCAAAAGCAACATCAACAGCATCTTCAAGGGTCTGGAAGGGTCAAAACTGAATGCCAAACCGGATACCTTGAGAACAAATAAGCATAACTGCATTGCATACTAACCCTTTTGTTTGTTTTGTAGGTTTTTGTTTTATTGTTGCTAACTCTGTTGTGATGTTCAGGAACTATTGCTCGGCGCCGGGTATTTCCCCTCAACCGTCCGCACCGTTATCCGACCCGTAACAATCTTCCGGGCATTCAAATGGATCAGATGCAGCAGGACCTTACTGAGGTCAGAAATCAAATGGCAAATGAAAGGCTAGAAATGAGGAATCAAATGACTCAGTTTATGGAAGTGATGAACAACATGGCTCAGAGCCAAGAAAGATTGAGGGCCATGGTGGAAAGGCAAAATCAAGAAGATCCACATATAGGGACTGCCGGCACCAGCAACAACGAAAGGGTCCAACCTCATGTTAACCCCCCTGTATTTGGCCCCCACCTCCATCCTGAGGTCAACATCCCTGCGAATGTTCAAGGGACTGCCACTGCAGCCAGGGTACTTCAAGAAGACCCCCAGGAGGATCAATTCACAGTAATGGGTGCTGGGGAAGAAGCCTATGATAGGAGGCTGGATGAGATAGCTGAGAAGTTAAGGTCCTTAGAGTCTCAAAACTCTTTGGGTTTCGACGTCATGGACATGGGCTTGGTAGACGGGGTCAGGATCCCCCATAAGTTTAAGCCTCCTTGTTTTGAAAAATACAACGGGACTTCCTGTCCTCGAACCCATCTACAATCATTTCTGGGGAGGTTGAAGGCCTATACTATGGATGAGAAGCTCTGGATGTTCTATTTCGAGGATAGCTTAACTGGAGCTTCAAGAGAATGGTACTCTCACTTGACAAGGGCAACTATTAGATGCTGGAAGGACCTGGCAGAGGCCTTCATCAGACAGTATCAGTACAACTTAGACATGGCACCCAACAGGACTCTCCTAATGGGAATGTCACAGTCGTCAAGGGAAAGTTTCCGAGAATATGCCCAGAGATGGAGGCAATTGGCTGCTGCTGTTCAACCACCTATGTCTGAAAGGGAAATGGCAGATATGTTCATGAACACCCTTCAGGGGACTTACATTGACAGGCTGGCTGCTTTCTCTTCCACAAGCTTTGCAGATGTTGTCATAGCTGGGGAGAGAATTGAAAGCCTGTTGAAAATGGGCAAGATTTCTGACAATGGTGCCAGCTCGTCCAGTATTACAAGAAAGCCTTTTGCAGGCCCAAGAAGAACTGGTGAGACCAATGCCACCCACGCCAACAGGGGCAGGCCCCAATATGTTCACAGATCAGTGGCAGCAGTCACCATTCCCGCTCCAGCTCATCCCCAACCAACTTATCAACCTCCGCAACAAAACTATCAACAACAACCTCAGTACCACCAACAGAATCAGTATTCTCCGAGAAATTACAGCAACAACAACACCAACAACAACAACCAGCAAAGGCCATTCCAGCAGAGGCCTTCTCAAGCCAACAGGGTAATCGATCCGATCCCTATGCCATATGCCACATTGCTGCCACAACTCCTGAAACTCAACCTGGTTGAGCTAAGGACGCTGGCACCTCCAGATCCCAACAGTCTACCCAGGAATTATGACTCCAACGCCAGATGTGCCTTCCATTCAAACGCACCTGGCCACAGTACAGAAAAGTGCAGAGCTTTGCACATGAAGGTACAAGACCTGGTAGACTCAAAAGCTCTGAATTTCGCACCACCACCCAATGTCAATAAGAACCCAATGCCAAACCACGGTGGTCCCAGAATTAACGCTATTGAAGAAGACAAGCCGTCTTATTTAATAACCAGTGTGGGTCAGATCCGGACACCGTTGGTAGAAATCAAGGCTCAACTCCTCGAATGTCAGATGTTCCCGGGGTGTGAATTAGGGTGTGCCTACTGCAATATCTCAGTGAATGGGTGCGATAACTTGAGGAATGGCATAGATGGTCTCATTCAGAGCGGCCAACTCCAGATCACCACATCATTTCCTACAAATCCAGCAATCTCATCAGCAACAACTCCAGAACCTCCTACAACTGCAGCAACCATTGTTCCCGACAATTCTTCGGTTTCATCAACAAGTACTTCATCTATCATCTCAACTGATCAGCTATCAACAAGTTTTTCTTCTACAACTCCAGCACCACATCATTTTGAAACTCCTACAACAACAACACCCATCTTTCCACCAATGTCTCCTACAACACCAGCAACAAATCATGAAGATGTCTCAATGTAAGCACCCCAAATTTGCCCTCACCCATTCACACCATGGCTTATGGTCATCTCATATGCATAAACACAATCATATCATCTCACATCTCATTTTTGATTCACTGGATAGTTTCTAAGGCATCTGCACCTAGGGTTTGTGATCTGAGCAACCTCAGGGCATCTTGAGCCACTCCAAAGGCCACCAATCAACTCAAAGGGGTCCATGGGTGTTCTTATATCATATTTCATCTCCTCAAAGTCAAAATTGCAGAGGAATCACAAGAACTAGGGTTTGAGTGGATGCAGGGCTAGTTTGAACTGCACAGTTGACTGAAAATTAGGGTTTTGGTTTCAGAGGCCATAACTCCAAATTTTTTGGTCATTATTGTTTCCATTGATCTCTATATGGTATAGGGAGTATGCATATCAATTTTCATGAAGAAATTCCATGGGGAAGTCATCTGATCAAGGGTTGACTTTTCAGACAAGCCAGTGTAAAATCAGGGCATCTGAGGCCCCCAATGACCCAACCAATGGGTGATCTTCATCATTTTGAGTGTACATGATCTTTATTTGATCATGGAAGAAGGTTGAAGTTCATAGAAATCAAGAATTTAGGGTTTTTTGCAAATGTTGACTTTTTGGACATAGTTGACTTTTCAAGAATGCATCATTTTAGGTCATTTTTCAAGCCATGATTTTGGATCCAAAAATGCTTCAAATGGAAAAACTTTGGTCATGAAAGTTGTAGATCTCATCTTTCCCTTTTCAAAAAGTACAAGAACATGATCAAACTCTTCTTGGATCAAAAGTTATGGCAATGCAAAGTTGGCAAAAATCATTGATTTTCAAGGCATGCTTCAAATGGAAAACTTGCAAATTCATGTATCAAGCATTCTAGTGACTTCAAAGTGACTTCAAAATTTCATCACATGATCACATATGCCCTAAAAAAACAGAATTGGCCCAAGGGATTCTTCATTGTTTGCCTTGATTTTCAAGAAATCCATAAGACATTTTCCACTACAAGTGCAAAGTTGGATTTTTGGCATAGTCATTTTCCAAGGAATTATGTGATCACTAGCTGATTTCTCAACATTGCCATGACTAAAAGAAGTGCCATGCCACAAAATTCAGCAAGCATTGTTTCATGTGTATGGCACAAAATCATGAGAAAGTACAAAGTTGTCAAGTTGCAAAAACTAGCATAGCTTGTCATCCACATGTTGCAGTCAGCCACAAGCAATCCAAGGGCTCTCCTCAACCCTAGCTGGAGCAAGACAAGACTTGAACCTGCTGCTGCCATGACCCATACTCTCAATGACACAAAATTGACCTTTTTGCAAAAGACTCCCATACTCTTGGCACAGTACACAGCCACCCTACTAACCTGCCTCACAGTCTATCCACACAAGTTGGAGACAATATAGCTAAGCATTGAGCATTGAAGCTGGCCAGAACACAACATTCACAAAAACACATCACATTGCATTTTCTATCGAATCTGCTTACACAGCCATCAAACACTCAAGCAAACTTCACCATCCAACTCAACACACCTCATAGACCTCAAACCACCAAAGCTCAAGCCTGAAACAAGCCTGACCTGAGCTTCACCATTCTTCACTTTCCAAACCAGTTCTCTTCGAATCTCACTATCCAGCCATCAAACACTTCATTTTTCTTCACCAACAAGTCAAGCATACCGCAAGGAGTCAAAACCACCCTTCACTTTGATCTGAAACTGCCTGTACACAGATCCCCATTTCTGCTACACCAGAGTTGGATCTTTCAAGCCAGCCACTCTCCAAGCATTTTGAGCTCGTTTTGCATTCAGGGGGTCCAAGGAAGCAAGCTTGCACAAGAAAGAAGCCCTGAAAGCTCACAAACAGAGGAGCTTCATCTCAGGTGAGCTACATGAACTTTTTTCCCAGAAACTAGTTTTTTAGTTCTTTTATGATGCCTTGTGTTCCCCTGATCATGAATGTATGCTTGCTTTTGAAAATAGTGTAGAAACCAGCATGTATGAAGCTTCTGAACATTTGCCCGTGTTTTGCATTTTGTTTCGATTCATGCTCATGGATGAAAATAAATGAATTTAGGCTTAGGGTTTAGGTTTAGATTGATGAGAGAGTCAGTTTGATGGAAGAAATTTGTGATTTGGTGACCTATAGAAGAATCTAGGGTTTTGGCTGGCCGGAGAAGACGACCGGAAGTCTTCTCCGGCGGCCTGAAAGTCATTTAACCCTAATTATGTCATTAAATGAGGTTTGAATCCTGTGCGTTAGATCAGCTGACTTTGGTTGACTTGCGCGCAAATGTGTGGCCAGGATGTGTCATTAAAACCCTAATCCCTTTTTAATTAATTCAAATCCTGTTTAATTAATTCATAAAACAAATTAGCCAGATTTGAATCTGGGCCCTTGGATCTGGCGCGCAGTCAACCAGTCCAAGCCCAGATCAAATCCTGGCCCTCCCTTTTGCATACTTTCATTTTATTTTATATTTTATTTCATTTAAATTGATTTATCTTTTACATTTTATTTAAAATAGCAAAAACCATTTAAAAATTATGAAATTTTTTGTCAAATATTTCACTAATTTTTAAAACCCAAAAATATTTTTATTTTTATTTTTATCATTAAAAAAGTATTTTTAAATATTTAAAAGATTATTTTTAATTGATTAATGGAAATTAATTTATTAAAAATACTTTTAGGTATTTAAAAATCACCAAAAAATTCATGAAATGTTCTAAGACATTTAGAAACATTGTCCAACCTTCAAACCAAATTTCTTTTTTGATCTTGATGCATTTTAAGAATTTTTCATTGAATTAAATCAATTTTTATGCATTATTTTGATCATAAGTTCAAAAAATCATTTCTGCCTATTGGAGAAGGTTGAGACATTGATTCTTCTTGCATTGTGTTATGTTTAGCATGTATTTTCAAAGATAAAATGGCCATGATTTGTTTCCTCATTTTCTAATTGTTTGGCATTTCTTTTGTTAAGAACACTAAAAAACCCTAATAACTTAGAAAATTCATATCTTGAGTTTGGTTAGGAGTTGGAACCTCCCCTTTGAACCTTGGTTTAGCATAGGATTAGGGTTTCTTTGAGTGCCATTTTCCCTTTTTATCTTAGGGTTTTGTTTCTGTTTTGGGTTTTTGCTTGATGTTTGATTCATGAACCCTAATTTGGGCTTTCTTTTGCATCATTCTTACATTCTCTTGCATAACATGACTTGTCTTTGCATTTTGTGCATTCTTGTGATCCATTTGACATCTTAAGACATATAGAAAGCATGTTTGATCATTGCATTACACATTTGCCATGTTATATGCCATGTATGTTTCATAACTTTTCATGCTTGTTCATGCTCCTTAGCTTGCATCATTTGCATCCATAATCTTGTATGAACATCCCCATGTCTTGCCTCATGTTTGCAGCACCTCATAACATCATTAACATCATGTGCATGCTTCTGGTTTGGTCTAGCATCATGCCATTCATCTCATCTTGCATTGTTTTGCATTTCTTTCTAACATTTCAGGTGGTAAGTAAAATTGAGAAGTGAATTTGCCTTCACTTCTCATAACTTTTCTTTTCATCTCTCTTGCATCCATTGCTGCATTCTTATATGTGTTTGAGATTGAGCTTGCTCATTCTTCTTCCTCCCACTTTCTTTCTTCAAGTGACTTGACTTCTTGAATGAAGCAAGTTGCTTTGCTTCTCTTGATCCTTTCATCTGCTTCCTGGTGGTTCCATTGAAGACTTCTCTTGTAAACCTCACAAACCTTAGGATCATCCCAGCATGACAATGAATTAGGGTTTTGATTAGTCTCCCCTCATAGTTTTACCTTTGTGTCTCTCTTTGAGTCCTCTCTTCTCATCTCATAATCAGGGATTAAACCCTAAAGGCTTTAAAACTTTGTGGTTAAGCTTATGCCTGCATCCTTCTCTTAGGATGGAGTGTATAACTTTAATCCTAAGTCTTGAACCCTTAATGTGTTTAAGTCTCTTAATCAATCCACTTAATAAGTATCAAGACATCACACTTGTAACTTGGGCCTTGCATTAGGGTTCTAATTCTTCCTTAAGTGGTTAAGAAGGACTAACCCTAGTGTTAATGGACAAGTCCCCCTCAAGTTGTCTTACAAACAATAAAACTCACTTCATCATCATACCATTAATCTAAAATCCATTTAATCAAAGGCTTGTTTTGTCATGGGTTTAATCCCTAATCATGGATTAAGTTGAGGAGCTTTCCTCAACTTAAACATTCTCATCTATCATCCTTCTTTTAGGATGGTGTAATGAGTCTGTTTAATCTTTGATTATGGCTTAACCTCATTACTCAACACTAAACAAAAACACCAAAAAACATCTAAATAATCACAAGTAGGTTAATGACCTTAATTCTACACCAAAGGTGATTAAGTGTGAGAATCTGACTTCACACTTAAGGTATTCTCATTACCCCTAATCAGAGGGAGGATGTGATGAGTTTACTAACCCATTGGTTTAGACTTAAGCTCATCATCTTATGACAAACTCCAAAAAGCAATAAAAGACTGAAAACTCAAAAACAAACAATAATCGTCTCCTCCGGGATTCTTTTCTCATCACCTTCACTCACAATCGAGAACTTGCTTCTTCCGTCTAATGCAAGACAGTTCGCACCTGAGCCAGACAGGTCATACACTTGAGCATAGACAAGTAAGCAGTTCACCAGTCAATTCATCTTTCAGTCTCTTTGGGTCGAACTACGGTGTTCTGACTTCCTCATTGCACGAGAGGATACGTAGGCATAACTTAACAGTTATCGAACAAAAGTCTCTGTATATTCCCCCTCTTTCCAGTATCATTCTTTTAGCCTCATGATCTTGAGCATTTCATTCCTGTTCCTACACTGACACTGTACATTTACACACCTCACACTCCTCTTACACTGACACCTGTACATCCTTTTCCAGCTCTTTTATACACAAATTGCACTGACACTACCCCTTTAAAGCACAAATCTTTTAAGCGTGGATCCCGTCGAGTACGACGGACAATCTGGGTGCTAATACCTTCCCAGGTTGTAACCAACCCCCTTTCTCAGTCTCTCTGGTTCGCAACCGTCTTATCCGTATCTTTCTAGGCATATGCAGCATTGCCTTTCCTCCGGGATAAAAATGCCCAGCTGGCGACTCTATTCATCTCCAGTGAGTTCACGGCTGTGTGTTCTCATTGTTCTTTTCGCCGACCGTTCGCGCTTGTACCTGGATGCAAATCTTTGGGAGCGACACTCAACTGTCACAATATTTTATGATCCTGAAAATAACTCTGTCTACAACTCAGAAGGTGCTGCTCCCATCAGAGCACCGGTCACAATTTATTACGATCCACAGACCATTACAACTCCTTCCGCAGCTGCAATCAGTCCAGTCACTATCACGGTGCCTGGACCAGTACCTTATGAAAGCAGTAATGCTATCCCCTGGCATTACGACTCTGACCTGTACTGTGAAGGACAAAGAATCACTTTTGAATCATCAACCCCTGCACCACAAATAGACAATGTAGGAGGAGGCGGAAGCTTCACTCGAAGCGGACGTCTTTTCGCTCCACAAATTCAGAGACCCGCTGCCGAAGCAGAAGCTGCTGCCAAGGAAAAAGGGAAAAGCTTGGTGCAGGAAGAGCAGACTGTTAAAGAAGCCTTGAGAACACCCTTCGATCAAGAGGTTGATGAGTTCATGCGAATCATCAAAAAGAGTGATTATAAAATAGTGGATCAGCTTCATCAGACGCCTTCCAAGATCTCAATCCTATCATTGCTTATGTGCTCCGAAGCCCATCGGAACGCACTACTCAAAGTCTTGCACGCAGCTTACGTGCCTGAAGAGATCACTGTCAATCAGCTGGAAGCTGTAGTTGGAAATGTTAATGCTAGTCATGGACTAGGGTTCACCAATACTGATTTGACAACGGAAGGCCGCAACCATAACAAAGCCTTGCACATAACCATGGAATGTAAAGGTGCAGTCCTTTCCCATGTGCTGGTAGACACGGGGTCATCCCTCAATGTCTTACCTAAAAAGGCCCTGGTGAAGCTAGAATATGATGGATTGGCGTTGAGACCCAGCAACCTGGTGGTAAGAGCCTTTGATGGCTCAAAGAGATCGGTTCTGGGAGAGATCGAGTTGCCCATAACGATTGGCCCGCAGACCTTCAAAACGACCTTCTACATGATGGATATACAGTCTGCCTACAGCTGTCTATTGGGTAGGCCATGGATTCACGCCGCTGGCGCCGTGACCTCTACCCTTCACCAGAAGTTAAAGTATGAGTGGGAGGGTCAAATCGTTACAATCTATGGAGAGGAGGATATTTTTGTCAGCCACCTGGCTACCTATAAGTACATTGAGATGGATGGGGAGATCCATGAAACAATGAGTCAGGGGTTCGAGGCCTTGAATGTGAATGAAACATCTGCTGTGTCTGGTACTTCAATATCATCATACCAACAAGCCCGGAAGGTTGTTGAGGGAGGAAACGCCCAAGGCTGGGGCAAACTGTTATCGGTGGAGAAGAAAGAGGATAGATTTGGGTTGGGTTACAAACCAACTCAACGAGATCAAGCAGAGGCTGCGAAAGAGCCCAACTTTGTGAGTGGGGGGATGCTCACCCCTAATGCTGTCAACTGTCTGGAAGACGAGCTGGAAGAAGAACGCAACCTGGAAAGCTGGATTCGTCCAAAGGTCCCGGGGAGCAGTATCTCGAACTGGTCTTCCCAGGAAATTATAAGAGTTACTCATGCAGAGTAATTATTATTTCCTGTATTTTTATAGCATGCATCAAAGTCTTGCATCTTGCCCAAGATGGCGAGACTCATTTTGTAATTGGGCCATCTGTACTTTTTGTGCAAACAAGATTAATCAATGAAATATCAGACATCTTTTTGCAAATGAGTCTTTTTCTTTTCCGCTCACTGTTTTTCCATTTTTCTTTTTGTACAAAAAATAAATGGCAGTGTTTTCAAAATGACAACTTCATTTCACTTTTCTAAAACAAGATTAAAATCAAATCACTAAAATGAACGAACTGAACCCTTGCAGAGTGTGCCTTCCAGACAGCACTGACAACAGCACGGCTATGACTTCGTATGACTTTGACAATCCAATCAATCAAGCTGATGAAGGGGTTGAAGAAGAATATGAGCTTCCTGAAGAGCTAGCCAGGTTGTTGAGACAAGAGGAAAAGGTTATTACTCCTCACCAGGAGGAGGTTGAAGTGATTAATCTTGGTACAGATGAAGACGTGAAAGAGGTTAAAATCGGGGCCTGCCTGCAAGACTCAGTGAAGAGACAGCTGATTGACCTGCTTCAGGAGTATGTGGACGTGTTCGCTTGGTCTTATCAAGATATGCCAGGGTTGGACACCGATATTGTTGTGCACAAGCTGCCTTTAAGAGAAGAATGCCCACCGGTCAAACAGAAGCTGCGCCGTACTCGTCCAGACATGGCTATGAAAATCAAGGAGGAGGTGCAAAAGCAATGGGACGCCGGGTTCCTTGCTGTAACTAGCTATCCACCATGGGTTGCTAATATAGTACCTGTGCCCAAGAAAGACGGCAAAGTAAGGATGTGTGTTGACTACCGGGACTTGAACAGAGCCAGCCCGAAAGATGACTTCCCATTACCTCACATTGATGTATTGGTGGATAACACGGCTCAGTTCTCGGTATTCTCCTTCATGGATGGATTTTCAGGATACAACCAGATTAAGATGTCACCTGGAGACATGGAGAAGACAACATTCATCACACCCTGGGGCACTTTCTGCTACAAAGTGATGCCATTCGGATTGAAGAGTGCTGGTGCAACGTATCAACGGGCTATGGTAACATTATTCCACGACATGATCCATAAAGAAATAGAATGTTATGTGGATGACATGATTGCCAAGTCCCTTATTGAAGAAGACCACCTGGTAAATCTGCTGAAGCTATTCAAGCGTCTGAGGAAGTACCAACTAAAGTTGAACCCCAACAAGTGCACATTCGGGGTGCGATCTGGTAAGCTGCTGGGTTTTATTGTGAGCGAGAAGGGGATTGAAGTTGACCCTGATAAAGTCAAAGCTATTCAAGAGATGCCTGCACCGAAAACTGAGAAAGAAGTTCGAGGGTTCCTAGGTAGATTGAACTACATCTCAAGGTTCATATCTCATCTCACAGCAACCTGCGAACCCTTGTTCAAGCTGTTAAGAAAGGAACAAATGGTCAGGTGGAATGAAGACTGCCAGAAGGCTTTTGACAAGATCAAAGAATATCTGCAAGAACCTCCAATCCTTATGCCTCCAGTTGAAGGGAGACCTCTGATAATGTACCTGACAGTATTAGAAGAGTCGATGGGGTGTGTGTTGGGCCAGCATGACGAGTCTGGTCGAAAAGAGTATGCAATATACTACCTGAGCAAAAAGTTTACCGACTGTGAACAACGTTATTCACTGCTCGAGAAAACTTGTTGTGCTTTAGCGTGGGCTGCTCGCCGACTGAGACAGTATATGTTGACCCACACTACTTTATTGATCTCAAAGATGGACCCAGTTAAGTACATATTCGAGAAGCCAGCGCTTACCGGACGGGTTGCAAGATGGCAAATGATTCTTACAGAATATGACATTCAATACACATCACAGAAAGCCATCAAGGGCAGTGTATTATCTGAATATCTTGTTGAGCAACCTATTGATGATTACCAGCCTATGAGGTTTGACTTCCCTGATGAAGACATCATGTTCATAAAAGCAAAAGATCATGAAGAGCCTGTTCACACTGAAGGGCCCAACCCGGAAGAAGAATGGACTATGATGTTTGATGGGGATGTTAACATGAATGGTCGTGGTGTTGGTGCAGTACTCATTACACCTAAAGGAGTTCACATGCCTTTCTCGGCAAAACTCACTTTCAACTGCACTAACAACGAAGCTGAATACGAAGCTTGCATTATGGGTCTTGAGGAAGCCATTGACCTCAGGATCAAAACATTGTCTGTATTCGGAGATTCAGCTTTGGTAATCAATCAAACCAATGGCAAGTGGTACACACACCAGGATCATCTGATACCTTACAGGGATTATACAAGGAGGTTGTTAACTTTCTTTACAATAGTCAAGCTTGAGTATATCCCTCGGGACGAGAATCAGTTTGCAGATGCTCTTGCCACCATTTCATCCATGATCAAAGTTCAAGCTGCCAACTTTGTACCTCAGATTTCAGTGTCCAGACTCGACAGACCAGCATATGTGTTCGCAGCAGATGTTGTCAAGGATGATAAGCCTTGGTTCCATGACATTAAGTGCTTCTTGGAGGGTCAAACATACCCACCTGGGGCATCTTCCAATGATAAGAAGACTTTGAGAAGGCTTGCTGGTAGCTTCTTTCTGAACACTGATGGGTCTTTATACAAAAGGAACTTTGATATGATACTCCTCAGATGTGTTGATAAGACAGAAGCAGACTTGTTGATGCATGAAGTGCACGAAGGATCCTTTGGTACCCATGCTGGAGGACATGCGATGGCCAAGAAGTTGCTAAGATCAGGCTATTACTGGATCACAATGGATGCAGACTGTTGTGCTTATGCCAGGAAATGCCATAAATGCCAGATTTATGCGGATAAGGTGCATGTGCCTCCCAATCCTTTGAACATAATGTCTTCACCATGGCCCTTTGCCATGTGGGGCATTGATATGATTGGCAAGATTGAGCCAACTGCTTCAAATGGCCACAGATTCATCCTGGTCGCCATTGATTATTTCACCAAGTGGGTTGAAGCAGCCTCATATGCAAATGTTACAAGACAAGTGGTAGCCAGGTTTCTGAAGAGAGACATCATCTGTCGGTATGGAGTGCCCGAGCGAATCATTACTGATAATGGTTCCAATTTAAATAACAAAATGATGGCAGAGCTGTGCCGGGACTTCAAGATTCAACACCACAATTCTTCTCCTTACCGGCCAAAGATGAATGGCGCTGTTGAGGCAGCAAATAAGAATATCAAGAAGATTGTGCAGAAGATGGTAGTCACCTACAAAGACTGGCATGAAATGCTACCGTTTGCCTTGCATGGGTACCGCACGTCAATCAGAACATCCACTGGGGCAACACCGTATCAACTTGTGTATGGTATGGAAGCAGTCCTACCAGTTGAAGTTGAATTACCCTCTCTACGGGTACTAATGGATGTTAAATTGAGTGAAGCAGAATGGGTTAGGGCCCGATTTGAACAACTGAGTCTGATTGAAGAGAAAAGGTTGGCTGCAATATGTCATGGGCAGTTATATCAGAAAAGAATGAAAAGAGCCTTCGATCAGAAAGTCAGGCACCGAGAGTACCAAGTAGGAGATCTTGTGCTGAAGAGGATCCTCCCTCCTCATACAGACCACAGGGGCAAGTGGACTCCGAATTATGAAGGACCATTCGTGGTAAAGAAAGTTTTCTCTGGTGGGGCATTGATGCTCAGCACCATGGATGGTGAAGACTTCCCGTCCCCTGTGAATTCAGATGCAGTTAAAAAATACTTCGCATAAAAGGACCCGCTGGACACAAAAACAGAATGTAAGTCCAGGCAAAAATAGGGCATCCCGGCGAGTCAAAAACAGAATAAAAGACTCGGGCAAAAATAAGGGAAAATAAATAAAAAGAATGTACACCCGCTGAGTTGAAAAGCCACATTGGACAACTCAGGCAAAAATGGGTATCCCGATGGATTGAAAACCCGAAAGGGCGATCCATGCAGAATAAGGGAATAAGCGAACAACTGCACCCTGAATTCGTCTGTATCATTTACAACTTGGCAAGCTTCGAAAGGATCAAGCTTCAGTCAGAATCAACATTCCTCGGAACGCAAGATGAGAAGAACGTCAAAAGTCATACGAGTCATGGTAAAGAGGAAGCTCCTTAAAGCGTCATCAACACTGCCAGCATTTTGTTTCTCAATTTGTAACAATCTCCTCATTTCAGGGGATATGTTCCTTTGACTGTATCTCGCCAATTCAGGGCATATGAATTAATAAAATTAGATTTTCAGTCATGTCTCGTTTTGTACATTTTTATTTGCAAAAAGTGTCTGATGTCTTAAAGAAAAACTGATCGCATAAGAATACAGATGATTTATCTTCAAAAATAAAAAAACATGCTTGCAGGAAATATGCTTACTCTCAGAGGTATCTAAATTCCTATGACGGAATCCAGTAAAGGATACCTCGGGATTATCTTGTGCGTTTCTCTATCTTTTTCAGGATTGCAGGTATCCAGAACGCAACTCGGGGCATGAAAACTTTATCCCAGCAAGCTGGCAAATCCACACTCAATTTTAGCACCCGAAATGCCTTCTCCCCAGTTGAGTTGCCTACCGTGACTTCCCCCAGCTGAGTTGCCACTTGTTGCTTATCCCCACCAGAATGGGCAGGTATCACAGGAGATGCCCATATCCCCGGCTGAGTCAAGAAGCTACCGTAACAGAATTTCTAGGGAGGTCTTTCAGTGATCTCTCTTCCTCCCCAGCCGAGTTGCCATCTCACCCTCAGCCGAGCACAAAAGTCAGAGAGCCATTTCCCCACAGAGCTCCAGCCTCTATCCAGAAAAGCAACGCATGAAGAACTCACAACAGAGTGAAGAAAGCTTCTACAAACCCCAGCTGGGTCTCTCATTTATTAGGATAGGTCTATCAGTGATCTGAATCCCCAAGCAAATATCTTCTCATTAGATCTACCAATGATCTCCTCCCCAGCTGGGATGTCCATTTCAAACAGATCGACCAGGAGATCTTCGCAGCAACGGGATCCAGATCCCGGTTTGGTATCTTTGCATAATCATAGCATTCGCATCATATTTACCCACAAAGCGTAGCATTCCGTCTAGTACGGAGCATTACGGCAAAAATCCAACACATAGCATAATCATAAGCCATGTTTTAAACCAACACTTGTGAATAAATGACAGTTCATCAATGTACAGAAAAATCCCCACCAGGTTCCCCAGCAAAAGCAGCTGCCTCACAACCACAAACACCAGTATATACTCATTTTGACACCCGTCCGTGCCATCTTTCCTCAGTAAAGTCGCCTGAACACTCTTTACAAACAAGATCACCCGCACTACAGATACTCCTTGACACCCGTCCATGTCATATCTCCCAGCAGAAAGCCAAAGACATCCTCTTTGTACTCACATGTACATATAAACACTTTCTTGACACCCGTCCGTGTCGTATCCCCGGCGCAGTCGCCTACATTTTTACAACCCATATACTTGTTGATATTATTATACTTTTCTCTCTCGACACTCGTTCGTGTCACTCTCCCCAACAGTTAAACGTTCATCTATGCAACACTTCATACTCATTACTCATGTTACACTCATACAGATACTCGTCCGTATCTTGTATATACCATTCATATCCCCACAGTTTCGACTTCGGTCCTTGTTCTTTGTTAACCCGTTGGTACTCGTCCGTACCATCATCTCAGAGCATGCGTCTAGAGTTTGTTTCTACATGATACTCGTTCGTATCATAGTCTTAAGGATGCTCGTCCGCATCTTTAATCCATACACCGTGTCAAACACTTTTGTCCTCTTGAATATGGATACTCGCCTGTGTCTATCATTCCCCAGAAGAGTCCCTTCAGATTCAACACTCGTCCGTGTTCTCTGTTAGCCAGTTGATACTCGTCCGTATCATCATCTTTGAACACGTGTCAGTTTTTGTTTCTACCCGATACTCGTCCGTATCGTAGTCTTAGGGATGCTCGTCCGCATCTTTAATCTATACACAATACCAAACACTTATACCTTTTGTTTCTTGGATATAAACACTCGCCCGTGTTTACTACTCCCCAGTAGATCGCCAACAAAGCAAACCTTCCTTTTTATCTGACACTCGTCCCGTGTCATGATAAACCTGAGAGCAGCCGTACCCTGCTAGGTGGTCGTCCTCCACCTCTTGATGGTCGTCCTCCATCATGCTCATCCGATGGCCGTCCCCATCGTTGATTTTTAGCAGCAGTCCCCTGCTAGGTGGTCGTCCTCCACCTCTTGATGATCGTCCTTCATCAATTTTATCCAATGGCCGTCCCCATTGTTGATTTTGGTTATCTGGCTTTCGTCCTATGTCATGATAAACCCCGAGAGCAGTCGTCACCTGCTAGGTGGTCGTCCTCCACCTCTTGATGGTCGTCCTCCATCATGCTCATCCGATGGCTGTCCCCATCGTTGATATTTTCGGCAGCCGTACCCTGCCAGGTGGTCGTCCTCCACCCTTGATGGTCGTCCCCATCATGATTCCTTTATTCCCCAACAGAGCAGCCGTCCCCTGCTAGGTGATCGTCCTTCACCTTTTATGGTCGTACCCCATCATCTGTTTATTTCGTTTATTCTTTAACCCGATGGCCGTCCCCGTCGTGGTCCCTTTTCTTTTGGCCCGATGGACGTCCCCATCGTTGGTTACTTTGCTTTATGAGCTTGATGGCCGTCCCCGTCATGTTTCATCAATCTCCAGAGATTTTTACAGCTTTACCTTGTCGGTCGTCCCCATCATAATCTTATTTTTCCCAGCTAGTCGGTCGTCCCCGTCTTTGCTTCACCTTTTATCCCCAGCATGTCGGCCGTCCCCGTCATTGCTTTATTTTCAGCACTTTTCTCAGCATGTCGGCCGTCCCCATCATTGCCTTTTACCCAGCAGTCGTCCCCTGCTCGACGGTCTTCCTCCGTCGCCCACACTTTACAATATGCTTTATTTTCCTTTTACGATCTATATCCCTTTTCTTCTTCATTCTGTGAGTGCAAATTTTGGACTGTCTTTGGTATTCAACCACAAGTTATCTTGTTTGCCTGTTAAGCCGTCGCTTACATCCTGCACAGCTAACTCATGTTTGAATAGGGGCAGCTGTAAATACCCCAAATTTGCCCTCACCCATTCACACCATGGCTTGTGATCATTTCATATGCATAAACTCAATCATACCACCTCATATCCCATTTTTGATTCACTGCATAGATTCAAAGTCATCTGCATCTAGGGTCTGTGATCTGAGCAATCCAAGAGCTTCTTGAGCCACTCCAAAAGCCACCAATCACTTCAAAGGGGTCCATGTGTGTTCTTATATCATATAGCATCCTCTCAAAGTCAAGAATGCCAAAGGATCACAAGAACTGGGATTGGCATGGAAGCAGAGCCAAGTTTGACTGCACAGTTGACCTAAAATTAGGGTTTTGGTTTCAGAGGCCATAACTCCAAATTTTTTGGTCATTCTTGTTTCCATTGGTCTCTATATGGTATAGGGAGTATGCATATCAATCTTCGTGAAGAAATTCCATGGGGAAGTCATCTGATCAAGGGTTGACTTTTCAAGCAAGTCAGTGCAAAATCAGGGCATCTGAGGCCCCCATTGACCCAACCAAGGGGTGATCTTCATCATTTTGAGTGTATATGATCTTTATTTGATTATGGAAGAAGGGTGAAGTTCACAAAAATCAAGAATTAGAAGTTTTTGCAAAGTTGACTTTTTTGGGCATAGTTGACTTTTAAAGAATATGTCATTTTAGGTCACTTTTCAAACCTTACTTTTTGATCCAAAAATGCTTCAAATGGAAAAACTTTGGTCATGAAAGTTGTAGAATACATTTTTCCCTTTTCAAAAAGTACAAGAACATGATCTAATTTTTCTTGGATCAAAAGTTATGGTGTGACAAAGTTGGCAAAAATCATTAATTTTCAAGATATGCACCAAATGGAAAACTTGCAAGAACTTTGTACCAAGGCAATTGTAACTTCAAATTCATATCAAACCAATGTACAAACATCACATGTGACCTAAAAATCATATTTGAACCAAGATCCCTCATGTTTCATGGTTTGCATAGCAAGAAAGTTTCATGTGAACTAGAAATGATCAAGTTGCAAAACCACTCATCACACTTCACCAACTAGTTGCCTTGGCTGCTGAACCTTCCTAGCATCACACACACACCATGCTGCACCAGCCCATGCTCTTGTACCAAGCTAGAACCTAGCCCATGCCTCTCTTACAACAAAGTGGACTTTTTGCAAAAGTAGACATCCCAATCACAGCAGGCCAGGTCACATCACCTGACCAATGGGAGTTCTTTATGCAAGGAAAATGCTGGCCATAACACTCAAGAGGCAAGGCTGAAACAGATCACAACATCACATTCACAAACTCACCCCATTTTGCATTTCTCTTCGAATCTGCCTCCACAACACACAAACATTCAAACAAATTTCACTAATCATCTCACCATGCTTCATAGAGCCTAAACCAAGCAAAGCCTAAGCCTGAAACCAGCAAGAACTCCACTTCTCCATTTTCACCCTCACTTGCAAAACCTTTCGAAACTGATCACACAGCTCACAAACATAAAAACAAACCTCATAGGTCAACTCAACTCATCTCCCTGATCACAAAGAAGCCATCATCACAGCCTGAAACCTTCAGAATCCCAAACACGATTCCTGCCCTTCATTGAACAGAACTTGTTCAAACTTCAGAACCAGCCATCACAAGCTCTTTCTAGGCATTGAAAGCTTCTTAGGAGGTCAAGTGGAGTAGATTGCAAGCAGGAAACTAGCCAGAAGGTGCCAGAGATCAAAGCTCCAGTTCAGGTGAGCTTCATGAACATTTTTTCCAGGAGCTCATTTTTAAGTTCTTAAATGGTTCTCTATGTTCCACTGGTCATGATGATATGTTTGGTTTCGAAAATCATTGAGTTTTGAGCATGTATGGTGTTCCTGAAAATTTTTGACCTAAACCCCTTTTGCTTCGATTCAGCTTTGTTGTGTAAAATAAATGAGTTTTGGCTGTTGATTCTTGCTCTATGATGTTTGGGGATGCATTCTGGGCAAGAAAAGTAGGTTTTAGT
The DNA here is from genome assembly GCA_963966055.1 of Lathyrus aphaca. Lineage (NCBI taxonomy): Eukaryota > Viridiplantae > Streptophyta > Magnoliopsida > Fabales > Fabaceae > Lathyrus > Lathyrus aphaca. The sequence continues at coordinate 438,093,246 of OZ014521.1, forward strand.
GAGCTAGGGTGAGGGTTAGCATTTTTCAGGAAGGGTGCTGGCCGGAGAAGACGACCGGAAGTCTTCTCCGGCAGCCTGAAAGTCATTAATTTATAATTAGGGTTAGGGCTTCCAGTTTGAATTTCAGGCGTTGGATGAGTTGACTGAGTCTTTTCCCGCGCGCATCCAATTGCTCAGATCATGTCATTAGTTTAATTAGGTTTAATTTAATTAATTAATTAAGTTTAGCCCAGTTTGAATGTGGGCCACAAGATCTGGCGCGCAGTCAATGTTCCCTTCCCCAGATTCAATCCTGGCCCTCCTTTCAGTTGACTTCAGCCTTTTTCATTTTATTTTCATATTTAATCCATTTGTTTTGCACAATTTATTTAAAATAGCAAAATTGTTTTAAAAATTATGAAACTTTTTGTCAAGAGTTTCATTAATTTTTAAAACACAAAAATATTTTTATTTTCATTTTTAGAATTTAAAATGTATTTTTAAATATTTAAAAGTTTATTTTTAATTAATTAATGGAAATTAATTTATTAAAAATACTTTTAGGTATTTAAAAATCACCAAAAAATTCATGAAATGTTCTAAGACATTTAGAAACATTGTCCAACCTTCAAACCGAATTTATTTTTTGATCTTGATGCATTTTAAGAATTTCTCATTGAATTAAAATCATTTTTGTGCATTATTTTGATCCAAAGTTCAAAAAATCATTTCTGCCTATCCATGAAGAGTTGGGCATTGATCCTTTTTGCATTGCATTGTGTTTAGCATGAAGTTTGTGAGATTAAATGGCCATGATTTGATCTTTCATTTTCAATTTGTTTGGTAATTTTCTTGTTTAGGAACCCTAAAACCCTAGAAATCTTAAGAAAATCATAACTTGAAATTGGTTAGGAGTTGAGACCTCTCCTTTGGGCATTGGTTTAGTATAGGATTAGGGGTCCTTTGAGTGGCATTTTCAATTTTTTACAATGTTGTTTGCTTCTGATTTTGTTTTTTGTTTGTTGCATTGATCATAAACCCTAATTTGGGCCTTCCATATGCATCCATCTTGCATTCTCTTGCATAACATGACTTGCCATGACATTTCAAGCATCCATTTGATTCATTTGACATCATAAGACATATTGAAAGCATGTTTGATCATTGCATCATGTATTTGCCATGTTGTATGTCATGGGCACTTCATAACTTTTCATGTATGTTCATGGTTCCTAACTTGCTTCATTTGCATTCATGAACTTGTATGATCATTTCCATGTGCTGCCTCATGTTTGTAGCATCTCATAGCATCATTAGCATCATGTATATGCTTCTGGTTTTGTCTCTCATCATGTCATCCCATCCCATTTTGCATTGCATTTCTTTTCTAATCTTTCAGGTGGTAAGTGACTTTGAGAAGTGAATTTGCCTTCACTTCTCATAACTTTTCTTTTCATCTCTCTTGCATCCATTGCTGCATTTTTATATGTGTTTGAGTTTGAGCTTGCTCATTCTTCTTCTTCTTACTTTCTTTCTTCAAGTGACTTGACTTCTTGAATGAAGCAAGTTGCTTTGCTTCTCTTGATCCTTTCATCTGCTTCCTGGTGGTTCCATTGAAGATTGTTCTTGCAAACCTCACAAACCTTAGGAACAACCAAGCATGACAATGATTAGGGTTTTGATTAGTCTCCCCTCTTAGTTTTACCTTTGTGTCTCTTTTGAGTCTTCTCCTCTCATCTCATAATCAGGGACTAAACCCTAAAGGCTTTAAGGCTTTGTGATTAAGCTTATGCCTGCATCCTTCTCTTAGGATGGAGTGTATAACTTTAATCCTAAGTGTTAAACCCTTAATGTGTTTAAATCTCTTAATCAATTCACCTAATAAGTATCAAGACAACACACTTGTAACTTGGGCCTTGCATTAGGGTTCTAATTCTTCCTTGATTGGTTAAGAAGGACTAACCCTAGTGTTAATGGACAAGTCCCCCTCAAGTTGTCTTACAACTCATAAAACTCACTTCATCATCATATCATTAAATAAAAATCCACTTAATCAAAGGCTTGTTTTGTCATGAGTTTAATCCCTAATCATGGATTAAGTTGAGGAGCTTTCCTCAGCTTAAACATTCTCATCTATTATCCTTCTCTTAGGATGGTGTAATGAGTCTGTTTAATCCCTGATTATGGCTTAACCTCATTACTTAACACTAAACAAAAAACAACAAAAACATCTAATTAATCACAAGTAGGTTAATGATCTTAATCCTACACCAAAGGTGTTTAAGTGTGAGAAGCTGACTTCACACTTAAGGTATTCTCATTACCCCTAATCATAGGGAAGATGTGATGAGTTTACTAAATCCATTGGTTTAGACTTAAGCTCATTAACTTATGACAAAATCCAAAAACAATAAAAGACTGAAAATGCAAAAACAAACAATAATCGTCTCCTTCGGGATTCTTTTCTCATCTCATTCACTCACAACCGAGAACTTGCTTCTTCCGTCTAATGCAAGACAGTTTGCATCTGTGCCAGACAGATCATACACTTGAGCATAGACAAGTAAGCAGTTCACAAGTCAATTCATCTTTCAGTCTCTTTGGGTCGAACTACGGTGTTCTGACTTCCTCATTGCACGAGAGGATACGTAGGCATAACTTAACAGTTATCGAACAAAAGTCTCTGTATATTCCCCCTCTTTCCAGCTTCATTCTTTAGTCTCATGATCTTGAGCATCTCACTCTCATCCTCACACTGACACATCATTTGTACACTTTCACTTCCTTTACACTGACACCTGTACATTTTCTTCCAGCTATTTTATACACAGATTGCACTGGCACTACCCCTTTAAAACACAAATCTTTCAAGCGTGGATCCCGTCGAGTACGACGGACAATCTGGGTGCTAATACCTTCCCAGGTTGTAACCAACCCCCTTTCTCAGTCTCTCTGGTTCGCAAACCGTCTTATCCATCACTTTTCTAGGTTTATGCAGCATTGCCTTTCCTCCGGGATAAAAATGCCTAGCTGGCGACTCTATTCATCTCCAGTGAGTTCACGGCTGTGTGTTCTCATTGTCCCTCTCGCCGACCGTTCGCGTCTGTACCTTTATCTGGGCCTATTCCCATTTATCGGGAGCGACAATAGTATTTACTAAGGGCGAATGAGGGAAGGAATTCAACGAAGCTTCGCCGGTTCATCCCCACCAGACAGCTACAAGTCCCCCAGTAGGGCAAATCCATCTTCATAAATACTTCGAGTCACATCTCCCCTGGAATTTATATCCATCTCTTTTATCCTCAGACGGATAGTCGGGAATTTATTCTTTCGATAGGAGTACGACGAACGAAGACGGGAGGTTATGGATACCTTACTATCGAACGAAGACGAGAGGTTATGGATACCTTACTATCGAACGAAGACGAGAGGTTATGGATACCTTACTATCGAACGAAGACGGGAGGTTTATGAATACTATGTTATCAAACGAGACGGGAACGAGTTCCCCATATTCTTCACTATATGATCCAACAAGACGAGTTCCTCATATTCTTCAGCAACAAATCGAGATTTATTTTCTCTGGCCAGCAGTTGATATACGAAGATATCCAAATGCTTCAATCTGCATGATGCATACATACATCATTTACATCATACCATAACATATATATCCATAAGTACATAATATGTTACTTAAGTGCATCATACTATGCATGCATACATAATGCATAAACTAATATTTCCCTTGCAGGATGGTTATATGCAGGTAAAACAATATCAAGAACATACAACGGGTCAGAAATGATCCATACACTACTCCAGATGTCCTCGAATAGCAGGCAAACGGTCCGTAAAAAAGATCCATTCCCTGGTTCAAGACATCTTTCAGAAGAACAAATCCTGATGTTCTTTTGACCCTTAAGAGCAAATCTTGACGCTCTTTTGGCCCCTTGTTCAAGACTTTTTCAGAAGAACAAATCCTGACGTTCTTTTGACCCTTAAGAGCAAATCCTGACGCTCTTTTGGCCCCTTGTTCAAGACTTTTTCAGAAGAACAAATCCTGACGTTCTTTTGACCCTTAAGAGCAAATCCTGACGCTCTTTTGGCCCCTTGTTCAAGACTTTTTCAGAAGAGCAAATCCTGACGTTCTTTTGACCCTTAAGAGCAAATCCTGACGCTCTTTTGGCCCCTTGTTCAAGACTTTTTCAGAAGAACAAATCCTGACGTTCTTTTGATCCTTAAGAGCAAATCCCGACGCTCTTTTGGCCCCTTGTTCAAGACTTTTTCAGAAGAAGAAATCCTGACGTTCTTTTGATCCTTAAGAGAAAATCCTGACGCTCTTTTGGCCCCTTGTTCAAGACATTTTTCAGAGGAACAAATCCTGACGTTCTTTTGACCCTTAAAAACAAATCCTGACGTTCTTTTGGCCCCTTGTTCAAGACTTTTTTAGAAGAACAAATCCTGACGTTCTTTTGACCCTTAAGAGCAAATCCTGACGCTCTTTTGGCCCCTTGTTCAAGACTTTTTCAGAAGAACAAATCTTGACGTTCTTTTGACCCTTAAGAGCAAATCCTGACGCTCTTTTGGCCCCTTGTTCAAGACTTTTTCAGAAGAGCAAATCCTGACGTTCTTTTGATCCTTAAGAGAAAATCCAGACGCTCTTTTGGCCCCTTGTTCAAGACTTTTTCAGAAGAACAAATCCTGACGTTCTTTTGACCCTTAAGAGCAAATCCTGACGCTCTTTTGGCCCCTTGTTCAAGACTTTTTCAGAAGAACAAATCCTGACGTTCTTTTGATCCTTAAGAGCAAATCCTGACGCTCTTTTGGCCCATTGTTCAAGACATTTTTCAGAGGAACAAATCATGACGTTCTTTTGACCCTTAAGAACAAATCCTGACGTTCTTTTGGCCCCTTGTTCAAGATTTTTTCAGAAGAACAAATCCTGACGTTCTTTTGGCCCCTTAAATAGCAGGAAAACGATCTATACCAAGATCCATTCCCTAGTTCAAGATATTTTTCAGAAGAACTAATCCTGACGTTCTTTTGGCCCTTGAATAGCAAGCAAACGGTCTATACAAAGATCCATTCCCTGGTTCAAGATATTTTTCAGAAGAACTAATCCTGACGTTCTTTTGGCCCTTGAATAGCAGGCAAACGGTCTGTACAAAGATCCATTCCCTGGTTCAAGATATTTTTCAGAAGAACTAATCCTGACGTTCTTTTGACCTTGGAGAGTAGGCAAACGGTCTGTACAAAGATCCATTCCCTAATCCAAGATACTTCCAAAAGTGATAATCATCACGAAGATTTATTTCTACTGGTCTATTCAACAATTCAAACTATGTTGCATAAACGATTCAGAGACAGCCTATACGAAGACCTAGTACTGATATCCAGTATCAACATAAAGACATCATCATATTCTGATACTTTAGATGGCATCTCTAAGCCCATCACCAGTTCTTCCTGATGGCATCTCTAAGCCCATCTCCAGTTCTTCCAAGTGGCATCTTCAAGCCCACTCAAGCATATACAGATAATCATCAGTATTACTCTATGCACTGGTGAGTGCAAATTTTTGGGCTTTCGTGTTCAATCCCCTTCAACCTTCCAGGTCACGAATGGCACATATACCAATCTAACCCCTCAGGTTTCAGAAAATTGAACAGGGGCAGCTGTTGCACCCCAAAATTTGCCCTCCAAAAGACAATACATTGTGTCCCAAGAGGTTCACAAGGTTCACAATTAGTTAGAAAGTTTGACAAATCCCTCAGACAATGCATCCTCCTAAGCAATGCATCCTAAACTAGGGTTTTGACTTTAATCAGGCTAAATGGACTTCCAAGACTTCAAGTGAGCTTCATAACAACTTATATACGTTTAAGAATCCCCATAACAAGTTTCAAGACTTTTCACAAAGGTTTGCTCAGTCAGATGATCAGATATGTCAAAATCAGTCAAAGCAGTTAAAAAGTCAAACTGAGGTCAACTGTGGTCAAACCAAAGTCAAAATTCATGATTTTTTTCCAACATCAAGTATATGAAGTAAAATTCATCATTTTATAAAGGGTTGATCATGATTCATCAAGGAGATTTCAGATCATCAAGAATCAGGAGTTTCTAAATTAGGGTTTTCACAAGAAAAGTCAACTGAACTTTGACCAGCCATAACTCTCACATGCTTCATCAAATATTTTCCATCCAAAGCTCATTTTGAATGAAATTGAATTCTCTACAACTTTGTGTCTCACAAGCCAAGCCCAAAAATGCTTCATTTGGAAGGTATGAGCTAAGACATTATAGGTCCTTTTGAAAGTCAACAAAAAGTCAACATCTTCCAAAGAGCATAACTTGAGAATGGTAAAAGATATGGATATGAGACCAAAGAGGTTTTTTAGAGGACTCTTTAAGCTTTCCAAAATGTCCAAGAACACCTTCATAGCCTTAAAATTGAGGGACTTATGTCCTTGCAAAGTTGGGAAAGTTTTGAGAGGTTTATGAAGCAAATGGGGTCTTAAAACCATAATTCACCAAATGGGCTTACTTTTTTATGATCCAAACACTTCCATGACATCATGCACGAATTAAAAATTATTTATTTATATTTTTATTCATTTTATTTTATTTATTATGATTTTTTACATTAAAAATCATTTTAAATCAAAATAAAATATAAAAGTGTGAATATTTGATTTGATTTTGGTTCTAGAAGGTCTTAATGATTATTTAAAAGTGATTGAAACTATATAAAACCAGTTCAGTTCATTTTCTTTTGCAGCAACTTTCATTTCTCCCCCCTTTGAAACAGTTTCTTTGCAAGCGTGGATCCCGTCGGGTACGGCGGACGATCTGGGTGCTAATACCTTCCCAGGTCGTAACCGACTCCCGAACCCAATCTCTTTGGTTCGTAGGACCTTTGTCCTTTCTTTTCTTTCTTCTGGTTTGTGCAGCATTGTCATTCCCGTTCCTTCGGGATAAAAATGCCTGGCTGGCGACTCTACCTTTTCTGCGCCACTTTCGCGTTTGTACCAGGATGGAAATCCAGGGAGCGACAGCTGGCGACTCTGCTGGGGACCGAACCCAGAATCTCTGGTTCCCTTGAGAGTCTCTCCTAGTGCTTGCATGTTTCTGTTTCTTTGGGTGTTGATTGTTTGTTGTTGCGTGTTTACTTTACTGTTATTTTATGTACAGTTTTATTTACATCTTTATTTACAGTTTTCAGTATATATTTTCTGCATCATATTATATACTGGACTGTCTGGACTGGATTTTTTGTTTGGTGGGCTTGGGTGATACTGTTTCTGAGAGATGAGCTTATTACCACGGCTCGAGTGCACCTTAGGACTTAGAGTGGTTCCACTTTGGCCTCATGAGATCTTGTCATGGGGGTAGTAGTGAGTTCCACGCCCAGATTTGCGACCGTCTTGGAAATGACTTGATTTGGGGATCTTCCTCTCTCATTTCGTAACCCTGACAGTTATGTGCAGCTGGGGACCGATCATTGAGAACCTTGTGGAAACATCTCTCTCTAGTGATGACAGTGGCAGACCACATTTTGTGGCAAACCCATTCGCATCCGAGGGCCCACCTGGGACTTACATAGGATGACCTTGTTTTCCCGGACTCAGCTGAGGCCTCCCTACGTAGTATATAATACCAAACCGATTCCCTGATCTGGTCATGAGCCATTTCTCGGAAATGGTGAAAGTATTATTGTTATTCGGCTTTGAGAGTCTGTGATGTTTGACCCGGAGCATACCAGTGAGATTGGGAGGGGTTTACAGGTTTGCAGGAACCCTTGGCCTCTACATACCCTCATTATCAGTGTGGTCCTTGTTGAGATTTGGTCCTTATGGTTCTGGTTTTCTTGGTCTTATGGTTCTGAGAATTTCTATCAGAGGGTTGTGGCTCAGATGATATTGGTTTTCAGTCATTCAGAGGGTCCTTATTTTCAGTGTCATGTATCCAGATGGTCCCAGATTGATCATATGCATGCATTGCATTTGCATTGCATCATACTTGCATTAACTGTTTGTGTTTCCATTTTTCAGGTTGTTGTTCACAGTTAGCACCCAGTTCTTGTAATTATAAGCTCGTCAGATGGCAGAAGTTAAGAGAATCACAAGGAAAAAGAATGTTCATTATACTTTTCTTCAACCAGAAGTCAAGAGTGTTCAGAAATTAGCAGGGCTGATGAATGACCAAGTCTTGGGGAATTTCAAAAAGAGGTATGGTTAGATATTGAAGTACATGGACAAACCTACTGCAGACCAGAAAGACGGCTTGCAAACTTTGCTTCAGTTTTATGATCCCTTGCTGCGGTGTTTTGTGTTTCCAGATTACATCTTGGCTCCTACCTTGGAGGAGATTTCCAGCATTTTGGGTGTTCCAGTCAGAGATACTTTGCCTTACTATGGGTCTGAGGTGGTTCTCAAGGAAGAAGACATAGCCAGAGTATGTCATTTACCAGTTGCTAAGTTTAAGAAAGCTTTGAAGGATGGTGAAGGCAGAGGACTCCCTTGGAATGTGCTTATACCAGAGGCTGAAGAGTATGCCAAAGAGGGTAAATGGGGAGATTTTGGTGTTGTGTTGGCTTTGATGGTGTATGGGTCTAGTCTTTTCCCGGGAGAAAAAGAGTTTGTGAGCTTGGAAGTGATCTCCATATTTTCTAAAGGCAATCCTGTGCCAACTTTGTTGGGAGATTTCTACTACAACGTTCACTACCGGAATGAAAAAGGCAGAGGTGGACCAATGGGCTGTTGTGCTTCATTATTTGCTGAGTGGTTTGCTAGGCAATTGCCAAAGTCAGGCTCTTTCAAGGAGATGAGAGATGAATGGAGGTGGTCCAGGAGGCTAATGGGACTAACTTCTGAGGATATAGCTCGGGGATATGACAGAGCTCTGCTGGGAAAAGAGTTGCTGGTCAGTTGTGGAAGATTTGCTGGAGTGCCTTTGCTAGGAAAAAAGGGTGTGATCAGCTATCATCCAACATTAGCCAGGAAGCAATTTGGTTATCCTCTGAGAGATCCACTAAATATGGAAGAATTTGCTGAGTCTTTGTATTTTCCTGTGGAGGGAAACAAGGAGTTAGTTATACAAGCATCTCAGGCTTGGGCTCACAGGGTGAGGAAAGGTAAGAAGGATTTTGGCAGAGTAGATCCCAAGATATATCTTCCTTTTGCTACATGGTTGCAGAAACGTGTAGAGGAGGTGCTCATGCCATTCTCAGTGGAAGCTCCATTATATCCTAAAGAAGTGCCATGCCAGAATATTGTCTCCCTTGAAGAGTATAAGAAACTGGAAGCTCAGCTGCACGAAGTCCGGGTAGAGAATGATGAAATGGTTAACTTGTACCATCTTGCCAACCGGGCTAAAAATGAAGCAGAGGGAAAGCTACAGAAGATGCAAGCCTCCTAGGAAGCTAAAGAGAAAGAGTTTGCTGGAAGGGAAGCTCATTTTCAGAGATTGGGTCTGATGGAATCTAAAAGAGAAGTGGAGCGCAAGAAGATTTTAAAGACTCTTAAAGAAGCTCGCCAATCCATTGTTTGGTTGCAAGGCCAAAGGGAACAGGAGCAGAAGAAGTATAAAGAAAAAGAAGAGTTTTTCGAGGTACAAATGTCCTTCAAGAAAGAAGAAGTGGAACAAGTCCACAACATACGAAGGGAAAAGACTCAACAGTTGGCACAAAGCCAGATGGCCTTGGAGGAGGCACTGAAGGAGATTGAAGAGCTCAAGCTGAGAGCAGGTGTGAAGAAGAGCAGGACAGAGACAGATGCTGAAGAATCTAGGTCTTTAGTTTAGATTTATTTTGTTGTTGTTCAGACTACCTACAGGCTTTTTGTAGGAGTCTTGCTCTATCTTTTGTCTTTTGTTCATGTATTAACTGGTAACCCTTCGGGGAATTTGTTTGTGCTCTAACTTTTGGCCAGCAGTGGGTTACCCATGTTATGCAGTGTTAATATGCAAATTACCATTTCTGAGTATGCAAAGCTTGTTTGTTTGTCTGATACTGCTAAGATCTGAACACTCTTCAAAGGAAAAGTTTGAAAATTAATACTCAGTGGTTATCTGGAGCAAATACCAGAACTGGGGCACACAAATGCCTAAACTTGGAAACATGAGTAGTTAAATTGCATGCATATAACGTGTTTGTTTGTTTTGCAGGTAGTTCTTCAGTTTCTAATGTTTATGTCCTTGCAGGCACTATAGCTCCCAGGAAGGTTCGAAAACAGCCGATTGTACACAGATATCCCACAAGAGTCAACAGAGAAAGATTGATGGATCAAATGCAGGCTGATTTAGATGACTTGAGATTGAGGATGGACAATTTCATGACCCTTATGGCAGGGATGGGTCAGAATCAGGAACGTCTGCGTGAGATGGTGGAAAATAGTCAAGCCAGGAACAATGGGGCTGTTGATGGAGGTAATCGCAACGGTGCTGGCGCCCGTCAAGTTGAAATCTTTGTGGCACAGCCAGGGGTCACCATTATCAATGATGGATTGAACAATGTATAGATGGATGGTCAAGACGAACAGTTTACTTTGCTGGACAAAGCGGAAGGCCAAGGGGCTGAAATGAACAGAAAGTTTGAAGAGATGGCTGAGCAGATCAGGGCCATTCAATCTCAGAGCTCTCTGGGGTTCGATATTACTGACTTGGGCTTGGTTCCAGGGGTTAGAATCCCTTACAAGTTCAAGGTTCCTACTTTCGAGAAGTACAATGGCACAGTGTGTCCAAAGACTCACCTTCAGTCCTTTGTAGGAAGAATTGCTGCCCATAATGACGACGAGAAGTTATGGATGTATTACTTCCAGGATAGCCTGGTTGGGGCCTCCTTGGAGTAGTATATGAAGTTGAGTAGGATTAACATTAAGAGCTGGAAGGACTTGGCAGAGACGTTCGTGAGGCAATACCAGTACAATTTGGACATGGCTCCAAATCGCACTCAACTGCAAACCATGTCTCAAAATGCTAAGGAGGGGTTTAAGGAGTATGCTCAAAGGTGGCGTCAGCTTGCTACCAGAGTGCAACCACCATTGCTGGAGAATGAGATGGCTGATATGTTCATGGGAACATTGCAAGGGGTGTTTATCGAAAGACTGACATCTTATTCAGCTACTAAGTTCAATGATATAGTAATAGCAGGCGAGAGGGTCGAAACTTTGCTAAAGATGGGGAAGATTTAGGACACCGGTGCGAGTAGCTCGAGCGGTGTAAGAAAAGTTGTGTATGGCCGAGGACGGGGCCGAGGATATAGAAGATCATATGAGCAAGTGGAAGTTGTCACTATCCCTTCCAGTCCTGTGCAGCAGGTGCAGAATCAACAACAACAACCACAACAGCAACAGCCACAACGTAATAATTATCAGCAAAGACCTTATCAACTGAGACAAGCTCGTTCGGCTAATAGGGTGCTTGAAGCAATTCCCATGACATACACTACACTACTGCAGAGGTTGTTAGACCTAAACTTGATACAACTGAGGACATTAGCACCACCTCCACCTAGAGAGATTCCAGTGGGGTACGATGCCAATGCTAGATGTGCATTCCATTCAGGGGCACCCGGGCACTCAACTGAGAAGTGAAGGGCGCTACAGCATAAAGTTCAAGATTTGATCGACTCAAAGGCGATTAATTTCGCACCACCGCCTAATGTTACTTCAAACCCTATTCCGAACCATGGAGGGGCTAGAATAAATGTTGTTGACGGAGGTGAGAAGTTAAGTTTGATTTTGAACGTGGAAGAAGTAAAGACTCCATTGCTGGTTGTGAAGGAAAGGCTGTTAAAAGGACAAGTGTTTTCGGGTGGTTCTGATTGTGAAAAGTGTTTGAGTTCAGTGAACGGCTTTGAAGACCTGAAAGTGGGGTTGCAGAATCTGATTGATGAGGGGTCGTTGCAGTTTGACAAGGTTGTTGATAAAGGTGATTGTGTGTCCACCATAACAATCTACTATGATCCAGCTGAAGTACCTGCCAGAAGGGAGCCTGTGACTATATATGCTCCAGAAGTCAGTCTTGTTCCCAGGCCTGTCCCTTATACTGATGATAAAGCTATCCCATGGCATTATGGTTCAGATGTGTATGTGGAAGGACAGAAGATCAAGAGTAAGTCAGTAACAATTGACCCGACTGTGGTGAACATCGGAGGAGTTGGTGGTTTTACAAGAAGTGGTCGTCTTTTTGCTCCTCCAATTCTTAGAGAAGATCCTGAAGCTGAGGCTGTGGCAAAGGCTAAAGGAAAGCAAATAGAGACCGAAGAAACGACAACTCGTGTTGCTGGACAAGGTACCTTTGAGAAAGAAGTGGAGGAATTTATGCGGATAATAAAGAAGAGTGACTACAAGGTAGTTGAGCAGTTGAACCAGACGCCGTCCAAAATATCGATTCTGTCTTTGCTGAAAATGTTGCAGATGGCATACGTTCCTCAGGAGATAACTGTTAATCAATTGGAGGTTGTAGTGGGCAGTGTGAATGCAAGCCACGGGCTGGGCTTCACAGATAGAGACCTTACTTCAGAAGGCCGTAATCACAACAAAGTACTGTATATTACTAAGGAGTGTAAGGGTGTTGTTTTGTCACATGTCCTGGTTGACACAGGCTCTTCTCTTAATGTACTTCTGAAGAAAGCCTTAATGAAGTTGAATGTCGATGGTATCGTCTTGCGACCCAGTGATTTGATAGTCAAATCCTTTGATGGGTCCAGAAGGTATGTGTTCGGAGAAGTTGAGTTACCTGTGAAAATAGGGTCTCAAGTATTCAAGAGTACGTTCTATGTCATGGATATTCTACCTGCATATAGTTGCTTGCTTGGACGTCCTTGGATTCATGCTGCAGGAGCAGTAACCTCCACTTTGCATCAAAAGCTGAAATACGTGGTGGATGGCCAAGTAATCACAGTGTGTGGGGAAGAAGATATCTTTGTGAGCCACCTATCAACTTTCAAATATGTGGAGATGGACGGAGAGATCCATGAAACATTGTGTCAGGCCTTCGAAGAGGTTAATGTCAGCATTTTGACTCCGGTAGAGAGGAACAATGAGAAAGAAGGTACCTCTATTCACTCCTACAAGCAGGCCAAAGAAATGGTTCAATCTGGAAGCGCCCAAGGTTGGGGCAAATTGCTGGAATTAGAGAAGAAAGATGACAAGTTTGGGCTTGGTTATCAGCCTGATGGGTCCAACTGGCCTCCAAGTGGTAAAGCTATTACTTTCACAAGCGCCGGGATGCTCGATCACAATCACATCTGTGCAACAAGCGAAGATGGAGACAGTGACTGCGACTGGGATAACTGGATTCACCCGTGTGCACCCGGAGAGGAGCTCAAGAACTGGTCTGCTGAGGACATCGTTCAAGTTACCTGGCAACCAAAGTAATTTACTTGTTTCCTTTTTTATCATGCTGCATTGTCAATCCTGCACTCTGCCCAAGGTGCACAGATCCATTTGTAGGGCCACCATGCTTTTAATGCATTTTTATTTTACCAAGAAATAAAGGACATTTTTTCAAGCAAATTGCGTTCTCTTTCTTTCGTTTTAAATTTTTCACAAAAAAGATAAAATGGCAATGTGTTTTTCTTTTGGTTGTGTATTTGCGTCTCTTTTGAAAAAAACAAATTCTGAAATAAGCACATCATCTGTGCAGTGTTGATCATCTAGATTCTAGTGATAACGTTCCTGCTCTGACCACGCATGACTTTGACAATCCAATCTACCAAGCTGATGAAGGGTTTGAGGAAGACTGTGAACTCCCCGAAGAATTGGCCAGGTTGTTGAAACAAGAGGAAAGGGTCATTTAGCCTCATCAAGAAGAGATAGAGATCATCAACATTGGGACAGAAGAGTCAAAGAAAGAGATAAAGATTGGGGCCAGTCTGCAGGCCGAGGTAAAGAAAGAATTGATTGGTATGCTACGAGAATATGTGGATATCTTTGCCTGGTCGTATCAAGATATGCCAGGGATGGATACAGACATTGTTGTGCATAAGCTACCATGGAGAGAAGACTGTCTTCCTGTGAAACAAAAGTTGAGAAGAACTCGTCCTGACATGGCGATGAAGATCAAGGAAGAGGTTCAAAAGCAGTGGGATGCCGGATTCCTTGCCGTAACTAGTTACCCACCTTGGGTAGCTAACATTGTGCCTGTACCAAAGAAAGACGGCAAAGTTCGGATGTGCGTTGATTATCGAGATCTAAATAGAGCAAGTCCAAAAGATGACTTTCCGTTACCTCACATTAATGCGCTGGTAGATAACACCGCTCAATTCTTGGTATTTTCCTTCATGGATGGCTTCTCCGGGTATAATCAGATCAAAATGGCACCGGAAGACATGGAGAAAACAACATTCATTACCCCGTGGGGTACATTCTGCTACAAGGTGATGCCTTTTGGTTTGAAGAACACCGGAGCAACGTATCAGCGGGCTATGGTCACATTGTTCCATGATATGATACATAAGGAGATTGAATGCTATGTGGACGACATGATTGCCAAGTCCCGAGACGAAGAAGAGCATCTGGTCAATCTCAAGAAGCTGTTTGATAGACTGATAAAGTATAAGCTAAGGTTGAACCCGAACAAGTGCACTTTCAAAGTGCGTTCCGGGAAATTTCTGGGTTTTATTGTTAGTCAGAAAGGAATCGAGGTGGATCCTGCAAAAGTAAAAGCAATACAAGATATGCCTGCACCAAAAACAGAAAAAGAAGTGCGAGGGTTTTTCGGGAGGTTGAACTACATTTCAAGGTTCATATCTCATCTAACTGCCACGTGCGAGCCAATATTCAAATTGCTAAGAAAAGAGCAAACGGTCAGGTGGAATGAGGACTGTCAGAGAGACTTTGAAAAGATAAAAGAATATTTGCAGACACCTCTGATTCTGATGCCTCCAGTTCCAGGACGACCGCTTATCATGTACTTGATTGTGCTAGAAGGGTCAATGGGGTGTGTTCTACGCCAAAATGACGGGTCTGGTCGAAAAGAGTAAGCTATTTATTACCTTAGCAAAAAGTTTACCGACTGTGAATCCCGCTACTCACTGCTCGAGAAAACTTGTTGCGCTTTGGTATGGGCTGCTCGCCGACTGAGACAGTATATGTTGACCCATACCACGCTGCTAATTTCCAAAATGGATCTTGTCAAGTATATCTTTGAGAAACCAGCGTTAACCGGAAGGGTTGCAAGGTGGCAAATGATCTTAACAGAGTATGACATACAGTATACTTCTCAGAAATCCATCAAAGGAAGTGTATTATCAAATTATCTTGCACAACAATCTCTTGAAGATGACTATCAGCCAATGAAGTTTGATTTCCCTGATGAGGACATCATGTACCTCAAAGCAAAAGATTACGAGGAACCACTTCCGGAGGAGGGGCCAGACCCTAAATCCAAATGGAAGTTGATGTTTGATGGGGAAGTCAATGTCAACGGACGTGAAGTTGGTGTTGTTCTTATAACTCCTGAAGGTGTTCACTTTCCCTTCGCTGCCAGAATTACTTTTGGCTGCACCAACAATGAAGCGGAATACGAGGCATGCATAATGGGAATAGAGGAGGCTATTAATCTTCGGATTAAGACCCTCGATATATTCGGAGATTCAGCCCTCGTCATTAATCAGATTACTGGCAAGTGGTATACACATCAAGAATACTTAATTCCTTATAGGGATATACTAGAAAACTGTTGACGTTCTTCACAATGGTTAAGCTTCAGTACATACCACGAGATGAGAATCAATTTTCCGATGCATTGGCTACTCTTTCTTCGTCCATTAAAGTCTTGTGTTGGAATTATGTGCCCAGGATTGACATTTCCAGGCTTGATGCACCAACTCATGCTTTCTCTGTAGACGCAGTGTCTGATGAGAAACCTTGGTATTTTGATATCAAGCTCTTCTTGGAAAAGCAAGAATACCCATCATGGGCATCATCCAACGACAAGAAGACCTTAAGGCGGCTCGCTGCTAGCTTCTTCTTAAATACAGACAGGGTTTTGTATAAGAGGAACTTTGAAATGGTTTTGCTCAGATGCGTGGATAGACACGAAGCAAGCCTGTTGATGCAGGAAGTCCACGAGGGATCTTTCGGTACTCATGCAGGAGGGCATGCTATGGCTAAGAAGTTGTTGAGATCGGGGTATTATTGGATGACAATGGATGCAGACTGTTGTTCATACGCCCGTAAGTGCCACAAGTGCCAGATTTATGCAGACAAGGTGCATGTTCCTCCTAGCCCGCTCAACGCCATGTCATCTCCTTGGCCCTTTTCTATGTGGGGCATTGACATGATCGAGAAAATAGAGCCTACTGCTTCAAATGGTCATCGTTTCATCTTGGTTGCGATCGATTACTTCACTAAGTGGGTTGAAGCAGCATCTTATGCCAATGTCACTCGTCAAGTGGTAGCCAAATTTTTGAAAAGGGACATTATTTGCAGATACGGAGTGCCCGAAAGAATCATTACTGACAATGGTTCGAATGTGAACAACAAGATGATGGCAGAGTTGTGTCGGGACTTTAAGATTCAACATCACAATTCTTCTCCTTACCGGCCAAAGATGAATGGTGCGGTAGAGGCGGCAAATAAGAACATTAAGAAGATTGTGCAGAAAATGGTTGTCACTTACAAAGATTGGCATGAGATGCTACCATTTGCGTTGCATGGGTACCAAACGTCAGTCAGGACGTCAACCGGGGCAACTCCCTTCTCATTGGTATATGGTATGGAGGCAGTCTTGCCTGTTGAGGTGGAAATTCCTTCATCGCGTGTGATGATGGATGTGAAGCTTGATGAGGCTGAGTGGGTACGTGCTCGATACAATCAGCTATGCTTAATTGAGGAAAAGAGATTAGCGGCTATCTATCATGGTCAGCTTTATCAAAGGAGAATAAAGCGAGCATTCGACCAACGAGTACGTACTCGGGAGTATCAAGTAGGAGAGCTTGTACTCAAGAGGATCATTCCTCCAGGTTCAGATCACAGGGGCAAGTAGACCCCAAACTACGAAGGACCATTCATAGTGAAGAAAGTTTTCTCAGGAGGAGCACTGATGCTCACCACTATGGATGGAGAAGATTTCCAATCGCCTGTTAACTCGGACGCAGTTAAAAAATACTTCGCATAAAAAGACCCACTGGACACAAAAACAGAATTAAAGTCCAGGCAAGAAAAGGGCATCCTGGCGAGCTAAAAGCAGAATAAAAAGCTCAGGCAAAATTTAGGGAAAATAAATAAAAAATGTACACCCGCTGAGTTGAAAAGCCACATCGGACAACTCAGGCAAAAAAGGGTATCCTGGTGGATTGAAAACCCGAAAGGGCGATCCACACAAAACAAGGGAATAAGCGAACAACTGCGATCCGAGTAATCTGAACCAAATCATCGTTTCGTATAGCTTGACAATATCAGAAGGATAGGAATCAGTCCCCTCATATTCTCAGAAAGCAAAGGCAATAATGGAGAGTTTTGAAGACATGCTGGTCATAGCAGGAAGGAAACTCATTGGGATGTCGTGTCCATTGCCATTAGGATAGTTTATTTTCTCAATTTTATGGTAGCTACCTCTTTCCAGGTGGTTGCTTCCTGATGTAAAAACTTTTCCTATTTAGGGGCCTTTCAATAAAAGAATATTCAGTCAAAAAGTTGTGTTATGTTTATCTTTTGTTTGCAAAAATGTCCTGAATTTTTGGCAAAAATAATAAGCATTGCATTTAAAACATGGTGATTTGTTTTCTAAAAACGAAGTTGACACTGCAGGGAAACATTTGAAATCCTCTTTGAGTGTCGGGTGACGATGGATGAACAGATCATACCATGCAAGTCCCCGGGGCACATATGTGTTTTCTGTTGTTGCAGGTTTTGCAGGATGGCGTCACATTCTCCCAAACAGAATTTTCCCCAGCTGAGTCAGGGCGGGTGAGATCCCCAAGCAGTTTATTTTCCCACAAGGGGAGTATGCTTAGCAGACAGTGGGAGGCCCATTCCCCACAGAATTTATAATTATCAAAACTTTTCTTCCCAAGCATGGGATAATTGAGGAAGCATCTCCCCAGCCGTATTAGAAGATCGTCATTCCCTGCAGAGTTTCATGATTGGGATACAACCGTAATTGAAATATTCCCCAGCACTCGTCTTTGTTTGATTTTACTCGTCTGCATTCCCAACACTCGTCTATGTTCATAATTGTTTGCTGCTCGTCTGCATTTCTCAACACTCGTCTGTGTTCCCACTTTGTTACTGCTCATTTGCCTTCCCCAGCAGTTACCCATGGCTGTAATTGTTGTTGCTCGTCTGCACTTCCTAACACTCGTCTGTGTTTGATATTTGTTGTTGCTCGTCTGCACTTCCCAACACTCGTCTGTGTTTGATATTTGTTGTTGCTCGTCTGCAATTACCAACACTCATATGTGTTTGATATTTATTTGTTGCTCGTCTGCATTCCCCAGCACTCGTCTGTGTTTGTTATCTGTTTGAGGCTCGTCTGCATTATTTGGATACTCGTCTGTATCATCCCTCACACTCGTCTGTGGTAGCTTATATCCATATGTGTTGATTTGATAATTACCCTGGTACTCATCTGTATTGCTACTCCAAATGCTCGTCTGTGTTTGAGTTTCTGGTATTCGTCTGTACCAATGACTGATATTCGGCTGTATCATTGCCTGAAGCGCTCGTCTATGTTTCTTAGATCATCGTCTGATATTCGTTTGTATCATTGACTTATGGAACTCGTATGTGTTTCTCTTGATGATCATCCAATACTCGTCTGTGTTGAAGAGGTTTGAAGTCCTGACGGTGGGATTAAACGTCAAAATGGTTACCAGTCCTGGCATAACAGGTTTATCCGAAGGAGATTCGTCTGTCTCAAGTCATATGTTTTGCAAATTATATGAGGGCTCGTATGTCCATTCCTGGCGTGACGGGCTTATTTGAAGAGGGCTCGTATGTCCAGTTCCTAGTGTAACAGGATTGTTTGAAGAAGACTCGTCTGTCAAAGTATCCTTATCCAAAATAACAGTTTCAACTTGGAAGGAGCTCGTCTGCTTTGTCTCCGCTTCAGTCACCAAAGCTTCATTTGGTTGGGTTTATTTCCCAGTGCTTGCATTCTCTAGCAGAGTACAAATTTCAGGTTTTCATGGTATTCAACCACAGTTCATCTTGAACGGTCGATAGCCCGTGCTACCGTCCTTTTCAGATTAACAGCTGCTTGAATAGGGGCAGCTGTAACACCCCAAATTTGCCCTCTTCTTTTTAAGCATCATCACCATATCATGTTCATCATAAGCATACCATATCCTTGGCATCTTTGCATGGAAAGATGAGGCATAACATTCTCATGACCTAGCATTAGGCATATGATCATCTGTGGAGGGATTTGAGGCATATCAAGCTATAACAAAAGGCCTAATGGATTTGTCAAAGTCCTATGAGAAGTCTACATGACATTCACAAGTTCAAGATCAGTCATAAAAGCCCAAGAGGTTGGGAGATCATCAGGGAATTCAAGATAGGGCAAGCTCCTACACAATGATCCCAAATTAGGGTTTTACTTTCAAGCATGAAAACTTTGTGACTTTGGCCATTTCATCTGGGCAAAGTCTCTCATATGACAAGAGGATCCTAGAGATGAAGTTTGATGAGAAAATTCCTTTGGGAAGTCAGTTATTTCATCAGAAGTTCAAAAATGCAACTTTTCTCCTGTATGAGGAAATCCGGATTAGGGTTTTGGGCCAGATACTCATATCTTCTGAATTTTGACCATTTCTTGAGGGCAAAGGCTTTTATTTGGTCTGCATGGCTTATGTATGAAGTTTGAGGCAAAGATTCACCGAAGAAGTCAAGGCTTGGTTCAGTTGCTTGAAGGTGAAGCAAGAAAGTCAACTGTGCAGTCAGAAAAGTCAACATGAAGATTTCAGAGTTTTTAGTCAGGATTATCATTTTTGAGGTCATATCATGTCAAGGAGTAATTCAGTTGAGCTTAAATGTCAAAAATCGGGAGTATGCCAAAAGTTACTAAATTTGGAAGTTTCCATTTTTGGAAATTATTTTTGTCCTGAAACTTCAAGCCATTATTTCATGTGCGAAAAAGCTCCGAATGATTTTCCGGTAAACACGAAAGTTGTAGAGCACGATTTTCCCTTTCAGAAAAGTCGTAGAACACTTTCGTAGCATTTTTAGAACTCAAGTTATGATTTTTTGAAGTTTGGAGCATTTTTAGGGTTTTTGTGGACACGTGTCATTTGGTCATTGGTTTATTATTTTAAATAAGGTTATGTGTGGCATGCCATGAGTATTTTGTTCACATTTATTTTAGTGAGCCCATTGTATTATTTGTGTGACCAAATATATAAATAATCCAAAAATAGTAATGCTTGGTGTTGGTGTACGAAAAAGTGGAAAATCAGCATTTGTTGGGACCAGCCATTCCATGCTTGCCACATGCCCATTGTGTGTTGGCCTTGAGGTCACGATTTCCTTCACCCTCACACACTCACGCGGACGCCACAAATGGAAAGGAAAGAAGGAATTCATGTGACCAAGTAGCATGCATCCCATGCACTACACCTAATCAGCTAATCATAACCCTTCTCTCATTCTCATCATCCAATGATCATCCACAAGTATACACGCACTACCATAACATTCTACATCATCATGCACATGATTGTTTTTAAATTTGAAAACTGAAAAAAGAGAGCCAAGGGAGTCACGCAGGCCTCATGGTTGTGATAGGTATCAATTTTGTTCATTCTTCACAACAAACATCACGCTGCATCCTTACTATAAAATAAGCTAGGGCAAAAGAGAGTGACATTTGTTTTCACACTACACAGCAAGATCACACGCCTCTCTCTCTTTTTCATTTGAGCTCCAAACTGCATATCACAACAAAAGCATTTTCCAGATCTGTTTCCTTGCTCTCTCATCTCATTCTTCATCTTCAACACCTTTGCATCCTTACATCCATCTTCTCATCACATATATAAGGAACTTTTTGAGCTTCGGGCAAGGAAAAGAGTTCAATCACTCTTTCTGTTTTTGATCATTCTTCCATCTGCAAGCCTTTATTTGGCTCAGGCAAGGAAAATGAGTTCATAAGGAAGCTTGGTGGATCTCTGGATTTCTGAAGATCTCAAGAAAATCTCAAGTGCTGGTTTGAATATTCACTCTTCTTCATTTCGGATTTGATGTGTTTTCATTTGTTTTAACTTGCTAAGGTTAGATTTAAGATGACTGAAGTGTTTGAGTTCTTTGATTGAGCTTAAATTTGAGGTTTACAATTTTTATGTTGAATGTTATAATGTTTGATCTGCTTTGGTTATGGCTTGTTTTTAAAATATGATAGCATCTTCATGATCCTTGTATGTTGGACTCCATTTTTGGCTTTTATACCTTTGAGTTTCATGGAAAGATGGAGGAGTTATGATGCTCTGAGTTTGGATGTTTGAGGCTTCATTTTGCCCTGTTTTCGTTTTTCTGAAGTTGTTTCATGAAGGGAGGTTGAAGATGATGAGGTGTGGCTTTGTGATTGGCTGTGGTGTTTTTTTGTCTTCTTATGACTTAACCTAGCGTGACCAATTAATCTTGTGTTCACATAATTTTTTTTTATTTCATTGTTAAATAAATAAGTCACATGTAAATAATAATAATATTAATCCTGATTATTAATGGTTAATGGTTTTTTCGTGTGGGCCTTGCCCAGAGTTGCTAATTGCACCTCCATGTTGGGCCCAATTTTGTAATGAACTGATTTCGTTTGTTGAGTGCACCCCCTGGCCTGGTTGCTTTTATTTTATTTCTTTTTATTTTCATTTTATTTCTAGTTTGATTTTTAATTTTTAAAAATAGAAATAGGTCTTCAAAAATTATAAAAAAATTCAGGAATGATTCTTTTAGTTTTCTCTAATTTTTGGCATTTTTTCATTTATTTTTAATTGCCACGTAGAAATTAATTGTTTCTTTTAATTAATTGTTTTTTATTTCATTTTGAAGCATGCTTCCTTGTTCATTTTCTATCTTGGTCATTATTTTGAATTTTGAGGTGATTCTTTTTGCTCTGGATTCATGATGAGATGTAGTTTATTGGTGATTTTTGTTCTGATTTTTAGAAGTTTGCTTAATTAATTTTGGTCTCTAACTTGTGCATGAAGCCTTCTAACCCTAATCCATGTTTGAACCCTCATTTGAATGGCTAAACTTCTGATTTTGATTCCCTCCTTTTGGCATGTTGATATTGTATGATTGAAGATCATTTGTGCAAGTTTGTGGAATTTTTGGATGCATATTTGAATTGATTTGATTTTGTGTTCTTTACTTGTTCCCTTTTGCTTCCTTTGGGTCATATGGTCACTCCTTAGGTTAGAAGGGCACTTGTGCCAACTTCTTTAGCTTGTTTAGAGCCTTTTTAAGATATTGGTGCCCCTCTGGACTTGAGTTTGTGTTTGTACCTTGGGAAATTTTGTGATTGTTTGCTTTTGAAATTCATTCACTCTTATGTATGCTCACTTCACTTCTTTTGTTTCTTTACTTCTCATGATGTAACCACTTGACTTTGTGTGCTTCTTCTCTTCATCTTACATGATCCTTAGGCACTTTTCTAACATGTTAGGGTTCTGGTCTTGCATTTTGTGATATTGCTTTGTCTATTTTGCTTTGCATCTTCTCATGTTTACCTTGTTTTGTCATAGTGATTCATATTGCTTCATGTTGAGTTGTGTGGTTCTTATCTCATTCTTATGCTTTGAGTTTGCATTTGGCATTTGTGTTTATGACTTCACTTCTGATTATGTGTCTTTGGTTTAACATTATGTTCTTTTGTCTTGGATTTATTCTTGTGTCACTAACCATTTCAGGGGCTTTGGTAAGTGAGAGGTGTGGAGGTGATTCCCACATCTCCAAGTCTTATCTCTTATCTTTTCTTCATTAATACTATTCTTGGGGCTTAGGCCTTCCTCCCTCCCTCCTCTATTCTTCATTCTTCTCTTTCTCTTCTTCTTTCTTTCTTCTTTAGGATAGTTAACCTCACTAACCTAGGATTACCTTTGCATGATAACTTTAGGGTTCATTAGTCCCCCATTAGACTTTTACCTTTGTGATCTTTTTGTTTCTCTTCTCTTCTCATATCAAGACCCTAGAGAAGACACTTAATAAGGATTGAAGGGATATCTTGAGCAATAGCCTTATTCCATGAGACACTTGTAGTCTTCCCATCTTGGGATAGTACAAGCTTGTCTTGTGATGCACAAGTCTGATCAGGATACCATCTTCACCAAGAAAATCATAAAAAAGACTTCTTCATTAAAAATACAAAAAATACTTAATAAGTTTAATGATTTAGTGAGCTTAAGCCCTAGTCTCTAGATTTAAGTTTTGGGGATCTTCTCCTTACTTGAGTGTGCTTGTTCTATTATTCCATCTTGGAATGTAGTAGCAAGTACACATTCCATGGAAAAGAGCTTGAGTTCACTTCCTTGTGACACACTCATAAAAGCCTCTAAAAAACACAAACAAACAATACGCGTCTTTCCTTCGGGACTTCTTTTCTCATCTCCTTCGCTCCGTTCGCGAACTTGCTCCTACTTGTCATTTTGCAAGACGGTTATGCACTCGTCATCCGAGCCTGCAACACCTGAGCATTGACATAGGCAGTTCAAGCCTTAATTCACAAGCAATCTTTTCCACCCCTAGTTAGGGGAACTACGGCGACTCTGATCCTCATTGTCCATATGAGGTACGTAGGCAGCGGGGTAGGGCCCGTTCGAGCACAATCTTTATTTTCCCTACATTTTTTCATCTTTCATTTCTTTTTCAGTTCCCTTTTCTTTTCTTTTATCCAGTTCAGTTCATTTTCTTTTGCAGCAACTTTCATTTCTTCCCCCTTTGAAACAGTTTTTTTGCAAGCGTGGATCCCGTCGGGTACGGCGGACGATCTGGGTGCTAATACCTTCCCAGGTCGTAACCGACTCCCGAACCCAGTCTCTTTGGTTCGCAGGACCTTTGTCCTTTCTTTTCTTTCTTCCGGTTTTTGCAGCATTGCCATTCCCGTTCCTTTGGGATAAAAATGCCTGGCTGGCAACTCTACCTTTTCCGCGCCACTTTTGCGTTTGTACCAGGATGGAAATCCAGGGAGCGACATGTAGCATTCAATTTCTTTGTGGATCATATCGTGGAATAACGTTATCATAGCCCGTTGATAAGTCGCACCAGCATTCTTCAGTCCAAATGGCATTACCTTGTAACAAAATGTGCCCCAAGGTGTGATGAAGGTTGTCTTCTTCATGTCTTCGGGTGACATTTTGATCTGATTATACCCAGAAAATCCGTCCATGAAAGAAAACACCGAGAACTGAGTTGTGTTGTCGACCAATACATCAATGTGAGGTAATGGGAAATCATCCTTCGGGCTAGCTCTGTTTAGATCCCGGTAATTCACACATATACGTACTTTGTCATCTTTCTTAGGCACTGGTACAATGTTAGCGACCCAAGGCGGGTAACTAGTTACAGCAAGGAAACCGGCATCCCACTATTTTTGTACTTCTTCCTTAATCTTCATGGCCATATCTGGACGAGTACGGCGTAGCTTCTGCTTCACTGGAGGACAATCTTCTTTTAATGGCAGCTTGTGCATAACAATATCCGTATCTAGACCTGGCATGTCTTGATAGGATCAAGAAAAGACGTCAACGTACTCTCAAAGCATGCTGATAAGCTGTTCTTTTACTGAAGCTTGCAGACTGGCCCCAATCTTCACTTCTTTCAAATCCTCTTCGGTACCAAGATTAACTGTTTCAACCTCCTCCTCATGAGGAGTAATCACTTTCTCTTCTTGCCTCAACAACCTGTCTAACTCTTCAGGTAACTCATAGTCTTCTTCAACCCCTTCATCAGCTTGATTAATTGGATTGTCGAAGTCATACAAGGTCATAGCAGTGCTGTTGTCGGTGCAATCTGGAGGATAATCAATGCAAGGGTCGAGATTTGTTCGTTTTAGTGATCAATTTTAATCTTGTTTAGAAAAAGTGTAAAATGAAGTTATTATTTTGAAAACATTGCCATTTTATTGTTTTGTACAAAAGTAAAAAATGAAAAGACAGTGAACGAAAGAGAGAATTGTTTGCTAAAGATGTCTGATATTCGTTGATACTCCATTTACACAAAATTACAAATATGGCCCTATTACAAAATAAGTCCTGACACCTTGGGAAAGATGCAGGACTTGATGCATGCTGAAAAAAGCAGGAAATAATAATTACTCTACGGGAGTAACCCTTATAATTTCCTGGGAAGACCAGTTAAGGACTTGGTGACCCAGGATCCTTGGACGTATCCAGCTCTCTAGGTTGAGGTCGCTTTCCACCTCATCTTCCATGTAATTGACAGTATCTGGGGTGAGCATCCCCCCACTGATGAACTTGGGCTCTTTAGCAGCCTCTGCTTGATCTTCTCGGAATGGTTTGTTACCCAAACCAAATCTGTCCTCCTTCTTCTCCATCGGTAGCAGCTTGCCCCAGCCTTGGGCATTTCCATCTTCAACAACCTTTCGGGCTTGCTGATAGGAGACAATTGAAGTACCCATCCTATCCTCCTGGGATGCAGCAAATACTTCAGTCGTCGCCTCATTGACGTTCAGTGCTTCGAACCCTTGGCTCATGGTTTCATGAATTCCACCATCCATCTCAATGTATTTATATGTAGCCAGATGGCTAACAAAGATATCCTCTTCACAATAGATGGTGATAATATGTCCTTCCCACTCATATTTCAATTTCTGGTGAAGGGTCGACCTAACTGCGCCAGCGGCGTGAATCCATGGTCGACCCAACAAACAGCTGTAGGCCGACTTAATGTCCATCACATAGAAAGTAATCTGAAAGACCTGCGGACCAATTATCACAGGTATCTCCACCTCTCCAAGAACACACCTCTTGGAGCCATCAAAAGCCCTGACCACCAGATTTCTTGGTCGGAGAGCTATTCCATCATATTCGAGCTTGACAAGAGCCTTCTTTGGAAAGACATTAAGTGAAGACCCAGTGTCAACAAGAACATGAGAGAGCATAGCCCCTTTACACTCCAAAGTGATGTGTAAAGCTTTGTTATGGGGACTTCCTTCCGTTGTCAAGTCAGCTTTGGTGAAACCTAGCCCATGGCTAGTATTAACATTAGACACCATTGTCTCAAGCTGATTCACTGTGATCTCCTCCGGCACGTAGGCAGCGTGCAAGACTTTAAGTAGTGCATCCCGATGAGCTTTGGAACACAACAGCAGGGATAAGATGGAGATCTTGGAAGGGGTCTGGTGGAGCTGATCCATAACCTTGTAGTCACTTCTTTTGATTATCCTCATAAATTCATCCACATCCTGATTAAAGGATGATTTATGGGCCTCTTTTGGTGCAGGTTCTTAAGGTGCCACACTTTTTCCTTTGACTTTGGCAGCAGCCTCTTCCTCAGTACTAGTTCTTGGAGCTTGTGACGCGAAGAGGCGTCCGCTTCAGGTGAAGCCTCCACCTCCCCCGACATTATCCACTTGTGGAGTGTGAACCGAAGAATCAAGAAGGACTCTTTCTCTGTTGCAGTAAAGGTCTGAACCATAGTGCCATGGTACAGCGTTGTCTTTATCATATGGAATTGGCCCTAGCACCATGATGGTGACTGGATTAACTGCAGCAGAGGTGGGAACCATTATTGTTTGTGGATCATAAAAGATGGTGACAGGATTTCTAGTGGATGTTGATGGTGATTGATTGAAGCTTGGTTGTTGCTGAAATTGTTGTTGAGATTGTTGTTGATAATTGTTGGAAACAGGGACCATTGCAGGGTCATAATAGATGGTGACTGTGGAGACGTCGTTGTTGGTGGTTGTTGTAGTTGTAGAAGTAGATGCAATGGAACTGTTGTTTGTTGAAGTGATGGAAGAGGTGGTTGTTGATTTTGTAGACGAGTCTGTAGGAACAATTGTCTTTGCAGTTGTAGGAGAAATACTTGTTGTTGAAAAAGGAGTTGTTGGTGTTGTAGAAGTTGTTGTTGTTATTTGCAGGATACCCTCTTTGATCAAGCCATTGATGCCATTCCTCAAGCTTGCATATCCGTTCATGTAAACCTTACAAGATTCACAAAAAGCCTCACAACCTGGAAACACCTGGCATTTTAAAAGCTGAGCTTTAACCTCTGCCAGAGGTGTCTGAATACTTGCAATATCTTCAATTAAATTCATGGGTGAGCCCTCCTCTATTGCATTTATCCTTGGCCCACCATGGCTGGGCATAGGATTCTTCGTGACATTAGGAGGTGGTGCAAAATTTAGGGCTTTTGAATCTACTAGATCCTGGACCTTCATGTGCAAAGCCCTGCACTTTTTCGTGGTGTGACCAGGTGCATTAGAATTAAAAGCACACCTGGCGTTGATGTCGTAATTTCTCGGAAGGTTCTGAGGATTTGGTGGAGCTAATGTCCTTAGCTCGACAAGATTAAGCTTTAAGAGTTGTGGCAATAAGGTTGCATACAGAATTGGTATAGGATCAATCACCCTGTTAACTTGAGATGGCCTTTGCTGGAAAGGGCGTTGTTGTTGGTTGTTGTTGTTGTTGTATGATCTCTGTTGAGGAAACTATGGCTGTTGAGGAAAGTGATGTGGTTTGTGAGTGTATTGAGGAGGTGGAGTAGGAATAGTGACGGCGGCAACTGATCTTGGAAGATACTGGGGTCTTCCTCTTCCCATGTGTAGAGAATTTGCCTCACCAGATCTGCGGGGCCCTGCAAATGGCTTCCTTGCATTGCTTGAACTGGCACCGTTGTCAGAAATCTTTCCCATTTTCAATAAGCTCTCAATTCTTTCCCCATCTATAACCACGTCTGCAAAGTTGGTGGAAGAAAATGAAGCCAACCTGTCAATATAAGTCCCCTGGAGGGTGTTCATGAATATATCTGCCATTTCCCTTTCTCGGGAAGACTGTGACATTCCCATCAGAAGGGTTCTGTTTGGAGACATGTCCAAATTATATTGATATTGACGAATGAAGGCTTCGGCCAAGTCTTTCCAATTCCTAACTGTGGCCCTGGTCAAGTGAGAGTACCATTCCCGGGATGCCCCTGTCAAGCTATCCTCAAAGTAAAACATCCACAGTTTCTCATCCATGGTGTAGGCTTTCAATCTCCCCAGGAAAGACTGAAGATGGGTACGTGGGCAGGATGTGCCATTGTATCTTTCAAAACAGGGAGGTTTGAACTTGTGAGGAATTCTAACCCCCTTCGCTAATCCCATATCCATGACATCAAAACCCAGAGAGTTTTGGGATTCAAGAGACCTTATCTTTTCTGCTATCTCATCCAACCGACAATCGTAGACTTCGTCTCCATCCCCAACCACAGTAAATTTCTCTTCCTGAGGGTCCTCCCTCCAGTGTTGCCTTGGGTTTTTCTTATAGCATTGATTTCTGGATTCAGATGAGGTCCAAACTCTGGGGGATCAGTATGAGGCTGTACGTGATCGTTGTTGCTAGTACCCCCTGTGCCTGGGGGGTTTTCCTCGGGAGTTTGCCGCTCGACTAACTCTCTTAGTCTCTCCTGGTTCTGAGCCAAACTAGTCATCACTGCCATAAATTGATTCATTTGGGCCCTCATCTCAGTCCTCTCATTGGCCATTTGGGTCCTCACATTAGTCAAGTCCTGTTGAACCTGATCCATTTGTAATCCCGGAAGGTTGTTTCTTGTCGGATACCGGTGCACTCTATTGACGGGGAACACTCTTCTACGAGCAATGTTTCCTGAAATCACAACAAAGTGAGAAACAACAAAAACAAAAACCTACAAAACAAAGAAATGATGTTAGTATGCAATGCAGGAAGCATATTTGTCTTCCAAGGGTATCCGGTTTGGTTCTTTGGTTTTGACCTTCCAGACCTCGAGGTAATGATAATATTGTAGTGAGATAAAGCCCACGAAATAATACGAACCATATATTACAAAAATGTGAAGATACATAGTTTGATTACAACAAAATCCCCATGATGGGTCAAAATACAATAACAAAAATACAATCAAAATGAAGTACAAATACAAGGAAATCAAACATCCAATCCAAAGTCATCCTCCCTGACCTCCTTCAGGAAAGCCTCAGTCACTGGGCCAACTAGGTGCTCTGTGATGGTCCTGATAAGAAGGTTCCTGGTGGCAATGGCACTGGTCAACTTTTTATGCTTATCCTGATCCTTTGACCTCTTCAACCCCGCCCGGGGTTTCAACTCAGAGATCTCCTTTTGTGCTGCTAACAAGGCTACCTGATTCTTCTTCTCACTAGCCTCTAGCTGCTCTATCCTAGCATGGGTTCTCTGATCTTCCTGTGCATAAGCCTCAGTGATCCTGATCCACCTAGCCTGACTCTCCTCTAAGTAATGCTCAGCTCTGGCCTTCTGAGTCTTAGCTTCCTTGTAGGCCTTCTTCAACACTAACTCTCCTGCTCTAGCCTTTCTGATGTAGTCATTTGTCTTCTCAACCTTGGTCAAGTGCTCAATCCGGAGTTTCTCTAACCTTTCATTATCCAGACGGCTGTCATTCCTCTCCCAGAGGGTCTTCTTCAAAGCTTCAGAGAGCTGAGTATTCCTTTCATTCAATTTGTCAAACTCCTCTAAACTGACAGTAGCTGCAGGCTCCACTGCTGATGGTCCAGGTACATCCTGTAAGGTGAATGGCATACGGGTGATATGTCCCCTGACACGAGACCAATCAAGATATTGAGTTGAAGCTATATTGTTGCACCTGCCAAGAATAGTTGTCCCCTTAGTCTGAATATTGTCCCAAGCCCAGGCAGCTTGTCTGACAATGGCAAGGTTGTGCTGAATGTCACAATAGAGGGTTTCTGTCAAGTCTTGCTCTCTTGGGGGATGTACCAAGGCATACCCTAATTGCCTTTTGAAAAGCAAATGATTGTAGTTGATGCAACCCTTCACTCCAATCAAGGGTACATTGGGATACTGCCCACAGCTAGTGATGATATCTCTGCCCTTGGTGCTCTGAGTACACCATCTGATGTCTTCTGATGTAAGGGCAATCATTCTCTTAGCCAAGTTCCTTGGATGATGAGGATTCAAGAAAGTTTCTGACTTCGGCAAGTTCCTTAACAACCAACAGTAGAAAAGGGGTGCACAGCATCTGACCAATCTTCCCCTTTGCTTCTCATTCCTTTGATGCACCGAGTAGTAAAAGTCTCCAAGCAAGGTAGGGACTGGATTCCTCAACAGGAAAAGGTAAATAGCACTCTTGCTTACAAACTTTGGCTCGTCTGCAAACAAGATGACTCCATATATGCTGAGGGCTAGAAGAGCACAAACAATGCCCCACTTCCCTGCTGCAGCATGCAGGGTGGCCTGAGTAACCAAGAAGTCCAAGTGAAGGCCTGGGATTCCAGCATTAGTGGTCATGCTCTGGTCAATGAGGGTGGACTCCAAGTGCAAAGCCTTAGCTACATCTTCATTCTTGGGAGCAACCATCTCAGGGTTGAAGGGAATCCCTCTCCTGATGGGGACACCTAACAACATAGAGAACTCTTCCATCAAAGGTCCCAACTGAAAATTTGGAAAAGTGAAACATCTGAGAGGAGGGTCATAGAACTGAAGACAGGTGTGGATCATGCTTCTCTGGGATGCATCCAAGTCCATGATCATGTCCGTAATGCCACCATAATGTTCCCTGAATAAAGGGACATGATCAGGAGTGATGAGAGCCTGCATCTGCCTGATGCCTGTCAAAGTGGGCTCAAAGAAGTGATAAGTGATGTTGCTCTTCCTGGATGTGTCCATGCTGACAATGGATGCTGATGAAGAAGACTGAGGATAACTGTTGATAAAGGCAACTGAAGAAGATGCTGAAGAAGAGTCTCTGATGAAGATAGCTGGTGAAGGTAGCTGATGCAGGTAACTGAAGGAATTTGAGCAGTAGAACAGGTCAAAACCAAACCAAAGATAAAATGTGGATACTCTGTAAAACAAATAGACAAATGTTAAATGATGCAGAATGATGTATGCAGAATGATATGCAAAGGGTTTGTGATCAAGTGTTGGATCTGTTATCTGCCTTGATAGGGTCCATGTGTGTTCATAAGTCCGGATGAAGGCTTGGAAAACCAGTAACCAGGTGGGGGACTCAAATAAAGAGTCACAAGTCCAGGGTTTCACAAGAACAGTCTAAAATGATACAACCTTAAAACAATATTAGTAACAAGGGTATGATGAGGCCAAGGGTTCCTGCAAACCTGTAAACATCCCAACCCCCTCACATGTATTGTTCTAGAACAAAGATCCTCAGACTTGGATCAGTTATGAGAAGTGTAAACACTTCTAACCCGGAGGTATAGTGTTTACAATAACCATAAAGGATCCTCCTCTAATTCACCTCAGATGCTGAAGGTCATAAAATGGTCATCCAGACTTAGCAGGCTTCCCAAATAGCCCTAGTACTACAGGAAATCCGTAGCACAGAGTTCTCAAGAAGAAACCCATGTCTGAACCGTGTTTCATATTCCCGCACCAGACCGAAATGGAATGGGAAAGAATATGAAGCCACTCTATCCTATGTGTCACTCAGGTCCCCGGTGTGGAACCTTACTCATTCAAACACTCCCACCAAAGGAAACAAACAGATCCAGCACAGATGATATGATGATAACAGTATGAAATGCATATAAACAGTAAATGAAAGCAATAAATAAAGATGTACAGAAAGCAATAAATAAAGCAATAAACAATAAGCACATGTAGCACATAACACCCCCGTAAACACAAATCAAACAAGCGCTAGGAGAAACCCACATAAAAAGAACCAGAAGCCCTGGTTGCAAGATAAGGTCCCCAGCAGAGTCGCCAAGTTGTCGCTCCCGGAGATTTGCATCTCGGTACAAGCGTGAACGGTCGGTGAAAAGAGAAATGAAATGAAGGTGAATAGAGTCGCCAGATAGGCATTTTTATCCCGAAGGAAAGGTAATGCTGAATAAACTTAGAAAAAAATGGATAAGACGGTTGTGAACCAGAGAAACTGAGAAAGGGGGTTGATTACAACCTGGGAAGGTATAAGCACCCAGATTGTCCGTCGTAGTCGACGGGATCCACGCTTACAAGATTATGTTTAAAAGGGGTAGTGTATGTGCTATCTGTGTGCAAAAGCTAGGGAAAGAAAGTACAGGTGTCAGTGCAAAAGGTGTGAATTGCTCAGGAACTGAGGCTTAATAGAGAATGCTGAAAGAGGGGGAAGACACAGAGAATTTTGTTCGATAACAATTAAGTTATGCCTACATATCCTCTCGTGCAATGAGGAAGTCAGAACACCGTAGTTCGACTCAAAGAGACTGAAAATGAATTGACTGTGAACTGCTTGCTTGCCTATGCTCAAGTGTATGACTCGTCTGGCTCGAGTGCTAATTGTCTTGCATTAAACGAAAGAAGCAAGTTCTCGTTTGTGAATGAGTATGATGAGAAGAGAATCCCGAAGGAGACGATTATTGTTTATTTTTTTGTGTTTTCAGTTTTGTTATTGTTTTTGGTGTTTTGCATAAGTTAATGAGCTTAATCCTAAATCAAGGGCTTGTAAACTCATTATATCCTCCCTGATTAGGGATGATGAGCCTACTTAAGTATGAGATAAGCATCTCAACTTAATTACCTTAATGATGTAGGATTAAGATCATTAACCTACTTGTGATTAATTAGGTGTTTTTTTTGGGTTTTTTGTTTAGTGTTAAGTAATGATTTTAATCTCTAATCACATATTAGTGAACTCATTACACCATCCTAATAGAAGGATAATAGATGATAACACTTAAGCTGAGGAAGATACCTCAACTTAATACATGGTTAGGGATTAAATTCATTATATAACAAACCTTTATTAAATGGATTTTAATTAAAGGGTGAGATTAAGAAGTGGATTTTAAGTTTCTAAGACAACTTGAGGGGGACTTGTCCATTAAACACTAGGGTTAGTCCTTCTTAACCATAAGGAAGAATTAGAACCCTAATGTAAGGCCCAAGTTACAAGTTAAAGTCTTAGTGATTATTAAGGTGATTTGATTAAGATTTTTAAACAAATTAAAGGTTTAACACTTAGGATTAAAGTTATACACTCCATCCTAAGAGAAGGATGCAGGCATAACCCTAATACCAAAGTCCTAAAACTTTAAGAGTTTAGTCTCTGATTATTGAGATGAGGAGAGAGACTCAAGGAGACTCAAAGGTAAAAAGCTAAGGGGGACTAATCACAACCCTAATTATTATCATGCTTGGATGTTCCTATGGTTTGTGGGGTTTAAGAAAGATCTTCAAAGAAGCCACCAATGGAAAAAGCAGATGAAAGGAGGAGGAAACAAGAAGAATAAATTACTTACTTCATTAAAGAAGATAAGTAACCTAAAGAAAGAAAGTGAGGGAGATGGAACACAAGTGAAAAAGTTAACTTAAAAGACAAGTAATAATGCAAATGAAAGATATAAGAAGAAGTGAGAAGTGAAGGCAAATCCACCTCTCAAAGTAACTTACCAAAACCTGAAAAGTTAGCATGGATGCATAAGGTATAAAGCATACAGAAATGAAGTGAAATGAGATGATATGAGATGAAATGACCAAAGTCAGAAGTGTTTATGCAATGTAAATGTCATGTAAGATGATTCAAAGGCATACAAAATGCATATGTATGATCATACAAAGATGAGATGCAAATGGAAGCATGCTTTGAAGTTTGAAAACACATGAAAGTTTATGAAATGAAATGGATGCTAATCATGGAAAATGAATGAAGAAATGATCAAGAAAAGTTCTAACATGTCCTAATATGTCTAAGATGACATATGAATGCAAGAAATGTCATGGTAAGTTCATGTAATGATGCATATACAAGATGAATGCAAATGAACACATAAAATTAGGGTTATATGGAAGTATGAGATGCAAATGGACAAAACAGAAGCATATGACATGACAAAAATTTGCAATCAAGCTCAAACAAACCCTAATCCCATATTAGGTCACACCCCAAAGGAGAAGGTCAGAAGCCTAACCAATCAAAAGGTATGATTTTCCTAAGTTTTCTAGGGTTTTTGGGTGGTTCAAAGGGAAAAATGCAAATCAATTTGAAAATGCAAGATAAATTCATGAGGAAAAAAGACCTATAAACTACATGCAATATTCAAAACAATTCAAAAAGAATCAACTTCAAACTCTTCTTGGTTAGGCAGAAATGATTTTTCGAAGTTAGGGTTCAAAAATATGATTTTAATGACCCTTTATTCAAAGAAAATTGGCAAACTATGATCAAACCTAAAAATAAATTTGTGTGAAGAGTTTGAAAATGTTTCTAAATGCATTGGGATGATTCATGATTTTTTTGGTGATTTTTTAGAAACCTAAATGTATTTTTAATTAATTAAAAGACTTTAATTAATTAAAAATAACATTTAAATATTTTAAAAATACTTTTTTAATGAAAAAAATAAAATAAAAATCATTTTTGGAATGAGAAAAATATTTAAAGTCAGAATGCAAAAGAAAATATTTTTTTGGAAATGTTTTGGTATTTTAAATTAAATATGCAAGAGAAATGAATTAAAATGAAATAAAAATGATTTAAAATGGAAGTATAATGATCCTAATGCCCAAATTCATACTGGAAAAGGAGGGTGTTGACTGCACGCGTCATCCAATGCTCAGAATTCAAACTAGCTAATTAATTGATTAAATTAATTAATTAAAATTAGGGTTTAAGTGAAATGATCTGGACCCTCCAAACACGCGTTAATTCTAATCCTACGACCCACATTCAAACTGGGGAGATTAGCCCTAATCCAAACCCAAATCACTTTCAGGAGACCGGAGCAAGCTCCGGTCATCTTATCCGGTGATCCCCTCAACCCAACTTCCACCACAGGCCATGAAACTTCACCAAAATCTCCAGAAATGATCTATGAACATCATTAAACAAGAATCCCAAACCAAAAATCATTTATTTTCAGAAACCAGCATGAATCGAAGCAAACTTCTTTTAGATCAAAAATTTCAGAGATACGATTCATGCTCATTTCTTCACCATTTTCAAAAACAACAAGTGCAGTGTGATCAGGGGAACATGGGGAACATTTCTAGAACATAAAATACAGCTTCTGGAAAAAAGGTTTGAGATGGCTACCTAAGCTGAAGCTTTGTGTTCTTGAGCTTTCTGGCCTCCCTCTTGGTTCAAATCCACCCCAATGAACTCCCTGATGATGATGAGGAGCTTAGAGCAAGCTTGTGATGGCTATTTTGAAGGGTTTGGTTCTGAGTATGCAGAAATCGTATTTCTTATTGGGGGTGTTTTAGGCTATGGTGATGGGTGGGAAATGATCCTGGGGTGATGCTAAGTTGATTGGTGGAAGAAGTTTGAAGCTTCAGTGGTTGTGTGATGAGTTTCGAAGAGAGGATGTTTTTGAGGTATTTTGTGAAATCTCTGTGTGTGTGTGTGTTTCAGGCTTCAATGTTGTGTTCTTTTGAGTCCTTAGAGTTCACATAATGTATGCTGATTGGCCAGAGAGTTGTTGTGGCACAGGCTGATTGGTATGGGGTGATTTGCAAAAAAGTCAAGATTTGTGTACTTGAGGTATGGGTCATGACAGGTCTGATTTCTTAGGGTGTCTGGCCTCAGCAAGTTTCATGGAGAGCCATAGAATGGTTTTGATGCAGCTGGCACAAGTGGATGAGAGGATCCAATGCATTTTGCAATTCTTCAGAGTTTTGGCCCTTTTGTGATTTCTTGAAGTTCAAGTCATGAAAACACTTGGTTCAATGCACAATTATGATGTTTAGAGGCTCAATTGACATATTGTGAAGTGTTTGTGTACATTTTAAGTCATTAGAATGCTTGAACATGCCAATTTGCAAAATCCCTCTTTGACATGAAACTTGAAATTATAGGATTTTTGCCAACTTTGAAAAGCCATATCTTGAGTTCTAGGATGAATCAAGAGATGTTATTGTACTTTTTGAAAAGGGAAAGACCCAATCTACAACTTTCATGACCAAGAATTTTTCATTTGAAGCATTTTTGGTTAAGAAAGAGGAGGTTGAAAAACTTTCCCAAAATGGAAAGTTTGCATTTCAAGTCATTTCCAAAAATGGCAAGTTTGCAATTGGCTCAAAATTCTTCAATATTTAGAACTTTAAACCACTTCTAAGATCAAATAAAGATCATAGAACTTTAATTTGATGAAAATACCCCTTTGGTTCCATTGCTGGGGGCCTCAGATGCCCTGATTTTGACTTAACTTGCTCAAGAAGTTACCCAATGAACAGATGACTTCCAGAATGAGTTTCTTCATCAAACTTGGTACACATGATCCTTATGACATATTAAGAACATTAGAAACAAGAATGGCCCAAAAATTTGGAGTTAAGGCCTCTGAAACCAAAACCCTAATTTTGGTCATCTGTGTAGTGAAACCCTAGCTCTGCTTCCATGCCTTTGCCAGTTCTTGTGATCCATTGACTTTCATGAACTTTTAGGAGTATAATATGATGATAGAACACACATGGACCCTCTTGGAAAGCTTTGAGGCCTTTGGGATGGCTCAGATGGATTCTTGGATTGCTCAGATCACAAACCCTAGATGTAGATGAACTTGAACTTATGCAGTGAAACAAAAATGCAATATGAGGTGGTATGCTTATGCTTATGCAAAAATGAAGGATCACAAGCCAAGGTGTGATATGAGTGATGGCAAATTTGGGGTGTTTACAGCTGCCCGTATTCAAGCATGAGTTAGCTGTGCAGGATGTGAGCGCCTGGCTTATCAGACAAACAAGATAACTTGTGGTTGAATACCAAAGACAGTCCAAAATTTGCACTCGCTGGGTAGAGGAAGAAAAGGGATATAAATTGTAAAAGGTAGTATAGTATGATTATCAAATGAAGGCGATGGAGGACGACCATCGAGCACAGGATGACTGTTGGGGATAAAGTGGTAAGCTAAGCAATGACGGGGACGGCCGACAAGTTGGGGAAATAAAGAGACCATGACGGGGACGGCCATCAGGTAAAGAAACAAGATTCTCTGGGGATTAAATTAAGGAGAAAATCAATGATGGGGACGACCACCAGGCTTCTGAAAGTAAAGTAAACAACGATGGGGACGGCCATCGGTTTAAAGAACAAATGAAATAATGATGAGGGACGATCATCAAAGGTGAAGAACGATCACCTAGCAGGGGACGGCTGCTCTTTATCACGACATAGGACGAATGTCGGATAGAAAAGGTCAACAATGGGGACGGCCATCGGATAAAATGATGAAGGACGATCATCAAGAGGTGAAGAACGATCACCTAGTAGGGTACAGCTGCTCTTTATCACGACATAAGACGAATGTCGAATAGAAAAGGGTCAACGATGGGGACGGCCATCGGATAAAATGATGAAGGACGATCATCAAGAGGTGAATAACGATCACCTAGCAGGGTACGGCTGCTCTTTATCACGACATAGGACGAATGTCGGGTAACAAGATCAATGATGGGGACGGCCATCAGATAAAATGATGAAGGACGATCATCAAGAGGTGAAAGACGATCACCTAGCAGGGGACGGCTACTCTTTATCACGACATAGGACGAATGCCGGATAGAAAAAGGTTCCACTAATGGGGACTCCTTTAGGGAAGGGATGAGGGACGGTCATCCAAAGGTGAAGGACGATCACCTGGCAGGGGACGGCTGCCGAAGATATCATGACATAGGACGAATGTCGGATAGAAAGAAGTTGTTTTGTTGGTGACTTACTGAGGAATGGTAAACACGGACGAGTTCTCACGCTTAAGAATAGAGAGTATAAGTGTTTGACACTGTGTATAGATTAAAGATGCGGACGAGCAACCTTAGAACCCTGATACGAACGAGTATCAGTAGAAACAAACGCTGACGCGTGTTCAGAGATGATGATACGGACGAGTATCAACTAGTTAACAAAGAACACTGACGAGTGTCGGATCTGTTGAGGAGTGATATAAACAAGATACGGACGAGTATCAAAGACTTCTATATAAATATGAGTGAGTATTGGTTTTTTGGTGAAGTATGAGCAAGACACGGACAAGTGTTTGATCTGCCGGGGAATGTATGACACAGACGAGTGTCGAATATATACTATATATAGACAGGCATTGGTTTTGAGAATGCAAAGAATATGCTTTGGCTTTTTGTAGGGATAAGATGACGCGGACAGAAGTCGAAAAGAGTTTGTATAAACGAGTATTTGTTTGCAGAAGGTGTTTGTCGCTCCAACCAAATGAAAACCAGGTCAGAAGGGGTACAGACGCGAACGGTCAGCGAAAAGAGAAGGAATGAATAGAGTCGCCAGCTAGGCATTTTTATCCCGAAGGAAAGGTAATGCTGCATAAACCTGGAAAAGAAATGGATAAGACGGTTGCGAACCAGAGAGACTGAGAAAGGGGGTTGGTTACAACCTGGGAAGGTATTAGCACCCAGATTGTCCGTCGTACTCGATGGGATCCATGCTTTAAAGATTTGTGTTTTAAAGGGGTACTGTCAGTGCAATTTGTGCATCAGAGCTGGAAAGAATGCAAGTGTCAGTGCAAGAGAAAAGTGAAGTGTATAAGTGAAGTGTCAGTGTAAGAAATGAATGAAATGCTCATGATTATGAGGCTAAAAGAATAAGGCTAGAAAGAGGGGGAATATACAGAGACTTTTGTTCGATAACTATTAAGTTATGCCTACGTATCCTCTCGTGCAATGAGGAAGTCAGAACACCGTAGTTCGACCCAAAGAGACTGAAAGATGAATTGACTTGTGAACTGCTTTCTTGTCCATGCTCAAGTGTATGACCTGTCTGGCTCAGGTGCAAACTGTCTTGCATTAGACGGAAGAAGCAACTTCTCGTTTGTGAGTGAATGAGATGAGAAAAGAATCCCGAAGGAGACGATTATTGTTTGTTTTTTTTGTATTTTCAGTCTTTTATTGCTTTTGAAAGTTTGTCATAAGCAAATGAGCTTAAGCCTAACCCAATGGGTTAGTAAACTCATCACATCCTCCCTTTGATTAGGGGTAATGAGAATACTTTAAGTGTGAAGTCAGCATCTCACACTTAATCACCCTGATGTAGGATTAAGATCATTAACCTACTTGTGATTATTTAGATGTTTTTGTTGTTTTTGTTTAGTGTTGAGTAATGAGATTAAGCCATAATCAGGGATTAAACAGACTCATTACACCATCCTAATAGAAGGATAATAGATGAGAATGTTTAAGCTGAGGAAGACTCCTCAACTTAATCCATGATTAGGGATTAACCTCATGACAAAACAAAGCCTTTATTAAGTGGATTTTAGTTAATGATAAGATGAAGAAGTGATTTTTTTATGAGTTGTAAGACATCTTGAGGGGGACTTGTCCATTAACACTAGGGTTAGTCCTTCTTAACCAATTAAGGAAGAATTAGAACCCTAATTCAAGGCCCAAGTTACAAGCTTGATGTCTTGATGGTTATTAAGTGAATTGATTAAAGGATTTAAACACATTAAGGATTTAACACTTAGGATTAAAGTTATACACTCCATCCTAATAGAAGGATGCAGGCATAAGCTTAATCACAAAGCCTTAAAGCCTTTAGGGTTTAGTCCCTGATTATGAGATGAGAAGAGAAGACTCAAAGAGACACAAAGGTAAAAGCTAAGTGGGGGACTAATCAAACCCTAATTGTTATCATGCTTGGTCATTCCTAGGGTTTGTGAGGCTTAAGAGAGAAAGAAATCTTCAAAGAGCCACCAAGGAGAGAAACAAATGAAAGGATCAAGAAGAAGCAAAATAACTTGCTTCACTTAAGAAGACAAGTTGCTTTGAAGAAAGAAAGTAGGATGAACAAGAATGAGCAAGATCAATACAAAGCACAAGATAAAATGCAGCAATGATCCATAAGAGAGATGAAAAGAGATTGTGAGAAGTGAAGGCAAATTCACTTCTCAATACAACTTACCACCTGAAAAGTTAGTAAAGAAATGAAATGCAATGCAAATGAGATGCAATGTGATGATGCAAACCAAAACCAGGAGCATAAACATGATGTGAATGATGCTAATAGATGATGTAAACATGAGGCAAGGCATTATAATGATCATACAAACATATGGATGCAAGAGAAGCATGCTTTGAACCATGGATGTTCATGAAAAGTTATGGAATGCAAAAGACATATAACATGGCAAATGAAAGATGCAATGATCAAACATGACTCTAAGGTGTCTTAATATGTATTATGAATCAAATGGATGCACAAAAAGTCATGGCAAGTCATGGTATGCAAGCAAATGGAAGATGGATGCAAAGGAAGGCATAAATTAGGGTTATATGCAACATGCAAAGCAAAAATCCAAAACCAGAAGCAAATGACATGATAAAAATTTTAAAATGCAATCAAAGGAACCCTAAACCTATACAAACTCACTGCCCAAAGGAGGGGATCCAACTCTTAACCTAGTGAGAGTTATGATTTTCCTAAGATTGTTAGGGTTTTAAGGTACCTTGTCAAGAAAAATGCCAAACAAATTGAAAATGCAAGATCAATTCAAGCCAATTTTATCCTATAAACTACATGCCATACAAGATGCGATGCAAAAAGAATCATCACCCAACTCTCAATGGTTAGGCAGAAATGAATTTTTGAAGTTTGTCACAAAATATTTCCTAAAAATGAATTTAATTCCATTGAAAATGATCAAAAGGCATCAAGAACAAAAGAGAAATTTGGTTTGAGAGTTGGACAATGTTTCTAAATGTTCCTAAATGCAACATGAATTTTTTTGTGATTTTTAAATACCTAAATGTATTTTTAATTAATTAATTTTCATTAACTAATTAAAAATAAACATTTAAATAATTTAAAAATAATTTTTAATGCAAAAAATAAAAATAAAATTATATTCAGAATGAGAAAAATATTTTAAGTCAGCATGCAAAAAATGATATTTTTTAGAAATGATTTGCTATTTTAAATAAAATGATAAAGAAAATGCAATTAAAATGAATTAAAAATATGAATTAAAGGAAGTAATCAGATCTGAGGGCCAGGATTCAAACAAGAAAGGGAGGGAATTGACCAGCGCACGCAAACGGACGGCTCACATTCAAACTACGCTAATTAAGTCATTAACCCTAATCTGAACCCTTATCACTTTCAGATGACCGGAACAGTGTTCCGATCATCTTCTCCGGCCAACCATTCATGCTATCTCTCTTAATACGCGTCCCCAAGACCTAAAACTCTCCAGAAATGATCCTCTCCCCAACCCCAACAAGAATCAGTCATCAAAATTCATTTATTCATCATCAAACTTGAGAATCGAAGCAAAACGGAAAAGAACTCAGAAATTTCAGAAGCTCATGAAATGCTTATTTCTCAACTATTTTCAAAACTAAACACATCATGGTGATCAGAGAGACATGTAGAATCATTCTATAACATAAAATGAGAGTTCTAGAAAATAAGTGCCATGGCTACTTGAGCTTGAGCTTTCGGATCAGGGACTTTCTGGCCAGTTCTTTGCTTCAAATCCACTCCAATGATTCCCTCCAAGTGTTTGTGATGCTTAGCTGTAGTTTAAATGGCCTCTAGAGAGAGTTTGCAGAATCTCAGTTCATGAAATGTGAAAATCGTGTTTTTGATTGTGGAGGTTTTAGGGCAAAATGGAGGGTGGGAAATGATCAGTGAGGTTTATGGAGTTGAATGGTGGAAAAAGTTTGAAGGTTTGATGCCTGAATCAAGGGATTCGAAAGCTTTTGCAAATGTGAGGATTTTTGAGTATGTTGTGTTCTTGGAGTTTCAGGCTTAGTTGTTATGTGCTTTTGCTTGTATTTGATCCACATAAAGAAGTGTGATAGGTCAGAGAGTGGGTGCTGGCCTATGCTGATTGGTATGGGCAAGCTGCCAAAATGTCACCAACTTGTGTACTTGAGGTATGGGCTGGTTCAGTGGCTGTTTCAAGGCATGGCTCGAGTCAACTTGGTTCAAGGAGGTCCATGGAAGTCATAGTTTGTAGCTGGCACAAGTGGCTGAAGAGATTTGATCCATTTTGCAATTTTGGGGAAGTTTGGCCCCTTTTGAATTACTTGAAGTTCAAGGCATGAAACTTGGGATTTCTTTGTGCAATTCTGAATTTTAGGTCATGGTTCATGTTTGTGCAAGGATTAGAAGTCACTTTGAGGTCTCATTTTACCTTGGCAAGGGATTTTGCAACTTTGCCTCTTTGGTGCATATCTTGAAATTATGTGATTTTTCCCAACTTTGACAAGCCATAACTTTTGATCCAAAATGAATTAGAATGAGTTCTTGTACTTTTTGAAAAGGGAATGATCCATTCTACAACTTTCATGACCAAAGTTCTCCCATTTGAGGCATTTTTGAATCAAAAAGCAAGGGTTGAAAAAGTTTCCCAAAATGGCAAGTTTTCATTACAAGTCATTTTCCCAAAAAGTCAACTTTGCAAATGGCTTGAAATTCTTCAATCATGTGAACTTCTAACATCTTCAATGATCAAATAAAGATCATACACAATCAAAATGATGAAGAACACCCCTTGGTTGGGTCATTGGGGGCCTCAGATGCCCTGATTTTGCACTGACTTGCTCAAGAAGTCAACTCTTGATTAGATGCCTTCCCCATGGAATTTCTTCATGAAAATTGATATGCATGATCCCTATACCATATAGAGACCAATAGAAACAAGAATGACCAAAAAATTTGGAGTTATGGCCTTTGAAACCTAAACCCTAATTCTAGGTCATTTGTGCAGTCAAACCTGGCTCTGCTTCCATGCCCATCTCAGTTCTTGTGATTTTTTGACATTCTTGACTTTGAGAGGATATAATATGAGGCTTGAACATACATGGACCCATTTGAAGTGATTGAAGACCTTTGGAGTGGCTCAAGTGGCTCTTGGATTTCTCAGATCACAAACCCTAGATGCAGATGACTTTGAACCAATGCAGTGAATCAAAAATGTGGTATGAGATGCTATGATTGAACGTATGCATATGAAAAGATCACAAGCCATGGTGTAAATGGGTGAGGGCAAATTTGGGGTGTTTACAGCTGCCCCTATTCAAACATGAGTTAGCTGTGCAGGATGTAAGCAACGGCTTAACAGGCAAACAAGATAACTTGTGGTTGAATACCAAAGACAGTCCAAAATTTGCGCTCACAGGATGAAGAAGAAAAGGGATATAGATTGTAAAGGAAAATAAAGTATATTATAAAGTGCGGGCGACGGAGGACGACCGTCGAGCAGAGGACAACTGCTGGGGAAAGAGCAATGATGGGGACGGCCGACATGCTGGGGATATAAGAGATTATGATGGGGACGGCCATCAAGCAAAGACATAAGACTCTCTAGGGATAAAAGGTAATTGTGAATGATGGGGACGACCATCAAGTTCAAAGCATGAATGAAATAACTGATGAGGTACGGTCATCAAAGGTGAAGGACAATCACCTAGCAGGGGACGGCTGCTCTGTTAGGGGATAAGATGAGGGACGGTCATCTAAGGTGAAGGACGATCACCGGGCAGGGTACGGCTGCTGAAAGTATCGCGACATAGGACGAATGCCGGATAGAAGGTCGACGATGGGGACGGCCATCGGGAAAAATGATGAAGGACGATCATCAAAAGGTGAAGGACGATCACCTAGCAGGGTACGGCTGCTAAAAATATCACGACATAGGACGAATGTCGGATAAAAAGGGTTCCAATAATGGAGACTCCGCTGGGGAAAGGATGAGGGACGGTCATCCAAAGGTGAAGGACGATCACCTGGCAGGGTACGGCTGCCGAAAGGTATCATGACATAGGACGAATGTCAGATAGAACAAAAGGTTTGCTGGGACTTCGCTGGGGAAAAGTAGACACGGACGAGTGTTTAATCTCATGAAGACATAAGTGTTTGGTATGGTGTGTAGATTAAAGATGCGGACGAGCATCCTATGATACGAACGAGTATCGGGTAGAAACAAACGTTTGACGCATGTTCAGAGATGATGATACGGACGAGTACCATCTGGTTAACAACGAACACGAACGAGTTTCGAATCTGAGGGGACTCTTCTGGGGAATAATTGACACAGACGAGTGTCTAAATTCTAGGAAGAAGTAACAGTATCTGACATTGTGTATGGATTAAAGATGCGGGCGAGCATCCTTAAGATTATGATACGGACGAGTATCAGGTAGAAACAAACGCTGACGCATGTTCAGAGATGATGGTACGGACGAGTACCAACTGGTTAACAAAGAACACGGACGAGTGTCGAATCTGGAGGGATTATAAGTGGTATATACAAGATACGGACGAGTATCTGTATGAGTAAAAGATGATGAGTAACACAGACGAGTGTTTAACTTGTTGGGGAGGGTGACACGGACGAGTGTCGGGAAAAGTATATTATAAACAAGTATATGATTTACAAAGTGTTTAGGTAGCTATGTTGGGGAAGGTGACACGG
The DNA here is from genome assembly GCA_963966055.1 of Lathyrus aphaca. NCBI lineage: Eukaryota > Viridiplantae > Streptophyta > Magnoliopsida > Fabales > Fabaceae > Lathyrus > Lathyrus aphaca. The sequence continues at coordinate 438,137,745 of OZ014521.1, forward strand.
ACGGGTGTCAGGGAATTTGTATGGATATATGCATCTGTGAGTGCAAAGAGGACGCTTTGGCTTTCTACTGGGGATATGACACAGACGGGTGTCAAGAGGTATCTGTAATATGTAAGTGTTTGTTTGTAAAGAAATGCTCGGGCGACTTTACTGGGGAATCACGACACGGACGGGTGCCAAAAGGAGTGTGCATTTGTATTTATGAGTGTAGGGAAAATGCCTGGCTTCCTTTCGGGGAATCCGGGGAGTTTTCTGTATATCCCTGCTGGATTGCCAGTATTTTACAAGTGCTTGATTCAGAACATGGCTTATGATTATGCAATATGTTTGATTTTTGCCGTAATGCTCCGTATTATACGGAATGCTACGCTTTGTGGGGAAAATATGATGCGAATGCTATGATTATGCAAAGATACCGATCCGGGATCCAGATCCTGCTGCTGCGGAGATCTCTGGCTGATCTGCTTGAAGTGGATCTCCCAGCTGGGGATAAGATCATTGGTAGATCTGATATAATTGACTCTGCTTGGGGATATAGATCACTGACAGACCTATCTTGATAGTGAGGGACCCAGCTGGGGTTTGTAGAAGCTTTCATCACTCTGTTGTGAGATCTTCAGGCATTGCTCTTCCGGATAGAGGCTGAAACTCTGTGGGGAGATGGTTCCCTGACTTGTGCTTGACCGAGGAGGAATGATGACTTGCAACTCAGCTGGGGAGACAGAGGGATCACTGAAAGACCTCCCTAGAGATTTCTGCTGAGGATGATACTTGACAACTCAGCTGGGGATATGGGCACCTTCTGGTACTGCTCTATTGGAGAAGTGATGCCTGGTAACTCTGATGGGGAGAAAGCATCTCTGGTGCTGAGACTGAGTGGATAATGATTTGCCAGCTTGCTGGGATGAAGCTTTCATGCCCCATGCTGTGCTTTGAATGTCTGCAATCCTGAAAAGACAAAGAAACATGCAAGTACCCTGAAGTATCCCTTACCGAATTCCATCATAGGAGTCTAGGCACTCCTAGGAGCGAGTATATTTCCTGTAAGCATGTATTTTTTAGAAGAGAAACATCTGTATTCATGCAATCAATATCTTAAGGACATCGGACATTTTGCAAATGAAAATAAAATGTACGAGACGAGACATGACTGAAAAATCTGATTTTATTAATTCATGTGCCCTGAATTGGCAAATACAGTCAAAGAAACAAATCCCCTGAAATGAGGAGATTGTTACAAATTGAGAAATAAAAGGTATTGGCAATGTTGATGACGCTTCAAGGAGCTTCCCTTTGCTATGACTCATATGACATTTGACGTTCTTCTTATCTTGCTTTCTGGAGAAGGCTAATTCTGAAAGAAGCTTGATCCTTTTGAAGCTTACCAAGTTGTAAGTGATACAGACGAATTCATAATGCAGTTGTTCGCTTACTCCCTTATTTTGTATGGATCGCCCTTTCGGGTTTTCGATCCATCGGGATACCCCTTTTTGCCTGAGCTGTCCAATGCGGCTTTTCAGCTCAACGGGTGTACATATTTATTTATTTCCCTTATTTTTGCCCGAGTCTTTTATTCTGTTTTTGACTTGCCAGGATGCCCTATTTTTGCCTGGATTTACATTCTGTTTTTATGTCCAGCGGGTCATTTTATGCGAAGTATTTTTTAACTGCATCTGAATTCACAGGGGACAGGAAGTCTTCACCATCCATAGTACTGAGCATCAGCGCTCCACCAGAGAAAACTTTCTTTACTACGAATGGCCCTTCATAATTTGGAGTCCACTTGCCCCTGTGGTCTGTATGAGGAGGGAGGAGCCTTTTCAGCACAAGATCTCCTACTTGATACTCTCGGAGCCTGACTTTCTGATCGAAGGCTTTCTTCATTCTTTTCTGATACAACTGCCCATGACAAATTGCAGCCAATCTCTTCTCTTCGATCAGATTCAGTTGTTCGTATCAGGATCGAACCCACTCTGCTTCATTCAGCTTAACGTCCATTAGTACCCGCAAAGAGGGTAGTTCAACTTCAACAGGTAGGACTGCCTCCATACCATACACAAGCTGATACGGTGTTGCCCCAGTGGAGGTCCTGATTGACGTACGGTACCCATGCAAGGCAAATGGTAGCATTTCATGCCAGTCTTTGTAGGTGACTACCATCTTTTGCACAATCTTCTTGATATTCTTGTTAGCCGCTTCTACAGCGCCATTCATCTTTGGCCTATAAGGAGAAGAATTGTGGTGTTGGATTTTGAAGTCCCGGCATAGCTTTGCCATCATTTTATTGTTTAAGTTGGAACCATTATCAGTAATGATTCGCTCGGGAACTCCATACCGACAAATGATGTCTCTCTTCAGAAATCGGGCTACCACTTGCCTTGTAACATGTGCATAAGAAGCTCCTTCAACCCACTTGGTAAAGTAGTCAATAGCAACCAGGATGAATCTGTGGCCGTTTGAAGCAGTCGGTTCAATCTTGCCAATCATATCAATGCCCCACATAGCAAAGGGCCAGGGTGAAGACATCACATTCAGAGGATTGGGGGCACATTCACCTTATCCGCATAAATCTGGCATTTATGACACTTCCGGGCATAAGCACAACAGTCGGCATCCATTGTGATCCAGTAATAACCTGATCTTAGCAATTTCTTGGCCATGGCATGCCCTCCTGCATGGGTACCAAAGGATCCTTCGTGCACCTCGTGCATCAACAAGCCTGCTTCAGTTTTATCAACGCATCTGAGGAGTACCATATCAAAGTTTCTCTTGTAAAGGGAACCATCAGTATTCAGGAAGAAGCTACCAGCTAGCCTTCTTAATGTCTTCTTATCATTGGAAGATGCCCCAGGTTGGTATGTCTGATCCTCCAAGAAGCATTTAATGTCATGGAACTAAGGCTTATCATCTTTAACAATTTCTGCTGAGAATACATATGCTGGTCTGTCAAGTCTGGATACTGCAATTTGAGGTACAAAGTTGGCAGCTTGAACTTTGATCATGGATGAAATGGTGGCAAGGGCATCTGCAAACTGATTCTCGTCTCGAGGGATATACTCGAGCTTGACTGTTGTGAAGAAAGTCAATAACCTCCTTGTATAATCCCTGTAAGGTATCAGATGATCCTGGTGGGTGTACCATTTGTCGTTGGTTTGATTGATTACCAAAGTTGAATCTCCGAACATAGTCAAAGTTTTGATCCTGAGGTCAATGGCTTCCTCAAGACCCATAATACAAGCTTCGTATTCAGCTTCGTTGTTAGTGCAGTTAAAGGTGAGCTTTGCCGAGAAAGGCATGTGAACCCCTTTAGGTGTAATGAGTACTGCACCAACACCACGACCATTCATATTAACAGCCTCATCGAACATCATAGTCCATTCTTCTTCTGGGTCAGGCCCTTCAGTGTGAACAGGCTCTTCATGATCTTTTGCTTTTATGAACATGATGTCTTCATCGGGGAAGTCAAATCTCATAGGCTGGTAATCGTCAATAGGTTGCTCAGCAAGATAATCAGACAGTACACTGCCCTTGATGGCTTTCTGAGATGTGTACTGGATGTCATATTCTGTGAGGATCATTTGCCATCTTGCAACCCGTCCGGTAAGCGCTGGCTTCTCAAAAATATACTTAACTGGGTCCATATTTGATATCAATAAAGTAGTGTGGGTCAACATATACTGCCTTAGTCGGCGAGCAGCCCACGCTAAAGCACAGCAAGTTTTCTCGAGCAGTGAATAACGTTGTTCACAGTCGGTAAACTTTTTTCTTAGGTAGTATATTGCATACTCTTTTCGACCAGACTCGTCATGCTGGCCCAGCACACACCCCATTGACTCTTCTAATACTGTTAAGTACATTATTAGAGGTCTTCCTTCAACTGGAGGCATAAGGATTGGAGGCTCTTGTAAGTATTCCTTGATTTTGTCAAAAGCCCTCTGGCAGTCTTCGTTCCACCTGACCGTTTGTTCTTTTCTCAACAATTTGAACAAGGGCTCACAGGTTGCTGTAAGGTGAGATATGAACCGTGAGATGTAGTTCAATCTACCTAGAAAGCCCCGAACTTCTTTTTCAGTTTTCGGTGCAGGCATTTCTTGAATGGCTTTGACTTTATCAGGGTCAACTTCAATCCCTTTCTCACTTACAATGAATCCTAGCAGCTTACCGGATCGCACCCCGAATGTGCACTTGTTGGGGTTTAACATCAGTTGGTATTTCCTCAGACGCTTGAATAACTTCAACAGATTCACCAGGTGGTCTTCTTCTGTGAGGGACTTGGCAATCATGTCATCCACATAACATTCGATTTCTTTGTGAATCATGTCTGGAATAATGTTACCATAGCCCGTTAATAAGTTGCACCAGCATTCTTCAGTCCGAAAGGCATCACCTTGTAACAGAACGTGCCCCAGGGTGTGATGAAAGTTGTCTTCTCCATGTCTTCAGGTGACATCTTAATCTGATTGTATCCTGAAAATCCGTCCATGAAGGAGAACACCGAGAATTGAGCCGTATTGTCAACCAATACATCAATGTGAGGTAAAGGGAAGTCATCTTTCGGGCTGGCTCTGTTCAAGTCCCGGTAATCCACACACATCCTCACCTTGCCATCCTTCTTAGGCATAGGCACAATATTAGCAACCCATGGTGGATAGCTAGTTACAGCGAGGAACCCAGCGTCCCACTGCTTTTGTACCTCTTCCTTGATCTTCATTGCCTTATCTGGGCGAGTACGGCGCAGTTTCTGTTTTACTGGCGGGCAGTCTTCTTTCAAAGGCAGCTTGTGCATAACAATATCGGTGTCCAACCCTGGCATATCCTGGTAAGACCAAGCAAAGACATCCACATACTCCCGAAGCATATCAATCAGTTGTTCCTTTACTGAATCTTGCAAGCAGGCCCCGATCTTAACTTCTTTCACATCTTCTTCCGTACCAAGATTAACCGTTTCGACCTCCTCCTGATGAGGAGTGATAACCTTCTCCTCTTGCCTTAACAACCTGGATAGCTCTTCAGGAAGCTCATAATCTTCTTCAACCCCTTCATCAGCTTGATTGATTGGATTGTCAAAGTCATACGAAGTCATAGCTGTGTTGTTGTCGGTGCAGTCTGAAAGGCACTCTCTGCAAGGGTTTAGATTGTTCATTTTAGCGATCGATTTTAATCTTTGTTTAGAAAAAGTGAAATGAAGTTGTCATTTTGGAAAACATTGCCATTTTATTTTTGTACAAAAAGAAAAATGGAAAACAGTGAGCGGAAAAGGGAAAGACTCATTTGCAAAAGATGTCCGATATTCATTGATTGATCTGTTTGCACAAAATTACAAGATGGCCCGATTACAAAATGAGTCTTGTCATCTTGGGAAAGATGCAAGACTTGATGCATGCTTAAAATATACAGGAAATAATAATTACTCTGCAGGAGTAACCCTTATAATTTCCTGGGAAGACCAGTTTGAGATATGGCTCCCCGGGGTCCTTAGACGTATCCAGCTCTCCAGGTTGCGCTCATCTTCCGACTCATCTTCCAAGTTGTTCACTGCATCCGGGGTGAGCATTCCCCCGCTGACAAAACTGGGCTTCTTAGCAGCCTCTGATTGATCTTGTTGAGTTGGTTTGTAACCCAACCCAAATCTGTCCTCCTTCTTCTCCATAGGTAGCAGCTTGCCCCAGCCTTGGGCAGTACCCTCTTCAACAACCTTCCTGGCTTGCTGGTAAGACATCATGGAGGTTCCCAGTACAACATATGCTTCATTTATGTTCAGGGCCTCAAATCCCTGGCTCATGGTTTCATGGATTTCTCCATCCATTTCAATATACTTGTACGTAGCCAGATGGCTAACAAAGATGTCCTCTTCACCACAGATGGTGATGATCTGGCCTTCCCACTCGAATTTCAGCTTCTGGTGAAGGGTAGACGTAACATCGCCATTGGCATGGATCCAAGGTCTACCCAACAAACAGCTGTAGGCCGGCTGAATGTCCATCACATAGAAGGAAATTTTAAATGTCTGCGGGCCAATCATCACAGGCAGATCAATCTCCCCTAGCACTGATCTTTTAGAGCCATCAAAAGCTCTCACCACCAAATTACTCGAATGCAATGCCAAGCCATCATATTCCAGCTTCACCAAGGCTTTCTTTGGTAGAACATTGAGTGAAGACCCAGTATCTACCAGTACATGAGATAGAACAGCACCCTTGCATTCCAGAGTGATGTGTAAAGCCTTGTTGTGGTTACGTCCCTCAGTTGTTAAGTCAGCACTGGTAAAACCCAGTCCATGACTGGTGTTGACATTTGCCACCACAGTTTCCAGCTGATTAATAGTGATCTCCTCTGGCACGTATACTGTGTGCAAGACTTTCAGTAATGCATTCCTGTGAGCTTCAGAACACATCAACAAGGATAATATGGAGATCTTTGAGGGAGTTTGGTGAAGCTGATCCACCACCTTGTAATCACTTCTTTTTATAATTCTCATAAAATCGTCTACATCTTGTTCAAAAGATGTCTTCTGAGTTTCTTTGACAGCCGGCTCTTCAAATACCACACTCTTTACTTTTGCTTTGGCAGCAGCTTCTGCTTCGGCATTAGGTCTTTGCAATTGTGAGGCAAAAAGGCGTCCGCTTCTAGTGAAGCCTCCGCCTCCCCCAACATTATCAATTTGTGGAGAAGAGGTTGAAGAATCCAAAGTGATTTTCTCCCCGTTGCAGTAGAGGTCAGAGCCATAATGCCAGGGTATGGCATTACTGCTTTCATATGGAACTGGTCCAGGCACCGTGATGGTAACTGGACTGACTGCTGCAGAGGAGGGTACTGAAATGGTATGCGGATCGTAGTAAATGGTGACTGGTGATCTGGCAGGAGATGCCACTGCTTGTTGTTGAAAGTTGTTGTTTGGAGGAACATTTGATGGATCATAGTAAATGGTGACTGCTGAGATATCTGTTGGCGTTGTAGAAGATTCTGCTGAATAAATGGGTGCTGATGTTGTAGAAGAAATGGTTGATGACATTTGATTTGTTGAAGTGATGGATGGAGACATTGTTGATGATATTGATGAATTGGTAGGAATGATTGTTGTTGCAGTTGTAGAAGAGTCAGGAATTGTTGTCAAAGGGATTACTAGATTTGTAGGCGCCGTTGTTGTGATCTGGAGTATACCACTTTTGATAAGACCATCTATGCCGCTTCTCAAATTATCACACCCGTTGACCGAAATGTTGCAATAACCACAACCGAGCTCACACCCGGGGAACATCTGGCATTCTAGGAGCTGAGCTTTAATTTCGACCAGAGGTGTTCGAATCTGTCCAACACTGGTGATTAAGAAAGATGGCTTGTCTTCCTCAATGGCATTAATTCTCGGTCCTCCATGATTAGGCATGGGATTCTTGTTGACATTTGGAGGGGGTGCAAATTTGAGGGCTTTAGAATCCACCAAATCCTGTACCTTCATTTGTAAAGCCCTGCATTTCTCAGTATTGTGGCCAGGCGCATTGGAGTGAAAAGCGCACCGGGCGTTGACATCATAATTTCTTGGAAGATTGGAAGGATCTGGAGGTGCTAATGTCCTTAACTCAACCAAGTTGAGCTTCAGGAGTTGTGGCAATAAGGCAGCATAAGGCATGGGGATAGGGTCAATCACCCTATTTGCCTGTGATGGTCTTTGCTGTTGATTGTTGTTGTTGTTGTTGTTGTAGGTTCTTGGTGGATACTGAACTTGCTGTTGATAAAGTGGTTGTCGATATGCTGGTTGTTGAGGAATCGGAGCTGGAATTGTGACAGCTGCTACTGACCTATGAACATACTGAGGTCTGCCCCTGTTGGCATGGATGGCATTTATCTCACCAGTTCTTCTAGGTCCCACAAAAGGCTTCCTGGGATTACCTGACGAACTCGCACCATTATCAGAAATCTTACCCATCTTCAGAAGGCTTTCAATTCTTTCTCCAGCTATGACTACGTCAGCGAAGCTGGTGGAAGAAAAAGCAGCTAGCCTATCAATATAGGTTCCTTGCAGAGTGTTCATAAACATGTCGGCCATATCTCTTTCCGACATAGGTGGCTGGACAGCAGCAGCAAGCTGTCTCCACCTTTGGGCATATTCCCTGAAGCTTTCCCTGGAGGACTGAGACATTCCCATCAAGAGGGTCCTGTTAGGAGCTATGTCCAGATTGTATTGGTACTGTCTGATGAAAGCTTCAGCTAGGTCTTTCCAGCACCTGATAGTGGCTCTGGTCAAGTGTGAATACCACTCCCTTGAAGCCCCAGTCAAACTGTCTTCAAAGTAAAACATCCACAGTTTTTCATCCATGGTGTATGCCTTAAGTCTTCCCAGAAAAGACTGTAAGTGAGTTCGTGGACAGGAAGTTCCGTTGTACATCTCGAAGCACGGGGGCTTAAACTTGTGGGGAATCCTTACCCCGTCCACTAACCCCATATCCATAACATCAAAACCTAGGGAGTTTTGAGACTCCAGAGATCTCAACTTCTCAGCAATTTCATCAAAACTTCTGTCATAAACTTCATCCCTAGCTCCCATCACAGTAAACTGCTCTTCTTGGGGGTCTTCTTGTAAGATCCTTCCTCCAGTAGTATTTCCTAGCACATTAACCGGGATGTTGACTTCCGGATGTAGATGAGGCCCATATACTGGTGGATTAACATGAGGTTGTCCCCTTTCATTGTTACTTGTTCCTCCAGTTCCCAGATGGGGTTCCTCTGGAGTTTGTCTTTCTACCAATGCCCTTAACCTCTCTTGACTTTGAGCCAAGCCATTCATTACTTCCATGAACTGGGTCATTTGATTTCTCATCTCTGTTCTTTCATTAGCCATCTGAGTTCTGACCTCTGTCAGATCTTTCTGTACTTGATCCATTTGGATACCAGGAAGGTTGTTGCGAGTAGGATACCTGTGCGGACGATTGAGAGGGAACACCCGACGGCGAGCAATAATTCCTGAACCACAACAGAGTTAGTAACAACAAAACAAAAGCCTACAAAACAAAACAAAAGTTAGTATGCAATGCAGTATGCTTATTTGCTTTCCAAGGTATCCGGCTTGGCACTTGGTTTTGACCTTTCCAGACCCTGAGGAATATACTTTGATGTTTGCTTGAGAGAAAGAGAACTCAGTGAAACAAACTAACAAATATATTACAAATGGTGAATCATACATAGTTTGTTTTTACAACATATGCCCCTGAAGGGTCAAAATACAACACAAAAAGAAAAGTACATGAAATGGAAATAACAACAAGCAAATAAGTCAAACATCTAGGCCAAATTCATCCTCCTTAACCTCCTTCAAAAGTGCTTCAGTCACAAGACCAACTGGATGCTCTGTGATGATTCTGATGAGAAGGTTTCTGGTGGCAATAGCAGTGGTCAGCTTCTTGTGCCTGTCTTGGTCCTTTGACCTCTTCACACCAGCCCTAAGCTTCAATTCTGAAATTTCCTTTTGGGCTGCCAACAAAACCTCCTGTTGCTTCTTTTCATTAGCCTCCAACTGCTCAATCCTAGCTTGAGTCCTCTTATCCTCCTGAGTGCGAGCTTCAGTGATCCTGACCCACCTAGCTTGACTTTCCTCTAGATAGAGATCAGTCCTAGCCTTCTGAAACTAGGCCTCTTTACAGGCATTCTTCAATATTTGCTCTCCAGCTCTTGATTTCTTGATGTAGTCTTCTGCTTTCTCAATCTTGGCCAGATGCTCCACTTTAAGCTTCTCCAACCTCTCAATGTCTAGACGACCATCACTCCTCTCCCAGAGGGTCTTCTTCAGAGCTTGAGACAGATTCTCATTTCTTTCCTTCAGCTTCTCAAATTCTTCTAGGCTGACAGTGGCTGGAGGTGGTATTGTGGATGGTCCAGGTGCATCCTCAATGGTGAAGGGCATCCCAGAAATCTGAGCCCTAGCATGAGACCATTCATAATACTGAGCTGAAGCCACATTATTGCATCTCCCAAGAATGGCCATCCCTTTGGTCTGGATGTTGTCCCAAGCCCAGGATGCTTGTCTGACAACAGCTAGATTAGGTTTTATCTCACAATACAGGGTTTCAGCCAAGTCCTGCACTCTAGGAGGGTGAACCAAAGCATAGCCCAATTGTCTCTTAAGCAGTAAAGGATTGTAGTTGATGCAACCTTTCACTCCCACTAGAGGTACATTGGGGTACTGCCCACTGCTAGTGATTATGTCTCTGCCCTTGGTGCTCTGGGTGCACCATCTGATGTCATCTGAAGTCAAAGCAATAAGTCTCTTAGCCCAATTCTTCTGTTGGTGAGGGTTCAGGAAGGCATCAGTCTTGGGTAAGTGTTTAAGCAGCCAAGTGTGAAATAGTGGAGCACAGCATCTCACCAACTTTCCTCTCTGCTTCTCATTCCTCTGATGAATGGAATAATAGAAATCCCCCAGCAATGTGGGTACTGGGTTCCTCAGAAGGAAGAGATGAATGGCATTCTTGCTGATAAATTTGGGCTCATCTGCAAATAGTATAACCCCATATATACTGAGGGCTAACAATGCACAAACTGCCTTCCATTCTCCCAAGGAAGCTTTCAGGATGGCCTGAGAAGTCAGAAAGTCTAAGTGCAAACCAGGGATTCCAGCCTTTGTGGTCATGTTTTGCTCAATCAAAATAGGCTCAAGGTATAGTGCCTTTGCCACTTCTCCATTGCTGGGAGAAGTCATCTCAGGGTTGAAGGGGATACCACCCCTGACAGGTACTCCAATCAATGATGAGAATTCCTCCAACAAAGGTCCCAACTGAAAGTTCTGGAAGGTGAAGCATCTCAAAGGAGGGTCATAAAACTGTAGGCAGGTGTGGATCAAACTCCTCTGAGAAGGGTCTAAGTCCATAACCATATCAAGGATGCCTCCATAATGCTCTCTGAATAATGGGATGTAGTCTGGAGTGATAAGTGTCTGGACCTGCCTGATGCCAGACAGCACAGGCTCAAAGAAATGATATGAAATGTTGCTCTTCTTGGGTGCCATGACTACTGATGAAGAGCTGAAAGCAAATGCTGATGAACAGGGGTCTATGCAGATGAAGGGGTCAAAACCAAGTCAGATATAATATGGATACCCTGAAAATCAAATAAACAAATGTTAAATGATGCAATGATGATGTATGCAAATGATATGCAAGGGTTTGTGATCAAGCTGGATCTGACTATCTGTCTTGATATAAAAAGGCCCATGTATGTTCAGGAAGTCCAGATGGAGGTTCAGAAATCCAGTAACCAAGGTGGGGGACTCAAATAAAGAGTCACATGTCCAGGGTTAATCACAAGAACTGTCCAAAGTGAAGCATTCTCAAACAAAACAGGTATTAGGGTATGATGTGGCCAAGGGTTCCTGCAAACCTGTAAACAGCCCAACCCCCTCACAGGTAGTGTTCTAAAACAAGGATCCTCAGACTTGGATCAGTTATGAGAAGTGTAAACACTTCTAAACCGGAGGCACAGTGTTTACAATAACCATAAAAGATCCTCCTCTAATTCACCTCAGTTTCTGAAGGTCATAATAAAAGGTCATCCAGACTTAGCAGGCTTCCCAGATAGCCCTAGCACTACAGGAAATCTGTAGCACATAGTTCTCAAGAAGAAACCCACATCTGAACCGTGTTTCATATTCCCGCACCAGACCGAAATGGAATGGGAAAGAACATGAACCACTCTAGCCTAGGTGTCACTCAGGTCCCAGGTATAGGACCTTAAACTCTCAATGAAACCCCCACCCACCAAGACAGAAGAACAGATCCAGCAAAATGACAGTATGAAATATGTAAAACTGTAAAGAAAGCAATAAATAATGTTGTACATAAAGCAATAAATAAAGCAACTATATAACACAATTAGCACATAACACCCCAGTAAACACAAATCAAACAAGCGCTAGGAGGAACCCACAAAAAGAACCAGAAGCCCTGGTTACAATATAAGGGTCCCCAGCAGAGTCGCCAAGCTGTCGCTCCCACCAAATGACAACCTGGTCAGAAGGGGTACAGACGAGAACGGTCGGCGAAAAGAGAAGGAATGAATAGAGTCGCCAGCTAGGCATTTTTATCCCGAAGGAAAGGTAATGCTGCATAAACCTGGAAAAGATATGGATAAGACGGTTGCGAACCAGAGAGACTGAGAAAGGGGGTTGGTTACAACCTGGGAAGGTATTAGCACCCAGATTGTCCGTCGTACTCGACGGGATCCACGCTTTAAAGATTTGTGTTTTAAAGGGGTAGTGTCAGTGCAATTTGTGCATCAGAGCTGGAAAGAATGCAAGTGTCAGTGCAAGAGAAAAGTGAAGTGTATAAGTGAAGTGTCAGTGTAAGAAATGAATGAAATGCTCATGATTATGAGGCTAAAAGAATAAGGCTAGAAAGAGGGGGAATATACAGAGACTTTTGTTCGATAACTATTAAGTTATGCCTATGTATCCTCTCGTGCAATGAGGAAGTCAGAACACCGTAGTTCGACCCAAAGAGACTGAAAGATGAATTGACTTGTGAACTGCTTGCTTGTCCATGCTCAAGTGTATGACCTGTCTGGCTCAGGTGCAAACTGTCTTGCATTAGACGGAAGAAGCAAGTTCTCGTTTGTGAGTGAATGAGATGAGAAAATAATCCCGAAGGAGACGATTATTGTTTGTTTTTTTGTATTTTCAGTCTTTTATTGCTTTTGAAAGTTTGTCATAAGCAAATGAGCTTAAGCCTAACCCAATGGGTTAGTAAACTCATCACATCCTCCCTTTGATTAGGGGTAATGAGAATACTTTAAGTGTGAAGTCAGCATCTCACACTTAATCACCCTGATGTAGGATTAAGATTATTAACCTACTTGTGATTATTTAGATGTTTTTGTTGTTTTTGTTTAGTGTTGAGTAATGAGATTAAGCCATAATCAGGGATTAAACAGACTCATTACACCATCCTAATAGAAGGATAATAGATGAGAATGTTTAAGCTGAGGAAGACTCCTCAACTTAATCCATTATTAGGGATTAACCTCATGACAAAACAAAGCCTTTATTAAGTGGATTTTAGTTAATGATAAGATGAAGAAGTGATTTTTTTATGGTTTGTAAGACATCTTGAGGGGGACTTGTCCATTAACACTAGGGTTAGTCCTTCTTAACCAATTAAGGAAGAATTAGAACCCTAATGCAAGGCCCAAGTTACAAGCTCGATGTCTTGATGGTTATTAAGTGAATTGATTAAAGGATTTAAACACATTAAGGATTTAACACTTAGGATTAAAGTTATACACTCCATCCTAATAGAAGGATGCAGGCATAAGCTTAATCACAAAGCCTTAAAGCCTTTAGGGTTTAGTCCCTGATTATGAGATGAGAAGAGAAGACTCAAAGAGACACAAAGGTAAAAGCTAAGTGGGGGACTAATCAAACCCTAATTGTTATCATGCTTGGTCATTCCTAGGGTTTGTGAGGCTTAAGAGAGAAAGAAATCTTCAAAGAGCCACCAAGGAGAGAAACAAATGAAAGGATCAAGAAGAAGCAAAACAACTTGCTTCACTTAAGAAGACAAGTTGCTTTGAAGAAAGAAAGTGGGATGAACAAGAATTAGCAAGCTCAATCCAAAGCACAAGATAAAATGTAGCAATGATGCATAAGAGAGATGAAAAGAGATTGTGAGAAATGAAGGCAAATTCACTTCTCAATACAACTTACCACCTGAAAAGTTAGTAAAGAAATGAAATGCAATGCAAATGAGATGCAATGTGATGATGCAAACCAAAACCAGGAGCATAAACATGATGTGAATAATTCTAATAGATGATGTAAACATGAGGCAAGGCATTAGAATGATCATACAAACATATGGATGCAAGAGAAGCATGCTTTGAACCATGGATGTTCATGAAAAATTATGGAATGCAAAAGACATATGACATGGAAAATGAAAGATGCAATGATAAAACATGAGTCTAAGGTGTCTTAAGATGTATTATGAATCAAATGGATGCACAAAAAGTCATGGCAAGTCATGGTATGCAAGCAAATGGAAGATGGATGCAAAGGAAGGCATAAATTAGGGTTATATGCAACATGCAAAGCAAAAATCCAAAACCAGAAGCAAATGACATGATAAAGATTTGAAAAAGCAATCAAAGGAACCCTAAACCTATACTAACTCACTGCCCAAAGGAGGGGATCCAACTCTTAACTTAGTGAGAGTAATGATTTTCCTAAGATTGCTAGGGTTTTAAGGTACCTTGTCAAGAAAAATTCCAAACAAATTGAAAATGCAAGATCAATTCATGCCAATTTTATCCTATAAACTACATGCAATACAAGATGCAATGCAAAAAGAATCATCACCCAACACTCAATGGTTAGGCAGAAATGAATTTTTGAAGTTTGTCACAAAATATTGCCTAAAAATGAATTTAATTCCATTGAAAATGATCAAAAGGCATCAAGAACAAAAAAGAAATTTGGTTTGAGAGTTGGACAATGTTTCTAAATGTTCCTAAATGCAACATGAATTTTTTTGTGATTTTTAAATACCTAAATGTATTTTTAATTAATTAATTTTCATTAACTAATTAAAAATAAACATTTAAATAATTTAAAATTAATTTTTAATGCAAAAAATAAAAATAAAATTATATTCAGAATGAGAAAAATATTTTAAGTCAGCATGCAAAAAATGATATTTTTTAGAAATGATTTGCTATTTTAAATAAAATGATAAAGAAAATGCAATTAAAATGAATTAAAAATATGAATTAAAGGAAGTAATCAGATCTGAGGGCCAGGATTCAAACAAGAAAGGGAGGGAATTGACCAGCGCGCGCAAACGGACTGCTCACATTCAAACTACTTTAATTAAGTCATTAACCCTAATCTGAACCCTAATCACTTTCAGATGACCGGAACAGTGTTCCGGTCATCTTCTCCGGCCAACCATTCATGCTATCTCTCTTAATACGCGTCCCCAAGCCCTAAAACTCTCCAGAAATGATCCTCTCCCCAACCCCAACAAGAATTAGTCATCAAAATTCATTTATTCATCATCAAACTTGAGAATCGAAGCAAAACGGAAAAGAACTCAGAAATTTCAGAAGCTCATGAAATGCTTATTTCTCAACTATTTTCAAAACTAAACACATCATGGTGATCAGAGAGACATGTAGAATCATTCTATAACATAAAATGAGAGTTCTGGAAAAATAAGTGCCATGGCTACCTGAGCTTGAGCTTTCGGATCAGGGACTTTCTGGCCAGTTCTTTGCTTCAAATCCACTCCAATGATTCCCTCCAAGTGTTTGTGATGCTTAGCTGGAGTTTAAATGGCCTCTAGAGAGAGTTTGCAGAATCTCAGTTCATGAAATATGAAAATCGTGTTTTTGATTGTGGAGGTTTTAGGGCAAAATGGAGGGTGGGAAATGATCAGTGAGGTTTATGGAGTTGAATGGTGGAAAAAGTTTGAAGGTTTGATGGCTGAATCAAGGGATTCGAAAGCTTTTGCAAATGTGAGGATTTTTGAGTATGTTGTGTTCTTGGAGTTTCAGGCTTAGTTGTTATGTGCTTTTGCTTGTATTTGATCCACATAAAGAAGTGTGATAGGTCAGAGAGTGGGTGTTGGCCTATGCTTATTGGTATGGGCAAGCTGCCAAAATGTCACCAACTTGTGTACTTGAGGTATGGGCTGGTTCAGTGGCTGTTTCAAGGCATGGATCGAGTCAGCTTGGTTCAAGGAGGTCCATGGAAGTCATAGTTTGTAGCTGGCACAAGTGGCTGAAGAGATTTGATCCATTTTGCAATTTTGGGGAAATTTGGCCCCTTTTGAATTACTTGAAGTTCAAGGCATGAAACTTGGGATTTCTCTGTGCAATTCTGACTTTTAGGTCATGGTTCATGTTTGTGCAAGGATTAGAAGTCACTTTGAGGTCTCATTTTACCTTGGCAAGGGATTTTGCAACTTTGCCTCTTTGGTGCATAACTTGAAATTATGTGATTTTTCCCAACTTTGACAAGCCATAACTTTTGATCCAAAATGAATTAGAATGAGTTCTTGTACTTTTTGAAAAGGGAATGATCCATTCTACAACTTTCATGACCAAAGTTCTCCCATTTGAGGCATTTTTGAATCAAAAAGCAAGGGTTGAAAAAGTTTCCCAAAATGGCAAGTTTTCATTACAAGTCATTTTCCCAAAAAGTCAACTTTGCAAATGGCTTGAAATTCTTCAATTATGTGAACTTCTAACATCTTCAATGATCAAATAAAGATCATACACAATCAAAATGATGAAGAACACCCCTTGGTTGGGTCATTGGGGGCCTCAGATGCCCTGATTTTGCACTGACTTGCTCAAGAAGTCAACTCTTGATTAGATGCCTTCCCCATGGAATTTCTTCATGAAAATTGATATTCATGATCCCTATACCATATAGAGACCAATAGACACAAGAATGACCAAAAAATTTGGAGTTATGGCCTTTGAAACCAAAACCCTAATTCTAGGTCATCTGTGCAGTCAAACCTGGCTCTGCTTCCATGCCCATCTCAGTTCTTGTGAGTTTTTGACATTCTTGACTTTGAGAGGATATAATATGAGGCTTGAACATACATGGACCCCTTTGAAGTGATTGAAGACCTTTGGAGTGGCTCAAGTGGCTCTTGGATTGCTCAGATCACAAACCCTAGATGCAGATGACTTTGAACCAATGCAGTGAATCAAAAATGTGGTATGAGATGCTATGATTGAACTTATGCATATGAAAAGATCACAAGCCATGGTGTAAATGGGTGAGGGCAAATTTGGGGTGTTTACAGTGTTCTGGCAACCTTGCTGGGGAAGTATGACACAGACGAGTGTCAAAAGGAGCATGCATAGGTATCTGTACTCGAGAGTGCAAAGGGGACGCTTTGGCTTTTATCTGCAGGGGATGTGTTTCCTATATATTGCTGATGAAATACTGATGGTAATTGCAGGTGATTGGCTAGAACCTGGCTTGTGATCATGCAAATGTTTGATTTTTGTCGTAATGCTCCGTATTAGACAGAATGTTACGCTTATTTTGGTGAATATGATGCGAATGCCATGATTATGCAAAGGAGAGAAACTGATTTGGGACTCAGATCCCGCTGAAGATCTCTGGCTGATCTGCTTGGAAGGATGACCCGGCTGGGGAAGAGATTGTTGGTAAATCTATCAGGAGGGAGAACTCTGCTTGGGGAAAAAGATCATTGGTAGATCTATCCGGAGAGAAGACTCAGTTGGGGAGACGGAAGCTTCAGCAATTCCGCTGGGAAAATATGCATGCATTGCTATCCTGGGGAGACAATAGAAACCCTGTGGTGAGAGAGTTCCCATTAACTTTGTTGGGGACAAGAGATCTGGCTCTCTGGTGGGGAGTAAGAGATTCCTTGCTCTCCTTGTTGTGAAGCAGTTGTCAGGCACTGCTCGGGGAGGTGATGCTTGAGGAAGTAATATGTTGGGGATTCAATGCCTGACATGCCCCATGTCGCGTATTGAATATCTACAACCTGTTAAGACAAAAGAAACGCACAAGTACCCGAGGTATCCCTTACCGGATTCCGTCATAGGAGTTAGATATTCCTGAAAGTAAATATATTTCCTGCAAGCATTTATTAAAAATGGCTCTTTTTTTATGCAAGTACCATATCGCAAATATTGGACATTTTGCAAACGAAAAAAAATGTACAAAACGAGATGTGACTTAAAATTATGATTTTATTAATCTGGGTGCTCTGAATTGGCAAATACGGTCAAAGAAACAAATCCCCTGAAATGAGGGGGTTGCCATAAATTGAGAAAATAAAAGTGTTGGCAATGTTGACGACGACGTTCCAGTGAACTTCCTTTGCTATGACTTGTATGACCTTGACGTTCTTGTCATCTTGCTTTCTGAAGAACGCTGATCATGACCAATGTTTTGTCCTTTCGAAGCTCGCCATGTTATGAGTGATACAGACGAATTCATAATGCAGTTGTTCGCTTATTCCCTGATTTTGCGTGGACCGCCCTTTCGGGTTTTCAATCCACCGGGATACCCATTTTTCCCTGAGCTGTCCAATGCAGCTATTCAACTCAGCGGGTGTACATTTTTTTTCAATTTTCCCTTATTTTTTCCCGAGTCTTTTATTCTGTTTTTGACTCGCCGGGATGCCCTATTTTTTCCTGGACTTACATTCTGTTTTTATGTCCAGCGGGTCATTTTATGTAAAGTATTTTTTAACTGAATCTTAATTCACAGGGGATAAGAAATCTTCACCATCCATAGTAGTGAGCATCAGTGCTCCACCAGCGAAAACCTTCTTTACTATAAATGGACCATCATAGTTTGGAGTCCATTTGCCCTTGTGGTCTGTATGAGGAGGAAGAAGTCTTTTCAGCACAAGATCTCCCACTTGGTATTCCCAAAGCCTGACTTTCTAATCGAAGGCTTTCTTCATCCTCTTTTGATATAACTGCCCATGACAGATGGCAGCTAGCCTTTTCTCTTCGATCAAATTCAGTTGATTGTACCGAGACCGGACCCATTCTTCTTCGTCCAGCTTTACATCCATCATTACCCGTAAGGAGGGTAGCTCAACTTCAATAGGTTGGACTGCCTCCATACCATACACAAGCTGATAAGGTGTTTCCCCAGTGGATGTTCTGATTGTGGTTCGATACCCATGCAAGGAAAATGGTAGCATTTCATGCCAGTCTTTGTAAGTAACCACCATCTTCTGCACAATCTTCTTGATGTTCTTATTAGCTGCCTCAACAGCGCCATTCATCTTTGGCATGTAAGGAGAAGAGTTGTGATGTTGGATTTTGAAGTCCCGGCACAGTTCTGCCATCATTTTGTTGTTCAAATTGGAACCATTGTCAGTAATGATTCGCTCGGGAACTCCATATCGACAGATGATGTCCCTTTTCAGAAACCTGGCTACCACTTGTCTGGTGACGTTTGCATACGAAGCTGCTTCGACCCACTTGGTGAAGTAATCAGTGGCTACCAGGATGAATCTGTGGCCATTTGAAGCAGTCGGTTCGATCTTACCAATCATGTCAATGCCCCACATGGCAAAGGGCCAAGGTGAAGACATCACGTTCAAAGGATTTGGAGGCACATGCACTTTATCTGCATAGATCTGGCACTTGTGGCATTTTCTGGCGTAGGCACAGCAGTCTGCATCCATTGTGATCCAGTAGTAACTTGATCTTAACAATATCTTTGCCATTGCATGTCCTCCAGCATGGGTACCGAAAGATTCTTCATGCACCTCGTGCATCAGCAAGTTTGCTTCTCTCTTGTCAACACATCTGAGCAGAACCATGTCAAAGTTTGGCTTGTACAATGAACCATCAGCACTAAGGAAGAAACTACCGGCCATCCTTCTTAATGTCTTCTTATCATTAGATGATGCCCTAGGTGGGTATGTTTGATCCTCTAAGAATCTTTTGATGTCATGGAACCAAGGTTTTTCATCTCTAGCAATGTCCACAGAGAATACGTATGCTGGTCGGGCTAGTCTGGATACCGAAATTCGAGGCACATAATTTGCAGTTTGAACTTTGATCATGGAGGAAATGGCAGCTAAAGCATCTGCAAACTGATTTTCGTCTCGAGGGATGTACTCAAGTTTGAATGTTGTGAAGAAAGTCAATAATCTCCTCGTGTAGTCACGGTATGGGATCAGATGCTCTTGGTGAGTGTACCATTTGCCGTTGGTCTGATTGATTAGCAAAACTGAATCTCCGAATACATTCAAAGTCTTGATCCTGAGGTCAATGGCTTCCTCAAGACCCATGATGCAGGCTTCATATTCAGCTTCATTGTTAGTGCAGGCAAAGGTGAGTTTTGCCGAGAAAGGCATATGAACTCCCTTAGGTGTAATAAGCACTACACCAACCCCACGACCATTCATATTGATAGCCCCATCAAACATCATTGTCCATTCTTCTTCTGGATCAGGCCCTTCAGTGTGAACTGGCTCTTCATAATCATTTGCTTTTAAGTACATGATGTCTTCATCAGGGAAGTCAAATCTCATGGGCTGGTAATCATCAATGGGTTGCTCAGCCAGATAGTCAGACAGTATACTGCCCTTGATGGCCTTTTGAGATGTGTACTGAATGTCATACTCTGTCAGTATCATTTGCCATCTCGCAACCCTCCCGGTAAGAACTGGCTTTTCGAATATGTACTTGAAGGGGTCCATTTTTGAGATCAACAAAGTAGTGTGAGTCAGCATATACTGTCTTAGTCGGCGAGCAGCCCATGCTAAAGCACATCAAGTTTTCTCGAGCAGTGAATAACGTTGTTCACAGTCGGTAAACTTTTTGCTTAGGTAGTATATTGCATACTCTTTTCGACCAGACTCGTCATACTGGCCCAACACACACCCCATTGATCCTTCTAATACTGTCAGGTACATTATCATAGGTCTTCCTTCAATTGTAGGCATGAGAATTAGAGGTTCTTGTAGGTACTCCTTGATCTTGTCAAAAGCCTTCTGACAATCTTCGTTCCACATGACTGTTTGTTCCTTTATTAATAATTTGAACAGGGGCTCACAAGTTGCAGTGAGGTGAGATATGAACCTTGATATGTAGTTCAATCCACCTAAGAACCCCCGAACTTCTTTTTCAGTCCTAGCTTTGCTTCCATGCCTTTGCCAGTTCTTGTGACCCCTTGACTTTCATGAACTTTGAGGAGTATAATATGATGATAGAACACACATGGACCCTCTTGGAAAGCTTTAAGGCCTTTGGGATGGCTCAGATGGATTCTTGGATTGCTCAGATCACAAACCCTAGATGCAGATGAACTTGAACTTATGCAGTGAAACAAAAATGCAATATGAGGTGGTATGCTTATGCTTATGCAAAAATGAAGGATCACAAGCCAAGGTGCAATATGAGTGAGGGCAAATTTGGGGTGTTTACACGAGGTACAAGACCTAATTCACTCCAAGGCGATCAATTTTGCTCCTCGCCCAAATGTACTCCAAAATCCAATGCCTAATCACGATGGAGCCGGAACGAATAAGAATGTCACGGTTGTTTTACCAGATGGTCCGCGTTAAGTTGAAATCTTCGAGTTAATCACCCAGGACGCCCGGGTATTCAGGAAGCAAATAAAACCAGCAGTATTCAAATACTTGTAGTCGTGGCAACAGTCTGTCTTCCCTTTTTTCTTTTTCATCCCTATTGAGGGGAACTACGTCGCTCTAATTCTTCATTGGTCTTTGGTCAATGGAGATACATAGGCAGAAGATCGTCAGTTCTTTCCGAGCAATCTTATAAGACAACTTTACTCTCCATCTTTACCCTTTCCTTCAGATGTCTCGTGTCAGAGTCATAATAACTAGAAGAAGAGGTATGAATGCCATGGTTGGGTATACGGCTGCAACTTGAAGACTACAAGTCTGTTAAAGAGCTATTGATCACTGAAAGTATCCAAGACTGGAAGGTCCAAACAGAGTCAAGCCTCCTCAACTACGGCAATATTCAGTTTCTTTACTGCATTTCCATTTGTAGTTTTTCTTATGTGCTAAACATTTGTCTGCATGTATGCATTTTGTTTGCTTTTGAATGTTAGTAATAATAAAACTCACATGTTTGTTTTGTAGTAATTCATTCGCATTCACTTATAATTTTGCATGTTTACATCGCAATACCAATTGTCGTGCTTAAACTTTATGAAGGTGGATGACGAAACAAAAATGCAAGAATCTCTAATTGTGTGCTCTTGAATAAGAACCTGTTGACGATGTACATGCTTTGTTTCAAATCCCTAAATACTGGAGATATAAAGGAGATAGACCCTCGCTAACACCTTTGAGCCTTGAAGTAGGATTTTCTTTTCGCATGAAAAAACCCTCACATGTAACCCAGGGGCGGGGTAGATGTCAGCTAGTCGAACCAAGCGTTCAGGCTTTCCTAAAGGAGTGTATTTGAGGATCTATTACATTCCACTATGTTAATAAAGAGGTCCAAAGACCAGAGACCACATTGGTTATCCAAATCAAGAGGTCCAAAGACTGGAAACCACGATGGTTATCCTTCATCGACCAAGGAATGAGGCAGTCACAACCCTTGCAAAGAAATCAAGACAAAAATGGTCACACGATTTGTTCAACAAAAATGAAATGAAAAGCACTCTAAGTCGAAACTTGAAAACAAGTCACTTAGGCAAAAGTTAGGGCATCCCGCTGGACTTTACAATCAAAGATTCACAAGAATCAGTCCAGGCAAAAGTTAGGGATAAGCAAAATAACGCAAAAGTGAAAGACGAAAAGGATTACACAAGAAAGATCCTCAAATAAGAACAAAGTCATGTGGCACAGACACAAAATATAAAGGGGTGATTGACTCCCAACGACAACCTGATTGGTGCTTGAACCGATAGCAAAAGTGGTTCCTCAACCGACACGAAACCCTTATGAAATGTGAGTGCTTGTGAAAATTAGTTGAACATAGGAATGGAGAACATCACGAAGAGTGGGTGGGCACAAATAAACTTCGAGCCTATATCCTTTGATTCTATAACCGTGAACCAGGCCACGATACAACCCTCAAAAGTCCTAACTAAAACAGGGTTACTTTGAGAGCATACTGCCACGAGGCCGTGTTCCTAACTCCTATGAGTTGTGCTAAAAGATCCTTGTTGGTATTGCATGTACATACTTTCATTCAAAAATAATCTCGTATCTTAACCAGTGATTTGCTCACAAAGGTTTAAGACACCTTTTCAATAAAGACTTCAAGATTAACATGTGTGTTGCATTAGAATTTTCATTCTAAGGATAAATATTTTTTGCTTGCATACATTTGTTAAGCATCATAAGAAGTTTACATACATAAATTCAGTCTAGAAGCTTAAGTTTGCCAAGTTGAGAAGTCTAAAATTTCTGAAAGATAGTCACATCGAGGTACACTTTTTCGAGAAAGCTCCATTGAGTAAGGATTTTCCTAACCAATCACAGTAAGAGCTAGCCAATCTGGGGCAGTTACGTCGAGCAATCTCTTCAAAATTTAGCCAAACTAGGGCAATCACCTTGAGATTCAAATCTCTCCAAGAGCAAAGATTAGCCAGTCAAGTGCAAAACTATGCAGATACTCGTACTGGGGTAGGCCACCCCAGTAACACGAGAATTCATTCTTTCCCGAGGACAAACAATCAGAAGCATCTACCAGGAGTTTAGAGTACCGGGACAGCGGTCACGGTCGCTCATCAAGTCGATTATCTCGTTCAATGCCTCCAAACGTTTCAAGCTCATCTGTGTCGAAAATGGCTACCTCCCCAGCAAGGTTAGTATGCCAGCTTATGCAGTCACTATGATACTTAAGAGTTTAAAGACACCAAGTATTTTGTAAAATCCTCTTAAGGTAAAGTCTAGACAAGAAGCAAACAATCCCCAACACGAGACGACTTGAAATCCTTCCTCACCAGCAGGATGTGTCGGTTTTGTTATCCCCAACAAACAGACGGAAACTATCCCCAGTAAAGTCACAAAATTTTTCTCTTCAATAGGTTTCCTTGATCCTTTTCCTCAACAGATCTTGGACGGCCCCTATTCCCCCAACAGATCTCAGACAAAATTATTCTCTTCCCCAACAGATCTCAGAAGATTTCCTTGCTCCAACAGAGCAACAAGGATTGATAATCCCCAAATAGGGAGTCGTCTTCCCACAGTGAAGCATTTCTTACAGGAATTCAAGCATTCTTGACAGCCATTTAAGAGGTTCCCCTTCCCCACAGAGATTCAGAAGGTTTAGGTAGACGGAGAGTACTCTTCAACAGAGCCTTGACAAGACCTTTCTCCAGCTAAGTCGGAAAGTTGTTGATCCTCCAGCGAAATTTGATGTGTGAGATTCAATCCCCAGTGGTTGCGGTATCCCCAAGCAGGTTCCTCAAATCTAAAATCCAATTTATTTTTGGCAAAGGTGATAATTCGGGACAGATGAATTGTTCACGCTCTGCTCCAGCAGAGACGTTATCCCTGTAGGGCTTCTCGAGATCGAATCCGCGATCATTGCATTCTCAGCAAAATCAGCAGGGACTTATCATTTCCACATCAGGAACTCCCTTTGCACTTACGCTATTTCATTGACATGTTCAAGACATAATATCCCCAGTGTTATGGGGCATCATGCAATTTAACATATGCGTACCCAGCATAATCCAAGCTTGATATCTTGTAAAGTACAGCCACAGATTGGCCAAAGTCCATCTTCGGGTGGCGAATTCTTAAAGTCCAGCGACAAACTGGCCAAAGTCCATCTTCGGGTGGAAAATCTCTAAAGTCCCCCGCAGTGGGGAAAAGTCTCCCGCAGTGAGCAAAAGTCCAGCCACAGATTGGCCAAAGTCCATCTTCGGTTGGCAAATCTCTAAAGTCCCCCGTAGTGGGCAAAAGTCTCCCGCAGTGAGCAAAAGTCCAGCCACAGACTAGCCAAAGTCCATCTTCGGGTAGAAAATTCTTAATGTCTTCCGCAGTGGGCAAAAGTATCCCGCCGTGAGCAAAAGTCCAACCGCGGATTGGCAAACGTTCATCCTCAGGGTGGAAATGTATCTTAAAATTTGACCGCGGATTGGCAAAGGTTCACCCGCAGTGTGGCAAGTCGTTAGTTGTCTGATTCTATCCAAAATATATCATTAAGGCATTGTTGTAACATGTCAAGGTCCACCCGCAGCGTGGCAAGTCAGTAGCCATCTGGCATCACTCAAAAGGCATCCCCCATCTACTACTCCTCTCATCATAATTATATCCAAGCAGAGTTCATCCGGTCGAGTTTATTTCCCTGTTCTTCTGCCACAGAGTGCAAATTTTCTGGTTGTTTCTGGTATTCAATCCTTGCATACCTCAAATGTCTGAAAGCAGTTGCTATCATCCATTCACGTCCACAATGATTGAATAGGGGCAGCTGTAACACCCCAAAACTTGCCCTCTTATTTATCACCTCGACGGGCTTTATGTTTCGCATTCATTGGCATTCTTAACCCATCATTCATTGACACAGGCTGGTCACTGGGACTAGAGGTTTCAAAGAATTATGGGTTGTCCATTAGGTTTATGTCCATAAGGTGGATTTTCAAAGATCTGGTTATACAATGGACTAGAGTCTCCTTTAGGCGTATCATCATTGGCGGTTAGGGTTTATTCCTCTAATCATTTGACTTTCAAGAAGGATTTGGATCATGACATAGTCGAAATATCAGTATGAGAAGATCGGAAATCCATTCATTAGTGGCCTGGTCAAGGGATGTGTCGTTCCTACATAAAGTACAGTATCAGTTCAAAACCGCTTCCAGTGACTTCGGAATTAGTAATGGATTGTCACATTTCAATAAATCTAGTTATTTCCTTTTGAATTTCTAACTTTATCCATTTCAAGGTACATTTACGAGTCAATAACCCATAAAAATCCGAGTATTCCGTATTTACTCATACCAACATTCATTCTTCGTTACACGTCCAAGATTTTGTTACGGCTCATTCATGTGACACATTTTCAAATTTCAACCATTTCAAGCCCATTATCTGTATATATCCTTTTGCCAATTCCATTATCTAATCAAAAAAATAAGAGAATAATTCCTATGGAGTGCTATTAGCATTTGAGAGCACACGATCTTTCGTGTCGGAAGCCAAATCAATTATTCCTCAATCAGATTGCAAGGCTACTAGCCCATTTTATTAATGCTTGTAGAAAGGGAGGAACAAGCATTGGAGCAATTTCCAAAATGGCAATGCCTCTAAAGGCCAGATTGTTCTAAAGTCCAGATAGCGTTAGGGATATAGACTGCATGACAAGGTGAAGGCACCAATGTTGATCAAGGAAGGTTTTTCTTTTTTAAAAAAATGACGTGGCATAAATAATAGCTGAAGATTTGGGTAAAAAGCATCAGAAGCATATTATTCCAAACGCAATGAGGCATGATGTGAAGCGCAGCAAACACACATACGCTGTGAGTATTAGAAACGAAAAATAAAAGAAACCAACTACAAGAGAAACTCTAACTATTGAATCTATATAGAAACTCGTTAAGACAATACACGAGAAAAAGATTCAGGAAACATTCCTTCAATTAGTGTGACAGAAATATACCAGAGGTTCATGACAAAACCAGAGAAAATTTCAGAAGAAGCAATAGAAAATCAATACAAAAATCAGAGTGAAAAACAGTTACAAAGTCCTAACCATTTCTCAACTAAATTTTCAATCGAAATCACCAAATTATCCCCCTGAACTTCAAGACCTTCATATTCTATAAATTGTTCAAACTACTGCAAATTCAAGGGGGGAATTCTTTTTTTTTTCATTTACAATCTATTCCTCATTCAATCATCTTCATCACTCTAACTTCTTCAATCCTTCTCGGAGCTTCTTCCGGAACCAAAGTCTTCTTCAACTTCACCATTACCCACCCTTCACCTGGAATTTCCTCAGCCTTCATCATTCATCATCATCACCAAACCTCACCTTGTCAATAATTTGCAACAACATCGAATAATTAAATTTACAACACGGACTCAGATTCATGGTGAAAGAATAATGAGGTGAGGATTTAGAAACAGAACCGCAACTCAAATCGAAAAGAAAGCAAGAAGGAGAAGAAAAAGAATTGAAGCTACAACTGGGAAGAAGGAGAATTGTACCCTGAAGTTGTGTCCCGTTGATGGGCTAAAGACGTATCTAATTATGTGTCAAGCGGTATCTTAACTGCAAGTGCACAGCCTATCGAAGTAATATTTAAGATTATCGATCCACGGGGACTCTATGGTTACTTAGTGCTAGAGGAATTTCTAGTTTTAGCTAAGGTGAAGGGTTGTCACGATTTTTTGTTGTTTTTAAAGATTAAAGGCGGGAATTAAATTTAAGTTTAATAAATAATACTAAGGCGGTCGGTATGTAATTAAGCTAACTTAGGCGGGTCAATCTACCCTAGGCTTGTAAAGATGGTTCACTTAATCTATTCTGTAGAGGTTACCAGCTTAAATATCTTTAACTCACACTCTCGTGGTCTTATCTCAGATCTTACCCCTAAAGCCCTATGCCTGCTCTCGCTAGCCCATAAGTGTTTAGGAATAATTTTTGGAAACTTAGTAATTCTAATTTATTTTAAAGTGCTCTCGCTGTGTTTAATTTAAATGCCTAACTTTAGCTATCTGGTTAAAATCTCACACTCTCGTGGTCTTGACCTAACCTAATACACTTTCCTTACTCTCGTAACAAAAAGGTTGATTTTATAATAAAAAGTCTCAGCCAGAATATTAAGCTCTTAATTATTTTAAACCTAGAGTTGATTTTACCGATTTAGTTCGTTTTAATCACATACCGCCCTAAGGTATTTAGCTACTCATTATTGTTGAACCAGACAGAGGCAGAGAAACATAAAACGAAATATGCATGGCATAAAAATAAATACTCAACATAAATATAATTGCAAATTAATATAAACCTGGATAACAATAAAAGTGGCAGACTCCTTCTTCCACAGGCCGGAAAGCTCGGAGTATTCGTCGGAATCGGAAATAAATTCTAAAAATTCTGAAGGCTTTGAAACAAATAAATTTATAACAATTTCCTGATGTTTGAAATTGTTATAGGGTTTGTTGGGATACAAGAAAAAAATAAAGCAATGAAAATAATGCTGGAAAAAATATAAAGGGTGCAAAATAATTCGGCAGAGCTTCCGCAAGAAATTAATAAAAAAAACTCTATGTCTGTTGTTCATACAAATTAAGCTATTTATAGAAAACTAAAATGGGCTTGGTAGTTGGATTGTTGCTTGGGCTTCGTAGGAGAATGAAAGAATCCAGGGACGTGTGGATACTGGGTCAGCTGGAAAATAGGCACCTCACATGCAGCGTACGTTCATGACTAAGTCTTCAGTCAAATAACCTATTTTTCCCTTGTCACGGTCGTGACAAGGGCATCACGTTCGTGTTCCTTATATTATAAGTGTCACGGTCGTGAGGGATATGTCACGGTCGTGAGTGCTCTTTTTGGGGTGTCACGGTCGTGACACCTAGGTGACGACCGTGAGTGTAACAAAATATGCAGGTTATGCAGAATTCCTCATTTCTTCATCTTTTAACGGCTGTTTTTGCTCATTTCACTCGTGGCTCTTGATTTAGCTCTGTATATGATGTACCTGCAAAATGGCAAAGAAAACTCGAGGAATCGGGTGTTAAAACGACAATTATGCGATAAAACGGTATTGAAACATAGCAATATAATCGATACATTTTCTCGTTATCAAACTTCCCCAAACTTAAACCTTTGCTTGTCCTCAAGCAAATAGTCGGTTGAAAATTGTCGGACAAGTTTTTATCGACGCACACACATAACAAACCGTACGAGGGATTGTTTCGTCGGATAAACCGGTACTTTGATAAAACACTAACGATACACTAATGACACAAGCAACAAGCTAAGTCGTCGACTTCCCGTTAAACGAAACATTCGGCAATTTCTTTACGATTTCACCTAGAGTCTTTCGATCTTATTTCGCCCGATTTCATTCTAGCGCAATCACATTAAGCCTTTTGCCTTAGCACGTAATGGAGTAGCCGGTTAGCGACTTTGATCCTTTTTAAGCACGGGGTCTGGTACACGAATGTGGTAACCCTATATACATTATCCGATTTGGAGGTTGTGGGGGATCGAGCCGTAGCACGCCCTACCAAGTTCAGAACCAGTACCTCTGAACCAACCCGCAATGGACTCCTTCTCATATTTCTCGTTTCTTATATGCGACCGTGTACTTTGGTGCAATTTCTTTTCATTTGCATCGAGATATGAAGGATCATTATAGATTAGGCATCAAACGCTTATATTCATCGGCTCCCCACGTGGTTTGTGTTCAGACGGTGCTGACTGCTAGTATAAACTACTAGGGGTTACTTTTGAACTGAAACTTAAGGTGTAGTCGTAACAATCATCGGAACGGGATCGCTTAAGTGGGAAGTCTAAGGTGTCAAGACTGTATTGATCTTGTTGAATCGTTCTCAGCTTCCTAATTATGATTTCGTAGGTAAGTCGGGTAATGCGAAGAATTAATTAAAGATTTTTTTCGGTATGGCTAAATAAACGGGGAAAGTTCGAAACTAAAGAAAATAGCACAAAAATTGCTCGTTTCATTAACTTACGAAAAGGAAATACAACGGAAAGGGAAAAATGCGAAAAATGAAAGGTACCTCTCCCACACTATATCAGACATTGTCCTCAATATTGTGATATAATAGCGGTTAAAGTACAATACAAACAATGGAATGGAAAAACAATAAACAAAAACTAAAACTAAGGCTGCTGATGACCGCGGCCTCGGCTTCTGGTGCGGGAGCGTCTGGTCGGAGTCGCTTCAGGATCAGAACCGGTACCGGTGATAGCAGTAATGTCAATGCGCAAAGCCTCTAGCTCGCTAAGGATCTCGCCGAGCTTCTCATCAGTAGTCTGCTGGTTTGTGGCAACAGTGCGGAGTAATGCATCATACTGCTCCTTCTGCCTTCGCTCCAGTGCAGCATTCATCTGGTTTTGCTGATGAATCGCACGGAGGACTTCCTCAAGTGTGTATTCCTGTGCAGGAGGTTGTCGGGTGGATGTCTCAGGAATGTCCTGGACATGCTCAGCTGCATCCATAGCGTCTTGCATCTCGTCCGCGGGTGGATCGGCCTGCTCATCATGAATGGGGGCGTGGCCGGCAGCATCCGGTAAAGCAAAGAGCCAGTTGGCTCGGCTAGACGGATCGATGCGGTCACGGGACGGCAGAATGATGTGGTGATAAACAGTGTCGTGGATAACAGGGCTAAACCTGCCATCCTCTCTCTGCGCAATCAAGTGTGCGGACCTGCAATAATTCTTGGTTAGGAACTCGGCGGCTCTGCTAGGCAAATTTACGACCAAGTCACCAAGCTCCAACTGAATGGCGAGGGTGGTGACAATGCCGCCTATGTAAAATGGGGTTGCGCCTCTTTGCGCAATGGACTGGATATGGTTCAGCATGAACGGGGAAGCGTTGATAGGCTCGTCATTTAGAGCGCAGTATAAGAACAGAAGCTCCTTGGAGTTGAGCTTGTGGTTACTCTCTCGTGCAAAGATGGTGTTGCAAATGATGCGATGAAAATATCTGATCGCCGGGTTGTGGATATGAGTAGCATTCAGGCTCTGAAAGGCTGAGGCACGGGTGTTGGTGATATCGTGCCATAAGGTGAAAGCGGTTTCACTGAAATTGTCCGGCACGCGGAGGTGAGCTTCATTCCCGTGATCGAAGCCTAGCAACTCGGCTATCCTATTTTGCGAAAGTTCGAACTCTCGGCCAAGCAATCTGAACTTAGCGAAACCGGTGAGTTGACTCTGAGAACCGGCAGGAGTGATGTAATGGAATGAGCTTAGGAATTCCAATGTCAGAAGCTCGAATGTGGGCTGGGGCTGACTGCAAAGATCCCACAGACCGACTTTTTGAAGCAGGCTCTTAACACTGTTAAGCATTCCCAATTCTCTCAAACAGACAGTGTCGACATATCGCGTGGGTTGCACACCACGGTTCTGGAATCGGATGAACCTCTCTCTCTGGTTTTCTCCATTCTCACCATCTCTAAATTGAATAGCTTCCATTGCATGCAAGAACAAGAGTGGGAGATGAGGAGTTTGGATTTTTGTGAGAAAAGTGATAAAATGAGAGAAAATTGGTTCGGATAAATAATGCAAGGTGAGAATGTGATAGGTGTGGTGATAATGGAGATGTTAATGGGGTTTAATTTGGTAATGGGAGGTTACGGAAGTTGGTGGAGATAATGGGTGGTTTTGAAAGTTATGGAAGAAGAAAGATGAAGAGGTTTCGAAGAAGAAACAATTTTGTTTCTCACGAATTCTATAATTAGGGCCGTCACGGTCGTGACAAGAGAATGACGGTCGTGACGCGCTAATTAGCTTGTCACGATCGTTAGGGGGGTGATGACGACCGTGAGGGCTTAAAAACCTTGAATAATTTCCAGAAAGCATATTATCTCTCACGCTTCATATAATTTATATAATATTTTTGGTCACTTGTTACTCTAATTTAAACATAAACACCATATAATATATAATATCATCAGAATTTTGTAAATTGCATCGCACGAGAGGTTGTATAAAATATTAATCAATTCAAACATAACAGTATATAGATTGAAAGCATATAAATTGATTAAATTTGAAAAATTTGTAAACTAGAAGTGCTTTGCATTTGGTAATTGAAATGAAATTACATTAATGAAAATACGGTACGAAAATGTTTGCGAAATGTAAAATTAACTAGAAACGAAAACAATAAGTAAAATAAGCTAAATCACTACAGCATTTTCAAAAGTGCTTCTTCAAATCTTCGATTGCGGAGTTCAGGTGGTAGAATTGCTCACATGTTATGTCAGTTAATCCTATAATGTCCAATCACATGCTCTTAATCTCATCCGTAACAGTATTTATGTCGGTTTGGTAAGCTTCAAGAGTGTTCATGATATTCTTTAAGTTATCAGCATATTCTACTTGATTCACTTCAGGGGTTTCAATCACTTCGTCAGTGTGGTCAATGTCATGGTAACCAGGAGGTGTCTCAGGGTCACTTTCTACATCGGTCATTATATCATCCTTTATCTTGTAAGATTGAGGTGTTTCAGGAGTAGATGGATAGTCAGGTGGGGTTAATTCATAAAGCCAATTATCCTTATTGTGAACACTTACTCTAGCATGGTTTGGTAGTGTGAACAGGGTTACTACTTCATTCCGGATTAGGTACTCGAAAGGTGGATGTCCTAAATTCCTTATGATATGGCGATTAAAGCAAAAGTTAAGATTCATAGGACGGATGGTACCTAAACGGTTGCACCTATGCAATTGGTATCTAAGTCCTAAGGCATCAGCAATCATGGTTACAAGACCTCCTACTAATATAGGTAATTCAGGTTCTTCTTGGATTCGGGTGAAGGTTTGCATCATGAAAGGCACACCATTGACTGGATGTCCATTAGTGAAACATGACATAATGAATATCTCATCTTTAGATACTCCAGTAAGGTTTTCTTCTTTTCCAAAGAAGGTGTGGGCAAGGATCTTATGGAAGTAACGGATAGCAGGGTTATGTATCTCATCATTGTTCATGTTATTTGGTTCAGGATGGTAGTTTCCGGTTAAAGTTCCCCAAAAGAAATCCAGCTCAATGTCCATCAATTCTACCTGTGTGGTAGTAAAAGCAAAGGGTCCACTAGGGAATCCTAATAAGTCAGCTAGTTCTTTATGGTTAAAGTCATATTCTATTCCAAATAGGCGGAAACTGATAAATCCTTTCCTGAATCCAAAACCGCACTCGGGTAGGTAAACTAAGGAGCTAAGGAACTCAAGGGTGAGCTCGCGGTAAGTCACAAACTTATGTTGAATCAGTGAATTCTCCCATCCAAGTCGGTTAAACAAGTATAGGATGCTATCATGTATACCTAAGGTTTCCATAGTCAGATCATCCGGGTACAGAGTAAAATCCATTGGTCTCTGTGATAACTCTTCAAATTTCATTCTTTGGTTCCTACCTCTAAATTTGGTTTCCATAAGGTTTATCGGTTGGTTAGCCATAGTTAGTGCAAATACGGAGGAAACAAATCAGGGGGAGAAGGAAAGTGGAAAAGACTTTAGAAAAATCTGTAAAAGTGATTTAAAATTAAAATAAGGAAAAATAAGAAAATAAAATGCATAAATTAAAAGCAATAATAGTAATATTGAAATAAAACTATAAAATGACAAAACAAATAAATGAATAATAAAATGATAAATGACAAAATAATAGAATGATACAATTGATTTAGATAATTAAATGATTAAATGGGTTGCCTCCCACTAAGCGCTGTTTTTATCGTCTAAAGCCTGACGTAATGCTTAGGTTAGATTAATCAGGGAAATTAGTGGAAAACTCTAAAAGCCTTAGACTATTTGCATAATCTCTATTTTCAACTTTATGATAATGTTTTAAACGTTGTCCGTTTACCGTGAATGGTTCACTATTCCTACCTTTAATTTCTATCGCTCCACTTGGGAATACCTTAGTTATTTCAAAGGGTCCTGACCATCTAGATTTTAGTTTTCCAGGAAAGAGCCTAAGTCTTGAATTAAAGAGGAGTACAACGTCTCCCACACTAAATTCTTTCCTAGATAGGCGTTTATCATGCCATCGCTTAGTTCTTTCTTTATATATCTTAGCATTCTCATAAGCATCTAGCCTTAATTCTTCTAATTCGTTAATATCTAGGATTCGCTTTTCTCCTGCAGCATTATAGTTTAAATTGAGAGTTTTGATCGCCCAATAAGCTCTGTGTTCTAGTTCTACTGGGAGGTGACAAGATTTTCCATAAACTAATTTGAAAGGTGTAGTTCCTATGGGTGTCTTGTAAGCGGTCCTATAAGCCCATAAAGCTTCATTGAGTTTAGATGACCAATCTTTCCGAGATATGGCGACAGTCTTTTCTAAGATTTGTTTGATTTCTCTGTTTGAGACTTCGACTTGTCCACTTGTTTGTGGATGATATGGTGTTGCCACACGGTGTCTTACTCCATACTTAGATAATAATTTGTCAAAGATTTTTGAAATGAAGTGTGAGCCACCGTCACTTATGACGAGTCTAGGCACACCAAATCTGGGAAAGATTATATTTTTGAAAAGCTTTATTACTACCCGTGTGTCATTTGTAGGAGAAGCTATAGCTTCAATCCACTTTGAAACATAATCAACATCTACGAGTATGTAATTATTACCGAAAGATGATGGGAATGGTCCCATGAAATCTATTCCCCAGACGTCAAAGATTTCTACTTCTAATATTCCTTTTTGAGGCATTTCATCTCTTCTTGAAATATTACCGGTGCGTTGACACCGATCGCAATTTATAACAGCGATGTGAACATCTTTCCATAGATCAGGCCAGAATAAGCCGGCTTGTAAGATTTTTGCACAAGTCTTGGAAGTGCTTGCATGTCCACCATAAGGAGATGAATGGCAATGAGCAATGACATCTTCTATTTCTTCTTCGGGAATACATCGACGAAAGATTTCGTCGGGTCCTCTTTTGAACAATAATGGTTCATCCCAATAGTAATGTTTGAGATTGTGAAAGAATTTCTTTTTCTGCTGATAGGTTAATTCAGGTGGAAGAGCTCCTGCAGCTAGGTAGTTAACAATGTCAGCGTATCATGGCAGTCCTACAGTCGTTTGGATTGTTTCTACGGGTTCTGGTTCATCTATGTCTAACTGAACTGGGTCGCTTCCTATTTGTGCTATCAGCTGTTCATACGGAAAATCATCGTTAATCGGCACTTGTTCGGGTTTAATACCTTTTATTCTAGATAAATGGTCCGCTACGACGTTTTCAGTACCTTTCTTATCTTTTATTTCAAGATCAAACTCTTGTAAGAGTAAAATCCATCTCAAGAGTCTTGGTTTAGCATCTTTCTTAGTTAATAGATATCGGATAGCAGCATGGTCTGTGTAAACTATTATTTTCGCTCCTACTAGGTAAGAACGGAATTTGTCCAGTGCAAAGACAACTGCTAACAATTCTTTTTCAGTAGTGGCGTAGTTCATCTGAGCAGAATCTAAGGTTCTACTGGCATAGTAAATCGCATGAAGTTTCTTTTCCTTCCTCTGGCCTAGAACTGCGCCTACAGCATAGTCACTCGCATCGCACATGATTTCGAAAGGTAATCTCCAATCAGGGGGTTGCATGATTGGTGCGGTGATGAGGGCTGTTTTTAGAGTTTCGAATGCTTTAAGACAATCTTCATTGAATATGAACTCAGCGTCTTTCATTAATAAACCAGTAAGAGGTTTAGTGATTTTCGAGAAATCTTTGATGAATCGTCGGTAGAAACCGGCGTGTCCTAAAAAACTTCGTATTTCTCGAACGGTTTTAGGGGATTGAAGATCTTTTATGACTTCTATCTTAGCTTTATCAACTTCAATTCCCTTGTCGGATATAACGTGTCCTAATACGATTCCTTCTCTGACCATAAAATGACATTTCTCCCAGTTAAGAACGAGGTTTACTTTTACACATCTTTCTAACACCATTTCTAAATTTGATAGGCATCCTTCAAAGCTTTGCCCGCATACAGAGAAGTCGTCCATGAACACTTCCATGATGTTGTCTATAAAATCTGCGAAGATTGACATCATACATCTTTGAAAGGTTGCAGGAGCGTTGCATAATCCAAAGGGCATTCGTCTATAAGCGAACGTTCCATAGGGGCATGTGAATGTAGTCTTTTCTTGATCATCTGGGTAGATAGGGATTTGGAAAAATCTTGAGTAACCATCAAGATAACAGAAATAAGAATGCTTGGCTAATCGTTCTAACATTTGATCTATAAAAGGTAGTGGGAAATGATCTTTTCGAGTGGATTTGTTTAGTTTACGATAATCGATGCACACTCTATGTCCCGTCACTACTCTTTGTGATATCGATTCGCCTTTAGCGTTTTTCACAACAGTGATACCTCCTTTCTTTGGTACTACATGTACCGGACTAACCCATTTACTATCAGAGATTGGATATATTATTCCGGCATCTAGTAGTTTCTTAACTTCTTCTTTTACTACAGTGCTAAGGATTGGGTTAATTCTTCTTTGAGATTCTCTGGAGGTTTTGCAATCTTCTTCTAGCAGAATACGATGTATACAGATTGAAGGGCATATTCCTTTGAGATCAGATATGTTATATCCTAATGCAGTTGGATATTTCTTTAAGACATCTAAAAGTTTCTTTGTTTCGATTGTTCCTAAACTGGAATTTATTATAACTGGTCTTTTACATTCAATTTCTAAGAATTCGTATCTTAGGTTATTAGGTAAAGTTTTTAATCCTAATGTAGGTTTATCCTTACTTGGCATGGGATCCGGTGTAAGTGCTAAACTTTCGCTTAGACTGTCATCCTGATATGGTGCACGCCAATTACCATCTTCGAAAATCGGAGGGATTTGAATTTTCATAATTTCATAATAGGTAGTTTCTTTCATTTCCATTTCTCTTACACATTCGTCAATTACGTCCAATAGATAGCATGTATCCTCTATAGCTGGTGATTGTAAGAATTGTGTTAAAATAAATTCAACTTTCTCTTCACCTACTTCAAAGGTTAGATTTCCTCTCTTTACGTCTATTATAGCTCCGGCGGTAGCTAAGAATGGTCTTCCTAGTATGATAGGTGTAGTGGAGTCTTCAGAGATGTCCATGATTATGAAATCAGTAGGGATGTAGAATTGTCCTATACGTACTGGGACGTTTTCTAGTATGCCTACAGGATATTTAACAGAGCGATCGGCTAGTTGAACAGACATTTTAGTTGGTCTTAGGTCTCCCATGTCTAGCCTTTTGCAAATCGTTAAGGGCATAACACTGATACTGGCTCCTAAATCGCATAGAGCTTTGTCAATGACGAATTTTCCTATTACACAAGGTATAGAGAAACTTCCTGGATCTTTTAGCTTAGGAGGCATATTATTCTGAATTATGGCACTACACTCAGCAGTAAGTGTAACTGTTCCGTTATCCTCTATCTTTTTCTTATTAGATAAGATTTCTTTTAAAAACTTAGCATACGAGGGCATTTGAGTGATAGCTTCTGTAAACGGAATAGTAATATTCAACTGTTTCAGAAGTTCGACAAATTTCTTAAACTGGCCCATCGTCTTGGAATTGGTTAATCTCTGAGGGTACGGAATTGGTGGTTTATAGGGTGGTGGAGGCACATAAGGATGTTCTTTCTCCACTGCCTCTTGATTATCATCTTCCTTTTCTTCTAGAT
This sequence comes from Lathyrus aphaca, assembly GCA_963966055.1. NCBI lineage: Eukaryota > Viridiplantae > Streptophyta > Magnoliopsida > Fabales > Fabaceae > Lathyrus > Lathyrus aphaca. Next base: position 438,174,555 of record OZ014521.1, read on the forward strand.
CGTTCACCATTTCAGTCGGTTTATCCGGTTTTTGGTACATGGCTGGATTGTCAAGTCTTGGATCGGTAGGTTCGTCAAGTTCCTTGCCACTTCTTAATATTACAGCATTGGCTTGTCCTTTTGGATTAGGTTGAGGTTGTCCAGGAAATACTCCAGCTGGTGCAGCGGTAGGTGCTTGTTGTTGAGCTACTTGTGAAATCTGAGTTTCAAGCATTTTGTTATGTGTAGCTAATGCATCTACTTTGCTTACTAATTGCTTAATTTTCTCACTAGTGTGTATGTTTTGGTTTAAGAAGTCCTTGTTTGTCTGAGATTGGTTAGCTATAAAGTTCTCCATCATCAATTCAAGGTTCTATTTTCTAGGGACATTAGGAGCAGTCTTTTGATATCCTGGTGGTGTAGCTGGTGCTTGACCTGGTGCGTATAAAGCATTGTTATTCTTATAGGAGAAGTTCGGATGATTCTTCCAACCTGGGTTGTATGTGTTTGAGTATGGGTTTCCTTGAGCATAATTCACTTGATCTGTGGGAATTCCTGTTAATAATTGACAATCAGGAACTTCATGTCCTGGAACTCCACATAACTCACAGTTAGGTGTTACTGCAGCCACGGTGGTTGTTGGTGTTATGGCCAAGTTGTCGATCTTTTGGTTTAGTTGGTCAAACTTTGCATTGAATTGGTCCATACTACTCACTTCGTACATACCTCCTTTTGTTGGTTTCTCAGTTGCGACTGTCTCGCTTCCCCATTGGTAATGGTTTTGAGCCATACTTTCGATAAGTGCATAAGCATCATTATATTCTTTGTCCATTAGTGCACCGCCTGCGGCAGCGTCAATATTCATTCTTGTATTGTACAAGAGTCCATTATAGAAGGTATGGATGACCATCCATTCTACTAATCCGTGATGTGGACAAAGTCTCAGCATATCCTTATAGCGTTCCCAAGCTTCGAAAAGTGATTCGTTTTCCCTTTGCTTAAATCCGTTGATCTGAGCTCTCAGCATAGCTGTCTTGCTAGGTGGGAAATATCTTGTTAAGAAAACTCTCTTTAGTTCCTCCCACGTAGTTACTGAGTTCGAAGGCAGAGATTGAAGCCAGGCTCTTGCTCTGTCTCGAAGTGAAAAAGGAAACAAACATAGTCTAATAGCTTCTTGGGTAACTCCATTGGCTTTTACGGTATCTGCGTATTGCACAAAGATCGAGAGATGAAGGTTCGGATCCTCGGTAGGATTTCCGGCGAATTGATTTTGTTGCACGGCTGATATCAACGAAGGTTTTAGTTCGAAATCGTTTCGGTTGATAGCCGGTGCGGCAATGCTGGAATGCGGTTCAGCTTGCGAAGGACTAGCGTAATATTTTAGTGGGTGATTCTGTTCTTCAGCCATCTTTGCGTCCTTTGATGTTACGACTGGTTTAGGTGGATCTAATTGAAGATCTGGAATGTTGTAATTTTGTTCGTAATCGAATATCTGTCTTCTTACGTGTAAGAAGCGTTCCGATTCTGGGATTAGAGGTTGCAAGTCTTCGCCTTGAGAGCGAGAACTTGGCATACACTCGGGAATTTAGATTAAGAAAAGAAAATAGTTGTTACCTTAGTCTAGACAATGCTACCCTAAAGTGCACTAGTAACTAAATTAAGGTCCCCGGCAACGGTGCCAAAAACTTGATGGGCTAAAGACGTATCTAATTATGTGTCTAGCGGTATCTTAACTGCAAGTGCACAGCCTATCGAAGTAATATTTAAGATTATCGATCCACAGGGACTCTATGGTTACTTAGTGCTAGAGGAATTTCTAGTTTTAGCTAAGGTGAAGGGTTGTCACGATTTTTTGTTGTTTTTAAAGATTAAAGGCGGGAATTAAATTTAAGTTTAATAAATAATACTAAGGCGGTCGGTATGTAATTAAGCTAACTTAGGCGGGTCAATCTACCCTAGGCTTGTAAAGATGGTTCACTTAATCTATTCTGTAGAGGTTACCAGCTTAAATATCTTTAACTCACACTCTCGTGGTCTTATCTCAGATCTTACCCCTAAAGCCCTATGCTGCTCTCGCTAGCCCATAAGTGTTTAGGAATAATTTTTGGAAACTTAGTAATTCTAATTTATTTTAAAGCGCTCTCGCTGTGTTTAATTTAAATGCCTAACTTTAGCTATCTGGTTAAAATCTCACACTCTCGTGGTCTTGACCTAACCTAATACACTTTCCTTACTCTCGTAACAAAAAGGTTGATTTTATAATAAAAAGTCTCAGCCAGAATATTAAGCTCTTAATTATTTTAAACCTAGAGTTGATTTTACCGATTTAGTTCGTTTTAATCACATACCGCCCTAAGGTATTTAGCTACTCATTATTGTTGAACCAGACAGAGGCAGAGAAACATAAAACGAAATATGCATGGCAGAAAAATAAATACTCAACATAAATATAATTGCAAATTAATATAAACCTGGATAACAATAAAAGTGGCAGACTCCTTCTTCCACAGGCCGGAAAGCTCGGAGTATTCGTCGGAATCGGAAATAAATTCTAAAAATTCTGAAGGCTTTGAAACAAATAAATTTATAACAATTTCCTGATGTTGGAAATTGTTATAGGGTTGGTTGGGATACAAGAAAAAAATAAAGCAATGAAAATAATGCTGGAAAAAATATAAAGGGTGCAAAATAATTCGGCAGAGCTTCCGCAAGAAATTAATAAAAAAAAAACTCTGTGTCTGTTGTTCATACAAATTAAGCTATTTATAGAAAACTAAAATGGGCTTGGTAGTTGGATTGTTGCTTGGGCTTCGTAGGAGAATGAGAGAATCCAGGGACGTGTGGATACTGCGTCAGCTGGAAAATAGGCACCTCACATGCAGCGTACGTTCATGACTAAGTCTTCAGTCAAATAACCTATTTTTCCCTTGTCACGGTCGTGACAAGGGCATCACGTTCGTGTTCCTTGTATTATAAGTGTCACGGTCGTGAGGGATATGTCACGGTCGTGAGTGCTCTTTTTGGGGTGTCACGGTCGTGACACCTAGGTGACGACCGTGAGTGTAACAAAATATGCAGGTTATGCAGAATTCCTCATTTCTTCATCTTTTAACGACTGTTTTTGCTCATTTCACTCGTGGCTCTTGATTTAGCTCTGTATATGATGTACCTGCAAAATGGCAAAGAAAACTCGAGGAATCGGGTGTTAAAAGGACAATTATGCGATAAAACGGTATTGAAACATAGCAATATAATCGATACATTTTCTCGTTATCACCCGTCGCATCATCAAAGTGTGAACGATTCCATGCAATTTCGCAAAGATCCATCGATTCGCACCTTACTTAGAAACTTCATCATCAACACATCTCCATCACTTTCAACCATCATCAAGATCTGCAGCGATCAATTTTCATCAACCTTCACCAGAACCTGCAAGTCCAAGAATCGCCAATAATCATTCAGGGCTGCGAAAAATCAATCGTAACAATTCAACCACAAAACAAAGCAATTCGAGATTTGTAGAAGAGGGGGCGACGTCGGAACACATACCTGAATCGAACTCTTCATCTTTATGGTATACGCGTTATCAAACGCACATGAACGTTGATCTTCATCGAAGATTCATCTTTATTTCGTGGCTTCATCGCGAAATGCGTAGGGCGTTGTCATCGGCATCATCATCGCATAACCTTCAATAATCCACACAGATCACGAAAGCGATCCAGATCTTCGAGCATCAATATCCACCATCTTGATTGAAGGTACGATAACCTCAATATGTGTTCGATTCACCTCTCTTTTTTTTACTTCAGAAGTCTATCGATTCGAAGAATGAGAGAGGACATAGGTTAAGCTGTTAGGGATTTGAGATGAGGAGAGGAAAAGAGTGGAGGTTCCTTCATACTGGTTGCGGTTTTAGAGAGGTTCATGGAGAGGTGTACGCCGCCGCCGTCATGAGGAAGGGTTAGGGTTTGAAGAAGATTATGAATGGTGAAGGAGAAAGAGTACGTGTTGTTTGCGTTGTGGGAGATGAATTTGTTTATCGTTTTTATTATAAGCATGAGTTTTGATTTTGTGATTAATACTTGTCGCTCCCCGGATTTCCATCCTGGTACAAACGCGAAAGTGACGCGGAAAGAGTTAGAGTCGCCAGCCAGGCATTTTAATCCCGAAGGAACGGGAATGGTAATGCTGCACAAACCAGAAGAAACAAAAAGGAAGGACATGGGTCCTGCGAACCAAAAAGACTGAGTTCGGGAGTCGGTTATGACCTGGGAAGGTATTAGCATCCCAGATCGTCCGCCGTACCCGACGGGATCCACGCTTGCAAAGAAATCTGTTTCAAAGGGTGAAGAAATGAAAGTTGCTGCAAAAGAAAAGGAACTGAACTGGATTTAAGAAACGAAAAGGGAACTGAAAAAGAAATGAAAAGGAAAAAATATAGGGAAAATAAAGATTGTGCTCGAACGGGCCCTACCCCGCTGCCTACGTACCTCATATGGACAATGAGGATCAGAGTCGCCGTAGTTTCCCTAACTAGGGGTGGAAAAGATTACTTGTGTCTTAAGGCTTGAACTGCTTGTGTCAATGCTCAGGTGTTGTTGGCTCGGACGACGAGTGTGTTACCGTCTTGCAAAATAACAAGTAGGAGCAAGTTCGCGTACGGAGCGAAGAAGATGAGAAAAGAATTCCCGAAGGAAAGACGCTTATTGTTTGTTTTGTGTATTTTAGAATCTTTTATGAGTGTGTCACAAGGAAGTGAACTCAAGCTCTCTTCAATGGAATGTGCACTTGTCACTACATTCCAAGATGGAATAATAGAACAAGCACACTCAAGTAAGGAGAAGATCCCCAAAACTTGACTCCAGAGATTAGGGCTTAAGCTCACTAACTCATTAACTTATTAAGTGTTTTTTGTATTTACAATGAAGAAGTGTGTTTTATGACTTTCTTGGTGAAGATGATATCCTGATCAGACTTGTGCATCACAAGACAAGCTTGTAATATCCCAAGATGGGAAGACTACAAGTGTCTCATGGGATAAGGCTATTGCCCAAGATATCACTTCAATCTTTATTAAGTGTCTTCTTTAGGGTTTTGAGATGAGAAGAGAAGAGACACAAAAGGATCACAAAGGTAAAAGTCTAATGGGGGACTAATGAATCCTAATTGTTATCATGCAAGGTAATCCTAAGTTAGTGAGGTTTACTATCCTAAAGGAAGAGAAGAAAGAAGAAAAGCAAGAGAAGAAATAAGAATAGAAGAGGGAGGAAGTAAGGCCTAAGCCCCAACAATCAAAATAATAGTATCAATGAAGAAAAGAGAAGAGATAAGAATTGGAGATGTGGGAATCACATCCCTACCTCTCATTTACCAAAGCCCCTGAAATGGTTAGTGACACAAGCATAAATGCAACACATAATGTTAAACCAAAACCACACAACCAGAAGTGAAATCATAAGCACAAATGCCAAATGCAAACTCAAATCACAAGAATGAGAAAAGAATTATACAACTCAACATGAAGCATTATGAATCACCGTGACAAACAAAGTGAACATGAGAAGATACAAAGCAAAATAGTCAAAGCAAAACCACAAAGTGCAAAACCAGAACCCTAAAATGTTAAGAAAGTGCCTAAAGATCACATGAGATGAAGAGAGGAAGCACACAAAGTCAAATATGTACATCATGAGAAGAAAAGAAGCAAAGGAAGTGAAGTGAGCATGCATAAGTGTGAATGAACTTCAAAAGCAAACAATCACAAACTTTCTCAAAGCACAAACCACAACTCAAGACCAGAGGGGTGTTAAAATCCTAAAGAGGCTCTAAAAAACTTAAAGAAGTTGGCACAAGTGCCCTTCTAACCTAAGGATTGAACATATGATCCAAAAGAAGTAAAAGGGAACAAGTAAGGAACAAAAATTCAAATCAATTCAAGTATACATCCAAAAATTCTACAAACTTGCACAAATGATCTCCAAACATACAATATCAACATGCCAAAAGGAGAGGATCAGATTCAGAAGCTTAGCCATTCAAATGAGGGTTCAAACATGGATTAGGGTTAGAAAGCTTCATGCACAAGTTAGAGACCAAAATTAATTAAGAAAACTTCTAAAAATCAGAACAAAAATCACTAATAAACTACATCTCATCATGAATCCAGAGCAAAAGGAATCATCTAAAAATTCAAAATAATGATCAAGATAGAAAATGAACAAGGCAGCATGCTTCAAAAATGAAATAAAATCAATTAATTAAAGGAGATAATTAATTTCAGCGTGGTAAGTAAAAATAAATAAAAAATAAAAATACCAAAAATTAGAGAAAACTAAAAGAATCATTCCTGGATTTTTTTTGTAATTTTTGATGACCTAAAACTATATTTAAAAAATTAAAATATAGTTTTAGGTCATCAAACTATTCTAGTTCAATCCCATTGGGCTTCCACACAGTGGGGAATAGCAATTGAGGCCCAATGGTCCAGCGCAGGTTCATAAGAATTATTGTGGAAATTCAAAATAATCAAGGAAAATGGACAACCAGTGGATCAGATGAACGCATGAGATTGAGTCATTCATTTAAACAAGTATGCACAATGATTGGCCAGGACAGTGGGAACACGCTAGCTATGGTGAGGTGAGAAACAAAAAGCATTATTCAGATTATAATTTAAAATAGAAAACACGTGCAAGGGAGGGTGTGTTTTAATGTGTTGTCATGAGGTCATCCGTCCAGATGACATATCCAAGGGTTGCACTTCATCTTCTTCATTCAAACTCAGATGATCAAAAATCCAGAATCCGGTGACCGGAGCTAGAGCTCCGGCACCGGAAAATTCAAACCAAGAACAAAACCATATGAACAGAACCACAAACCTCCAGATATGATCATCTAATCAATCTAAACACGAATCCAACACTCAAATACACAAATACTCCATGAATTCACCAAATCGAAGCAAATAAAGTTTGACATTAAACTTCCATATCCTGATTTCTCACTCATTATTCATGCATTTTCAAATCTAATTAGTGCAGCATACTCAGCAAAGTTCACAGATCACAATGCACATAAGAAAAACAAGTTCTAGATCTATGAATTTCAAGTCATACCTGAGATGGAACCACTTCAAAATCACCAAAATAGAATTCCAGATGTTGCAGATCTGTGTACTTTGATCTCCTCTTGCAAAATAAATGCAAGAGGAAGCTTGAGAGAGCCTGAATTTGGAGCTTCGAAGCAAACTGCTCTGAATGGCAACTTCTTGTTTCCTCACTTTCAGCTTTGATTGATGAGAGAAATGTGTTCCTTGAAGCTTGTAGAAGAAGAATATGAAGAGAAATGAGAGAGGTGTGGCTTGGGGAGAGAGATTCGAAAACTTTTGCTTTTGTGCAAGAAACTTTGAATCTGAGAAATGAGAGAGTGCTAGCTTGCATTTAGGGTTTGATTGGCTTTTATATCATGCACATATCATACTGATTAGGGTTTTGTGGTGAGTGGTAGCATGAGTTGTGTGATAGGGGTTGTTTTGCAAAATTGCATGAAGAATGATAATGACCAATTTGCTCGTGCATTTGATTCCTCTTTGCACATGCTAATCTCTCATCCCAGCCCTTGATTCATGATGAGATGATCCTGCCCCTCAGATGCTGGTGTCATGCTTTTCTCATGATCATGCATTTTTGCCTTTTGTGAATACACCACCTCCCATGCACGAATTTGTTTGTTTCCTTGGGCAATAATTCTTCTCATGCATTGCCTTGAAGCACTATAATCTTATTTTGTCCATAACACCACTTAAAAATAAGTTACATGAGGTTTTGCATTTGGGGGAGGCTTGAAATTCATGTCATGCCCTAGAATTCAAGTGACTTTCGAAGGCCTCATCTCACAAACCATGAGGGCTATGAAAAAGTACTTGTGCTTTTTAAAAATGGGAGACCTTAATCTTCAACTTTCATGTTTGATGTCAATTCATTTGAAGCTTTTTTCACCAAGTTATGTGTTCTTGAAAATTAGGGCAAAAAGTTGCTAAAATTAGAAATTTCCATGACCAACCACATGCCAAAAATGAAAAACTCCTCAAAACCTCTTGATTCTTGATATTTGATCTTGCCAAACCTCTTCTAAGGTTATAAGAACATCCCTTGACTAGAAAAATAGGGTTGGACCCTTTGAATTCCCACAGTTGACCTCTAGAATGCACAGTTGATCAATTTCTTCTTTTACAAGCAACTGAAGAAATACTTGACTTCCACAAGGAGTTTTCTCACCAAATTTCAACCCTAGGATCCTATTATCATATAAAAGACTTTCCCCAGATGAAATGGCCAAAGTCACAAAGTTTTCATGCCTGAGACTCAAACCCTAATTTGGGATCATTGTGTAGGAGCTTACCCTAGCTTGAATTCCCTGATGATCTCCCAACCTCCTGGGCTTTTGTGAATGATCTTGAACTTGTGAATGCAATGTAGATACCTCATAGAACTTGGACAAATCCACTAAGCCTCTTGTTATAGCCTGTAATGCTTCAAATCCCTCCACAGATGATCATATGCCTAATGCTAAGTCATGAGAATGTTATGCCTCATCTTTCCATGCATCAATGCCAAAAATATGATATGCTTATGAAGATTATGATATGATGATGATGCTTAAAAAGAAGAAGGAAAATTTGGGGTGTTGCAGCTGCCCCTATTCAAACAACTGTTAATCTGAAAAGGACGGTAGCACGGGCTATCGACCGTTCAAGATGAACTGTGGTTGAATACCAAGAAAACCTGAAATTTGCACTCTGCTGGAGAATGAAAGAACTGGAAAATAAACCCAACCAAATGACGTTTTGGTGACTGAAGTGGAGATAAAGCAGACGAGCTCCTTCCAAGTTGAGACTGTTATTTGGAATCAAAATACTTTGACAAACGAGTCTTCTACGAACAATCCTGTTACGCCAGGAACTGGACATACGAGTCCTCAAATACTTTGCAAAACATATGACTTGAGACAGACGAATCTCCTTCGGATATACCTGTTACGCCAGGACCGGTGATGCACTTAAGTCTGTGGGATAGACATGCATAATCAAGGTAGACGAACCCTCCCCATATAATATCCGTGGATATATGATCTAAGACAGACGAGCCTTCTTCGAGCAAACCTGTTATGTCAGGTGCAACATTAATAAGCGATGTTTAAGTATTGGATGTTTAAGTACACAGAATCTCCTTCGAATAAACCTGTTACGCCAGGACCGGTAACCATTTTGACGTTTAATCCCACCGTCAGGACTTCAAACCTCTTCAACACAGACGAGTATTGGATGATCATCAAGAGAACACAAACAAGTGCCATAGGTCAACGATACATACGAATATCAGACAATGATCTAAGAAACACAGACGAGCGCTTCAGGCGATGATACAAATGAATATCAGTCACTGATACAGACGAATACCAGGAATCCAACACAGACGAGCAATTAGAGTAGCAATACAGACGAGTACCAGAAATCCAACACAGACGAGCAATTGGAGTAGCAATACAGACGAGTACCAGAAATCCAACACAGACGAGCAATTAGAGTAACAATACAGACGAGTACTAGAGTGATTATCAAATCAACGAATATGGATATAAGCTAACACGGACGGGTGTGAGGGATGATACAGACGAGTATCCAAACCATGCAAACGAGCTTCAAACAGATAACAAACACAGACGAGCATTGGAGAATGCAGACGAGCAATAAGCAAATATCAAACACAGACGAGTGATGGTGCGTGCAGACGAGCAACAAACAAACATTGCACAGACGAGTGTTGGGAAGTGCAGATGAGAAACAGCAAATATCAAACACCGACAAGTGTTGGGAAGTGCAGACGAGCAACAGCAAATATCAAACACAGACGAGTGTTGGGAAGTGCAGACGAGCAACAGCAAATATCAAACACAGACGAGTGTTGGGAAGTGCAGACGAGCAACAACAAATATCAAACACAGACGAGTGTTGGGGAATATTTCAATGACGATTGTATTCCAGTCATGAAACTCTGCGGGGGGAATGACGATCTTCCAACACGACTGGGGAGATGCTTCCTCAAATATCCCATGCTTGGGCAGAAAAGTTTTGACAGTTAAAATCTGTGGGGAATGGGTCTCCCACTGCCTGCTGGGCATACTCCACTTGTGGGAAAATGAATTGCTTGGTGATCCCACCTGCCATGACTTAGCTGGGGAAAATTATGTTTGGGAGAATGTAACGCCATCCTGCAAAACCTGCAACAACAGAAAACACATATGTGCCTCGGGGACTTGCGTGGTATGAACTGTTCATCCATCGTCACCTGACACTCAAAGATGATTTCAAATGTTTCCCTGCATTGTCATTTTCTTTCAAATTATCACCATGTTTAAAATGTAATGCTTATTATTTTTGCCAAAAATTCAGGACATTTTTGCAAACAAAAGATAAACACAACACAACTTTTTGACTGAATATTCTTTTATTGAAAGGCCTCTGAATAGGCAAAATTTTTACATCAGGAAGCAACCACCTGGAAAGAGGTAGCTACCGTAAAATTGAGAAAATAGACTATCCTAATGGCAATGGACACGGCATCCCAATGAGTTTCCTTCTTGCTATGACCAGCATGTCTTCAAAACTCTCCCTTCTTGCTTTTGCTTTCTGAGAATATGAGGGGACTAATTCCTATCCTTCTGATATTGTCAGGTTGTACGAAACGATGATTTGGTTCAGATTACTTGGTTCGCAGTTGTTCGCTTATTCCCTTGTTTTGTGTGGATCGCCCTTTCGGGTTTTTAATCCACCGGGATACCCTTTTTTGCCTAAGTTGTCCGATGTGGCTTTTCAACTCAGCGGGTGTACACATTTTTTTTATTTTTTTTCCCTAACTTTTGCCCGAGCTTTTTATTCTGTTTTTAGCTCGCCGGAATGCCCTTTTCTTGCCTGGACTTTAATTCTGTTTTTGTGTCCAGCGGGTCTCTTTATGCGAAGTATTTTTTAACTGCGTCCGAGTTAACAGGGGACTGGAAATCTTCTCCATCCATAGTGGTGAGCATCAGTGCTCCACCTGAGAAAACTTTCTTCACTATGAGTGGTCCTTCGTAGTTTGGGGTCCACTTGCCCTTGTGATCTGAACCTGGAGGAATGATCCTCTTGAGTACAAGCTCTCCTACTTGATACTCTCGAGTATGCACTCGTTGGTCAAATGCTCGCTTCATTCTCCTCTGATAAAGCTGACCATGACAGATAGCCGCTAATCTCTTTTCCTCAATTAGACATAATTGATTGTATCGAGCACGTACCCATTCAGCCTCATCAAGCTTCACATCCATCATCACACGCAATGAAGGAATTTCTACCTCGACAGGCAAGATTGCCTCCATACCATATACCAATGAGAAAGGAGTTGCCCCGGTCGATGTCCTGACTGACGTTCGGTACCCATGCAATGCAAATGGTAACATCTCATGCCAATCTTTGTAAGTGACAACCATCTTTTGCACAATCTTCTTAATGTTATTATTTGCCGCCTCTACCGCGCCATTCATCTTTGGTCGATAAGGAGAAGAATTGTGATGCCGAATCTGAAAGTCCCGGCACAATTCTGCCATCATCTTGTTGTTCAAGTTGGAACCATTGTCAGTAATGATCCTTTCGGGCACTCCGTATCTACAAATAATGTCTCTTTTCAAAAACCTGGCTACCACTTGACGAGTGACATTGGCATAAGATGCTGCTTCAACCCACTTAGTGAAGTAATCGATCGCAACCAAAATGAAACAATGACCATTTGAAGCAGTAGGCTCTATTTTCCCGATCATGTCAATGCCCCACATAGAAAAGGGCTAACGAGATGACATGACGTTGAGCGGGCTGGGAGGAACATGCACCTTGTCTGCATAAATCTGGCACTTGTGGCACTTACGGGCGTATGAACAACAGTCTGCATCCATTGTCATCCAATAATACCCCGATCTCAACAACTTCTTAGCCATAGCATGCCCTCCTGCATGAGTACCGAAGGATCCCTCGTGGACTTCCTGCATTAATAGGCTTACTTCGTGTCTATCCACGCATCTGAGCAAAACCATGTCAAAGTTCCTCTTATACAAAACCCCTTCTGTATTTAAGAAGAAACTAGCAGCAAGTCGCCTTAAGGTCTTCTTGTCGTTGGATGATGCCCCTGTTGGGTATTCTTGCCCAGGAAAAGCTTGATATCAAAATACCAAGGTTTCTCATCCGACACTGCGTCTACAAAGAAAGCATGAGCTGGTGCATCAAGCCTGGAAATGTCAATCCTGGGCACATAATTCCAACACAAGACTTTGATGGACGAAGAAAGAGTAGCCAAAGCATCGGCAAATTGATTCTCATCTCGTGGTATATACTGAAGCTTTACCGTTGTGAAGAATGTCAATAGTTTTCTGGCATAATCCCTATAAGGAATCAAATGTTCTTAATGTATATACCACTTGCCGGTGATTTGATTGATAACGAGGGCTGAATCTCCGAATATATCGAGGGTCTTAATCCGAAGATTAATAGCCTCCTCTATTCCCATTATGCACGCCTCGTATTCCGCTTCATTGTTGGTGCAACCAAAAGTAATTCTGGCAGCGAAGGGAAAGTGAACACCTTCAGGAGTAATAAGAACAACACCAACTCCACGTCCATTGATATTGACTGCCCCATCAAACATCAACTTCCATTTGGATTCAGGGTCTGGCCCCTCCTCCGGAAGTGGTTCCTCGCAATCTTTTGCTTTGAGGTACATGATGTCCTCATCAGGGAAATCAAATTTCATTGGCTGATAGTCATCTTCAAGAGGTTGTTGCGCAAGGTAATCTGACAGTACACTTCCTTTGATGGCCTTCTGGGAAGTATATTGTATGTCATACTCTGTTAAAATCATTTTCCATCTAGCAACCCTTCCGGTTAACGCTGGTTTCTCAAAGATATACTTGACATGATCCATTTTTGAAATTAGCAGTGTGGTATGGGTCAACATATACTGTCTCAGTCGGCGAGCAGCCCATACCAAAGCGCAAAAAGTTTTCTCAAGCAGTGAGTAACGGGATTCACAGTCGGTAAACTTTTTGCTAAGGTAATAAATAGCGTACTCTTTTCGACCAGACTCGTCATGTTGGCCTAGAACACACCTCATTGACCCTTCTAGCACGGTCAAGTACATGATAAGCGGCCGTCCTGGAACTGGAGGCATTAGAATCGGAGGTGTCTGCAAATATTCTTTTATCTTTTCAAAGGCTCTTTGACAGTCCTCATTCCACCTGACCGTTTGCTCTTTTCTTAACAATTTGAATATTGGTTCGCACGTGGCAGTTAGATGAGATATGAACCGTGAAATGTAGTTCAACCTCCCTAAAAACCCGCGCACTTCTTTTTCTGTTTTCGGTGCAGGCATATCTTGTATTGCTTTTACTTTTGCAGGATCCACCTCAATTCCTTTCTGGCTAACAATGAAACCCAACAGTTTTCCGGAACGCACTCCGAAAGTGCACTTGTTTGGATTCAACCTCAGCTTATACTTTATCAGTCTATCAAACAGCTTCTTAAGATTGGCCAGATGCTCTTCTTCGTCTCGGGACTTGGCAATCATGTCGTCCACATAGCACTCTATCTCCTTGTGTATCATGTCGTGGAACAATGTGACCATAGCCCGCTGATACGTTGCCCCGACATTCTACAAACTAAAGGGCATCACCTTGTAGTAGAAAGTACCCCACGGGGTAATGAACTTTGTTTTCTCCATGTCTTTCGGTGCCATCTTAATCTGATTATACCTGGAGAAGCCATCCATGAAGGAAAATACCGAGAATTGAGCGGTGTTATCTACCAGCACATCAATGTGAGGTAATGGAAAATCATCCTTTGGACTTGCTCTGTTTAAATCCCGATAATCAACGCACATCCGAACTTTGATGTCTTTCTTTGGTACAGGCACAATATTAGCTACCCAAGGTGGGTAACTAGTTACGGCAAGGAATCCGGCATCCCACTGCTTCTAAACCTCCACCTTAATCTTCATCGCCATGTCAGGACGAGTTCTTCTCAACTTTTGTTTCACAGGAGGACAGTCATCTCTCAATGGTAGCTTATGCACAACAATGTCAGTATCCAACCCTAGCATATCTTGATACGACCAGGCGAAGATATCCACATATTCATGTAGCATACCAATCAACTCTTTCTTTACTTCGACCTGCAGACTGGCCCCAATCTTTATCTCTTTCTTCACATCTTCTGTCCCGATGTTGATGATCTCTATTTCTTCCTGATGAGGCTGAATGACCCTTTCCTCTTGTTTCAACAACCTAACCAATTCTTCGGGGAGTTCACAGTCTTCCTCAACCCCTTCATCAGCTTGGTAGATAGGATTGTCGAACTCATGTGTGGTCATAGCAGGAACGTTATCACTAGAATCCGGATGATCAACACTGCACAGATGATGTGCTTATTTCAGAATCTGTTTATTTTTCAAAAGAGACGCAAACACACAAACAAAAAGGAAAAACACATTGCCATTTTTTTTTTGTGAAAATTTTTAAAACGAAAGAAAGAGAACACAATTTGCTTGAAAAATGTCCTTTATTTCATGGTAAAAATAAATGCATAAAAAGCATGGTGGCCCTACAAATGGATCCTTGCACCTTGGGCAGAGTGTAGGATTGACAATGCAGCATGATAAAAAAATGGAAACAAATAAATTACTTTGGTTGCCAGGTAACTTGGACGATGTCTTCAGCAGACCAGTTCTTGAGTTCCTCTCCGGGTGCACACGGGTGGATCCAGTTATCCCAGTTGCAGTCACTGTCTCCATCTTCACTTGTTGCACATATGTGGTTGCGATCGAGCAATCCGGCGCTTGTGAAAGTAATAGCTTTACCACTTGGAGGCCAGTTGGACCCATCAGGCTAATAACCAAGCCCAAAGTTGTCATCTTTCTTCTCTAATTCCAGCAACTTGCCCCAGCCCTGGGCGCTTCCCGATTGAACCACTTCCTTGGCCTGCTTGTAGGAGTGAATGGAGGTACCTTCTTTCTCATTGCTCCTCTCTACCGGAGTCAAAATAATGACATTAACCGCTTCAAATGCCTGACACAGCGTCTCATGGATCTCTCCGTCCATCTCCACATATTTGAAAGTTGACAGGTGGCTCACAAAGATATCTTCCTCCCCACACACAGTGATTACTTGACCATCAACCACGTATTTCAGCTTTTGATGCAAAGTGGAGGTTACTGCTCCCGCAACATGAATCCAAGGACGTCCCAGCAAGCAACTATATGCAGGTTGAATGTCCATGACATAGAACGTACTCTTGAATACTTGAGACCCTATTTTCACAGGTAACTCAAATTCTCCGAACACGGACCTTCAGGACCCATCAAAAGCTTTGATTATCAAATCACTGGGTCGCAAGACGATACCATCGACATTCAACTTCATTAAGGCTTTCTGCGGGAGTACATTAAGAGAAGAGCTTGTGTCAACCAGGACATGTGACAAAACAGCACCCTTACATTCCATAGTAATATGCAGTGCTTTGTTGTGATTACGGCCTTCTGAAGTAAGGTTTCTATCTGTGAAGCCCAACCAGTGGCTTGCATTCACACTGCCCACTACAACTTTCAGTTGATTAACAGTTATCTCTTGAGGAACGTATGCCATCTGCAATACTTTCAGCAAGGCTTCTCTGTGAGCTGGAGAACACATCAGCAACGACAGAATTGATATTTTGGACAGCGTCTGGTTCAACTACCTTGTAGTCACTCTTCTTTATTATTCGCATAAATTCCTCCACTTGTTTCTCAAAGGTACCCTGTCCAGCAACAGGAGTTGTCGTTTCTTCAGTCGCTGTTTGCCTTCCTTTATCCTTTGCCGCAGTTTCAGCTTCAGGATCTCCTCTCAGAACTGGGGGAGAAAAAAGACGACCACTTCTTGTAAAACCTCCAACCCCCCCCCCCCCCCCCCCCGACGTTCACCATAGTTGGGTCAAGCGTTACTGCCTTACTCTCGATCTTCTGCCCTTCCACATACACATCTGAACCATAATGCCATGGGATAGCCTTATCATCAGTATAAGGAACAGGCCCGGGAAAAGTAATAGTAACAAGACTGACTTCTGGAGCATATATAGTCACAGGCTCCCTCCTGGCAGGCATTTCAGCTAGATCACAGTAGATGGTTATGGTGGACACACAATCACCTTCATTATCAACTTTATCAAACTGCAACGACCCTTCATCAATCAGATGTTGCAGCCCCACTTTCAAGCCTTCACACCCGTTCACTGAACTCAAACACTTTTCGCAATCAGAACTACATCCTGGAAACACTTGTCCTTTTAACAACCTTTCTTTCACAACCAACAATGGAGTCTTTACTTCTTCCACGTTCAGAATCAAGCTTAACTTTTCACCACCGTCAACAGCATTTATTCTAGCCCCTCCATGGTTTTGAATAGGGTTTGAAGTAACATTAGGCGGTGGTGCGAAGTTAATCGCCTTTGAGTCAATCAAATCTTGAACTTTATGCTATAGCGCCCTGCACTTCTCAGTTGAGTGCCCGGGTGCCCCTGAATGGAATGCGCATCTAGCATTGACATTGTACCCCACTGGAAGCTCTCCAGGTGGAGGTGGTGCTAATGTCCTCAGTTGTATCAAGTTCAGGTCTAGCAACCTCTGCAGTAGTGCAGTATATGTCATGGGAATTGCTTCAAGCACCCTATTAGCCGGACGAGCTTATCTCGATTGATAAGGTCTTTGCTGATAATTGTTACGTTGTGGTTGTTGTTGTTGTTGTTGTGGTTGAGGCTGTACCTGTTGCACGGGACTTGAAGGGATAGTGATAGCTGCCACTTGCTCATATGATCTTCTATATCCTCGGCCCCGTCCTCGGCCGTACACAGCATTGGTTTCACCTTCTCTCCTTCTCGGAGGCCTGTTAAAAGTTTTTCTTACACCGTTCGAGCTACTCGCACCGGTGTCCTGAATCTTCCCCATTTTCAACAGAGTTTCGACCCTCTTGCCTGCTATTACTATATCATTGAACTTGGTAGCTGAACAAGACGCCAACCTTTCGATAAACACCCCTTGCAACGTTCCCATGAACATATCAGCCATTTCATTCTCCAGCAATGGTGGTTGTACTCTGGTAGCAAGTTGACGCCACCTTTGAGCATACTCCTTAAACCCCTCCTTAGCATTTTGAGACATGTTCTGCAATTGAGTGCGATTTGGAGCCATGTCCAAATTGTACTGGTATTGCTTCACGAACGCCTCTGCCAAGTCCTTCCAGCTCTTAATGTTGACCATACTCAGCTTCATATACCACTCCAGGGAAGCCCCAACCAGGCTATCCTGGAAGTAATACATCCATAACTTTTCGTCATCAGTATGGGCAGCAATTCTTCCTACAAAGGACTGAAGGTGAGTCTTTGGACACGTTGTGCCGTTGTACTTCTCGAAGGTAGGAACCTTGAACTTGTAAGGGATTCTAACCCCTGGAACCAAACCCAAGTCAGTAATATCGAACCCCAGAGAGCTCTGAGATTGAATGGCCCTGATCTGTTCAGCCATCTCTTCAAACTTCCTGTTCATTTCATCCCCTTGGCCTTCCGCTTCGTCCAACAAAGTAAATTGTTCGTCTTGACCGTCCATCTGTACATTTTTCAGTCCATCATTGATAATGGTGACCCCTGGCTGTGCCACTGGGATTTCAATTTGACGGGCGCCAGCACCGTTACGATTACCTCCATCAATAGCCCCATTATTCCTGGCTTGATTATTTCCCACCATCTCACGTAAACATTCCTAATTCTGACCCATCCCTGCCATAAGGGTCATGAAATTGTCCATCCTCAATCTCAAGTCAGCTAAATCAGCCTGCATTTGATCCATCACTCTTTCTCTGTTGACTCTTGTGGGATATCTGTGTACGATCGGCTGTTCTCGAACCTTCTTGGGAGCTATAGTGCCTGAAAGGACATAAACGTTAGAAACTGAAGAACTACCTTCAAAACAAACAAACACGTTATATGCATGCAATGTAACTATTCATGTTTCCAAGTTTAGGCATTTATGTGCCCCAGTTCTGGTATTTGCTCCAGATAACCACTTTGAGTGTTAGTTTTCAAACTTTCCCTTTGAAGAGTGTTCAGATCTTAGCAGTATCAGACAAACAAGCTTTGCATATTCATAAATGGTAATTTGCATATTAACACTGCATAACATGGATAACCCACTGCTGGCCAAAAGTTAGAGCACAAACAAAAATTCCCCGAAGGGTTACAAGCTAATACATGAACAAAAAACAAAAGATAAAGCAAGACTCCTACAACAAGTCTGTAGGTAGTCTGAACAAAATAAAATCTAAACTAAAGACCCAGATTCTTCTGCAGCTACCTCTGTCCTGTTCTTCTTTACACCTGCTCTCAGCTTGAGCTCTTCAATCTCCTTCAGTGCCTCCTCCAAGGCCATATGGCTATGTGCCAACTGTTGGGTCTTTTCCCTTCGTATGTTATGGACTTGCTCCACCTCTTCTTTCTTGAAGGTCATTTGTACCTCGAAAAACTCTTCTTTTTCTTTATACTTCTTCTGCTCCTGTTCCCTTTGGCCTTGCAGCCAAACAATGGACTGGCGAGCTTCTTTAAGAGTCTTCAAAGTCTTCTTGCGCTCCGCTTCTCTTTTTGCCTCCATCAGTCCCAATCTCTGAAAGTGAGCTTCCCTTCCAGCAAACTCTTTCTCTTTAGCTTCCAAGGAGGCTTGCGTCTTCTGTAGCTTTCCCTCTGCTTCGTTTTTAGCCTGGTTGGCAAGATGGTACAAGTTGACCATTTCAGCATTCTCTACTCAGACTTCGTGCAACTGAGCTTCCAATTTCTTATATTCTTCAAGAGAGACAGTACTCTGGCATGGCACTTCTTTAGGATATAATGGAGCTTCTACTGAGAATGGCATGAGAACTTCCTCTACATGTTTCTACAACCATATCGCAAAAGGAGGATATGTCTTGGGATCTAATCTGCCAAAATCCTTCTTACCTTTCCTCACCCTGTGAGCCCAAGCCTGAGATGCTTGTATAACTAACTCTTTGTTTCCCTCCACAGGAAAATACAAAGACTCAGCAAATTCTTCCATATTGGGTGGATCTCTCAGAGGATAGCCAAATTGCTTCCTGGATAATGTTGGATGATAACTGATCACACCCTTTCTTCCTAGCAAAGGCACTCCAACAAATCTTCCACAACTGACCAGCAACTCCTTTCCCAGCAGATCTCTGTCATATCCCCAAGCTATATCCTCAGAAGTTAGTCCCATCAGCCTCCTAGACCACCTTCATTCATCTCTCATCTCCTTGAAAGAGCCTGACTTTGGCAATTTCCTAGCAAACAATGAAGCACAACAGCCCACTGGTCCACCTCTGCCTTTTTCATTCCGGTAGTGAACATTGTAGTAGAAATCTCCCAACAAAGTTGGCACATGATTGCCTTTAGAAAATATGGAGATCACTTCCAAGCTCACAAACTCTTTTTCTCCCGGGAAAAGGCTAGACCCATACA
The DNA here is from genome assembly GCA_963966055.1 of Lathyrus aphaca. Classification (NCBI taxonomy): domain Eukaryota; kingdom Viridiplantae; phylum Streptophyta; class Magnoliopsida; order Fabales; family Fabaceae; genus Lathyrus; species Lathyrus aphaca. Next base: position 438,194,143 of record OZ014521.1, read on the forward strand.
CCATCAAAGCCAGCACAGCACCAAAATCTCTCCATTTACCCTCTTTGGTATATTCTTCAGCCTCTGGTATAAGCACATTCCAAGGGAGTCCTCTGCCTTCACTGTCCTTCAAATACTTCTTAACCTTAGCAACTGGTAAACGATAGACTCTGGCTATGTCTTCTTCCTTAAGAACCACCTCAGACCCATAGTAAGGCAAGGTATCTCTGACTGGAACACCCAAAACGCTGGAAATCTCCTCCAAGGTAGGAGCCAAGATGTAATCTGGAAACACGAAACACCGCAGCAAGGGATCGTAAAACTGAAGCAAAGTGTGCAAGCTGTCCTTCTGGTCTGCAGTGGGTTTGTCCATGTACTTCAATATCTGACCATACCTCTTTCTGAAATTTCCTAAGACTTGGTCATTCATCAGCCCCGCTAATTTCTGAGCACTCTTGACTTCTGGTTGAAGAAAAGTATAGTGAACATTCTTTTTCCTTGTGATTCTCTTAACTTCTGCCATCTAGAGAGCTTACAATTACCAGAACTAGGTGCTAACTGTGAACAATAACCTGAAAAATGGAAACAAAAACAGTTAATGCAAGTATGATGCAATGCAAATGCAATGCAGGCATATGATCAATCTGGGACCATCTGGATATTGGACACTGAATATAAGGACCCTCTGAATAACTGAAAACCAAGATCCTCTGAGCCACAACCCTCTGATAGAAATTCTTAGAACCAAGAGAACAAGAAATCCAGAACCATAAGGACCAAATCATAACAGGGACCACTGATAATGAGGGTATGTAGAGGCCAAGGGTTCCTACAAACCTGTAAACCCCTCCCAATCTCACTGGTATGCTCCGGGTCAAACATCACGGACTCTCAAAACCGAATAGCAATAATACTTTCACCATTTCCGAGAAATGGATCATGACCAGATCAGGGAATCGGTTTGGCATTATATACTACGCAGGGAGGCCTCAGCTGAGTCCGGGAAAACAAGGTCATCCTATGTGAATCCCAGGTGGGCCCTCGGATGCGAATGGGTTTGCCACACAATGTGGTCTGCCACTGTCACCACTGAAGAGGGATGTTTCCACAAGGTTCTCAATGATCGGTCCCCAGCTACACATAACTATCAAGGTTATGAAATGAAAGAGGAAGATCCCCAAATCAAGACATTTCCAAGACGGTCGCAAATCTGGGCGTGGAACTCACTACTACCCTCATAACAAGATCTCATGAGGCCAAAGTGGAACCACTCTAATTCCTAAGGTGCACTCGAGCCGTGGTAATGGGCTCATCTCTCAGAAACAGTGTCACCCAAGTCCCACCAAACAGAAAAAATCCAGTCCAGACAGTCCAGTATATAATATGATGCAGAAAATAAATACTGAAAACTGTAAATAAAGTTGTAAATAAACTGTAAATAAACAACAGTAAAAAGACAACACACAATAGTGAACAATCAACACACAAAGAAACAGAAACACGCAAGCGCTAGGAGAGACTCTCAAGGGAACCAGAGATACTTTGGTTAGGAACTCCCCAGCAAAGTCGCCAGCTGTCGCTCCCCGGATTTCCATCCTGGTACAAACGCGAAAGTGGCGAGGAAAGAGGTAGAGTCGCCAGCCAGGCATTTTTAGCCCGAAGGAACGGGAATGGTAATGCTGCACTAACCAGAAGAAACGAAAAGGAAGGACACGGGTCCTGCGAACCAAAGAGACTGAGTTTGGGAGTCAGTTACGACCTGGGAAGGTATTAGCACCCCAGATCGTCCGTCGTACCCAACGGGATCCACGCTTGCAAATAAATCTGTTTCAAAGGGTGAAGAAATGAAAGTTGTTGCAAAAGAAAAGGAACTGAACTGGATAAAAGAAACGAAAAGGGAACTGAAAAAGAAATGAAAAGGAAAAAATGTAGGGAAACTAAAGATTGTGCTCGAACGGGCCCTACCCCGCTGCCTACGTACCTCATCTGGACAATAAGGATCAGAGTCGCCGTAGTTCCCCTAACTAGGGGTGGAAAAGATTGCTTGTGTCTTAAGGCTTGAACTGCCTGTGTCAATGCTCAGGTGTTGCGGGCTCGAACGACGAGTGCGTTACCGTCTTGCAAAATAACAAGTAGGAGCAAGTTCGCGTACAGAGCGAAGGAGATGAGAAAATAATTCCCAAAGGAAAGACGCTTATTGTTTGTTTTGTGTATTTTAGAATCTTTTATGAGTGTGTCACAAGGAAGTGAACTTAAACTCTTTTCCATGGAATGTGCACTTGTCACTACATTCCAAGATGGAATAATAGAACAAGCACACTCAAGTAAGGAGAAGATCCCCAAAACTTGACTCCAGAGATTAGGGCTTAAGCTCACTAACTCATTAACTTATTAAGTGTTTTTTGTATTTACAATGAAGAAGTGTGTTTTATGAATTTCTTGGTGAAGATGATATCCTGATCAGACTTGTGCATCACAAGACAAGCTTGTACTATCCCAAGATGGGAAGACTACAAGTATCTCATGGGATAAGGATATTGCTCAAGATATCACTTCAATCTTTATTAAGTGTCTTCTTTAGGGTTTTGAGATGAGAAGAGAAGAGACACAAAAGGATCACAAAGGTAAAAGTCTAATGGGGGACTAATGAATCCTAATTGTTTCCATGCAAGGTAATCCTAAGTTAGTGAGGTTTACTATCCTAAAGGAAGAGAAGAAAGAAGAAAAGCAAGAGAAGAAAGAAGAATAGAAGAGGGAGGAAGTAAGGCCTAAGCCCCAACAATCACAATAATAGTATCAATGAAGAAAAGAGAAGAGATAAGAATTGGAGATGTGGGAATCACATCCACACCTCTCATTTACCAAAGCCCCTGAAATGGTTAGTGACAAAAGCATAAATGCAACACATAATGTTAAACCAAAACCACACAACCAGAAGTGAAGTCATAAACACAAATTCCAAATGCAAACTCAAAGCACAAGAATGAGAAAAGAATTATACAACTCAACATGAAGCATTATGAATCACCATGACAAACAAAGTGAACATGAGAAGATACAAAGAAAAATAGTCAAAGAAAAACCACAAAGTGCAAAACCAGAACCCTAACATGTTAAGAAAGTGCCTAAAGATCACATGAGATGAAGAGAGGAAGCACACAAAGTCAAATATGTACATCATGAGAAGCAAAGAAGCAAAGGAAGTGAAGTGAGCATGCATAAGTGTGAATGAACTTCAAAAGCAAACAATCACAAACTTTATCAAAGCACAAACCACAACTCAAGACCAGAGGGGTATAAACATCCTAAATAGGCTCTAAACAACTTAAAGAAGTTGGCACAAGTTCCCTTCTAACCTAAGGATTGAACATATGATCCAAAAGAAGTAAAAGGGAACAAGTAAGGAACAAAAATTCAAATCAATTCAAGTATACATCCAAAAATTCCATAAACTTGCACAAATGATCTTCAATCATACAATATCTACATGCCAAAAGGAGAGGATCAGATTCAGAAGCTTAGCCATTCAAATGAGGGTTCAAACATGGATTAGGGTTAGAAAGCTTCATGCATAAGTTAGAGACCAAATTTAATTAAGCAAACTTCTAAAAATCAGAACAAAAATCACTAATAAACTAAATCTCATCATGAATCCAGAGCAAAAAGAATCATCTAAAAATTCAAAATAATGATCAAGATAGAAAATGAACAAGGCAGCATGCTTCAAAAATGAAATAAAATCAATTAATTAAAGGAGACAATTAATTTCAGCGTGGTAATTAAAAATAAAAAAAATAAAAATACCAAAAATTAGAGAAAACTAAAAGAATCATTCCTGAATTTTTTTGTAATTTTTGATGACCTAAAACTATTTTTAAAAAATGAAAAGCAAACTGAAAATAAAATGAAAATAAAATGAAAATAAAAAGAAATAAAATAAAGAAAACAGGCCAGAGGGTGCGTTCAACAAGCAATTCTAGTTCAATCCCATTGGGCTTCCACGCAGGGGGGGAATAGCAATTGAGGCCCAATGGTCCAGCGCATGTTCATAAGAATTATTGTGGAAACTCAGAATAATCAGGGAAAATGGACAACCAGTGGATCAGATGAACGCATGAGATTGAGTTATTCATTTAAACAAGTATGCACAATGATTGGCCAGGACAGTGGGAACACGCTAGTTATGGTGAGGTGAGAAACAAAAAGCATTATTCAGATTATAATTTAAAATAGAAAACACATGCAAGGGAGGGTGTGTTTTAATGTGTTGTCATGAGGTCATCTGTCCAGATGACATATCCAATGGATGTGCTTCATCTTCTTCATTCAAACTCAGATGAACAAAAATCCAGAATCCGGTGACCAGAGCTAGGGCTCCGGCACCGGAAAATTCAAACCAAGAACAAAACCATATGAACAGAGCCACAAACCTCCAGATATGATCATCTAATCAATCTAAACACGAATCCAACACTCAAATACACAAATACTCCATGAATTCACCAAATCGAAGCAAATAAAGTTTGACATCAAACTTTCAGATCCAGATTTCTCACTCATTATTCATGCATTTTCAAATCTAATTAGTGCAGCATACTCAGCAAAGTTCACAGATCACAATGCACATAAGAAAAACAAGTTCTAGATTTATGAATTTCAAGTCATACCTGAGATGGAACCACTTCAAAATCACCAAAATAGATTTCCATATGCTGCAGATCTGTGTACTTTAATCTCCTCTTGCAAAATAAATGCAAGAGGAAGCTTGAGAGAGCCTGAATTTGGAGCTTCGAAGCAAATTGCTCTGAATGGCAACTTCTTGTTTCCTCACTTTCAGCTTTGATTGATGAGAGAAATGTGTTCCTTGAAGCTTGTAGAAGAAGAATATGAAGAGAAATGAGAGAGGTGTGGCTTGGGGAGAGAGATTCGAAAACTTTTGCTCTTGTGCAAGAAACTTTGAATCTGAGAAATGAGAGAGTGCTAGCTTGCATTTAGGGTTTGATTGGCTTTTATATCATGCACATATCATACTGATTAGGGTTTTGTGGTGAGTGGTAGCATGAGTTGTGTGATAGGGGTTGTTTTGCAAAATTGCATGAAGAATGATAATGAACAATTTGCTCGTGCATTTGATTCCTCTTTGCACATGCTGATCTCTCACCCAGCCCTTGATTCATGATGAGATGATCCTGCCCCTCAGATGCTGGTGTCATGCTTTTCTCATGATCATGCATTTTTGCCTTTTGTGAAATACACCACCTCCCATGCACGAATTTGTTTGTTTCCTTGGGTAATAATTCTTATCATGCATTGCCTTAAAGCACTATAATCGTATTTTGTCCATAACACCACTTAAAAATAAGTTACATGAGGTTTTGCATTTGGGGGAGGCTTGAAATTCATGTCATGCCCTAGAATTCAAGTGACTTTCGAAGGCCTCATCTCACAAACCATGAGGGCTATGAAAAAGTACTTGTGATTTTTAAAAATGGGAGACCTTAATCTTCAACTTTCATGTTTGATGTCAATTCATTTGAAGCTTTTTTCACCAAGTTATGTGTTCTTGAAAATTAGGGCAAAAAGTTGCTAAAATTAGAAATTTCCATGACCAACCACATGCCAAAAATGGAAAACTCCTCAAAACCTCTTGATTCTTGATCTTTGATCTTTCCAAACCTCTTCTAAGGTTATAAGAACATCCCTTGACTAGAAAAATAGGGTTGGACCCTTTGAATTCCCACAGTTGACCTCTAGAATGCACAGTTGACCAATTTCTTCTTTTACAAGCAACTGAAGAAATACTTGACTTCCACAAGGAGTTTTCTCACCAAATTTCAACCCTAGGATCCTCTTATCATATGAAAGACTTTGCCCAGATGAAATGGCCAAAGTCACAAAGTTTTCATGCCTGAGACTCAAACCCTAATTTGGGATCATTGTGTAGGAGCTTACCCTAGCTTGAATTCCCTGATGATCTCCCAACCTCATGGGCTTTTGTGAATGATCTTGAACTTGTGAATGCAATATAGATGCCTCATAGAACTTGGACAAATACACTGGGCCTCTTGTTATAGCATGTAATGCTTTAAATCCCTCCACAGATGATCATATGCCTAATGCTAAGTCATGAGAATGTTATGCCTCATCTTTCCATGCATCAATGCCAAAAATATGATATGCTTATGAAGATTATGATATGATGATGATGCTTAAAAAGAAGAGGGCAAATTTGGGGTGTTACAATACTGAGTCAATTTTGTTTAATGGATAATCAAGCTCATAAATCACACTAATTGCGTATTAAATAATTAATAAATTGCCATAAAATCAGTTTAATCAACTCCAACGCCCAACCTTTGAGGATAAGATTTGTGATTTTTCGGTCCATTCCGGCGGTGACAAATGTCACCGTCCGGTAGGACCACGGGTTTCTGTTTCTACGTGCTTCCCTCCACCGTAGCATTCATGCACCCTCAGTAATAGAAGTCCATCATGATCATGATCATCCGGCCGTTAGATCCAAAGGCTCAGATCAAGTCAACTATGTTGACTGAGACCATAGCGTGTGCCCTCAGGCCTGTTATGCGTCTGGGCTTAACGGATTACTATCCGCACCCCCATTTAGAAGCCCATTTGTTTTTTAACTAAGAAAAGTCTCTATTCTCACCCCCCCCCCCCCTCCCCCATTTTCTTTAATTTTATATTTTCTGTTTTAATACCTTTTCAATTTAAATCCATTAAAAAATATTAAAACCCATAATAAAATTCTGTAAAAATTATAGTAGCCTTTTAACTCATTTTAGATATTTTCTACATTTTTACTTTCTGAATTTTGGTATTTTTCAATTTAATTTCGATTTTCCATTTAATTAGTTTTATATTGATTTCTTTCATGAACACTTTATTTTGAACATTTTATTTCTCCCACTTCCTGTTTGATTTTTGTCCCATTCTTTTTGCTATGATTAGAGGACTAATAATAGAATCTGGAATAATTTTTGGTATATTATTTAGGCCATTTTATCAACTGTTTTGATAGTGTTGTTTGTGTAAACTTGTGGTTGAATCTCAAGTAGATTTAGTTGACCATTTGACATAGTTAGGTTATGAATTTTTAGGAGATTTTTTAACACAATATTAGATTCAGGTTAGGGACCTTAGGGAATTAATTTCATATTTTTTCCAGGAATTTTACTATTTTTAGTGCCTTGATTGTATTCAACTTTTCCATTGTATATCTACCAAGTTTAGCTTAGGATTTTATGGTGCATTAGGACTTAGATTAATTAGGCTTGATCTTAGGATATTAGAAGACCTTAGTATGGTTTAGCCACTGAATTTAGAAGCTTGATATCATTTAGGATCCTTTAGTTTTAAGACTTAGGCTTAGAATTCCCTTAAGTGTGTTTACATGAAGCGATTTAGCCTTTATATTTGTTTTATGTGCTTTATGTGCATTTTAGAAATTCTTGCAATTTTGTATCTTAATTCATTTTCGATATATTTTTGCATCCTCATCTTCATTTCATTTACTAACATCTTCTTTTTGTGTAAGGTATTTTTTCGACGATTCGCTTATGGATTTGGACTATATTTTTATCATGCCTTGATTGTACCTTTATGGTTTATACTTTGTGATGTAATAGTTAGAACTTTGTATGTGATACCTATAATTAGGATAGAAAAAAAGATAAAATGAAGCGTTAACCAAATCTCAAAAATAAAATAAAGAAATACTCGATCCAACGTCGAGTAAATTTTGGAAAAATGTTAAATAAATCTCACGTGATTTTAGGTCTCCCTCGATTACCATCGCTCCACTCCATTACACCAAAAGCACGTCTTGTATGTTGCACACCATAAGTCGTGCGTCTCAGCACCACGCAACTGACCCACCCGATCCATTGTTTCATCCCATTTATGATTTACGCCCGTTCTCATCCACCATGACGTAGGAGGGTCATATCATTCACTATTACTTTTCGTACTTGCATTTCTAGTCTAATATCCGCTTAGGTAGCTTAGATCTTTCAAGCTTCACTAACCATATGTCACCATTAAACTCAAATAACTTAGGGTAAAGTCTAGTTTCCCTTAGAATTTTTCCTTTCGCAATTTGAGTATCACTTCTCACCTTTAAAGAAAAATCAAAAACATTTAAAAGGAAAGTAGGTACAATACGCCACGAGCCTTAAGCCATATGGGAAATGATTAGTGGAGGTCTCCTCCACTCTTCTAGAATGCTTTACAAACGTTCCATTGGGGTGATCTAGGAAAGTATTCGCTCATGTCTCACAGTCTTTAGTGTTGTACCCACGATAAACATAAAGTCAAAACATTTCTTCTAAAAGACAATAAACCAACAAGACACGCGCGTCTTCTCTTCTCATCTCATACTCTTTGCGGACGAATACGACTTGCCTCGACAGTTTAAACAGCGATACGGTAAACACCCTCGAGTCAGAGTCGGTAACACCTGAGCTAGAGCTATGGCAACGTCATCCTAAAAAACACAAATAGTTCCCGCCTTAGTTAGACGAACTACGGCGACTCTGATCCTCATTTTTCCGATGAGGTACGTAGGCAGTGGGGTAGGGCCCATTCGAGCACATTCTTTATTTTCCCTACGTTTTCCCCCTCTCTTTCCATTTTCCTTTCTAAATTCACTTTCTCATTTCCATTCCATTCTAGATAGCCATTCTTTCATTCGAACAACATCTTATTTCTCACCCTTTGAAACAAACTTACAAGCGTGGATCCCGTCGGGTACGGCGGACGGATTGGGGTGCTAATACCTTCCCAATTCGTAACCGACTTCCGGACCCAGATCTTTGGTTCGCAGGACCTCGTCCTTTCCTTCTTCCTTAGGTTTGTGCAGCATTACCTTTCCCGTTCCTTCGACATAAAAATGTCTGGCTGGCGACTCTACCTTTTCCGCGCCACTTTCGCGTTTGTACTAAGATAAAAAACCCGGGAGCGACAAAAGGTACTATAGTACTTATTCTCATACCCACAGTTTTATAAAAATAAATTGTATCTGAGTCCATACTTATGTGTGCACCAACATTTATACATGTACTTGTACCTTATAGATAGCTAAGTACTCATATTCGTACCCGTTTATCCGTATTCCTAATAAAACATTATCAGTTAATTATAATTTATCATGTCAATTTTTTTTATTTTGGCAACATTAAAAAAATTCAAGAATATTATTGTTGTGTTAAAAAATAAACAAACACTTACATTGAAACGAATACAAGTTTAATATGTATTCAATAAAATTAATAAACATATATGTGTATAATAATAAAAATAAAAATATAGAAATATGTATAGTACAGGTATGTGACGTTTTATAGGTATTAATACCCGCGTATTTTAGTCATGCCCATGCATATATTGATTTTGTGAATTTTTATCCTACCCATGAGTAATTATAGGAAGTACCTTATATGAGGATGAATTAAATTGTCATCCCTATACACATGTAATAATTTTAAAAAATGAGTAAATTTTACATAATCACAAATGTTAATACAGATGCCCAATATACCCAATATAGACCCGGACATAAGCACACCTCTTTACACCTCTTTAGAGATGTCAATGTTTAGCATCTCAAATAGCTAAATAGTTTGTGAATTCATATAGGCAGATAGATCTTAAGCTTACATACAGATCTTACCTTCTCAGTCTTTACTTTTTGTTTGATAGATCTTAAACTTATATACAGATCTTACCTTCTCAGTTTTACTTTTCGTTTGCCAATCTAATAGCAAAGCAAGAATAAAACAATGATCAAGGGAAGAAATTAAAAATAAAAATATAGAAATATATATAGTACAGGTATCTGAGATCGTACAATGAAGGAAAGAAAAAAACATTTTTTCCTATACATTTTTACATGTTTTCGTTTGATCGATAAACAAATTAAGAAAACCAATCCCCTGTTTGATTTCTTCTTTAGTGAAGCCAATAATAGATGATGTAGGTTTTGGAGATCTCAGATATATACAAATTTACAGGTCAAATGACCCAAAACCAAGCTATAATAGACCCAAAAGCAAGACCAACGACTAAGAATAACACACTCACAATCCCTGCAGTCTCTGCATTCTGCAACTTCACTGTTTTAGGAGCTAAAATCATCAATACGCTCGTTAGATATCCATTTGTAAGCCCTAAAACACAAGTCAATATTGTGACAGGAATTTCTGTCCGGAAGAATTTTGGACCATGCAAGCACCCTAAGAAGAGAGGGAAAAACAACAGTCTTGCTACGCAACAACCTATAGCAATTTTGGCATTCTCCAGAAGGTATACAGCAGTAAAACTTTTGCCCACAAGGTCAAACACATTAAAGCAAGTGATTAGGAGAATTGGATACCAATCCTTGAGAAGTTCAGAGTGGACATCTTCTGTAATGTAGCCAGGAAATATCGCAAGAGTCACAACATAAATGAGTATCAAGCCAAATCCATACCATTTGATTGTTCCAACAGTTTCCCATACAGTCGACCTCCATACAGATCCAGTTAAAGGACCTTTGTCGTCTTCCACCGCAACTGCCTGAATCTTAACTTCATCATAGTACTTCATAATGGGAAGTTTGTTTGCTAGACTGTATAAAACCATGCATATGAACATAATCACAATTGATACACCAAAGTAGAGATTTGCACTCTTTTGCAAGCCGGAGACATCTTGTGTGTAAACAGCTTTAGTAAATATCCTTAGGAAAGAAACAACCACCCCTGATGTGAAAAAAAAAAACATAATGTGAAGAGAAAAACCATTTACCTTTACAAGTTTCAATAAACAAAGGAACATATCAAGTACTGGCATCAAAAAGTCCTTACACATTTATTTCCATTCAAACATAAATCCAACACATTAATTTGCTCAAGATTTAGCGGGCAAAAAGGTAACATGAAAGAAGAACATGATGTCATAATAGGTTCTGCTAATTGGTCAGTATTGCCAAATTAAGGTCACTTTTGACAGAAAGAGAACATATCAAAAAATGAAGACTGAATGCTAATTACAGTAAGAGGAATACCTAATACTTCCAACCCTACCATTCTCAGATCATATATAATCTATGAAGCAAAAACACAACTGCTAGACTTGACATTGACACCGACAATAATTTGAGAAAAATGGGAATTATTGACTATAACCACGCGCTTCTTTGTCGTGTTGGTGTCTTCCCCGACAAATGTTAGATACTAGACACTCCTTCAGATTGGTGCTTCATTGACTGAATGCTGATTACAATCAGAGGAATGCCAAAAAGTTTTCCCACTCCATTCTCACGTCAAATATGATCTATGAAGCACAGACAGAGAAACAGCCATCACACCCGACACTAACAAAACATAGACACATTGAATATAACCACCACATGTATCTTTGTTGTGTCAGAAATTACATTAACATATCTACTTAGTCATGCCCTCTTTGAGGGCGTGCAAGACGAACTATTGCACAAGGTAAAAACTTATCAAAATTAAACACTGTAAAATCTTTGTCATTCGTGGTTAAATAAAGTCTGTAATTGTTGTCATGGTAAAAGGATCTGAAAAAACTTAAGACATTAAGCATATCAACATATAAACAACAAATCACACACAAAGCAAACAATGCATCTATAAAGTCTCGATCTTAATTATAAAAAATTGAAAAATCCCAAATGGAAAATAAAAGTAAAAAGATAAACAAAAATAGTAACAAAGTAAAGGGTGAATTCAATACCAGAACCAGCAGTGCCGGCGATAACAGCTTGCATATACCTCTCCGGCATCTCACCGGCAGAACCGACAATAGAACCCTGCACCAAAGCATCAGCCACACCAGAAATCCCAACTGCTCCGGCAGTAACATAAAACCCACCATAAAACCCGACCCGACCCTTAACATAAATCGCATCAATCAGAGGAACAACAAGTAACGAAACAACAAAAAGTGTAAGACCCAAATTAATCCTAACATATGCATGAGATTTGTGTCTATACAGAATAATAAGCGTAAGACCAAAGAGACCAACGAGCATATAAACAACGGCGAAGATGCGATCAACGCTTGCATCAGGGTAAAGGTAAGAGAAGTAATCAACGCCTGTGATGAATGCATTCCATGGAAGTAAATAACCGAAGCCGAGGAAGAAATAGATCAGGTACGCTAAATGCCATTTGTCTTCTGGTGCTTTTTCCTTTGTACCTGAGCCTGATGGTAGAAGAAGAGCTGAATCGGATTCGGTGAATGCCATCTTTGATTTTCCGGTTTTCCGTTCGGGTTGGGTTGTAACCGGAACGGAAAAGGAGTTTTTGGTGGATAAATGATGTTGTTCACATCTTCAAATGAGATATTATATACTAATTTTCAACCAACAACGATGAACTTTAATATACCTACTATTCAAAATATAATAAAAAGAAAAGTTACTTTAGCTAATAAGAATTTTTCTTTTACTGTATATATTGATACATGTTTCTCTTTATTTCTATTTTTTATTTACTCTTTTATTCTTATTTTATTATTGTTAGTATTGTATTGACCATAGTTATAACCTACCAATAATGTCTATGGATATAAGTTTTTAAATAAAACTAGTGGAATACGCGTGCGTGCGTCCGCACATATACCGTTCTAGATTATAGAATTGTCCACCGTTTATCATAGATATTAAAAAAATAGAAAATATCAAAATTTTATTAAAAAAAGGGAAAAATAAAAATAAACGGGAAGATAGTTGTATAAGATTTTAAAAACAACAATTGTTAAGAAAAAATATTAAACATATATTTTGTAAAAAATAATTGTGAAAATAGAAAAAAAAATTTAAGGATTGATAGAATTATAATAAATAGGTTTATAAAGTTTAATAAATGAGACAAATAAATATCCAAAATTAGAATTAGTGGATAATCAGAAGAAAACCATGGTTTAAAATATAAAAAAAATGAAAAGTCAGCCGTACAACTGACATAAATTTTACATTTATTTTCTTTAAATGCAAAAAAAAAAAATACTCGTGCGTTCGCACGAATTTTGGTATGATTACTCGTGCATTCGCACGAGCACAAGTATGTTACCCGTGGGTTTGCACGAGTACTGGTGTGTTACTCATGTGTTCGCACAAGTATTAGTGTGTTACCTGTAACACCCTGAAAACTCATAACTTAATTATTCATTAATTATTTATGAATATATGGCCTTGTGTGATTCATTGTAGTGTTGTGGTGATGAAATTATTTTATTTGAATAGTGATATTAGAATAATTATGAATATTATTTGTTCCGGCCCGGCCCAATCCCTCTTATTGGGCCAGAAAGATTGATCCTTCCACCTCGCTCGACGTCGAGCATAACTATGAAAAGTGGTCCTCAGTCGACCACCAGCGATCCGAATTTGAGGAGATCTCCTAACGGATAATATTGACCGTTTCCTACCTTCACGGACCCCTCGATCCGCGCTTCACCTAACAACCCAATAGAATTCTAGTCAGTCCCTTATAAAAACCCTCTCATTTGAGAGGGGCAGGTATTCAATTCTCAACCCTAACACTAGTACTTGCTCACTGTTGCTCGGATACTTACTTTGGCATCGGAGTGTGTTGCAGGTACACCCCTTTCTCTCCTCGACGACCATTTCCGCTCACTCTCGAGTCCAGCCTTATCGGATCCTGATCTCCAGGTACGATCAGGTGGCGCCGTCTGTGGGAAACCAACTTCCCCGTTCTTCTTTCAAGATCCTCAAAGAACAAAAGTTTTAACAAGATCCATGGCTGCTCGGGACAACCAGGAGAATCGATCAAATGATGGCATGATTCTCACACAACATGAGAGCAATGTCCATCCTCCCCTACACGATGATACCACGCACGACCAACCAGAAGGGAAGGCAGCGTCGCCCTCACCCGATCGTAATCAACCCTTGGAGAGTCGCCCGGAAACTCTCGTTCCTTCGACTCCTTCGGGATCAGATTTCGCAGCGCTGGCCGAAATCCTAAATCAAACAAACTTGTTACTCCTCACTCATGGTGAAAAGATCGCCCGACTTGAAGATAACTCTCGTCGACCTTATTCTTCCGAGAGACCCCAAGGGGGGCACACTCCGTCTCCTCCAAAGAAAAGGAGAGGAAACACCGACGAATTAACAGGCAACAAACGCTTTCGTCGGTCATCTCCACGACCCTCTCCTAAAAGAAAGTCAAGAAGGAGCAGATCAAGATCCGCTTCCCCTCGAAGAACAAAGAAACGTGATCACAGGCCATCACTTACTTCCAGTGACGACGAAGACGCTCGGGGCCCCTTATCTTCTGAAATTATGGCGGCCAAACTCCCGAGAGGCCTGGAGAAACCTCCTCCTTTAGGTTCGTACGACGGCACTACCGACCCGAAAGAGGCTAGTACCGTACGACGGAGGGCGTGCTCATATTCTTTAGTAGGTGGACGCATGTATCGTCGAGGATTCTCTACACCCCTCCTCAGGTGCGTAGAGGAGGAAAATATTCCACACGTCCTAAGGGAAGTCCACGAGGGAATCAATGCGCAACATCCGGGCGGACGTTCGTTAGCTCGTAAGATTCTGAGGGCAGGATACTACTGGCCCACCCTACAGCACGATGCAAAGGAGCATGTAAAAAGATGCGATAAATGCCAACGACATGGGGACGTGCACATAGCACCTCCTTCCGAGCTAAAATCGCTATCATCACCATGGCCGTTCGCATGGTGGGGAATGGACATTCTAGGACCCTTCGTCGTTGGGTCTGGTCAGAACAAATACTTGATTGTAGGCGTCGACTACTTCACCAAATGGATAGAAGCTGAGGCTCTGGCCAAAATTACTGCACTCAATATACTTCGATTCTTCAAAAGAAACATCCTCGCCCGGTTTGGAGTGCCCCTCGCTATTGTGACCGACAACGGAACTCAATTCACGGATAAACATTTCAAGGAATTCGTCGCGTCAATAGGGACAAAACAACATTTCGCATCAGTCGAGCACCCCCAAACTAACGGGCAAGCCGAGGCCGCAAACAGGGTAATCCTGAGAGGTCTGAAACGAAGGTTAGACGAATATAAGAAACACTGGGTCGAGGAACTACATAGCGTACTATGGGCATATAGAACCACTCCCCATTCAACGACCGGAGAATCCCCATTTCGATTAGCATATGGGACCGAAGCAGTAATTCCAATAGAAATGCATGTCCGTTCGAGACGCACGGAATTCCCCATGGGACAAGATGTCAATAATGAAGCTTTAAGAGACGAGCTCGACATGGTCGAGGAAATTCGATCAAATGCTGCCCTTCGAGAAACCATTCTCAAACAAAAGATAGCCGCTCGGTATGATTCCAAGGTCATCAGGCGGACATTCGAAGTAGGTAGCCTCGTCCTTAGAAGAAACCACAGGGATCCCCGCGAGGGAAAACTGACGCCCAACTGGGAAGGCCCATATCGTGTTCGAGCAAAAACTGAGAACGGCGCCTATTACCTAGAAAATCTACACGGGGAGGAACTCGCTCGGCTGTGGAACGCCGAGAAACTTAAACAATATTATAGTTAAACCAGTCACCTTGCTCGACTCCCAGGGGAAGAGAAAGAGAGATCAACTGCGTGCCTAGGTACGAGCACGTCAGTCTAAATATCACAAATAAAGAAAGATCTCTTTTCGAGCAAAAGAGAGACTTGTCGCACGAACGGAAACTCGAACGAGTCCGTCGTCGCCTAAGTACCACGACCAGGTAGAACCCCAGCTCGCGATGGGACGTTCACGCCGTGGAGCCCGGGCCATTACCTTGATCCGGGCACCTATCGAGGATACAACCCTCCAAGACTGATTGGTTCCCCAAACCAACAGGTCGTCCATACTCCCCGTATCTATCCAATCACTTCTAATTGATGCAAGTATGAGCGTCAAACACTTAGTAAAAATAATAACAAATCATGTCCTCCGACGGACGAATAAATGCGAGCAAAACAATATATGCAACCGACCTCCAGGGTCAAATACTTAACATTTAGAAAAAAGTAATGCGGCACCAAAAGGCCGACTTGTTCGGAATTACAGATAAAGGGGGCCACGCCCCCCAAAACAAAATACATAATAAAATACAAGGCGCACAGGCCACAAATTAATTATCTCCATCTGCTGGGCGATCTTCCTCCACACGAGCTTCCCCATGGCCTAGCTGCTCCTCCGGCTGATCGGGCTGGACCATCGTCCCCTGCTGAGAATCGGCCACCACCAAGTCCGCAGGCACCACGATCTGACCATCCACTACCTTGTAAAGATAGTTCATCCGATCAACATCCAAAGCGAGGTCAGGGTGGAGAGCTTTCACTTGGTCCACTGCATTTTGAAAACTGAACTCAGTAGACGCGTTCAGATCCTCCATGTCCTGGTCGATCCGAGCGAGAAACTGGGCCCTCGTAATCAAATGTTTGGTGTCCTCGTCTTCATCCTCTTTGGGGCAAAAGACATCTTTTAGCTTTTTATTCTGCTCGAGCAGCTTCCTCTTGTCGACCTCTAATTTGGCGATGATAGTCGCTCGCTCAGCAGACTCTGTGGTAACCTTTTTCACCTCCTCGGTGGACGCCGTCAGCTTGGCCTCGGAAGCAGCCAATTGCTCTTTGAGCTTGCTGTTCTCCCGCTCCAACAAAGGAGACCCTTCAGCTGTCATCCAGGCCATAGTTAGAACCCGCATCACCGCGCTCGCGTCCTGGGCCAATGAGAGCCGCCGAGCAGGGCGATCCATCCCCTCCACGAATAAAGAATCCGCCCGGTCCACATCCATTGTGTTCCCCTCGAAGAAGTTCCGAACGACGAAACACGGGGGTATCCCATGCCTTGGCTTTGGAGGAGCGCCGGCCGTCAGATCCACAGTGGCCGCCGCTTTATGTTTCTTCATCAAAGAACCGGTAGAAGCCCCCGGAGAGCCCTGAACCAGTGGACCCGAGCCTGAACCACTTGCCTCGGTCAACTTGGTCTGCACGACCCTCGACCGTTTTCGCTGCTGCTAAACTAGCCGCTCATGGATCTTGTCCAGAGGATTAGTCAAAGAACCTGAAAAGAGGAACAAAACCAAGATTAGCTACGAGCAACAAAATCAAATAAAGAATTTAACGAGCATAAACAAACAGATACCGAAAAAATCAGCTATCTCCTGCCCGTTATTACAGGCCAACAGATCAGTAACATTGATCAGGGGACGCTCCAATGCTTCTCCCCCATCCTGATCGACCATAACTTTGCCTTCCCCGTCCAATAGAGGAGTCGGAGTAAAAGAAGCTATCAACTTCCTAAAAGCTTCGAAGCTGGCCGCGTCATCATCATTCAGGGTATCCCCCACCTGAACGAATTCCCCCACTGGCCGCTCATAATGCACGTAACTCCAAGAAAAAGGGAACATCCACAACCTCCTCGGAATCACTTCCCCTTGGTCGTCCAATCTAGGCTCGTCGTTTTCATCAGTATCAATTCCAAGGAAACTCATGGCTCTCACGGCCGCATCGCTCGCAGGTTTTATCAAGAAATAATCGGTCTTGAAAGCCCGGATAGACTCCGAGTGAGCCTTGAAAATCTTGGTCCGTTGTTTGAAAGACACGAACCCCTTCCGATCGGTCCCTCGCCCGACTTGGCGTTGTAGGGAAAAAAGGCGAAAGAAGAGAGGGAGCGTGGCCCCAACGCCCAAGAAGGAACACGTCATCTCAAACGCCCTGAGGAAGGCATATGAGTTCGGATGCAGCTGAGAAGGGGCTATGCAAAGATGTCCGAGCATAGCACCCACAAAATCGCTGAAGGGCAGCGTAACTCCCAAGACCGAAGTGGCGTACTCATACATAGAAAACGCTCGGCCGCGAAAGTCAGAGAAGATCCGGTCGTCGTCTCCCGGGCAGGTCACAACCCAGTCAGCAGGATTCCCAACAATTGGCAGCGGCTCCGACCGAGGCCTCGAGAAAGAAGACACTTTGTCCAGCAAGTCTTCGACCACCCATTCTTCGGGCGAGACCCTCGACCGGGTAGGACACTGAGGCGATTCTGTCGACTGCCCCGTGGTACTCGTACTCGAACTGTCAGAAGAGCCTCCCGAGCTTGAGGGTATGGACGCAGACGATTCCGTACTCTCCGAGGACGTATCCTCAGAAAGCACAACCAGCGGGTCCTCGAGCAAGTTATCACCTGAAAAGCAGAGGAAAGGCATCAGTGAATTCGATTAAGAATATCAAATCCACCCTTCCACCGCTCAACAAGTGAAAGGGCACGCCTCAGCTCAGAAACTATGTTCCGAGCTGTAGCCCTGGCTAACCGTTGCTCGTGGCAACAGCTGACGCCCAACATTATACAGATGACAGAAATCTACCAAGAGAATCTAAAGCCAAAGTCGACCAAGGTCTGTGTCGACCCTAAAGCTAGGGTTCACAGCCGACCAGTTACGGTGGCAAGAATTTTAAAGTTTTCTAATTCTAAATCCTAAAACTACCGGTAAAATCACCCTAAACCGCATGCATTCTACAGAAAATAAGCTATATACGCTCAAGAGAGAAGAAAAGAACGGTACCTTGAGCTTGAGAAGACATTTTGGAGAAGATTAGGCTTCTGTGAATGGTGGTCGGTAAGAACTGGCGGTGGTCGACGGCTGAAGCAACGGTGGTTGAACGAGCAGAGGCTTGAGAGAGGAGATGAAACGAAAGGGTCAAAATGGGCCCTGGGAATCCTATTTATAGGGAAGAAGACACGTGTGCGCACGCGTGACCCCTACACGCTAGCCCCTAGGTTAGCCGTCAAATCATTAATAGGCGCGAATATCCAGATATTCCAACTTTTCGTTTCACATTCCTCTACCGAGCAACGTATCGCTTGCCCGGAAGACCGATAGCATGGATCTTCGACCATGGCATCCCACTCCGTCGATCACTATGTCGTCTCTTTTAAGTCACTGCTCGACAGTTCGAGCAATGACTTGGGGGGCTCCTGTTCCGGCCCGGCCCAATCCCTCTTATTGGGCCAGAAAGATTGATCCTTCAACCTCGCTCGACGTCGAGCATAACTATGAAAAGTGGTCCTCAGTCGACCACCAGCGATCCGAATTTGAGGAGATCTCCTAACGGATAATATTGACCGTTTCCTACCTTCACGGACCCCTCGATCCGCGCTTCACCTAACAACCCAATAGAATTCTAGTCAGTCCCTTATAAAAACCCTCTCATTTGAGAGGGGCAGGTATTCAATTCTCAACCCTAACACTAGTACTTGCTCACTGTTGCTCGGATACTTACTTTGGCATCGGAGTGTGTTGCAGGTACACCCCTTTTTCTCCTCGACGACCATTTCCGCTCACTCTCGAGTCCAGCCTTATCGGATCCTGATCTCCAGGTACGATCATTATTTAAATATTATTATTAAAAATGAAATAAGGGAGTTAGAGGTCTTTAAGATATATTGGTCTTTTATGGGAATTAGTGAGGGTATAGGTGAAATTGTCTTAATAAGGGTATTTGATAGAAAGTGTGAGGGAAATTTATTTCATTCCTGAAATTGTGGAGAAAGAGACAAGAGGAGAACTAAGGAGGAAGGCTAGGGCTTGAAGTCTTGAAGATTCAAGGAGATCATTGAAGGAATTTCACAAACCTAAGGTATGGGGAGTATTTTTCGTTCAATGTTCATAATGTAGAGATATGTCTTATGAGGAATGGAGTTTTGAGGAAATCTTAGGGTTTAAGGGGATTATGAGATGAGGTTGATTAAATGATGATGTTAGATGTTGTAGTTGATGAATATGTGATGGTAGAAGACTAATAGAGTGAATTTTGTGATTTTATATGGTTAGAACATGATTTTTGATGAGTTTTATCATAGTAGGTTCGTGCAGAAATCACAAGATTTTTCTGCTCGAAATCGTCATCGCGCTTAGCGAGCTGTAGCCCGCTTACCGTGCTGTAGAAAATCTTACATTTCCCCAACCTAAGAGGAGGCCGCTTAGTGAGCCTGGTGCTCGCTTAGTACGACATGGAACTTTTCGAAAAATGTTTTATTCTTGAAAATTATTTAAAATGACAGGTTTTGTTGTCTTAAGTTGCTATGAGGTTGTTGTAAATTCTTGCCATGATGTAATATGTTAAATACGTAGGAATTTATAATGAAATGATGTTAAGATGAGTTATGATGTATTTGGATGATATGGAGCATTAATGACCTAAGTAAGTGAAGTATATTAGATATGTGAATGTTGAATAAGGAATGTAAATGTGGATGCAATAGTTGGGTGAGTTTTAATGATGTATGATTGTATTGCATCTTGCATTCAGGCATAATTATGATGGGGCTTCAGTTCTTTGGTAGCTTCAATCCCATTATGTGGATTAAAGTGATATAATTTTTATGACATGCTCCCTTTGTGGATGGTTGATGGTCCAGTCTCCATCTGTGATGATGATTCGGTACCACATGCATACTATGAGGATTGCATTTCATTTTTGGTGGCATAACATGATTGCATTTGTGTTTTATGTGATGACATGATACATTTTGGTGTATATGAGTGAAACTGGAAAATGATTTATCTATTGATGCATGTTGACTTGTAATTCCTTCTTTGTATTATTTATATTGAATGTGAATTTACTCACCCTGTCTGCCTTTGATGATGGTCTATCATGCCATCCTGCAGATACTCAAGAATAAGCTTGATGCATGGATGTAGCTTGAAGTATTGTTTTTTCGTCGCTTATTTAGTTAGGTGTGTTGTCCTGCTCTGTGTCATGTAACATCGGGATGGGAACTCTTGAGAATCGTTGTGTTCGTTTTGTTTATTATTGAGTTGATATTAGTCGTTAAAGATTATTTTGAGTTAATGATTGTTTTGATTAAACTTGAATTTCCTTTATTTAGAAGATGAAGTTGAATGACTTATTATTCACTGCGTGATAATGATGGTAATTTGATGTGATTGTTTGTTGTAACCCATGTTACGGGACAAGACAACTAAAATGATTGTTTTTTATGTTTGTATTGAGAAGAAATGTGATACCCTTTATGAAGATACTCTAATTTTATGAAATTATTGTGTTATAATTGTGATGGGGAAAAGGGTGTTACATTACTCATGGGTTCGCACGAGTACTGGTGTGGGACATACGTTTTTGTTTTTAAAATGTAATAATATAATAAGAAAAATTAAATGGAAAAAAGAAAAAACTGCCTAACTAAAATAGTTTAGTATTCTAATTTTAAAATATAACAAAAATGTAAACCGGAAAAAAAAGTGTATTACAAAAAAAATTAGTATTTCTAAAAGAAAGACATATTTTTAAATGATAAATAACATTGTTTTACCAAATTTGTTTTACATCAATAATATATATTTTAACTAAAAATGTAATAACTCTTGCACTCACAATGATTTTGGAATGGTTTCCCTTGCGAATGCACGATACTGGTCTGTTACATGTGCGATCACATAGTACTTGTAACACCCCATTTCTACCCGACTTTATAAATTAAATCAGAGTTATAAAATTTTATCAACAAACATGGATGTCACATTTTTCCAACTTTTAAAATCAAATAACAACTTCAATGATATAATAACTTCGAAAAACAACGCAGCGGATCGACATGTTTCAACTCTTAAACAACTTCAAATAAATCAATCATCAGAATAATCTCAACTTGGTTCTTCAATCATAAAACGACTTAAAACTAATTCATAAACTTAAACAAAATCAAATAGGCAAAACAAGCGTTTACCCCCCGAAGTGCTACGTATCAGAGCGACAAACACCAACTCGAAGCTACTAAGTATTGGACTCTTTGTTACCTGCACATTACCAACAGAGGGCAACATTCAAACAAAAGGGGTGAGATATCGAATAACATAAACAGGATACGATAATCAATATGTAAACGAGATAGTCATATAATCACACCACTTCCTACAATCAACACACATTCTTGCAACCAACAGCAGATAAAAACGTAAATAATGAAACGTGAATGCAACTCGACTTAAATATGCATGTGGTACCATTTGGAGTAAACTCCCAACTTGAAACATTGTCAGGTTATCGAGGCATCTGTAGCGGTAAAAACATGAGTGTAAGTTATTAGTTAACTTAACTCAAAGTAAACAGAGTCGCCACCGCACTTTTATTTTATTCCAAATGGAAAAGGGAAAAAGAGCGAATAAAATCTAATGAATCTAAAAGCAAAAAAAAGCTAAAGAAACACATCAGAGAATGGGTAAGGGGATAAGTTACACAATGGGAAGGTTTTACTCACCCAAAATGTCTGTGGTACTCCACGGGAGCCCTTTAAAAAATTTACTGATTTTGGTTTGAGAATGGTTTGTAAAATGAGAGTGGAGGGATGAGAAAAAGAATTATTTTTAATATTTTTTGTGTTTGGAGAGGTTTACCACCTCATGCCTACGTACCCACAAAGTGCAATGCGAGATCAAAACCCCGTAGTTTGTGGTACAAATAGTGAAAAAGGGTGGGTTATGATTGATTTTATTAAGTGAAGAGAATTTGTCATCTTCAAGTGGATGGCCAAACAAACTACCATGAGAATGAAGGCATGGACTCATACATCATTATGGGGAGAGCGCCAACTCGGATAAAATCAACGAGTATGCCACTAAACCCCCACAAATGACAAGAGACTCAATTACATCAAACTACAACCATGGAGATTGAAAGACTAGCACCCGACTGAAGAATAATGACTCATAATCGGCACTTTTTAAAAGAAGAAAACAAAAGTGCACAAAGGCACAAAACAACTTGAATGGGTTTGATTCTTTTTATTTTAAAATTAAGGTCCACATGATTAGATTCATTGATTTTAAAAAGAAAAGAAAAAAAAGTAAAAGCCACTTGATAAAAGTCAAGGTTTTGGTTTGTTAAAGAGGTGATGATTTTTTTTATAAAAAAAAAGAATCCTTTGAAAAAGGGAGAAGGTTTTGAAAATTAAAGAATGAGAGGAAATGAAGGGATTATCCTAAAAAAAGAAAATAAGGAGATAAGGGAAGAAAGATCTAACCAAACTTGATGACATTCAAAATTATGAGCATAAGAGTTTCATCCTTATAAGCTAGCAAACGGCCAAATAAAGGCTAAATCCAACTTCATGATGATCAATGCAAGTGGAAGGGATCTTAAAGTCTAAGTCCAAAATCTTCATTCCAATGCCAAGGATAGTAACCAAAAGTCCACAAATTAAAGTCACGAGTCTTTTAGAAGTTTAATCCTTTATTAATGTTTTTGTGTCCAAATGGACAAAAGGAAAATCAACAATAAAATAATAAGAACAAATAATAAACATGATATGGATGAATAAAGCAAAATAGAATAAAGTCAATAAAAGTGCAAGAAGTTAAAGTGCAAGAATCTAAATATTAACAATAATAAAAGTATAATAATATTCACATAATAATGGTATGGTGAACTTAATCAACTACAACCAAAAGGAAAGAGTAACCAAAATCAAAGGCAACTGGATCCGCTTAGCATCTTACACTATAGCGATTAATCAAGGCAAAACGAATCGAATTCAATGAAATTTGAAAGGCGATTGGGAGACCCAAAGAACCTACGCATCAAACATTCATAAGTCTCGATTCTTGATGCAATATGATTAACCACATTGGGATTACGCGATCAACAAGAGATCCGGTCCATGAAAGTGCAAGTACCCAATTAGATTTTTATTCCGAAGTCCGGACACATTTAGGTCTATGTTAAGCAATCGCCGAGTAATTTACGAAGTAATTACCCTACAAATGAGGCCATCCACCACCAATTAAGGTGCATAATGTTAGTGATAATGCATGCGAGATAAACGATATGTAAATCGCTATCCGGACGCAATACCACACGAAAATAAAAGGTGAATACCAAATTGAGCCGCACTTATAGTATTCTTCCATCCTTAAGTTCAATCACTCATCTCGGTGGATTCAAGCATGAAAATGTATCACTAACGCAAAGTACCTTCAATGAATTGAATAATCCATTTAAAGGTAGTTTTGAATTAATGAATATTAACTACTCTAATCTACACCCAAAGTTCATTGAAATTAAGGAGAAATCACTCCCAAAAGTGCTTCCCAGGGTAAAAATAAAAAAGAGGAAGAAGAAGAAGGAACCAGAAAGGGCTTGAAACAAGCCAAGAATTCAATTCTTACTTGTGTTAACGGGTTAACGTATATGGTTAACCGGTTAACGCTGAAGCAGCAGCAGAAAAATATGCAGAAATTCAGCATTGATCCATTTCCAAAACTCTTTCAAAACATTTAATGATCATGATCTGAATTTGCACGAATTTTAAAACCAAAATACAGTGGAATCCCTGCAATCAAACAACAAATAAAGATCCAAAGGATCTAGGATCAAAGGAACCAAAGATCTACATCTTGAATGGTTGATGGTGAGTATGGGTTTGTGGAAGGAGAGGAATTACCAAAGTCACTTCTTCAAATTGGACCAACACAAGCTTAGATCTTCTGCAATTGATGAACAAAAGAATGAAAGGATGGAGGTTTAGCTCAAGTTAATCAAGAATTCAATGTGAATTCTTGATAACTTCAAAAGAAAGAAAGTGAGCTTTTGAGAATTTTGGTGTTGGGGAGTAATTTGCAAGAGGTTTTGTGGCTATCAAAAGCTTGTGGAGTGAATGAAATAGTGATCCTATTTAAAGGCCTTAGGTATGGAAATTTGGTGGGATAGATCTTGATTTGGTAATTTGAATTTAGGTTTGGTAATTGGAATTTTGGTGGGAAATGGACAAAAGTGGTGATTAATGGGGGTTTATGGTAGGAAATGATCAAAGTGATGTAGAGAAATCAGAAACCAATGGATCTAGAATATTCCAATTAAATCCATGATCTAAGGGTGCTGAACTTGAATAAAGAATTCAAATTTCGCACTGGTTAACCGGTTAACGCATTTGGTTAACCGGTTAACCAAGCTGAAATTTGAATTTTTTTATTCAAACATGGTTGCTTGGTTGTTTCGGCCCGATTCTTGTTGTGCGTCGAAGAAGTAAACACACGATCCTTGGAAATCCTTTGAGTGAATCAATTAACTTGGGAAATCCTTGATCAGAAAAACTTGAATTATTCGCGGATCAACTTCGACTTTTGTCTGTGAAATTTTGCTCGAGCTACATGACTGCTATTTTTGGCATTTTCAATGGTTCCTCTTCCTGAAGAAAAAAAGGTTAGTAAAAGGAAACAAAATATTTTTGGAATTTGATTAATGGTTAGTAAACATAAACAAATAAAGTAATTAAAGACAATGGTGATCCCCTGTGAGGCATAATCCTAACCCGAGAAGAACCGTACAACCAGTGCGATCTTGTTTGTATGCAAGATGCAGATGAAAAATGCAAAGAAAACTTAGGGCAAAAATTAGGTTGCAACAGCTGCCCCTATTTAAGTTTCTTCAGTTTGAAGATATGAAGATTGACATCTCCGTCTCTGCAAGATGGGAGAGACTTAAATACAGAAAACCCAAATTTTTGTCCTAAGAGAACATGATATGATATGAATATGAGATGCAAACCCAAGATCTCTGTGGGGAAAACACGACCACCAGAGGAAAGAAAAAGCTTGGGGACCCAAAAGAAAATCCCGTCGGGGAAAACAAAAGACACCAAAAGAGTTACTAGGAAAATAAATCACTGGATAGCTGACTCTACATGGGGGAAAAGTTCAATGATATAATCAAGGTAAAAGATTCACCGAGGGGAGTAAACACTCTGCCAGGGAATAACAACCAAACAAAGTATTCGAGTCCAACAAATGGAGGAATACCGAGTTGGAAAAGAATCATTAACTACCGGTTTACTGGGTAGAAGATATGAAAATAACAGATTCAACTATCGATTTACTGGATAGGAGCAAAACAAAAAGGGATAACCTCCACTACCTTTTTATTGGGTAGAGAAATTCTCAACTACCTGATTTACTGGGTAGGAGTATAAGCAAAGGGAAACAACTTCTCTTACCTTTTTACTAGGTAGGAAGAAGAACTCTCGACTACCGGATTTACTGGGTAGGAGTACAAGTAAAAGAGCTCAATTAATTTGGTAATATTACCCACTATCGAATAACTGATAGCTTAATTCCAAAGTAATATACTCAATCCGGGGAAAATATTGCCCACTATCAAACAATGATAGCTTAATTCCAAAGCAAACATTACTCACAAAAGGGAACCAAAGTTCAATCCAAGAAAAAATTGGAGAGAAACGGTCAAACAAGACTCATCCCGAGGAGAAAATATCTCAACTAGGGAAATTCCATCCAGATAACAAACTGGGGAGGAAACTGAATCAAAATCATCCACGAGAAACAAACTTAGTGGGGAAATAGAAAGAATAAACACTTTCTGCTTAAGGGTCGACACTCTAAATTGAGAGGAAGACAACACACACACTCTGTGGGGGAAAAACACACCAAAGAGCGGGGAACAAAGATACATGCAAGAATGCAAGCAAATGATGTTAAGCTTATGCGTATGAATATTCTGACAAAACATACATAAAGATAAGCAACGGGTGACATAAACACCACAACAAACAGATACTCGGCGAATCAGGGCAACAAGGCCAAGAAAACTTGTTGGAGGTTTAATTTGACATCCTGCTGTCGCTCCCCTGACTTTTACGTCCCGGTGCAGACGTGGACTGTATGCGATGTTGGAGGTTGAAGTTGAATAGAGTCGCCAGCTAGGCATTTTTATCCCGAAGGAAAGGTAATGCTGCATAAACCTAGAAAGATATGGATAAGACGGTTGCAAACCAAAGAAACTGAGAAAGGGGGTTGGTTACGACCTGGGAAGGTATTAGCACCCAGATCGTCCGTCGTACTCGACGGGAACCACGCTTACTTGATTGTGTTAAAAAGGAGATAGTGTATGTGATGACTGTGTGTAAAAAAGCTAGGGAGAAAGTACAGTTTGTCAGTGCAAAAGAGAGTGAGAATGCTCAAGAATAAGGCTTAGAAATGAAAGCTGAAAGAGGGGGATGACAAAGAGACTTTTGTTCGATAATTGTTAAGTTATGCCTATGTATCCTCTCGTGCAATGAGGAAGTCAGAATACCGTAGTTCGACTCAAAGAGACTTAGTGATTTGTTGTGAACTGCTTACTTGTCTATGCTCAAGTGTGTGACTCGTCTGGCTCGAGTGCTAACTGTCTTGCATTAGACAGAAGAAGCGAGTTCTCATTTTTCGAGTGAAGGTGATAAGAAAAGAATCCCGAAGGAGACAATTATTATTTGTTTTTGTGTTTTCAGTTTTTTATTATTTTTGGTGTTTTGCATAAGATAATGAGCTTAAGCCTAAATCAAGGGTTGTGAACTCATTATATCCTCCCTGATTAGGGATAATGAGCCTACTTAAGTGTGAGATAAGAACCTCAACTTAATTACAATGATGATATAGGATTAAGATCATTAACCTACTTGGTAATTATTAAGTGTTTTTTTTGGGTTTTTGTTTAGTGTTAAGTAATGAGTTTAATCTCTAATCAGGGATTAGTGAACTCATTACACCATCTTAAGAGAAGGATGATAGATGAGAACACTTAAGCTGAGGAAGATACCTCAACTTAATCCATGGTTAGGGATTAAATTCAATATATAACAAGCCTTTATTAAAGTGTATTTTAATTAAAGGTGAGATTAAGAAGTGGGTTTTAAGTTTGTAAGACAGCTTGAGGGGGACTTGTCCATTAAACACTAGGGTTAGTCCCTCTTAACCATAAGGAAGAGATGGAAACCTAATATAAGGCCCAAGTTACAAGATTAAGTCTTAATAGTTATTAGGTGTTTTGATTAAGAGGTGTAAACAAATTAAAGGTTTAACACTAAGTATTAAAGTTATACACTCCATCCTAAGATAAGGATGCAGGCATAACCCTAATTCAAAGTCCTAAAGCTTTAAGTGTTTAGCCTCAGATTATGAGATGAAAAGAGAGACTCAAGGAGACTCAAAGATAAAAGACTAAGGGAGACTATATATAACCCTAAAATTATCATGCTTGGTTGTTCCTATGGTTTGTGAGGCATAAGAGAAGATCTTCAGGAAGCCACCATGGAAGAAGAAGCAGATGAAAAGAGAAGGAGAAAGAGAATAGATTACTTACTTCCTAAAGAAGATAAGTAACCTAAGAGAAAGAAAGGGAGCAAGAGAGCACAAGTGAAGCAAGTTCACTTCAAAGACATACAAAGGATGCAAATAAAGAGATGAGAACAGGTGGGATGTGAAGGCAAATCCACATCCCAAACAACTTACCATAAGCCCATGAGATGTTAGTGTGAATGCATAAGATGCAAAGCAAAAGGAAATAAAGAAAATGGAGATGCAAAGACCAAAAACATAAGTGAATATGTTATGCAAATATGTTATGAGATGCTGCAAAGTCATGTGCAATGATTATGTGTGATCATACAAAGGATGGGATGCAAAGGAGGCATGTTAGAAGCTTGAAAACACATGGATGTACATGGAATGTAATGAATGCAAAGCATACCAAATGAATGAAGAAATGATCAAACAATGGTCTAACATGTCTTAATATGTCTAAGATGGCATACAAATGAATGAAATGTCATGGCAAGTTCATATGATAGAGATATGCAAAGATGAATGCAAATGAACATGAGAAATTGGGGTTTTATGAATGTATGAGATGCATATGACCAAAACAGAAGCATACATCATGATAAAAATTTGAAAATGAACTCAAACAAACCCTAAACACATACAAGATCACTCCACAAAGGTGAAGGTCAGAAGCTAAACCTAGGCAAAGATATGAATTCCTAAGTTAACTAGGTTTTTGGGTGATTCTAAAGGGAAAATGCCAAACAAATTGAAAATGCAATGCAAAATTATGAGATACATAACCTAGATACTAGATGCAATGTGTGAAAGAATGCAAAAAGAACCAAGTTCAAACTCATCATGGTTGATCAGAAATTATTTTTCAAAGTTAGGGTTAGAAAAATGTGATTTTTAGGAACCCTAATTCAAAGCAAATTGTGAAAACATGATCAAACCTAAAAATAAATTTGTATGATGAGTTTTTAAATTGTTCTAAATGCCTAAGAATGCTTCATGAAATTTTTGGTGATTTTTAGAAACCTAAATGTATTTTTAATTAATTAAAATCAATTAATTAATTAAATAAAACATTTAAATGATTTAAAAATAATTTTTTAATGCAAAAATTAAAATAAAAAATGTTTTTGAGTTAAGAAAAATATTTGAAGTGAAAATGCAGAAAATGAGATTTTTAAAAGTCTTTTTGCTATTTTGAATAATTAGATGAAAACAAAAGAAATAAAATGAAAACAAAATAAAAGAAAATGAAAAGTAAGCAAGATCAAAGGCCCAGATTCAAACTTGGGGAGACTGCGCGCGTGAATGGGTGGTTGGGATTGTTTCTGGCTAAATAAAATTAATTAAATTAATTAATCAGGATTCGGGCTAACTGAAATGATCTGGGCCATTCGTACGCGCGGGTAAACCCAGATCTAAGGGTGGAGATTCAAACCTGGCTAATTAAATGGGATTTGCCCTAATCACTCTCAGGCGACAGGAACAGTGTTTCGGTCGTCTTCTCCGGCCACTCTTCTTTCCTATCTCTCTCTATAAGTTACCCCAAGTCCCCCAAAATCTCCACAATCAACCCCCAAACAACATAGAACAAGAATCAACAAGCAAAACACATTTATTTTTCATCAACAGGCTGAATCGAATCAAATAAGTTGTAGGTTAAAAAAATTCAGAAGCATGATACACACTCATTTCTCAACCATTTTCAAAAATAAACATATCACAATGATCAGTGAAGCATGTAGATTGATATTGTAACTTAAAAAACAAGTTCTGGAGAATTTTTTCTTGGATGATACCTGAGATGAAGCTTTCCAAGTTTGAGCTTTCTGGACCTCTTCTTTGTGCAAACCCACTCCAATGATCACCTTGATGCTTCTGGAAGGCTTAGAACAAGTTTATGATGGTTGGTTTGTGTGATTCAGTTCTGCTAAGGCATAAATCGTGTTTGTGTTATGGAGTGTTTCAGGCCATTGTAATGGTTGGTTTGTGTTCTATGATTGATTTTGAGATGATTGGTGGAAGAATTTTGAAGTTTTAAGGCTCGTGTGATGAAATTCGAAGAGATGAAGGTTTATGGAAATTTTTGGGATTCTGAGTGTATGGATGTTTCAGGCTCCAATGTTGTGTGAAATGAGGTCCATGATGTTTTCATAAGAGGTTCTGATTGGTCAGAAAGTTGGTGGTGGCATAGTGTGATTGGTATGGCTTCATTTACAAAAAAAGTCAATGTTATGGTACCACAAGTATGGGTTGGGACAGAAGAGATCCAAAGGGTGGATTTGCCTCAGCTGAGTTCATGGAGAACCCTCGGATTGGTTGTGATGATCTGCATCACTTGGATCAAGAGTTATCATATGTTTTGCATTTTCTCTCTTTGAAAATTTTGTGAAAATTGATCCATGGAAACTTGTAATCCAAGGTATAATTTTGGTCAAGCAATGTTGAATTAACATGTTATGAAGTGTAGAAGTCAATTAGAGGTCACAAGAAGTCTTGAAACTTGATTTTGCAAAATTCCCTCTTTGGCACATACTTGAAAATTACAAGATTTTTCCCAACTTTGAAACATCATATCTTGAGTTCTAGGATGAATCAAGAGGAGTTCTTATACTTTTTGAAAATGGGAAGATCCAATCTACAACTTTCATGTTTGAAGATTTTTCATTTGAAGCATTTTTGATCAAGAAAGAGGAGGTTGAAAATCTCTTCCAAAATGGAAAGTTTTCATTACAAGTCATGTCCAAAAATAGAAAGTTTGCAAATGGCTTGAAATTACTCAATCTTGTGAACTTATAACCACTTATAAGATCAAATAAATATCATAGAACCTCAAAATGATGAAGATGACCCTTTGGTACCATTGGTGGTGGCCTCAGACGCCCTGATTATGACTTTTCTTGCACAATAAATTACCAGTTGATCAGATGACTTCCACAATGAATTTCTTCATCAAATTTGGTACACATGCTCCTTATAACATATTAAGACCATTAGAATCAAGAATGACCAAAAAATTTGAGGTTAAGGGCCTCAAACCCAAAACCCTAATTTTAGGTCATCTGTGCAGAAAATCCTAGCCTGCCTGGACCTCTGTGCAATCCTTTGTGTTTTTGTGACTTCAAAGAATTCTTGGAGATATAAAATGATCATAGAACACTCATGGACCCTCTTGCTTTGCTTTAAGACCATTGAGATAGCTCAGATCACTTCTTGGATTCATCTGATCACAAACCCTAATTGTGCAACTTATGCAGTGAAACAAATATGCAATGTGAGACGATATGCTTATGCAATGCAATATGAAAAGATCATAAGCCATGGTGTGAGAAAAAGTGAGGGCAAATTTGGGGTGTTTACAGCTGCCCCTATTCATGCATGAGTTAGCTATGCATGGTGTAAGCGTCTGGCTTAACAGACAAACAAGATAACTTGTGGTTGAATACCAAAACAATCAGAAATTTGCACTTGCTGGGGAAAAGAAGAAAAGGGATATAAATTGTAACAGGTAGTATAGACTGAATATAAAATGAAAGCGATGGAGGACGACCATCGAGCAGAGGACGACTGCTGGGGATGAAAAATAATAAGTAAAGCAATGACGGGGACGACCATCATGCTGGGAAATAAAGAGACCACGACGGGGACGACCATCGGGTAAACTGATGAAGGACGATCATCAGGGTAAAGGAAAAGACCACGACGGGGACGGCCATCGGGTAAATAAATAAAACTCTTTGGGGATTGAGGAAAGCACTGACGGGGACGACCATCAGGTTAAAGGGTAAATAAACCGCGACGGGGACGGCCATCGGGTAAAAGAATAAATGAAATAATGATGAGGGACGGTCATCAAAAGGTGAAGGACGATCACCTAGTAGGGGACGGCTGCTGAAAATATCACGACATAGGACGAATGCCGGATAGAAAAGATCAATGATGGGGACGACCATCAGATAAGCATGATGAAGGATGAACATCAAGAGGTGAAGGACGATCACCTAGCAAGGTACGGCTGCTCTGCGGATTATCGCGACATAGGACGAATGTCGGATAACAAAGATCAACGATGGGGACGACCATCAGATAAATGATGAGGGACAGTCATCATAAGGTGAAGGATGATAACCTAGCAGGGGACGACTGCTGAAAAAGATATCGCGACATAGGACGAATGCCGGATAGAAAGTTCCAACAATAGGGGTTCCACTGGGGAATAGGATGAGGGACGGTCATCAGAAGGTGAAGGACGATCACCTGGCAGGGGACGACTGCCGAAAGTATCGCGACATAGGACGAATGTCAGATAACAAAGATCAACGATGGGGACGGCCATCGGATAAATGATGAGGGACGATCATCATAAGGTGAAGGACGATCACTTGGCAGGGGACGACTGCCGAAAATATCACGACATAGGACGAATGTCGGATAGATAGGTTGTTTTATTGGTGACTTACTGGGGAATGGTAAACACAAACGAGTGCTTACGCTTTGAAATAAACGGTATAAGTGTTTGACGGTGTGTATAGATTAAAGATGCGGACGAGCATCCTTAGGCCCATGATACAGACGAGTACCGATAGAAGAAAACACTGACACGTGTTTAAGGATGATGATACAGATGAGTATCAATCGGTTAAACAAGGAACACGGACGAGTGTTTGATATGCCAGGGAGGTGATATATACAAGATACAGACGAGTATCAGAGAAATGTGTATAAGTATGTACAAGTGTTTGACATGCTGAGGAAATATGTGCAAGACACGGACGAGTGTCAAAAGATTGAGCAAGGGACACAGACGAGTGTTTGACTTGCTGGGGAAGTATGTGCAAGACACAGATGAGTGTCAAAAGATTGATCAAGGGACACGGACGAGTGTTTGACTTGCTGGGGAAGTATGACACGGGCGAGTATCACAAAGAATATGTACAAGTATGAACAAATATCCGTATTGAGAGTGCAAAAAGTATTCTGGCTTTGTCTACGGGGGATAGGTTTTGTATATTGCTGGTGAAGTGATTCTGATGTTTGCAGGTGATTGGCTCGAACCTGGCTTATGATCATGAAAATGTTTGATTTTTGCTGTAATGCTCCGTATTAGATGGAATGCTACGCTCTGTATGGGGAAAATGATGTGAATGCTATGATTATGCAAAATGAGAGAACCGGTCCGAGATCCGGATCCTGCAAGCATATATTGAAAATGGATTATATGTTTTCATGCAAGTGTTGTATTATGAACTTTGGACATTTTTGCAAACGAAACAAAAATGTACAAAACAAAGTGTGACTGAAAATTCTGATTTTATTGATTTGTGTGCCTTGAATAGGCAAGTACAGTGAAGAATCAAATCCTCGAAAGAAGGAGATTGCTGTAAATTGAGAAAATAAAGGTGTTGGCAATGTTGAATTTGACGCTCCAGTGAGCTTCCTTTGCTATGACATGTATGACCTTGACGTTCTTCTTATCTTGCTTTCTGAAGAAGGTTGATTATGACTGACGCTTTATCCTTTTGAAGCTTGCCATGTTGTGAGTGATACAGACGAATTCAGAATGCAGTTGTTCTCTTTTTCCCTAATTTTGCATGGATCTCCCTTTCGGGTTTTCAATCCACCAGGATACCCATTTTTGCCTGAGTTGTCCGATGTGGCTTTTCAACTCAACGAGTGTACATTTTTTTCTTCAATTTTTCCCTTATTTTTGCCCGAGTCTTTTATTTTGTTTTTGACTCACCGGGATGCCCTATTTTTTCCTGGACTTACATTTTGTTTTTATGTCCAGCGGGTCTTTCATGCGAAGTATTTTTTAACTGCATCTGAATTCACAGGAAATAAGAAATCCTCGCCATCCATTGTAGTGAGCATCAGTGCTCCAACAGAGAAAAAGTTCTTTACTATGAATAGACCTTCATA
This sequence comes from Lathyrus aphaca, assembly GCA_963966055.1. NCBI lineage: Eukaryota > Viridiplantae > Streptophyta > Magnoliopsida > Fabales > Fabaceae > Lathyrus > Lathyrus aphaca. Next base: position 438,228,180 of record OZ014521.1, read on the forward strand.
GTTTGGCGTCTATTTGCCCCTGTGGTCTGTATGAGGAGGAAGAAGTCTTTTCAGCACAAGCACTCCCACTTGGTATTCCAGAGGTCTGACTTTCTGATCTAAGGCTTTCTTCATTCGCTTTTGATATAAATGCCCATGAAAGATGGATGCTAATCTCTTTTCTTCAATCAAACGTAGTTGATTATATCGAGATCGGACCCATTCTGCTTCATCCAGTTTCACATCCATCATTACCCGTAAGGAGGGTAGTTCAACTTCAACAGGTAGGACAATTTCCATACCATACACAAGCTGATAAGGTGTTTCCCCAGTAGATGTTATGATAGAGGTTCGGTACCCATGCAAGGAAAATGGTAGCATTTCGTCCCAGTCCTTGTATGTGACTATCATCTTTTGCACAATCTTCTTAATATTCTTGTTAGCTGCCTCAACAACGTCATTCATCTTTGGCATGTAAGGGGAAGAGTTGTTGTTCAAATTGGAACCATTATCAGTAATGATTCGCTCGAGAACTCCATACCGACAGATGATATCCCTTTTCAGAAATCGAGCTACCACTTGCCTGGTGACATTTGCATACGAAGCTGCTTCAACCCATTTGGTGAAGTAATCAATGGCTACCAGGATGAATCTGTGACCATTTGAAGTAGTCAGTTCAATATTTCCAATCATATCAATGCCCCACATGGCGAAGGGCCAAGGTGAAGACATTACATTCAAAGGATTCGGAGGCACATGCACTTTATCTGCGTAGATCTGGCATTTATGGCATTTTCTGGCGTATGCACAACAGTCTGCGTCCATTGTGATCCAGTAGTAACCTGATCTTAATAATTTCTTTGCCATTTCATGTCCTCCGACATGGGTACCAAATGAACCTTCATGTACTTCATGCATCAGTAGGTCTGCTTCCTTCTTGTTAACACACCTGAGCAAGACCATGTCGAAGTTTCGCTTGTACAAAGAACCATCAGTATTGAGGAAGAAACTGCCGGCTAACCTTCTTAATCTCTTCTTATCATTTGATGATGCCCTAGGTGGGTATGTTTGAGTTTCCAAGAAGCATTTGATGTCATGGTACCAAGGCTTGTTATCATTGACAATGTCCACAGAGAATACATATGTCGGTCTGTCCAGTCTGGATACCAAAATCCGAGGTACATAATTGGTGACCTGTACTTTGATCATGGATGAAATGGTAGCCAAAGCATCTACAAACTGATTCTCATCTCGAGGGATGTATTCAAGCTTAACTATTGTGAAGAAGGTCAACAATCTCCTCGTATAGTCACGGTAGGGAACCAGATGCTCTTGATGAGTGTACCACTTGCCGTTGGTCTGGTTGATTACCAAAGCTGAATCTCCGAATACATTCAAGGTTTTGATCCTGAGGTCAATGGCTTCCTCAAGACCAATGATACAAGCTTTGTATTCTGCTTCGTTGTTAGTGCAGACAAAGGTAAGCCTTGCTGAAAAAGGCATATGAACCCCTTTAGGTGTAATAAGCATCGCACCAACCCCACGACCGTTGCAATTAACTGCCCCGTCAAACATCATAGTCCATGCTTCTTCTGGATCAGGCCCTCTAGTGTGAATAGGCTCCTCACAATCTTTTGACTTTAAGAACATGATGTCTTCATCAGGGAAATCAAATCTCATAGGCTGGTAGTCATCAATGGGTTACTCAACCAGATAGTCAGATAATACACTACCCTTGATGGCTTTCTGAGAGGTGTACTGAATGTCATATTCTGTTAGAATCATTTTCCATCTTGCAACCCTTCCGGTAAGTGCTGGCTTCTCAAATATGTACTTGACTGGATCCATCTTTGAGATCAATAAGGTAGTATGAGTCAACATATATTGTCTTAGTCAACGAGCAGCCCGCGCTAAAGCACAATAAGTTTTCTCGAGCAGTGAATAACGTTGTTCACAGTCAGTAAACGTTTTGCTTAGGTAGTATATTGCATACTCTTTTCGACCAGACTCGTCATGCTGGCCCAACACACACCCCATCGACTCTTCTAATACTGTCAGGTACATAATTAGAGGTCTTCCTTCAACTGAAGGCATGAGAATTGGAGGTTATTGCAGATATTCTTTGATCTTGTCAAAAGCTCTCTGACAGTCATCGTTCCACCTAACTGTTTGCTCTTTTCTTAACAGCTTGAACAAGGGTTCGCAGGTTGCAGCTGTAACACCCCAAATTTTCCCTCTTCATTTTAAGCATCATATCACATCATATTCATCATGAACATATCATTTTCTCAGCATCCTAGCATGGAAAGATGAGGCATAACATTCTTCATGTCCTAGCATCAAGCATATGGTCATCTGTGGAGGTTCTGGAGGCACCACAAATCATGACAAGGGTCCCAATGGTTGTATACAAGTCCTATGGTGAGTCTACACTCCATTTATAAGTTCAAGTCCATTGGCAAAAGCTCAGAAGATTGCATGATCATCAGTTATCTCAGGACAAGGCAAAGTTCCTGTACAAAGCACCCAAATTAGGGTTTGTGATTCAAGCACCAAGATCTCACAACTTTGGCCATTTCATTTGGGAAAATTCTTCTATATGTTAAGAGGATCCTAGGTGTCAATTTTCATGAGAAAATTCCATGTGGAAGTCAGACAATGCCTCAGTTGCTTGCAGATGAAGTAAAAAGTCAACTGTGCCTTTGAAAAGTCAAATGTGCAATTTCAAGGGGTCTAACCCAAATTTTTTGGCCTAGAGGGGTCCTTACAATGTTATAAGAGGTTTGTAATGATCAAAGTTCAAGAATCATGGAGATTTGAAGGGTTTTGCAAAAATGGTACAAAGTTGGTTTATGAGATTTTCCAAATTTGGCAACTTTTGCCCTAATTTTCAAATGGCCTTAACATGATCAAAAATTCTTCAAATGGACCAAAGTCAAACAAGAAAGTTGAAGATTAAGGGCTCCCATTTTCAAAAAGTACAAGTACATTTTCATAGGATTTGTAGTTTTTCCTATAGGTCCTTCGAAAGTTTGCTATTTTTAGGGCAAAATGCAACTTTTCATGTAGGCACCAAATGCAAAAGGCCTCAAAACTTGTTTGTATGACTTGGTATTGGTTCAAACTTGTTTCCAACTTAAAATACATAATATTTGAACCAATTTGCTCCAAATAAATGCTCATTTTCGTGCATTACAAGAAAATCACTCCAAACATGCAAAATTGGCAAAATCATGAAATAAGTGTGAGGGCTTGATCTAAGGGCCAGGATTTGTTACATTTTAATCAAGGGTGGTAAATGCATTGCAAATGTGCTGAGAGGCCCAAGGGAGCATGATCATGGCATGCTTATCTCACATGTTGAAAATTATGCAAATTGACACAAATCTCATGACCTACTCGTGCATTTGCTTTCATTCTTTCAGCAATGGTTTGTGACCTCATACAAAAGCTACTAGGGTTTCATCAAGCCTCAGATCTCTCTCATTCTCTCATTCACAAACTTCATGCAACTTTGCATTTTCTTCCATTTCTCTTCAAACAAGCAAGCAAACTCAAAACAAATTGTGGATCTGTAATCAGGAAGAGCTAAGGATCATTAAACACTCATTCATTCAAGCTCTCCTTCAAGTTCAGCTAGCTTGCCATTGCAGGGCAGGTGTGGGTAGATCTCAAGATCCAGCTTCATTCAAGACCTTAGATGCATTTATTTTGCATCTAGGGTGAGAGAGGATTGATTTGCACGCAGCATTTGTTTTTCTACCTCACTGAATCAAAATCTCATGATCTAAAAATGAAATTGAACATGCTTTTTGTAATCCTTGATCTTCACTGAGTATTCTGCAAGCTTTGGTTTCCATTTTAGTGCATTATTGAGTGAGTTATGTGCATTTCAGTTTTGAAGGTCAATGTTGTTTTGCTTCGATCCAGATGATTCGTTGAGTTTTAGCAATTTTTGATCACATATTTGGATTCGGTGAGGTTGAATTAGTTAATCTGGACAGTTTGATTGTTATTTATTGAAGTTTGTGGCTCTGTGTTGAATTCCGATGTCAGAGCCCTAGCTCCGGTCACCGGAAACTGTGTTCATGTTCATATTAGGGTTTGTGTGAAGAAGATGAGCCACAACCACTGGATCTGCTCATCCAAGCGTTCATATGCGTCCACGTAGCCCTAGGGCACCTCCCGTCTCATGTGTTCTTTCTTTTATTTCATTTAATCACCATGTTGCGCAGCCTATGATAACTATTGTGTACCAATCACTCATCAATCACCATTCTGCCACCTCATTTAATGAGGTCTTCCATAACACACGCACGATTGATCCGTTGCTTCTCATTTTTTCCAATTTTTAATTCATTAATTTCCATAATAAAAACCATGAACCTGCGCCAGAATTGGGCCCAACCCCTGCTATCCACACCTCCCTCACACTAAGCCCATTCAGTTTTCAACGTGGACCCTTACTCTTCACACCTCCTCACCATTTCCCCTTCTATTTCTTTTTCATTTTTATTTTTCTTTTTATTCATTTCAATTTCAATTTTATTAAAATAGTTCCCTTCATCCAAAAATTCTAAAAAAAATCACAAGTCTTCTTTTGAGTCTCTTTTATTTTCTCATATTTTTATTTTATGTTTTCCCCATTTCCACGTGTCTCAATTAATTCCTCATTTCATATTACTTCTTTTTAATCTTTTTTTGACCACACTGCCTTGTCAATTTTCCACACACTTCATTATTTTGAATTTTGATTCCATTATTTTTTCTCTGGATTCTTAAGACAATTTATTTCTCATGTGATTTTTCTATTGATTTTTAGAAGTTTATTTATTGAGTCTTAATCCTTTGACTTGTGATGGAAGTTTGTAACCCTAGCTTGTGTTCAAGCATCCATTTGACCTAGTTTGCTTCTGAATTTTTCAAAATCCTTTTGGCCCATTGGTATAACATGTTTGAAGATCACTTGACTTGAGTTGTGAATTTTTTAGATGATTGGTTGGTTTAATGTGAATTTTATCTTGAACCTTGTCCCTTTTTGCTTCCTTTGGACCTTTAGCTCTCATATAAGCTTAGAAGGGCACTTGTGCCAACTTCTTCTTCTCATTTGGGGTTCTTTTGGGATGTGGGTACCTCCCTGGTCCTAGTTTAGGGTTTGAGTCTTAGGAATTTTTGTGTCTTGCTTCTTTTAAGTCCTTTCCTTCCTTAAGTGTTTCCATCTCACTTCCTTACTTCTTTCTCTTCCATTTGGTGGTTGTTTGGTCTTGTATATCCTTTCTCTTCATCTTGTAGGCTCCTTAGGCCCTTCTTCATCTTGTTTTGGTTCTGGTTGTGAGCATTGTGTTCATGTTTATTCATTGTTGCTTTGCATCCTCCTTAAGTGTACATAAGTCTTCATATGTGTTTCATGTTGCATCCTTTGCTTGTAAGCTTCATCACTCATTCTTTTGAGTTGCATTTGCATTGTGCATTTGTTCATGTCATTTCACTTCTGATTGTGTGATGTTAACATGTTATCTTGTTCATTTTGTTTCACTTGTATGCATGATACTAACCTTGCAGGGACTATGGTAAGTGTGAGGTGTGGGAATTGAGTTCCACATCTCCAAATCTCATCTCCTCCTCTTATGTTTATCTGTACTAACTCTTTTGTTGTTGGGCTTAGGCCTTTCTCATCTCATCTCTTCTTCTTCTTCTCTTCTTTCCTCCTTCTTCATTAGGATAGAAACCTCACTAACCTTAGGACATCCATGCATGTTAACACTTAGGATTCTTTAGTCCCCTTTTAGAATTTTACCTTTTGTGCTCCTTTGGTGCTTTCTCTTATCATCTTCAAACTCAATTCTAATTCACTTAATAAAGTTTGAGTACTTTCATGTGACATGAGACTTTGCTATGAGATACTTGCACGCGTTCCGTTTCGGGGCGAGGTGTGAGTTATCACTCGTGGTGGATAGGTCTTAGCATGAGCACCTCACAAAGAAAAGCTAAAAAAACTTCTTAACAAAAAACCACCAAAACACTTAATAAGGGTAATAGGTCAGTGTGTATGAGCCTTCACTTGTGGGACTAGATTTGGGGATTTCCTCCATAGATAGGTGTGCCTCTTGCGCATTCCATTTCGGGATGATGTGAGACGTACACATCCCAGTAAGTAAGACTTAGGTACACTCACCTACACAAACTTCACTCATAAAAGCTTCATAAAAAACACCAAACAAACAATAAGTGTCTTTCCTTCGGGAATTCTTTTCTCATCCCCTTCGCTCCGTACGTGAACTTGCTCCTACTTGTCACTTTGCAAGACGGTTACGCACTCGTAGTCCGAGCCTGCAATACCTTAGCAATGGCATAGGCAGTTCAAGCTTTAATTCACAAGAAATTTCCTTGCCACCCTTAGTTAGGGGAACTACGGCGTCTCTGATCCTCATTATCCTGATGAGATACGTAGGCAACGGGGTAGGGCCCGTTCGAGCACAATCTTTATTTTCCCTACATTTTTTCTCTTTGTTCTCTTATTCAGTTCTTTTCCAGTTCAAGATTCTTTTCATTTTATTTTCTTTTGCTGCAGTTTTTATACCCTCACCCTTTGAAACATTTTCTTTTGCAAGCGTTGATCCCGTCGGGTACGGCGGACGATCTGGGTGCTAATACCTTCCTAGGTCGTAACCGACTCCCGAACTCAGTCTCTTTGGTTCGCAGGACCTGTGTCCTTCCTCTTCTTTCTTTTGGTTTGTGCAGCATTACCATTCCCTTTCTTCGGGATAAAAATGCCTGGCTGGAGACTTTATTCTTTTTCCGCGCCACTTTCGCGTTTGTACCAGGATGGAAATCCGGGGAGCGACAACTGGCGACTCTGCTGGGGACCGAGCCCAGAATCTCTGGTTCCCCTGTGAGTCTCTCCTAGCGCTTGTTTGTTCCTGTTTCTTTGGGTGATGTTTGTTTGTTGTGGCTTGTTGTATTTTATTGTTGTTTATTTACAGCTTTATTTACAGCTTTATTTATAGTTTTCAGTATTTATTTTTCGCATCATGTATATCATACTGGACTGTCTGGACTGGTTTTATGTTTGGTGGGCTCGGGTGATACTGTTTCTAAGAGATAAGCCAAGTACCCGGCTTGAGTGCACTACAGGATTAGAGTGGACATATTGTACTCACATGTGACATGATGAGTGGCAGTGTGTTTCACGCCCAGATTGCGACCGTCTTGGAAATATCTTGTGTGGAGATTTCCTCCACTTCGGGATAGGACCTTGATAGTTATGTGCATCTGGGGACCGATCATTGAGAACCTTTGTGGAAACAACCCTCTCCAGTGGTGGCAATGGCAGACCACATTTTGTGGCAAACCCATTCGCACCCGAGGGTCCACTGGGGACTCGCATAGGATGGCCTGGTTCTCTTATAGGAACTCAGTTAAAGCATCTAGTCGTATGACATTAGTACTGTATCCTACGGGCTGAATGTACTATTGTTTCTCGATTTCAGCGCTTGAAGCTGGGGACTTATAAGGGATGCTTGTTTTTCCGGACTCAGCTGAGGCCTCCCTGCGTAGTACATAATGCCTAACCGATTCCCTGATTTGGTCATGAGCCATTTCTCGGAAATGGTGAAAGTATTATTGCTATTCGGCTTTGAGAGTCTGTGATGTTTGACCTGAGCATACCTGTGAGAATGGGAGGGGTTTACAGGTTTGCAGGAACCCTTGACCTCATCATACCCTTGTTACCAGTACAATTTCATGTTCTGATACAATTACTTTGGTTCTGAAGTTCTTGGGTTTATCTGGTCTTTGATTGGGAGCACCTGAGCTTATCTGAGTGTTTAAGGGCTGATATCTAGAGGATTTGGGTTTTCTAATCACTTGGCATTGGTATCCAGATTCTAGACAGTCCCAGATGATCATATGTTTTTGCATTTACATCTGCATTGCATCATTTCATCATTAATCATGTTTTGTTTTCATGCACAGGTTCATATCTTTGCTTCCGGTTCCGGTATTCTCTTCAGAGATGGAAGATCCTCGCAAGCAGAATATTCACTTCAAGTTCTTTGACACCAAGGTTGGCCCATTGAAGAAGATGGTGAAGATGATTACACCCAACCATGTAGAGAGATTCAGGAAGGCTTATGGAAGTATTCTGGATGTGGTGGTAGAGTTAGATCCTTCTGAGAGAAGTGCCATTCATACCCTGCTCCAGTATTATGATCCTCAGCTCCGTTGCTTCACTTTTCCTGATTTTCAGCTAGGTCCTTTGCTGGAGGAGTATGCTTTGATCTTGGGAGTGCCTGTTCGAGACCAGATTCCGTTCAATGCTGAGATGAGTAGACCTGCACCTGAGGCTATTGCTAAGGCTCTTTATTTGAGCACTTCTGCTGTGAACTCTTTGACCATCATTAAGGGAGGTGTACCGGGGTTTTCTTTAGAAGCTTTAGTAAAGAATGTGGAAGAGCTGGCTGTTGAGGAAGAATGAGATGCTGTCTGTGCTATCTTGGCTCTTTCTATCTATGGCATTATCTTGTTTGCTGATATGGAGAAGTTCATAGATATGAATGCCATACATCTCTTTTTGCTAAAGAATCCTGTGTCTACATTGCTCGGAGATTTGTATTACTCAGTGCACTACAAGACTGAGAAGAAGAGGGGAGGTTTAGTTCGTTGCTGCGCTCCTTTATTTAATATGTGGTTCATGAGGCATCTGCCTAGTACTGGAGCGTTTAGTGACCACACCTTGGTATGGGCTCAGAAGCTGGAAAAGTTGCTTGCCAAGGATGTCAGGTGGATTACTCAAAGGCTGCAGGGTGCACGTTTAATCACTAGCTGTGGGAGTTATCTTAGTGTACCTTTATTGGGAGTAACTGGAGGGATCAATTATAATTCAATCTTGTTAAGAAGACAATTGGGATATGCCTTGAGAGAGGTACCAGAAGAATTGAAGTTGACCCCTATTTTCTACTTCCCAGTGAAGGACAATATGCCTTAGTGAGGAAGGTTGCTGGAGCTTGGAAGTGCATTAAGGGAGAAGGGATAGCTAGCTTTGGAAAGTGCAACAATCAGACATTCCCGGAGTATGAAGCTTGGTTGAAAGACAGAGCCAGAAGGGTATTGCTGCCATTCTCACCTCCAGTTCCTCCAGTTGCTGAGTCCATTAATACTGTGTCTTTAGAGGAGTTCAAGAAGTTGGAAGCCCAGCTGCATGCAGTCAGAGTGGAGAACACTGAAGTGGTTAGTCTGTATCATCTTGCTAACCGAGCCAAGAATGAAGCTGAGGAGAAGTTGCTGAAGATGCAGACTACTTTGGAGGCTAAAGAGAAAGACTTCGCTGGAAGGGAATCTCACTTCTACAGGTTGGGAATGATGGAAGCCAAAAGATAAGCTGAACGCATGAAGAATTCAAAGACTCTCAAGGAAGCTCGTCAGTCTATTGTCTGGTTGCAGGGACAGAGAGAGCAAGAGTTGAAGAGATATAAGGAAAAAGAAGAGTTCTTTAAAGTGCAAATGGCCTACAAAAAGGAAGAGGTGGAGCAAGTCCACAAGATTCGAAGGGAGAAGACTCAGCAGTTAGCAGATAGTCAACAAGCCCTAGAAGCAGCACTTAAAGAGATTGAAGACCTCAAGTTGATGGCTGGAGTCAAGAAGGTTAGGTCTGATGTGGGGTTTAGTGAGGGAGGTTCAGGGTCCTCAGGCAGTGGTTTTGCTTCTTAGTTTGTTTTCCTTGTATCTGGATTACCTACAGACATGTTGTAGGAGTCCTGGTTGTTTGCTTTTTCTTCTTAGAAACTTGTACCCTATGGGGAATTCTGTTTTATTTGCCTAATAGGCTGATTTATGTTATGTCTTTTTCACCATTTCTTGGTGTGCCTGCTGTCATGGTTTGAGTGTGGTTTTTTGCGAAGGTTTCTGAAAGTCGAGGATCAGTACCCATCTAGTTTCTTTGCTAAATACTGGAACTGGGGCAGGAATGACCTGGGATTGGAAACATAAACAACTGCATTGCATACATGTAACCGGTTTGTTTGTTTTGCAGGGTCTCGGTTGCTAACGTTTCTTGTGTTTCGGGCACTATAGCTCCCCGGAAAGTTCGGGAACAACCAGTAGCACATAGATATCCAACAAAGATCAACAGAGAGAGAATCATGGACCAGATGCAAGATGACTTAGCTGACCTGAGGATGAGAATGGATAACTTTATGACATTGATGGCAGGCATGGGCCAGAACCAAGAGCGTCTGCGGGAGATGATAGAAAATGCTCAACCCAGGAATAACATTGTTGCTGCTGATAAATGTAACGGTGCGGGCGCACGTCAGGTTGAAGCTCCTGTAACACAGCCAGGGGTGACTATAATCAATGATGGGTTGAATAATATTCAAATGGATAACCAGGACGAACAGTTCACTCTGCTGGACGAAGCTGAGGGTCAGGGGGCAGAGATGAACAAGAGGTTTGAAGAAATGGCAGAACAAATCAGAGCCATTCAATCCCAGAGTTCTTTGGGATTTGACATAACAGATTTGGGCTTGGTTCCTGGGGTCAGGATCCCATACAAGTTCAAAGTACCAACCTTTGAGAAATACAATGGCACTGCATGCCCGAAGACCCATCTTCAATATTTCGTTGGGAGAATTGCTGCTCACACGGATGATGAAAAACTCTGGATGTACTATTTCCAAGACAGCTTGGTTGGAGCTTCTCTGGAATGGTATATGAAGCTTAGCAGAGTTAATATCAAGAGTTGGAAAGACCTAGCAGAAGCCTTTGTGAGACAATATCAATATAATTTGGACATGGCTCCAAATTGTATGCAATTGCAGCACATGGCTCAGACTGCTAAGGAAGGTTTCAAAGAATATGCTCAGAGGTGGCGCCAGCTCGCTGCCAGAGTGCAACCACCGCTGCTTGAGAACGAAATGGATGACATGTTTATGGGGACTTTGCAGGGTGTGTTTCTTGAAAGATTGGCGTCCAGTTCTGCCACCAAATTCAATGATATTGTTATTGCTGGAGAGAGGGTTGAGACCTTGCTGAAGATGGGGAAGATCCAAGATCCAAGTGCTAGCAACTCGAATGGAGCGAGGAAAGCTTTCAGTGGACCTCCTAGGAGAAGAGAGGGTGAGACAAATGCTATATTTGGCCGAGGCCGGGGCCGTGGTTATAGAAGACCGTATGAGCATGTGGCAGCAGTCACAATTCCTTCTACTCCAGTGCAACAAATGCAACCTCAACATCAACAACATCAACAACAACAATAACCCCGTAACAATTATCAGCAGAGACCGTATCAGCCAAGGCAAACTCGCCTAGCTAATAGGGTGATTGAGGTCATCCCTATGACTTATGCTGCTTTGCTTCCAAGACTGCTGGATTTGAATCTGATTCAACTGAGAACTTTGGCACCGCCACCTCCTTGAGAGCTTCCAGTAGGTTATGATGTCAATGCACGATGCGCTTTCCACTCTGGGGAACCCGGGCACTCGACTGAGAAGTGCAGGGCACTCCATCACAAAGTTCAAGACCTTATAGATTCTAAAACAATCAACTTTGCACCACCGCCGAATGTTAATTTGAACCCTATTCCGAATCACGGAGGGGCAAGGATCAATGCTGTTGAGGGTGGTGAAAAGTTGAGTCTTGTGCTGAGTATTGAGGAAGTGAAGACTCCTTGGAGGGTAGTGAAAGAGAGACTGCTGAATGGTCAAGTGTTTCCTGGTTGCAGTGCAGACTGTGAAGAATGCTTGAATGCTGAGAATGGGTGTGAGAAGTTGAAGACGGGATTGCAGAGTTTGATTGATGATGGATCCTTACAGTTCAACAAAGTTGGTAATGATGAAGCTGATGATGTGTCAACCATTACTATTTTCTACGATGAAGCAGACATGCCTTCCAGAAGACAGCCTGTAACAATCTATGCTCCTGAGATTAGTCCCGTGACTATCACCGTACCTGGGCCTGTTCCTTACACAGACGATAAAGCCATTCCTTGGCATTATGGCTCAGATGTATATGTGGCTGGACAAAAGATTGAGAGCAAGTCTGTTGCTGTGGACCCGACTGTAGAGAATGTCGGAGGAGTTGGAGGCTTTACCAGAAGTGGGCGTTTATTTGCTCCCTCTGTGCTGAGAGGGGATCCTGAGGTTGAGGTTTCATCCAAGGCCAAAGGAAAGCAAGCTGTGAATGATGAATCAACTACTCCTGTTGCTGGGCAGGGTACATTTGAAAAAGAGGTCGAGGAATTCATGCGGATTATCAAAAAGAGTGACTATAAGGTGGTTGATCAGCTGAACCAGACACCTTCCAAGATTTCCATCTTATCACTGCTGATGTGTTCTCCCGCACACAGAGAGGCCTTATTGAAAGTACTGCAGATGGCCTATGTTCCTCAGGAAATCACTGTCAACCAACTTGAAGTTGTTGTAGGCAGTGTTAATGCAAGCCATGGCCTAGGCTTTATAGATAGAGACCTCACGTCAGAGGGACGAAACCACAACAAAGCACTACATATCACTATGGAGTGCAAGGGTGTTGTGTTATCGCATGTTCTTGTAGACACAGGCTCTTCCCTGAATGTGCTTCCGAAGAAGGCACTAATGAAGCTCAATGTTGATGGGATTGTCCTGAGACCAAGTGATCTGATTGTCAAAGCTTTTGATGGTTCGAGAAGATCAGTTTTTGGAGAAGTTGAGCTGCCCGTCAAGATAGGCTCTCAAGTTTTCAAAAGTGTTTTCTACGTCATGGACATCCAGCCTGCGTACAACTTCCTGTTGGGACGGCCATGGATACATGCTGCTGGAGCTGTTACTTCAACCCTGCATCAGAAGCTCAAGTATGTGGTCGATGGCCAGGTCATCACAGTCTGCGGAGAGGAGGACATCTTCGTAAGCCACTTGTCGACGTTCAAGTATGTGGAAATGGATGGAGAAATCCATGAGACTTTATGCCAAGCCTTCGAAGCAGTCAACGTTAGCATCTTGACTCCTGTGGAGAAGAGCAGCGAGAAAGAGGGTACATCCATCCACTCCTATAAAGAGGCAAAAGAGGTTGTTCAATCAGGGAGTGCCCAAGGCTGGGGCAAGCTGCTGGAGCTAGAAAAGAAAGATGATAGGTTTGGCTTGGGTTATCAGCCTGGTGGATCTACTCCAAGTGGTAAGGCTATCACCTTTACAAGTGTTGGGTTGCTCGACCGCAACCAGATCTGTACAGCAAGCCAAGATGGGGACGGTGACGATGATTGGGACAACTGGATACATCAGTGCGTGCCCGGGGAGGAGCTAAGGAAATGGTCTGCTGAAGACATCATACAAGTTACCTGGCACTCAGAGTAATTCATTTTGTTTCCTTTTATTATCATACTGCATTGTCAAATCTAGCATTCTGCCCAAGATGCTAGGATCCATTGTATTGGGCCACCCTGTTTTGTATGCATCTTTATTTTGCTATGAAATAAAAGGACATTTTCAGACAAATTGTGTTCTCTTTCTTTGTTTTAAATTTTTTCACAAAAAATATAAAAATGGCAATGTTTTCCCTTTTTTGTTTTGTGTTAGCGTCTCTTTTTCAAAATAAGCAGATTCCGAATAAGCACATCATCTGTGCAGTGTTGATCATCTGGATTCCATTAATAACGTTCCTGCTATGACCACGCATGACTTTGACAATCCAGTCTACCAAGCTGATGAAGGGGTTGAGGAAGACTGTGACCTCCCTGAAGAATTGGTCAGATTGTTGAAACAAGAGGAACGGGTTATTCAGCCTCATCAAGAAGAAATTGAGATCATCAACATTGACAGTGAAGATATGAAGAAAGAGATCAAGATTGGGGCCAATATGCAGGCCGACGTCAAGAAAGAGCTGATTAGTATGCTGAAAGAGTATGTGGATATCTTTGCTTGGTCATATCAAGATATGCCAGGGTTGGATACCGACATCGTTGTGCATAAGCTACCTTTGAGAGAGGATTGTCCTCCTGTGAAACAGAAATTGAGAAGAACTCGTCCTGACATGGAAATGAAGATTAAAGAGGAGGTTCAGAAGCAATGGGACGCCGGTTTCCTCGCTGTAACTAGTTACCCACCCTGGGTAGCTAACATTGTACCTGTACCAAAGAAAGACGGTAAGGTCCGGATGTGCGTTGACTACCGGGATTTGAATAGAGCAAGCCCAAAAGATGACTTTCCGTTGCCACACATTGACGTGTTGGTAGACAATACTGCTCAATTCTCGGTATTTTCCTTCATGGATGGCTTCTCCGGTTATAACCAGATTAAGATGGCGCTGGAAGACATGGAGAAAACAACGTTCATTACCCCGTGGGGTACATTCTACTATAAGGTCATGCCCTTTGGTTTGAAGAACGCTGGGGCAACTTATCAACGAGCGATGGTCACATTGTTCCATGACATGATACATAAGGAGATTGAGTGTTATGTGGACGATATGATTGCAAAGTCCTGAGACGAAGAAGAGCATCTGATCAACCTGAAGAAGTTATTTGATAGACTGATCAAATAAAAGCTGAGGTTGAACCCAAACAAGTGCACTTTTGGAGTGCGTTCCGGGAAACTGCTGGGTTTCATTGTTAGTCAGAGAGGAATTGAGGTAGATCCTGCTAAAGTAAAAGCTATTCAAGATATGCCTGCACCGAGAACAGAAAAAGAAGTGCGCGGGTTTTTAGGGAGGTTGAACTACATTTCTCGGTTCATATCTCATCTAACTGCCACGTGCGAGCCCATATTCAAATTGCTAAGAAAAGAGCAAACGGTCAGGTGGAATGATGACTGCCAAAGAGCTTTCGACAAAATAAAAGAATATTTGCAGGAGCCTCCAATTCTAATGCCTCCAGTGGAAGGAAGACCTTTAATCATGTACTTGACTGTGCTAGAAGGGTCAATGGGGTGTGTCTTAGGCCAACATGACGATTCTGGTCGAAAAGAGTACGCTATTTATTACCTTAGCAAAAAGTTTACCGACTGTGAATCCCGTTATTCACTGCTCGAGAAAACTTGCTGCGCTTTGGTATGGGCTGCTCGCCGACTGAGGCAGTGCATGTTGACTCATACCACACTGCTCATTTCCAAAATGGATCCTGTCAAGTACATCTTTGAGAAACCAGCGTTGAGCGAAAGGGTTGCTAGGTGGCAGATGATTTTAACTGAATACGACATCCAATATACTTCTCAGAAAGCCATCAAGGGAAGTGTATTGTCGGATTACCTTGCACATCAACCTCTTGAGGATGATTATTAGTCAATGAAGTTTGATTTACCTGATGAGGACATCATGTACCTCAAAACAAATGATTATGAGGAACCACTTCCGGAGGAGGGGCCAGACCCTGAATCCAAATGGAAGTTGATGTTTGATGGGGCAGTCAATATCAATGGACGTGGAGTTGGTGTCGTTCTTATCACTCCCGAAGGTGTTCACTTACCCTTCGCTGCCAGAATTACTTTTGGCTGCACCAACAATGAAGCGGAATACGAGGCATGCATAATAGGAATAGAGGAGGCAATTAATCTTCGGATTAAGAACCTCGACATATTCGGAGATTCAGCCCTCGTCATTAACCAAGTTACCGGAAAGTGGTATACGCATCAGGAGCATCTAATTCCATACTGGGATTATGCTAGAAAACTGTTGACGTTCTTCACGACAGTTAAACTTCAATACATACCACGTGATGAAAATCAGTTTGCCGATGCATTGGACACTCTTTCTTCGTCAATTAAAGTCTTGTGTTGGAATTATGTGCCCAGAATTGACATATCCAGGCTTGACGCTCCAGCTCATGCTTTCTCTGTAGATGTCGTGTCTGACGAGAAACCTTGGTATTTTGATATCAAGTCATTCCTGGAAAAGCAAGAATACCCAACTAGGGCATCTTCCAATGACAAGAAGACCTTGAGGCGACTTGCTGCTAGCTTCTTCTTGAATACTGATGGAGTTTTGTACAAGAGAAACTTCGACATGGTCTTGCTCAGATGCGTGGATAGACACGAAGCAAGCCTGTTGATGCAGGAAGTCCACGAGGGATCTTTTGGTACCCATGAAGGAGGGCATGATATGGCAAAGAAATTACTGAGATCAGGGTATTACTGGATGACAATGGATGTAGACTGTTGTTCATTCGCTCGTAAGTGCCACAAGTGCCAAATATATGCATACAAAGTGCATGTTCCTCCAAGCCCGCTCAACGTCATGTCATCTCCTTGGCCCTTTTCTATGTGGGGCCTTGACATGATCGTGAAGATAGAGCCTACTACTTCAAATGGTCATCGCTTCATCTTGGTAGCAATTGATTACTTCACCAAATGGGTGGAAGCAGCATCTTATGCCAACGTCACTCGTCAAGTGGTGGCAAGATTTCTGAAAAGGGATATCATATGGAGATACGGAGTTCCCGAAAAGATCATTACTGACAATGGTTCTAATCTCAACAATAAGATGATGGCAGACTTGTGTCGGGACTTCAAGATACAGCATCACAATTCTTCTCCTTACCGGCCAAAGATGAATGGTGCGGTAGAGGCAGCTAACAAGAATATCAAGAAGATTGTGCAGAAAATGGTTGTCACCTACAAAGATTGGCATGAAATGTTACCGTTTGCGTTGCATGGGTACCGAACGTCAGTCAGGACGTCAACAGGGGCAACTCCCTTCTCTCTGGTTTATGGCATGTAAGCAGTCCTGTCTGTTGAAGTAGAGATTCCTTCATTGCGTGTGATGATGGATGTGAAGCTGGATGAGGCTGAATGGGTGCGTGCTCGGTATAATCAGCTATGTCTAATTGAGGAAAATAGATTAGCGGCAATCTGTCATGGTCAGCTTTATCAGAGGAGAATGAAGCGTGCATTCGACCAACGAGTACGTACTCGAGAGTATCAAGTGGGAGAGCTTGTGTTGAAGAGGATCGTTCCTCCAGGTTCAGATCACAGGGGCAAGTGGACCCCAAACTACGAAGGACCATTCATAGTGAATAAAGTCTTCTCAGGAGGAGCACTGATGCTCACCACTATGGATGGAGATGACTTCCAGTCCCCTGTTAACTCGGACGCAGTTAAAAAATACTTCGCATAAAAAGACCCGCTGGACACAAAAACAGAATTAAAAGTCCAGGAAAAAAAAGGGCATCCCGGCGAGCTAAAAACAGAATAAAAAGCTCGGGCAAAAGTTAGGGAAAATGAATAAAAAATGTACACCCGCTGAGTTGAAAAGCCACATTAGACAGCTCAGGCAAAAAAGGGTATCTTGGTGGATTGAAAACTCGAAAGGGCGATCCACGCAAAACAAGGGAATAAGCGAACAACTGCGATCCGAGTAATCTGAACCACATCATCGTTTCGTACAACTTGACAATATCAGAAGGATAGGAAACAATCCCCTCATCCTCTCAGAAAGCAAAAGCAGAATGTAGAGTCTCGAAGACATGCTGGTCATAGCAGAAATGGAACTCCTTGGAATGCCGTGTCCATTGCCATTAGGATAATTTCTTTTCTCAATTTTATGGTGGCTACCTCTTTCCAGGTGGTTGCTTCCTGATGTAAAATCTTTGCCTATTGAGAGGCCATTCAATAAAAAGAATATTCAGTCAAAAAGCTGTATGTGTTTATTTTTGTTTACAAAATGTCCTGAATTTTTGGCAAAAATAGCATTGCATTGAAACATGTTGAATTTTAAAAAGAAAATGACATTGCAGGGAAACATTGTAAACCCTCTTTGAGTGTCGGGTGACAATGGATGAACAGATCATACCATGCAAGTCCCCGAGGCACACTTGTGTTTTCTGTTGTTGCAGGTTGCAGGATGGCGTCAAATTCTCCCAAGCAATTTACTCTTCCCCAGTAGAGTATCTCCCCAAGCAGAGATTTTCTCCAGCTAAGCCTTGGCAGTAGCCCAAGCAGTTTCTTCTTCCCCAGTGGAGTAGCAGTTTATTTCTTCCCTAGTGGAGTATGCCCAGCAGGTATCTGAAAGCCTGACATCCCCAGAGTTAGAATTGCCAGAATTCTATCCCCAGCAAGGGTCACAGCCAGAGCTTAGCATTGGTACAATGCTATCCCCAGCTAGAGTATGATTGAAGCATATTTTTCAGCCGAGTCTGAAGATGATCTTTCCCCACAGGGTTCATATTGGATTTTCACTTCCGTCAGTGAAATATTCCCCAACGAAGTTGCCATACTTTTGGATAATTTGATGATACAGTCAGGTATTCATCACCTCAGTCAGAGTTAGGTATCCAGACCTCTTGACTTGTCTTCCCCTGCAGAGTTGTAACTCTTGTGGCCAATCAGGCATTTGTCTACCGCTCGTCTGCGTTTTTCAACACACGTCTGTGTTATCCCTAAGCAGAGTTTTCCCCAGCAGTGATATATTATTGCTTTATTGCTGTTCGTCTGCATCTTTCAACACTCGTCTGTGTCATATCTTCGGTATTGCTCGTTTGCTCTCCCCAGCAGTGGTTTATGATTACCTTGATATTGCTCGTCTGTAATTTCAAACACTCGTCTGTGTTTTGAGGTCCTGATATTCACTTGATATTGCTCGTCTGCAATTTCAAACACTCGTCTGTGTTTGATATATAATCTCTGCTGTTGCTCGTCTTCAATTTCTAACACTCGTCTGTGTTTGATATATATCTCTGCTTTTTGCTCGTCTGCAATTCTCAACACTCGCCTGTTGGATACTCGTCTGTATCATCTCCAACACTCGTCTGTGTTATGACTTCGCTTTTGCTCGTCTGCAATTTCCAGCACTCATCTGTGTTTGGTACTGATTTCTGTTGTTGCCCGTCTGCAATTTCCAATACTCGTCTGTGTTGGATATCCATATTGGCTACTCCCCAGTGAAGTCGCCAACACTCGTCTGTGTTTGATATTTAATCTTTGATGTTTGCTCGTCTGCAATCTCCGACACTCGTCTGTGTTTGTTTGAAGCTCGTCTGCTTTTTATCCCCAGAGGTCGTCTGTGTTCTAAAGCTCGTCTGCCTTGCTTGGATACTCGTTTGTACCATCCCCAACACTCGTCTGTGTTAGGCCTATATTTGTTTGTGAGGATTTGCTGATTATCCTGGTTTTCTTCTGTTGCTACTCCAAATGCTCGTCTGTGTTTGGATTTCTGGTATTCGTCTATACTAGTGGCTGATACTCGTCTGTATCATTGCCTGAAGCGCTCTTCTGTGTTACTTAGATCATCGTCTGATACTCGTTTGTATCATTGACTTATGGCACTCGTCTGTGTTATCTTGATGATTTTCCAATACTCGTATGTATTGAAGAGGTTTAAAATCCTGACAGTGGGAATTAATGTCAAAATGATTACCGGTCCTGGCGTAACAGGTAAATCCGAAGGAGACTCGTCTGTCTCAGGCACCAATTATTATTGCTGCACCTGGCGTAACAGGTTGGCTCAGAAGACTCGTCTGTCTTGTACCATATATCCACGAATAATATATGAAGAAGGTTCGTCTACCTTGATTGTGCATGTTTATCCCACAGACTTAAGTGCATCCCGGTCCTGGCGTAACAGGTAAAACCGAAGGAGACTCGTCTGTCTCAGATTATGTTCTTGCAGTATTTGAGGACTCGTATGTCCAGGTCCTTGCGTCACAAGATTGTTTGAAGACTCGTCTGTCAACGTATTCTTACTCCAGATATCAGTTTCAACTTGGAAGAAGCTAGTCTGCTTTTTCTCCCCTTCAGTCACCAAAGTGTCATTTGGTCGGGTTTTATGTCCTAGTGTTGCATTCTTCGTCAGAGTGCAAATTTCTGGTCTTCTTGGTATTCAACCACAGTTTATCTTGAATGGTCGATAGCTCGTGCTACCGTCCTTTTCAGATTAACTAATGATTGAATAGGGGCAGCTGTAACACCCCAAATTTTCCCTCTTCATTTTAAGCATCATATCACATCATATTCATCATGAACATATCATTTTCTCAGCATCCTAGCATGGAAAGATGAGGCATAACATTCTTCATGTCCTAGCATCAAGCATATGGTCATCTGTGGAGGTTCTGGAGGCACCACAAGTCATGACAAGGGTCCCAATGGTTGTATACAAGTCCTATGGTGAGTCTACACTCCATTTACAAGTTCAAGTCCATTGGCAAAAGCTCAGAAGATTGCATGATCATCAGTTATCTCAGGACAAAGCAAAGTTCCTGTACAAAGCACCAAAATTAGGGTTTGTGATTCAAGCACCAAGATCTCACAACTTTGGCCATTTAATTTGGGAAAAGTCTTCTATATGTTAAGAGGATCCTAAGTGTCAATTTTCATGAGAAAATTCCATGTGGAAGTCAGACAATGCCTCAGTTGCTTGCAGATGAAGTAAAAAGTCAACTGTGCCTTTGAAAAGTCAACTGTGCAATTTCAAGGGGTCTAACCCAAATTTTTTGGCCAAGATGGGTCCTTAAAATTTTATAAGAGGTTTGGAATGATCAAAGTTCAAGAATCATGGAGATTTGAAGGGTTTTGCAAAAATGGTACAAAGTTGGTTTATGAGATTTTCCAAATTTGGCAACTTTTGCCCTAATTTTCAAATGGCCTTAACATGATCAAATATTCTTCAAATGGACCAAAGTCAAACATGAAAGGTGAAGAGTAAGGGCTCCCATTTTCAAAAAGTACAAGTACATTTTCATAGGATTTGTAGTTTTTCCTATAGGTCCTTCGAAAGTTTGCTATTTTTAGGGCAAAATGCAACTTTTCATGTAGGCACCAAATGCAAAAGGCCTCAAAACTTATTTGTATGACTTGGTATTGGTTCAAACTTGTTTCCAACTTAAAATACATCATATTTGAACCAATTTTCTCCAAAGAAATGCTCATTTTCGTGCACTACAAGAAAATCACTCCAAACATGCAAAATTGGCAAAATCATGAAATAAGTGTGAGGGCTTGATCTAAGGGCCAGGATTTGTTACATTTTAATCAAGGGTGGTAAATGCATTGCACATGTGCTGAGAGGCCTAACGGAGCATGAGCATGGCATGCTTATCTCACATGTTGAAAATTATGCAAATTGACACAAATCTCATGACCTACTCGTGCATTTGCTTTCATTCTTTCAACAAGGGTTTGTGACCTCATACAAAAGCTGCTAGGGTTTCATCAAGCCTCAGATCTCTCTCATTCTCTCATTCACAAAATTCATGCAACTTTGCATTTTCTTCCATTTCTCTTCACACAAGCAAGCAAAATCAAAACAAATTGTGGATCTGTAATCAGGAAGAGCTAAGGATCATTAAACACTCATTCATTCAAGCTCTCTTTCAAGTTCAGCTAGCTTGCCATTTTAGGGCAGGTGTGGGTAGATCTCAAGATCCAGCTTCATTCAAGACCTTAGATGCATTTATTTTGCATCTAGGGTGAGAGAGGATTGATTTGCACACAACATTTGGTTTTCTACCTCATTGAATCAGGATCTACACTTCAGGTATGGCTCAAAATCTCATGATCTAAAAATGAAATTGAACATGCTTTTTGTAATCCTTGATCTTCACTGAGTATTATGCAAGATTTGGTTTCCATTTTAGTGCATTATTGAGTGAGTTATGTGCATTTCAGTTTTGAAGGTCAATGTTGTTTTGCTTCGATCCAGATGATTCGTTGAGTTTTAGCAATTTTTGATCACATATTTGGATTCAGTGAGGTTGAATTAGTTAATCTGGACAGTTTGATTGTTGTTTATTGAAGATTGTGGCTCTGTGTTGAATTCCGGTGTCGGTGCCCTAGCTCTGGTCACCGGAAACTGGGTTCATGTTCATATTAGGGTTTGTGTGAAGAAGATGAGTCACAACCACTGGATCTGCTCATCCAAGCGTTCATATACGTCCACGTAGCCCTAGGGCACCTCCCGTCTCATGTGTTCTTTCTTTTATTTCATTTAATAACCATGTTGCGCAGCCTATGATAACTATTGTGTACCAACCACTCATAAATCACCATTCTGCCACCTCATTTAATGAGGTCTTCCATAACACACGCACGATTGATCCGTTGCTTCTCATTTTTTCCAGTTTTTAATTCATTAATTTCCACAATAAAAACCATGAACCTGCGCCAGAATTGGGCCCAACCCCTGCTATCCTGACCTCCCTCACACTAAGCTCATTCAGTTTTCAATGTGGACCCTTACTCTTCACACCTCCTCACCATTTCCCCTTCTATTTCTTTTTCATTTTCATTTTTCTTTTTATTCATTTCAATTTCAATTTATTAAAATAGCTCCCTTCATCCAAAAATTCTAAAAAAAATCATGACTCTTCTTTTGAGTCTCTTTTATTTTCTCATATTTTTATTTTATTTTTTTCCCATTTCCACGTGTCTCAATTAATTCCTCATTTCATATTACTTCTTTTTAATCTTTTTTTGACCACACTGCCTTGTCAATTTTCCATACACTTCATTATTTTAAATTTTGATCCCATTATTTTTGCTCTGGATTCTTAAGACAATGTATTTCTCATGTGATTTTTCTCTTGATTTTTAGAAGTTTATTTCTTGACTCTTGATCCTTTGACTTGTGATGGAAGTTTGTAACCCTAGCTTGTGTTCAAGCATCCATTTGACCTAGTTTGCTTCTTAATTTTGCAAAATCCTTTTGGCCCATTGGTATAACATGTTTGAAGATCACTGGACTTGAGTTGTGAATTTTTTAGATGATTGGTTGGTTTAATGTGAATTTTATCTTGAACCTTGTCCCTTTTTGCTTCCTTTGGACCTTTAGCTCTCATATAAGCTTAGAAGGGCACTTGTGCCAACTTCTTCTTCTCATTTGGGGTTCTTTTGGGATGTGGGTACCTCCCTGGTCCTAGTTTAGGGTTTGAGTCTTAGGAATTTTTGTGTCTTGCTTCTTTTAAGTCCTTTCCTTCCTTAAGTGTTTCCATCTCACTTCCTTACTTCTTTCTCTTCCATTTGGTGGTTGTTTGGTCTTGTATATCCTTTCTCTTCATCTTGTTGGCTCCTTAGGCCCTTCTTCATCTTGTTTTGGTTCTGTTTGTGAGCATTGTGTTCATGTTTATGCATTGTTGCTTTGCATCCTCCTTAAGTGTACATAAGTCTTCATATGTGTTTCATGTTGCATCCTTTGCTTGTAAGCTTCATCTCTCATTCTTTTGAGTTGCATTTGCATTGTGCATTTGTTCATGTCATTTCACTTCTGATTGTGTGATGTTAACATGTTATCTTGTTCATTTTGTTTCACTTGTATGCATGATACTAACCTTGCAGGGACTATGGTAAGTGTGAGGTGTGGGAATTGAGTTCCACATCTCCAAATCTCATATCCTCCTCTTATGTTTATCTGTACTAACTCTTTTGTTGTTGGGCTTAGGCCTTTCTCATCTCATCTCTTCTTCTTCTTCTCTTCTTTCCTCCTTCTTCATCAGGATAGAAACCTCACTAACCTTAGGACATCCATGCATGTTAACACTTAGGATTCTTTAGTCCCCTTTTAGAATTTTACCTTTTGTGCTCCTTTGGTGCTTTCTCTTCTCATATTCAAACTCAATTCTAATTCACTTAATAAAGTTTGAATACTTTCATGTGACATGAGACTTTGCTATGAGATACTTGCACGCGTTCCGTTTCGGGACGAGGTGTGAGTTATCACTCGTGGTGGATAGGTCTTAGCATGAGCACCTCACAAAGAAAAGATAAAAAACACTTATTAACAAAAAACCACCAAAACACTTAATAAGGGTAATAGGTCAGTGTGTCTGAGCCTTCACTTGTGGGACTAGCTTTGGGGATTTCTTTCATTGATAGGTGTGCCTCTTGCGCATTCCATTTCGGGATGATGTGAGATGTACACATCCCAGTAAGTAAGACTTAGGTACACTCACCTACACAAACTTCACTCATAAAAGCTTCATAAAAAACACCAAACAAACAATAAGCGTCTTTCCTTCGGGAATTCTTTTCTCATCCCCTTCGCTCCGTACATGAACTTGCTCCTACTTGTCACTTTGCAAGACGATTACGCACTTGTCGTCCGAGTCTGCAACACCTGAGCAATGTCATAGGCAGTTCAAGCTTTAATTCACAAGCAATTTCCTTGCCACCCCTAGTTATGGGAACTACGGCGTCTCTGATCCTCATTATCCTGATGAGGTACGTAGGCAGCGGGGTAGGGCCCATTCGAGCACAATCTTTATTTTCCCTACATTTTTTCTCTTTGTTCTCTTATTCAGTTCTTTTCCAGTTCCAAATTCTTTTCATTTTCTTTTCTTTTGCTGCAGTTTTCATACCCTCACCCTTTGAAACATTTT